>CM056725.1:12062361-13345880 GCA_029844215.1 Przewalskia tangutica | reverse complement strand
GGAGGATCATTTGCCTCTAGTTGAGTTTGCATACAATAATAGCTACCACTCCGGTATTCGGATGGCGCCTTATGAGGCCTTGTATGGGAGGAAGTGCGGATCGCCTATAGGCTGGTTCGATGTGGGCGAGTGCGATTAGTGGGACGGATTTGGTGCGGCGATGGATAAGGTGAAGCTTATCCGGGAGAGGTTCTTGGCGGCTGAGTCGGCGAAGTCTTATCGAGATCATCGTCGTCGGCATCCGGAGTTCGAGGTTCATAATTGGGTTTTCCTAAAGGTGTCACCCATGAAGGGTGTGATGAGATTCGGGAAGAAGAAACTTCGGCCCAAGTACATTGGGCGTTTGATTGTCGCGAGGTAGGCAAGGTTGCCTATGAGTTGAATCTGCCGTCCGTCGGAGGCGGTGCATCCGGCGTTTCATGTTTCTATCTTTGAGGAGATGTATCGGGGATCCATCTAGGGTACACCGATTGGCGATGTCGGTGGCGAGGGGTTATCGTATGAGGAGATTCTCATAGCGATAGTCGATCGTCGAGTTAGGCGTCTGCGGACTAAGGGCGTGGCTTAGTCAAAGTCTTGTGGCGAACGAGCTCGGGAGGAGATGGCGTGGGAAGGCGAGGAGGACATGAGGCGAAGTACCTCACCTATTCCCACGCCTCGGGTAATTCACTTCTATTTATAAATTTTCATTGTCATATTTTGCCTAAGTGTTGTTACGTGGTCGTGTGTGGCATTTGCAGCTGTTTAAGTTATGAAGAACCTTATCGATGCTTGTCTTGGGAAGGAACATTCGGGACGAATGTTTCTAAGGAGGAGAATGTTATACCGTATTTCCGGGTATATGCGTGAGGCGTGCGTCTGAAAGTTTGGCCTTAAAAGTTTAGGCATGGCACGTTTTTGGGCACAACTCACTCGAGAATCGTTTTCGGCGAAGCGTTTTACAAGACTCGCGTAGGATAAATTCCGGCTATGCCATTTCTAATTTTGCGGATTTTCCTAGAGGCGAAACATTTTGGACCGACGGGAGGCGACACTTGTCACCTCGATTGGTGGGCGTGGCGTCTCTATGGCGAATGGAGTGGCTTGTTTTGTCAAGTAGTTGGTAGGATATTTTGTGTGCAAGTTGGCTAGGTACACTTGCCCAAATCTTGACCTTACACTTGCCTTGCACTTGGCATAATCTTGGCCATTGGTTGGCCATCCCTTGACCTATAAATACCCCCTTAAGATGAAGAGTTCTTCATCCACAAATTCCTTTCCAAGTCTTGAAAATCCTTCCCTCTCCCTTGAGCCTTTTTCGTCCAAAACACCCCCTTTGAGTGAGCTTGGCGAGGCAACCCCTCCCTAGCCTAGCCGAAATCTACCCCCCCTCCTTTGGTAGAAAAGTTGCCTTCTAGTATTGTTATAATGCCCAAAATACCCTAGCCCAAATCCCTTAGTGCTTAGTAGAAGTTGTGAAAAACATCTAAGGTTTCCTTGGAGCTATCGGAGCGTACAACTTAGGAGCTAAGCCTTGCTCCGGATCGACTTATACCTAGGATATTATTGGGCTTACCGAGGTAAATAATCCTATCCCTCTTTTGTATTAAAGAATACATACTGTAGAAGTATAGAATTAATTATTAAATACTTAGAAGAATATTCTGAGAATAGAATTGGTATTATCACAATAGAAGGGTTTAAAGATGAATAATTGAACTGTACTCACATAGAATTTGTTTCTGATGGATTGTATAGCTTCAGGGTAGGGAAGTGCTGCCCAAATTCCCATAGAATAGAGAACCCTGCTTAAAGCTTATACGATCTGATCTAGGCGTTGATAGGCGTGTTTGGTATTATGGTGATTCTCTGCGCGTCATATTCGACTTGGCAGGAGGTTTTCGCCGAGAAGGTATGTGATTCTTCCTATACCCTTGAGCATGATATTTTAAATATATATATAGTACGGTAGACGTACGAGTGTTAACTGAATAATAACTACGGCAATGTCTTTGACTTAAGCATGAATACTACTTACGGCAATGTCTCGCGACTTAAGCCTGAATAATACTTACGGCAATGTCTCGCGACTTAAGCCTGAATAATAAGGATCTGAAAGCATTTCAAAAGAATACTGAATCATTTTTTTAACAGAAGAGAACTAATTGGTTTTTAAACAGAAAGCTTAAGAGTTATACTAGCTTTATGGGAAGTTAGGTATAACAACTTAAGAATGATAAAAGGAACAGTTTACTTATGTGTTTATAACAGACTTACATTGATTTATGAAAAGAATAATAAAATGGTTTGATAAGTAGACATGATATGATGTTATGTGTGTTAGTGTCTTGTAACGTTTGTATAAAAGGGTATTCTTGTTGTGCTTATGTGTTTAACGATAAGCTATTATGTTAGTATTATATCACTCACCTCTTGACAAATACCGGGGGTTAAGCTGCCCTCCGATGCGGGGTATACCTCAGGCAGTCTGTGTGACTATGATGCGAGGACACCTCATGCGGGTCTGTGTGACCTATGCGGAGCTGCGAGAGTTCCAGGTTAGTGTGCGGGGTTATACCTCATGCGGTCTATGTGGCCATGCGGACTACGAGTCGGGGCGATGCGAGGAGTAGCTACCGCCGATGCGGGGTTATGCCACTATGCGAGCCTACGTGAGTGGCCTATCACGGACTCTGAGTCGAGTTAGGCTTGCTTAATGATACTATGGGCAATTGGCCTGCCCGATCATTCGCGGCCTAGGAAAGACACATTCTGATTTACCTATTGTTGCTCTTGTTTATGATGTGGCACTATGTGCGATTACCTTGGTTGTTTCATACATATATATGGCGATTTTTAAAAAAATGAAATGTTTTCATTAAGTACTTTCTGATTTCGCATACTTAGTACTGTTGTCGACCTCGCCCGGAGGCTGCGTTCATGCCGGTAAGGGCAGCGGTGCTAGATCCACGTCCTTAGGATCTACGTTGGTGTCGGGAGCTCCATCTTCTAGGAGGCTCTACTTTTTGGTATGATCTCCTGTTGTAGTTAGTTTTGTGCGATCGAGGTATGGCGGGGCCTGTCCGCCATAGTTGTTTACTTTCTTAGAAGTGCGTAGTCTGTTATGCAGTTGGGATGTAGCGCAAAAAACTACGTTTATGTATATATGCGAAAGCGACTTTTTCTCACATAAAGCGTGTCTCTTTTTACATTGTTTCATGTCTTGTTTTTATATTCATGATTACTACGATGTATGACTACTTGGGTGCGGGTAAGGCACGATCCACGAACCACTGGAGCAGTCGTGACACGATAGCATTGTAGAAGACTACCTAGTACTGCAATATTACAAAGCTTAGGTACTGTAAGTATGAGGCTACGTTAGTTGCCTAGAATTAGTTCAAGCTACTGAAATTACTTACTTGACTATATTGATTGGTAAATAATATATGTGTTATATTGTGGCCCTGTGAGGCATCTTGGGGTTTGCTGAATATAGGTTGGTAGGTATAGTTATAGAAGAGACTATGCTGAATTAATTTTTATAGCATGAGACCTTTTATGAACATTCGAGGATGAATGTTTCTAAGGGGGGAAGGATGTTACACCACGTAAGTTTAAGAGCAATAAATTGAGGACTTAATTAAGAAAATAAGATTCGAGTATCGGAGATTAGTACACAATGAATCTAATTCCGGAATAATCTGGAAAACAACAAATGTGGCGATGAGAAGTAATACTAGTAGTTGAATTTTCCCAATGAGGTTATGGGTTAGTGTCGTGTTATAAAAATATTGTCGTCGAAAAGGAGGACATATCGAAAATTTCAGGATATAAAATAAAATGAGGGCATATGTTGAAAGTATAGAAATATGAATTGGATTTTAAGGAGTTAAGAGAAGAGTTATGGAATTATGTTGTTGTGGCCGAGACCTTCCTAAAATCGTGGGTATTGTTGTGTCGAATTTAAGGGTTGTTTCGTTGAGATTATAATGCTGGAATTATAAGCTATGAACATGCATATACATTGTGGTAATTGCGAATATATGTCTTAAAGGAATTAAGGTGTAGAAGAGTGTTATGTTGCAAACTATAAGACTTGCACTCTCGTTGTTGTTAGAATATCTCTCGTTGTTGCTAGAAGTATGGACTGTTTTTAAAGGTTGTTTTAATATGGATTAAGGGGCTGGATTAACATGAGAGATAGGTGTATTAATCACCTTGGTTGTTGTAGTTGTTGTACTCCTTGAATATGAAGAGAAAGAATGTATAACGATGGCGTATATGGATTATTTGAGACTGTTTTGGTTATGCCCTTGAGACGTGTCTTATTATTGATGTTGTTGACCTTATTTGTGAGTTGTGGATGTGTATATAAATAGGGGAAGTGCTGCCCGAATTTGTTTAGAAAAAGAAGTTATCATTCAATATATATAACGCATGCTAGTAACCATAGAGTTGACGAACATGTTATTATTACTATTATAGGTTGAAGTTCTAGTTGAGACGAATTCTAATTATTGAGTTGGTTAATTCGACAATAAGGTATATCAAATTATCCCTTCTTCTTTTGGCATTATTTATATAAAGTGAGTGTACGACGGACGTACATGATTCCATTAAATCATAATTCCTAGTGATATTTGATATGATAGTCGCCTTGATTTTACAAGTGATAGTTCATTCTATTTATTCCATTGGGAGTCAAATGATGATTTAAATTGTACAAGGTTACTCATGATATTCTACTCGTGCTTGATGTGATTGTATTATTTCACCGAGTCCCACATTGGGTCGGGTACGGTATGTATATATATGATGATGTTACCAAGTCCCAGAATGGGTCGGGTACAATATATGTGGACAGATATCCACGGATATGATTATTTCACTGAGTCCCACGATGGGTCGGGTACGGTATGTGTGCAGTTGACAGGTATCCACAGATATGATATATGTGGACAGGCATCCACGGATACGACTTTATTCACCGAGTCCCAGAATGGGTCGGGTACGGAATATGTGGACAGGTATCCACGAATATGATATATTATATGGACACGTATGATTCTCATTTCATAAGACACGGTTACATTGATATCTTGATTATTATACGTGTCTCATGTTATCTTCTGGCCAGTTATGATCTTCTTTACAGTACTTCATGTTTTACATACTCAGTACATTATTTCATACTGACCCCCTTTCCTCGGGATTTGCGTTTCATGCCGCATGATGCAATTTTCGGTTGGTGATCCTCCTGTCTAGGATTTCCACTCAGCTGTTTGAAGAGCTCCATTGTTCCAGATCCTAGTCGTTTTGGTACAGATCTTCTATTATAGACTCATGCATATTTAGGGGTACGGTGGGGATCTGTTCCGTCATATTTCATTATCATACTCCTAGAGGTATGTAGACAGGTGTGGGTGGTAGATCCGTTTGGTACATGTATATGTGTTTTGGTCAGATGTATGGATATAGTCAGATGTTCCAGTGTACATAGGCAGCTTTGTCGGCTTGCCTATTTTGTTATGAGGATTTGCTATGACAGCTCAGGGGACAGTATCCCTTTGTTATGTGGCATTATGAGTCCACAACATATGATACAGATTCCTATATTTTCCTTAGTCCCGGTTGATTATATGTGATAGGTTTTGTATAGGGGCGTCTAAGTAGGGCGCCATCACGGCCCGTCGGGTCGGGTCATGACAACTCCTTTTGGCGATAGCCCTTGAATACCAATATGACCTTGTACTTGTCTATAGAACCATCTGTTTTTATCATCCATTTGAAAATCCACTTACAACCCAAAGGCTTATGTCCCAGAAGAAGATCAACCAACTTCCAGGTATGGTTGTGCAGGATAGATTCTATCTCACTTTCTATAGCTTCTTTCCAGAGCGGTGCTTCTAGAGTTGACAATGCTTCAGCAATTATCCACGGTTCATCCTGAACCATAGAAGCTTCAAAGTCTGGACTAAATGACTTGTCCTTCTGGGCCCTTTTGCTTCGTCTTGGTTCCATCTCTGAGTCTTTTAAGTCCTGAGAACCTAGAACACTGGATTCCGGATAATCAGCCACTTCAGAGTTCACTAGATCTGAACCGTTTAGATCCGGGCAGTTGACAACTCCTGGATCCTCAGAGGTTTGCTCATAACTTCGTTTGCGAGAGGTTATGTCCATTTCCTTTCTAGGAAATGAGTCTTCAAATAAACTTGCGTTTCTTGATTCCATGATTGTACCTACATGAATGTCCTGTACATCTGACTTATGCACTAGGAAGAGATAAGCACTACTGTTATTAGCATACCCGATGAATATGCAATCCACAATCTTAGCCCAATCTTGACCTATTTTGACTAAGATACTGCTACCTTGGCCAGACAACCCCACACCTTCAAGTATTTGTAGGTGGGTTTTTTTCTTTTCCATAGCTTGTATGGAGTCTTGTCCTTACCCTTTTGTGAGACTCTATTAAGAATGTTTTTCGCGGTGAGGAAAACTTCTCCCCATATGTTTTGGGGGAGGCCTGAATTGATGAGCATAACGTTCATCATTTCCTTTAATGTTTGGTTCTTGCATTCAGCAACATCGTTTGATTGAGGTGAGTAAAGAGTCATCATTTGATGAACTATACCAGATTGGGTACAAAATTCTTCAAAAGGAGCTACATATTCTCCCCCTCTATCGCTACAGATTGATTTAATCCATCCGCTTAGTTGGTTCTCAACTTCTACTTTGTAGCGTTTGAACGCTTCAAAGGCTTCATCTTTACTTTTTAGTAAGTAAAGGTAACAAAACCTTGTACTATCATCTATGAAAGTCACAAAGTACTTGTTCCCCCCTCTAGTTTGTGTGAACTTCAAATCACATATGCCGGTGTGTATGAGTTCTAGAGGAGAGGTTTTCCTTTCGACGGATCTAAATTGACTCTTTGAAAGTTTTACCTCTACGCACACCTCACACTTACGTGTAGGGTTTACGTCGATAGACGACAACAATTCCAACTTTACTAATCTTTGGATAGATTGATAGTTAACATGTCCTAATCTATGATGCCATAAATTAGAAAAATCAAGCAAATAAGTAGAAGCCTCAGTTTTATTAATAGATGAAATAGAAGGCATTACAGATGCAACATTAACTTTGAAGAGGACTTCACAGATGAAGCCCCTTCCTACAAATGTTCTGTTTTTAGTGATTACAAATTTATTGGCCTCTTACACTAGCCTAAAACCAGCATTCACCAACAAAGGTCCAGAAATTAAATTTCTTGGAATTTCCGGGACATGCATCACTTCCTTCAGAGTAAGCTCATTTCCGGAAATCATCTTCAGGATTACCTTTCCTACCCCCAGCACCTCTGAAGAAGAGTTGTTGCCCATGAACAACTTTTTATTTGTGACTAATGTATATGTGGAGAAGGCGTCTTTATTGGAACAAATGTGATGGGTAGCACCCGTGTCCAACCACCACTACATAAGATTCTCAATGAGGTTAGCTTCAAGTACCACCGTTGAGAACTCCTCAATCATATCGTCTAGAAGTGTGTCTTCGATGAATGTTAGCCTTAGTCTTGCCTTTGGCCTTATCTTTATTCTCATTCTTAAGCTTGGGGAAATCTTTAGCCATGTGACCAAATTTACCACAGTGATGACAATTTCTCTTGAACTTCTCAGTTGTTTGGGTCTTACCAACCTTCTAGAACTTACTCTTCTTGCTTGGGTTCCCTTTGACTTCCGCCAGGTTTTTCTTAGCCTCAGCTGGTTGTTTCCTCTTTGGCATGTCATTCTTATTATCCTCCTGAATCTGGTGTTTGATAATAAGTTCATCTAAGGTCATCTCCTTCAATTTGGTTTTTAAGTAATTCATAAACTCAGTCCACGAGGGAGGCATCTTCTCAATTAACGACGGAACCAAGAATTGCTCGTTAGGCTTCAATCCTTCCAAATACAGGTGATGTAAAATCATTTGAAATTTCTAGACTTGGGATGACACACTTTTATTGTCCACCATTTGAAATTTCAGAAATTTCCCAACGATGAACTTTTTAGCACCCGCATCTTGGGTGTTGTATTGTTTCTGCAGTTTGTCCTACAACTCCTTCGCAGTTTTCACGGTACAATATACCGTGTACAGAGGATCGGACAAACTATTCAGAATATAGTTCATTCATATGAAATCACTATGATTACATGCATCGCGAACCATCTTTATGCCGTTAACGACATGGATACCTTGGCCCCCTCCCGACGTATCATTTGGCTGAGGGTCAGTGTCTTCTCTAGCTTGTGGAGGATCTTCGGTTAGGAAACGAGACATTCCCATAATCGTCAGGAAGAACAACATCTTTTTCTTCCATCTCTTGAAATGTGAACTCATGCACTTCTCGGGGCGTTCATGGTGGAATCCGGCGGGAGTTCGAGCTATAGCGCTCCCTTGAGCAGTTGCAAAGGCGTTGGGAACGCCTTGAGCAACAATGGGGTTGACACTAGTTGTGCCAAACGCAGTGGTGGTGAAGGCATTGGAATTGCCTTGAGCAGCAGCAGAACTTTCTGGGTTGAATTGATCCCCTCCAGTCATGTTGTTGCAAACAACAAAAATTGTCTTAATCTTGTGAGGGAAAAATACGATTAAACGGAAATAACAAAGTATCAACAACAACAAATGATTACAAATCTGGAAATGATAACAAGAAAATAGTGTACTGAGTCGATTGATATTCAATCTATCCTTAAGATAATATTTCCCCGTATTAATGCTTAAACGGTGTGCTGGCAACTTGTCTCCCAAGATAAAACAGCAACAAACAATTAAGCAAATGAAACTCAAATATTTACTATAAAGGAAATATCTTTTGAGTGTGTGGAAGATTGCAAGAGAGGAAGAATAATTTGGAAATTTGAAGTGTGTTTTTCAATTAAGTCAATGACTTCAATTTATAGTGTGGAGAAGATGACTTCCCATCTATCCAAATAATGGCCTTGAATGACCATGTAATGAAACTTAATATGGGGTTACAATTCAGCCAAACAATGGTTGAATTCATGTGGGGAAAATTGAGGTTTAATGCCCCAAAACCAGCCCAAGAGTCATGTCTTTTCGTATCCCGTCGTGACTTCTGGAAGCCAAGCGTCGCGGCCCTTCGGTGAGGCACCGCAGCGCTTCCTCTCCAGTAGCTACAGTGATTCAACATCGTCACAGGTGTCGCGGCCCTTCGGGGAGGCGCCGCGGTACCTAACTTCCAGTAGCTAGTGGAACTTAGGTGTCGCGGCTCTGGATCGAGACGTCGCAGCACCTCAATTCCAGTAAAACGTTCTTTATAATACGATTCATAATAATAAATGAAAGTATTTGAGAAGGGGCTCTGTCATGCCCTTTTTCGACCACGACATTATTCAACTCCTGCTTAAAAGCGTTAGAAAATAAAATGCTAAAAGGGTGCTAGAAATGCTAAAAATGTGCTAAGTGCTGAAAATAATGCTAGGGTTCGCGGAGTCGCAACCTAATTAGTTTGGGTGAATTAGGACACCTAAATGTCAACTAGGTTAAGGTCAACATTAACTCCATTTTTATGGTCTGCAAAACTAGTGTGAGATTCCGGGTAAGGGTTCTTTATTAATCTAGAGGGAAGAGATTAGACACCCTCTAAGATCCGCTAACTTGCGGTTGTCCTGTCAAACCTAGGGTTAATTATTATGGTGTAGAAAATGCATGTTGATTAAAAATAGCAAAAGATTATTGGTAAATATAAGACGTATTATAAAAATGTAAGATTTTGCTTTAAAATGTATAAAGTGGAAAACGTACGTTCATAAGAATGTTTTAATGACCTGAAAAATATGTGTTTACAAAATAATATGAAAAATACCTATTATGCAAAGGCTGAAAAAAAGATTTTATTATATATGTTAGCAAGAATTCATAAAAATGAGTTTCTCCTGTTGTTAATAATATCTTAGCTGCCTGAATATTTATGCAAGTGAAAAATTGTTAGATGATTTAATATGATTTAAGAAATGCTAAAATAATTAACTTAAAGGAACAAGCAAATTTCTAATGCCGGACTAATTTCTAATGGTGACCCAAAGTTTAACTATTCTAGGTATCTTACTGCTAATGTACGAGTGTTAGACAGTTAATTACACAAATGAACGGGGCGGGATAGGAAATAAAAAGAGACTCGACAGAGTGGCGATATTCCGCCGGTGTCTTTGGGATTTCCTATGCGAGATGCGAATGCGGGTATGGATCTCCATTCTTGGTAAGAGGCGTGATGAGTCTCGTGACGAAACTCTTCATTCGGCTCCGGTGCATTTCATGTAAAAAATAAGAAAATGATAAGGATTAGTTTCAACCCAAATCATATTAATAATGCAAACAAAAGAGTGACATAGCTATGTAAATTTGAACAAACACATAGTTGGAGTCTTCATTCAACAGTAGCGATCCAGACCAAATAGGCATATCCAACAATCATTTTCAGATTTAAAATTCGGCCCAATAGTGTAATAGGACCAAATAGCAAATATTCATGTATAAACCCAACGCATAGCTTTATACACCAAATATATAAGTATGTACCTATCATTCAATTGCAATAGTCGAAAGTAGTGTTACAGGATGTTTTCAAATTATAAAAGATGGGAAATATTCAAATCGGTGAGCAGAACATATGAAGACCTGCTGCAGTATATAAATTCTCAAATATGTTGTAAGTATACTAGAATTTCAAATTATAAAAGATGGGCAATCTTCAAATCAGTGAGCAGTACATATGAAGACCTGCTGCAATATATAAATTCTCAAATCTGTTGTAAGTATACTAGAATTATGTGCATATTATGGCAGGTGATGATTAGATGCTGGAAGGCTTAAAATGCTACATGTTGTCATTAAGGAATTACACATTTAGGCAAGCAAAGGGAAGTGTATGACTAATTCAAATACACACAGGAGACAAACAATAAGATTAATGACCATTTGAGGACATCATCTTAAGTGTGCAGGGCTATGGATATGAAAGATAAGAGCCAGATTATCCAAGATATGGTCATACGATCAGTGACATATAGTAAGAGATAATTCATACATATTTAAAAGACAAGCAGTTTTTATTCCCTCAATATGCAAACATATAATGGTTCACCGTATGCTGGTTACTTTCGTGTAACAAGGGACCCAGATTCAAGGTATAAGATGAGACTTTTAGACAAGACAAGAGATCAGATACCAAGACCATATATTTCTAATTCACTTAAAACTAGAAGATGGGGAAATCAGCAGAGACTGGTACACGTTCTCAAATACATAATAGGCAGAAACAGACAACCATAGTAGACTATTCAGTCAATACTTATAAAGTTTCTTATTATATTTTACTGCCAAGTATACATAATCATGTTCGCCAAGATTCAAAGCTGGAATTACATTGTCATCCATTGTCCATAGAAAGGCAAGTAAACGAAAATAACAAACATATTCTCCGACGACGGATACAACATGGACACACAAGACTAATTCATGTCATTTATCCAATATAACAGCGACTAATGCCCACAGCGACGTCGAATGTTATCGGCTAACAGATAATACACCATTCGAAGTTATATTAATAGGCATAATCGTGAGCGTCAATAGCGATTAACGTTAATCACACTGATTCCACATTAAACCAGCAACTTCGACCACACACAGCAGCAATTAACGACATTAAACATTATTAACAGAACGAATCATTCAAACATGTTATAAAGTGTAAATCGCATAAGAAACCTGAAAAGGAATGGGTTTACCTTCTCCGGGCAGCGAACCGAGACATCGTATCAAGTCGTCGATCCACTCGGGGTTGTGATATGATTTGAGGGATGAAGTTTCTGCTTTGCTAACAGAACTTCGGTAAAAAAAGACTTCTAGTGGTTCTAAGTTGTTGTCGGTCTCGCCATCTCCTTTTGCTTATTTTTGGATGCCTATAATGTGTAAATAGCTTTGGTATTTATAGTCCTATTGTGGGTTCTAATTTTGGTATCTCTTAAAACAATTTTAGGTAAGGATTTTGGTGCTGATCCTACACGAATTTGGTCTTTTTCCAGTAATTAAAAGGGGCGATTTTATACTAGTTTCGGATGGTAAGTAATGGTTTTCCTAAGATTTGTTCTAATTTTGGGACCTAGGATTAACTAAGGTAATAGCATGATTCGGTTTTGGGAGACTTGCTGGTACTGATTTGGTTATGGATAAGGAAGGTGACACGGTATGCGTACAAGAATAATCCCGGATTCTCCGACGAGAATCCGGCGAGGATCTCGGCAGCTGGAGGTGTGGCGGGCTTCTCTAGTTCTCTAGGGTTCATTTTTTGTGTTCTTTTTTTTAGGTTTTCCTTTGTATTAAGGGTTGTTGGGCGATGGGGAAGGGCTTCTGGGCTACTCAGGTTTGGGCCGTGGAAGTGGGCTGGTTGAATTAAAGGATGGGCTATTAATTATTTGATTTGGGTAGTGTGTTATTAGTTTTTAAGTGTTAGTTTTAGGTGTTAAATTTTAATTAGTGGTAAATAAATGGGGTTTAAATTATTATTAAATTATTTAAATACAACTCTAGGTATTTTATTAGTTTTAGCTTGAGTTTAAATTATCACGATAATAAATGCGGGCGTGCTATTTTAATTAGTGCTTAATATTTTATAATGTGATGTCGTTATTAAAATCTTATTTGTTATGCATGCTTTGTTAAATTAAAATTAAATTAATAGGGGGTTTCAATTGCTTATTATAATTATAAAATTGCTAAATGCGGTTATGATATTTAAGGATTGCTTAATGTTTTTATAAATGTGATGCTTATATAAAAAAAAATGCATGTATTAGATTAAAATTAATTTAATATGAGTTTAAATTATAAATAATAATTATGAATTTTTTTGTGTATTAATAAATGTGAATATGCTATTTAATGAATGTGTGATGCGACTTTATTGCTAGATTATTAATTCATTATGCTATATTATTATTTATGTATTTATACACCCGAATTATTATTAAAAACTATTAAGAATTATCTTGCGGTGTTACTAAAATGCCAAATGCGGACGTGACGCCTAAAGGGTACTTAATACTCTACGTGAAAGGCAACATCATTATTAAATTGCTTATTTACGCATGTTATTAATGTTATAAAAATTATAACAAATTGTTTTTTACGACTTTAAATAGAAATTGTAAAATTGTCTAATTTTACGAATAAATAGTCAGAGGAGAGGGTCAAAATTGAGTGTCAACAACTTGTCCCTCTTTGACCGAAGACGATGAAAGAGTTTTCGGCCAAAGACGTTGACTTATAGTCAATTTTGTCTCGATCCTCAAAATTAAAAATGCTGGGCAGTTGAGACAAGGCTGATGCAAATTCAAAATTTGTGCCAGTGTCGAGTTATGACGACACTGGGATACCATGGTCAAACACCAAGGCGGGCTAACGCGGACTCAAAATTTGTCCCAGTGTCGAGTTATGACGACACTGGGCTACGTGATGTTAAAATAAAATCTGACTTGAACTTAGGGGTGTACCAGTATCGACTTGCGATAACACTGGCTTATTGGTGATGTGGGATATGTGGACCGACGCTCGAGGCCGCTTCTGCTATTTGTTGGGAAGGTTGGTCCCCCAACAAATTGTCCCGGTTCGCTGTAAGAGAAAATTCATGTTGTGCTCGTGCTCCTGCATGCTAAGACTTAAGCAAACGGTTAGTGCATAACTGTTGAGGCAAAATGATAACGCATGAATTTATAAGCAAGGTAACTGTATGAGCAGAAATGTTATCCTGTAAAATGTGATGACAGTTGTGTTGTTGTGATGCTGCAAATGCTGAGATTTCGTCCTTCACGGACGTGTCAAATGCTTGCTGAATGTTGCGAGTGCTGATGTAGTCTCTGGACGGACTTGTTGGACGTTGCGATTGTTGATGTAGTCTCTGCACGTACTTGCTGGATGCTGCGAATTCTTATTGTAGTCTCTGCATGGACTTGCTGGATGTTGCGAATGATTGCTGAATGTTGTAGCCTCTGCACGGACTTGCTGGATGCTGTGAATGCTTGCTGAATGCTGCAGTTGCAAATGTACTCTCTGCACGGACCTGCTGGATGTTGCGATTGCTTGTTGTAGTCTCTGCACGGACTTGCTGGATGCTGTGAATGCTTGCTGAATGATGTAGTCTCTGCACGGACTTGTTGGATGTTGTGAATGTTGTTGTCGTTTCGCCCAGATTTTGCTGCTGTTTTTCCTTCTTTATCACTGCCAAGTTTTATTGTCGTTGTTTCTCCTATCTCTGCCTTATTATTGCCTTTTCTGCTTCTACTAATGGGAAAGAATCTGCGATCAAAGAAAACTTATAAGTTTGGGGGGTCGGTTCATATTGATTTTGCGGCCTTGATCTTTTCTGCTCGTGCACCTGATTTGTTTGGACATGTAACCCCTGTCTGGTCTTGTTGATATATTTGGTAGCAAGGCATTTTTGACGTAGCGTGTCCCAAAAGTATTTTCAAAACCTAACATTTTCATGAGGTATACACAAAATCATCTTTTAAAAATATTTATACGAAATGCGTATAAAGTATAAAAGCCTTGTCGAATTTGCCGAATATGACACGTAATCTGACCAAATGAACACCTTATCTGGAATCCTTATTATGATATCTTCACGGTGCGTTTTCCCAAAGTTGACCCAATTTTCGTTATGCGGGGCGTGTGGGCAAGACTTGACTCTGGCGGGAATTACTCATATCTCTTTTCGGAATAATCAAATGCATTATGTTGCACGCGAGCCAATGGGAAGATTTATAATGGTGTGACCAAAGTCGATTTAGGTCTCCTACGTATCCCCATGAGGGAATCAGATCATGACGTAGTTCATTACAAGCAAAATTGGGTAAGGCTAAAATTTCTAAAGGTGGGACCGAGGCCGATATGGCCGCCTACGTATCCGCCAAGGGAATCAGGTCAAACGTAGTTCCAATTACAAGTAAAAGGACTTTCTAATTTGAAGCGGCGAGACCCTATATGGGGCCCTATGCATATCCCACCGAGGGAACACATCTTTTTTACAATGGAAAGGGAATTACATGGAAAACAAATGCCCCTAAATGTAGTATCTCTTTACAGCATCTGCGTTGATAGCTTTAGGTCATACTTCGCCATCCATCTCAGCTAAGATTAAAGCTCCTCCACTCAACACTCGATGAACCATGTAGGGCCTTGCCAATTAGGTGTGAATTTCCCTTTAGCCTCATTCTGATGAGGGAATATGCGTTTCAGCACCAATTTCCCTGGCTTGAATGTCCTCGATATTACCTTTTTGTTGAAAGCCCTGGCCATCCTGTTCTGGTAAAGCTGCCCCTGACAAACTGCATTCGTCCATTTTTCATCAATCAATATCAACTGCTCGTATCGACTTTGCACCCATTTAGCTTCGCTCAACTCAGCCTCTTGGATAATTCTCAAAGATGGTATCTCCACTTCTACTGGTAGTACTGCCTCTGTTCCATATACCAAAATATACTGAGTCGCACCGGTAGAGGTCCTAATAGTAGTACGATAACCCAGAAGTCCGAAAGGTAGGTGTTTATGCCAATGTTTGTAGTTGCTAATCATCTTGCGCAAGATCCTCTTGATATTCTTATTAGTTGCTTCAACTGCGCCATTCATTTGCGGGCGATATTGGGTGGAATTGCGGTGGATAATTTTGAACTTCTCGCATATGTCCTGTAATAGGCCACTGTTGAGGTTGGCTCCATTGTCTGTGATGATAGACTCAGGAATGACAAATCTGCAGATGATGTTGTTGCGAACAAAGTCGACTACTACTTTCTTCGTCACTGATATGTGTGATGATGCTTCTACCCACTTAGTGAAATAGTCAATTGCTACGAGGATGAATCTGTGTCCATTTGAGGCAGCGGGTTCGATAGGGCCGATGACATCCATGCCCCAAGCTGCGAATGGCCAAGGAGAACTTGTCACATTAAGTTCGTTCGGAGGTTCTCAAATCAAATCCCCATTAATCTGGCACTGGTGACATTTCTGCACAAAGCAGATACAATCTGTTTCCATCGTCATCCAAAAATAATCTGCTCGCAGAATCTTCTTCGCCAAAGTGAAGCCATTCCCTCCGTGTATCTCTTCTACTAGCTTGCTCGCCTCTTGAGCGTCAACACATCTCAATAAGCCCAGATCTGGAGTCCTTCGATATAAAACCTCCCCATTCAAAAAGAAATGGTTTGCTAATCTTCGAAGTGTTTTCTTTTGAATGTTGGTTATGTCATCCAGATACTCCTGTCTTGAGGTATCTTTTGATGTCATGGTACCAAGGGTTCCCGTCTATTTCTTTATCTACATGAGAGCAATAAGCAGGTTGTTCCAGCACACTCACTATGATCGGATCAATGTAATTCTTGTCCGGATATTGAATCATGGAGGATAAGGTTGTCAACGCATCAACGAATTCATTCTGGATCCTTGGGACATGCTTAAATTCTTTTTCTGCAATTCCTTCACGCAATGTAGGTAGGAGAGTATCTTTGTATTCTTTGTTGCCCATTCACCCTGTACTTGATGGATCAACAAGTCTGAATCACCTATGACCTGTAACTCTTGTATATTCATATCTACTGCCATTCTGAGTCCCAATATGCAAGCTTCATATTCTGTCATATTGTTGGTGCATGGAAATCTGAGCTTTGCGGAGATCGGGTAATGCAGACCTGATTCTGAAACCAAGACTGCTCCAATGCCAACTCCCTTAAAGTTTGCCGCTCCATCAAAAAACATTCTCCAACCTGGGTAATCCTCCGAGATATCTTCTCCGACAAACAATACATCTTCATCAGGGAAATAGGTTCGGAGGGGCTCATATTCCTCATCGACCGGATTCTCAGCAAGATGGTCAGCTAATGCCTGTCCTTTTACGACCTTCTGTGTGATGTATACGATATCAAACTTGCTCAGCAAAATTTACCATTTTGCTAGTTTTCCAGTGGGCATGGGCTTCTGAAGGATATACTTAAGCGGGTCCATCCTTGAAATAAGATAAGTGGTATATGCTGATAGATAATGCCTGCATTTTTGGGCAACCCAAGTTAATGCGCAACAAGTACGTTCCAGCAGAGTGTAGCGAGCTCCATACACTGTGAACTTCTTACTTAGATAATATATGGCCTGCTCATTTTTCTCTGTTTCATCGTGTTGCCCCAACACGCATCCAAAATCATTCTCTAATACATACAAATAGAGTAACAAAGGCCTCCCAGGTTCTGGTGGTACTAGAACTGGCGGATTACAAGTACTCTTTGATTTTATCAAAAGCCTGCTGATAATTAGTTGTCCATTTAGTAGTGGAATCCTTCTTCAACAATCTGAATATCGGTTCACATATCAAGGTGGATTGATCTATGAACCTGCTGATATAGTTGAGACGACCAAGGAAGCTCATCACGTCTTTTCTGCTTTTCGTCGGAGGTAAATCTTGGATGGCCTTTATTTTCGAAGGGTCCAACTCAATCCCTCTTCTAATCACTATAAAACCCAACAGCTTCCCAGCAGGGACACCGAATGCACACTTTTATAGGATTTAGTTTCATATTATACTGTCTTAGCCGCTCAAAGAACTTCTTCAAATTTGCCAAATGACCTTCCGATCTTCGTGACTTGATGATAACATCATCCACATAGTCTTCAATTTCCTTATGGATCATGTCGTGAAAGATGGTAGTTATGGCTCTCATATATATAGCGCCTGCATTCTTGAGACCAAAAGACATTACTCGATAATAATACACCCCCCACGGGGTAGTGAATGATATCTTTTCTGCGTCCTCCCCTGCTATAAGGATCTGATGATAACCAGCAAAGCAATCGACGAACGATTGTAGTTCATGTTTTGCACAATTGTCGATGAGTATATGAATGTTTGGAAGAGGAAAGTCATCTTTCGGGCTAGCTCTATTGAGGTCTCTATAATCCACACATACTCGGACCTTTCTATCTTTCTTCTTTGCCGGCACAATATTGCCAACCAAATAGGGTACTTTGCGACTCGAATTACCTTTGCGTCGAACTGCTTAGACACTTCCTCTTTGACTTTCAAACTCATGTCCGGTTTGATCTTTCTTGGCCTTTGTTTTATAGGAAGGTAAAACGACTAGATAGGCAGCCTGTGTGCGACGATATTCGTACTCAACCCTGACATGTTATCATACGACCAAGCAAATACGTCGGTGTAGTGTTTCAGGAGCTCAATTAACTCTTTCTTCTGTATGACACTTAGGTGGATGCTGACCCTAGTCTCTTTTACAATTTCCTCATCGCCTAAGTTTATCAACTCAGTTTCCTCTAAATTCGATTTAGGCCTATTCTCAAAGTTTTCCAACTCTTGACCAAGCTCTGATTATGGACCTTCTTCCTGTTCCTCGGGATTATGCTCGTCATTTGAGCTTTGTTCGCTGGTTTCATTACATGTCATATTCGCATTATCGACATGTTTATTAATATGATCGCTGAAAGAAAAATGCATAAAAAATTTAATTTAACACAAGCAAGTTTAAAGCTGCAAAAATATCCTGAAATTTATGATGAAAGCAAAATATGGGATTGAAAACATATTAAAGAAACATAAAGACAAGTCTATTTTTTAGTTTAGAGTCACATCGCTAGAACCATCATAAACTCTACCAAGCTCCTCGGAAGGTCAGGACAAGGGTGCAAGTCCAATTATTCAGGTTGTATCCACGCTCTGCATCCCAAATGGTGGGGTCTTCATCGTGATCCTCTGGAATTACACAACATTCTGCTTCATATTCATCTATGAACATATTTTGGAACCCTGCTGCAAGATCCTCTGGATCATCTTCTTTCAGCATCTGGATGGTGCAGACTTTGACGAATGACTGACTCAGGGGCGGAATGGGCATAGGCAAGGGAATGTCTCCCTTTTTCTGGACGCTCGCAGTCATCAAATCCTTCGAGGTGGGTTGGTACCCCAAACCAAAAGTGTCCTTCTTCCCAGACAGCTGGATCGGCTCTGTGATCCCCTTCATACCGGATCCAAGACCTTTGTCGGGCTCGAACCCATTTCTTAACATTTTCTTGGCTACCATTGTGAGAGAACGTGGCAGCTGCAACGGTCTGGCCGTGCTGGCGCTCTTGATATCGTTAACGTGGAAGACTGAACCATCCAACTGTCTTATGTCCTCTATAACAGGGACTGCATAATCTGTATTGGTGTTTCTCTTTTCATCCCCAAGTACTACCACCTTGCGGTGATTCCATATAAACTTCAGGCGCTGATGCATGGTGGATGGGACTGCACCAGCCTCGTGAATCCATGGTCTTCCTATCAACAGATTGTAATATGTGGCAATATCTAATACCTGAAACTCCACGACGAATTTTGCAGGTCCGATCAGCAGTGTGATATCAATTTCGACCTCGACACCCCTATGGACTCTGTCGAAACCTTTGACCCTGATATGACTTTTACGAATTCTCCTGCAGTCTGTCCCCAATTTCAGCAGAGTTAACATGGGATAAATATTGACGGTCGAGCCTCCATCAATCAGCACTGTTGAATCAATCTTATTCGCGATCTGGATGGTGATATTCAATGCAAGATTATGTCTGACACCCCCCAACAGGCAACTCATCATCATGGAAGGAGATTCTGCAGGCCTCTAGCACTTGTCCGACTAAGGATGTCAAGTTCTCATCTGTTGTACCCTTTGGAACATATGCATCTTTCAGCACTTCCAATAACGCAACCCTGTGTGGGACCGAATGCATTAACAGTAAAAATAGAGAGTTTCACGGGTTTCTTTTGTGGTACCTCTCTGACTGCCTCTACAGGCGTGTAATATCTCCCTGACCTGGTTATACCTGCAGCGGTGACTTTTATGGCTTGCTTCCCAATTTCTTTGCGATCTACTCTGATTGATTGCTCCCAGCCGGGAATCTGAGCAACTATGATTGAACCATTATATTTTGGCGGTGCCCTTTCCAGCTCAAATACCGCTTTCTTTCGAATATTGGCAACAGGAGCGACAAAAGCAGAAGGTTCAACTTTTCTTTCACTTCGAACTGATCGGATGGTCCCCTCCAAGTCATACTCTTCATCTAAAGTTATCAAGTGCACATTGACGTTGCCGTGTTTGGCAAGGGGTTATCATGCACGTTTGGGGCCGGGATCCCTCAGCTGAATTACCCCTTCTTTAATCAATCCCTCGATTCTGTCCTTGAGGGAGTGGCAACTTTCAGTATCGTGTCCAGGGCTATTGGAGTGATATGCGCAACTCTTATTCTCATCATACCACCTCGGGATAGGGTTAGGAATCTTTCCCGAAATCGGTTGGATTAAGCCTGCAGCTCGCAACCTTTCGTATACTTGAGGTATGGGTTCGGCCAACAGAGTGCGAACTTTGGGTGGTCTTCCTTTAAAATTTGTGATTGGTCTGGGTGCATTGGGTGTTCTATTTTGTTGGTAGGTATGATGGGTGGGTCGATGTGGGGCAGGATAAACGAGTGCTTGGGAAGCGTTATATATAGGTTGTGTGTGGTAGTTGGGGTGTGGAGCAGGTGTGTAGTGGGGTGTGAAGTTTTGGTTATTTGTGTGATAGTATGGGGTTTGATAGGATGGATTTTGGTATGTTATAAATGCTTCGGGTTTACTTTCTTATATGAACATGGAAGGGGAAGCTGTCTCTTTCATTTTTTGTGAAGTACCCCCGATCGTCCTTAACTGAATTGCCATATTAGTCACCTGCAATGCTGCCGAATTCGTAATCCTACCAATTTTAATACCTTCTTCCACGAAGTCGCCCATTCTGACAACTTCTGCAAAACTCCGTCTGATGACGCTTATCATCCGATCATAGTAGGTTGCGTCCTTCAAAGATTGTACAAATAGAGTGGTCATCTCACTCTCTGCCATGGGTGGTTGTATCTTTGTTGATTCTGAACGTCATCTCATGGCGTACTCTCTGAATGTCTCAGTAGACTTCTTTTCTAGTTTCATCAAATAAAACCTGTCTACGACAGTTTCTGTATTGAATCTGAACCGCTCCACAAAGTCTTGGGCCAACGCATTCCAGCTATGTCATTTCCGCGGGTCCTGGCTAGTATACCAATCTAATGTCTCGTCAGTCAAACTTCGAATGAATAGCTTCATAATGATTGCTGGGTTCTTTCCTACTCCAATTAGCTTGTCGCAGTATGACCTCAAATGTGCACGGGGATTCCCTTTCCCGTCGAATAAATCAAACTTGGACACCTTATACCCTACAGGTAACTCCACATCTGGGTGCATGCAAAAATCCTCATAATCTAATCATTCATGACCCTTGTTAGACCGCATACCCCGGAAAACTTCTTTCAGACTACGAATCTCTTTGGATACATCCTTGTCCATTCTGGCTCGGGCTTCTTTTTCCATTTCTTCATAATGATCGGTTTCTTGAGGGTGCATAGGGACGGTAAAAGGCTGGGTTTCTGTTGTGTATGCTGGAGGTCTGGGTTGTTTGTTGGGGCTGGTAATAGGTATGGTGCATGGATGTTGGGTATTTTGGCGATTCGGGCTGATTGGGGTGAAATAAGTAGGTGGTGGCTGAGATATATAAGTGGTAAAAGGATCACTTTAGGGATGGGGTTGAGGATTGGCTGGGAGAGGGATGGTTTGACATGAATTGGTGACTTGTATTTTCTGTGAAGAGTTTTGGGAAATATGTGGCGGCGGAGGTTGATCCGGAGTAGTTTGTGAGGTAGTGGCCCTTTGCTCTGGTATGGGTGTGTTCAGACTAATGGATAAGTTTGTCAGATTCCGCAGCCTTTCTATCTCAACCTGCATATCGGCAATTTGTTGTAGTAGCTGTGCGATGCATTCTTCTTGACTAGCGACATTTCTCCCCTCTGAAGGTTCTGTTTCGCTGGCGGGAATAACTCCCAACCCATTTGGCTCAGATGCCCCTGAGCCAGTCATGTCATCGTTTCGTGCCCTGGACCTGGTAAAGTGTTGATGCTCTGACATTGTCGAATCAAATACGAACCGACCCTTTTGGGGAAATAATAAATCCTTCTTCTAAAAAAATGCAACAAACTACGTTAGTGTAAATCACGTGATTTCGCAAAGGTGTAAATAACAATTAGCAAGTATATATTGCACATAAATTGTCACGTTGCAGGTGAGTCCTAATCATGCATGGGGACCCCTTTATGCCAGAGGTAGGCCTAAACGTCACACATACAACATCATGATAACAAAATTCAAGCCATTAGATTGAAGTGCTTTAGTCGGGAATAAGTTACAATTTATTGAAATAACAATAAGTACAACAAAAGTCTCAAATTAAATGCCTATAACTAAGTCGCCGATGTGATGGTGAAGCTTAGGTCTTCCTAGGTATAGCCCCTGCTTGTTCCAAGTACTGCACTGCATCTTGCATCAGGACCCACATATCTGGAGTGATAACCTTATCTTTGAGTTGACTATCCTTTATCCTATTCCTTGCACCAATGTCTTCAATGCCTTGCTCCCCTTCTGAATTACACTCTGTGTTGTCTAGAGACCATGCTTGATACTCTGGGGCGACCCCTGCTTGGTCCTTCCCAACTTCCATTTGATCAATATGGTACCATTCATAAAGGATCTGCTTGGCTTCGGGAATGATGAAGTCCGGTCCGAACCGGATTTCAGAGGCTCTCATGTCAGCTATGAGAGGAATTACTTGCGTGTGGCCAAACTATCGGAGCACACGTAACGGAGCATATGGTTGGAGTCCCTTTAGACCTATAAGTCTGATGTAATAAAGTCCCTTATGTCTCAAGTAGACCTTCTTGACGATATGAAGTAACAAATACTTCCATTGAATCTGACTGCTACTGCGAGATGCTAAGTACATGTACCAATCCTCTGTGCCGACTGGTGACACATAACACTTTGTTATTTCGTAGAAGGTAGAGATCTTATTGTCTGCGCTGTGGCATACATCGGTCATATTTGAACGCTGATAGAAATGCTCTACTGCCCACATCTATAAGATAAGATTATAACCTTCAAAGAAGCTCGACTCACCCATTTTGCATCTGTTCAAGGCTATAAATAGTTCTGCTAAGATCATGGGCATCAAAGTAAGCCGTTTGTCGCCGACTTTGTCAAACACTGCTCTAACTACTAAACATATGCACGTACTAATCCTTTCATGCTCAAGTGGAAATAAAAGAGTCCCTAGGAAAGCCATATCAAATGCGATAGGATGCCTAACTCTCCAATGGTCCGCAGTGCAACAAAACTCATTCTTAAATAATTTGTATCTGTCTCGACAACCATATCTCTCATACAGGTAGTCTAGAGAAACCCAATTGTTTTCGAAACAACGCAACTCTCTGGTATTCTTTAAACCCATGTAACGGAGGAGCGTTTTCCCAGACTGGCCATGCGGAATAACTGGTTTTCTGTCATGATATGCTAAAGCAGTGAAATAGCTGACTTCTTCTAAGGTGGGGGTCATCTCGAAATCCCTGAATTTGAAGACGACTCGGTCCGGGTCCCAAAATTGGATCAATGCTCTGACCAAATGCTGATCAGGAGAGATGTCGAATAATGAGATGAGGCACCCCAACCTCCTTCTGATTGCCATCTGACTACCCAAATCGAATTTTGACCACCACATCCTCAATTTACTCGGAATCCCACTCACCATTCTTATCTGAGGGACAGGTTCCATCTACAAAAAATGAATATGCATTTTCCAACTTAGGCATTTCGAATTTAGGCTTGGTTTCATTTATCACGATTATGCAACACATAATATGATGTTGGGCCGCGGGGTTGTAAAAACTCGTTGACCAATTTGGTGTCTTCCTAATTGTGGCGACAATGTCAATGATTGACACACCTAAGGTAAATGCATGCATACCTTAAAATAAAGGGTGGTATAGCTCTATCTTAGGTTTATGAGATTTGGCTTTACTAGACGCAAGGTTTCCGAGCGGACAACTCAAGTGAGAAGGCTACGCGGCTGATCAGACGAACCGATCTAACTCCGCACAGGCGCCAACTCTCCTAAAATTTGGGTATTTTGAAAGAAACTGGCGGGTGCGTGAAGCACACCAGCGCGTGAGCGTGTGATTGTGTGAATTTTCCAGAGTGGAAGAAGTATGAGCGGAATACCAGTTTAAGGAAAGCAGTAAAAGCAAATAGCAATTAAAACAGTTAGTCAAGATTAAAGCAAGCAATTTTAAGGCATTTAAAACAAATAAAAGCAAATAAAGTCAAGCAATGATAAACCTAGGTTTGCTATGGTCAAGAACTTCAAATCCCCAGCAGAGTCGCCATTTCTATCACGCTCTTTTTTCGACCGCGACATTATTCAACTCCTGCTTAAAAGCGTTAGAAAATAAAATGCTAAAAGCGCTAAAAGGGTGCTAGAAATGCTAAAAATGTGCTAAGTGCTGAAAATAATGCTAGGGTTCGCGGATTCGCCACCTAATTAGTTTGGGTGAATTAGGACACCTAAATGTCAACTAGGTGAAGGTAAACATTAACTCCATTTTTATGGTCTGCGAAACTAGTGTGAGATTCCGGGTAAGGGTTCTTTATTAATCTAGAGGGAAGGGATTAGGCACCCTCTAAGATCCGCTAACTTGCGGTTGTCCTGCCAAACCT
This sequence comes from Przewalskia tangutica, assembly GCA_029844215.1. Lineage (NCBI taxonomy): Eukaryota > Viridiplantae > Streptophyta > Magnoliopsida > Solanales > Solanaceae > Przewalskia > Przewalskia tangutica. Next base: position 13,321,207 of record CM056725.1, on the reverse strand, counting down.
AGGGTTAATTATTATGGTGTAAAAAATGCATGTTGATTAAAAATAGCAAAAGATTATTGGTAAATATAAGACGTATTATAAAAAATATAAGATTTTGCTTTAAAATGTATAAAGTGGAAAACGTACGTTCATAAGAATGTTTTAATGACCTGAAAAATATGTGTTTACAAAATAATATGAAAAATACCTATTATGCAAAGGCTGAAAAAAATATTTTATTATATATGTTAGCAAGAATTCATAAAAATGGGTTTTTCCTGTTGTTAATAATATCTTAGCTACCTGAATATTTATGCAAGTAAAAAATTGTTGGATGATTTAATATGATTTAAGCAATGCTAAAATAATTAACTTAAAGGAACAAGCAAATTTCAAATGCCGAACTAATTTCTAATGGTGACCTAAAGTTTAATTATTCTAGGTATCTTACTGCTAATGTACGAGTGTTAGACAGTTAATTACACAAATGAATGGGGCGGGATAGGAAATAAAAAGAGACTCGACAGAGTGGTCCGCAGTGCAACAAAACTCATTCTTAAATAATTTGTATCTGTCTCGGCAACCATATCTCTCATACAAGTAGTCTAGAGAAACCCAATTATTTTCAAAACAACGCAACTCTCTGGTATTCTTTAAACCCAAGTAACGGAGGAGTTTTTTCCCAGACTGGCCATGCGGAATAACTGGTTTTCTGTCATGATGTGCTAAAGCAGTGAAATAGCTGACTTCTTCTAAGGTGGGGGTCATCTCGAAATCCCTGAATTTGAAGACGACTCGGTCCGGGTCCCAAAATTGGATCAATGCTCTGACCAAATGTTGATCAGGAGAGATGTCGAATAATGAGATGAGGCACCCCAACCTCCTTCTGATTGCCATCTGACTACCCAAATCGAATTTTGACCACCACATCCTCAATTTACTCGGAATCCCACTCACCATTCTTATCTGAGGGACAGGTTCCATCTACAAAAAATGAATATGCATTTTCCAACTTAGGCATTTCGAATTTAGGCTTGGTTTCATTTATCACGATTATGCAACACATAATATGATGTTGGGCCGCGGGGTTGTAAAAACTCGTTGACCAATTTGGTGTCTTCCTAATTGTGGCGACAATGTCAATGATTGACACACCTAAGGTAAATGCATGCATACCTTAAAATAAAGGGTGGTATAGCTCTATCTTAGGTTTATGAGATTTGGCTTTACTAGACACAAGGTTTCCAAGCGGACAACTCGAGTGAGAAGGCTACGCGGCTGATCAGACGAACCGATCTAACTCCGCACAGGCGCCAACTCTCCTAAAATTTGGGTATTTTGAAAGAAACTGGCGGGTGCGTGAAGCACACCAGCGCGTGAGCGTGTGATTGTGTGAATTTTCCAGAGTGGAAGAAGTATGAGCGGAATACCAGTTTAAGGAAAGCAGTAAAAGCAAATAGCAATTAAAACAGTTAGTCAAAATTAAAGCAAACAATTTTAAGGCATTTAAAACAAATAAAAGCAAATAAAGTCAAGCAATGATAAACCTAGGTTTGCTATGGTCAAGAACCTCAAATCCCCAGCAGAGTCGCCATTTCTATCACGCTCTTTTTTCGACCGCGACATTATTCAACTCCTGCTTAAAAGCGTTAGAAAATAAAATGCTAAAAGCGCTAAAAGGGTGCTAGAAATGCTAAAAATGTGCTAAGTGCTGAAAATAATGCTAGGGTTCGCGGTGTCGCCACCTAATTAGTTTGGGTGAATTAGGACACCTAAATGTCAACTAGGTGAAGGTAAACATTAACTCCATTTTTATGGTCTGCGAAACTAGTGTGAGATTCCGGGTAAGGGTTCTTTATTAATCTAGAGGGAAGGGATTAGGCACCCTCTAAGATCCGCTAACTTGCGGTTGTCCTGCCAAACCTAGGGTTAATTATTATGGTGTAAAAAATGCATGTTGATTAAAAATAGCAAAAGATTATTGGTAAATATAAGACGTATTATAAAAAATATAAGATTTTGCTTTAAAATGTATAAAGTGGAAAACGTACGTTCATAAGAATGTTTTAATGACCTGAAAAATATGTGTTTACAAAATAATATGAAAAATACCTATTATGCAAAGGCTGAAAAAAATATTTTATTATATATGTTAGCAAGAATTCATAAAAATGGGTTTTTCCTGTTGTTAATAATATCTTAGCTACCTGAATATTTATGCAAGTAAAAAATTGTTGGATGATTTAATATGATTTAAGCAATGCTAAAATAATTAACTTAAAGGAACAAGCAAATTTCAAATGCCGAACTAATTTCTAATGGTGACCCAAAGTTTAATTATTCTAGGTATCTTACTGCTAATGTACGAGTGTTAGACAGTTAATTACACAAATGAATGGGGCGGGATAGGAAATAAAAAGAGACTCGACAGAGTGGCGATATTCCGCCGGTGTCTTTGGGATTTCCTATGCGAGATGCGAATGCGGGTATGGATCTTCATTCTTGGTAAGAGGCGTGATGAGTCTCGTGACGAAACTCTTCATTCGGCTCCGGTGCATTTCATGTAAAAAATAAAAAATGATAAGGATTAGTCTCAACCCAAATCATATTAATAATGCAAACAAAAGAGTGACATAGCTATGTAAATTTGAACAGACACATAGTTGGAGTCTTCATTCAACAGTAGCGATCCAGACCAAATAGGCATATCCAACAATCATTTTCAGATTTAATTCGGCCCAATTGTGTAATAGGACCAAATAGCAAATATTCATGTATAAACCCAACGCATAGCTTTATATACCAAATATATAAGTATGTAGCTATCATTTAATTTCAACAGTCGAGAGTAGTATTACAGGATGTTTTCAAATTATAAAATATGGACAATCTTCAAATCAGTGAGCATTACATATGAAGACCTGTTGCAGTATATAAATTCTCAAATATGATGTAAGTATACTAGAATTATGTGCATACTCTGGCAGGTGATGATTAGATGCAGGAAGGCTTAAAATGCTACATGTTGTCATTAATGCATTACACATTTAGGCAAGCAAAGGGAAGTGTATGACCAATTCAAATACACACAGGAGACAAACAATAAGATTGATGACCATTTGAGGACATCATCTTAAGTGTGCAGGGCTATGGATATGAAAGATATGAGCCAGATTATCCAAGATAAGGTCATACGATCAGTGACATATAGTAAGAGATAATCCATACATATTTAAAAGACAAGCAGTTTTTATTCCCTTAATATGCAAACATATAATGGTTCACCGTATACTGGTTACTTTCGTGTAACAGGGAACCCAGATTCAAGGTATAAGATGAGACTTTTAGACAAGACAAGAGATCAGATACCAAGACCATATATTTCTAATTCACTTAAAACTAGCAGATGGGGAAATCAGCAGAGACTGGTACACATTCTCAAATACATAATAGGCAGAAACAGACAACCATAGTAGACTATCCAGTCAATACTTATAAAGTTTCTTATTATATTTTACTGCCAAGTATACAGGATCATGCTCGCCAAGATTCTAAGCTGGAATTACATTGTCATCCATTGTCCATAGAAAGGCAAGTAAACGAAAATAACAAACATATTCTCCGACGACGGATACAACATGGACACACAAGACTAATTCATGTCATTTATCCAATATAACAGCGAGTAATGCCCACAACGACGTTGAATGTTATTGGCTAACAGATAATACACCATCCGAAGCTACCTTAATAGGCATAACTGTAAGCGTCAATAGCGATTAACGTTAATCACACTGATTCGACATTAAACCCTCAACTTCGACCACACACAGCAGCAATTAACGACATTAAACATTATTAATAGAACACATCATTCAAACAGGTTATAAAGTGTAAATCGCATAAGAAACCTGAAAAGGAATGGGTTTACCTTCTCCGGACAGCGAACCGAGGCAGCGTATCAAGTCGTCGATCCACTCGGGATTGTTATATGATTTGAGGGATGAAGTTTCTGCTTTGCTAACAGAACTTCGATAAAAAATGACTTCTAGTGGTTCTAAGTTGATGTCGGTCTCGCCCTCTCCTTTTGCTAATTTTCGGATGCCTATAATGTGTAAATAACTTTGGTATTTATAGTCCTATTGTGGGTTCTAATTTTGGTATCTCTTAAAATGATTTTAGGTAAGGATTTTGGTGCTGATCCTACACGAATTTGGCCTTTTTCCAGTAATTAAAAGGGGCGATTTTATACTAGTTTCGGATGGTAAGTAGTGATTTTCCTAAGATTTGTTCTAATTTTGGGACCTAGGATTAACTAAGGTAATAGCATGATTCAGTTTTGAGAGACTTGCTTGTACTGATTTGGTTATGGTTAAGGAAGGTGGCACGGTATGCGTACAAGGATAATCTCGGATTCTCCGACGAGAATCCGGCGAGGATCTCGACAGCTGGAGGTGCGGTGGGCTTCTCTAGTTCTCTAGGGTTCAATTTTTTGTGTTCTTTTTTTTTAGGTTTTCCTTTGTATTAAGAATTGGTTGGGCGATGGGAAGGGATTACAGTCGCTGCTCGGGGCTGGAAGTGGGCTGGTCGAATTAAAGGATGGGCTATTAATTATTTGATTTGGGTGGTGTGTTATTAGTTTTTAAGTGTTAGTTTTAGGTGTTAAATTTTAATTAGTGATAAATAAATGGGGTTTAAATTATTATTAAATTATTTAAATACAACCCTAGGTGTTTTATTAGTTTTAGCTTGGGTTTAAATTATCACGATAATAAATGTGGGCGTGCTATTTTAATTAGTGTTTAATATTTTATAATGTGATGCCGTTATTAAAATCTCATTTGCTATGCATGCTTTGTTAAATTAAAATTAAATTAATAGGGGGTTTCAATTGCTTATTATAATTATAAAATTGCTAAATGCGGTTATGATATTTAAGGATTGCTTAATGTTTTTATAAATGTGACGCTTATATAAAAAAAATGCATGTATTAGATTAAAATTATTTTAATAGGAGTTTAAATTACAAATAATAATTATGAATTGTCTTGTGTATTAATAAATGTGAATATGCTATTTAATGAATGTGTGATGCGGCTTTATTGCTATATTATTAATTCACTATGCATGTATTATTATTTATGTATTTATACACTCAAATTATTATTAAAAACTATTAAGAAGCTTGCGGTGTTACTAAAATGTCAAATGCGGACGTGACGCCTAAAGGGTACTTAATACTCTACGTGAAAGGCGACATCATTATTAAATTGCTTATTTACGCATGTTATTAATGTTATAAAAATTATAAAAAAATGTTTTTTACGACTTTAAATAGAATTGGAAAATTGTCTAATTTTACGAATAAATAGTCAGAGGAGTGGGTCAAAATTGAGTGTCAACTGGCTCAATCTCGTATTTGATGGTCGGCGTGGCGATAGGCTTCGTTGCTACGACCGTTCCGACGCGCCCTTGACCTATTTTGATGTTGACCAAAAACCTATCTCTAAAGTGGAGCTTAGTTTAAGCTGTCAAACAAGTGATGATTGAATGAAAGAAAAAATCAAACCCATCGTCGGCGCCGCGGCTCAAGGGAGGAGGCGCCGAGCGACGCGGCCCTTCACGGCTCCGCGGCGATTCATGACTCGTATCATCTTTTAACACATTGTACACTTCTTCCATCATTTACCAACGTGAAACCATTGTCATTTGGCCAATAACCGTCTATCATCTTATGTCTCAAACATTTTGTACGTACCAATATCTCTTCCATTAAGAAATTTACTATCATTGGTACATCGTGTGCACGTGTGTGAAAACGATGTTTCCGACGTGCGGGGCCCCAATTGTTCGAATCATAAATAATAGGATTAACTTTATTTCACGTTTAATAAATTTCCAACGGATATTAATTTGCCTATGCCATTGTGATGTGAAACAAGATATATTCTGAGACTAATTAAACAAACAATCATGATAATTTGTATAAAGTTAATAAGAAGACTAAAATATATATGATGATCATCTCTCTGGTTCATCTACTTCTGCTAATGACATCAAATCAAGATTGTTGCCTTGTGTTTTCTTAATCTAACCATTCATCATAACTTGATTGAATCTGAAAAATCATTATCATTATACGTCTTATTTTTCAATTTAATTTATTATATTCTTGTATATTTAGGTTGTTAATTTCAACATAGCTATCTTTCCATTACTGACCCTGCTGTAGGAATAACATAACATGTTTGAGATTATATGATCTAAAGGTAAATTTTGGTATTATACATATCTTTAATTTTAAGATCTTCAAAATTCTTCTTTAGTTTTTACTTAATGCACTCGTTATTTACAAATGACATATATTTTCACAAACACGGTTATATCGCTAGACTAATTTTTAATACACATTCTTATCTTGATTAATTTATCACTTAATCAGGATAACTATGCGAAATAAAAACAAGTTCAAAGAAAGAGTGTTCATCATAATTTCTCTTATCCTCTCTAAGAGTCTTTCAAATATTCTTTAAGTGTTCTTCCATATTCTTCTTCATACTTAGAGGGTTTATTCTCTTGGTTTTTCTCGAGTTTCTCGGGTATTACAGTAATTCAAAGAAAGGGTGTTCATTATAATTTCTCTCATCCTCTCTAAGACTCTTTCAAGTATTATCTAAGTGTTCTTCCATATTCTTCTTCATACTTAGAGGGTTTATTCCCTTGGTTTTTCTCGGGTATTACGGTCTTGGGCTAGTGCTAAGCACTATCGTTGGTTTCTCTACATGGTATCAGAGCCATTCTAATCTTGTGTTCATCAAGATCGGGGTTTAGGAGAACTCGGGGTTACTCTAAGTATGGAATCAATGGGTCGTGTCATTGGATTGGGAATGAAGATCTTAAACCAATCTAACTATCGGTTATGAAAGTCATGTATGGAGTCATACTTGGTGAGTGAGGACTTATGGGATGTCATCGGTGGTAACAACACAACACCACCAAAGGGAGATGCTGCAACAGCGGAAGTGACAAATGAGTGGACACGGAAGAATGCCAAGACGGAGTTTGCTTTGAAGATGTCAATATCCTCGGGAGTATTTGAGCATGTATCAAAGTGTACATCCGTTAGTTCTATTTAGCAGGCGTTAGATCAATTGTTCAACAAGAAGAACGAGGCTTGTCTACAACTGTTAGAGAATGAGTTGGTGAATGCGAAGCAGGGGGAGTCTTCAATCTCAGAGTTTTTATCAAGGTAAAGAATCTTTGCTCTGAGATTAATACTCTTAATCCGGAGGAGTCGATTTCGGAAGCTCGTTGAAGCGGTCTATTATTCGTGGTCTACGACCCGAATATACATTGTTTGTTACTTCAGTTCAAGGATGGGCTACACAACCTTCCTTGGAGGAATTTGAAAACTTACTAGCTTCGCAATAATCACTACCATGAAAATGGCCGGACTTAAAATTCATGATGATTCGGGAAGCGCTTTTATAGCTCGGAGGCAACAAAGCTTCAAAGTCAAACCCAGGGATGGTGGTGCAAAGAACAATGATGGACGAGAAAGATCTTCTACTAGAGATAAGAAACGATTCAAGTGCTACCAGTGTGGGAAATTTGGGCATTTCAAAAGAGATTGTTGAGTCAAGCTAAAGGAAACAAATATGGCGAAATCAAAAGGTCATAATGTAGACGAATAATGGGGAAAATGTTTCACGGTGGAGGCTGCATATTCAGTTACATCCATAACTAAAAATCTTGGAAATGATTGGATTGTAGATTCTGGTTGTAGCCATCATATTACTGGAGATAAGCAGTTATTTTCTAGTCTTCAACATCATGACGGGAAAAAGCCATCATTACCGAGGACAATTCAATCCACTGCGTTGAGAAGGAAGGGACGATTGTTATTGAAGGAGATGATGGAAGCCCAATCACTCTCAAGAACGTGTACCATGTTCCTGGAGTAAGGGAGAATATTCTCTCTGTAGTAAATGCAGTGGACTCAAGTAACTACGTTTTATTTGGCCCAAGAAACGTTAAATTCTTAAAAAATATTAAAGAGTTAAAGGCGGATGTGGTTCACATCGGAGCACGGGTTAAAGATTTATATATTTTATCGGCCTCAAATTCTTATGTCAAGAAGATGAGTACCAATGACAATGCCTTTATATGGCATGCTAGGCTTGGTCATATAAATATGACTAAGCTCAAAGTGATGGTAAATAAGGATTTGGTCAATGAGCTCCCAAAATTGAAGATTCAAGATGAAGGAAAACTTTGTGAAGGTTGTCAATATGGAAAATCACATATACTTCCATTTGACAACTCCACTTCATGATGCAGAGCTCCGTTGGAAAGGATCCATAGTGATCTGATGGATCCGACGAGAACATCCTCCTATTCCGGGTCTCGATACATGTTGTTGTTTGTTGATGATTTCTCACGGTACACTTGGGTATACTTTGCGAAGGAAAACTCAGAAGTATTCTCCAAATTTCAAGAATTCAAGGTTACCATGGAGGGAGAGTTGGGTCCAAAGATCAAGACCTTAAGGACGGATAATGGAGGGGAGTTTATGCAAAAGGAGTTTCTCTCTTTTTGTCGAGATCGTGGTATCAAGAGAGAATTTACATGACCGTATACACCTCAACAAAATGGAGTAGCAGAAAGGAAAATCAGATATTTAACCGAGACGTGTAGAAGTTGGCTACATGACAAGAATTTTCCTAAAGCCTTATGGGCAGAAGGCATGAGATATGTAGCGTATGTCATCAACCGGATGCCACTTAGTCCGAACAATATGAAGTCTCCTTATGAGATTGTTCATGGGAATAAGCCTACGGTGAAACATCTCAGGATATTTGGATCAATCTGCTACGTCCATGTATTCGACTCTCAAAAAACCAAGCTGGAGGCAAAGATGAAGAAATGCATCTTTATCGGTTATGAGGAACAAAGGAAGGGCTGGAGGTGTATGGATCCAGAGACACACAGATACGCCGTGTCTCGTGATCTTGTCTTTGATGAAGGTTCTTCATATTATGGACCACTTCAAGTCTTGGTTGTGCACGATGGTGCGAGTTCCTCCAAGAGCGATGAACCAACTCCTCAAATGCCAAGTGAGAGTGGAAGTCCTGAAAAGGAGACGCAAGGTGAAAGGGGGAGCACTAACCAAGAGGAAGATGGGGAAGAAGATCATGGTTCCATGGCTAATCAACAGCCAAAAAGGAATATTGTTAGGCTTGCTTGGTTCAGAGATGAAAGGTTTGTCACTACTTACTCATGCTACTTTGCAGCTCCATTAGATAAAGATAAGCCATTCGTCAAAGGAGTTCAAGAGTGGGAGGTCGCAATGAAGGAGGAGATGAATGCTCTCTTGCAGAACGAAACTTGGGATTTGATTCCGAACCTAATGATTTCCAACCCGTCTCTTGTAAATGGGTGTATCAAATTAAACGGAAAACGGATGGGAGCATTGATAGATTTAAGGCAAGGTTGGTTGCTCGAGGGTTCTCTCAGAAGTATGGAGAATATTATGATGAGACTTTCAGTCCAGTGGCGAAGATGACTACTGTACGTTCACTTTTATCCTTAGTCGCAAGCTTTGATTGGAAGCTATGGCAATTAGATCTGAAGAATGTTTTTCTCTAAGGTGAGCTTGATAAGAATATCTTCATGGAGCAACCACTTGGTTTCAAATCACGAGAGCATCCTGATTATGTGTGCAAGCTTAAAAAGACTTTGTATGGGTTAAAACAAGCTCCAAGAGCCTGGTATGGAAATCTTGCTCAATTCCTTCAGTTTTGCGGTTATGTGCCATCAAATTCTGATCCGAGTCTACTCTTCAAGAAGAATGGAGGAGTCCACGTGGTAGTTCTTCTTTACGTGGAAGATATGATAATCACCGGGAATGATGATGCTGAAATTTCTCGTCTACAAGAGGATATGTCGGTGAGGTTTGAGATGAAGAAGTTGGATGAGCTGAATAACTTTCTTGGTTTGGAGGTTGAAAGGGTAAAGGATGGAATATTCATCGGCCAACAAAGCTATGCAAGAAGAATTGTTGAGAGGTTCGGGGTACATGAAGGAAAGACACGTACTACTCCGATGGATGTGAACATAAAGCTTAAACGCAATGAAGGGTCCTTGCTACCCGATCCTCGACCTTATCGCTCTCTTGTAGGAAGTCTTCTATACTTAACCATTACAAGACCTGACATTGCCTTCGCGGTAGGTCTCGTAAGTCGGTTTATGCAAGCACCAAGGAAGCCACATCTAGAAGTGGCAAAGAAGATCTTGAAGTATGTGAAGACAACTCTTGGCATGGGTTTGGTGTACAAGTACAATGCTAAGGTTTGTCTCTATGGTTTCACGGATGCTGACTTTGGTGGAGATCTAGATGATCGAAAATCAACTTCAGGTTATGTGTTCTTATGTGGAGACACAAGCGTTTCATGGTGCAGCAAGAAGCAAGCAACGGTGTCACTGTCTACCACTGAAGCGGAGTATAAAGCTTCGACACTCGCAGCTCAAGAGTGTGTATGGCTTCGAAGACTCCTTGAAGATTTGTTCGAGCCGATCAATAAGCCGGTTGCCATCTACGGAGATAATCAAAGTGCTATCAAGTTGGCTAATAATTCAGTGTTCCATGCAAGGACGAAACATATTGAGTTAGAACATCACTTCATACGGGAGAAGGTGCTTGATGGAACGATTGAAGCTTTGGAGGTTCGAAGCGAAGACAACGTTGCAGATATCTTCACCAAGTCATTACCAAAGGGCAAATTCGAATTTCTTTGCTCGAAGCTCGGGTTGGTTGACAAAATAAAGTTAAGGGAGAGTATTGAAATTAAACTAGATTTTGGGTTAAGCTTAATTATGGGTTCATGATCCAACTAACCTTTTTGGACCAAACCCAAAATTAAGCCCAAGTTCTAGAATTTCTCTAGATACATCATCACCTCCTTAAGTGTTCTAGAGAATTCTATTAGTTAATAATCTAGATATTATGGTAGAAAGCTCTAGAGATTATGAGAAGGTTTGTAAGATATTTTGTAGTTTTTGAGCCTATAAATAGCTCCTTCCTCTCTCATTTGTAACAAGCAGAAAAGTTGAACAAGTGAAATATAAACAAGTTCAAAGAAAGAGTGTTCATCATAATTTCTCTCATCCTCTCTAAGAGTCTTTCAAGTATTCTCTATGTGTTCTTCCATATTCTTCTTCATACTTAGAGGGTTTATTCTCTTGGATTTTCTCGGGTTTCTCGGGTATGACGATCTTGGGCTAGTGCTAAGCACTATCGTTGGTTTCTCTACAAACTAATATGATCTGGTGTAAATAAAATGTCGATGTAGGTAAAATTTTAGAAAAATTACATTCCAATGCCTTAAATATACATATAATAAACATGTTGTATGTTTAACTATACATCATCAATGTATATCTTTTACATATTTTGACTAACATCTGTAATTAATTTCGGGCGACGTGCCAAAAATAAATAAAAAATCCCGAATATAAAATGAAACAAAGAGAATAGTAATTTTCTACTTTTAAATAATTTGTAATTGGTCAATATGTTATAAAAATAAACTTTTAACTTAAGGGGGAAGGTGTATAGTAAGGGGCGGACAAACCCTTGGGCCAGCTTGGGGCCTGGCCCACCTCCATTTTAAAAAATAATTGACTAATTATGATTGCAAATTAGGAATATAATTAATTTTAAACCAATGTTAATTATTTTCATTATTTAGGAAAATAATTAAATTAGCGAAACTCCTTGGATATTATGTTCATTGTTTAGCTCACCGCCTTCAGTTGACATTAAATGCTGCTTCCACAGAGGTAATCTATGTTGAGAATTTTTTTGAGAAATTGAGATTCATTATTAATTCTGCTACCGGTTCAACCAAACACAATGATGAACTACAAATTTCTCAAGTTGAACAAATTGCTCAAATGATTGAAAATGATGAAAACGCAATTGTTGACAATAGAGTTAAGACAATTTGGAGTTGAAGTATCTGATGATAAGGAGTTGAATTCTCTTTCAAGTATTATTAAGTTGTGTAAGTGTATGGTAGATACAGAAAGATCAAAAATCTATCCGTTGATATTCAAATTAGTTTCTCTGGTGCTTACGCTCCCGATTTCCACTGCAACAAATGAACGTGCATTTTCAGCTACAAAAATTGTGAAGAGTCGACTCCGCAACAAAATGTCAGATGATTATCTTACAAATACTTTGTTATTGTATATTGAAAGAGAAATTGTTGATGACTTTGACATAGATGCTATTATCAATGATTTTTCGTGATTCAAAAGAACGTAAATTGCTATTGTAATATAGTTATTTGAGCGCTAAATATATTTTTTATTTTATTTTAGTCGACTCACCCTATGATTATTTCATTAGTCTGCCCCTGTGTATAGTGGAGAGGGGGTATAATTGTGTGTATATATATAAGCATCCTCACCAACCTCTCTTCTCTCACCTTTTCTCCCATACCTTTTCTTTTTTTAAAATGGAGATCAATCTTGTGAGGAATTTTATTTCTTTCTTGTTTGGCATCCCTAAGATTTTGATAATTTGTGGTGATGGTAAAAATTAGGTTATTTTTTCCTCTTTTTCTTGAATATATGTTTCCTATTCATCTAATTTGTAACTGAATTTAGATTCTTCAAAACCTTTACCTTTTGTTTATTCCTTGATCATTCTTCATCATTTCTCCTCAAATTTTTTAGATGAAGATTATTCTTAGTGAAATATTTGATGGTTTTCTTCTTTCTGTTTTTGCCAACCCTATTTGAACTTGATCTGATCATCTTTTTCCTTTTTTGGGATCTTAGCACACAACACATTATACGTTTAAAAACGTGATTTAATATTAATTGATTTTTTTTCTAACATCTACATCTATGTTTTGTGTCGAAAATATGTTTCAGTCCACCCGATTCTACCTCTTTGATATATGTGTATATATATATATATGCCCGACTTAAAATTTGAAAAATTATTCTAGTTTCGAATTATTGAGAGACTAGGAAGCCTGGAGATCCGGTACCGAGCTCTTACCTATGATTAACCTTAGTCTGTTGTATCATCCAATTACAAAGAATTTGTCTTTTGTCCTTAATTGAAGGGTTCAGTGATTGATATATATATAGTTGTTACTTGCAGCTGCAGATTATCAAGATTTACATACAAATTATGTGGAGCAGAAACATATTGCTTCTAATAATTAAAATCAAGATGAGAATCTTGATGATGCTGCAGGTCGATTACAACACCAAGACCTTGAGGGCATTGTATATCCAAGTCTTGTCAGAATATCATCCAAAGGAAGTTTGCAATGCCACACTCTCCATGAGAAGAAAGATATCTTGATGACTTCAATTCTTTCTCCAGGAAAACAACAAACGAGAACACAATTTTGTTTGGACTCTGATCTTATGAGGTGTAGGGTTTTGTCGGGTTCGTACACGCAGTAAAATTTGAAAATTTATATTTTAAACCCGACGGGCGGTCAAACTGATGGATGATTATCTAATGTAAATACACACAGAAATTGTAATGCGTCTATAGAACAATTACAGTTTAGCAATCTGGAATCTTCAATATTCAATGTGTAAGCCGAGGGTGCGTACACAATCGTTCCTCGATTTGCAAGTCAAAGACTCCGATATAATTACTCCTTTGGGAAGCTAGGAAATCCAGCAGAGTTTCAGCAGAGAATAAATCTTGTGAATTAAATGTATTAAAATAATGATTGAACTCTCTATTTATAGCGGAAAAATCAACTAGGGTTTTCAAGTGGGTCAGGCCCAAAAAATGAGACATAGTGGGTCACTTCGGACACACTGGACACGTGGCACCGCAACGCTGATTGGAGGCGCCGCGGCACTGAGGCGCCGTGGTGTTGTGGCGCTGAGGCGCCGCGGCCCTGGGTTCCACGAGCCGCGACCCTAGTACAATTCTGTCTTGTTTCTATTTTAATTAAATCTGAAACATCATCTCGATTTAATTAAATAATCATTATTTATTCTAATGTCTCGATTATAAAACGAACATATACATATTCTCTCTGATTACATCCTTGGATCGACGGAACAATTAACTTAGTGTTACCCTACAGGCCTTCACATATCGACACTAATATCATTAGGGTCTACACAGAACTCCTAGACGGCACCGGAAGACGAACTCAATATGTGTAGTATAGTTACACGAAACATGTGAACTGAACCTCTATGTGGGTACATAAAATCCTTTCATTCACGACACACTCGATCAAGCTTAGGATCTGCCAAGTGTCTATCCAAATTGCTTGATCATTATATCTCATCTATATTATCTCACAACAAGACCATTTCATATATATGTCTACTGCGTTGGCCAACGACTTAGTCAACCTAACACCATATGAGAATCTGAGTGTTCTCTCGAAGATACATTCGAGAAATGAATCCTAATCTTGGTTCAACTATCACCTTTAATCTGCATCGCAATATACCCAATACAAGTCGTGTCTCAACCTATAAGGCATTTGAGCTTAGGACAGGATCAAAGTATATTACTCTGTAAACAAGGCGCGTATCGACCTCAAGTCTAAGGACTTCTATCTCCCACACACTGATGATACTTTAGACATCTATAACAAATAGTCCATCAGCAGGGTATACTAATACTTCCACAAGTATCCATGTGTCCGTCACGAGTTGTCATAACTCGTAGCAGGTGAGACATACTACATCCCCAAAGGATATGATGCATATCATATGTCGATGTATCACATATCATCGATATCCCATTCTTGATGATTAAGCTATAATATTAATCTCTCACATTATTAATAGCCACGTAACCTCAAGGGATGCAATTATAGAATATTACAGACAATCAACAAATAATTCAATAACTGTAAAATGTCATAATATTAATCTCCATTAATATAATTATGAATGTGTATAATGTACATTTGTCCTAATACAAATTGTCTCTAAGACATAAATATACTTTCAATCTCCCACTTGGCCTAGAGCCAATCACCAACATATCTAATTCTCATGTTCTCAAAATGACCATTATGCTTAACTAAGCTTAATAGTTTAGTAAATGGGTCTGCTAAATTATTGTTTGTGGGAACATAATCTAATCTAATATCTTCAGTCTCCACCATCTCTCTGAGTATGTGGTATTTCCTTGGTACATGATTGTTTCTGTTTGTTGATCTTGGTTCATTTGCCTATGAAATTGCACTAGTGTTATCACAGTAAATGGTTATTGGACAACTAGCACTCGGAATAACCCCTAGTTCCTTCAGAAACTAAGAAATCGCGACAACCTCTTTACCAGCTTCCGATCCAGCAATGTACTCTGCTTCAGTAGTCGAATCAGTACTTGTAGCTTGTTTGGAACTCTTCCAACTCACTGCTCCACCATTGAAAATGAACGTGTAACCAAACTGAGATTTGAAGTCATCAACATCTATGGAAGCTAGCATCCGTGTATCCAGTAACAACTAGTTTCTCATCTCCACCATAGATCAAGAAGTAATCTTTAGTACGTCTGAGGTACTTAAGAATACTTTTGACTGCCTTCCAGTGTTCATCACCAGGATTCTGTTGGAACTTGCAAGTCATGCTAAGTGCAAAGGTCACATCTGGTATAGTACAAGTCATGACATACATGATTGATCCTATAGCCGAAACATATGGGACCCTCTTCATGCGCTCAAGTTCTACAACACTAGAAGGGCAATCCTTCTTAGATAACTTGATTTCTTGACCCATTGGAAGACCGCCTTTCTTGGAATTCTCCATAGAAAAACGTCTAAGAACTTTATCTATGTAGACCGACTGCGACAGCCCCAACAATCTATTAGGTCTATCTCTATCGATCCCAATTCCCAGAATGTAGCAGACTTCACCTAAGTCCTTCATCATGAAGGTATTGGACAACCATTTCTTAACTGACTGCATGATATTCTTATTGTCTCCCATTATCAAAATGTCATAAACATATATAACAATGAAGACAATACCCTCATCCTTGCGTTTGCTATAAATACAAAGATCTTTTTTGCTTCTGACGAAATAAAATGATTTGATAGCCTTGTCAAAGCAAATCTTTCAACTCCTAGAGGATTGCTTAAGTCCATAAATGGACTTTTGTAGCTTGCACACATCATTTGGTCTGGACTCAGATGAAAAACTCTCGGGTTGTTTCATATACACTTCCTCAATTATATTACCATTGAGAAATGTAGTTTTAACGTCCATCTTCCAAATGTCATAGTCATAATGTGAAGCTATCACAAGCAAAATCCGAATAGACTTAATCTTAGCAACAGGTGAAAAAGTTTCATCATAACCGTCACCAGGCTGATTATAACCTTTAGCCACCAGTCTAGCTTTATAAGTCTGAACTTTTCCAAATGCATCAATCTTCTTCTTGAAGACCCATTTGCATCCTATGGGTTTAACCACATTTGGAAAATCAATCAACCTCCACACTTGATTGACATACAAATATTCCATTTCAGATTTCATGGCTTCTTGCTATCTCTTCGAATCAATGTCTACCATTTCTTCGTTGTAGGTTGTAGTCTCATCATCATTTGGAATATCTATCTCACTATGTGTTTCCACAAGTAGATTTAGTCTTTCTGGATGACGATGAGTTCTAACAGACTTACAGAGTTGGTTGTCTTGCAGTTCAGTTATAGGTATGATCTGACTGTGAGAAGGTTCTTGTGTGTTGGTTGATCCACTTTCAGGAATATCATTTTCATGTCTTTCCTGCACTTGCTCCCAAGGTCTGTGTAAGAGGGTCTTGCATTTCTGCATCATTCCTCGCAACACTCCCATTGGTCGAATGACGTATCCTAAGTACCCAATCTTTGTCAAAAGCTCCCACTGAATTCTTGCAGTGATCATTCGGCAAGGATTCAACCTCTATGTTACTTTGTTGTTCTTGAATTTCTTCAAGTTCTATCTCTGTGCAGCTCTCTTCCTTGTAGACATATTCTTTTTCAAGGAAAGTTGCGTTCCTAGAAACAATGATCTTATGTTCGCTAGAAAGATAGAAATAGTATCCCTTAGTTTCTTTTGGATACCCTACAAAGTAATATTTCTCACTCTTGGATTCCAACTTATCAGTGAGCATCTTCTTGACATATGCAGGACACCCCTAGGGCCCCATGTGTCTAAGAGTTGACTTCTTGCCACACCATACCTCATATGGCGTCTTTTCAACTGATTTGGAAGGAATCCTGTTCAGAACATATATTAAGATTTGTATAGCATATCCCCAAAGGTATGTTGGTAGAGTTGTAAAGCTCATCATGGAACGAACCATATCAAGTAGGGTTCGGTTTCTCCTCTCGGCAACAACATTCATTTGTGGTGTTCCAGGAGGCGTCCATTCGGAATGAACTCCATGTAGCTTCAAGTAATTGATGCGCGATTTATGCACACACTAACGCAAGTGCACGTGTCGTGACAAGTAATATAGTCTAGAAGACCGAGTTATCGTCCTCAGGGATTAATGTTCAATTCTCAAATTCTATTGTATGGTATCTATTTGATAACCGATGATTGATGAATTGTTTATAACTATAATTATGAATGCTAACTAAACTACTTGTTTTACTTCATATATGGTGGAAATAGGGCTTCCAAATCTCCTCAACTATCTGTTCATCCTACTTGTTAATGCACTTAAATATGGTTCTTCTTCTATTTTGAGATAGCAGATTAACTAAGCCGTTTTATACTCATGTTAAGGTAATATAAACACTCAACCCCAATATAGAACCCTTCTACTTTTCGGTGATAAGATTGACTATAAAGGAGGATTAAGAGCAATAACCTATTAAACTACACAAGTATCGAGGTACTTTCATCCACGATTTAACCTATGTTTATTCAACTATAGCATATTCACAATCTCCCCTTTCGGCTTTCGATTATAAATCATATAGATTATGATAATTAGTGATCAATTAATTACCAAACATTCAAGACAATTATTGAATAAATCTCAACAATGATAAGAAGAAACCAAAACATGCATTAATTCATAAGAATAAATTTCAAGTGATTTGACATGGAAAACCCTAAATTAAGTTAGTCCCTAGCCATAGACATGACAAGAACTAAACTAATATCCAACATAAACTATAAAGAAATAAAACAAAGAAACAAAGAAATTACACAAAAAGTGGTCTCCAATCTTGATCTTCAAGGTTGTGATGAATTGCCAAGGGTTTCGAACCCTTATTCTGACCTAAACTCTCCTTTTTATAGCCTCCAAATCGTCCTCCCAGTTTTCCTTCCAGGCCTTGGCCCATTCCCATTCGAATTTGATGTAAATCCGCCTCGCGCGAAACTCTGCAGATTCAGACGTAATTTGCCGCGCGCCTCGATGTCGCTGGTTGAGGCGCGCCGCCCTGTTTCGTGTCCGGTTCGCCAACTTTCTCGCTTTTTGAGCTCTGGGACCTCTGTTTCTGCCCTCTTTTTGCTCATTTTCGCCAATGAGCCACTTTTAAACCATTATGACTCAAAAGAAAGAAAATCTATCCTAAGACGACACATATTTGTACAAAAATGGGCAGAAGACTAACTAAAAATGACTCAAAAGGTGTATAGAAAATACACCGATCAATAATCTAGAAATTCTTTACTTAAGTACTCACCTCCTCGATCAGATCGAAGAGTCTTGATACTCTTTGCAAGTTGTTTCTCTACTTCACACTTGTACTCCCTAAACTTTTCGAAAGCCTTGGATTTGTGTTTCATAAGATACACATATCCATACCTTGTCAAATCATCTGTAAAAGTGATGAAGTAAAGGAAACCTCATCTAGCTTGAGTAAAAAATGGTCCACATACGTCAGTATGTACCAACTCAAGCACCTCCTTGGCTCGTATCCATGTTAAGTGTATTTTGTATACACTTTTGAGTCTTTTATAGTTAGTATTTTACTATTTTATTTTGCATTTAGTATAGTGTTAGGTGTGTTTTTCGTTCATTTGTGTCACAGGGGTTATAAAGTATAAGATACTACTTTTGAGGATGAAATGAGCTTAATTGAGATGGAATTGCACACTAAAAGGGCTAAGAAATGAAGCCTAAGAAGTCTCGGGAAGCATAGAAGAAATCTGACGAAATCCGGATGAAAAAAGGACCCAAATCGCGAAAAGCCAAGAAACAACGTCTCCGGCACCGCGGCGCCAATAAACCTGACGCGTCTGATTTTGTTGCAGGATTTTCGGCCCCGTGGCGCCAGCCTGCAGGGCCACGGCGCCGATACGGAAAATCTGATTTTTTGGTCGAATTTCAGAGGGTTAATGTCACGACCCGACCCCGGGCCGCGACTGGTGCCCTACCTGGGCACCCGTACAGGTATACATCAGAGATAATCAGCGAAACATACATGAAACTTATAAAATAAATCAACAGAAATAAAATCAACAGGTTAGCCGATAAGGCTACCTCCCTGGACATA
This sequence comes from Przewalskia tangutica, assembly GCA_029844215.1. NCBI lineage: Eukaryota > Viridiplantae > Streptophyta > Magnoliopsida > Solanales > Solanaceae > Przewalskia > Przewalskia tangutica. The sequence continues at coordinate 13,301,720 of CM056725.1, read as the reverse complement.
TATATACATAACTGAAGCAGTTGCCTCCTTTCCTTTACAAACTGACCCACAATATGTGACTACAGACCTCTAAGAGTTTTAACATAACAACTGTGGCGGGACAGGGCCCCGCCATACCCCTGAATATACATGAATCTACAAACTCAGGGGAAACCGTACCAAAAGATAAGCCTCCAGAGTAAATGGAGCTTTTTCCCAAAACTGAACCGAGATCCTAAGAGCAAGGATCACCAACCTGTGTACCTAATACCTGCGGGCATGAACGCAGCCCCCCGAAGGGGGTCAGTACAACAGGTACCGAATATGGAACAGAAATAAGGTACAGTAAACAAATCATAACTGTACAAAAGAATGACAGGGGCAAGTATATAAAACTAAATACCAGATCCTACCGTGTCATTACTATCTCGTGAACTTAATCGTACCTTATTATCTTTTCCCATTTTTACATAAAAGTTATAGTCACATTTTTACGTACATGTTTAGGAAAAATTGTCAAGTTCATTACCATATAACTTACTTACCTTGCATAACATAAATCCGGCCCTTTATGGAGGGACGCCTATATTGCCCGGCCCAATCTGGGACGCGATAATGTCATATAGTCTGCCCATAAAGGTATACTGCCCGGCCCATTCCTGGGACGCGATAATATAGTCTGCCCATAAAGGTATACTGCCCGGCACATTCCTGGGACGCGATAATGTCATATAGTCTACCCATAAAGGTATACTGCCCGGCCCATTCCTGGGACGCGATAATGTCATATAGTCTGCCCATAAAGGTATACTGCCCGGCTCATTCCTGAGACGCGATAATGTCATATAGTCTTCCCATAAAGGTATACTTCCCGGCCCATTCCTGGGACGCGATAATGTCATATAGTCTGCCCATAAAGGTATACTGCCCGACCCATTCCTGGGACGCGATAATGTCATATAGTCTGCCCATAAAGGTATACTGCCCGACCCATTCCTGGGACGCGATAATAACTCTTTGCATAACATTTTAAACCCACTTCTCACTTCTTCTTAAGTCGTTATAACAACTTCCCATAAAGCTATTATAGCAACCTAAATTAGAGAGCTTAAGGCACTTTTTATTCCTTATTACTTAAGGAAAATTAAACTCAAAAGTACTACGTACATACATACTTAAAAGAATCTTAAAACTCCTTCTCTTTTTTAAATCCATAAACTTCTTCTTTTGAAACTCAAGTCTCTTAACTTTTGAAATAAAACATAGAAACCATGCTTTTTAAATCAATTCCTTTCTTCTTTTAAGAATCAAGTCCCATAACTTGAAAAATAAAGTCTCTTAACCTTTTCAGAAATCAAGGTTCATAGTCTTAAAACTTCATGACATAAAACTCTTTAAATCAAGTAACATATACTTTTATGAGTTGTGAATAGGTTATACTTGTTTATAACGATCTTATTAAAGCAGCCATGATCTAGAAAATGTAATACAATTTTGTCTTATCTTAGCTTCTATGTAGATGGAGAATTCTACTCATTTTAATTTAATTGATTGTCGATACATTTTCTTTTATTAACGCTGCAATGTCTTGTTCGATACTTATTCTCATTTGTGCAGTAACTTAGCAAAGTCAACTCGACTCCAAATACTTCCTAACGACTCTTACCAACATCCCCCATAAGACTTGGTAAGAACTTAGGATAACTTAGACATAACTTTTACATAGAGTAAATCAACATACATACCTCTTAACTTCTAAGAGTAAAAGGAATCATGAAATAACACCATATGTATACCTCATACATAGAACCATGCCAAAAGAATGAAGAGGTTCACATACCTCGCCACGATTATCGACAAGTAGCAAAATGCTCCAAAGTACTATAACCTAGCTAGCTTTTCCACCCTTCAAGTAGAATACTCTACTCGTAGTACTTCAACCTATAAGGGTCATAATATGTCTATTAACCTCTAGCTTCAAACGTAGAATATTCTAAGTGCAAAGTCACTATATTCTACGAAAAATCGGACAGCACTTCCTTTGTTTCTACATACTTTTCCACCTTTTCCAAGGCCCAAATTTAACAACCAAACATGCCACATTTAAGGCCCAACAATTCAGCTATCCAAAGGGGATTACACGCCTTAACAGGACGTGTAAAATTCTGCCCCACAATAATACAAAACAATCCAATAATTCCATGCCATTCTCGGCTACAACAACATTAATTCTCCTTCAATTCCTTTTCAATCCAAGTTGTTATTCTAACATGTTATATAGTCGCAATCAAGTATAACAATTATAATCCCTTCTTATACAACATGCGACGACTAAAACTAATAGCCAAATTGAATTACAATCTCAAAGACTAAACTTGCTAGTTTCGGATTAGTGGTTTCAATATTCATAACACTTATAAATCTTCACAATATAAATCACATGATCATTTCTAACTTATCATAACATGGAATCTTTAATTACAATAGTAAAACGAAGATTATTACCTCTTTAAGCCCAAATCTTATCCAAAACCTAAAGTCGATCCTTAGCAACTTCAACTCATCTTCTTGACGTTCCAAACCGCTATTTGCAACCCTTAGAACTTCTCAATTAACTTCTCTTCAATTTCCAACTTCAATGTTGAAGAACACCTTAGGTTTTCACCTTGCGACTAATGTAAAAACGTGGGTTTTCCGGGATCTTTCTATTGAGATATCTTTACAATACCTCTAGGAACCTTAGTTTAAAGTATTGGGATTATTGAACCACAAACGAAAAAAATTTCTTCTTGGAATGGAGCTTGGCCGAGAGCACCTAAGGCTAGCACAATATTCTTGGAAATTTTTCTAAGTATGGAACTTGTCTTGCAATATGGATGAATATATAAAACATTGGAGGGTCTAGATTAAAACATATGGGTGGCTTGGATGAATGGAATTAAATATCAAGCCAAGTTGGGCTCTTTGACTTAGTCAATAATGTCAAGCTTGGACTTTGCAAGACTTGATCATCTAGCTTTGGGTCAAATGACCATTTAGTCCATGACTAAATCGCCCAAGACCAACTTAAGGGGGGTGACACGTGTCGCCCTCCGATTCGTCGCAATATTTCGTTTCCTGACATTTCCATAATTCCGATAAATTTTTACTAGTCTCAAATCTTATCATTTTTTAGTTCATAGGTACGTTCTTATAAACATGTCCTGGAAATACGGGGTGTAACAGTTAAAAGGGTCTGAAGCGCAAGTTTTCTCAAGTATAAAACCCTAAAACCCTGCTCATTATGATATACCTTATACCATATTACAAATTCATACTTTAGGAGGCAAGAAGGAGTCTACAATTGGAAACACTTGTTCAAGTTCTTTTTCTTTCCTTTACTTTATTTCAGTTTATGTTGGATTGTAATTTAGTTCTTGACATGACAATATTTAGGAGCTAAATACTTTAGTAGGGTTTCCGTCGAATCTTCTTTAAAATCTTTCATATAGTTAATGCATTGATTATTGATTTCTTATTCAGCATATTAAGATCTATTCAATATTGTTATGATTGCTTGATAATTAAATAGCTATTAATTGCCATCACTTGTATGTGTATAAATCGCACATCAAGTTTTTGGCGCCGTTGCCGGGGATTGACGTACTTTTAATATCGATTTATCTATTCTTATTTCTAATTTGGTTGCTCCAAGAACATGTTCTGCGAGCATCTTTTTATCACCTTTTGTTGTTTTCTTATTTTGCAGGTTAAATTCGGGAAAAAAATTAAAAAACAAATCGAAAAAAAAAATTAAATTCAAGACACATGGACTACTACTATCAGAGACAGTGGAGTCATCAACAGCAGCTTAACCCACAAGTTCTAGAGGAAGATCTAGATGAGTTGCAGGCAGGCATACTCAGGCTCACCAAGTGCCAGACTCAGTTCATAGATGAGACAAGTGTGTCCCTCCGAAATTTGAAGACACAAATAGGGCAACTAATGGAAAGGATGAGCAATACACCTCAAGCAAATTTGCCTAGAGACACCATTGTGGGAAGTGATAAGCAAATTCAGGAGTCTGAACCACACCCAGCTGTTGAGGAATCTAGCAAGATAGTTGGTGTAGAGAAGGAAAAGATTACTGAGATCCAATTATTCACCTTTTTGGATATTGTGGAAATTCTTTTTCCTGTACCTATTGCAAAGAAACACCACCATCTGTCACTATTGATCCCCAAATAGGAAGTCCATACCATCAAGGGCACCCCCTAGAGTTGAGATATGTTGGGAATCTCACTGATCCCTACATTATAGAGAGCTTAGAAGACAAGCATGTCTTGTGTACTTGGGGGATAATCTTATATCTGAAGCCCTTAGTTGAAAAGATTGTTGTAGGAAAAGTGAGACCTGCAACAATAACTATGCGGATTGCAAGCAGTACGCAGAAGGATCCAATGGGCACTCGTAAAGGTTAATTGCGTCCGGCTAAAAGACGTTAAAGACAGCGCTTGTTAGGAGGCAACCCAATGTTTTTAATTATGTTAGTTTGATTTTTGTCTTTAGTTTATTTTATTTTGTCTTGAACAGTCTCACGGTCGTGGGTTCTTGTTTTGTGTTGTTGGATGACAGATGGACTGAAAGCTAACTCTGAGGGAAAAGGAGCAAAAACGCTGAAAAAAAAAAGAAAAGTCGTCGTCAGCGCCACGGCCCAGAATCAGCACCGTGGCGCCGGAACTTCAGAGATCCGAAGTACTTGGGACGCCACGTCGCCGAATCTCAGGGTCGTGGCGCCGAAAGTTCCGAGAGTCAGACGCAGTTCAAATTCCAAAAATATTTCTCCCAGACCTCCATTATGACCGCTGCGTTGTGCCAGTAAGTTGTCCTTATTTTTAGTCTTCACACATTGGGGACAATGTGTCGATTAAGTTTGGGGGGTGTCTTATATTTTGTTTTATTGTTTTTGAGTCTTTTTTATTTGTTTTGTGTGTTTTTGAGTATTTTTGAGTATTTTTGAGTCATATTTTTTTTTTGATCATGCATGTTGTAGTTATTTGAAACGCCTAGTGAAGTAAAGTGGGATAATGTAATGGAATTAGAAGCAGAAAATCTGAACTCTTAAGTTAGATATGCCAAGAATTCATGAAATCAAATTATTTGGGGTATATGTGCTTGATTTATGCATTGTTAGTGATTAAACCTATGTGTCTGTTTGCTTGCTATTTGAGGCGAAATAGTTAGGATATGCATGTTAGGGAGATGATTCAGGCAATTCTTTGTTAGTCATTTCTTACCATTCTTTGTCTATCCCTGACATTACAATTGAATCCCTAGTCAGCCCCTTTGAGCCAAAAATAAGATCTTTTCTTTGACACCCTAAAATTCCATATTTGTGCCATAAGTGGAAAAATTGAGTTGTTTGGAATATAAAGTGTTGAAAAGGAGACAATAGAGAGTGAAGAATTTTGCTGCACCCCAATGAAAAATAATAATAAACAGGCAAAAGCCTAAGTTTGGGGGTGCCTACTATTCATCAAACACCTCATTCTCTCAAAACAAAAGAGGGGAAAGATAGGTATGAGGTTAAAAAGAAAATCAAAAGAAAAGGGAAGAATTTAAAGCAAAAGAGCTTATGGTACGTAAATTGAACCTAAATGCCTATTTTTACCTACCCCTGCCTAAGCCTACATTACAACCCTGAAAAGCCCTGATGATCTCTAATGTGTGTATCCATGATTAGTGGAGAATAGCAAATGAATAGGCCATAGGATTGTGAAATTAATATGCATAGTTAGGTACTCTTACATCCATTGAGCATGATTGAATTGAATTTGCGAAATATCTGACTTGAGTGTTTAGAATGCTAAAGATTCATGATATATGTTCCTGCATATTATCCTACTAACCTTCATGATTTTCTAAGTGACAATTGTTCAGCAAATTGATCAGTGTCTTTGAGTCATTTTATTTTCTTTTCTTTCGTGTCTTTATTTCTATCTTTTTTATCTTTACTCGAGGGCGAGCAAAGTTTAAGTTTGGGGGTGTGATCGGTGTATTTTATATACACCTTTTAAGTCATTTTTAGTTAGTATTTTACTCATTTTGTTGATGTTTAGTATAGTATTTGGGTCGTTTTTCTTCCTTTTGTGTCACAGCGGTCAGAAATGGAGAAATGGCGAAAAGAAGAGGAAATGAGCTTAATTGAGATGGAATTGCACTCTGAAAGGGGCCAATAAATGAAATCTAAGAAGTTCCGGGAAGTATAGACAAGATCAGACGAAGCCCGGATGAAAACTGGATGACAACGAAGAACCGCCTAAAAAACGCCACCGGCGCCGCGGCGCTGAATATTCCGAAAGTTGATTTCGCTGCAGATTTTTCAGCGCCGTGGCGCCAGTCTGCAGGGCCACGGCGCCGACACAGGATTTCTGAGTTTTGGGCCGGATTTGTCACGTTTTCAGGGTGCAAAAGGGATAACTTTTCCTACATACATATTTCTTAACCCTTTACCTAAAGGATTCCATAACTTTTCCTACCTACATAATCCCTAACCCTTTACCTAAAGGATTTTTGGGCTATAAATAGTCTCTACATCAAGAATTCATTCCATTCTCCATCCATCATTCTACCACAACCCATCTTGTAAATATTCCACAACACAATCTTTGGATGCTAGAAGGCTTGGAGACTTGTTCTTGAGTATTTTTCTTTTCTTTCTTTTCTTTGTTTATTTCAGTTCATGTATGAAGATTATATTAGTTCTTAGCGTGACTATGGCTAGGAGCTAATTACTTTGTTAGGGATTTCCTTGTGATTCTCTTGAAACTCTATTCATGAATTAATATATTAGTTTGGTTTCTTCTTCACTTATTTAAGATTTATTCAATAGTTGTTTTGATTGCTTGATAATTAATTGATCACTAGTTATCATCACTTATATGAGTTCTAATCGAAATCCGAAAGGGGAGATTGTGAATATGCTATAGTTGAATAAACATAGGTTTAAATCGTGGACGAAAGTACCCCGTTACTTGTGTAGCTTAATAGGTTATTGCTCTTAATCCTCCTTTGTAGTCAATCTTGTCATCGAAAGATAGAAGAGTTTTCCATTGGGGTTGAGTGTTTATATTACCTTAATAGGAGTATAAAACGGTCTAGTTAACCTGCTATCTTAACGTAGAAGAATAAGTCAGTCTAATTGTATTAAGGATTGAATATAGTGGATAACTAATGATCTTGGAAGCCCTAATTCTCCATCATAACTGATTTAAATCAAAGTATTTTCATAATTAGTTTATTTCCTGCATTATTAGTTTAGAATTTCAACTCAATTAATGTTAACCAAATAGAAACTAAAGCATAGATAATCGGTACTTCAAAACCAGTCCCTGAGGACGATATTCGGTCTTACCTAGACTATATTACTTGTAACGATACGTGCACTTGCGTTAAGCGTGTATATAAATCGCACATCAGTGGACGATAAACTCGATCTTACAGATCTTTATTACTTGAACGATACGTACACTTGTGTAAGCATCTAGAAATATCGCAACAAGTTTTTGGCGTCGTTGCCAGGGACTGGAGTACTGTTAATATCGAAATATCTATTCTTATTTCTAATTTGGTTTTTTTATTTTTATTTTCAGTTTTATTTTTTATTTTTATTTTTGCTTTAGTGTTGTTTGTCGTGATCTGTTTGCTGTTTTTTATTAGTCTCAGGAACTTGGTTTATGTGAAGTAGGAGAGGAGATGACATTCCTATCCCTCTGAACCCTGAGATTGAGAGATTGTGCAGACAGAACAAAAAAGAGAAAAAAACAGCTGATTCCTTAGTAATGGGAGATCAGCGAAACAATAATTTGGTGAATGATGAGTTACCGTCCATCTTAGGACAAGTCGCTGCAGAAAGGAGCTTGGGGGACTATGTGATGCCGACCATTACAGGGGTACGGACTTGCATTAGGTTTCCAGCAGTTGAAGTGAATAATTTTGAAATCAAATCAGCCATATTTCACATGGTTCAAAGCTCAGTTCAGTTTGGGGGATTACCGTCTGAAGATCTTCATTTGCATCTAGAAAATTTCCTGTAGCTGTGTGCAACTTTCAAATAAAATGGTGTTACTGATGATGTCATTCGGTTGAGACTCTTTCCATTCTCACTCAGGGATAGAGCAAAGTGCTGGCTGAACTCATTACAGGCGAACTCCATCACTACATGGAAAGACTTAGCCCAGAAGTTTCTTGTCAAGTTCTTCCCTACAACTAAGGCAGCAAAGCTCAGAGGTGAGTTGAATAACTTTTATCAGCTGGATGGAGAACCATTATATGATACATGGGAGAGGTTTAAAGACTTGCAGAGAAAGTGTCACATCATGGGATTGAGAAGTGGATCCTAGTCCACATATTTTATAATGGACTGTGTGGTACAACTCGTACCATCATTGATGATGCAGCAGGAGGTACGTTCATGAGAAAGAGTGCCAATGAGGCAATGATTTCCTAGAGGATATAGCCACAAACAACCATCAGGGGGCCAATGAGAGAGCAATGAACAGTAGGAAAGTGGCTGAGATTCATGAGCTAGATGTTATTACTGCATTGATTGCGCAGGTAGCCACTTTGACAAAGCAAATGCAGCAGAGCACCATGGCAGTTAAAGCAGTTCAGACACCAATGAGATGCGAAATTTGTGGGGGTCCCCATACTTTTGATATGTGTACAGCATTGGACCCAAATAATGTGCCCATGGAGCAGGTTCAGGCAGTGGGAGATTTTCAGAGGCCCTACAACAATGCATTCTCCAACACATATAATCCGGGGTGGAGAAATCACCCAAATTTTTCATGAAAGAATGAACAATGGCAGCAACCACAATTTCAGGCATCGTCCTCACAGCAGTTCAGTTCACCAGACCCACAAGAGAGGTCAGATGAAATAAGAGAAATAAGAGCAGCACTGATGACCTTGGCTAAATTCCAGATAGAATCCAACAACTCCTAGACTCAATTCATGAAGGAGACCACCCAGTTCATGACCGAGACTAGGGCATCCATCAGGAGTTTTGAAACACATGTGGGACAAATGGCGAACACGTTGAATAATAGAGAGCAAGGCAACCTTCCCAGCAATACAGTGATGAACCCCGGGGAGCAATGCCAGGAAATTAGCTTGAGAAGTGGGAAGTAGTTAGATTAGAGGGCACCCCAACCAGTGGTTGAAAAGGAGAAGGATGTATGAAAGACAGTTGAGGTAAAGAAGGAAGGGGTTACTGATGACCGCCCTCCTTTAGAGAAGGCTCCACCTGCAGTGATGAGGGAGTACACAGACAAAATCCCTTACCCTCAAATACTGCAGAAGAAGGCTTTGGATAAGCAGTTTTCGAAATTTTTGGAGGTATTCAAAAAACTGCATATCAATCTTCCATTCATTGAAGATTTGGAGAAGATGTCAGCTTATGTGAAATTCATGAAAGACATCCTGTTTAAGAAGAGAAGCTGGAGGATTATGAGACAGTGGTGCTGACAAAGGAGTGCAGTGCTATATTGCAGAAGAAGTTCCCCTCTAAGTTAAGAGACCTAGGGAGTTTCACCTTACCTTGCACCATAGGGAGTGTTACATGCAAAAGGGCTCTATGTGATTTGGGGCAAGTATCAATCTTATGCTCCTCTCTGTGTTCAAAAGGCTTGGTTTGGGGGAAGCAAGGCCAACCACAGTCACCCTGCAGCTAGCTGATCACTCGGTTGTGCATCCCCGAGGAATAATTAAAGATGTGTAGGTACAAGTGGGTAAATTCATTCTTCCTGTTGATTTCATCATTCTAGACATAGATGAAGATGAAGATATGTCCATGATCCTTGAGAGACCATTCCTAGCCACAGGGAGTGCCCTCATTGATGTTGAAAGGGGGAGTTAAAGCTTAGAGTTTAAGGTGAGGAAATGGTGTTCAAAGTTTTCAAGTAGCCCACTGAACCTCAAGTCGATGCTAGATGTTTTGCTATTGGGGTAGTTGACAAAGTTGTGCCTGAGAAAAGCCTCATAAGTACTAATGCTCGTGGGGTACCACCAAAGCAACGTGAAGAACCTGATGGTAAGACTTCTGAACTAGCTCTTAATGAAAAAGAATTTAACTCCTCTGAAATCAGAACTGTGAAAAAGAATAGAAGGAAAAGAAAGAGAATGGTGCTAAAATGGATATGCGAAGGGGACACTCTATCCCCTTGATTTAGTAAGTAACTTGCGTCCGGCTAAAAGACGTTAAAGACAGCGCTACTTGGGAGGCAACCCAATGGTTTTTAATTATGTTATTTCAATTCTGTTTTAGTTTGTTTTATTTTGTCTTGAACCGTCTCACGATCTGGTGTGTTAGTGTTTTTGGATGACAGATAAAAGCAGGAACTGACTCCGAGCAGAAAATAGCGAAACATCTGCGTGTTTGTTATTTGAGGAGAAATAGTTAAGATGTACATGTTTAGGGAGATGATTCAGGCATTTCTTTGATAGCCCTTCTGACCATTCATTATCTATCCTGATATAAATTGTATCACTAGTCAGTCCATTTGAGCCTAAAATAAGATATTTCTTTGACATCCTATGATTCATTTGTTGTGCCATAAGTGATAATTGAAAACTCTTGGAATGAAAAGTGCCAAAAAAGAAATAAAAAGAGTGTGAAAAGTTGATGCACCCCAATGAAGAATATGCAAAAATCTAAGTTTGGGGGTGCTTGTTATTTATAATGTATCTCATTCTCTCAAAAGAAAAGTGGGAGGAAAATAGGTATGAGATTAAAAAGAAAGTCAAAAAGAAGGAAAAAGAGTTGAATGAAAAATGTTTATGGTACGTAATTGAGCCTAAATGTCTACTTTTACATACATCTGTCTAAGCCTACATTACAACCTTTGAAAGTCCTGATGATCTTTAATATGTATATCCATGATTAGTGGAGAATAACAAGTAAACAGGTCTATAGCGTTTGGAAAAGATGGAATGAAATTGACATGTATAGGTTATGTGTTTGTATTTCCATTGATCGTGATCTAAGTGAATTTGCGAAATATCTAACTTGAAATTCTAGATTGTTGAATATGCATGCTATATATGTTCTAACATATTATCCCAACTTTCATCCATAATTTTGAAGGAGCATTTCTATGACTACTCAATCAATTTCATAGAGTCTTTATTTTTATTTTTGTTTTTTGTTTTGTGCTTTACTTGAGGGCGAGTAAAGTGTAAGTTTGAGGGTGTTTGTTAAGTGTATTTTGTATAAACTTTTGAGTCATTTTTAGTTATTATTTTACTATTCTACTTTGCGTTTAGTATAGTGTTAGGTGTGTTTTTCGTTCATTTGTGTCACAGTGGTTATAAAGGAGAATATGCTACTTTTGAGGATGAAATGAGCTTAATTGATATGGAATTGCACACTAAAAGGGCCAATAAATGAAGCCTAAGAAGTCCCGGGAAGCATAGAATAAATCTGACAAAGTCCGGATGAAAAAAGGACCCAAATCGCAAAAAGCCTATAAACAACGTCTCCGGTGCCGCGACGCCTGGCAGCAGCGCCGCGGCGCCAATAAACCTGAGGCGTCTGATTTTATTGCAGGATGTTCGGCGTCGTGGCGCCATCCTGCAGGGCCACAGCGCCGACGCAAAAATTATGATTTTTTGGTCGAATTTCAGAGGGTTAAAAGGGTCTGAAGTGCAAGTTTTCTCAAGTATAAAACCCTAAAACCCTGCTCATTATGATATACCTTATACCATATTACAAATTCATACTTTGGGAGGCAAGAAGGAGGCTACAATTGGAGACTTTTTTCAAGTTCTTTTTCTTTCCTTTACTTTATTTCAGTTTATGTTGGATTGTAATTTAGTTCTTGACATGATAATGTTTAGGAGATAAATACTTTAGTAGGGTTTCCATCGAATCTTCTTGAAAATCTTTCATATAGTTAATGCATTGATTATTGATTTCTTATTCAGCATATTAAAATCTATTCAATATTGTTATGATTGCTTGATAATTAACTAGCTATTAATTGTCATCACTTGTATGATTTCAAATCAAAAGTCTGAAAGGTGAGATTTGAATAGTGGATAGTTGAGGAGATTGTAAGCCCTATTTCCTTCATAACTGCTATAAACCCAACGTATTATAATCTTTAGTTTATTTTCTGCACTTAGTCATAATTCTTAGCTATAATTCTCAAACTAAAGAACGTCAATCAAATAGATACCATAGAATAGATAACCGGTACTTGACAAACCAGTCTCTGTGGACGATAAACTCGATCTTACAGATCTTTATTACTTGAACGATACGTACACTTGCGTAAGCATCTAGAAATATCGCAACAATCCCCTTTCAAGAAAGAAGATTATGGGTTATCTTACCCTTCAACAGGATTCACAGTTACCATAAGATTTTAAGTAAAATGGTTCGAGGTAGTTAAGTTTTCTCAACCGTTATATCCTTGTTTGATTGATATGATCTATAATGCCACATGTAGGTAGAATTTCTTTTACTTATTTTAGCTCGTTAGTTTCGTACATTGACAATTTCTCTTTATTTCAATGGCGTACATACCTTGTCCACTAGAGGTAGAAGCATCTGGTGTTTTTCCTCCTAGTGCAGTGCAGTCCTTTCTTGTTACAGTTGAGGCATATATCCTTGGCCGGAATCACCTTTTCTTCTTCACACCTCACTCAGGCTTCATACTCATAGCTGAGGGCACATCATTAGCTTTGCCATTCTTCTTCTTCCATTCCTTACCTTTCGGCTTGGGTCGGCTAGAGGAGCTCATCATGAGCACAATTTTGCTCTTGGAAGTTGAAGATTCAAAGGTCTTTAGCATGTCATGCTGCTCCGGCAGACTTGCCTTTGTTCCGTTCATATTGTAGTATACAATAAATTCTCGAACGAACGAGAGAGAGAGTCCAGGATAAGGGTGGAAGCGACGTTATTCTGCAGCCTTATACCAATCGAGGTAAGCCCTTCTATCAGCCCTATCATCTTCAATACATGCTAAGACACTTGGCTCCCTTCACTTAGCTTACACTTGAAAAATTTCTATCAACAACTCATATTCCATAGTTTGGGACTGAGAGTCATAGAGTCTCTTCAAGTGTTAGAGCATTTCGTTAGGGACCATGTTCTCATGTTGTCTCTGTAGTTCTACTGACATGGAAGACAACATGACCCATCGTGCTGAAGTGGCGTCATCTAGGTTCTTATGGTAGGCTACCTTATCAAATATGACATATTATGCAGAATCCTCGACAAGGACCGTGGGGAATAATTTGTCTAATTCATATTCTACTTTTCTTGCCTTAGGACAATTCTTAGATTTCTTAGGCCAGTCTAGATAGTTTGGTCCGGTTAGTTTGTTCATTTCAATGATAGGTTCGACATTTTGAAGTTTTGAAGAATTTAGATAGACGGGAAACTACAATCAAAATTTATTTCCCAATATACACATTCGTTTTAGACTAATCCAACATGGCCTTTTATTTAATTAGCTCCCACTATTTTGGCATATTTCTATGACCCCAAGGTAGAATACGAACCTAAAACATTTTAAGGTCTAATGGGCTAAGATCCAAACCTATGCTATATCCGCGTTTGTTTTGTCTGATAACTTCAATAGCACATTTTGGTTTTGTCACGATCTGACCCCAGGCCCGCGACTGGTGCCCTACCTGGGCACCCTTACAGGTATATATCAGAGATAATCAGCGGAACATATATGAAACTTATAAAATAAATCAACAAGAATTTAAACAACAGGTTAGCTGATAAGGCTACCTCCCTGGACACATATACATATACTTAAACAACCGCAGTTACATCCTTCTTCTTTACAAACCGACCCACAAGATATGACTACAGACCTCTAAGAATTACAACTGTGGCGGGACAGGGCTCCGTCATACCCCTGAATGTACATAATCTACAATATCATGGAAACCGTACCCAAAAGATAAGCCTCCGGAGTGAATGGAGCTTCTCCCCAAAAACTGAACAGGGATCACCAACCTGTGTACCTAACACCTGCGGGCATGAACGCAGCCCAAGGGGTCAAGACAACAAAAAGAGTATGGAACAGAAATAAGGTACAGTAACCAAATCATAAATGTATAAAAGAATGACAGGGCAAGTATAAAAATGAAATACCAGATCCTATCGTGCCATTTTAACTCCTGAAATCAATCGTACATTAACCGTTCTTTTCCTCTTTCACTAAGAATTAATCATCATATTCTTACATACATACTTAAGAATTCAATCAAGTTTTTCCACATAACTTACATATCTTACATAACATAATCCGGCCCTTTATGGAGGGACCTCTTTGTTTGGGAGCTTACTTTGATTATCCATACGTGATAACGTAATCCGGCCCATTTGCGGGATACGGTGTACTGATGAATCATGTGGTATAATACGGCCCGCCTGTGGGGCTCGGTGTACTGTGGAATCATGTAGCATAATACGGCCCACCTGTGGAGCTCGGTGTACTGTGGAATTATGTAGCATAATCCGGCCCGCCTGTGGAGCTCGGTGTACTGTGGAATCATGTAGCATAAACCGGCCCGCCTGTGGAGCTCGGTGTAAGATGACGTAACCCGGCCTATGTGTAGGCTCGGGGTAATATGGCGTAATCCGACCTATGTGTAGGCTCGGTATATCTCATAACATAATCCGGCCTATTTGTAGGCTCAGTGTATTTCATAACATAATCCGGCCTATTTGTAGGCTCGGTGTGATTTTACTTACATAACATTTTTAAACCATATTTTCACTTCTTCTTAAGTCGTCATAACAACTTCCCATAAAACTATTATAATAACCTTTCATTTTAGAGAACTTAAGACACTTTTATTCTTACAACGTTAGGGAAACTAGACCCAAAAATACTACGTACATACATACTTAAAAAGAATCATAAAACTCCTTTCTTTTTAAAGCTCAAGTCACACACTCTTTTGGAAACCATCTTCTTAACTTTTGAAATAAATTAAGAAGCCATACTTTTTAAAATTAAGTCATTTCCACTTATAAAGTCAAGGCTTATAGTCTTAACACCTCGTAGCATACACTCTTTAAATTCATGTCGCTTATACTTTAGAAATCAAGTCCCATAACTTGAAAAATAAAGTTTCATAATCCTTTAAAGAAAATCAAAGTTCATAGTCTTAAAACTTCATAACATACATTCTTTAAAGTCCATTTACTTATACTTATAAAATCATGTCATCTACACTTTAAACTCAATCCCCTTTTCACATATAAATTCAAGTCATTTTCAAATATAAAATCAACTTACTTACTTCAAATAAATCAAGGCACAAAGCTTTAAATCACATCTCATAACTTCCTAACCATTCTTACCAACATCTCCCATAAGACTTGGTAAGGACTTAGGATAATTTAGACATACTTTTAACTTAGATTCAACAACGTGGATACTTCTTAACTTCTAAGAGTAGAAGGAATCATGAAATACTATCACATGGCTATTTCATACGTAGGATCATACCAAAGAAAGAAGAGGTTCACATACCTTGCGACGACTAGCGACAAGTTGCAAAATGCTCCCAAGTACTTTAACCTTGCTAGATTTTCCACCCTTCAAGTAGAATACGCTACTCGTAGTACTTCAACCTATATTAATCATAACATGTCTATCAACTCCTATCCTTTTAACGTAGAATCATACTAAGTGTAAGGTCTCTTATTCTACGGAAAATTGGGCAGCACTTCCTTTGTTTCTACGTACTTTTCCACCTTTTTCAAGGCCCGAAAATCAATAACCAACATGCCACATGTAAGGCTCAATACACCAACCAATCAAAGGGGATTACACGCCTTACAATACGTGTAAAATTCTGCCCCATAATTAATACCAAGTAACTTCAATATTCAAAGCCATTCTCGGCTAACATGTACAACAACACAAGTCATTTCCAATTCTTTTTCAATCCAAGTTCTTAGGTCTAACATGTTATATAGTCATAAACAACTTTAACAACTATAATTCCTTCTTTATATAACATGTGACGACTTAAACTAATAATCAAATTGAATTGTAATCTCAAAGGCTAAACATGCTAGTTTCGGATTAGGGTTCCAATAGCCAATACACTTATCAAACTTCATACTATATACCTCATGTTTGCTAATATCCATAGCTACTACAATAAGTAATCTTAATTACTAAAACGACAAGATTGTTACCTTTATAAGCCCTTATAAATTCCAAGATTCAAAGTCGCTCCTTAGCAATTCTTAGCTCCTTTCCTTTACGCTCCAATCCGCTATTTGAAGCCTTTAGAAGTTCACAACCAACTTCTCTTCCATTTCCAATCCAAAACTATGAAAACGACTTAGGTTTTTGCCTTGCGACTAACGTGAAAACGTCGTTTTTCCGAGATATTTCGATTGAGATATCCTTACAATACCCTTAAGAACCTTGGGTTAAAGTCTTGTGAATAATGAACCAAAATTGCAAAATTTTTTGTGTGGGAATAAGGTGAACCCGAGAGCAACTTAAGGGACAAGAATGTTGTGAAATTTTTCTACGTGTTGAAGAGCTTGTCTTGCAACTAGTGTAGTATATATAACACAATGGAGGGTTTAGATTATAACATATGTGTGGCTAGGATGAAGAGTAATTAATTATCTACACAAGTGGCAAGTTGACTTGGTCAATTTTCTCAAGCTTTGCAAGACTTGTTCATCTACCTTGGTCAATGACCATAATACCCTTGCCCAATTTCGTCCAAGACCATGTGGGGGTGCCACGTGTCGCCCTCCCATTCGTCCACAAAATTTCGTAACCCTCGTGGGCCCCACAAAACGTAAAAATTTTCGGGTGGGCCCTACATGACCAAAAATTTCCATAATGATAATAAGTTTCATACTCTTCAAATAATGCATTTTGAGGATCAAATTCTCATCAACGAACATTTTTCCTTTCCGACGTTCGGAAGATTTTCCGTCCGAAAAACAATTCTTCCTTTCGTACCAATTTTCAAGTCTTGCGTTCCCGCGTCTATTCTCTTATACATGTCCTGGAATTATGGGGTGTAACATTCTTCCCCCCTTAGAAACATTCGTCCCCGAATGTTCTTAGTCGGTTGTCAAGCTATACAAACTCCGGCATAATCTCTTTACTATTCATATCAATCAATACTCCACAAGACCAACGATGCCACATATGGCCACCACATAACATACGTAAACATATCAATGGACCTTCCATCCACGGTCCCTTCTCACAAAACTCGAAGGTTACAATCTTATCAAAAACGGGATCCGTAGAGGTTCCTTTCTTTTTCCCGCATAAAGGGATGGTCCTATCGTATTCTAAGTCATCGGACTAACACTATTTGAATCCTTCAGTCGGACTCCCACTCAGCTAACTGATGTGTTCCTCCGTGTTACTTCCCTTCTATGTCTCACTTAGTCACCAAACTAGTTGGGACATGAACCTATAATCTGCCTAGCTTAGTTTACCAATCGGTGTAAACTCTAATACTAGTAGCATCTCAATCACGAGCACCTATAGACAGTGTTACTGAACCTAAGGCGTGTGTATCATCACAATTTACTTCCACTCATGGCCTAAAAGGATTATCTTTTCGTACTTCCAACTTACTTCTAGCATACATACGCTTTACATAAAGTAAAGACTCTAAGCTCCGCTCCTTCGACTGATTGTTCGCATCGGATCTCAGGTTTAATCTCAATATTATCCGTTCATGACACTTAAACATACAACAACCTTATCATGCATACAAGTCTCTAAAGGGTCAAAGATATACCTGAAATCATATAGGCGGTTCAAAGGACTGCTAAAACTGGGAACTTCCACCACGACCTCTGCCACGGCCTGCCGGTGTATGAACATCCTGCCTAGCTATTGAAGGCGAAGAACCCCCAATTGATCCAGTAGACTGTGCCATCCCTCATGTAATCCTCTTACTAGGACAATCCCTCAACATATGGCCCTGACGGCCACAGGTAAACAGCACCGAGCACGACGACATTCCCATGGTGATGCCGCCACTGCGGAACACCGAGGAAGAGTGGCCCCGACTGCCTAGAACCCACGTGCGCATACGAATTCGAAACTCTGGAGCTCTGACCAACTCCTGAATTACCCGGCTGATCCAACCTCCTGCCAGAAAGCTGGGAAGGAGCACTCTGTGCCGGCTGAAATGTAGACCTAGCCTGCTGCTGAGGCTCTTCGCCTCGAAAATCACCCTGAACCCCTGCCGTCCTGGCCCTTTTGGGCTGGCCGGTCCTCTCTCTCCCTGTCCTCAATCCCACATGCATATGTCTGCATCCTGGCAATATCCATACTTGGCTGAAGGGCCACTCCCAGGCAAGCAGTGATCATATAGCGGTCTAGTCCCATAACAAAGCGACGAACTCTATCAGCCATGTCAGCCATAATAGTGTGCGCATACCTGGCCAACGAGTCAAACTCCAGGTTGTACTCCCTGATGGTCCTCTCATTCTGCCTCAATGACAAGAACCTATCAACACGGGCTCTCCTCATCTCAGGAGGCAAAAAGTGATCAAGAAAGGCCTCTGTGATCTCATCCCAAACAGCTGGAAGAGCACCCACACCCCTAGACAGTTCCCATGACTCAAACCAGTTCAACGCAATATCGCGTAACCGGTAAGAAGCTAGCACCACTGACTCGGTCTCCGAGGCCCTAATCACCTGCATAATCCGTTGTATCTACCGAATAAACTCCTAAGGATCCTCCTCAGATCTCGAACCATAGAACTCGGGTGGACTACAACCCAGAAAATCCCAAATCCTCAAACTGTCGGCTCTAGGGTTAGCTACCTGCTCCTGTCGGCGCTGCCCTACCACTATGCTAGTCAATAACCTGATCTGCTCTCCATAATCTCTATACTCCGCCAGGCTGCGAATCGAGGCTCAGTATCGGAACCCCGAGGCTGCGCCGCTCTCCGCCTCTAATATCGCTTGCAGAACTAACTCGCTACCGACTACAACCTCGGGCATAGTGCGGGATGAGTCCTAGTAACCCTCTGCACCAATAGCGCCTCCCGCCGCCTTGCCCTTCTGGGCCCTGGTCGTCTTCCGTGGAGGCATAGCTGATACATAAGAATAGGTCAGAAGGGATTCAACCTAATAAGACAGCTCTACTGCACGATCTCAGAGAGGGAAGAATGGAAACCAATCCTAAATGTCCTGCAGCCTCCTGATTATAGATGTGGTGCACAACACACCGATAATCAAGACTCTACTAGACACGGTCTGTAGACACTTTCCGAGGACTAACTGCTCTGATACCACTTTTGTCATGACCAGAACCCGGGCCCGCGACTGGTGCCCTACCTGGGCACCCTTACAGGTATACATCAGAGATAATCAGCGGAACATACATGAAACTTATAAAATAAATCAACAAGAATTTAAACAACAGATTAGCCGATAAGGCTACCTCCCTGGACACATATACATATACTTAAACAACCGCAGTTACATCCTTTTTCTTTACAAACCGACCCACAAGATATGACTACAGACCTCTAAGAATTACAACTGTGGCGGGACAGGGCCCCGCCATACCCCTGAATGTACATAATCTACAATATCAGGGAAACCGTACCCAAAAGATAAACCTACGGAGTGAATGGAGCTTCTCCCCAAAAAATGAACAGGGATCACCAACCTGTGTACCTAATACCTGCGGGCATGAACGCACCCGGCCGGGTCAAGACAAACAAAAAGTATGGAAGAGAAATAAGGTACAGTAACCAAATCATAATTGTATAAAAGAATGACAGGGGCAAGTATAAAAATGAAATACCAGATACTACCGTGCCATTTTAACTCCTGAAATCAATCGTACATTAACCGTTCTTTCCCTTCTTTCACTAAGAATTAATCATCATATTCTTACATACATACTTAAGAAATCAATCAAGTTTTTCCACATAACTTACATATCTTACATAACATAATCCGGCCCTTTATGGAGGGACCTCTTTGTTTGGGAGCTTACTTTGATTATCCATACGTGATAACGTAATCCGGCCCATTTGCGGGACACGGTGTACTGATGAATCATGTGGTATAATCCGGCCCGCCTGTGGGGCTCAGTGTACTGTGGAATCATGTAGCATAATCCGGCCCGCCTGTGGAGCTCGGTGTACTGTGAAATCATGTAGCATAATCCGGCCCGTCTGTGGAGCTCGGTGTAAGATGACGTAACCCGGCCTATGTGTAGGCTCGGGGTAATATGGCGTAATCCGGCCTATGTGTAGGCTCGGTGTATCTCATAACACAATCCGGCCTATTTGTAGGCTCGGTGTATTTCATAACATAATCCGGCCTATTTGTAGGCTTGGTGTGATTTTCCTTACATAACATTTTTAAACCATCTTTTCACTTCTTCTTAAGTCGTCATAACAACTTCTCATAAAACTATTATAACAACCTTTCATTTTAGAGAACTTAAGACACTTTTATTCTTACAACATTAGGGAAACTAGACCCAAAAATACTACGTACATACATACTTAAAAAGAATCATAAAACTCCTTTCTTTTTAAAGCTCAAGTCACACACTCTTTTGGAAACCATCTTCTTAACTTTTGAAATAAATTAAGAAGCTATACTTTTTAAAATTAAGTCATTTCCACTTATAAAGTCAAGTCTTATAGTCTTAACACCTCGTAGCATACACTCTTTAAAATCATGTCGTTTATACTTTAGAAATCAAGTCTCATAACTTGAAAAATAAAGTTTCATAATCCTTTAAAGAAAATCAAAGTTCATAGTCTTAAAACTTCATAACATACATTCTTTAAAGTCCATTTACTTATACTTATAAAATCATGTCATCTACACTTTAAACTCAATCCCCTTTTCACATATAAATTCAAGTCATTTGCAAACATAAAATCAACTTACTTACTTCAAATAAATCAAGGCACAAAGCTTTAAATCAAATCTCATAACTTCCTAACCATTCTTACCAACATCACCCATAAGACTTGGTTAGGACTTAGGATAATTTAGACATACTTTTAACTTAGATTCAACAACGTGGATACTTCTTAACTTCTAAGAGTAGAAGGAATCATGAAATACTATCACATGGCTATTTCATACGTAGGATCATACCAAAGAAAGAAGAGGTTCACATACCTTGCGACGACTAGCGACAAGTTGCAAAATGCTCCCAAGTACTTTAACATTGCTAGCTTTTCCACCCTTCAAGTAGAATACGCTACTCGTAGTACTTCAACCTATATTAATCATAACATGTCTATCAACTCCTAGCCTTTTAACGTAGAATCATACTAAGTGTAAGGTCTCTTATTCTACGGAAAATTGGGCAGCACTTCCTTTGTTTCGACGTACTTTTCCACTTTTTTCAAGGCCCGAAAATCAATAACCAACACGCCACATTTAAGGCTCAATACACCAACCAATCAAAGGATTACACGTCTTACAATATGTGTAAAATTCTGCCCCATAATTAATACCAAGTAACTTCAATATTCAAAGCCATTCTCCGCTAACATGTACAACAACACAAGTCATTTCCAATTCTTTTTCAATCCAAGTTCTTAGGTCTAACATGTTATATAGTCATAAACAACTTTAACAACTATAATTCCTTCTTTATATAACATGTGACGACTTAAACTAATAATCAAATTGAATTGTAATCTTAAAGGCTAAACATGCTAGTTTCGGATTAGGGTTCCAATAGCCAATACACTTATCAAACTTCATACTATATACCTCATGTTTGCTAATATCCATAGCTACAACAATAAGTAATCTTAATTACTAAAACGTCAAGATTGTTACCTTTATAAGCCCTTATAAATTCCAAGATTCAAAGTCGCTCCTTAGCAATTCTTAGCTCCTTTCCTTTACGCTCCAATCCGCTATTTGAATCCTTTAGAAGTTCACAACCAACTTCTCTTCCATTTCCAATCCAAAACTATGAAAACGACTTAGGTTTTCGCCTTGCGACTAACGTGAAAACGTCGTTTTTCCGAGATCTTTCGATTGAGATATCCTTACAATACCCTTAATAACCTTGGGTTAAAGTCTTGTGAATAATGAACCAAAATTGCAAAATTTTTTGTGTGGGAATAAGGTGAACCCGAGAGCAACTTAAGGGACAAGAATGTTGTGAAATTTTTCTACGTGTTGAAGAGCTTGTCTTGCAACTAGTGTAGTATATATAACACAATGGTGGGCTTAGATTATAACATATGTGTGGCTAGGATGAAGAGTAATTAATTATCTACACAAGTGGCAAGTTGACTTGGTCAATTTTCTCAAGTTTTGCAAGACTTGTTCATCTACCTTGGTCAATGACCATAATACCCTTGCCCAATTTCGTCCAAGACCATGTGGGGGGGTGCCACGTGTCGCCCTCCCATTCGTCCACAAAATTTCGTAACCCTCGTGGGCCCCACAAAACGTAAAATTTCTCGGGTGGGCCCTACGTGACCAAATCCGTAAAAATAAATTTCCATAATGATAATAAGTTTCATAATCTTCAAATAATGCATTTTGAGGATCCAATTCTCATCAACGAACATTTTTCCTTTCCGACGTTCGGAAGATTTTTCGTCGGAAAAACAATTCTTCCTTTCGTACCAATTTTCAAGTCTTGCGTTCCCGCGTCTATTCTCTTATACATGTCCTGGAATTACGGGGTGTAACAGGTAGGTCTTAAACCAAATGCAAAGCTTATTTGCAACTCTTGGTTGATTAAATAATTCAATTTTAATCTTGCGTCCTTAGATTAGTCCGACACTTTGGCGCCAAGATTTGTCTAAGCAAGTCAACCCCATTACACGACTGCGTTTATGTATCTAAGTAAACTTGGCCTTTACGAGCAACACTTTGGTGTAAATACCCACAAAAGTTTCTCATCTATTTTTACATTTAACACATCTATGAAAGAGTCTGAGTCCTCGTAGACTTAGAGAAAATGCTTTGACATAAATACTCATATCGCCGAAAAGGATTTTGCATTCTAACAATTATAATGGATGACGCGTTTTAATTTTAGACTTGTATTCAATGTTTGAGGAACATTTTTCAGTTTTCGGGGATTTCAACCAAGATCAACATACATGTCATATTTCATACGACATCCTATCATGCAATTTCTAAAACACATTTATGGGAAATCATCAACCCAATAGGCATGATACAAAATGATTTTAATCAACTACTGGGCCGCCTAACCAGACAGTCATTGCGGTCATTTATGTAAATCAATTACTGGCACCGCTTATCCAGACAATAATTGCGGATACTATGCTAATAATTAAATGCTCACATTTAAATCACTTAGCACATTTGTATATTATACAATAATATACTATTAATGATAATCATGAGTCTATTTGTCTAAACTCTAAAATCTATGTCTATGCCAAACTGTTCCTAAATATTTTCTGATTTTAAAATTTCTTATTTTCAGGAAATTCCGTACTTTTAAAATTTACAGTTTAGTCCCTTAAGAATTTAAAAAATTCATTTTGAACCCTATTAAATTAAGAAAATCCAATTTTAATTTTCGGAAAATATATTCCAGTTTCAGGGACCTGTCTGCAATTTTCAGATTTAAAATTTTGATTTTTAGAAACTTTATTTAATTACATAATTTCCCGAAATGACCAAATTTGTCTAATTAAAAAATTTAATTTCAGATTTTGAATATTTTAAAACTTTAGAATCTGAATCTGAATATTTAAAACTTTAATTTCTAATTCCGAACTAATTTTTTTTTGAGAAATATCGTCGGTGCCGCAGCGCATGACGGGCAGTAAACAATTTTGGATTTTTTTTACCGTCGCGGCGCCTCGGAGGCAGAATCTGAAATTTTTTATTTTTGAGGCAACGCCGTGGCACTCCAACGTGGAGCCGCGACGCCACCGTCAAACCGTAGGAGGCGCTGCGACGCTCCATCGTGGAGCTGCGACGCCTCGATCCCAGAAACACGAAATTTGTATTTCCGAAGCCCTAAAACTAGTTTAGGATCAGATTTCCAGATTCATCCTCGTTCCCCTTCATCATCAAACAACACGTTCATCGACCATTATCCAATCCCTTCTCGTTCTTCATCTAAGTGCACCATGTTCAAAAATGAACTGGTTACGCACGTTGACTTAGAAGAGTTAGATTAGAATAACTTCCTCTATTACATCATTGTTTAACAGATCCGGAGACAAGGATTATGCGTTTTTAAGATTTTAAGGTTTTAAAGTTTCTTAACGACAAAAAATAGATTTAGACTAATCCTAATCCGTATAATCATTAATATTTATTACATAATCACACAAAACAACCCAGACTCTAATACCACTGTAGGGTTTTGTCAGGTTCGTACACGCAGCAGAATTTGAAAATTTATGTTTCAAACCCGACATGCGGTCAAACTGATGGATGATTATATAGTCTAAAAACACACATAAACTGTAATGTGTCCATAGAACACTTACAATTTAGCAATCTGGAATCTTTAATCTTCAATGTGTAAGCCGAGGTGCGCACGCAACCGTTCCTCGATTTGCAAGTCAAAGACTTCGATGTAATTACTCTTTTGGAAAGCTAGGAAATTCAGCAAAGTTTCAACATAGAATAATTCTTGTGAATTGGGTATGTTAAAATAATGATTTAACTCTCTATTTATAGCCGAAAAAATCAATTAGGGTTTCCAAGTGGGCCAAGACCAAAAATCGAGACAAAGTGGGTCACTTCGGACCCACTAGACACGTGGCGCTGCGACGATGAGTGGGAGGCGCCTCGGCGCCTCGGCGCTGGGGCCCTGGGGCCCACGAGCCGTGGCCCTGATCCAAATCTGCCTCATTTCTATTTTAATTAAATCTGAAACATCATCTCGATTTAATTAAATAATCATTATTTATTCTAATGTCTCGATTATAAATCGAACATATATATGTTATCTCTGATTACATCATTGGATCGATGGAACAATTGACTTAGTATTACCCTACAGGCCTTCACATATCGACACTAATATCATTAGGATCTACACAGAACTCCTAGACGACGTCGGAAGACGAACTCAATATGTGTAGTATAGTTACACGAAACCTGTGAATTGAACCTCTATGTGGGTACATAAAATCCTTTCATTCATGACACACTCGATCAAGATTAGGATCTGCCAAGTGTCTATCCAAATGAATTGATCATTATATCTCATCTATATTAGCTCACAACAAGACCATATCATAGATATGTCTAATGTGTTGGCCAATGACTTAGTCAACCTAATACCATATGAGAATCTGAGTGTTCTCTCGAAGATACATTCGAGGAATGAATCCTAATCTTGGCTCAACTACCACCTTTAATCTACATCGCAATATACTCAATACAAGTCGCGTCTCAACCTATAAGGCATTTGAGCTTAGGGCATGATCAAAGTATATTACTCTGTAAACAAGACGTGTATCGACCTCAAGTCTAAGGACTTCTATCTCCACACGCTGATGATACTTTAGACATCTATAACAAACAATACATCAGCAGGGTATACCAATACTTCTACAAGTATTCATGTGTCCATCACGAGTTGTCATAACTCGTAGCAGGTGAGATATATTACATCCCCAAAGGATATGATGCAGACCACATGTCGACATATCACATATCATCGATATCCCATTCTCTACGATCATTAGTCGAGGCAATTTTAAGAGTTACGTTATAATATTAATATCTCACAGTATTAATAACCACGTAACATCTTAGGGATGCATTTATAGAATATTATAAACAATCAACTAATAATTTAATAACTGCAAATGTCATAATATTAATCTCCATTAATATAAATATGAATGTGTATAAAGTACATTTGTTCTAATAATGATTGTCTCTAGGACATAAATATACTTTCATAAGGTTACTCTTTTCATGATCTCATTTATGCTTTCCTCATCACCCGCCACCTTCTTCAATTATATATATTGAAGTCGAAAGGAAAAAGAACATGGTCTTTACTTCCTTAAAATTCAAAGAAGGGAAAGTTTTCTATTTTAGTTTCACTTTCTTGAACTGGTTGCTATTAGCACAACGTGCCTTACTTGGTAAGTCAATTGTTAATTAGTCAGCTCAAAAAATTAAGAGGGGGTGGTTTCGACCTTGTTTTGAATTGTTTGGCAAGTAAAGCATTACTTCTAAATCATTCATGACTAGATATGGAATATTTTGGTGTATAATTACTTGAAGGTTAATGATAATCTTGAATCTTGATTTGACAACATTTGGTTGTTTTGGATTAAGTATTTTCCTAATATTTGTTTACCGCCCTATTTAATTTTTCTTCTTCCTCTGGTTTCTCTTTGTTGGATTTACTTGTTATATTGACGGAGGAGTGAGGGAGAACCAATCTTATTAGAGATTTCATGAGTCTTTTTTATGTTCAGTGCACATAGATCTAATAACTATAGAGCTTAATAAAAGATGTCATGAGCATTTTTTACCTCAAATGCACACACATCAAATAACTATACCTTTTAATATGAGATTTCATGAATCCTTTTTTACTTCTGGTGCACACAAATCAAACAACTATACCTTTTAATAAGAGATTTTATGATTCCTTTTTATGCCGGGTGCATACCAATCAAATCATTGTACTTTTTAGCGAGTTATTTTACATTTTAAAAGAACTAGACAATTCAAATGGTACAAAAAGTTTAATGTAGGCCTTGACCAGTGGGCCGGGATCATCCGGTCCCGCCCCGACCCCAAAATTATTAAAAAAAAAGAAATAAATTGTATCGGGACTCGAACCGGGACGGGACATGATCTCGTCCTGCCATGCCCGATCCCACCATGACCCGTCCCGATCCCGCCCCGATCACGGCCTGGTCCCGTCCCTTGTCCCGTCCGAAACCCCCCTTTGTAAATATAGTCGTTGCACCAACGACCATTTTACATTTTGGTCGTTGTACAACGGCCATTTTTGGCCTCCCCCAACCCCCCTACCCCCTTTATATTTATTTTTAACCCCTAAGTTATTATATTTACACTTTAAACAAATTTTCCAACTATAAATACCTCATTTTCTCTTCATCTTTCTCACAAATCTTCCTACAATCTCTCTAATCTCTCTACAAGTCTACATGTCTACTAAATATTCAATTTTATTTATTCATTTGGGAGTGAAGTTGACAACTAGCTTAAGGATTATCTATTGAGCAAAGTTTCAATTTTCAACCTCTCGATTACACGTCGACGTTACGTCGGCGTTTGGTACATTCATTCTTTCATTAAATTATTATTGTGTCTTTATTTTATTTAGCGCACTTAATTTCATTATCTTTAAGTCTTTAACTATTTATTAGCATAACTAAAATGAAAGGATTAAGAATTATGTTCGGTAAGGGTAAGGCTTCTTCTAGTAGGGGTAACAAGGGCAGGGGTACTTCTTCTAGTATTCATAGTCCTGCTCTTAGACATGATGATTTTATTAATACTAAACATTTTTCTGAAATATCATATGATTTAGACGACTAGATATTTTCTCAAAATGAACAAGACTTTAATTTAGAAGATGCTCTAGATGATGATACACCCACTAATGTAGATGAAACACCCACTAGTGAACATCCAACTGGAACGCCTCCTATTCCCCCTAGTATGAGACGAGATCTAGCAAAACGACCATTAAAATCAGATGCATGGAAATGTTTTGATAGGGACGTACATAATCAAGTAGCTATATGTAAAACTTGTAAAGATGTTTATAGTGTTAAAACTGGACAAGGTCATGGTGGACGGGGGGTTTAATGAGACACATAAAATAAAAATACAAAGCTAGGTATGCCCAATACAAGGCTGAAAAAGATGGTGCGCAAGCGCCCTATTCATCGGGACAAGGTTCATATATTGTCCTGGACCAAGTACAGGGTCAAATTAACCCTACAACGGGGGGAATTGTAGGCCCTAAATACGATAAACATATAGATAGGAAAACATTATCAAAATTAGTTTTTATGGAAGGTTTGCCTTTTTCATTTCCTTCATCTCCTATTTTATTCATTATATTAGAGATATATATAATCATGCTTATAAAGGTTTTCCTAGATCAATTGTTAAGAGAGATGTATTTAAATTTGCGACATGAATACCAACAATATTTACGTTATGCATTATATCATTTTAATGGCAAAGTCGCTATAACTTCTGATATAGGTTGTAGTACTAACGACCATGATTATTTAACGGTAACCTGTCACTGGATAGATTATAAATGGTCTACGCAAAAATATATTTTAGCATATAGATATATAGATAATAGACACACTGGTGATTTTATTTCAGAAAATATTTATTTAATTTGCGATTATTACGGAATAACTGATAAAATTATGAGTATTACATTAGATAATACATCTTCTAATAATGCTGCTATTACAGTTTTAAAAGATACTTTAACTCCGTCTTTTCCAAATAATTTTCATATAAAATGTGTGTACCATATTTATAACTTAGTTGTAAAGGATGACCTATTACTTTTTCAAGATATTCTTGAAAAAATACAATTTGCTATAAATTTTATTTTTAGAAATAATAGAATACAACGAAAAAAATTATAATTTTTTTTGTCACTATTGCCAACTTGCTTATAGAAAAATTTCCGAAGAAGTACCCACTAGGTGAAATTCTTTATATGAACAACTACTTGTTGCTTATGATTATAGAAAAATTATAACTTTATTTTTAACGCTCACAATCAAAATCCAACTGATATAATTGTAGATAACGATTGGGAAAAAAATAAAGAACTTATTGTATTTTTAGAGAAATTTTTCAAGCAACAAAAGAATTTTCCGGTGTATATTATCCTACTATTTCAACTATATTATTTTATATAGATATAATATTTTTACTTTTTAGAGAATATATGAAAAAATCAACTTATAAGCAAGCTATTAAAAAATGTTTATGAAAATAAAAAAAAAAATTATTCATATTCCCCCTGTTTATATTATTGGTGTTGTTAAATCCGATTATTAAAATAGACGGTTGTAAATCACTTATTGAAAATATTTATAACTGTATAGAAGTACTACCACCTCCAACTCCCAAAAATTTAAATGCCCCACTACCTATTGAAATTGAACAAACGAAAGAAGAAGTGTTGTCTAGCATAGAAGACGAATGCAAAAAAGTATATAGGTATTACCAACAAGAAAGTGCTAGCAACCAACCGACTTCCATACCATATTCTTCTTCAACACATCCTCTAAAAAGACATGTTGTTTCTGCGGCTAGTATTGAATGCCTCAGAAATAGAATGTGCGGTGGTAGCACTAGTGGGATGTCAGTGGGGCGGGTAAATGCGGGTACCGCCCCGCCCCCGCTCCAGTTGGGGCGGGTATGGAGGATGGTTTGGTGGGTGGTGGGGCGGGTATGGGTATCAAAAGTGCTACCCGTCATGGGTAGTGGGGCGGAGGTGGATTTCATATAAGACCCGCACCGTACCCGCCCCGCCACGCTACCCGCACCGTACCCGCACCGCCCGTACCCGCCTTTCTTCCTTTTTAATACCATACGTGCATTTCACTCTCAAGTTTAGCATCATTTCTCCTTCTCCAGTAAGTAAAACTCACTATATTTGCCTTACAAAAATCTCCTCTATACCACTTATTTACAAAGTACCAAACAAGTAGAGATATAAAGTATAGCAAGACGAAGTGTTGCATAAAAAATGGGAACAGATAGGGCGCCATCGATAATAGCGGTGGGATTATTCATATTGTTATCACCGGGGCTGCTATTCCAGTTGCCTTCAAGAACAAGATTCTGCGAGTTCGGGAATATGTACACCAGTGGGATTTCAGTACTTGCTCATGCCATCTTATACTTTTGTATATTTACCCTTTGTATTATCGTCTTTAATCTCCACATGGTCCAATTTTTCCTTCCCTCAAATCAAGATTTAGTAATAATCGTAACCTTTTTTTTGTGTTTCTTCCCCGTATAGTTATACTATTTCACAGGTAATTCTAAAAGTGTTTTTCAGGGTGTTATCATGATCAGTTCATGCAAATGAAATCAACATTTTTTGGATCAGCTTTTGATCATGAGATACTCTCTATATCTTCAAGATACTACATAGTATCTTTAAACTAGCTACCTAGGTTCATAGATGTTAGAGATTCACTACTAAAAAAACAAAATTCTGCTATGCAGTTTCATTCAACTTATTTAGGTGGGTACCCGTCGGGTAAGTGGGTACCCGCCCAGGGTAGGTGGGGCGGGAGCGGGTGGAGGAATTACTATCCGTGATGGGTGGTGGGGAGGGGATGGGGGTGGGTTTTAGGTGGCGGGTACGGATATGGGGTACCCTTCCCCGCCCCTGCCCCGCCCCATTGACATCCCTAAGCACTACTAACCAAATTAGCGAGTTTGATGTTTTTGTTTAGCAGGGTACCGTACCAAGCAGTTGTCAATGAAGTAGGAAAGAAAGACTTGTTGAAATACTAGAGGGGGAATGAGAAGACATATCCAACACTTTCAATGATGGCCTGAGATGTTTTAAACATTCAAGCGTCATCAACGGCTTTGAAAAATGCTTTTTCTGCCTACAGATTTCAAATAATAGAGCACAAACACTCATTAGCCGGAGACAACTTGGAGATTGCAGTACTATTCAGAGATTGAATACGAGCGGAGCGGAGAAGGTGCGGTCAACCGGAGATCAATGAAGAAGAATACGAAAACTACAACATCTTATCTGAAGGCATGAGTAGCGACGTGGATCAATTTGACCAACAAATACCAATTCCAACTGAAGAACCACACGACATTGTGAAGAAACTAGAAAAAGTATTTTCAAATTGATAATTTATTTAATTGCAATTTTACTATGTCATTTGCAACTTTTGAACAACACCACAAAGTTGTAATTTTGACAATTGTATATGTTAATATGTAATTATGTATTACCAAAAAACATATTTCAATGAAATAATATAAGAGGCATAAAAACAGTTTTGGAATATTTTTATTACAATATCTTGTTCAATTATTGAGTTGTTCATATATTTAATATATGTTATATTTTTAAATAAGTGCACACAAAAACAAAAAAAACAAAAAAAAAACGATCCCGATCCTATCCCGTCCCGCTAGACTTTGTACCTTTTTGCCGACGGGACCGGTACTGGAACGGAACATGATCAAGCCCGATTGTCCCAGCCATCCCACTCACCGATTGTACCGGCGTCGATTCGCCTCAATCCGATCCGTCCGCCCCGCAGACTACCTTTTTGCCGACGGGACCGATACCGGAACGAGACATCGGTAAAGTCCGATTGTCCCGGCCCGCCAGCCCCGTCCCAGCCCGATTGTACTGGCCCGTCAGTCCCGCCCTAACCCGATCCTGGCCCGGCCCGCTAGACCCAGTACCTTTTTGCCGACGGATCGAGCGTCGAACGAGACATCGGTCAGCTCGATTGTCCCCGCCGATCCGTCGACCCGATTGTACCAGCCTCTTGATCCCCGCCCGATCCCGCCCCACCTTGATCCCGTCCCGGCCCGGATCGTCCTGTTGGCCACTCCTAATTTAATGTGATGTAAAAGAAATTGTAGTATATAACTCTCGACAACTAATTGAGGTGATTCTGCTCTATATTTCTAGCTTCTAAGGGTATTCTCTTTCCTTGTTTTTGGTTTTTGATCGTGTTCTGTATCTGTATTGGAGCTCGATTAAATTTAAATTTGCGTCGGAAAAGGTAAAGTGTTTCCTAACAAAAGTGAGTCCTTATCAAGTAGGACTCAAATTAAACCCGAAATATCTAATTAAGGATATTGAAAAGTACTTACCACACTCCACCATAATCTTGTTGATTCAATTTCTATTTCCATATAGGAATATATAATACTCAAAGAGGAAAATAGTTCAAGAACATGTACTTGTAATACGATAAACTATAAACTACATATTCCCTGACAGCATGCTTCATTGGAACTTACATTTTTTCCAAATAGGAAAGTGCAAGTCTAAGGGTTCACACTACACCTACCAATTTTGATAATAATATTTAGTTGAGATTATAAATTTTAATGAGACCAAATAAATTTTTTTAATGTGTAACTTTTTTAAATGATAAGCAGGAAAGGAATTAATATGAGGTCAATACTGCAAAAGTAGGCTAACAAACCGAAAGATGAATGCAGGGGAGGGGGTGTATCCGATTAGGATTTTAAAAGATTTTTTGGGATAAATATTTTTTTCTCCAATTTTTTTGCTCTCATCATCACCATTTTTTTATAATTTTTCATCACTAGTTTTCAATGTAAAATATATCAAAAATAGTTATTGTACTTCTAAAATAACAATATATAATATTTTAAGTTCCATTAACTATTCTTTCTCATTAATTATCTAAAATGTTACTTAATTCTATACATAACAATAAAAAGTTTAACCAAATTACAATAACAATAGTTCAACAAAATTATAACCCAAATAGTTCAACCAAAGTACTAAATAGTTCAACCAAAGTAAAATAAAATAGCACAAACAAATGTAAGGATCTCATGTTTTCTTCTATTACAGTTGAATTGTTCACATAGGGCTACAACTAGGGGTGGCAGATGGGCCATTTGGGCGGAAGATGGGCGGGTCAAGATGTGTTGAAGTTGTAGATGAGTCAATGTTCAACCCACCCAAAACTTACATAGGATAAGATGGGCGGATCAAGATGGGAAAATGATGGGGGTGAGGGTGGAGGGGGTAAGTGTGGGTAGGGTGGAGGGTAGGGAACTAGGGATAGGTGTGGGTATGGGGGTAAGAAAAAAATCATATTTTTATAAATTATTTATAAAAGTTAAAAAAATATAAAATAAAAATTTGAGATGGGGGTAGGACGGGGGGAAGAGGGTTAGGGGGAGGTAAGATAAAATTTTATATTTTTAATAATTTATTTTATAAAAGTAACAAAAAATATGAAATATAAATTTGAGGATGGGTGGGGGTGGGGGTAGGCGAGGTTAGGGTGGTATGGGGGAAGTAAGAAAAAATTCCATATTTTTTATAAAATTAAAAAAAAAATAGAAATTTGAGAATGGGGTGGGGTGGGGGTGGAGCGGGTAAGTGTGGGTGGAGTGGAGGGGGTAGGGGGTAGATGTGGATATGGGGGTAAGAAAAAAATTCATATTATTATAAATTATTTATAAAAGTAAAAAAATAAAAAATTGAGATTGAGGTAGGGCTGGGGAGGGGGTAGGGCGGGGAAGGGGGTAGGGGGAGGTAAGATAAAATTTCATATTTTTAATAATTTTTTTTATAAAAGTAACAAAAAAATATGAAATACAAATTTGAGGATGGGGTGGGGGTCGGGGGTAGGTGGGCTTAGGGCGGTAGGGGAGAGGTAAGAAGAAAATCCATATTTTTATAAAAGTAAAAAAAATGAAATAAAAATTTGAGAATGAGAAAAAGTCTGATAGGTTATACTGGATTATTTATATGATTCCACTAAAAAGTCCTTCAAAATTCATATTTTTAAAAAATCTTTCGAAATCTCAAAATTTTGAATATCAAAAGACTTTTTGTTAGTCTTTTAAAATCCTAATTGAATATCACTAAATTTGAATACTCTGTTTAAAAAATCCTAATAGTCTTGATTGAATATCACAAGACATTTTTAGATTGTTTAAAAATATTAATTGAATACCACATGACTTTTTTATCCAAAAAAAAGTCTTTTAAAATCCTAATTGAATACACACCCCGCAATCTCACTAATATAGGCTCCAGTCAAAACTGAAATGGTTTAAGAAATCCAGTATTTTTAAACTGCACAAGTCAAACTATATTTGTAATTAATTATATTAGAACTGGAAGCTGGAGATTGAAGGATCTCAAAAAGGCTTGAATTATGGAATATAAAAGGCAAATAAATAGTACTAATTTCAAATTAGTTTACTTCTTCTCTATTCATTCGTGTATACGGTGAAAATCAGCACGACGAGTGGCAAGGTTTAGATATAGAGTTTGAGGCAGGTAAGTGAGTTTCACATCGGATGCGAGTTGGATCAGGACAAAGATCGGATGTAAGGACGAGACCGGATTGCACGCAAACCAATTGGCATCGGATGAAGAACCGGAGGAGTCGGACGCGTACCCGTTCCGGATATGGTGTCAGCCGTTACTCCTTACTCATTTAAGAGTCCTTTACTGTCATTAATTACATTTAGTTGAAAAGTGATTCTCGGGCATCAATGTCTTGTATCATAGCTATAAAGGAGACCAACCTTCATGTTGGAAGGACATCTCATTCTCATTATTCATACTTGCACAATTTACTTACAACAATTATAGTTATTAGTTCTCATTGTTGGCTTAGACCTGAAGCAAACCAGCTAAGTATCAGATTAATCTTGATGAGTAATTTCAATCCAGATTAAGGCATTACAAGTTAATCTCCTTACTTATTATTTTTATTTACTTACTGATAAATACATATTACTTTATATTGCGAATCGACTTACGTATCCTTAAAACCACTTACAAATTTAACTGTACCTTTTTTGGGGTAAACAATTTGGTATCCGCCGTGAGGCTAAGGATAATTGTGTGATTTATTCAAACTTAAATTTCACTTGTTCTTTTGAAATAATGTGAAAACAGGTCAACACCAAGTACTTGTAGAATGACTAGTAAAATCTAAGTCGAGGTTAGCAACCACGAAAACAAAAACAACAGTGTCAATGAAGCTAACATATCAATAACAACAACGACGCTCCGCCCGTGGATCCCATAACTAGCGAACATCGGAATAACCCTATGATTTCACCCTAAGGGTCTAGAAGGTCACGTGAGAAAACACCGGACGATGATGAGAATGGTGAGATAAATTTGGCTCGAACTTTTAACACGCTGAAGGAGAAATGGGAGACTATTACTTAGTTACAAAATAAGAGCAGCGGAGAAAGTACGACGGATGAAACTCGTCCTGTTCGGGATGAAGATCTGGTCCGTAAAGAAGATCGAGTCGAAGAAGATGGCACTGGTTTGGGAGCAAATGAGTCCTCGAATGTCTTGAAAATGCTCCAAGCTTTAACTAAGCAAATGAATGATGAAAAGAAGGTTGAAACCTACAATTCACGGGTAGACCAGATTTCTAGAGCGTCTCCAATCCTAAAGGGACCGAACTCGAAGAGATACATCCAGTTGTCATTTCCACCGAGCGTAGCTCCGAAGTTGGTACCAAAAAGGTTCAAAATTCCAGATCTCTCAAAGTACAATCGAACTACAGATCCACATGAGCACGTGATGCCGTACACTTGTGCGGTGAAAGGCAATGTCATGCACCCGGATGAGATCGAATCAGTTTTGCTGAAAATATTTGGTGAAACAATATCCAATGGCGCAATGACATGATACTCTATATTGCCTGAACACTTTATAAATTTATTTGAAATGCTTGCAGATACTTTTATAAAGGAGTATGCCGAAGCGCGGAAGGTCCAAGCGAGAAAAACAGACATATTCAAAATTTCTTAGAAGGACACGAAGTTGCTGCGTGACTTCGTGATAACATTTCAATAGAAATGAATGCTCCTTTCCCAGTACCCGAGGAATGGGAAAATGTAGCTTTCACCAATGGGTTAAATCCTAGGAGCTCCAATGGCTCATTTAAATTAAAGGAGAACTTGTTAGAATTACTGATAGTAACTTGGGCATACGTACAAAATAGGTACGAGTCCAAAATTCGGATAGAGGATGATCAGCTCGAACTTCCTCTTAGGTCAGCAAGACAAAATAAGAATCTTGATAAATCGAAGAGGGTAGCTGAGTTGAAATTAAAATCTTCGAAAGATAGGTATCAACCCTACGGCCAACCCAAAAGATCAAACTTCATATCGAATAGGATTTACAACAATCGCAATTTCCTATAGCACATAGGAGATAGGTGTAATGATCGAGGGTCTACCGGTAGGGGTTTGTAATTTCAAAATGACACATGTGGAACTTCTTCTAATAGTGTGGAAAGAATAAGGCTTTCCGAATATAATTTCAACATTGATGCGACCGGACTTGTTTCAGATATTAGACATATTAAGGAGACAAGATGGATGATACCACTCCGGATAGACCCGACTCAAAGAGATTCAAACTTGATTTGCGATTACCATGGAACTCATGGTCAGCAAACATAAGATTATAGTCAATTGAGGGATGAAGTGGCTCGGTTACTAAAAAATAGGTCTCTACGTGAATTTTTAGTGATCTAGCAAAAGGCAACTACAGAAATAGGGAAGCAAACAAGTAGGCATATTCGGTTGAACCCAGAATATCATAAATATTATTATCGGAGAGATGGATGTTTCGAAGGGACCCGTCATGATCGCAAAGAAGTCGAAAGTCTCAATAACTCGAGAAAAGGGATCCATGGATTTCATGTCGGAAGAAACAAAAATCTTTCAACGACGAAGATGCGGATGAAATTATTCAACCTCATAATGATGCACTGGTAATCTATGTCTTTATTAATAAATTTCATATTAAGCGGATTTTAATTGATCCACGTAGCTCGGCCAATATTATCTGGTGGAAGGTGGTAGAGAAGTTAGGACTATTGGACCAAATTGTACCGGCACACCGAGTGCTCAACGAATTCAACATGGCAAATGAGACTACGAAGGGGTAAATAAATCCTCCAGTCAACACATACGGGACAATTCGGCAGATGGAGTTTTATGTCATTGAAGGTGAAATAAGGTACAATGCATTGTTCGGTAGGCCTTGGATACATGATATGAAGGTCCTTCCTTCAACGTTGCATTTGATTTTAAAGTTCCCTACTCCAGAAGGAATTAAATCAATTTGGGGAGAGCAACCTCCAATAAGGGAAATATTTGTGGTAGAAGAGTTAGTGCCAGCACCGAAAGAAATAAAGGATGAAAATAAGTTAAATAACAATCACAGGATTCGGGCTCGTTGAGTCTGATGAAAAAAGACAAAAAGAAGATAAATTATGAGGAAGAAGAAGAGTACTATCGCGTACCGAGGTTGTTTGTACTGCCAGATGATTCAAATACCACGAAGTCAACTATATAGGATCTAGAGCAAGTCATCTTGTTCGTACACCTATCGGACAGAAAGATATACCTGGGCACTTAGTTATCCCTGGAGCTCAAGTTTAAATTAATTAAATTTCTTAAAGCTAACGTTGATTGTTTTTCCTTGTCCCACTTAGACATGACATGTATCCTACCGGAGATTATGACTCACAAGTTAAGTTTTGTTACACCCCGTATTTTCAAGAGAATGAGATGAGAACGTATGTAAGGAAATAAGATTTGAATTTGGAAAAAAGAGTTGGCAGAATATTTTTGGACATATTTTTAGTCAACTTTGGAGCGGTATATCTCCTAGTATATTAGGAGTTTTTTAGGTGTTTCAAAAGCCTGAGATGAAGTTCGTCGAGTTTAGTTTCCAATGCAACAAACCGCTCGCCGATAGGACATCAGAGTAGAGAATTATGGACGTTATAAGTTCAGATGACAGAAGAGAAGGAAAAAGGTTACGGATCAGGCGCCACGACGCCGTATCTCAGGCCGTGGCCCCCTAAGTCCTGAAGGACTCAGCAGTTTCAGCGCCACGGCGCCAGGCTGCAGGGCCGTGGCGCCGACGCGGGATTTTGCGAAAATTTGACTAAGTCTAGGAAGATATTTGTTGTAAGGGCCTATGGGAGGGTGACAAGTGTCCCTCCCAACTTGTAGAGAAAGAAAAACCAATATATTGGCTAAGTCTTGGAAGACTTAGCCATTTGTTAGCTAAACTTCATCCAAATACACTTGCTCTCTTTTCTCTCTAAAAAATTATAAAACCCTAAACCTTGATGGAATTATTGGAAGGGCGGCAATAAGACATTATGTTGGCAAGCTTGTAGAGGGCTCGTGTGGGTGATTTTAACGTGAAAAGGAATTGCGAAAAAGAGCTAAAGTGGGTGAGTTTTTGGGGCTATTTGGACGATTTGTGCCAAGGTAAATTCCCTCTCCTTCTTGAAGTAAATTATGTCACATGTTGTAGTAATTGAAGAATGGTATCGTGATAGGGAAAATGGATATAAGAATTTAATGTGTTATGTTATAAGTTGAAGTCGATAAGGGCAGTTTTATGGCCCTAGTTTCGTTAAATTTATATGATCGTCGTCTTCACATTTTATGTGTAGTTTATTGAAGGGATTTTAGTCGTTTAATTATCGATATTAACTATGTATAAACTTTGGAAAAATGACTTGTTACGAGGAATTGAAAGGAGTTATGTTGTTGAATTGTTATGGCCAGAATTGACATTAAATTGCTGGGTATATTGGACAGTTTTAAGGATTTTTGTGGACTTATTTTATTGGGCTGTTTTATGTGAATTGTGGGGCAGAATGTTGCACGTCTAGTTGGTGTGTAATCCCCTTATGATTAACTGATGATTGCGCCTTAAACGTGGCTATTTGGTTATTGAATTCGGGCCTTGGAAAAGGTGGAAACGTACGTAGAAACAAAGGAAGTGCTGCCCAATTTTTCGTGGAATTAGGAACGTTATTTAAAGTCCTTAGACCTATCCTTAAAGGCATGTAGTTAATAGACATGTTATTGCCATTATAGGTTAATAATCTAAGTGTGGCGTACTCTACTTGAAGTGTGGAATAGCTCGCGAGGTATGTGGAACTTTTCCTATCTTCTTGAGCATGAACCTTATAAAAAGTATAATGCGGTAGACATACATGTTTTAAATGAAATCGGATTCATTATAGTGTTTGTTGTTAAAAGTATAGATGACATGATCTTATATGTATAAGTGGCATGATTTTAAAGAGTATATGTTACGAGGTTTTAAGAGTATAAGTCTTGATTTTATAAGTGGAAATGACTTGATT
Organism: Przewalskia tangutica; assembly: GCA_029844215.1. NCBI lineage: Eukaryota > Viridiplantae > Streptophyta > Magnoliopsida > Solanales > Solanaceae > Przewalskia > Przewalskia tangutica. Next base: position 13,262,800 of record CM056725.1, on the reverse strand, counting down.
TATTTCTAGAGTTAAGAGGCTTATTTTGAAAGTTATGAAACTTGAGTTTAAAAAGTGTAAGTGATTTGTTTTAATCGAGAAAGTACTTTTGGGTTCAACTCCCTTATCTTGCATGATATGATTCTTTTATAAGTAAGTATGTACATAGTACTTTGGGTTTAGGTTCCCTAATGTTACAAGATATGATAATGTCTTAGTGTTATTAAAAAGGAAGATGTGATAAAGTGTCTTGGTTTTCTGAAATGAAAGGTTGTTATAATAGCTTTATGAGAATTTGTTATAACGGTTTAATGGGAAGTAAAAAGATAGTTTAACAAGTCATATGGTCGCATTAACACACCGAGTCCCGCAAATGGGTCGGGTTATGTCATAGGCATGCATACACCGAGTCCTGCAAATGGGTCGGGTTACGTTATACAAAAGATTACATCGAGCCTCACCTTTAGGTCGGGTTATGTCATGTAGATAAACATCCACCGAGTCCTACAGATGGGCCCGGTTATGTCACATATTGCCTCATCACACCGAGTCCCACAGATGGGCCGGGTTATGTCACATATTGGATCATTACACTGAGTCCCACAGATGGGCCGGGTTATGTCACATATTGCATCAGTACACCGCATCCCGCAAATGGGTCGAGTTACGTTATCACATATAGATAATCACATCGAGCTCCAAAATGAGCCGGTTTATGTCATGTAGAGAAGTTTGCATCGAGCCCCAGAATGGGCCAATTTACGTTAAATTAGTGATTTCATCAAGTCCCTCCATAAAGGGTCGAGTTATGTTATGTGAGATACGTTATTTATGCGTTTATGAACTTGATGATTCTCTGAGCATGCGTTTAGGAATATTGATATAACTCTTGTTGAAAGAATAATGAAGTAATGTACGATTGATTTCATAAATGATACGGTTGGTCTCACTTCTTAAAAAGGCATATCTTAAAAGACATAGTTGTACTATATTTTGATTTTCATACATGTCTTCATCTTTATTTTAGACTATATGATTTCATTACAGTACTTTCAGTTTCACATACTTGGTACATATTCTGTACTGACCCCCTTTCCTCGGGGGCTGTGTTCATGTTGCAGGTAGAGGTACACAGTTTGCTGATCCTCGCTCTTAGGATCACAGTTCAGCTTTTTGGGAAGCTCCATTACTCCGGAGGCTTATCTTTTGGTACGGATCGCTATTGTTGTAGATTCATGTATATTCAGGGGTATGGCGGGGCCCTGTCCCATCATAGATAGGGTCCAAACTGTTAGAGGTCTGTAGTAATGTATGTAGGTTGGACTTGTAAAAGATGTAGCTCTTTTGGTTATGTATATATACATGAAGATGGCTTTATCGGCTAGCTTGTTTCTTATTTCACATTGATGTATCTCTATAAGATTTACTTATATTCTGTTGGTTATCTCTAATGTATACCTGTACGGGTGCTCAGGTAGGGCACCAGTCGCGGGCCCGGGGTCGGGTCGTGACAAGTTTGGACTCAAGCTTCCCTCCGATAAACCAAAAGATGGGGTGAATGACAAACTACAAGTATAAGTTTGTCAATAAGGAGGTAACAAAGTTATTAAATACAGGTTCCATCTGGGAAGTAGAGTATCCGGATTGGTTCACGAACGTAGTTGTCGTACATAAAAAGGGCAATAGATTGAGAATGTGTATAGATTTTTAAGATTTAAATAAACCATGTCTGAAAGATTATTTTCCTTTATCGCACATCGATCAAATGATTGATGCTACGATAGGACATAAGATGCTGAGTTTTCTTGACGCTTACTCCGGATACAATCAAATCGGGATGAATCTCGTGGATCAAGAGAAACCTCTTTTATAACTAGGTACGGGACTTACTGATATACCGTAATATCATTTGGTTTAAAAAGTATTGGAGAAATATATCAACAGATAGTTAATTGTATGTTTTTGTTAGGCGTATTTTGTATACGCATTTTGAGTCATATTTAGTTAGTATTTTTCTCATTTTCGTTTAAATAAGTTGTTACACCCTGTAGTTCAGGTCATGCGTATGAGTGCGTACGAAAGGGAGTAAGACTTAAAAATTTTGAAAGATAGGTTGACGGATTGTTTCAGATGGGTTTTAGTCAACTTTGAGGCGGGTTATGACCCGCTACATTGAGAGTTCCTAAGTGTTTCAAAGGCCTAGGGCGTAGTTCGTTGAGTCTAGTCTCCAACGCAACCAACCGTTCGTCGATAGGACATCAGAGTAGAAAGTTATGGAAGTTACAAGTTCGGCGTGATGGGCGAAAGGTGTTTCGGCCGCAGGCGCGGGCGCGGTTATTCTGAGGAGCGCTGAAGTGCAGGCGCGCCGAAAGCTGGGCGCGCGAAGTTCGAGGTGGCGGAGATTTCAGCACAAGCGCCGAGGCGGAACTTTTGGCGGAAAAACTGAGGAAATCTGATATTTTCTTTTAAAGAGGTCATGGGTGGGTGACAAGTGTCCTCCCCCATCTGATTTTGCATGCACTACTTATTGACCAAGTCTTGAAGACTTGGTCATTCTTCAAGTTCATCCCTCTCTCTAGAAAATTAAGCTCTCCCTTCTCTCTAGAAAATTAAGAAGAAAGCAAAGCTTGAGAAGAAATCTGAAAGTGTGGCAAGAAGGAAACTTGTTTACAAGCTAGTAGGGGTTCTTGTGGTGGTGTTTTCGGAAGGGAGGCTAGAAAAACTTGTTGGGATAATTTGGCTAAAGCTCTAAGGTAACAATTCTTTTCTTATAGCTAGTTTTTAGTGTTTCATGTGAAGAAGAAAGATCTTGTAGTTGAAAATATTGCTCTTAGAAGAATTGCATGTAAGAAATATGATTTGGATTTGAAGGAATTGAATAAGGTTAGGATGTAAGCATGTTGTAGCCTAAATTTCACCTTAAAGTTGTTAAGTTATTTGTTGTACATTGTGGGGCAGAATTTTACACACTCAAGTTTAGGTGTGTAATCCCCTTTGAAATGTTTGGATTGTTGGGCCTTAAATGTGGCGTTTGGATGTTAAATTCGGCCTTGAAAAGGGTGGAAAAGTATGTAGAAACAAAGGAAATGCTGCCCAATTTTCCATAGGATTTAGTGACTTTGAACTTGGAATGTGCTACATTGCAATTAGAGGTTAATAAGCGTATTATGGTCATGTTAGGTTGACGTACTACGTGTGGTGTATTGGACTTAGCAAGTGGATTAACCTGAGAGGTATGTGGAAACTTTCTTATCTCTTGAGCATGAGTAATTATAACTATATAGTACGGTAGACGTACGTGTTTTAAATGAAGTAAATCCATTTGTTATACTTGACTTGTTTTAAGAAAATGTCTAAGTTGGTTGGGTTAAGGAGTTAACCCACTTGTTCTTGAGGAATGGTTTATCCTAAGTATGGTAGACAAGGATTTCTTGACATGAAGAAGTATCTTGAAAATTGTGTAAATTTGACTTGAAGTATAAACCTCTTAGTTAATAAAGGAACAAAATCTCTTGAAACATAAGGAGTTATAACGGCTTTATGGGAAGTTAGTTATAACGGCCTTATGAAAGGGTAAGAATGTCTTAATTTCTAAAAACATAAAGTTAGTATAACGGCTTTATGGGGAGTTGGTTATAATAACTTTATGGAAGGTTAAAGAGTTGGTTTTTCTTGATCATGAAAATGAGATCCATTTTGTATGTTAATGAAAGCCTAAATAAGTTATGAGTTTATTGGACGTGCCGCCAGTGATGAAGGATTCCACGGGTATGCTTCCATTGTTTTAGTATGAGTTTATTGGACGTGCCGCCAGTGATGAAGGATTCCACGGGTATGCTTCCATTGTTTTAGTATGAGTTTATTGGACGTGCCGCCAGTGATGAAGGATTCCACGGGTATGCTTCCATGGTCCTTATATGAGTTTACTTGGACGTGCCGCCAGTGATGAAGGATTCCACGGGTATGCTTCCATTGTTTTAGTATGAGTTTATTGGACGTGCCGCCAGTGATGAAGGATTCCACGGGTATGCTTCCATGGTCTTTATATGAGTTTACTTGGACGTACCGTCAGTGATGTGAGATTCCACGGGTATGCACCTTGGACATGCTTACGATGAGGGATTCCGAGGCATGCAGTATGAGGGGTAAATCCCCAAGATCGTTATACCACCTTCTTCAGGGTAAGAGTATATCTGAGGGGTAAATCCCCAAGATCGTTATACCACCTGTTCCGTGGATTTGCTACCCACGATGCGAGGAGTACCTCATGCGAGTTCATTGGGCTTATGCCGGTGAAATAGTCCCATGCGGGTGAGTACAGCCTATGCGAGGAATACCTCATGCGAGTCCACATGACCCATGCGGGTGAAATAGTCCCAGGAGTAGGAGTGCTTAATGATGCTGTGAGGCGGATGACCTTGCTTTGATTATGAGCTGCCTATTTTCATGCAGTATAGTATATGATTGATATTTTCATGGTTGGTAAGGCACAGGGTTCTGTAAACTGATTTTATACATGTCTCCAGTTATTTTAGACTTATGAGGTATTTTCAGTATTTTTTCCGGGCCGCATACTTGGTACTGTTATCGACCTCCTTCGGGGGGCTGCGTTCATGCCGCAGGTTGAGGTACGTAGCTTGCTGATCCGCACTCTTAGGATTACTGTCAGATTCGAAAGCTCCATTTCTCGGAGGCTTTGTCTTTGGCACGATTCCCGAGGTTGTAGACTTTGTACATTCAGGGTATGGCGGGCCCCGTCCCGCCACGCTTGTTATTCTTAGAGCGTAGTCACGTTTGTGGTTTGAAATTTGTAAGAATAAGTTATCTCGCTTCACTTTCGATTAAGTTTGTTTTATGGAAGCGCCTCGGCTTGCCAAGAATGTTTACTTTGTTCGTTTTATGTATGCGTATGTTCATTGCTATTCTCGACGATGTATACGACAAGGTGCCCCTTAGGGCACTGCCGCGCCAGTCGGGTCGTGACATAAGTGTCGTGGTTAGGTTCGCTTTTTCTTTCTTTTGAGTCACGCCGTTCAAAAGGCAAAATGGCGAAAAGGCGAAAAGTGGGCAAAAGGAGGGTCCCGAGGCAACAAGGACGAAAGTTGACAATTCAGACAAAGACTTGACCGGGCGCCGCTCGTTATACCCCGTGGTTCGGTCCGACCGCGGCTGGTCTCAGTACGCGCGCCGAGGTCGGGCGGGCGCCAAAGTATCGGTGGTCGCTGGTTTGGCCAAGCGCGCCATAGGCGCGGAAGATCTGAGGGTCCGCAGAGCCGCTTGGCCGGAAGCGAATGGCGCCGAGGCGGGATTCTGGGCGGAAAAACTTAGGAAAAGTCAGATTTTTCTTTTAAAAGGGCCTGGGTGGGGGACAAGTGTCCCCCCCCATCTGATTTTTGCATGCATTATATTGACCAAGTCTTAAAGACTTGGTCATCTTTCATCTCTCTCTTAGAAAAGCTCCTCCTTCTCTCTTAAATTATTTCAAGCTCCTCCTTCTCTCTAAAACTCCAAGAGGTATTCTAGCCTTAGGAAAAATCTGGAAAAAAGTAAAAGGCTAGAAGAAAGCTTGTGGCTAGCTTGTGAAGGTTGTTGTGGTGGTGTTCTTGGAATAGAAGCTAGCAAATTGTTGGATAAATTTGGCTAAAGCTCTAAGGTAATGATTCTTCCTCTATTATTAGTTGTTAGTGTTGCATGATAAGAAGAAAGTACTTGTGGTAGTAAATAATGCTATTAGAGTCATTGCATGCGAGAAATGTGGGTTGGGTATGAAGGAGTTGGCTAAAGAGATATTATGAGCATGTTGTAGCCTACAAACTACTTTAGAATTGTTAAGTGTATTATTAGAACTTGTGGGGCAGAATTTTACACACCCAAGATTAGATGTGTAATCCCCTTTGTGTTGGTTTGGATGTTGGGCCTTACGAGGCGTTTGAGTGTTGAAAATCGGCCTTTGAAAAAGGTGGCAAGTGAGTAGAAACAAAGGAAATGCCCAATTTTCCTTAGGAATTGGTAACTTAAATTTGGAATTTCTACAGTGTATATGATGTTAAAAAACGCACTATGTTTATTATCGGTTGACATATTACTTGCGGTAGATGTACTTAGCAAGTGGATTTTGACCAAAAGGTATGTAGAGCTTTCCTATCTCTTGTGCATGAATAGTTGTATCTATGTAGTACGGTATACGTACAAGATTTGATAATCTACACTTGTTTTAAAGTATATGATACTTGTTTCATTTCAAAAGTATAAGTCTCTTGGGTTGAGGGAAAATGTATTTGACAAAGGGATAACGCTAATATAAGGACTTTATGGGAAGTTGGTTATATTAGTTTTATTGAAAGGTTCACAAAGAAAGGTTTACTCTAATTAAAACAAGTACGGGTAAAGGATTTGAAAATAAGAAAGGTGAATTGATTTTTAGGCATTGGTTGCCTAAGGTTTTAAAGGAAATGAAGTCACTTGATTTAGAAGCTTATTATAATTCTAAAAGGGAATGTGACTTGTTTTGAAAAGAAATTGTAACTTAATACTATGGTGATTAGTATCTTGGAATTTTTGTATAAAAAATAGCTATTTCTTAAAAGGTTAGAAGTACATGATACTTGGGTTAAATTCCCGGATTTCTATTAAAAGACATGTTAGTGCCTTAGGTATACTAAAATGAGAGGATATATATTAATAATGTTAATAAGAAGTTAGGGGATTTCTTAACTTGCTTATGTTATGATATGATAGACCGGTAGTGCTTATGTTATGATATGATAGGCCGGTAGTACTTATGTTATGTATGATAGCCGGATGAGCTATGTTATATATATTATTACGGGTAAACCCCGAGTTATTCTTGTTATTTCATTTGGACATACTGACACGATGGGTGGCCCACGGGTATGCTCCAATAGGATGGTTTACTACTTATGCCATGGATTTGCTACCCATGATGCGAGTGCGGCGTTTGTACTCATGCGGATCTGGTCCACAAGATCCATGCGGGTGAAATAGTCCCATGCGAGTACGGCGATGGTACTCATGCGGGTCCACAGATCCATGCGGGTGAAATAGTCTCACGCGGGTGAAATAGTCCCACGACGAGGCGGATGACCTCACGCGGGTCCACAGGGACCTATGCGGGTGAAATAGTCCCGTGAGTAGGATTGCTTAATGATACTACGCGCAGGTACCTGCTTTGATCATGAGCTTCCTATTTTTATGCGATATATATATACATTTGTTGCTCTCATTGTTAGTAAGGCACAGCAAAGTAAACCGATTTTCGTTTATGACTCAAATTTATTTTTGACTTATGATATTACTACGATTTTCCGCTTTACATACTTGGTACGTTGTGCATCGACCCCTTCCTGGCCGCGCTCATGCCGCAGTAAGTGTAAGATTGTGGATCCTCGTTCTTAGGATCACTATTCCTGTCGAAGCTCCATTTCTCGGAAGCTTGTTTATCGTACGACATTCCCGATGCTATAGGTATTTTGTACATTCAGGGTATGGCGGGGCCCCGTCCCGCCACGCTTGTTATCTTTAAGTGCGTGGTCACATTTATGTTTTGGGCTCTAAGAACCAGTTGTACTACTATACTTTGTTTAAGTATGTTTTATGGAAAACTTTATCTACCGGCCGATGACGCTACCCTTTTATAAGTTATGTGTTATGTATGTTCACCGCTATTCTCTCGACATATACCGATGCGGTACCCCTAGGGTACCGCCGCGCCCGGTTGGGTCGTGACAAAAGTGGTATCGAGCGATTAGTCCTCGGAAAGTGTCCACGCACCGTGTCTAGTAGAGTCTTGATTATCGGTGTCGCGCACCACATCTATAATCGTGGGGTGCGGATATTTAGGATTGGTTTCCATTCTTTCACTCTAAGATCGTGCAATAGAGCTGAGTTATAGGTTGAACCTCCTCTGATGTTTTCCTTTATGTATCAGTTATACCTCCACGCAAGGCAACCGCGGCCCAGAAGGGAAAGACAGTGGAGGGAACTACTAGTAGGGCACTGAGGGTTACCAGGGCGCAGGCCCAGTCCTCACCGGATGAGGTGTTTCGGACGGCGAGTTCTACAACGTCGCCAACCCCAGTAGAGTCTGAGGCAGCAGCAGCGGCTACTGAGACCGCGGTACCTGAGCCTCCAGTCCAACAGCCAGGGGCAGAGGATATGGGCTACAAGGAGATGGCCCAGTTACTAGCCAGGATCGTGGCCGCATACGAGATAGCCGAGACAACGATTGCATTCGTAGTTCAAAGACAGAGTCTAGCGAGACCGAGGACTTTTGAGTCGCAGCCTCACCGAGTTTTATGGGTCGAGGCACGAGGATGATCTCGTGGAGTTTATCCGACGATTCTGCCGATCGTGAGGGTGATCGGGCTTGAGACCGAGTCGGTGGTACTAGGTTCGTGACGGCCGCGGACACCGCAGCTGATCGGTATGATTCATGGAACCGCCCCGGGAGCATGCGCTTCGGCTATTTGGGACGAAGTTCTCGAGGCGCATTTGCCCATTTCTTGCCTCCGCAGATGAGAAGGGCACGGGCCGATAGATTTTTGACACTGAGACAGAGTGGGCGGACGGTCCGGGAGTACAACATGGAGTTTGACTCATTGGCTCAGTATGTGCCCGCTTGCAGCGAACATGGAGGATGTGGTGCACCACTATGTCACATGACTCGATGATCACTTGGCCGAGAGTTGCGCGGGTGGCTCTTCACGAGCATGGACATTGCCCGCACGCAGCATATGCACTGGGTGAGGAACGCAGGGCCGACGGATCGAGTATCGCCAGAAGAGGCCGTGACAGCAGGATCCTCCGTAGTTTTAGGGTAGACAACCCCAACAAAGACCAATTTGCACCACAGACGGTCCAGAGCGCTCCTCCACCATCTACGGGACGTACGGAGTATTCAGGAGCAGGACAGGTTCCGTGGCTTGGTTTCTGCAGGACCGAGTTCCGTCGATGAGTCCACCTATGCGTCGGTGTGGTCGATGTGGTGATTACTATTATGGGGGGTGTCGTGTTCCTCCAGGAGCTTGTTACTCTTGTGGCCAGCAGGGCCATTTGAAGAGAGATTGTCCGACCAGAGGCGGCGGAAATGCTATGGCTCACCACCGCTCAGCTTGTTGGGTCTTCATCTTCGCTTGTTATGCGCCCGAGGCGTGGTGTTCACGCGCAGCTAGCCGGCAGGGTCGTGGGGGTTCTAGTTCAGCGTCCTCAGAACCGCATCTATGCTATGTCCAGTCGTCAGGACCAGGAGGCGTCACCCGATGTCGTCACAGGTACATTATTGGTTTCTTGTTGTGATGTATATGCTTTGATAGATCCAGGTTCTACCTTGTCCTATATATCTCCTCATATTCTTTGGTAGAATAGGATGAGCCCGAGTCCATAAAATCTTTTGAGGTGGCTACGCGTAGGTGCTTCAGCCGGTAGCCGAGCGGTATATAAGGCTTGCCCGTGACTATAGATGGTCGCCGACTCTAGTGACTTGATAGAGTTGGATATGACGACTTGATGTGATTATGGGTATGGATTGGATAGCGTCTTGCTATGCCAATGTAGACTGCAGAGAGAGGTTAGTTCAGTTCCGGTTTCCTGGTGAGCCGGTTATCGAGTGGAAGGGGAATACTGCATCGCCGAGGGGTAGATTTATTTCTTACCTCAAGGCTAGGAAGATGGTACGGAAGGGGTATATTTACCATTTGTTCGGGTATTCGACATCGAGGTTGAGATACCGACCTTGATCGATCCGGTTGTTAGAGAGTTTCGGCACGTATTCCCGATGAAGCTTAGCATCCTCCCGAGAGGAGATTGAGTTTTGCATCGATTTGGCGCGGACACTCGACCGATATCTATTCCGCCATACGTGATGGCACCCGCCGAGTTGAAGGAATCAAGGACCACTGAAAGATTTCTTGGAGAAAGGCTTTATTAGGCCAAGTGTTTCTCCTCGAGGCGCCGATGTTATTTGTAAAGAAAAAGGATGGGACCTTTGCGTATGTGTATTGATTACGGTGAACAAGGTAACTATCAAGAATGTATCCTCCCAGGATTGACGATTTGTTTGACCAGTTGTAGGGTGCAAAGTGTTTTTCCAAGATAGACCTGCGGTCTGGTTATCATCAGGTGCGAGTTAGAGAGATAGATATCCCAAAGACTGCATTCAGGACCCGGTATGGGCACTATGAGTTCAGGGTGATGTCTTTCGGGTTGACCAACGCCCCAGCAGTATTCATGGATTTGATGAATAGGGTGTTCAGGCCATTCTTGGATATGTTCGTTATAGTGTTTATTGATGATATCTTGGTGTATTCGCGCACAGAGCAGGAGCATACAGATCATTTGAGGACGGTATTGGGGGTCCTCAGGGACCGGCAGTTGTATGCCAAGTTCTCGAAGTGCGAGTTCTGGTTGGCGTCAGTGGCTTTCTTAGGACATGTTATCGGGGCCGATGGTATTCGGGTTGATACAGCGAAGATTGAAGCAGTCAAGACTTGGCCCAGACCCACTACACCGACGGAGGTGCGCAGCTTTTTGGGCCTTGCAGGTTATTATCGGAGGTTTGTAGAAAAGTTTGCTTCTATTTCAGCACCTTTGACTAAGCTGACTCAGAAGGCAGCTATGTTCCGGTGGACGGATACTTGTGAGGAAAGTTTCCAGTTGCTAAAGGAGAAGTTGACGACCGCCCCAGTTCTTACTCTTCCGGAGGGCTTAGATGGATATGTGGTTTATTGTGACGCGTCAGGTGTCGGGCTTGGGTGCGTGCTGATGCAGCACGACAAGGTTATAGCTTATGCATCTCGACAGCTTAGGAAGCATGAGAAGAACTATCCCACACATGACTTGGAGTTGGCAGCAGTGATTCATGCCTTGAAGATCTGGAGACATTATTTATATGGAGTTCATGTGGACATTTACACAGACCACAAGAGTCTCCAGTACATCTTCAGCCAGAGGGAGCTGAACTTGCGACAGAGACGGTGGTTGGAGCTACTTAAGGATTACGATGTTGATATTCTGTACCACCCAGGGAAGGCCAATGTAGTTGCAGATGCCCTTAGTCGCAGATCGATGGGTAGTCTATCCGATGTACAGCCGGGGAAAAAGGATATGGTCCGAGAGATTCGTCAGCTAGCAAGCCTTGGGGTTCGTTTGGTTGATTCCGATAGTGATGGAGTTCGGGTTCGAGAGGTTGCCGAGTCTTCCATCGTGGAGGAGGTGAAGAGGCGACAATATGAGGATCCGGTTATGGTACGGTATCGAGATGCCGCCCTTCAGAGAGAGAATAGTCTATTTGAGGTAACGCCTGATGGGGTGTTAAGGTTTGAGGGCCGATTGTGTGTTCCCGATGTGACAAGACTTCGTCAGCAGATTTTGGGGGAGGCACACAGTGCTCGTTATTCTATTCACCCGGGGTCGACTAAGATGTATCGTGACCTCAGGTGTGTGTATTGGTGGGATGGCCTGAAGAGGGACGTGGCAGGTTTTGTTGCACAGTGTCCTAATTGTCAGCAGGTCAAGATTGAGCACCAAAAGCCCGGTGGGCTATTGCAGGATATTGATATTCCGACTTGGAAGTGGGAGGTGATAAATATGGATTTTATTACAGGGCTACCTACCACTCAGAGGAAGCATGATTCCATTTGGGTGATTGTCGACAGGCTGACGAAATCAGCCCATTTCCTTCCGGTCAGAATGACGTTCTCAGCTGAGGACTATGCCAGATTATATATTAGAGAGATTGTGAGACTGCACGGAGTCCCGGTGTCGATTATATCAGATAGAGCCCGCTTCGCTAACTCGGAGGTCTTTTCAGAAGGGATTAGGGACACATGTGAGTCTCAGCACTGCATTTCACCCTCAGACTGACGGACAGGCCGAGAGCACTATCCAGACACTTGAGGATATGCTGCAGGCTTGTGTTATTGATTTCAGGGATAGCTGGGAGGATCATTTGCCTCTTGTGGAGTTTGCTTATAACAACAGCTACCATTCCAGTATTCAGATGGCGCCTTATGAGGCCTTATACGGGAGGAAGTGCAGGTCACCGATAGGCTGGTTCGAGGTGGGAGAAGTTCGATTAGTCGGGCGGACTTAGTTCAAGGCGATGGATAAGGTGAAGCTTATCCAGAGCGGTTGTTGGCGGCTCGTAGTCGGCAAGTCGTATGCAGATCATCGGCGTCGACACTTGGAATTTGAGATAGGTGATTAGGTTATTCTAAAGGTATCACCCATGAAGGGCGTGATGAGATTTGGAAAGAAGGGGAAGCTTAGCCCAAGGTACATTGGGTCAGACGATTGTCCGTAGCAGGCGGTAGGTTGCCTATGAGTTAGATCCGCCGTCCGATTTGGGAGGCGGTACATCCGCTTTTCCATGTGTCCATGTTGCGGAAATGTATCGAGATCCATCTAGAGTGCACCGGTTCGGGATGTCCAAGTGACAGAGGAGTTATCGTATGAGGAGAGTCCCATAGCGATACTCGATCGTCGAGTTAGACGACTTCGACGAAAAGACGTGGCCGTCAAGGTCCTATGGCGAACGAGAACAGGAGGAAATGACGGGAAGCAGAGGATGACATGATGAAGAAGTACCTCACCTATTCCCTATACCTCCGTGTAACTCACGCTCTAAATTGTTGGTCCTTAAATTTAGTATTTATGCTTGAGTTTTGTTGTGGCCGTGCGAGCGCCTTTATTTGAGTCTATACCGATATTGTGATTTGAGTAAGTAGAAGGAACATTCGGACGAATGTTTCTAAGGGAGAATGTTATACCCCGTGGTTCGGTCCGACCGTGGTCGAGTCTCAGCGCCGGAGGCGGGCGCGAGCGCGGGTGATTGTAGGCCGCGGCCGGAAGTCGGCCGCGCACGAAATCCGAGGTCGCTGAAGTTTCAGCGCCGCGGTGCCGGGAAACAGGGCCGCGGCGCCGGAAGATCTGAGGGTCCGCAGGAGTTGCGGCGCCGCGGCGCCGGGAAGCAGGGCCGCGGCGACGAGGCGGGATTCTGGGCGGAAAAAATTAGGAAAAGTCAGATTTTTTCTTTTAAAAGGGCCTGGGTGGGGGACAAGTGTCCCCCCCCATCTGATTTTTGCATGCATTATATTAACCAAGTCTTAAAGACTTGGTCATCTTTCATCTCTCTCTTAGAAAAACTCCTCCTTCTCTCTTAAATTATTTCAAGCTCCTCCTTCTCTCTAAAACTCCAAGAGGTATTCTAGCCTTAGGAAAAATCTGGAAAAAAGTAAAAGGCTAGAAGAAAGCTTGTGGCTAGCTTGTGAAGGTTGTTGTGGTGGTGTTCTTGGAATAGAAGTTAGCAAATTGTTGGATAAATTTGGCTAAAGCTCTAAGGTAATGATTCTTCCTCTATTATTAGTTGTTAGTGTTGCATGATAAGAAGAAAGTACTTGTGGTAGTAAATAATGCTATTAGAGTCATCAGACGAGAAATGTGGGTTGGGTATGAAGGAGTTGGCTAAAGAGATATTATGAGCATGTTGTAGCCTACAAACTACTTTAGAATTGTTAAGTGTATTATTAGAACTTGTGGGGCAGAATTTTACACACCCAAGATTAGATGTGTAATCCCCTTTGTGTTGGTTTGGATGTTGGGCCTTAAGGAGGCGTTTGAGTGTTGAAAATCGGCCTTTGAAAAAGGTGGCAAGTGAGTAGAAACAAAGAAAATGCTGCCCAATTTTCCTTAGGAATTGGTAACTTAAATTTGGAATTTCTACATTGAAATTGGAGGTTAATAAACACACTATGGTTATTATAGGTTGACATATTACTTGCGGTAGTTGGACTTAGCAAGTGGATTTTGACCAAAAAGGTATGTAGAGCTTTCCTATCTCTTGTGCATGAATAGTTGTATCTATGTAGTACGGTATACGTACAAGATTTGATAATCTACACTTGTTTTAAAGTATATGATACTTGTTTCATTTCAAAAGTATAAGTCCCTTGGGTTGAGGGAAAATGTATTTGACAAAGGGATAACGCTAATATAAGGACTTTATGGGAAGTTGATTATATTAGTTTTATTGAAAGGTTCACAAAGAAAGGTTTACTCTAATTAAAACAAGTACGGGTAAAGGATTTGAAAATAAGAAAGGTGAATTGATTTTTAGGCATTGGTTGCCTAAGGTTTTAAAGGAAATGAAGTCACTTGATTTAGAAGCTTATTATAATTCTAAAAGGGAATGTGACTTGTTTTGAAAAGAAATTGTAACTTAATACTATGGTGATTAGTATCTTGGAATTTTTGTATAAAAAAGAGCTATTTCTTAAAAGGTTAGAAGTACATGGTACTTGAGTTAAATTCCCGGATTTCTATTAAAAGACATGTTAGTGTCTTAGGTATACTAAAATGAGAGGATATATATTAATAATGTTAATAAGAAGGTAGGGGATTTCTTAACTTGCTTATGTTATGATATGATAGGCCGGTAGTGTTTATGTTATGATATGATAGGCCGGTAGTACTTATGTTATGTATGATAGCCGGATGAGCTATGTTATATATATTATTACGGGTAAACCCCGGGTTATTCTTGTTATTTCCTTTGGATATACTGACACGATGGGTGGCCCACGGGTATGCTCCAATAGGATGGTTTACTACTTATGCCATGGATTTGCTACCCATGATGCGAGTGCGACGTTTGTACTCATGTGATCCAGTCTACAGGATCCATGCGGGTGAAATAGTCCCATGCGAGTACGGCGATGGTACTCATGCGGGTCCACAGGATCCATGCGGGTGAAATAGTCCCATGCGGGTGAAATAGTCCCATGACGAGGCGGATGACCTCATGAGGGTCCACAGGACCTATGCGGGTGAAATAGTCCTAGGAGTAGGATTGCTTAATGATACTACGGGCGAGGTACCCTGTTTTGATCGTGAGCCTCCTATTTTTATGCAAAGATATATATATACATTTGTTGCTCTCATTGTTAGTAAGGCATGCAAAGTAAACCGATTTTCGTTTATGACTCAAATTATTTTTGACTTATGATATTACTACGATTTTCCGCTTTACATACTTGGTACGTCATGTATCGACCCTTTCCTGGGCCGCGTTCATGCCGCAGTAAGGGTAAGCGATTGTGGATCCTCGTTCTTAGGATCACTATTCCTGTCGAAGCTCCATTTCTCCTAAGCTTGTTTATCGTACGGACATTCCCGATGCTATAGGTATTTTGTACATTCAGGGTATGGCGGGCCCCCCATCCACACGATTGTTATCTTTAGAGGTCTGTGGTCACATTTATGTTTTGGGCTCTAATAACCAGTTGTACTACTATACTTTGTTTAAGTATGTTTTATGGAAGACACCTTTATCTACCGCCGATGACGTTACCCTTTTATAAGTTATGTGTTATGTATGCTCACCGCTATTCTCTCGACATATAATCGACGGTACCTCTGCAGGTACCGCCGCGCCCCGGTTGGGTCGTGACAAAAGTGGTATCGTGAGCGATTAGTCCTCTGAAAGTGTCCACGCATCGTGTCTAGTAGTCTTGATTATCGGTGTGTCGCACCACATCTATAATCGTGAGGTCATGGATATTTAGGATTGGTTTCCATTCTTTCACTCTAAGATCGTGCAATAGAGCTGAGTTATAGGTTGAACCTCCTCTGATGTTTTCCTTTATGTATCAGTTATGCCTCCACGCAAGGCAACCGCGGCCCAGAAGGGCAAGGCAGTGGAGGGAACTACTAGTAGGGCACCGAGGGTTACCACGCACGTGCCCGCCCCACGGATGAGGTGTTTGGACGGCGAAGTTCTACAATGTCGCCAACCCCGAGAGTCCGAGGCAAAGATCATCAGCCATCGAGACCGCGGTACCGAGCCTCCACCCAGCAGCGAGGCGCAGGATATGGGCTACAAGGAGATGGCCCGATTACTAGCCGTGATCGTGGCGCATACGAGGATAAGCCGAGACAGCAGCTCGTACCAGAGTTCAAAGACAGAGTCGCTAGCTCGAGACCGAGGGACTTTTGAGTTGCACCACCGAGTTTTATGGTCGAGGCCTCGAGGATGATCTCGTGAGTTTATCCGACGCCATAGCCGATCATGAGGGTGATCGGGCTTCGAGACCGAGTCGGTGGTACTAGGTTCGCATCGGCCGCGGACACCGCAGCTTGGATCGGTATGATTCATGGAACCGGCCCCGGGAGCATGCGCTTCAAATTGCTTGGGACGAAGTTCTCGAGGCGCATTTGCCCATTTCTTGCCTCCGCAGATGAGGAGGGCTCGAGCCGATAGATTTTTAACACTGAGACAGAGTGGGCGGACGGTTCGGGAGTACTATGTGGAGTTTGACTCATTGGATCGGTATGTGCCCGCTTTGGTAGCAGACATGGAGGACAGGGTGCACCGCTATGTCACAGGACTCGATGATCACTTGGCCGAGTTGCGCGCGTGTGGCTCTTCACCGCATGGACATTGCCCGCACGCAGTATACGCACTGCGCGGCGAACGCAGGGCCGACGGATCGACAGGTATCTGCAGAAGAGGAACGCAGGGGCCGACGGGGAATTTCAGATCCGAAGTAAATGTTATACCCCGTATTTCCAGAGTATGTACGTAAGGGAATACGTACAAAAGGTTAGCCTTAAAAGTTAGGCTTGGACGAAAATTATTGGGCACAACTCACAAAACGATTGGTTTTCCGGCAAACGCTTTCCACGGCTTTCATAGGATAAATTCCGCTATGTCATTTCTTATTTTTGCGGATTTTTCCGAGAGACGAACACTTTGGACCAATGAGAGGCGACACTTTCCACCCTCTCATTGGTGGACTTGTCACGCAATAGGGCGATTGGATGACAATCCTTGTCATAAAGTTGGATAGATATTTTGTGTGCAAGTTGGCTAGGTACACTTGCCCTAATCTTGACCTTACACTTGCCTAGCACTTGGCTAAATCTTGGCCATTGGTTGGCCATGTCTTGACCTATAAATACCCTCTTGAGATGAAGAGTTATTCATCCACTAAAGCTTTCAAGTCTTGAAAATCCTCCTCTCCCTTTGTGAGCAATTCGTCCAAACACCCTCCCCTTTGAGTGAAGTTTTGCCGAGGCCCTTCCCCCCTCTAGCCTAGCCGAAACCTACCCCCCCTCCCTTGCTAGGAATGTTGCCTTCTAGTATTGTTATACTGCCCAATTTATCCTAGCCCAATTTCCTTTGTTCGTAGTAGTTGTTGTGGGAAACTTCTATGATTCTTGAGCGCTGAGCTTTGGATTGTGAGCTAAACCTCGCTCAGGATCGACTTTTTACTTGGATATTATTGGGCTTATCGAGGTAAATAATCCTTACCCTCTTTTGTAATTAGAGAATGCATACTGTAGAAGTATTGAGATAAGTATAAATACTTAGGAGGTTATTAAGAATAGAATTGAATCGTAACACCTTAGAAGGTATAAAAGAAGAATATACGAATCTGATTTACATGGGATCGTTTTCACAAGAGACTTATATAGCTCACCTGTAGGGTTGTGCTGCCCGACTTTCCATAGAATTGAGGACCCTCTGTTTAGAATGACCTACGTAATAGTCTAGACTTTGATAGATGTCGTGACTATTATAGCCGATTCTCTCACGCGACATACTCGACTTGGCGTGGATTTCACGAGAAGGTATGTGATTCTTCCTATACTCTCGAGCATGATATTTTAAGTATATATAGTGCAGACGTACATATGATAATCGCAATGTCTTTTGACTTAAGCCCGAATAATAAGAACCTTGAAGTATGTCAAAAGAATAATGAATCATTTTAATGTAAGAGTAATAGTTGGTGTTAAAACAAAAGCTTAAGAGTTATACTAAGCTTTATGGAAAGTAGGTATAACAACCTAAGAATGATAAAAGGAATTACTTGTTTGTTTATAAAAGCCTTGTATTGCTTTCGTTAAGTGTAGTAAGATTGGTTGATAGGTAGACATACTATGATGCCGCATGTGTTAAATGCCTTGTAATGTGTGAAAGGGGGTTATTCTTGCGGCTTACGTTGCTAACCTGGTAAGTCCGTTGTAATCGTTATTGTATCACCTACCCTCGACTTGTTATACCGAGGGCTTGCCACCCGACGCGGGTCTATACGCACGGCGCGGTCATGAGACTACGCGAGTCGCGGTATGCTCGAGATTGATCATTCCGGTGTTTAGCCCGACGCGGATGCCCTATGCGGTCCATGGACTACGCGGTCTTTGAGGCTACGCGGATCGCGAAGTCCGTGAGGGTACCGGGCTAGCTACCCCGATGCGGGAATACCTCACGCGGTCTGTGTGACCTATGCGGATCGCGGAAGTCCGTGACTAGGCACGCGAATGATACTATGGGCGGTTGGCCTTGCTTCGATCATTCGCGCCTAGACTAGACTGCACGCTTTTCCTATTATCATTATTGTTGTGATGTGGCACTATGTGCAATTGAATCGATTATATTTGTGAAAAGGTTTTAAATACCTTGATTTCATTTAAAGTACTTTATAGTTTCACATACTTGGTACTGTCAGATCGACCTTCTGGGCCGCTCATGCCGCAGTTCTAGAGGAAAGCAGTGCTAGATCCACATCCTTAGGATCTCTACGTTGGTGTTAGAGCTCCACTCTCTCCTGAGGCTCTACTTTGGGTATGATCTCCTTGTAGATAGTTTTGTACAGACAGGTATGGCGGCCCCGTCCCGCCATAGTTGTTATTATTTCCAGAGGTCCAGAGTCCCGTTGTACTTGGGATGTAATCGCAAAAATTTGGTTTATGTATATACGCCGAAAGGCAATCTTTTCATCGATAAAATGTTCTAGTTATATCATGTTTCATGTCTTGTTTTATATTCGATTGTTCTCTCGATGTATGACTACTGGGTGCGGGTAAGGCATCACCACGCCCCGAACGGTCGTGACAAAAGTGGTATCGAGCGATTAATCTCTGAAAGTGTCTACAGACCGTATCTAGTAGAGTCTTGATTATCGTGTTGTGCACCACACCAATAATCGTGAGGCTATAGGATATTTAGGATTGGTTTCCATTCTTCTCACTCGAGATCGTGCTTTAGAGCCGTTATAGGTTGGACCTCTAACGCATTCCTTTCCTCAGAATGTATATGCCTCCACGTAAGGCAACCCGGCCGGCGGCAAGGCAGCGGTAGGAGTCGCTAGTGTGACACCCAGAGTCACGAGGGCTCGTGCCCGTGCTATACCGAGACGGCGAGTTCTATGACACCGCCGCCCGAGGACCGCAGCACCCACACTCCCCGTCCCTCACCGGGCAGGAGTTAGGGTACAAGGAGATGGCGATTACTAGCCAAGGTCGTGGCCGATATGAGGAGAGGTTTGAGGCGCCCATTCCAGCCGGCCCAAAGAGTACCCGTTGTTCACTGCAGGCGATAGCTCGAGGCTACGGACTTCCCGAGTTGCACCGCAGAGTTTTACTGGTCTAGACCAGAGGATGATCCGCAGGAGTTCATCCGTCGCTGCAGAGGATTATGCGGGTGGTCAAGGCTTCGTAGACCGAGTCCGTGATATTCGGTTCGCATCTGCGTGATACCGCAATGATCGGTTCGATTCAGAGCTTTCCGGGAGAGCATGCACTCCAGCAGTATGGGATGAGTTTTGAGGCTTTTCTCACACACTTCTTGCCTCCGCAGATGGCGAGGGCACGATCCGATGATTTTTGTTACCGAGGCGCGAGGACGCACGCTAGAGAGTACAATGTCGAGTTTGATTCATTAGCTCGATATGTTCTGACCGGTAGCAGATATGGAAGACCGGTGCATCGCTACACGCCACCGGCTAGACGACTATATGGCCGAAGTCTTGTGCGGTGTGTCCTTCACCGGCATGGACATTACCGTGATGCAGCTCATGCATTGGGATGCGGCGAGCGAGACCACGGCAGACCGATATCGCGAGCAGAAGGCCGTGACGGCCGGTTCTTTGGTGGTTCTCGTGGTGGGCGATCGCCAAGTCGGATTTGCACCACGCGGCCAGAGCACACCTACATCATTTTGATGCCAGAGCTTGGGCGTCGGGGCCCCGGACTTCGGATTTCGTGGTAACAGTGGGCTAACCGTTCGAGGTCTGTTCAGTGTGCCCGTTGTGGTAGATTCCATTCTGGGAGCCGTTATGCTACTACGGGGACTTGCCATACTTGTGGCCAGCAGGGTCATTTCGCGAGGGTTTGCCCGACCGGGGCTGGGGTAGGCCCACCACGGGTCTGCTTGCCGCTTCATCCCCGACAGCTTACTCGCCCGAGGGCGTGGTACTCAGAGATCGCAGGTCGCGCAGGTCGTGGCGCAGTCCAGCTTCTAGCGGTCCTCGAACCGCATTTATGCTTTGTCCACCGACAGATCGTGAGGCCTCACCGATGTCGCCACAGTACCTTATCGGGCTCGGGTTAGATGATATGCTTTGATAGATCCGGTTCTACTGTCCATATATCTCCCTTGTTGCTAGTAGGATAGGGATAGAGCACGAGTCCATAGACCCTTTCGAGGTAGCTACGCCGTGGGTG
The DNA here is from genome assembly GCA_029844215.1 of Przewalskia tangutica. NCBI lineage: Eukaryota > Viridiplantae > Streptophyta > Magnoliopsida > Solanales > Solanaceae > Przewalskia > Przewalskia tangutica. Next base: position 13,242,298 of record CM056725.1, on the reverse strand, counting down.
ATTCGGGTAGCTCGGGTATATGAGCTTGTCCTGTGACATTTACGATCGTCGACCTTGCCGACTTGATAGAGTCGGAGATGATTGACTTCGACGTAATCACGGGATGGATTGGCTAGCTTCTGCTACGCCAATGTAGACCGCAGAGAGAGAGTAGTACGGTTCCGCTCGGCGAGCCGGTTGTTGAGTGGAGGAGCACCAGACGCCGAAAGGTAGGTTTATTTCCTACCTCAAGGCTAGGAAGACGCGCAGGCGGGTATATCTACCATCTCGCTCGGGTGTTTGATAATCGAGGTCGCGGTACCAGATTTTCGCGAGCCCAAAGAGTCCGAGAGTTCTCGACGTGTTTCCTGCACGACCTCCCGTATTCTCCGCAGAGGAGATTGAGTTTTGTATAGATGTGTTGCGGACACTCGCCTATTTCCATTCCGCCATACAGATGGCACCCGCCGAGTTAAGAGAGTTGAAGGAGCGGTGAGTGATTTGTTGGAGAAGCGGTTTCATCGACCTAGTGTTTCTCCCCGGGGCGCCGGTATTGTTCGTGAAGAAGAAAGACGACGCCGCGCACGTGTGTTGACTACTGCACCAACAAGGTGACCATTAAGAATGATACCCCTTCCCGTGATTGATGATTTGTTCGATCTGCGTGGCGCGAGATGCTTTTCCAAGATTGATCTACGATCGCTATCATCGTTCGAGTTAGAGAGGTGGATGTCCCTAGGATCGCATTCGGACCCAGACGCATTATGAGTTCGTGGTCATGTCTTTGGTTGACCAATGCTCATTCATGGAGTTGATGAACCGAGTGTTCAAACCATTTTGGACACGCTTGTGATAGTGTTCATTGATGATATCTTGGTTTATTCTCGCCAGAGCAGAGCACGCGAGCATTTGAGGATCTTGGCCGATTTCTCCGGATCGCATTTGATGCGAAGTTTTCCAAATGTGAGTTTTGGTGACCTCGTGGCTTTTCGGGCACATTGTCGGGCCGATGGCATTCGAGTGGATATGGCCAAGATCGGCGCCAGACTTGGCCTAGACCTACTACTCCGGCAGAGGTTCGCAGCTCGGGCCTTGCAGATATTATCGCGTTCGTGGAGAAGTTTGCTTTATCTTCGCACCATTAACTAGGCCGACTCGTAAGCGGCCAAGTTTTGATGGATCGATGCTTGTGAGCGTGGTTTCCATTCGAAAGAGAAAGCGACGACCGCCCCGCTCTTACTCTTCCGCAGGGTCGGATGGTTACGTGGTGTATTGTGATCGCGCCGCATCGGGTTGGGATGTGTTGACGCAAAGAGGCAGAGTTATAGCATACGCATCCCGACAACTTAAGATACACGAGGAACTACCCCACCCATGATTTGGAGCCGGCGGTGATTCACGCCAAGATGCGGAGGCACTATTTGTATGGGTTCACGTGGATATTTATACGCACCACAAGAGCCTCAGATATCTTCACCAGAGGAGCCGAACTACGGCAGAGACGGTGGTTAGAGTTGCTAAAGGATTATGACGCCGATATCCTCGTACCACCCGGGAAGGCCAATGTTGTGGCGTATGCCTTAGTCGTAGGTCGACGGGAGTCTATCGAGGTGCAGCGCAGAGGAGGGCATGGTTCGTGATTTGCATCGCTTAGCGAGCCTTGGTGTCCGCTTGATTGATTCCGATAGCAGCGGGTTAGAGTTCGTGAGGTTGCCGAGTCTTCCATCGCCGGCGAGGTGAAGAGGCAACAGCTCGAGGATCCGGTTTGGCACGTTATCGTGATACGCCTCTTCGTGAGGCAAGGGTCCTTTGAGGTAGCACCGACGGGGCGCTAAGGTTTGAGGGCGTGGTTGTGTGTTCCAGATGTTTCAGACTTCGGCAGCAGTTCTTGGGGAAGCACACAGCGTACTTCCATCCATCCGTGGTCGACCAAGATGTACCACGACCTTAGATCTGTGTATTGGTGGGATGGTTTGAAGAGGGACGTTGCAGAGTTCGTAGCTCAGTGCCCGTGTTGTCAGCAGGTGAAGGTAGAGCACCAGAGGCCTGGTGGTTTGTTACAGACGATAGAGATCCCGACCTGGAAGTGGGAGGTGATCAACATGGACTTCATCACAGGATTGCCTCGCACTCAGAGGAGACATGATTCTATATGGGTTATCGTCGACAGGCTGACGAAATCAGCCCACTTTCTTCCCGTCAGGACGACTTTCTACCGAGGATTATGCCGACTTTACATCCGAGAGGTCGCCGACCGCATGGAGTCCCTATTTCGATCATATCGCATGCAGGAGCCCGCCACGGCTAACTGGAGGTCCTTCCAGAGGGGTTTAGGGACGCAGGTGAGCCTGAGTACTGCATTTCATCCACAGACAGACGGACAGGCAGAGCGCACTCTCCAGACTCTGGAGGATATGCTGCGAGCCCGTTATTGACTTCAGAGGTAGCTGGAGGATCACTTGCCGGGTAGAGTTCACAGATAATAACAAATACCACTCTAGCATTCAGATGGCGCCGTATGAGGCTTTGTATGGGAGGAAGTGCAGATCGCCGATAGCATGGTTCGATGTGGGCGAGGTACAGTTAGTGGGACCAGACTTGGTGCAGCAGGCAGTGGATAAGGTGAAGCTTATCCGAGAGCGCTATCGACAGCCGTAGTCGCATGTGTCGATGCAGATCATCGACGCCGACATCCGGAGTTCGCAGCTGATGATTGGGTTTTCTCAAGGTGTCACCCACGGCGGTGTGATGAGATTCGGAAGAAGGGAAAACTCACCCAAGGTACATCGGGCCGCTTCAGATTGTCCATGTGGTAGGCAAGTTTGCCTATGAGTTGGATCCGCCGTCCGATCCGGAGGCAAGGCATCCGTATTTCACGATCTACGCCGGCGAGATGTGTCGATCCATCTAGTGGTACACCCGATTGACGATGTCCAGTGACCGAGGGGTTATCGTATGAGGAGATTCCCATAGCGATAGTCGATCGTCGTTAGGCGTCATGACCAAGGACGAGCTTCCACAAAGTTTTGTGGCGAACGAGCTAGTGAGGAGATGACGGGAAGCAGAGGAGGACATGAGGCGTAGATACCTCACCTATTCCCCACACCTCCGTAACCTACTTTCCTACTTATTGATTCAACCGACTTACGTATAAGTGTTTTTTCTTTGCAAACCGCAGGTTGTTAAGAACCTTATCTTTAATCGTTTGGGAAGGAACATTCGACGAATGTTTCTAAGCGAGGAGAATGTTATACCTCGTATTTCGCAGTATGTACGTAAGGGAATACGCATAAAAGGTTAGCCTTAAAAGTTAGGCTTGACGAAAATTATTGGGCACAACTCACAAAACGATTGGTTTTCCGACTAAACGCTTCCACAAACTTTTCATAGGATAAATTCGCTATGTCATTTCTTATTTTTATGGATTTTTCCGAGAGACGAACACTTTGGACCAATGAGAGGGCTTACACTTTCCACCCTCTCATTGGTGGACTTGTCACGCAATAGGTCGATTGGATGACAATCCTTGTCATAAAGTTGATAGATATTTTGGTGCAAGTTGGCTAGGTACACTTGCCCTAATCTTGACCTTACACTTGCCTAGCACTTACAAATCTTGGCCATTGGTTGGCCATGTCTTGACCTATAAATACCCTCTTGAGATGAAGAGTTATTCATCCACTAAAGCTTTCAAGTCTTGAAAATCCTCCTCTCCTTCAGGAGCAATTCGGCCCAAACACCCTCCCCTTTGAGTGAAGTTTTGGCCGAGGCCCTTCCCTCTAGCCTAGCCGAAACCTACCCCTCCCTTGGTAGGAAAGTTGCCTTCTAGTATTGTTATAATGCCCAATTTAACCTAGCCCAAATTCCTTAGTACTTAGTAGAAGTTGTGGGAAACTTCTAAGGATTCTCGAGCGCTGAGCTTTGATTGTGAGCTAAACCTCGCCAGATCGACTTTTACTTGGATATTATTGGGCTTATCGAGGTAAATAATCCTTACCTCTTTTGTAATTAGAGAATGCATACCGTAGAAGTATTGAGATAAGTATAAATACTTAGGAGGTTATTAAGAATAGAATTGAACCGTAACACCTGGCGGTATAAAAGAAGAATATACGAATCAGATTACATAGATCTTTACATGAGACTTATATAGCTCACCGGGTAGGGTTGTGCTGCCCGACTTTCCATAGAATTGAGGACCCTCTGCTTAGAATGACCTAATAGTCTAGACTTTGATAGATGTCTGTGACTATTATAGTCGATTCTTCAGCGACATACTCGACTCGGTGGATTTCGCGGAAGGTATGTGATTCTTCCTATACTCCCGAGCATGATATTTTAAGTATATATAGTACTACAGACGACATATGATAATCGGCAATGTCTTTTGACTTAAGCTCAATAATAAGAACCTTGAAGTATGTCAAAAGAATAATGAATCATTTTAATGTAAGAGTAATAGGGTGTTAAAACAAAAGCTTAAGAGTTATACTAAGCTTTATGGAAAGTAGGTATAACAACCTAAGAATGATAAAAGGAATCGTTACTTGTTTGTTTATAAAAGCCTTGTATTGCTTTACGTTAAGTGTAGTAAGATTGGTTGATAGGTAGACATACTATGATGCCGCATGTTAAATGCCTTGTAATGTGAAAGCGGGTTATTCTTGCAGGCTTACGCTGCTAACCTAAGTCCGCATCGTTATTGTATCACCTACCCTCGACTTGTTATACCGAGGGCTTGCCACCTTGACGCGGTCTATACGGCCATGCGCGTCATGAGACTACGCGAGTCGCGGTATGCTCCGTGATTGATCATTCGGTGTTTAGCCCGACGCGGGGATGCCCCATGCGGTCCACGGGACTACGCGGTTTGAGGCTACGCGATCGCGAAGTCCAGGAGGGTACCGGCTAGCTACCCCGACGCGGGAATACCTCACGCGTGTGTGACCTATGCGGATCGCGAAGTCCGTGACTAGGCACGCACGATACTACGGGCGGTTGGCCTTGCTTCGATCATTCGCGCCTAGACTAGACTACGCTTTCCTATTATCATTATTGTTGTGATGTGGCACTATGTGCAATTGAACTGATTATATTTGTGAAAAGGTTTTAAATACCTTGATTTCATTTAAAGTACTTTATAGTTTCACATACTTGGTCAGACCGACTCCTTCGGGCCGCTCACGCCGCAGTTCTGTGAGGAAAGCAGTGCTAGATCCACATCCTTAGGATCTCTACGTTGGTGTTAGAGCTCCACTCTCTCCGAGGCTCTACTTTTGGGTATGATCTCCCTGTTGTAGATAGTTTTGTACAGACAGGGTATGGCGGGGCCCTGTCCCGCCATAGTTGTTATTTCCTTAGAGGTATGTAGTCTGGGATGAATCGCAAAAATTTGGTTTATGTATATACGAAAGGCAATCTTTTCATCGATAAAATGTTCTAGTTATATCATGTTTCATGTCTTGTTTATATTCCACGATTGTTCTCGATGTATGACTACTGGGTGCGGGTAAGGCACTACCACTGCCCCGAACTGGTCGTGATAAGAATTTGGCCAAGGGAAGAAGGGTCCATAGGGCACGAAATTTACAACATACTTAAGCCATAGGGATTAGTATAGTGAGGGGAGTTGGTCATTCTAACACACAACACATCACAGGGCAAGGATTGGAAGCTACAATTGGAGACTTTAGTTCGCAGTACTTTTCTTTCTTTCTTTTTAATTCAGTTTATGCTTGTAATTGTATTAGTTCTTAGCGTGACTATGGCTAGGAGCTAAACACTTTATTAGGGCTTTCCTTTTGAATCGCTTGAAACTCTATCTCATGACTTAATGCATTAGTTTGATTTATTCTTCACTCGATTAAGATTTATTCAATAATTGGTATGAATGTTTGATAGTTAATTGATTACTAATTATCATAACCTATATGATTTCGAATCAAGAACCGAGAGGAGAGATTTGAACATGCTGTAATTGAACAGACATAGGTTAAAATCGCAGACGAAAGTACCCCGATACTTGTGTAGCATTATAGGTTATTGTTCTTAATCCTCCTATGTGGTAAATCCTATCATAAAAATATAGAAGGGTTCTGCACTGGGGTTGAGTGATTATATATCCTAACCGGAATATAAGACATTCTAGTTAACCGCTATCTTAACGTAGAAGAAGAAGTCATTCTAGTTGCATTAAGGATTGAATAGAGTGGATAGTCGAGGATTTTGAAAGCCCTAATTCCTTCATAACTGATTAAACCCCAATAATTTAGATTACTTCTCGCAATTATTCTAGTAGTTAGATAAAAACCCAAATCAAATATCGTTTGCCAAATAGATAATCTAGAATAGATGTTCGGTAATTAGAAATCAGTCTCTGTGGACGATAAACTCGGTCTTATAGACTATATTACTTGTGAACGAGATGTACACTTGCGTGAGCAATTGGACACGGTCCTGACAAGTTTTTGGCGCCGTTGCCGAGGACTGGCGTACTTCTAATATCGAACCATCTATTTTTATTTCTACTTTGGCTTTATTTTTATTTTTATTTTTACTGTAATAACCCTCTTGCCTTGATTTGTTTGTTGATTTTGGTCTATTTTAGGGATTTAGCGTATGCGAAGAAGGAGAGGAGCAAATATGCTTGTTCCCTTCAACCCTGAAATTGAGAAAACGTGCAAGCAAAACAGGCGAAATAAAAGGATAGCTGATTCAGTGTCCATGGACAACCAACCACCAAATCAGAATGGGGCAAACAATGAGGTTCCTATAGAGGATCCAATACCGGTCCCAACAGAAATAAGCTTGGGAGATTATATTCTGCCCACGGTTACTGGTGCACAGACATGCATCAGGCTCCCAGCAATTGATTGGTGTATTTTATATACACCTTTTGAGTCATTTTTAGTTAGTCTTTTGCCCATTTTTGCACAAATATGTGTCGTGTTAGGATAGATTTTCTTTCTTTTGAGTCACAATGGTTTAAAGTGGCACATTGGTGAGAAGGAGCGAAAAGAGGGCAGAAACAAAGGTTCCAGAGCTCAAAAAGCTAAAAAGTTGGCAACACGGCGAAACAGGCACCAGCACGCTGCACCATCAAGAGAGCAGAGCCACGCGCCAAGAAGCAGGCATCACCGCAGAGTTGGCCGCGCGCCGGTCGCAGGTCGCGGCGCCGACGCGGGAAATTTGACAAATCCGAATAGGATTGGGCCAAAGCGAAAGCGGAAAAGGTTTTGCACGTTTTTGAGGATATAAATAGGGCATTTTAGGTCAGATTTGTGGAGAACACACCTTACCATTCATCACAACATTAGATCAAGATTGGAGACTTATTTTTGAGTAATTTCTTGTTCTTTACTTTATTTATTTCTAGTATATGTTGGATACTATTTTAGTTATTGGCATGTCTATGGCTAGGAACTAACTTAATTTAGGGTTTTCCATATCGAATCTCTTGAACCTCGTTTTATGAATTAATGCAAGATTTTGGTTTCTTCTTATTATTGTTGAGATTTATTCAATAATTGTTTTTAATGTTTGGTAATTAATTGATCACTAATTATCATAACTTATATGATTTCTAATCGAAATCCGAAAGGGGAGATTATGAATATGCTATAGTTGAATAAACATAGGTTTAAATCGTGGACGAAAGTACCCCGATACTTGTGTAGCTTGATAGATTATTTCTCTTAATCCTCTTTTGTAGTCAATCTTGTCATCGAAAGATAGAAGGATTCTACATTGGGGTTAAATGTTTATATTACCTTAACATGAGTATAAAACAGCTTAGTTAACCTGCTATCTCAACATAGAAGAAGAACCTTAATTATTTGCATTAACGAGTAAAGCGAGCGGATAGTTGAGGAGATTTGGAAGCCCTATTTCCACCATATCTGAAGTAAAGTAGATTAAGTTAGTTAGCATCTATAATCATAGCTATAAACAAATCATCAAATTATCGGTCACCAAATAGATCCTACAAAATAGAGGTTGGTAATTGGACACTAATCCCTAAGGACGATAACTCGGTCTTCTAGACTATATTACTTGTCACGATACGTGCACTTGCGTTTAGCGTGTGTATAAGTCACGCATCAAGTTTTTGGTGCTGTTGTCGGGGATTGGCGTAGTTCAATATCAATCTTTCTATTCTTAATTTCGAATTTGGTTTTTACTTTTCTTTTACTTTATTTTATTGTGGAATCGTGCGCCGTGATCCGTTCATTGGTTTTGATTCATCTCAGGGACCCTGCAAACATGGATTATCACTACCAAGGGTTACAGAACTATCAACAGCAATGTAACCTCCATGCCCCACATGAAGAGAAGGATGGACTACGAGCAGCCATACTCAGGCTAACTAGGCACCAAACTCAGTTCATGGATGAGACGAGAGTGTCCCTAAAGAATTTGGAAACACAAATAGGACAACTCGCAGGCATGCTAAGCAACAGAATACAATGAATCACCCTGAACATAGTGGGGAGACTATAAAAGAGCAATGCCAGGCTATTGACCTGAGAAATGGCGAACCATTGGAAGCAAACTCACCACCACCGTGTCTAGAAAAGAAGGGTCCAGACTTCTTGCAGAAGTTGTAGCGCCACGACGCCACTGAGCAGCGCCACTGTGCCGATAATCCTGAGACATTGCAGAAGTTTGGGCGCCACGGCGCCGAATCTTAGAGCCGCGGCGCCCAGGGCTCGGAAGGTACAATGATTTCGGGAGCAGTTGTTGACGCACCCCAGGTAAAGATACCAAACCCCCAAAGGCTAAAAACAAGTTCTCTCGACAAACAGTTCTCTAAATTCCTGGAAGTTCTCAAACAATTGCAATTCAACATCCCATTTGCTGAGGCACTAGAGCAGATGCCGAGTTATGTAAAGTTCATGAAGGAGATTCTCAGCAAAAAGAGGAGGATAGGTGACTATGAAACAATGGTTTTGACTAAAGAATGCAGTGCCATCCTACAGAGAAAGGTAGCTCAGAAGTTGAAAGATCCGGGGAGTTTCACCATCCCATGCACTATAGGAAAATTTGAGTGTCAGAAGGAGTTATGTGATCTGGTGGCAGGTATAAATTTGATGCCCTATCTGGTATTTTGCAAACTTGAAATGGGAGAAACCAGACCTACGAACATCACTTTACAGCTAGATGACCGCTCCATCGTCCACCCTAGAGGAGTCATCGAGGATGTGTTGGTTAAGGTTGACAAGTTCATCTTTTCCGCTGATTTCATCATCTTAGACATGAGAGATAATGACATGATCCCTATTATCCTGGGTAGACCCTTCCTAGCTACAGGACAGGCTCTCATTGATGTTCTAAAGGGTGAGTTGAGACTTCGTGTGGAAGAAGATGAGGTGATTTTCAATGTTTTTTTAGCAGCAACCTTCCCAAAGGCGAGTGGCAATTTATTCGCCATTGATATGATCGAAGAAGTAGTGTCAGAAAATGGGTTCAGAAATGCTGATGCGCTTGAAGAAGTGCTGACACGATGGGATGAGAGTAGTGGCAATGACCCGAATCTAATGAAGTATGCAAATTAGATAGATTCATATAAACAGTGTGATAAGAAGACATATGAAGAGCTTGGGCAGATACCGGAGAGATCAGTACCATCCACAGAAAAAGCTCCAGAATTAGAGCTGAAGACTCTACCAGATCATCTGCAGTACCGATATCTAGGTGAGAATCAATATTTACTAGTGATCATCTCATGTCATCTAACCACAATGGAGGTTGAGAAGCTGTTGAGAGTGCTGAGGGCTCACAAGCGTGCCATTGGGTGGACATTAGCAGACATAAGGGGGATAAGTCCGTCAACAGTGATGCATAAGATACGTCTAGATGAGGAGAGCAGACCCTACATTGAGGCACAGAGGAGACTGAATCCAAACATGAATGAGGTAGTCAGAAAAGAAATCATGAAATGGCTTGATGCTGGGGTAATTTATCATATCTCTGACAGTGCATGGGTGAGTCCGGTGCAAGTGGTGCCCAAAAAGGGTGGTACGACAGTAGTGACCAACGAAAGGAATGAGCTCATTCCATATAGAACAGTTACTGGGTGGAGAATTTGCATTGACTATCGCAAGTTGAACAAGGCAACCAGAAAAGACCACTTCCCGTTGTCATTCCTAGATCAGATGTTGGATAGACTTGCAGAGCACAATTACTACTGCTTCTTGGATGGTTACTCAGGGTATCATCAGATTGCCATAGCACCAGAAGATCAGGAAAAGACAACATTCACCTGCCCCTTCGGTATGTTTGCATTCAGAAGGATGCCATTTGGGATTTGCAATGCACCTGCGACCTTTCAAAGGTGTATGATGACAATTTTCTCTGATATGGTGGAGAGGACTATAGAGATTTTTATGGATGATTTCTCGGTCTTTGGGTCCTCATTCGACGAGTGTTTGAAGCACTTGGAAGCAGTGTTGAAACGGTGTGAAGAGTCCAACCTGGTGCTGAATTGGGAGAGGTGTCACTTCATGGTAAAAGAGGGGATTGTCCTCGGACATAAAATATCCAACCAAGGTATTGAGGTGGAAAAAGCAAAGATTTCAGTAATAAAAAATCTACCACCTCCAGTATCAACAAAAGGGGTCAGAAGTTTCCTTGGGCATGCCGGGTTTTATAGAAGATTCATCAAGGACTTTTTAAAAGTTTCAAAACCTCTTTCCACCTTGCTAATGACTGGGGTTGCTTTTGAATTCAATAAGGAATGCATGAAGACTTTTCAGACACTCAAGAAGAAGTTTATCTCAGCACCCATAGTCACTGCACTAAACTGGGAGCTCCCATTTGAACTAATGTGTGATGCAAGTGATTATGCAGTGGGAGCAGTGCTTGGGCAGAGGGTCGATAAGGTATTCAGATCCATTTACTATGCTAATAAAACACTTAATGATGCATAGTTGAATTATGCCACCACAGAAAAAGAATTGCTAGCAATGGTATATGCATTCGAAAAATTCAGTCCATACTTAATTGGGAATAAGGTGATAGTATACACTGACCACTCTGCCATAAAGTACCTGATGACAAAGAAGGATGCAAAACCTCGCCTTATCTGATGGGTTCTTCTATTACAAGAATTTGACATGGAGATCTGTGACAAGAAGGGAACAGAGAACTCAGTGGCTGACCACTTGTCGAGGCTTGAAAACATAGAGAGCCAGAACACCAAGGATGTGCAGATAAATGATCACTTCCCAGATGAGCAATTGTTTTAAGTAAGTGCTGTCTTTAAGTTACCTTGGTACGCTGATTTTGTTAATTTTATCGCAGCCAATGTAGTACCCCCAGGGTTGACAAGACAACAAGTAAAGAGATTCTACTCTGAAGTAAAACACTACTATTGGGAGGAGCCAATGCTATACAAGCATTGCGCCGACCAAGTCATCAGGCGATGTATACCAGAGGATGAGATGCACCAGATTCTCACCCATTGTCACACCTTAAAATGTGGTGGACATTTTGGGGCATCAAGAATAGCTGCGAAGGTACTGCAAAGTGAGTTCTATTGGCCAACCCTCTTCAAGGATGCCCACACATTTGTGAAGAGTTGTGATCATTGTCAAAGAACAGTGAACATATCAAGACGAAATGAAATGCCTTCGAATGAGATCTTGGAGGTGGAACTATTTGATGTATGGGGGATCGACTTCATGGGTCCATTCCCGTCGTCCTTTGGGAATCAGTACATTCTTCTTGCAGTGGATTATTTGTCCAAATGGGTAGAAGCGGTAGCCACTAAAGAAAGTGACAGTAACACTGTCCAAAGGTTTCTCCAAAAGAATATATTCACAAGGTTTGGTACTCCCAGGGCCATCATCAGTGATGAAGGAAGCCACTTTTGCAACAAGCAACTTGATACACTGCTTTCCCTATATGAAGTCTACCACCGCACCACGTTTCCCTATCACCCTCAAGCGAATGGGCAAGCAGAAGTTTCAAACATGGAGGTGAAGAGCATATTGGAAAAGACGGTGGATGGCTCAAGGAAGGATTAGTCTATCAAATTGGATGACGCACTATGGGCATATAGAACAACATTCAAAACCCCTATTGGAATGTCACCATATAAGTTAATTTTTGGAAAAGCATGTCATCTGCCAGTAGAGTTAGAACACATGGCTTATTGGGCAATGAGGAAGCTGAACATGGATGCCAAAGCAGCAGGGCAGAAGAAGTTGCTACAGCTGAGCGAGTTGGATGAATTCAGACACAATGCCTATGAGAATGCAAGGATCTACAAGGAATGAACCAAAGTATGACATGATAAGATGTTGATCCCAAAAGACTTCCAAGCAGGACAACAAGTGCTTTTATTCAACTCAAGGTTGAGGCTGTTCCCAGGCAAGCTCAAATCGCGTTAGTCAGGACCGTACACTGTTGTAAGAGCATTCCCCTATGGTGTCGTTGAAGTGAGAGGGAGAGAGTGAGCTCCTTTCAAGGTAAACGGACAGAGGTTGAAACCCTATTTGATCAATGAAATAGAACAAATCAGCCTAGTGACCCATCTCATTCCAAAATGAATGGGAGTCTGCGTCCGGCTAAAAGATGTTAAAGACAGCGCTACTTGGGAGGTAACCCAAGGTTTTTAAATTTATGCAATTTAGTTTTAGTTAGAACAGTATCACGGGAGGTATTTTTTGCATGACAGGTACAAGGCTAAAAATGGAGGACGAAAAATGTGAGAGAGGAAGGAAATCGGCTCGGCGCCACAGCGCCAAATCAGAGCGCCACGGCGCCGCGACGAAAAATCTGAAAAATAAAGAGCCCTAGAAATGATTTCCCTCTTCCATTCTGGCGGGATTTCTGACGTTATCTGTCATGCATTATCCACCTCCACCGCCACCATTTTAAACCAAGTCTGTAAGTTGTCTCGTCTTTCTTGTATTTTTGAGTCTTGCACACATTAGGGACAATGTGTGATTTAAGTTTGGGGGGAGTTCTTAGTTTATTTTTGATGTGTTTTTGAGTCTTTTTGTGTTATTTTCTATGTTTATTTGAGTTTAAATTTTTTTAATTTTTTTTTATGATCATTCATGCTGTAGCTACTTGAAACGTCTAGTGAAGTAAAGTTGAATAATGTAATGAAATTAGAAGCAACCATCTGAACACTTAGGTTAGATATGCCAAAAATTCATGAAGTCAAAATATTTGGGGTATCTTGCTTGATTTATGCATTGTTTGTGATTAAACTTATGTGTCTACTTGCTTGCTATTTGAGGCGAAATAGTTAGGATATGTCTGTTAGGGAGATGACTCAGGAATTTCTTTGTTAAGCCCTTTCTTACCATTTATTTCCTATCCCTGACAATAAATTGTATCCCTAGTCAGCCCCTTTGAACCTAAAAATAAGATCTTTTCTTTGACACCCTGTAATTCCATACTTGTGCCATAAGTGGAAAAAAATTGAGATGTGTTTGGAATATAAAGTGTTGAAAAGAGACAAAGCACCCCAATGAAAAGTAATCATAAATAGACAAAAGCCTAAGTTTGGGGGTGCTTACTATTCATCAGACACCTCATTCTTTCAAAATAAAATAGGGGAAAGATAGGTTTGAGGTTAAAAAGAAAATCAAAAGAAAAGGGAAGAATTGAAAGCAAAAAGAGCTTATGGTACGTAAGATTGAGCCTAAAAGCCTATTTTTACCTACCCCTGCCTAAGCCTACATTACAACCTTGAAAAGCCCTGATGATCTCTAATGTGTGTATCCACGATTAGTGGAGAATAGCAAATGAACATGCCATAGGATTTTGAAATTAACATGCATAGTTAGGTATTCTTACTTCCATTTAGCATGATTAAATTGAATTTGCGAAATATCTGACCTGATGTGTTTAGAATGCCAAAAATTCATGTTATATGTTCTTGCATATTATTCTACTAATCTTCATGCTTTTCTAAGTAACAATGATGCAGCAAATTGATCAATGTCTTTGAGTCATTTTATTTTATTTTCTTTTATTTTCTTTTGTGTCTTTGTTTCTATTTTTTTTATCTTTACTCGAGGGCGAACAAAGATTAAGTTTGGGGGTGTTTGATCGGTGTATTTTATATACATCTTTTGAGTCATTTTTAGTTAGTCTTTTGCCCATTTTTACACAAATATGTGTCGTGTTAGGATAAATTTTCTTTCTTTTGAGTCACAATAGTTTAAAGTGGCACATTGGTGAGAAGGAGCGAAAAGAGGGCAGAAACAGAGGTTCCAGATCTCAAAAAGCTAAAAGTTGGCACCGGGCGAACAGATGCGGCGTGGCGTCGGACCATCGATAGCAGAGCCACGGCGCAAGAAGCGAATCAGCGCGAAGTTTGGCGCATGCGCCGACGCTGAAAATTGACAAATCCGAATAGGATTGGGCCAAAGCGAAAGAGGAAAAGGTTTTGCACGTTTTTGAGGATATAAATAGGGCCTTTTAGGTCAGATTTGTGGAGAAGACACCTTACCATTCATCACAATATTAGATCAAGATTGGAGACTTATTTTTGAGTAATATCTTGTTCTTTACTTTATTTATTTCTAGTATATGTTGGATACTATTTTAGTTCTTGGCATGTCTATGGCTAGGAACTAACTTAATTTAGGGTTTTTCATATCGAATCGTTTGAACCTCATTTTATGAATTAATGCAAGATTTTGGTTTCTTCTTATTATTGTTGAGATTTATTCAATAATTGTTTTGATTGCTTGGTAATTAATTGATCACTAATTATCATAACTTATATGATTTCTAATCGAAATTCGAAAGGGGAGATTGTGAATATGCTATAGTTGAATAAACATAGGTTTAAATCGTGGACGAAAGTACCCCGATACTTGTGTAGCTTGATAGGTTATTGCTCTTAATCCTCCTTTGTAGTCAATCTTGTCATCGAAAGATAGAAGGATTCTACATTGGTTGAGTGTTTATATTACCTTAACAGGAGTATAAAATAGCTTAGTTAACCTGTTATCTCAACATAGAAGAAGAACCTTAATTATTTGCATTAACGAGAAAAGCGAGCGGATAGTTGGAAGCCCTATTTCCACCACATCTGAAGTAAAGTAGATTAAGTTAGTTAACATCTATAATCATAGCTATAAACAAATCATCAAATTATCGGTCACCAAATAGATCCTACAGAATAGAGGTTGGTAATTGGACACTAATTCCTGAGGACGATAACTCGGTCTTCTAGACTATATATCTTGTCACGATATGTGCACTTGCGTTTAGCATGTGTATAAGTCGCGCATCAGCAATAGGGGCAAACAACTTTGAGATGAAGTCAGCCATCCTGAGCATGGTCCAGAGCATGGTACAGTTTGGGGGATTGCCATCTGAAGACCCCCACATGCACATTGCCAACTTTTTAGAGTTGTATGCCACTTTCAAGTACAATGGTGTTACTGACGATTCCATTAGACTGAGGCACTTTCCGTTCTCACTTAGGGACAGAGCCAAGAGCTGGTTGAACTCACTACCTGCCGACTCTGTCACCACCTGGCAGGACCTAGCTTAAAAGTTTCTTGCAAAGTTATTCCCTCCTTCAAAACTGGAAAAGTTAAGGGGAGAGTTAAACAATTATTACCAGGTGGATGGTGAGTCACTCTACGACGCATGAGAGCGATTTAAGGATCTGCAAAGGAAATGCCCACATCATGGCATAGAGAAGTGGATGTTAGTCCACATTTTTTATAATGGGCTGAGTGGTACTACTCGTACCATCATTGATGCTGAAGCAGGGGGAGCGTTCATGAGAAAGAGTGCCAATGAGGCACATAAGTTACTGGAAGACATGGCTGCCAACAATCATCAAGGGGCAGATGACAGGTAAGTGAATAGCAGGAAGACTATGGGCATACATGAATTAGATGCCATCAACGCCACGAATGCACAGTGGCCGCCGACGGCGAAGCAACTGCAGCAGAGCACTATGTCTGTGAATGCAGTCCAGATGTCGGTAAATTGTGAGATTTGTGGTAGACCGCACTCCTTTGACAGATGCACAGCGGTGGACCCTAATAATGTGCCAATGGAGCAGGTTCAGGCAGTTGGGAACTTTCAGCGGCCTTATAATCCCAACACATACAATCCAGGGTTGAGAAAGTACCCTAAATTTTCGTGGAGGAACGACCAGGCCCAGCAGCAACCATATCAAGTTAATTACCAGAATCAGCAAGTACATAATCAGGATACCTCATCCTAGTAGTTTAGACCACCTACACAACTGGAGAAGCCTGATGAGCTGAGGATTGTATTTCTTACACTCACCAATTCGTAGAATCAGTTCATGTCTGAAACCAGGTCCTCTCTCAGGAACCTGAAAATGCAGGTTGGGCAACTGGCGAAGATGGTAACCAATAGGCCGCAGGGTACTCTCTCAAGCAATACAGAGGTCAATCCAATAGAGCAGTGTCAGACAGTGTTGTTAAGGAGTGGAAAGAAATTGGAGCAGGTTGCTCCCCAACCCGTAGTGGTTCATGAGAAAGAGGGTGAGAAAGCAGTTGAGGAAGGAATGAGGGGGTCACTGAGGACCACCCTACAGTTGAGAAAGCTCCACCAGCACCTTTGAGGGAATACACTGATAGAATCTCTTACCCTCAGAGGCTCCAAAAGAAGGCCATAGACAAGCAGTTCTCCAAGTTCTTGGAGGTATTTAAGAAGTTTCACATCAATATCCCCTTCATTGAGGTGTTAGAACAAATGCCGTATACTTCAAATTCATGAAGGAGATACTTGGAAAAAAGAGAAGGTTGGCGGATTATGAGACAGTAGCCTGACAGAGGAGTGCAGCGCCATCTTATAAAAGAAACTGCCTCATAAGTTGAAAGATCCATGAATTTTTACCCTGCCATGCACTATTGGAAAAGTAATATGCAACAGGGCACTTTGTGACTTAGGGGCTAGAATCAATCTCATGCCCCTTTCTGTGTTCAAGAGATTGGGTTTGGGGGAAGCAAAACCAACCACAGTTAATCTGCAGCTGGCTGACTGAACCGTGGTGCTGTTATACCCCGTAGTTCTGGCCATGCGTATGAGAACGTACAAAGGGATTAAGACTTAAAATTTTAGAAAGATAGGTTAACGGATTGTTTCAGACGGGTTTTTAGTCAACTTTGAGGCGGGTTATGTCCAGTTGCATTATGATTTCCTAGGTGTTTCAAAGGCCTAGTACGTAGTTCGTTGAGTCTAGTTAACAACGCAACCAACCGTTCGTCGATAGGACATCGGAGTAGAAAGTTATGGAAGTTACAAGTTCAGTGCGCAGTCGGACAGAAAAGTATTTCGGTCAGGAGCCACAGGACCGCGGCGCCGGATGCAGGGATGCGGCGCCAGATGTTCTGAATGTTCACTGAAGTTGCAGCGCCGCGGCGGAAGCGAACGCGGCGCGAAAGAGCGAAGAGTCGCGGATGTTTCAGCGCGCCGCATGCCGGGTGCAGGGCGCGAGTATGCGGGTTCTGCGAGGGTGGGGGGAAAAATCAGAACTGTTTTGTTATAAAAGAGGCCATGGGTGGGTGACAAGTGTCCCCCCCCCCCCCCATCTGATTTTGCATGTCCTATTTATTGACCAAGTCTTGAAGACTTGGTCATTCTTCAAGCTCTCCCTTCTCTCTAAAATTAAAATCTCTCCCTTCTCTCTAGAAATTCAAGGAGAAAACAAAGCTTACAGAAAAATTTGAAAAGGTGGCAAGAAGGAAACTTGTTGGCAAGCTTGTAGGAGTTTTTGTGGAGGTGATTGTGGAAAGAAGACAAATGAACTCTTTTTACTAGTAAATTATGTTGCATGTGAAGAAGAAAGGACTTGTAGTTGTCAATATTGCTCTTAGATAAATTGCATGTAAGAAATATGATTTGGATTTGAAAGGATTGAATAAGGTTATTATGTGAACATGTTGTAGCCAAAATACTACCTTAAACTTATTAAATTAGTTGTTATACATTGTGGGGCAGAATTTTACACGTCCAAGTTTAGGCGTGTAATCCCCTTTGAATTGATTGGATTGTTGGGCCTTAAAAGTGGCGTTTGGATGTTGAATTCGGCCTTGAAAAATGTGGCAAAGTATGTAGAAACAAAGGAAATGCTGTCCGATTTTCCGTAGAATTTAGTGACTTTGCACTTGGAATATTCTACGTTGAAGCTAGAGGTTAATAAACGTATTATGGTCATTATAAGTTGACGTACTACGTGCGGTATATTGGACTTAGCAAGTGGATTGACCCGAAGAGGTATGTGGAACTTTTCTATCTCTTGAGCATGAATAGTTTTACCTATATAGTACGGTGAGCGTCTGAAGACTTTGGCATCCTTTACTCGTTTTAAAAGTGTCCAAGTCGGTGGAGTTAGGAGATTTACTCACTCGTTTCAAAGTAGTAAGGATGTCTTAAGTTTTCAAGGTTAAGGGACTTGAAGTGTTTTTTTTAGTATATGATACTTGTTCTGTTTTAAATCCACAAGTCCCTTGGATATAGGAAAATGTAATTTACTTTAGTATGAAGTTAATATAACGACTTTATGGGAAGTTGGTTATATTAGCCTTATGGAAAGTTAAAAAGAGAGATTTACTCTAAGTAAAATAAGTAAGGATAAATGACGTGAATTAATGGAAGGCAATTGATTTTAAGGCATAAATTGCCTAAGGTTTTAAAAGAGTAGAAGTACATAGTACTTTGGGTTAAATTCCCGGATTTCATAAAGACATGTTAGTGCCTTAAGTAAACTAAAATGAGAATGTATATGAACAAGACTAATAAGAAGTTAGGGGATTTCTTAACTTGCTTATATTATGTATGATAGCCGGTTTGTGCTAGTGATATATTATTCATTACGGGGTCATTCCCCGGGTTGTGGCATTTGCATATTCCGTGGATTTGCTACCCATGATGCGAGGAATACCTCATGCGAGTCCGTAGGGCTTATGCGGGTGAAATAGTCTCATGCGGGCGGGTACAGCCTATGCGAGGAATACCTCATGCGGGTCCACACGACCCATGCGGGTGAAATAGTCCCAGGAGTAGGATTGCTTAATGATACTGCGGGTGGGTGACCTTGCTTTGATCATGAGCTTCCTATTTTCATGCATTATAGTATATGCTTGATATTCTCATTATTAGTAAGGCACAGTGTACTGTAATTGATAATCATACATGTCTCCAGTTATTTTAGACTTACGAGGTATTTTCAGTAGTTTCCAGTTTCGCATACTTAGTACATATTGTGTACTGACTCCCTTCCTCGGGGGCTGCGTTCATGCTGCAGGTAAGGGTAAGCAGGTGGTGGATCCTCATTCTTAAGATCACTGGTATGGTGTCAGAAGCTCCATTCCTCCGGAGGCTTTTTTTTTTGTACGGGTTTTCCCTGATGCTATAGGTATTATGTACATTCAGGGGTATGGCGGGCCTGTCCGCATACGATTGTTTCTAAGTGCGTAGTCACGTTTGTGGTTTGGGCTGTAAGAACAAGTTGTCTTGTTTTACTTTTAGGTTAAGTATATTCTATGGAAGAGCGGCGCATCGGCTGGCGGTGATGTTTACTATCTACGAGTTTATGTGTTATGTATGTTCATTGCTATTCTATGAGGTATACAGGCAGGTGCCCGGTAGGGCACGATCGCGCCGGTCGGTCGTGACAAAAGTGGTATCGAGCGATTAGTCCTCGGAAAGTGTCTCTGCACCGTGTCTAGTAGAGTCTTGATTATCGGTGTGTTGTGCACCACATCTATAATCGGAGGCTGCATGATATTTAGGATTGGTTTCCATTCTTTCACTCTAGATCGTGCAATAGAGTATGTTATAGGTTGAACTCCTCGATATTTTCTTTTATGTATCGATTATGCCTCGCGCAAGGCGGCCGCGGCCGGCAAGGCAAGCGAGGAGCCGCTAGTAGGACACGGAGGGTTACAAGGCACGAGCCCGATCTTTACGAGATGATGTTTTGGCGGCGAGTTCCACGGCGTCGCCCGGCCTCAGCGAGTTGGCGGCAGCGGCCATCGAGACGCGGTACACGAGCCTCAGTTCCACGGCCGGTGAGTATAGGGATTACGAGGCGGATCCGGTTATTGACAGCGATAGTTCTGAGCGGCAAGCGACAGAGCGGTGGCCAACCACAAGGCCGGCGATTTACGGATTCGGGACTTTCTGGGTTGTCATCCACCCGAGTTCTATGGTTCGAGATCCGAGGAGGATCCTCAGAAGTTTGTTCGGCAGTTACTGCGGACTATGCAGGTGCTTAGGGCCTCGGATGCTGAGTCTGTCATGCTAGCCTCTTACCGGTTACGCGATATTGCGTTGAACTGGTTTGAGTCATGGGAGTTTTCTAGAGGTGAGGGTGCTCTTCCAGCTGTTTGGGAGGAGCTCACAGAGGCCTTCCTGGATCACTTTTTGCCTCATGAGATGAGGAGAGCCCGCGTGGATAGATTCTTGACCTTTAGGCAGAATGAAAGGACTATCAGAGAGTACAGCCTGGAGTTTGACTCATTGGCCAGGTATGCGCACACCATTGTAGCTGACATGGCAGACAGAGTTCATCGCTATGTGATGGGGCTAGACCGTCATATGATTACTGCATGCTTAGGGGTGGCCCTTGGCCCGGTATGGATATTGCGGAGATGCAGCGTATGCGAGGATAGAGGGCGAGAGAGGAGGATCAACTAGACTCATGCGGCCAGAAGGCGGGGACAACGGTCTCGAGGCGATTTTGGCGGGCGGCCTGACAACGAACTAGGTCCACATTTCGGCCAGCAGAGTGCTCCTTCCGATTTTACGCGGGAGTCCGATTAGCGGTCATTTAGGAGCAGTCGGGGCTCGAGACTTGAGGTTTCGGCGAGGCGTCACGATAAAGACCACCCACATCTTGGTGTGCTCGATGCGGTAGGTCGCCCGAGCGAGTGTCGTGTTCCTCGAGGAGCTTATTACTCTTGTGGCAGCGAGGCCATTTGAAGAAGATTGTCAGGCAGGTGGCGGGAGTGTTATGGATTCAGCCGGCGAGGTCGATTCTTTGGATCTTCGTCTTGACGGTTATGCGCCGGAGGCGGGGTGTTCCGCAGGCAGCGAGCGCGGCGAGGTCGTGGTAGGGGTCCCGATTCAGGTCCTCGAAGCGCATTTATGCTATGTCCAGCCGTCGAGGACGAGGCGTCACGGATGTAAATCACGTACATTATTGGTTTCATCTTTGTGATGTATATGCTTTGATAGATCCAAGTTCTACCTTGTCCTATATATCTCCTCATATTACTGGTAGAATAGGGATACAACCCGAGTCCATAAAACCTTTTGAGGTGGCTACGCCAGTAGGTAATTCGGTGGTAGCCGATCGGGTATATAAGGCTTGCCCCGTGACTATATACGGTCGTCAGACTCTAGCCGACTTGGTAGAGTTGGATATGACGGACTTTGATGTGATTATGGGTATGGATTGGCTAGCGTCTTGCTATACCAATGTGGACTATAGAGAGAGATTGGTACGGTTCCAATTTCCTGGTGAGCCGGTTATCGAGTGGAAGGGGAATACTGCGTCGCCGAGGGGTAGGTTTATTTCTTACCTCAAGGCTAGGAAGATGGTGCGGAAGGGGTATATCTACCATATGGTTTGGGTATTCGATATTGAGGTCGAGATACCAGACCTTCAGTCAGTTTCGGTCGTTAGAGAGTTTTCAGATGTATTCCCAGACGAGCTTCCGGGTATCCCTCCTGAGAGGGAGATTAAGTTTTGCATTGATATGTCGCCAGATACTCGACTGATATCTATTCCACCATACAGGATGGCACCTGCTGAGTTGAGGGAATTGAAAGACCAGCTGAAGGACTTGCTGGAAAAAGGCTTTATCAGGCCAAGTGTTTCTCCCTGGGGAGCGCCAGTGTTATTTGTAAAGAAGAAGGATGGGACGCTGCGTATGTGTGTTGATTACAGGCAGCTGAATAAGGTAACTATCAAGAACAGATACCTTCCCGGGATTGATGATTTGTTTGACGGTTGCGAGTGCAAGGTGTTTCTCAAGATAGACTGCGATGCAGTTATCATCAGTGCGAGTTAGAGGCGAGATATCCCAAAGGCGCATTCGGGACCGGTATGGGCACTATGAGTTCAGGGTGATGTCTTTCGGGTTGACCAACGCCCCAGCAGTATTCATGGATTTGATGAACCGGGTGTTCAAGCCATTCTTGGATATGTTCGTTATAGTATTCATTGATGATATCCTGGTTTATTCGCGCACAAAACATGACCATGCAGATCATTTGAGGGCGGTGTTGGGAGTCCTCCGGGACCGGCAGTTGTATGCCAAGTTCTCGAAATGCGATTTTTGGTTGGCTTCAGTGGCTTTCTTAGGCCATGTTATCGGGGCCGATGGTATTCGGGTTGATACAACAAATATTGAGGCAGTTAAGACTTGGCCTAGACCCACTACAAGCGGAGTGCGCGACTTTGGGCCTTGCGGGTTATTATCGGAGATTTGTGGAGAAGTTTGCTTCCATCTCAGCACCTTTGACTAGGCTGACTCAGAAAGTAGCTAGGTTCCGGTGGACGAATGCTTGTGAGGAGAATTTCCAGTTACTGAAGGAGAAATTGACGACCGCCCCAGTCCTTACTCTTCTAGAGGGTTTAGACGGATATGTGGTTTATTGTGATGCGTCGGGTGTTGGGCTTGGGTGTGTACTGATGCAGCATGACAAAGTTATAGCTTACGCATCTCGACAGCTCAGGAAGCATGAGAAGAACTATCCCACACATGACTTAGAGTTGGCAGCAGTGATTCATGCCTTGAAGATCTGGAGACATTATTTGTATGGAGTTCATGTGGATATTTACACAGACCACAAGAGTCTCGGTACATCTTGACGGAGGA
Organism: Przewalskia tangutica; assembly: GCA_029844215.1. Classification (NCBI taxonomy): domain Eukaryota; kingdom Viridiplantae; phylum Streptophyta; class Magnoliopsida; order Solanales; family Solanaceae; genus Przewalskia; species Przewalskia tangutica. The sequence goes on along the minus strand of CM056725.1, from coordinate 13,219,472 downwards.
GCTGAACATGCGGCGAGAGCGGTGGTTGGGCCGCTAAGGATTACGATGTCGATATCCTATACCACCGGGAAGGCGATGTAGTTGCAGATGCCCTTAATCGCGGATCGATGGGTAGTTTGTCGTGTGCGCGGAGAAAAGGGGCATGGTCCGCGAGTTACATCAGCTAGCGAGCCTTGGGGTTCGTTTGGTTGGTTCTGATAGTAGTAGGGTTCGGGTTCGAGAGGTCGCCGAGTCTTCCATCGTCGAGGATGTGAAGAGGCGACAGTATGAGGATCCTATTATGGTGCGGTATCGAGATACAGCTCTTCGGGAGGAGAAAATTCTATTTGAGGTAGCACCTGATGGGGTGCTAAGATTTGAAGGCAGGTTGTGTGTTCCCGATGTGACAGGACTTCGTCAGCAGATTCTGGGGGAGACACATAGTGTTCGTTACTCTATTCATCTGGGGTCGACCAAGATGTACTATGACCTCAGGTGTATATATTGGTGGGATGGCCTGAAGAGGGACGTTGCAGAGTTTGTGGCGCAGTGTCTGAATTGTCAGCAGGTCAAGGTTGAGCACCAGAAGCCCGTTGGGCTATTGCAGGCTATTGATATTCCAACTTGGAAGTAGGAGGTGGTCAATATGGACTTTATTACAGGGTTACCTCACACTCATAGGAAGCATGATTCCATCTGGGTTATCGTCGACAGGCTGACGAAATCAGCCCATTCCTTCCGATCGGGGCGACTTTTAGTAGAGGATTATGCTAGATTGTATATCAGAGAGATTGTGAGATTGCATGGAGTGCCTATATCGATCATTTCAGACAGGGGAGCTCAGTTCTCGGCTAACTTCTGGAGGTCTTTCCAGAAGGGGTTAGGGACCCAAGTGAGTCTCAGTACTGCGTTTCATCCTCAGACCGACGGACAGGCCGATCGCACTATCCAGACACTTGAGGATATGTTGCGGGCCTGTGTTATCGATTTCAGGGGTAGCTGGGAGGACCATTTACCTCTTGTGGAGTTTGCATATAACAACAGCTACTATTCTAGTATCCATATGGCGCCTTATGAGGCCTTATACGGGAGGAAGTGCAGGTCACCGATAGGCTGGTTTGAGGTGGGAGAAGTTCAGTTGGTCGGGCCAGACTTGATTGACGATGGATAAGGTGAAGCTTATCGAGAGCAGTTATTGTCGATTGAGTCGGCGAAGTCGTATGCAGATCATCAGCGTCGACACTTGGAGTTTAAGGTAGATGATTGGGTCTTCCTGAAGGTATCACCCATGAAGGGCATGATAAGATTTGGGAAGAAGGGGAAACTTAGCCCAAGGTACATTAGGCCTTATCAGATTGTCCGTAGGGTAGGCAAGGTTGCCTATGAGTTGGATCTGTCGTCCGATCTGGAGGCAGTACATCCAGTTTTTCATGTGTCTATGTTGCGGAAGTGTATCGGAGATCCATCTAGAGTGCACCCGATTCGTGATGTCCAGGTGACAGAGGGGTTATCATATGAGGAGAGACCCATAGCGATACTCGATCGCCAGGTTAGACGACTGCGGACAAAGGATGTGGCTTCCGTCAAAGTCCTATGGCAGAACGAGAACAGGTAAGAAATGACATGGGAAGCAGAGGAGGACATGATGAAGAAGTATCCTCACTTGTTCCCTACACCTTCAGGTAACCCACTTTCCTGCTTGTTAGTTTTAATTTGGCAATTATGCTTAAGTATTGTTGTACATAGAAGGAACATTCGGGACGAATGTTTCTAAGGGGGGGAGAATGTTATACCCCGTAGTTCTGGCCATGTGTATGAGAACGTACGAAAGGGATTAAGACTTAAAATTTTAGAAAGATAGGTTGACGGATTGTTTCGGACGGGTTTTTAGTCAACTTTGAGGCGGGTTATTTCCAGTTGCATTATGAGTTCCTAGGTGTTTCAAAGGCCTAGTACGTAGTTCGTTGAGTCTAGTTACCAACGCAACCAACCGTTCGTCGATAGGACATCGGAGTAAAAAGTTATGGAAGTTACAAGTTCAGTGCGCATTCGGACAGAAAAGTATTTCGGTCAGGAGCCATAGGACATGGCGCGGATGCGAGGGCGCGGCGCGGATGTTCGAATGTTCGCTGAAGTTGCAGCGCGCGGCCAGCGAACGCGGCGCGGAAATGCGAAGAGTCTCGGATATTTCAGCGCCGCGGCGCCGGCTACATGGCCGCGGCGTGGAGGCGGGTTCTGCGAGGCTGGGGGGGAAAATCAGAACTGTTTTGCTATAAAAGTGTCCATGGGTGGGTGACAAGTGTCCCCCCCCCCCCATCTGATTTTGCATGTCCTATTTATTGACCAAGTCTTGAAGACTTGGTCATTCTTCAAGCTCTCCCTTCTCTCTAGAAATTTAAGGAGAAAACAAAGCTTAGAGAAAAATTTGAAAAGGTGGCAAGAAGGAAACTTGTTGGCAAGCTTGTAGGAGTTTTTGTGGAGGTGATTGTGGAAAGAAGACAAGTGAAATTGTTGGACTAATTTTGGGTAAATTCTAAGGTAACAATCCTTTCTCTTTTTACTAGTAAATTATGTTGCATGTGAAGAAGAAAAGACTTGTAGTTGTCAATATTGCTCTTAGATAAATTGCATGTAAGAAATATGATTTGGATTTGAAAGGATTGAATAAGTTTAGTATGTGAACATGTTGTAGCCAAAATACTACCTTAAACTTATTAAATTAGTTGTTATACATTGTGGGGCAGAATTTTACACGTCCAAGTTTAGGCGTGTAATCCCTTTTGAATTGATTGGATTGTTGGGCCTTAAAAGTGGTGTTTGGATGTTGAATTCGACCTTGAAAAAAGTGGCAAAGTCTGTAGAAACAAAGGAAATGTTGTCCGATTTTCCGTAGAATTTAGTGACTTTGCACTTGGAATATTCTACATTGAAGCTAGAGGTTAATAAATGTATTATGGTCATTATAGGTTGACGTACTACGTGCGGTATATTGGACTTAGCAAGTGGATTGACCCGAAGAGGTATGTGGAACTTTCCTATCTCTTGAGCATGAATAGTTTTACCTATATAGTGCGGTGGCGACAAGACTTTGGCATCCTTTACTCGTTTTAAAAGTGTCCAAGTCGGTGGAGTTAGGGGATTTACTCACTCGTTTCAAAGTAGTAAGGATGTCTTAAGTTTTCAAGGTTAAGGGACTTGAAGTGTTTTTTTAGTATATGATACTTGTTCCGTTTTAAATCCACAAGTCCCTTGGATATAGGAAAATGTAATTTACTTTAGTATGAAGTTAATATAACGGCTTTATGTGAAGTTGGTTATATTAGCCTTATGGAAACTTAAAAATAGAGATTTACTCTAAGTAAAATAAGTAAGGATAAATGACGTGAATTAATGGAAGGCAAATTGATTTTAAGGCATCAATTGCCTAAGGTTTTAAAAGAGTAGAAGTACATAGTACTTTGGGTTAAATTCCCGGATTTCATAAAGACATGTTAGTGCCTTAAGTAAACTAAAATGAGAATATATATGAACAAGACTAATAAGAAGTTAGGGGATTTCTTAACTTGCTTATATTATGTATGATAGCCGGTTTGTGCTAGTGATATATTATTCATTACGGGGTCATTCCCCGGGTTGTGGCATTTGCATATTCCGTGGATTTGCTACCCATGATGCGAGGAATACCTCATGCGAGTCTGTAAGGGCTTATGCGGGTGAAATAGTCCCATGCGGGCGGGTACAGCCTATGCGAGGAATACCTCATGCGGGTCCACACGACCCATGCGGGTGAAATAGTCCTAGGAGTAGGATTGCTTAATGATACTGCGGGTGGGTGACCTTGCTTTGATCATGAGCTTCCTATTTTCATGCAGTATAGTATATGCTTGATATTCTCATTATTAGTAAGGCACAGTGTACTGTAATTGATTATCATACATGTCTCCAGTTATTTTAGACTTACGAGGTATTTTCAGTAGTTTCCAGTTTCGCATACTTAGTACATATTGTGTACTGACCCCCTTCCTCGGGGGCTGCGTTCATGCCGCAGGTAAGGGTAAGCAGGTGGTGGATCCTCATTCTTAGGATCACTGATCTGGTGTCAGAACCTCCATTCCTCCGGAGGCTTGTTTTGTTGGTACGGTTTTTCCCTGATACTATAGGTATTATGTGCATTCAGGGGTATGGCGGGGCCCTGTCCCGCCACAGTTGTTTCCTAGAGGTCTGTAGTCACGTTTGTGGTTTGGTCTGTAAGAACAAGTTGTACTGTTTTACTTTTGGGTTAAGTATATTCTATGGAAGGCGGCCTTGTCGGCTAGCCGGTGATGTTTACTATCTACAGGTTTATGTGTTATGTATGTTCCGCTGCTATTCTATGAGGTATACCTGAACGGGGTGCCCCGGTAGGGTACCAGTCGCGGCCCCGGGGTCGGGTCGTGACAGGTGCACCCTAGAGGCATAGTGGAAGATGTGCTTGTCAAGGTGGGAAAGTTCTTCTTCCCAACAGACTTCCTCATTCTTGACATAGAGGAAGATGATGAAATACCCATCATTTTGGGGAGACCATTCCTAGCCACGGGCAGAGCTCTAATCGATGTGGATAATGGAGAATTGAGACTACGGGTTCAGGAAGAAGAGTTGGTATTCAAGGTGTTCAAATCCATCATTGAGTCCCCGGCCAACAACAAGTGCTGCGCAGTAAGCACAATTGACACAACAACAAGCGCAGACCAACACTAGGGAGATCATTCCTACAACTGTGAACCCATAGGCTAGTTTGAAAGCTGCAACAAAAGTTTATGACATGAAAGTTGACAAACAGGTAAATCTTACTGAACCCAATGATGTGAAAAAGAAAAATAGAGTGAGGAAGAGGAAAATGATTTTTAAGTGGATAGGTTGTGGGGTTAATTTACCCCAATGATTTTATAAGGAAACTGTGTCCTGCCACAAGACGTTAAAGACAGCGCTACTTGGGAGGCAACCCAATGTTTAAATTCTGCAATTAGTTTAAATTGAACAGTCTCACTTTTTGGTATTTTTTTGGTTGTGATGTGATGACAGGTGCGGGAATCGGAGAATGAGTAGGAAGAAAAGGGTGGAAAACATGGAATTGGGTCGGCACAGCGGTGCCATTCTTCAGGACCACGTTGCCGAATATTCAGAGAGGTCACGATTTTTAGGCAATCATGGCCACTGCGAGATCGGTGCACGTGCTCGAATTCAGAAAATAAAAATCCCCAAATCTCTTCCCATATCAACTCAACCCATTCCCTTTCTCTACAACAACGAAAACACCTCATCTCCCACCTAAAACTTCCCACAAATTCACCCATATCCTTCCAACCCATACATACCATCACCACCCAAGACTCCTAGCATCTTTCCACAGCATCATTCTTTCACGTGGGTCAAGAAGGCGGTGAAGAATAACCACTCAAAAAGGTAATCTTCATCATTGTTCTTGCAATTTCAATACTAGTAGGGAAAGTAGTTCGCGGTTGTGGGGGTTGTACGGGCTGTGTTGGCAGGGTGTTGTGTAGTTATGGGTGTGTGTTGCGTTGGTTGTTCATTGTGTTTGTTGTGTTTTTGGGTTGATGTGTAGAGTTGATTTGTGGTGTATTGCTGTTGTGGTCTGAATTTGCTTGGTTATTGTTGCTGTGTGGAATGAGAGTTGTTGGGAAACCTCAAGGAAATGAAGGAAACGCTGCTGAAAATTTTCCAACAACCCTCACAATGGCCTCTAGAAAACGAACCGTCAGAGCTTCTTCATCTTCATCAGCTCCAGAATATGATGTTACTTGATTTACCAACAAACAGGCGGAAGATCGATATAACAATATAAGTACTAGAGCATTGATACTAGAGAGAGGCATGGACTACCAGACCATGCCATTTGATGATGGTGATGACTACGAGCCCATTAGGGCCATGATCGAGGCGAATGGTTGGAGAAGGTTCACCAATCCAGAAAGGATTCCACTTCAGAACACTAGCCTTGTGAGGGAATTCTATGTTAATTATTCTGAGTAAGAGGATGGGAGATGCTTTGTTAGAGTGCGATATGTATAGTGAATACGCTACTGAGGACCTATGATGTTGAGAACTAAGGTTATAACCCGCAACATTTCAGAAGTTGGTCGAGAGACGTCAATCACATCATGTGGGACATAGTTGCAGCAGTTTTATGCTACCCAGGCGCCGAATTCAATATTTCTCGTAACGGCTCCAGGAGACTTGCCCGGTGCCAATTTAACAGAACAGTCAGATGATGGCTATATTTCATAAGTGTTCGCTTGATTCCGTCAACTTATTTTACCAATGTGCCTACAAACAGAATCAAGCTCATCGATGGCATCATGTCGGGCAAGACAATTGATGTTGGGAGAGAAATAATGCAAAGCATATGGGAGATTAGCAGGCTAGTTACTACTGGCGGACTGGGACATGGGTCACTCATTTCTGCCTTATGTGCTAGGCATGGAGTCCCAACATTCGCCACGGATATTCTCGAGAAGAGTCAGCCTCCTGTGACCTACCGTTTAGTGCACTCTTTCCTTGACCCCACTCCAAGACCAGAAGCAAGAAGAGGGGGCCCAGGAGCAGCAGACGCAGCAGCCATGGATGAAGAAGAGCCTGAGGCAGCTGCACACGATGAAGAAGGCGAAAGCAGCCACGAGCCTCCCCTGTCCTTGGAACCTACAATGCCAATAATGGAGCAGCTGCTCCTAAATCAACAAAGGATGTTGCAAAACCAAGAGAACATGATGCAGAATCAACAGCAAATGATGCAAAGCCATCAACACCTGACCCAGCGTGTTGATGGTTTAAGTTCCATTTTCACCCAATGGTCAATGTAGTATCCGCCGCCACCACCACCATTTTTAGTCGCTATTGTCTGTAAGTCGTCTCTTTATTATTTTTGAGTCATTACACATTTGGGACAATGTGTCGTTTAAGTTTCGGGGGTTTTATTTTTTTTCTCTATGTATGTTTTTGAGTCGTTTTGATTGAGTTTTTGTATCTTTTATTATGTCTATATGAGTTAATTTTTTTTATGATCATGCATGATGTAGTTGCTTGAACCGCTTAGTGAATTAAGTGGATAATGTAATGAAATTAGAAGCTAAAATTTGTGTGCTTAAGTTAAATATGCCAAAAATTCATGCAAATCTAATTATTCGGAATATCTTGTGCTTAGCCTATGTGTTGTCAATTGTGAAAAATGTCTATGAGTCTGCTTGCTTATTATTTGAGGCGAAATAGTTAAGACATACATATTTTGGGAGATGATTCAGGCATTTTTTTGTTAGCCCTTCTTACCTTTCATTACCTACCATGCAATAAATGGTATCCCTAGTCATCCTCTTTGAGCCTAAAATAAGTTGTTTTCTTTGACACCCCATGATTTCCTTGTGTGTCATAAGCAGTAATTGAAAATAGAGATGAAAAAAAGTGAAAAAGAAATACAAAAGGAGAGTGAAAAAGGTGATGCACCCCAATAAAAAAATATATATGTAAAAGCTTAAGTTTGGGGGTGCCTATGTGAATTTGTTTCATGCTCTCAAAAAGAGAAGAGGGGAATAATATATATGAATTGAAAAGAATACCGAAAAGAAGGACAAAATGGTTGAATGAGAAAAACGCTTATGGTACGTAAATTGAGCCTAAATGCCTACTTTTATCTACCTCTGCCTAAGCCTATATTACAACCCAGAAAAGTCCTGAAGATCTCTAGAATGAATGTCTATGATTAGTGGAGAATAGCAAGTAAACAGACTCATAATACTAAATGAAATTGACATTCATAGGGTAGGTGTTCATGCTTCCATTGATTATGATTGAAATGAATTTGCGAAATATCTGACTTGAAATTCTAGATTGTTAAGTTCATGTTATGTACGTTCAAACATATTATCCCAACTGACGTGCATGCTCTAAGTAACTTTGTGAAGCTGATTGATTTGAGTCTTTGAGTCTTTTTTTATTTTGTTTCTTTGTTTTTGTTTTGATCTTTGCTCGAGCGCGAGCAAATGGTTAAGTTTGGGGGTCTTTGTTAGGCGTATTTTGTATACGCTTTTTTAGTCATTTTTAGTTAGTATTTTTCTCATTTTTGTTTAAATAAGTGTCGTGTTAGGGTCGTTTTTCTTTCTTTTGAGTCACAGCGGTTCACAAAGACAAAATGACGAAAAAGAGCGAAAAGTGGGCACAAAAGGAGGGTCCCGAGGTAAAAAAGACGAAAGTTGGCAATTCAGGACAAAAGACTTCAGAACCGCGGTGCTGTTCATACATGACCATTATGCCATAATTACTGAGAGGTTGCAGGACTTTCGGCACTGTGGTGCTATTCTGCAGGATCGCGGTGCCAATGCGAGGAATTTCAGATCCGAAGTAAATTTGGCCAAGGGAAGAAGGGTCCATAGGGCACGAAATTTGCAACATACTTAAGCCCTAGGGATTAGTCTAGTGAGGGGAGTTGGTCATTCTAACACATAACACATCACAGGGCAGGGATTGGAATCTACAATTGGAGATTTTAGTTCGCAGTACTTTTCTTTCTTTCTTTTTAATTTAGTTTATACTTGTAATTGTATTAGTTCTTAGCGTGACTATGGCTATGAGCTAAACACTTTATTAGGGCTTTCCTTTTGAATCTCTTGAAACTCTATCTCATGACTTAATGCATTAGTTTGATTTCCTATTCACTTGATTAAGATTTATTCAATAATTGGTATGAATGTTTGATAGTTAATTGATCACTAATTATCATAACCTATATGATTTCGAATCAAGAACCGAGAGGATAGATTTGGATATGTTGTAATTAAATAGACATAGGTTAAAATCGCGGATAAAAGTACCCCGAGACTTGTGTAGCATTATAGGTTACTGTTCTTAATCCTCCTATGTGGTAAATCCTATCATAGAAATATAGAAGGGTTATGCACTGGGGTTGAGCGATTATATATCCTAACTGAAATATAAGTCATTCTAGTTAACCGTTATCTTAACGTAGAAGAAGTCATTCTAGTTGCATTAAGGATTGAATAGAGTGGATAGTCGAAGATTTTGGAAGCCCTAATTCCTTCATAACTGATTAAACCCCAATAATTTAGATTACTTCTCACAATTATTCTAGTAGTTAGATAAAAACCCAAATCAAATATCGTTTTCCAAATAGATAATCTAGAATAGATGTTCGGTAATTAGAAAACAGTCTTTGTGGACTAAAAACTCAGTCTTACAGACTATATTACTTGTGAACGATACGTACACTTGCGTGAGCAATTGGACACGGTCCTGACAGTTCTAGAATGTCAACAAGCTTTGAGGGACTTGAAGAAGTACGTTTCTAGTCTGTCACTGCTACATAAATCGAAGGTAGATGAGTAGTTGGTTCTGCATCTGGCGGTGTCCGAAGTAGTCATAAGTTAAGTTTTGGTTCAAGAATAGAAATGTAGACAATTTTCTATTTACTATGTAAGTAGAATATTGGCTAATGCAAAAAATAGATATCATTGTCGCGCCCCATTTTAACCGGAGTCGAAACGGTGTACTACGTATGGTTGATTCCTAAATTAATTCAAGGAGTCGCCACCTAATTATGTCTAGTGAATTAGGACACTTATTAAATAGCATAAAAATACTACAAATGATCTCCATTTTTAAAGGTCTATGAAACTATGTGAAATTCTAGATAAGGGTTCTTTATTATCCTAAAGGGAAGGGGTCAGGCATCCTATAGGATCCGCTAACTTGCGGTTATCCATTCAAACTTAGGTTGGTATTATTGTGTTAAATGTATGATGCAATTCTAAGGGTGTTCTAAATAAGAAACTATGCAAACATTTAAAATAGATATATATTTAACAAGATAGTAATGAAAGCAAATAATCATATAAAGATGAAATGAAGAGAATTTAGCAGTATTTCGCTTTTATTTTATTTTTTTTGCACAGGTTTTAACTTTGGGATGTGCCTCCAGGTACCTGCAAAAGACATTTAGTAAAAGAATTAGTAAATAATAAAAACAAATTATCAAATAAACACAACGTATGTCATGTTTAAGCTTGGATTTGTCTATCATTGTCACGCTACACACAGTATGCTAATGGGTCGTTGGGTTGTGAAACCCGTCGACAAGTTGACGAATTTCTAATTGTGGCGTTAATACCAAAGATTAACTCACCTAAGGTTTATGCATGCATGACTTAATATAAAAGGGTGGTATAGCTCTATCTTAAGTTTTCTAAGATTTTGGCTTATTGGACGCAAGGTTCCCGAGTGGACTACTCGAGCGAGAAGGCTACGTGGCCACCGGTTGGACCGGATTCTCCGCGTAAAATGCCAACTCTCCTAAATTTGGGGTATTTGAAAGAAATTTGCGGGTGTGCAAAGCGCACCTCGCGTGTAGTGTGTGATAGTGTTAATTTTCCGTAAGGAAGGAAATATGAGCGGAATGTCAGTTTAAGGAAAGCGGTAACAAATAGCAGTTAAGACAATATGCAAATATTTATATGTAAAGTAGAATAATTTAGACAAAACATAAAAGCAAATGAATGTAAAACACAGAAGAAGCAATTTTAAGCAGATAAGAAAAATAAAGCACAATAATTAACCTATGTTTGTTATGGTTAAGAAACTAAAGATCCCCAGTGGAGTCGCCATGATGCAATACCCCATTTTAATCGGAGTCGAAACGGTATACTACGTATGGTTGATTCCTAAATTTATTTTAAGGAGTCGCCACCTAATTATGTCTAGTGAATTAGGACACTTATTAAATAGCATAAAAATGCTACAAATGATCTCCATTTAAAGGTCTGCGAAAGCTATGTGAAATTCTAGGTAAGGGTTCTTTATTATCCTAAAGGGAAGGGGTCAGGCATCCTATAGTATCCGCTAACTTGCGGTTATCCATTCAAACTTAGGTTGGTATTATTGTGTTAAATGTATGATGCAATTCTAAGGGTGTTCTAACTAAGAAACTATGCAAACATTTAAAATAGATATATATTTAACAAGATAGTAATGAAAGCAAATAATCATATAAAGATGAAATGAAGAGAATTTAGCGGTATTTCGCTTTTATTTTATTTTTTCTGCACAGGTTTTAACTTTGGGATGTGCCTCCAGGTACCTGCAAAAGACATTTAGTAAAAGAATTAGTAAATAATAAAAACAAATTATCGAATAAACACAACGTATGTATATATATATATATATGTAAAAGATATATTTTTTATAGTGTGGGCTCAGCTAGTGTTATGCCAAGGATACTAAGACATGAGAAACCAATATCGCTTCGGTTGCGGTCGACTCACCTCCTGGTGAACGATACTATGCATTCTCGTCTAATCTTTTCACTTTCCTCCTCGCCCCCATATACCGTCTCGCTTACCATGGAGGCCTCCAGATCGACGGATAAATCCTTCGTAGGACAGTCTAGTATCATGTTCAAAATCAATAAAATACCAAGTGTAGTATCTTGTTCAAAATTAGTAAAATACCAAGTGTGGTATCTTGTTCAAAATCAGTAAAATACCAAGTGTGGTAGCTTGTTCGAAATCAGTAAAATACCAAGTGTGGTATCTTGTTCGAAATCAGTAAAATACCAAGTGTGGTATCTTGTTCAAAAATTAGTTTAACAAAGTAAATAAAGGGCCAAGTCCATCAAAATCAGTCCCGAAATCCAACGGACAGTGGAAACATCAGCAACACAACTCCCTGGAAAACCTAACGATGCAAAATCAGCCCAACAATAATCAGAAGCCAGTGGAAGTAGTGACAATAACATAGCAAACAAAAATGGTCCAGAAACCAGTGGGAACAACAGCAAGTTCGCCTGAAAATTTAGAACATCGCCGGAGTTTTCAAAACTCCAACCAAATACAAAAATCATACTAAATCAGTACAATACCCAAAGCAGCCAGCAACATCACCGGAGTAAGGAAAAACGAAGGTCGCCAGAGTTTTCAAACTCCAGCAGGATATCAAAATCGAAAGTCAGTCCAACAAAAAAAAAGTAAAGCAGTAACCACCAGTCAAACGAACACATCGAAAATAGTAACAGGGGTAAAGATAACAAACCATCGCCGGAGATGGTGAAGGGAAAGGGGGCTTTCAAACTCCGGAAAGTTTTAACAACACAAAAAGATAGCAGGCATCGGCGGCGTCACTTCAACGGCATAACACCGGAGCGACGCCGTCTGCGGTTCGCTGGTTCGAGATTAAAGGGAGCAGTTGGTGGGGTCGATGGGCTCACTGGTGGTTCGCTGGTGTGCCCGCCGGTTATCACCTCCGGCGGACAGTGCGTGGAAGCGATTGGGGTGTAAGTGTGTGTGTGTGAGCAGTGAGGGAGATGGGTCGGCGATGGCAGTGATGGTGGTTTCGCCGGTGGTGGGCGACGGGAGGTGTTAACGGGAGTCACTGTGGAGAATGCTCCGGCGATGAGATGCAGGGTCCGAACTCCAGCGGCGTGACTTCGCCGGAGTTAGAGGGCGAGGGTGAGGGTGTCGGCTGCTGGGGTTGGGGCGACAGTGGTCGGCGAAGGTAATGTGAGAGGAGTGAGGAAGATGGTGGTAGTGTAAAAGGGGGGAAGTCTTGTGAAGTGTGGCTGAGTGGGTGTAGAAATGTAGAAGGTAATAAAAATATGAAAAATGGGGCTCAATGTGTTGTGCGGCTGATCCCTTTTGTGGTTCCCCCATTTTTTAATGTGGGTAGTGTTTATTATATATGGGTAGGATTAGGTTTAGTTTTTTTAGGTTTGGTTTTGGGGGGAAAATAAATGGGTGTTTGAAATTTAAAAATGATCGGTTGGGCTCATGGAATGGTGGAGTGGACTGATCCGGATTGTGCCTCGGACTGGACTGGTTTGACAAAATGCAAAACAATTAAATTATTTAAAAGAAAAATTATTTAAAAAGATGCAAGATTATTAAAATATAATGCCGATGCAATAATAATAAAATACAATATTTAACAAATGTTTAATGTCTAATTAAAAATTAAAACGGGATGTCAATTAATTATTTAAAGAGATGCAAATATTATTAAAATAAACGGCTGTGTAATAATAATAGAAACATAATATTAACAAAGACATAATGCTTAATTTTAAAATAAAAAGATAAAAAATGCAAAAAATGATGATTAGAATGCGGTGTCCTAAAACACATAAAATTGCAACAAATATATGAAAAATGGGTCAAAATTGACAGTCAACAGCATGTCCCTCTTTGTACGGAGATGATGGAAGAGTCTTCGGACAAAGATGTTGACTTGTAGCCAATTTTGTCCCATTTTATAAACTAGAACTCAAAAGTGAGGCTGATGCAGACTCAAAATTGTCTCAGTGTCGAATTATGATGACACTGGGTCGTTGTGATGCGAAAATAAAAAGCAAAACTGACACAGATTTAAAAATGTCCCAGTGTCGAATTATGAGGACACTGGGATGTTGCGATGCTAAAATTATGGCCGGACGAATACCGATTCAAAAATATGTCTCAGTGTCGAATTATGATGACCTTTGGGTTGTTGTGATCTTTGGAAAATTAAGGCGGGCGGATTCAAAATTTTGTCGAATTATGATGACACGTATTCTTGAGGATCTTTGGAGAGAGCGGATCAACGTTCAAGGTACAAATTGCTTCAGTTCGCCGAGATAGTTTCACGTTGTGCTCCTGCTCTTGTAAATTAAGGCTCCTACAGGCTAAAGCTTAAAAAGATTAGTGCATAACTGTTAAGACAGAAAAATGATAAAGCATGAATATATGAGAAATACGATCATGTGAGTAGGAGTGTCGTCCTGTGTAGACGTAAAGTGTTGAAGGTGACGTAGTTGCAGATGAATGATTAAGATGTTGGTGACGTCATTGTGTTGACACGTTGCAGGTTTAACTCATGCACAATAGATGCGGCGTGGCGGCGCGGTGCTCAGCGTTATTGTGCGTATATGGCCGGTGCTCGGCGTTGACCCGATGATATCGGTGCTCGAGCATTGATCACGGATAATCTGCGGTGCTCGAGCATTAATCTGAATGATCTGGTGCTCGAGCATTAATCAGAATGATGTCGGTGCTCAAACATTATCACGAATGATGCAGTGCTCGGCGTTAACCATAACGCCGGTGCTCGGCGTGATTTAGATAATCCGGTGCTCGAACATTGATGCAAATAATCAGTGCTCGAGCATTAATCTGAATAATCGCGGTGCTCGAGCATTGAAGCGAATGGCGTCGGTGCTCAGCGTTGACTTAAATACGGTGTTGAGCGTAATTTAGATGATATCGGTGCTCGAGCATTGTCTGAATGATCTGCGGTGCTCGAACATTGATCACGAATAGCGTCGGTGCTCAGACGTTGACTTAAATAACGCCGGTGTTCAAGCGTGATTTAGATGATGCCGGTGCTCAGGCATTGATGCATACGATGCCGGTGCTCAGGCATTAATGTAGATGATGTCGGTGCTCAGACATTGATGCAGATGGCCGGTGCTCAGGCGTTGACTTAAATAACGCCGGTGCTCATACGTGATTTAGATGATGCCGGTGCTCAGGCATTGATGCAGATGATGCCGGTGCTCAGGCATTGATCAGAATGATCGCGATGCTCGAGCATTGATGCGAATGGCCGGTGTTGAGCATTGATCTGAATAGCGCTGTACTCAGGCGTAATAATATGGCTTCGTTGAGTGGACGCGATATATGGGTCATCGTTATATAGACGAAATGTAGATAAGGCCATTGCATAGGCCTAATAAGATAGCGTCGTTGAGTGGATATGTTATAAAGGTCGTCATTGCATAGATGAAATGTAGATAAGGCCATTGCACAGACGTAATAAGATGGCGTCGTTGTGTAGACGCGATATAAAAGTCATCGTTGCATAGACGAAATATGGATAAAGCCGTTGCACAGGCGTAATAAGATGGCGTCGTTGAGTGGACGTGATATAGGGGTCATCGTTGCATAGACGAAATGTAGATAAGACCATTGCATAGGCGTAATAAAATGGCGTCGTTGAGTGAACGCGATATAGGGGTCGTCATTGCATAGACGAAATGTAGATAAGGTCATTGCATAGGCATAATAAGATGGCGTCGTTGAGTGGACGTAATACGTAAACGTCGTTGAAAAGACGTAATAAAAGAAGTGTCGCTGATAGACGTAATTGAGCTAACGTTGTTGTGCAGTCATAATAAGAATATGTCGTTGATAGACATAATAAGAGGATGTCATTGTGTGGACGTAATAAGATGAACGTCGTTGTGCGGATGTAATAAAGTGATTTCGACCTGGTGGGTCAGGCTACTATGATGAAATTACCTGCAGCATATAAACCGAATAAAATAATTAGAGTTGTAAAGTGATTGAGAAATGAGGATGAGAATGGTCATGTGAGTCCAGGACATGTATAAGAGAATGGACGCGAGAACACAAGACTTGAAAATTGGTACAAAAGGAAGAATTATTTTTCCGAAGGAAAATCTTCCGAACGTCGGAAAGGAAAAATGTTCGTTGGTGAGAATTAAATCTCAAAATGCATTATTTGAGGAGTATAGAATGTATTATCATATTGGAAATTTATTTTTACGGATTTGGTCACGTAGGGCCCACCCGAGAAATTTTATGTTTTGTGGGGCCCACGGGGGTTACGAAATTTTATGGACGAATGGAAGGGCGACACGTGTCACCCACACATGGTCTTGTACGAATTAGTCCAAGGGTAAAATGGTCATTTGACCAAGGTATAGATGACAAAGTCTTGCAAGCTAAGAGCTTGAGATAATTGACTAAGTCAAGGGCCACTTGGCTTGATCTCTTTCATCCAAACCTAACAAGTGTTATAATCTAGACCCTACAATGTGTTATATAAGCACACTAGTAGCAAGACAAGTCTTCCAACACTTAGAAAAAATTAGAGAAACTTGTGTGAACTCATGTGAGCTCTCGGCCAAGCTCTAGATGAAGAAGAAAATATTTTCGTTTGTGGTTCATTAGTCACAAGACTTTAACCCAAGGTTCCTAGGGGTATTGTAAGGATATCTCAATAGAAAGATCTCGGAAAAACAACGTTTTTACGTTAGTCGCAAGGCGAAACCCTAAGGTGTTCTTCAACTTTGAAGATGGAACTTGAAGAGGAGTTCTTCATGATCTTCTAAGGAGTGCTTGGAGCGGATTGGAACACAAGAAGATGAGCTAAAAGTTGTTAAGGATCGACTTTTACGCTTGGACTTTATTAGGGCTTATTGAGGTAAAATCTTCATCTTCTTAATGTAATTGAATATTACATGTTATACTAGTTAAGAAATGAGCATGAGGTATATAGAATGAAGTTTGAAAAGATTTGGATCATGTCGACATGTTGAAAACCGAAAATGAACAAGTTAGCCATTTATGGTGTAATCAATTTAATTGTTAGTTACAATCGTCGCATGTTAAGGAAGAAAGGAGTTATAGTTGTTGTAATTGTTATTATGTATATAACATGTTGGAATAACAACTTGGATTAAAAAGGAATTGAACGGAAAATTGACATTGTTGTTGATATAGATGGAAGCCGAGAATGGCTTGACTTGTTGGACAGTTTTATATTAATTGTGGGGCAACATTTTACACGTCATGTTAAGGCGTGTAATCCCCTTTGTATTTGCTGAATTGTTGGGCCTTAAATGTGGCGTTTGGTTACTGATTTTTGGGCCTTGAAAAAGGTGGAAAAGTACGTAGAAACAAAGGAAGTGCTGCCCGATTTTCCGTAGAATAAGAGACCTTACACTTAGTATGATTCTACGTTAAAAAGTGAGGAGTTGATAGACATGTTATGATTAATATAGGTTGAAGTACTACGAGTAGCGTATTCTACTTAAATGATGGAATAGCTCAAGGTTGAAGTACTTTGGAGCATTTTGCTACTTGTCGATAATCGTCGTGAGGTATGTGAACCTCTTCCTCCTTTTGGCATGATTCTATGTATGAAATATACATGTGGTGTTATTTCATGATTCCTTCTACTCTTAGAAGTTAAGAGGTATGTATGTTGATTTACTCTATGTGAAAGTTATGTCTAAGTTATCCTAAGTTCTTACCAAGTCTTATGGGGGATGTTGGTAAGAGTCGTTAGGAGGTATTTGGAGTCAAGTTGAATTTGCTAAGTTACTGCACGAATGAGAATAAGTATCGAACAAGCCACTGCAGCGCTAATAAAAGAAAATGTATCGACAATCAATTAAACTAAAATGAGTAGAATCCTTCATCTGCATAGAAACTAAGATAAGACAAATTTGTATTACATTTTCTAGATCATGGCTGCTTTAATAAGATCGTTATAAACAAGTATAACATATTTACAACGCATGAAAGTATATGTTGCTTAATTTAAAGAGTTTACGTACGAAGTTTTAAGACTATTAACCTTGAATTCTTAAAAGGTTAAGAAACTTTATTTTTCAAGTTATGGGACTTGATTCTTAAAGGAAGAAATGACTTGATTTAAAAGTATAGAATACTTGATTTGGAAAGTATGGATTTCTTGATATTCTAAAGATAAGAGACTTGAATTTCTAAATTAAGAAACTTGATTTCTAAAGTTAAGAGACTTGAAGTATTTTAAAAGTTATGTAACTTGATTTGAAAGTATAAGTCTCTTGGTTATAAAAAGAATGAATTAGTCTAAGGCACAAAGTTAGTATAACAGCTTTATGGGAAGTTGGTTATAATAACTTTATGGAAGGTTAAGAGAATGGTTTTCTCTAGTAATGTAAACAAAGAATGACTTGAAATAAGGAAGGGCAATTTGATTTAAAGGTATCACTTGCTTAAGTTTTAAAGTAAGGGTCACTTGATTTAGAAGCCGAGAAATGTATTTCTACCAGTGTAGTGACTTATGTTAAATGTAAACAAGCCTTGATACTACGGGTGTTAGTATCTTGGGATTTTATATGAAAATGAGTCTTTTGAAAAGAATAGAAGTACGTAGTACTTTGGGTTAAATTTCCGGATTTTTATGTAATAAGGAAGTGCCTTGAGTATATAAAATGAAAGTTTAAAGATTTTATGAACTTGCCTATGCTTGTTGTGATAGCCTTGAGTGCAAGTATTATATGTTACGCTGCCGTGACTCTCAGTTGGAGGGACATCTGTCTTGTTGTAAAATTTACTTGGACGTACCGACGGTGACGGAGGCTTCCACAGGTATGCTTCTATTGTGATTGATCCTTGGACATGCTTATACGATATGGGATTCCGGGGCATGCGACCAGGATGCGGGTTAGATTCCCGGATTGTTTTTATTACTCCTTGGACATGCTTATACGATGTGGGATTCTGGGGCATGTAACCAGGAGGCGGGTTAGATTCCCGGATTTATTTTATTACCCCATGGCCATGCTTATACGATGAGGGATTCCGGGGCATGCGACCATGTTATGTACGATTATTACTCCATGGACTAGCTCCCCATGAATACATGTACCCGAGATGAGAGATTCCACGGGCATGTTATATATGATTATTACCCCATGGCCATGCTTATACGATGAGGGATTTCGGGGCATGCGACCATGTTATGTACTATTACTCCATGGATTAGCTCCCCTTGAAGACATGTACCCGAGATGAGGGATTCCACAGGCATGTTATATACGATTATTACCCCGTGGATTAGCTCTCCATGAAGTCATGTACCCGAGATGAGGGATTCCACGGGCATGAGATATATATATATATATATGTGTATTGTATGTGTGTACGCCGACAGTGAGGTGGGATGCCACGGGCGCGTCACATGGTTGTATGTTACACTTAAGGCTGTCGGCAGTGATGTGGGATTCCACGGGCAGGAGATATATATATATATATATATATATATATATATATATATATGCATATTATATGTATCGACAATGATGAGGTGGGATGCCACGGGCGCGTCACATGGTCATATTTTACACTTATGGCTGCCGGCAGTGATGGGGGATTCCACGGGCACGCTATGATATTTGAGTGCTTGCGTCCGTAGCCCTGTGTGACTATTGTTCATGTGTTGAAATAGTCTTAAAAAGGTAAAACTGACTTGCATTACTTTCACTTTGGCAAGGCACAGTGTACTATTGTTTTGGTTATCATACATGTCTCCAGCTTTATTATAGTATTATGATTTGACAATATTTTGATTTCACATACTTGGTACACATTTTATCTTGACCTCCTTGGGGGCTGCGTTCATCTGCGAGGTTGAGGTACTGCGACTTGCGATCCGCACTCTTAGGATCCTTTGTTGATTCTTGGAAAGCTCCATTTCTCCGGAGGCTTTGTCTGCTAGAACGGTTCCCTAAGGTTGTAGTTTTATGTACATTCAGGGGTATGGCGGGGCCCTGTCCCGTCATAGTGGTTATGTCAAATTCTTAGAGGTCTGTAGTCATATCTTGTGGGTCGCTTTGAAAAAAAAGAAGAGGTAACTGCTTTTGGTTTTACGTAGTTTATGTATCCAGGAAGGTAACCTTATCGTCTAACCTGTTATTTATTTTCCTGTTAAGTTTATGTATGTTCCGCTGATTATCTCTGATGTATACCTGTAAGGGTGCGGGTAGGGCACGATCGCGAGCTTAGTCGGGTCGTGACAAAAGTGGTATCAGAGCAGTTAGTCCTCAGAAAGTGTCTAGAGACCGTGTCTAGTAGAGTCTTGATTATCGGTGTGTTATGCACCACATCTATAATCAAGAGGCTGCAGGACATTTAGGATTGGTTTCCATTCTTCTCACTCTGAGATCGTGCGATAGAGCTGTGTTGTTAGGGTCAGCTCTCCCTAACGAGTTATGTTGATTGCGGTATGAAAGCGTGATGACCGGGAAGGACTATGTGGATTACGTATCCAGGTTGGTAATGATTGTAGTATAGTTGGCATTGTTACATACAGCTATACGGAGTTATATATGAGGGTCATTTATGGGTTGCCTAGAATGATTTTAGATTACCAAGAGTTGGTAAAGACTAACTAGATATCGGGAAGGTATGAAACAGTTAATGAATTCTCGCCAAGGTCTTATGTCTTTTTTTGAGATAATTGGGAAAGGATGAGTTGTCTGATAGGGTAGCGAACCCTTAAGAAGTCATGTTAAAGAACTTAATGGAATACCATGTTAATAGATTAAGCTACGTGGTAGGCTTAAGAAAATTGTACGGATGAGATCCTTATGGAGTAAGTATTGGTTGTTGTGATCAAGACGACATGATTATGGTATTATGAGAAGTTATTGTACCCGTTTACGGGGGACTGGTAAGATAGGCTTGGAGCATGGAAATTTCGAGCCTAAGAATATTGATAACCGCCGAGACCTTAGGTATATAAGGCTTTCTCGGGCAATAAGATTTATTCCAGACCAAGAATGAGAATTTAGTGCGACAATGGATCGGGTTATGGACTGTTGCGGGTCAACCCGTAGCCCGGAATGGAATGGGGTCAGTTGGAGGTAGTCCCGCTATGTGATAGGGTCACGAGGGTATAAGGCTCAAGCTTAGTTAATCGTTGTACGAGTTCGTGGACGCGTTCCACCGAAACCAGGTCGTGAGAGCCGTAAATGGCCTTATATTGTTCGATTTAGTAAACTCCAAAGATTGGAGGCCAGAATCGGTATGGAATTTATGTGTGTATGCTAGTATGAGTTGGAAGTACGGAAAGAATACAACCAATAAGAAAGTGTAGGATCACCAATTGGTTGGTTCCACATAGGCGAGGTTCAGATAATTGGCCCAGACTTGATTCAACGGGCTGTGGATAAGGCGAAGCTTATCCAGGAAAGATTTTAATGGCTTCGAGTCGTGAAACTTTATGCAGATGAACGACGTCGACACTTGGAGTTCAGGTTGACGTTTTAGTATGAGTATTGTTATATGGCCAGGGGTGGCATATTTTGTATGAAGGGTGTAGTAAAAGGAGACTATGTCACAATCTAATTAGAATGGACTCCGAAAAAACATTCGGGGACGAATGTTTCTAAGGGGGGAAGAATGTTACACCCCGTAAGTCCAGGACATGTATAAGAGAATGGACGCGAGAACACAAGAGTTGAAAATTGGTACAAAAGGAAGAATTATTTTTCCGAAGGAAAATCTTCCGAACGTCGGAAAGGAAAAATGTTCGTTTGTGAGAATTAGATTCTCAAAATGCATTATTTGAGGAGTATAGAATGTATTATCATATTAGAAATTTATTTTTACGGATTTGGTCACGTAGCGCCCACCCGAGAAATTTTATGTTTTGTGGGGCCCACGGGGGTTACGAAATTTTATGGACGAATGGGAGGGCGACATGTGTCACCCCCACATGGTCTTGTACGAATTAGTCCAAGGGTAAAATGGTCATTTGACCAAGGTATAGATGACAAAGTCTTGCAAGCTAAGAGCTTGAGATAATTGACTAAGTCAAGGGCCACTTGGCTTGATCTCTTTCATCCAAACCTAACAAGTGTTATAATCTAGACCCTCCAATGTGTTATATAAGCACACTAGTAGCAAGACAAGTCTTCCAACACTTAGAAAAAATTAGAGAAACTTGTGTGCACTCATGTGAGCTCTCGGCCAAGCTCTAGATGAAGAAGAAAATACTTTTGTTTGTGGTTCATTAGTCACAAGACTTTAACCCAAGGTTCCTAGGGGTATTGTAAGGATATCTCAATAAAAAGATCTCGGAAAAACGACGTTTTTACGTTAGTCACAAGACGAAACCCTAAGGTGTTCTTCAACTTTGAAGATGGAACTTGAAGAGGAGTTCTTCATGAGCTTCTAAGGAGTGCTTGGAGCGGATTGAAACACAAGAAGAGGAGCTAAAAGTTGCTAAGGATCGACTTTTACGCTTGGACTTTATTAGGGCTTATTGAGGTAAAATCTTCATCTTCTTAATGTAATTGAAGATTACATGTTATAGTAGTTAAGAAATGAGCATGAGGTATATAGAATGAAGTTTGAAAAGATTTGGATCATGTCGACATGTTGAAAACCGAAAATGGACAAGTTAGCCATTTATGGTGTAATCAATTTAATTGTTAGTTACAATCGTCGCATGTTAAGGAAGAAAGGAATTATAGTTGTTGTAATTGTTATTATGTATATAACATGTTGGAATAACAACTTGGATTAAAAAGGAATTGAACGGAAAATTGACATTGTTGTTGATATAGATGGAAGCCGAGAATGGCTTGACTTGTTGGACAGTTTTATATTAATTGTGGGGCAGAATTTTACACGTCCTGTTAAGGCGTGTAATCCCCTTTGTATTTGCTGAATTGTTGGGCCTTAATTGTGGCATTTGGTTACTGATTTTTGGGCCTTGAAAAAGGTGGAAAAGTACGTAGAAACAAAGGAAGTGCTGCCCGATTTTCCGTAGAATAAGAGACCTTACACTTAGTATGATTCTACGTTAAAAAGTGAGGAGTTGATAGACATGTTATGATTAATATAGGTTGAAGTACTACGAGTAACGTATTCTACTTAAAGGATGGAATAGCTCAAGGTTGAAGTACTTTGGAGCATTTTGCTACTTGTCGATAATCGTCGCGAGGTATGTGAACCTCTTCCTCCTTTTGGCATGATTCTATGTATGAAATATACATGTGATGTTATTTCATGATTCCTTCTACTCTTAGAAGTTAAGAGGTATGTATGTTGATTTACTCTATGTGAAATTTATGTCTAAATTATCCTAAGTTTTTACCAAGTCTTATGGGGATGTTGGTAAAAGTCGTTAGGAGGTATTTGGAGTCAAGTTGACTTTGCTAAGTTACTGCACGAATGAGAATAAGTATCGAACAAGCCACTGCAGCGCTAATAAAAGAAAATGTATCGACAATCAATTAAACTAAAATGAGTAGAATCCTCCATCTGCATAGAAACTAAGATAAGACAAAATTGTACTCACGAACCGTACGCACTGTGACATAGCGGTGCACTCTGTCCTCCATACTGGCTACTAACGCGGGGACATACCGAGCCAATGAGTCGAACTCCACATTGTACTCACGAACCGTACGCCCGCTCTGCCTCAATACCAAAAATATGTCGGCCCGAGCCCTCCTCGTCTGTGGAGGCAAGAAATGTGCAAGAAATGCCTCAGGAACTCGTCCCCGAATAGTTGGAGCGCATGCTCCCGGGGCGGCTCGCGAATCAAACGATCGGCTGCGTATCACGCGGCGATGTGAACCTAAGACCAGCGACTCGGTCTCGAAGCCTTGATCACTCTCATGGTCGTATGGCCATGCGATGAACTCCTGCGGATCATCCTCGAGCCTCGATCCATAAAAACTGGCGGGCTGCGACTCGAGAAAGTCGCGATCTTAAACTATCCGCTCTCGGGTGAATTACGGGTACTACCGGTACCGGAATCGCTGCATCCAGCTTATCCTCGTGCCTTGCCACTATCCTGGCCAATAACTGGGCCATCTCTTTGTACCCCATCTCTTGCTCCGGTGTGGGGTGGAGGCTCAGTCTTGTGGTCTCGGCCGGCTGCGGCGGCTCTAAACTCTGCGAAATTTGTGGCGTCGCAAAACTCGTCGTCTGAAGCACTATCTCAGGTAATGGCCCGGGCTGCGCCTACCGTGATTTCCTGCCTTGCCCATCTGGGCGGGTTGCCTTGCGCGGAGGCATAAGCGGTAAAAGCGAAATGCGTCGGAGGGTCGAACTTATAACACGGCTCACAAGCACGATCTCGGAATGAGAAGAATGGAAACCAATCCTAAATGTCCTGCGGCCTCACGATTATAGATGTGGTGCACACCGCGATAATCAAGACTACTAGACACGATGCGTAGACACTTTCAGAGGATTAAGCGCTCGATACCACTTTTGTCACGACCGATCCGGGCGTGGTAGTGCCTACAGGGCACCTGGTGATACAACATCGAGAAAATCGTGAAATAAAAACTTAAAAATGAAACAAGATATATGATAAGAAACAGGATAACCAAAGCGGTCACCTTTCAATAATATATATACAAATCTTTCAAAACAAACAGTTTAATCCTTTTTACAAACCACACTTACAAGTACTACTGGACCTCAGAGTTTTTATACAACATGGCGGACGGGGCCCCGCCATACCTAAATGTACAAGTACTTACGATGTGAGGACTATACCAAAAGATAAGCCTCGAGAAGCGGAGCTTCCCGATCTGAATTGTGATCCTATGGCGAGGATCAACGGCGGGTGTACCTCTACTGCGGCATGAACGCGGCCCCGAAGGAGGTCGACAACAGTACCAAGTATGTGAAAATGAAAAATCGTAAATGAAATCATAGCGATATATAAAGCGGGAGATATGTATGATAACCAAACTACGATCCATAATAAATAGCGATCATGTAAGTCGACTCACGCCTCAAAGTCATCACTCAAATATAACTATGGGTCTCACGCCTCAGCATCAATCATGCGTGGAATACCTTCCTCGCCGTGGCGATCATGATATAATAACACGATGAGTACATATAAACACCAAGTCCTACAGGTCATAAACCGATGCGGGGCAAGTCACGAAGGCTAACTACGGATACCAAAGTCGTATCATCAATGGCCAGGGCAAGTGCGAAGCTTGACTACGGATACCAAGTCGTACTAACAATACTATACAATCAAACCACGGGCGTCACGGCAGAAATCTGAAGCCGACTACGGATACAGCGTGTCACGTTCTTGGCCAGGCAAATCTGGCGCTAACTACGGATACCAAGGCGTATCACGAGACTCCGCCACGAAGCGTCACGGGGCAAATCTGGCCGACTACGGATACCAAGGCGTGTCACGTGTGGCCAAGGCAATCTGAGGCTAACTACGGATACGGCGTATCACGAGACCGCCACTAAAGCGAGCAGGGGCAAGTGCGAGGGCTAACTACCAGTACGAAGGCGAATAAGCCACGAGGCGGGCAAGTATGAAAGCCACCACGGATACCAAGGCGAATCGGTAGAAACCTCATGGAGAGCTAGTCCGTGGAATAACACTATCGGCGTGGCGTGCGTGGAATTCTCGATCGCTGTAGAGTGCGTCCAAGTAATATCATAACAAATCAGCCCTCCATTGAGAGGCGGTGGGATAAATACAATGCTAACACGACAAGGCTATCACACGCAAACATAGGCAAGTTACACACGGCCAGTACTTTCATTTTATGCCAAAGTCGGTTTTAACCCCAAAGTACTACGTCGTTAAATTCTTTTAAAAGATCCATTTCTTTACGAAGATCACCGATGCCGTATTATAAAAATAGAGTGACTAACATTTTTAAGTAAACCAAAACAACTTCCGTACTTTCCTTTTTACACCAAAATTAAGACAATACCATGCCTTCTTTTTAGATCAAAACACTTCTCCTTTAAAGTCAAGTTACCACTTTAAAACCACTGATAAAACCATTCTTTTGTTTTCATAAGGTCGTTATAACTAACTTCCCATAAAGCTGTTATAACACTTTATATTTTAAACCAATTTAAGACAAAACAATGCCTTTCTTTTAAACCAAAAACTCTTCAGTTTCCTCAAGTCTCTTTTAGAAATCAAGTTCCTTACTTATTCTCATTTCCGAAATCAGTAAAACATTATTCTTTAAAAACCAAGTACTTATTACTCACGAATGAGGTTTTACACTTCTTAACAACTTTCATATCAATTCAATTAAATCAAGTCTCTTATCTTTTAAGATTAAGTCTCTTAACTTCTAAAATCAATAAATCATTATTTTATCTTTCTTAAGTCGTTATACCTAACTTCCCATAAAGCTAGTATAACTCTTAAGCTTTTTAAAACCAAGTATTACTCTTCTTTCAAAAACGATTCTTAATTCTTTTGAAATACTTCAAGATTCTTATTATTCAGGCTTAAGTCAAAAGACATTGCCGTAAAACTACGTTCAGTTAACACACGTACGTCTACCGTACTATATATATATATATATAGTTTTAAAGTATCATGCTCAAGAGTATAGGAAGAATCACATACCTCGCGACGATTATCGACTATAAGCAAATAGCTCCAAATCTTAATCAGGCTAGCCATTTCCACGCCGAGTAGAATCGCTACTTGCGATCTTGACTATAGCGGTCATACAAGTCTATCAACGTCTAGACTACTCTGCGAATAATTCTAGATCTGATTCCTTATTCTACGGAAAATTGGGCGTATTTACCACTACCCGCCAAACTACAAGTCTCTTGTAAATCTGATCACATGTAAATCTGATTCATTCTTCTTTAATATTCTTCTGATGTGATATCAATTCAATTCTCTTCTTTTATACCATCCTTCTATACAACTACAGTATGTAATTTCCAATTACAATAGAAGGACAAGAGTATTTACCTCGATAAGCCCAAAATTATCCAAGTTTAAATGTCGGTCTGAGCAACGTTTAGCTCTGTCTGGGTGCTCGACCGCTCCAAACAACCCTTAGAAGTTCTACACAACTTCTTAATACTTCAACTCGCTATGAAGATTTCCTTAAGGTTTCGTTTAGTGGCTAAAGGAAGTATAATAGTATTTCTGGGCTTTTAGTATAGATGTAACCTTGGAATACTACAAGGTATTTGGGCCAAGGTTTTTTTGGAATAGTAACAATACTTGGAGAATACTTTTCTACCAAGGGGGGGGGGGGTATTTTACGAAAACTACTAGGCAAGTGGGGGTATACTCGGCGAGGCCTCGCAAAGGGGAGGGCCTTGGGCCAATTCTACACTTAAGGAGAGAGTTTTAGACTTGGAAAATGAATTGTGGATGAAGATTTAGTCTTGCATTGGATGGGTATTTATAGGCCAACCAATGGCCAAGATCAAGACAAGTGGTGGGCAAGTGTAGGGTGAAGATTTGGACATGTGTTTGCGGGCCCCACTTGCTCATCTACTACACAAAATATCTAGCCAAACATTGACCAAATGTTTAAGGCATGAAACATTAAAAAAACGTGCCAATGGAGCCCATGGATTGTCGTCCACTTGAGGGCCAAGTGTCGCCCTCTCGTTGGTCCAAAATATTTCATCTCTCGGAAAAATCCGCAAAAATTATAAATGACATAGCCGGAATTTTCCCTTCGCAAAGTTTGGAAAACGTTTCGTCGGAAAACGATTCTTTTTGCTAGTTGTGCACAAAATTTCGTCCCTTAGTCTACTTTAAGGCTTAAACTTTTATGCGTCGCCTCGTACATACTCTGGAAATACGGGGTATAACATTCTCCCCTCCTTAGAAACATTCGTCTCGAATGTTCCTTCTTAAGACGGATAACGATAAGTTCCTCTTAACAAGTTGCCAATGCCACACCTGGCCACAAAATAACACACGCGTAATTACTTAACCCAAGTCAATGAGGAATCACTTCTAGCATTACAAAAGCTTCCACCCCCGGTCTAAAAGATATTCCCATCGCACCTTTACTTCACAGAGTACTGATCGTTTTTATTCTCTCAGCACATGTTTACTTCTTTCCTTACTCGCCGTACCCTTCTCGAACACTTGAACTCTTTCTAGTATACGGACCATACTTCAGTCATCGCTTCAGTTCCCAAAATTTCTGGAGCCACTACCTCCAAACTTGGTCATCTTACTAGCCTCGATCTTCTTTAAGGCCATTCCCGGCCTTCACGATCTGATTCTGGTCGAACATATCCACGAACTCATACGATGGTCATCTAAACTTGGGCCTAGCACCTCGTGACCCTACCACTGGCGGGACCACCTCGGCCGACCACCATCACAGCCGCGGGTTGACCCGTGATCAACCCGACTTCGCTATCGCGCCAAACACTTGTTCCTTGATCGGAACAATCTTACCTATCCAAGTCACGAAGGCTACCACTTTCATCTTACACCCATGGAATTATCCCACAATATATTTATACGCATACCAAGTATTTGACAAAGACTAAGTAAAATCTTTTATTCAAGCGACTTACATCTAAGGTCTCAGCGTGTAATATTCTAAGGTTCATACCTTCCTGTCCCCATACTTATTCTTTCAACTAACCATGTCTCTAAACCACGATATACACAATGCTATCTGTACATAGTACTCGACTTATAATCATCGCATCACGCATGCTAAACTACAGAGGTTAAGGATATACACGAAAGATAGGCGGTTCAAAGGACCGCTAAAGCGGAACTTCTACCGCGACCTCTGCCGTGGCACGCGGTGTATGATCATCTGCCTAGCTATGGAAGGTGAAGAACCCGCCCGATCTCGTAACTTTGTGCTATCCTACCGGTGCTACCATTGGTGGACGATCTCGCCAAATGGCCTGTTGGCCGCAAGCATAACAATCTCCCAAATTAGTACGACATTCTCCCTTATGAAGTTTTCCATACGGCCACGGCTGAGACAAGGGTGGCACTTATCGCGAGCATTCCTACTCGCGAAAACTGAAACACGGAAGCCACGACTGCTCACGAATATCCCAAGCGTCCGAAGGCGTGGAGGACCACTATGTCTTGGCGGAGTGCATAACTAACTTCTTCTTTGGCGGTCCGCCTCGAAAGTTATCGAAGGACCTGCTGTTACGGCCTCTTCTGCGATCTTGGTCATTCCGTCGACCTCTCGCTCCTCGCACCAGTCGTAAGCTGCGTGCGGGCAATGTCCATGCCGGTGAAGAGCTACACTGCGCAACTCTGCCAAATAATCGTCGAGCCACGTGACATAGCGGTGCACTCTGTCCTCCATCGGCTACTAACGCGGGGACATCTGAGCGATGAGTCGAACTCCACATTGTACTCACAAACCGTACGCCCGCTCTGCCTCAATACCAAAAATCTGTCGGCCCAAGCCCTCCTCGTCTGTGGAGGCAAGAAATGTGCAAGAAATGCCTCCGAGAACTCGTCCCACATAGCTGGAGGCGCATGCTCCCCCCGGGACAGCTCCCACGAATCAAACCAGTCGACTGCAGTATCACGCAGCCGATGTGAACCTAAGACCACTGACTCGGTCTCCGAAGCCTTGATCACTCTCATGGTCCGTTGTAACTGTCTGATGAACTCCTGCGGATCATCCTCAGGCCTCGATCCATAAAACCGGCGGTGCGACTCAAAAAGTCGCGATCTCAAACTATCCGCTCTCGGGTGAATTACGGTACTCTGCGTCTGGAATCATGCATCCAGCATATCCTCGTGCCTTGCCACTATCCTGGCCAATAACTGGGCCATCTCTTTGTACCCGTCTCTTACGCTCCGGTGTGGGGTGGAGGCTCAGTCTTGTGGTCTCGGCCAGCTGCGGCGGCTCTAAACTCTACTGAGACTGGCGGCGTCGCAAAACTCGTCATCTGAAGAACTATCTCAGGTAATGACTGGGCCTGCGCCCCCGTACTCCTCTGTATCCTACGGCCGATTTCCTCGGTTGCCTTGCCCATCTGGGCGGGTTGCCTTGCGCGGAGGCATAACTGGTAAAAACGAAATGCGTCAGAGGGGTCCAACTTATAACACAACTCTAAGGCACGATCTCAGAATGAGAAGAATGGAAACCAATCCTAAATGTCCTGTAGCATCCTGATTATAGATGTGGTGCACAACACGCGATAATCAAGACTACTAGAACGGTGCGTAGACACTTTCAGGATTAGCGCTCGATACCACTTTTGTCACGACCGATCCGGGCGTGGTAGTGCCTACCGGGCACCTGGTGATCTGACATCGAGAGAAAATCAGCGAAATAAAAACTTAAAATGAAACAAGATATATGATAAAACAGGATAACCAAAGCGGTCACCTTTCAATAATATATATACAAATCTTTCAAACCAAGCAGTTTAATCCTTTTTACAAACCACACTTGTGATTACTACAGACCTCTAAGAGTTTTTATACAACATGGCGGAGACGGGGCCGCCATACCCACAGATGTACAAGTACCTACGATGTGAGGACTATACCAAAAGATAAGCCTCGGAGAAAGCAGAGCTTCCGTCTGTGAGCTGTGATCCTATGAGCTAGGATCAATGGCGGTGTACCTCTACTGCGGCGTGAGCGGCCAGAAAGTCGATCTGTACCAATTGCAGTATGTGGCGAAAAATGCGTAAATGAAATCATAGCGATCTATATAAAGCGGGAGGCATGTATGATAACCAAACTACAATCCATAATAAATAGCGATCATGTAAAGTCGGGGACTCGCCTCAAAGTCATCACTCAAATATAACTATGGGTCTCGCCTCAACATCAATCATGCGTGGAATACCTTCCCGCCAGCGGCGATGCATGATATAATAACACCAATAAGTACATATAAACACCAAGTCCTACCTGGGTCATAAAACCGTACGGGGCAAGTACGAAGGCTAACTACCAGATACCAAAGTCGTATCATCAATGGCCAGGCAAGTCACGAAGCCAACTACGGATACCAACGCCGTACTAACAATACTATACAATCAAACCACGGGCGTCACGGGGCAAGTCTGGCCGACTACGGATACAGTAGCGTGTCACGTGGCGGCAAGGCAATCTGAGGCTAACTATCGGATACCAAGGTGTATCACGAGACTCATACGAAGGCGTCTGGGCAATCTGGCCGACTACGGATACCAAGGCCGTGTCACATAGCCGGCCGGCAAGTGCGAGGGCTAACTACGGATACGAGTCGTATCACGAGACCGCCACTAAGTGAGCAGGCAAGTGTGAGGGCTAACTACGGTACAGGCGAATCAGCCACGAGGCGGGGCAATCTGGCGACCACGGATACCAAGGCGAATCGGTAAGATACCTCGTGGAGAGCTAGTCCGTGGAATAACACTATCAGCGGGGCGTGCAGTGGAATTCTCCGTCGCCGATGCGTCAAGTAATATCATAACAAATCGATCGACCTCCATTGAGAGACGCGGTGGGATAGAAATACAATGCTAACACGACAAGGCTATCACACGCAAACATAGGCAAGTTACACACAGCCCAAGGTACTTTCATTTTATGCCAAAGTCCAGGTTTTAACCCCAAAGTACTACGTACGTTAAATTCTTTTCAAAAGATTCATTTCTTTTACGAAGATCACCCGATGCCCGTATTATAAAAATAGAGTGACTAACATTTTTAAGTAAACCAAAACAATTTCCGTACTTCCCTTTTTACACCAAAATTAAGACAATACCATGCCTTCTTTTTAGACCAAAACACTTCTCCTTTAAAGTCAAGTTACCACTTTAAAACCACTGATAAAACCATTCTTTTGTTTTCATAAGGTCGTTATAACTAACTTTCCATAAAGCTGTTATAACACTTTATGTTTTAAACCAATTTAAGACAAAACAATGCCTTTCTTTTAAACCAAAAACTCTTCAGTTTCCTCAAGTCTCTTTTAGAAATCAAGTTCCTTACTTATTCTCATTTCCGAAATCAGTAAAACATTATTCTTTAAAAACCAAGTACTTATTACTCACGAATGAGGTTTTACACTTCTTAACAACTTTCATATCAATTCAATTAAATCAAGTCTCTTATCTTTTAAGATTAAGTCTCTTAACTTCTAAAATCAATAAATCATTCTTTTATCTTTCTTAAGTCGTTATACCTAACTTCCCATAAAGCTAGTATAACTCTTAAGCTTTTTAAAACCAAGTATTACTCTTCTTTCAAAAACGATTCTTAATTCTTTTGAAATACTTCAAGATTCTTATTATTCAGGCTTAAGTCAAAAGACATTGCCGTAAAACTACGTTCGATTAACACGTCGTCTATCGTACTATATATATAGATATATACTTTTAAAGTATCATGCTAAAGAGTATAGGAAGAATCACATACCTCGCGACGATTATCGACTATAAGCAAATAGCTCCAATCATGAATCCGCTAGCCCTTTCCACCCCGGTAGAATACGCTACTTGCGATCTTTCAACCTATAACGGCCATACAAGTCTATCAACGTCTAGACTACTCTGAGAATAATTCTAGATACTGATTCCTTATTCTACGGAAAATTGGCGACTACCCTACGCCAAACTACACAAGTCTCATGTAAATACGATCACATGTAAATCTGATTCGATCTTCTTCTTTAATATTCTTCTGATGTGATATCAATTCAATTCTCTTCTTTTATACCATCCTTCTATACAACTACAGTATGTAATTTCCAATTACAATAGAAGGACAAGAGTATTTACCTCGATAAGCCCAAAATTATCCAAGTTTAAATGTCGGTCCTGAGCAACGTTTAGCTCTGTCTGGGTGCTCCACCGCTCCAAACAACCCTTAGAAGTTCTACACAACTTCTTCTTAATACTTCAACTCGCTATGAAGATTTCCTTAGGGTTTCGTTTAGTGGCTAAAGGAAGTATAATAGTATTTCTGGGCTTTTAGTATAGATGTAACCTTGGAATACTACAAGGTATTTGGGCCAAGGTTTTTTTGGAATAGTAACAATACTTGGAGAATACATTTCTACCAAGGGGGGGGGGGTATTTTATGAAAACTACTAGGCAAGGGGGGGGGGTATACTCTCGGGCAAGGCCTCATGAGGGGAGGAGCCTTGGGCGAATTCTACAACAAGGGGAGAGAGTTTTTAGACTTGGAAAATGATTTGTGGATAAAGATTTAGTCTTGCATTGGAGGGGTATTTATAGGCCAACCAATGGCCAAGATCAAGACAAGTGGTGGGCAAGTGTAGGGTGATGATTTGGACATGTGTTTGTGGGCCCCACTTGCTCATCTACTACACAAAATATCTAGCCAAACATTGACCAAATGTTTAAGGCATGAAACATTAAAAAAGCGTGCCAATGGAGCCCATGGATTGCCGTCCACTTGAGGGCCAAGTGTCGCCCTCTCGTTGGTCCAAAATATTTCATCTCTCGAAAAAATCCGCAAAATTTATAAATGACATAGCCAGAATTTTCCCTTCGCAAAGTTTGGAAAACGTTTCGTCGGAAAACGATTCTTTTTGCTAGTTGTGCACAAAATTTCGTCCCTTAGTCTACTTTAAGGCTTAAACTTTTGTACGTACGCCCTCACGTACATACTCTGGAAATACGGGGTATAACAGTGGGATTCCGGGGCATGCAACCAGGAGGCGGGTTAGATTCCCGGATTTATTTTATTACCCCATGGCCATGCTTATACGATGAGGGATTCTGGGGCATGCGACCATGTTATGTACGATTATTACTCCATGGACTAGCTCCCCATGAAGACATGTACCCGAGATGAGGGATTCCACGGGCATGTTATATATGATTATTACCCCATGGCCATGCTTATACGATGAGGGATTCCGGGGCATGCGACCATGTTATGTACTATTACTTCATGGATTAGCTCCCCATGAAGACATGTACCCGAGATGAGGGATTCCACGGGCATGTTATATACGATTATTACCCCATGGATTAGCTCTCCATGAAGTCATGTACCCGAGATGAGGATTCTACGGGCATGAGATATATATATATATATATATATATATATATATATGTATATGTATTGTATGTGTGTACGTCGACAGTGAGGTGGGATGCCACGGGCGCGTTACATGGTTGTATGTTACACTTAAGGCTGTCGGCAGTGATGTGGGATTCCACGGGCATGAGATATATATATATGCATTGTATATGTGTACGCCGACAGTGAGGTGGGATGCCATGGGCGCGTCACATGGTCATATTTTACACTTATGGTTGTCGGCAGTGATGGGGGATTCCACGGGCACGCTATGATATTTGAGGGCTTGCATCCGTAGCCCTGTGTGACTATTGTTCATGTGCTGAAATAGTCTTAAAAAGGTAAAACTGACTTGCATTACTTTCACTTTGGCAAGGCACAGTGTACTGTTGTTTTGGTTATCATACATGTCTCCAGCTTTATTATAGACTGTTATGATTTCTGATATTTTCGATTTCACATACTTGGTACATATTTCATCGACCTCCTTGAGTGCTGCGTTCATGCCGCAGGTTGAGGTACATAGCTTGCTGATCCGCACTCTTAGGATCACTGTTCAGTTCTTGGAAAGCTCCATTTCTCCGGAGGCTTTGTCTGCTAGAACGGTTCTCTGAGGTTGTAGTTTTATGTACATTCAGGGTTATGGCGGGGCCCTGTCCCGTCACAGTGGTTATGTCAAACTCTTAGAGGTTTGTAGTCATATCTTGTGGGTCGCTTTGGAAAAAAAAAAGAGGTAACTGCTTTTGGTTTTACGTAGTTTATGTATCCAGGAAGGTAGCCTTATTGGCTAACCTGTTATTTATTTTCCTGTTAAGTTTATTAATGTTTCGCTGATTATCTCTGATGTATACCTGTAAGGGTTTCCAGGTAGGGCACCAGTCGCGGGCCCGGGGTCGGGTCGTAACAGTAAGGGCCAAAGATTTTAGAAAGAGTTGGACTGAGTCCGATGTGGCCACCTACGTATCTCGCCATAGCGATCAAGTAGATACATAGTCTAGGAGAAAATCCCTGTTGAAGTTAGATGTCGATTAGACTTCGAAATGCGGGACCAAACCCGATATGGCTGCCCACCTATCCCGCTGAGAGAATCAGGTCACACATAGTTCCAATGTGATGAAATTTTGAGAAAATCGTTGTTTGAGATATGGGCTTTCCGCGTATCGCGCTGATAACGCAAGGAATAACACAGCCCCAGAAAACCAAGATAGTATAGCTCGTAATTAATACTTAGCGAATGCACAAAGTTGAAGTAGCAAAATAATGTACTAGAGTGCACATAACTAAAAGCAACAAACATTACAATAGCAAGCAGACTATATAGATATCAAACGCGCGTCCTAGAATGTTTGAGACCTCTTTTATGCCAGAGGTGGGCCTAAATGTCAAATATGCGGGATTATGATAGATAGGTCCAAGCTGTTAAATTGCAATGTTTTGTTGGAAATGACGACCAAATGACGGTGCACTTTTTCCAATTTCGGCATGTCATGTTTAAGCTTGGATTTGTCTATCATTGTCACGCTACACACAGTATGCTAATGGGTCGTTGGGTTGTGAAACCCGTCGACAAGTTGACGAATTTCTAATTGTGGCGTTAATACCAAAGATTAACTCACCTAAGGTTTATGCATGCATGACTTAATATAAAAGGGTGGTATAGCTCTATCTTAAGTTTTCTAAGATTTTGGCTTATTGGACGCAAGGTTCCCGAGTGGACTACTCGAGCGAGAAGGCTACGTGGCCACCGGTTGGACCGGATTCTCCGCGTAAAATGCCAACTCTCTTAAATTTGGGGTATTTGAAAGAAATTTGCGGGTGTGCAAAGCGCACCTCGCGTGTAGTGTGTGATAGTGTTAATTTTCCGTAAGGAAGGAAATATGAGCGGAATGTCAGTTTAAGGAAAGCGGTAACAAATAGCAGTTAATACAATATGCAAATATTTATATGTAAAGTAGAATAATTTAGACAAAACATAAAAGCAAATGAATGTAAAACACAGAAGAAGCAATTTTAAGCAGATAAGAAAAATAAAGCACAATAATTAACCTATGTTTGTTATGGTTAAGAAACTAAAGATCCCCAGTGGAGTCGCCATGATGTAATACCCCATTTTAATCGGAGTCGAAACGGTATACTACATATGGTTGATTCCTAAATTTATTTTAAGGAGTCGCCACCTAATTATGTCTAGTGAATTAGGACACTTATTAAATAGCATAAAAAATGCTACAAATGATCTCCATTTAAAGGTCTGCGAAAGCTATGTGAAATTCTAGGTAAGAGTTCTTTATTATCCTAAAGGGAAGGGGTCAGGCATCCTATAGGATCCGCTAACTTGCGGTTATCCATTCAAACTTAGGTTGGTATTATTGTGTTAAATGTATGATGCAATTCTAAGGGTGTTCTAACTAAGAAACTATGCAAACATTTAAAATAGATATATATTTAACAAGATAGTAATGAAAGCAAATAATCATATAAATATGAAATGAAGAGAATTTAGCGGTATTTCGCTTTTATTTTATTTTTTCTGCACAGGTTTTAACTTTGGGATGTGCCTCCAGGTACCTGCAAAAGACATTTAGTAAAAGAATCAGTAAATAATAAAAACAAATTATCAAATAAACACAACGTATGTATATATATATATATATATATATATATATATATAAAAGATATATTGTTTATAGTGTGGGCTCAGCTAGTGTTATGCCAAGGATACGAAGACATGAGAAGCCAATATCGCTTCAACTGCGGTCGACTCACCTCCCGGTGAACGATACTATGCATTCTCATCTAATCTTTTCACTTTCCTCCTCGCCCCCATATTCCGTCTCGCTTACCATGGAGGCCTCCAGATCGACGGATAAATCCTTCGTAGGCCAGTGTAGTATCATGTTCAAAATCAAAAAAATACCAAGTGTAGTATCTTGTTCAAAATTAGTAAAATACCAAGTGTGGTATCTTGTTCGAAATCAGTAAAATACCAAGTGTGGTATCTTGTTCGAAATCAGTAAAATACCAAGTGTGGTATCTTGTTCGAAATCAGTAAAATACCAAGTGTGGTATCATGTTCAAAAATCAGTTTAACAAAGTAAATAAAGGGCCAAGTCCGTCAAAATCAGTCCCGAAATCCAACGGATAGTGGAAACATCAGCAACACAACTCGTTGGAAAACCTAACGATGCAAAATCAGCCCAACAATAATCAGAAGCCAGTGGAAGCAATGACAATAACATAGCAAACAAAAATGGTCCAGAAACCAGTGGGAACAACAGCAAGTTCGCCTGAAAATTTAGAACATCGCCGGAGTTTTCAAAACTCCGGCCAAATACAAAATCATACTAAATCGGTACAATACCCAAAGCAGCCAGCAACATCACCGGAATAAGGCAAAACGAAGGTCGCCGGAGTTTTCAAACACCGGCAGGATATCAAAATCGAAAGTCAGTCCAACAAAAAAAAAAGTAAAGCAGTAACCACCAGTCAAACGAACACACCGAAAAATATTAACAAGGGTAAAGATAACAAACCATCGCCGGAGATGGTGAAGGGAAAGGGGGCGTTCAAACTCCGGAAAGTTTCAACAACACAAAAAGATAGCAGGCAGCGGCGGCGTCACTTCAACGATATAACACCAGAGCGACGCCATCTGCGGTTCGCTAGTTCGAGATTAAAGGGAGCAGCTCGTGGGGTCGATGGGCTCACTGGTGGTTCGTTGGTGTGCCCGCCGGTCATCATCTCCGGCGGACAGTGCGTGGAAGCGATGGGGGGTGTGAGTGTGTGCGTGTGAGAAGTGAGGGAGATGGGTCGGCGATGGCAGTGATGGTGGTTTCGCCGGTGGTGGCGCATCGGAGTTAGCGGGAGTCATCGCGAGATCGCTCGCGATGACGCGGGTCGAACTCGGCGCGTGACCGCGGAGTTAGGGCGGTAGGGTGTCGATCTGGGTTAGCGACAGTGGTCGGCGATGGGAAGGTGAGAGGAGTGAGGAAGATGGTGGTAGTGGAAAAGGGGGGAAGTCTTGTGAAGTGTGGCTGAGTGGGTGTAGAAATGTAGAAGGTAATAAAAATATGAAAAATGGGGCTCAATGTGTTGTGCGGCTGATCCCTTTTGTGGTCCCCCCCCCCCCCTTTTTTTAATGTGGGTAGTGTTTATTATATAGTGGTAGGATTAGGTTTAGTTTTTTTAGGTTTGGTTTTGGGGGGAAAATAAATAGGTGTTTGAAATTTAAAAATGGGCGGTTGGGCTCATGGAATGGTGGAGTGGACTGATCCGGATTGTGCTTCGGAGTGGACTAGTTTGACAAAATGCAAAACAGGTTAATTATTTAAAAGAAAAATTATTTAAAAAGATGCAAGATTGTTAAAATGCAAATGCCGATGCAATAATAATAAAATACAATATTTAACAAATGTTTAATGTCTAATAAAAAATTAAAACGGGATGTCAATTAATTATTTAAAGAGATGCAAATATTATTAAAATAAACGACTGTGTAATAATAATAGAAATATAATATTAACAAAGACATAATGCTTAATTTTAAAATAAAAAGATAAAAAATGCAAAAAATGATGATTAGAATGTTGTGTCCTAAAACACATAAAATTGCAATAAATATATGAAAAACGGGTCAAAATTGACTGTCAACAATCATCACTTAGAAAAATTGGCATTAGCATTAATAATGACTGCTAGAAAGTTGTGACCATATTTTCAATGTCATCATATATGTGTAGTAACAACTTATTCGCTAAAGAATGTAATACATAAATCAGAACTATCTGTCAGGTTAGCTAAATGAGTAGTAGAAATTAGTAGTTATGACATAGAATAAAAACCAAGAACGACTATAAAAAAAATATTTACTATGTGACTAAAACATTGGCTAGTGCAGAAACTAGATATCCTCACTTAGAAAAATTAGCATTAGCATTAATAATGACTGCTAGAAAGTTGAGACCATATTTTCAATGTCATCATATATGTGTAGTAACTTATCCGCTAAAGAATGTAATGCATAAACCAGAACTATCTGGCAGGTTAGCTAAATGGGCAGTAGAAATTAGTAGTTATGACATAGAATATAAACCAAGAGCGGCTATAAAATCTCAGGTTTTAGCAGACTACATAGCAGATTTTACACCTGAAATGATTCCCGAGGTGGAAAGAGAACTTACAATAACTTTGGGAATAACTTCGGGGATCTGGACCTTATACAGATGGAGCTTTGAATGTAAAGGGGTCCGAACTATGGATAGTGCTTAAGACACATTCGGGGGATGTTATTAGACAGTCGATAAGAACTGTGAAATTGACTAACAATGAAGCCGAGTATGAGGCTATAATTTCAGGTCTAAAATTAACAAGAAATATTAGAGCAGAAGTCATCGAAGTAAATGCGACTCGCTTCTTGTTGTCAATCAAGTGAACGACGTGTTCGAAGTTAAAGAGGAAAAAATATAGAGATGATTGGAGAAAATTCAAGTAATAAGCATCAGTTAAAAGCGTGGACTATGGAACATGTTTTTTGAGAGCAGAACAACGAAGTAGATGCATTGGCAAATTTAAGGTCACCCGTGAAAGCCAATGAGTGTAATTCCGGAACAGTAGTGCAACTGCTAAACTCCGTAATCGATGGTGGCCGTGCAGAGGTGAATACAACAAGTTTAACTTAGGACTGGCGGAATAAATACATTAACTACCTTCGGAATAGAAAGTTTTCTACTAATCCAAATGAGTCAAGGGCTCTTCGTACGAATGCAGCTAGGCTTTGCATGGTCGATGGTCAGTTATACCAAAGGTCCTTTTATGGTCGTTTAGCAAGGTGCTTAGGATCCGGAGAAATAAATTATTTGATGCGTGAAATTCATGAAGAGACTTGTGGTAATCATTCAGGAGCGGAATTGTTGGTTTGAAAACTAATCAAGGTCGGGTACTATTGGTCCCAGATGGTGGAAGACATCAAGAACTTTGTCTAGAAGAGTCAAGAACAACTGGTAAAGGCTCATACCAATTGGAAGCAGAAGATAGACAAAAATTATCGAACAATTGGACTTGAAGCGATATTATTGTTGAGGTATGTGTTCGGTTAATTATCTGAACTTTATTTGTTTCGAAATTACTAACTTTTGTAGGGGGAAGTCGGAGTCATTAAGTGTAAATCGAAAATTAGAATTACGTCTAAAACACGTGTTGCACTCCTTTTTCCCTTAGCATGATTTTTATCCAGTAATATTTTTAATGAGACAACAATGTAAAACGTGTTACTAAGTGGATAAAGATCAGACAAGAACTCTAGGGGACTGCCCGGTAACCAAAATCAGTTAGTGTTTAAATTCTCATACTTCAAATACAAATACTAGGGGACTGCCACACTCTCGGGCCCTCAGATGAGAAGTGAAGAATTTCAGAGTAAAAGATGTTCAGAGTGAAGAAATTCGGGAGAAATTTGAAGCCTTTTTAATAGTTTTTTAGAAATTGGGAAATTTTGTAAAGGCAAAATATCGAATGAATCTTGCCCAAATAGTGTTTATGTTTGCAAAAAGTCATGTAAAGGAAAAGAGATCAAATGAATCTTGCCCAGTTGTTTGTCCGAAGAAAAATATGAATGAAATTACAATATCCGAAATTTGCCTCGAAAGTTTATCTATATGTTTCTTCCTTGATTGTACTTCTCCGGACAATTGATAAAGTCATTAAACTTACGAGCTACCAAATTTATTAAGTCCTTAATTGGGGAATGTTGACATAAAAACATCTGAAATAAATTAAGTAATGTTTTTAAAACATGCTTGTAAGGCACCAGATCAAATGAATCTAACCTATTTTAAAGACACTTGAATTATCTAAAACGTTGAGAATAAATAAAATTATAGCATTCATGCCCGAAATGAATGAGAGACGTCTTATTCATAAGCATAAAAATATGGTCCTTATACTTAGTCATTAAATGACTCAAAACTGGAAGGATTTGCCCGGTATGAATCAAACTAAAGTAAATGTTTGTATTCAAAGATTGATTAAGTCATTTTTAAGACCGGGGAACTTTTACCCGGATCAAAATAAGCTAAGTGATGGTTTATTTAAGTAAAACCTGAAAGCCAGAGGTAGTTAAGCCCGAATTGGGTTAAAAGCTTTATTTGGTTAAGTTATTAAAAATAAAAAACAATAACAGATGCGGAAATATAGAAAAGTTATAATTGAGAAGAAAGATTAAAATATATTCACTTATAAACAAGGCCGGGGAAACGGCCAAAACAAAACATACTAAAAGGGAAAACAAAAAAATACAAAGGCACAAAGGATAGTAGGTTAGTAAGATTCGGACTCGGAGTCATCGGGCTCTTCCTCAATGTTATCATCCTTCAACCAACGGAAGGCTTCTACCTCTATAATCTTAGCCTGAGTAATCGTGACATCCAAGTACTCGATCTCTTTACGAGCTTGCTCCAAGGTAAATCTTTGGACGTTCCAATAATATGCTCACTCTTAAGCATTATTTGAGCTCTTTCAGCATCCATATAGGTAAGATCCTGATCCCATTCGGCTAGAGCTTGAATCAATTGGGCCAAGATTTAAGCGTTCCTCTAGGAAGAGGCCCCGAGGTCATTTTTCAGCCTCTCAATAGTTTGAGGTTGCTGGGTAGCTTGATATTGAGACTCTTTCAAAGTAGTTTGTTTTGCAACTCGCTCTATATCTATCGAGGCAAGCTTGGTGTTGAGGCGATCGACCTTGGCATTGAGGTATTCTTGTTTTTACACTTGATAGTGTCGAACCTCTTCTTGTTCTCCAAAATCTTGGGTGAGGACTTAGACATCGTCGTAGATTTTATCATTCTCTTTGTCCAAGATTTATTTCCCTCATTAATAAGTTCGAGGTCATTCATGAGGTATTCACCTCTAACCCAGTCCAGTTCAACCCTAATAGTAGGAAAATCACTGGCTCATTTTAGCTTCTTTTTTGTTGAAGGACCCCTTTGATATGTCAGAATTCTTTCTCTTGGGCATCTATCTGGCCCTTGAGGTCTTCATTTTCTTCGAGGCATCGGAGGAAGCCCCCTCCGACTAAAACATGCAACTGCAAAAGAATGTGTCGAGCCCAAGTTAGTGTATGTTAAAAAAGGAAAGTATAAGAGAAAATAAGGAAGGGAAATACATACTCGATTGGAAGCATGCATGCCTTCGTTAAAGAGGCACTACTAAGAGACATTCTTCATCTTCTCTTTATCAAATTTTGATATGAGAGGCCTCAAATAGCTTGTGACCCCGACTGGCCGAGACAAGAAATTCGTGTCTTCGGGGAAAGAGAGAGTCGCAGTCCTCATTCTCTTTGGATCAACACTCAAAGCCGGGAATACTTCCAAGAGCTTGGATCAGGAGGAGGCGTCATTCTTTGGGGCGACTTGATTTTTTTAGCCTTTGAAGGATTGACAAGTGACCAAATCTGAAAGTGTCCATCGACGACACCAGACTTGTAGAGGTTCAGCCTCACCGAAGAGGCTTTCAAAATCTTCTTGCCTAAAGTTGTGGACCGGTTGTGATGGTGTAGGAGGAGTTGAAGTTCTTGGTTTCTTTGCTAACGACTCCTCATCTTTGGCTTCATTGTCATTTTCAATGATGGCGAGAACTGGCTCAGCAACCGAGGGTGTGGTGTCAGAAGTTGGTGCGGCATCGGATGATGGCACAGTAGCTTCAACTCCAATATTTTCTATAAATATAGCAAAAATGTCCTCTACCGGAGTGGTGGTAGTCTTCCTCACCCAAACATCTTCTGGTGAGATGCTGTTGTTCTAAGTCCCAGAAGGGCCACCCGCTTTCGGAGCCCATTTCCTCTTTGAAGTGACCTATGGTAACTTTGGAGGCTTTGTGGATTTGGATTTTGAGGATTTATTTTCCTTCGGCACCTCGACGATACGGCGAGTTGATGCGGCTAGATCGAGTACCGGATTAGGGAGAGCTGGAGCAATCGTAGGGTTGGTCCTTGGTTTTAAAGTGCCCTTCGGCACACGTAGGTGCTTGAAAAAAAAAGAAGTAAAAATGTGTACAAAAATAATAGTAAAAAAGGATTTCGGACGATACTAATTATGATTTTGAGCTTTTCATCGATTTTTGAAGAGTACTTCCATGTTTGTTTTCTGTGTGGAAGGGTGCTTATAATTTTTTCAAACCATGTTTGGAGGTCTTCGACATAGGCCAAAGTCCACTGGACGCTGAAAAGGTGGCAACAAAAAACTTAGGGCAAGTCATGAAAATCATAGGTTAGATAAAACAAAGGGATTTTGATACTTACAGTGCAGATTCCATTCCTCTGAAAAAGGCATGAACCTCGGCCAGAATTATTCCGGCGGTAGGAATCGCGACAAAATGCTCCATCCGACCTCGATCTCGATCTTCATCGATGCTTGAGAGGATGGAGAAATCATAGTGCGAGTAAAATTTAAAACACTTACACCAATTACTAAAAATTATGTTTACCGTAAATAATCTTGATATCAATTGAGTCATATCCAAAAGGATCGATATGTACCGTCCAAGGATGTGGTGCAGTGAATGAGATTGTTTCACCCCTAATAAGTGGTCTTGAGTTCAAACCTTGAATATGAAAAATTATTGGTAGAGAGCACGTCCCCCAGAAATGAGTCTTATCCGACGCGAATTCCAATATAATCAGGCTTTAATATGAGTATCAAACAGCAAATAGTACCACAAAAGGATCAATATGTAAATTGAAAAAAGTTAGTTTAAAATATAGTAAAGGACAATTCCATAGTTTACTCCAAAACTAATAAAAATCATTTTCATTTCAAATAGAAGCCGTACTCGGTTAATAATAATAATAATAATAAGATAAACGATCGAATGACACAAAGGCAATTGCTCTATAAGATAAACGATCATTTTCATTAGGCACTTGAGCAATTGCTCAACTGTTCTATGAGATTTTATGCGTATATTTGATTTGATAACATGCATTTATATCTTAAAACATTTTAATTAGTCGAAGGAACACAAAGGCAAATAGTACCAAGAATATGTACTTGTAGATTTTGTTCCACACTAGTACAAAATATTATAAATTACATTTCCCTAACGAAGTCCTAACAGCATGCTTCATTGGAACTTCCATTTTTTCATATACAAGTAGAAAATTCTAGAGAATTAAAAGGGAAAGAGGGTGGAAAAGTAAAGTTGAATAATTACTGAAGTGTTGTTAATATTTCTCTATTGTTGGATGAGTGTTTTGACAACATGAGTAATTAATCAGGACAACATCGCTTATGAATATAAGAATGTTGCCTGCAGTGTTGTGACAACATCACAGACAACATCTCTATAAACGATTTTGTCTATTCTTCCAGCCAAAATATTGATTGTTACTGTGTCGTAAAAATGATCTAGGCAAGCTAACCAGGAAGCCGTGAGAAAAGAAGAGGTCAATCTTGGAAGGAAAGCAACGTGAAGACCAAGTCAATGTAGTTGAGGATTTCATGGAGGCTGAATCGGTCCAAGCTGCTTCCTATTTTCTCTCAACTTCCGCAACCAACCAGTGAGAATTTCAAGGAATTTTCACACTATAAATAGAGGAGGAACTTCATTGTATCGGTATCCAGATTACAAAGATAAGAATAACCAAGGGAGCTCTCGGAAATTCACTCAAGAAATTGGATCAAACACAACTGCCTAAAATAGTATAACAACATCTAGTCCCTCATTACTATTGCTTCCCAGATTCTAGATTAAGCTCATTGTTGATGCAATTTAATGAAGATGTTGTATGTTTCTTTATAGATGTTTTGTCTTTAGGCTGAAGTCATCTTCGACTTCGTTTTTTGTAATTTCTTTTTATTCTATTTCTACAAATTGTAAAAAGAAATTCATTTGTAATTGTATATAGTATATACAATTCTTCGGTCATTGGCCATCAAGGGCTATATTAATATATACCCTTAAAATATAAAGCTTATGTCTTTTACTTTTTTCGCTGCATTTAGTATTTAAGGTTTATTATTGTTTTATCGGGTGTTGCCTCAAGTGTTGACACAACACTGAAGGCAACATAAGAATTTTTTTAGATTTTCAACGTTCGAATCTTTAGTTTTCCTACTTTTAATTGTTTATATGTAGTCACGGACCTAACAAGTGGTATCAGAGTCAACACTTTACACAATAAGTGATTGGTCTTGTATCTAAATGGCTATGGACTCAGCTATCCAAAATATTTGTAGACTTCTGATTCTTGATGGAACAAATTATGTCTATTTGAAGATTCGCCTATATTCGCACATCAAATCCATTGATGTTCCGGCATGGAGATCTGTCACCTAAGGATATGTCATTCCTAAGCTTCTAGCGGATGAGGATGGTGACATTTTTACCAAACCCAAATTCGAGTGGACTGCGGAAGAGGTCAATAATGCTAGTTTTAACGAAAAAGTCTTGAATG
This sequence comes from Przewalskia tangutica, assembly GCA_029844215.1. Lineage (NCBI taxonomy): Eukaryota > Viridiplantae > Streptophyta > Magnoliopsida > Solanales > Solanaceae > Przewalskia > Przewalskia tangutica. Next base: position 13,174,658 of record CM056725.1, on the reverse strand, counting down.
CAATTTTTGGATGGGTAGATTTATACATGTTCAAACTCATTCAGAATTGTACATCGGCTAAGGACGCTTGGGAGACCCTACACACTCATTGTGAGGGTACCTCGAGTGTGCGGTGAACACAGCTACACATGCTTTTGAGCCAATAAGAACACTTGAAGATGGAAGAGTCAGAGGATATAAAATTCTATTTTAAAAAGTTGATTGACATTGATGATCAGTGTCAAGTGCTTGGTTCTCCTTTGACCAACACACAACTTGTGGACAAAACCCTCAGATCTCTTCCTAAAAGGTTCAACACAAAGATTTTTGCTATTGAAGAGGCCCATAATCTTGCCACAATGGACCTACATGCCTTGATGGGCATCTTTTAAACTTATGAGATGAACATCAAGAGCCAAATGGACTTGTATAGAGACAAGACGATGGCACTCCAAGGTCAAACCTCGAAAATAAACATTGAAGACAAGGATGAAAACCTATAGGAAATAGGTGATGGTGTGATGTTGCCTTACTCACTCGACATTTTAATTCGATGATGAGGAATATGAACAATGATCAAAATAAAGCTAAATATAAGAAGCACCAAAATCCACTTTTCAAAAATCAGCAAATAAGATCACCTTCAGGACAAAGAAGTAGTAATACACTTAGAAAAACAAACTTAGACAATACCCATTTTGATCCTAAATAAATCGAGGGGGTGCAATGTCATGCATGCTCGGGTTGGAGACATTATTCTAATGAGTGTACAAACACCCTTTGGAAAATTGGTAAAAGTCTGTGGGTATCTCTCAGTGATGATGAAGACGAAGAAGAAGAATCACAGGCAATGCTGGAAGCAATGTTCGAACATTCATAGTCCGACAATGAAGATGTTGTTGACAGTGTTGTCTCTAATGTCATAACATATGTGACAACATTTGATACAACATCTGAAATCACAATAACGTCGAAATGGTATGTTTATTTTGCCTATTCTGATGTTAATTGTTTTAGTGATTTAATTTCTTCATGTGAAGTTGTAAACATGGATATAGTTGACTCTAACTATGAAGTGATAGAGGAATTACAAGATCTTTGTAAAGCATTGATCACAGAATCTGAGCAACTATATTCAAAAGCAAAATCTTCGGCTCTTGAAAATAATAATCTTAAAGGAACAATTACCCAGTTAGAGGTAGCACTTACCAAGAATGATCTAGAACTTGGTAAGATCCATGCAAGATTGAATTTAGCTGAGACCACCTTCCAAAGGCTCAACACGGGAACCTCCAAGTTGGACGAAATTTTAAGCTTCAGTAAGCCTACACAAGCTGGGCTTGGGTATCAGTCACCTCTTAAATCAAAAGCTTCTAATATCCATAGTAAAAGTGGGAAGATAAAGTTTGTTAAAGAAACACACAATGTTAAAAATTACTCACATGATACTAAGGATAGATTGAAGTTTGGATGCAGCTACTGTAAGAACTTAGGACATTTAATGCCCTACTGCTACAAACTTTAAAACTCTGTGCTCAGATCTTTGCCAAAAATGTCGTCACCAATGTTATCCAACATTGCTAACAACATTCGAAGAACCCGGTCTGAGAACAGAAAGAGTAAGAGTTTTGAGAAAGTATGAGTACCCAAACTAAACCTGTGTTATAATGTATGCATAACTATTTCACGTACTAACATTACAGGTTCTTGGTATTTCGATAGTGGTTGTTCACGACATATGACAGGTACCAAAATCTTTCTAAAGGATTATGATGACTTCAACGGAGGCATTTCCAAGCTTAACCCAAAGGATAAGATAGTGTGCGAGGATTATTTAAAAGGTAAGCAGACTTTTGTTTCCCATAATGTTGTCCAACACAATGGACAACACTCAAGTACGTCTCATTATTTTCAATTATTACATATGGATCTTATGGGTCCTATTGAAGTAGACAACCTAGGGGTATGAGATATTCCTTTGTGATAGTAGATGATTTTTCTAGATATACATGGATTTATTTTCTAAATAAAAAATCACAAACTTTTGACATGTTTAAAGTACTATACTCTAGGATTAGGAACTTGTTTTGTTCTCCCATTTTTTGGATTAGATCCGATGATGGAAGGAATTTGAGAACCAATCTTTTGTAAAATTTTGCGAAAAGAAAGGTATCTTCCATGAATTCTCAGCACCCAAGACTCCTCAACAAAATGGGATAGCTGAGAGGAAGAACAAAACATTGCAAGAAATGACGAGTAATGTTAAGTTCTAAATAGTTGTCAAACAAGTTTTGGGCAGAAGCCTTAAACACTTCATGTCACATCACTAATAGAGTTTATTTAAGGTCAGGTACCATAATGACACCCTATGAACTTTTAAATGAAGAGTAACCAACTCTGTATTACTTTCATATCTTTGGGTGTGTCTGCTATATTTTAAATGACAGAGATAAATTGGCAAAATTTGACTCAAAAGAGTGATAAAGGAATATTCATTGGCTATTCACATAATAATCACGCTTGCCGGATATACAATCTGAGGACTAAGATAATACAAGAGTCCGTCAATGTTATATTTGATGATCTTACAAATATCTCAGAAAAATCATCAGAGAATAACATTGTGGTTACAGTAGAAAATGAGCAACAAATTGAAGAAACAAATATTGTCCCGAATGCTGTCACAACACCAGAGACAACATCTGAACCACAAGAAGAGACCACATAGGTTGAAGTGGAGGAGGAGTCTGGAACTGAACTGCATGACCAAGTAAGATGAGACCCTCCGTCAAGGATTAAAAGAAACCATCCACTTGACCAGGTGATAGGGGGAGTTTTTTAGAGAATGCGTACAAGGGAGAAGGAACCAATCAACTATTGAGAAATGGTAAGGTATGCGTGTATGTCCACCACATACCAACATGTTAGTCTTTCTTGTCTCATATCTACCTTTGAACCAAAGAACGTTGGGGAAGCTTTAAAAGATAATTCTTGGATTCAACCAATGCAAGAAGAGCTTGAACAGTTCACCCGAAATGAAGTCTAGGACTTGGTTTCACGTCCTAACAACACAAATGTTATTGGGCCAAGTGGATATTCAAGAACAAATCAGATGAATTAGGGACAGTTGTTCGAAACAAAGCTCGTCTTGTTGCTCAAGTCTACACACATGTTGAAGGAATCGACTATGACGAAACCTTTGCACCTATAGCTAGAATTGAGTCAATACGACTATTACTTGCTATTGCTTGCTACCTAAAAATTACCTTGCATCAAATGGATATTAAAGGAGCATTTCTTAATGGTTATTTGGACAAGGAAGTTTATGTTGAATAAACAAAAGGATTTGAGGATCCCCACCATCCACATATGTATACAAACTTAAAAAGATTTTGTATGGGTTAAAACAAGCCTCATGTGCATGATATGGTCGTCTAACAAACTTTCTTCTTGACTTTGGTTTCAGCCGTGGAAAAGCTGATAGAACATTATTCATCAAAAGACACGACATAGATGTTGTGATTGCACAAATCTATGTTGACGACATTATTTTCGGATCGACTTCAAAATCTTATTTGGAGTCATTTGTTGAAGCGATGTTGACAACGTTTGAGATGAATATGATCGGGAAACTAACTGTTTTCTTAGGCTTGCAGATAAAACAGACTAAAGACAGGATATTTGTATCTCAAATCAAGTATGTCAAGAATCTGGTTAGAAATTTGGACTTTAAAACGCAAAACATATGAGGACACCAATGGGCTCTACACAACAGGTATGCAGAGACGATGTTGCCAAGGATGTTGACCCAACATTGTACCGATCAATAATAGGTAGTCTTCTATACCTTACTGTTAGTCACTCTGGCATTATGTTAGTATGTGTGTTTGTGCTAGGTTTCAAGCCTAATCTAATAGGATATAGTGACTCGGATTGGGCCGGTGATGTAGATGATAGAAAAAGCACTAGTGGTGGTTGTTTCTACTTAGGCAATAACTTAGTTTCATGGTATAGTCGGAAATAAAATTGTGTCTCTCTTTCGACTGCCGAATCTGAATATGTGACAGCTGAAAGTTGTTGTGCACAATTGATTTGTTTACGACACATGCTAGATGACTATGACCTATCAAGCAACACTATGGTTTTATATTATGATAATCTGAGTGCAATTAATATTTTCAAAAATCCTGTTCAGTATTCATGTACAAAACACATAGATATACGACATTATTTTTTAAGAAACTTAGTTAAAAACAGCTAGTTCAGATTGAACATGTTGATACACTTCATCAACTAGCTGACATTTTTACCAACGCTCTAGATCATGAGAGATTTTCTAGTTTGAAGAAATCTCTAGGTCTATGTTTTCTTTAAAATAAGGCAGCATATGTAGATGTTGGCTGAAATATTGTCTCAACATTCTGAGTAACATTTACTGTTTTGTCAATGTACATGGTAGATGTTGTAGTATTGTGCATATTTTTGGTTACTCAATTATGATTCAAGAAGGATAAGTTCTGAATGTGATATTGTTCTCTGCGATGGTATATATAAATCAATTATAGATAGCATAAAAATGGAGTATCATAAGAAGGCAAAACCTCTACATAAGATTTGGTTGTATTACAAAAGAACAGAGCTCTAAAATTGGTATCGTTCCTATTGTATAGGAGTACCATGTTTTTCAAAGAAGGTTGAAAATACCTCAAAAAATATTTTCATTTTAGACATAAAAGAATTATGTATGTGCTCAACTAAGTTAATTAAGGACACGGTGGGAAAATGTTACATTGGTCCAGGGGTCAATCTCATAGGGAGTATATACATAATATGTCTAATGTAAATGTAGAATCCGAAAGTCCTTGAAGTGTCATATTACTTATGTTGTCTAATGTAAATGTAGAATCCGAAAGTCCTTGAAGTGTCATATTACTTATGTTGTTCAAAATGTTTCCAACGTTGCTAACAACATCACCATCCAGTATGTTGATTATTTTTCAGAAAATTGTTTTTTCTGTTTTTATGTCTTATTTATTTATTTTTGAAATTAAATTCGTAATGTTTAAACTTCAAAATCCCGTTAAAACTGGATATTGATGGATTTTTAAATTTCAAAATTAGATGATATTATGCGCGATGTTACCTCTTTGTTTTAGGAGTGAAGAAATTTAATCCATCTATATTACCTAAATTTAAGGGAGAAGTCATTGCAATCTGTATAAGTGTTTCCATCTCATTTACTTTTAGTCAAATCACATCAAGCATCGTTTCAATCAATGGAAACCCAAGGATTAAATATACATTTTTCAAATCCATTTTTAAATAAAACTCCAAACTCTTCTAAACCCTCTCCTATGTTCATTTCTCCAAAATCCTCAAAAACTACTCCCAACACTAAAGAAAACACTCCAATTTCGATCAGTCCATCACAAAATCAAAAGGTATACAAACATTATGTACCGATTGATAACCCCAATCCTGACCCGGAATACCTTTGACAAGTTATTGTTCGTAGGGGTTCTGATAAACCAAGGAATCAGTTACCCATGTGACAACGATAACCCCATTGATGTTGATGCAACATCAATTTTTTCGAGCCTAGGTACTAGACCCACAACATCGACCTTTCTATATCGAAGATCGAAAAGGGTTTTTGATAACATTGTTCGAAAAAATCAGTCTGCCAAGAAGGCAAGATGTGAGTCGACTGTTCCGGTTGACTCAAGTAGCAATAGCAGCACTGACATAGATTTCAATGTGGATGACATTCCGGTAACACCACCCTTTGACATTTCTCCAGTTGCATCTGAATGTGAGGAAGATGTGGTGTCTGATGACACGCCTCTAAGCAGGTTCATTCCAAAGCGGGTCAGAAGAACATACAGAAATGTTGCTACAAATGTTGCCACAACATCCAATGTAACAAATAAAAATCAATCAGTAGACCTGGACTATGTTGCCCCAACAACTCAGGCAACACATGCACACACACCAACATATGACAGCAATCCAGAATCTGAATCAAATTCTGAGGTAATAGCTTACTCTATCATATTCCAAACTAAAACATGTGTTGATAACTGAAAATGGTTTCAAATAGAGTTATTAGAGCAGAGAAAGTCATTGACCTTAATTCATTTTCTGACAATGGCCTAGTCGATTTTTTGAGTAGTAGAAATTTACTGAGTTATGTAACTGGTAAAACATCCTACTGTGATAAGGTGATTAGAGTATTTTACGCTAATCTGTCACCTGTTCTTAAGAACATCAACTCAAAAAAAAATTGGGAAGGTGTACTTGTGCAACAAGGTATATAATTTTACACCAGATATCATCAACACCACTTTAGGATTAGCCATTGGAAAGAGAACTACTCAACCTAATCCCACAACTGAGGAGCTGAATGCTATGATTAAATACCTTATTAGTCATGTATCCAAACTTACTGCCTTGTTCACAACCCTACACAAACTTGTCTTATTTAACTGGTTACCTTCTCTAAATGAGACGGTAGTGACATTAGAGCAAATAACACTGTTGTTCAAAATAGAAAAGAGTTATAGAGCTTATTACAGATCTATCATATTTGATCATGTTGCCAATCTGGCAAAAAAGGAAAATAACTTTTTCCTTCCATATCACTCCTTAATCTATCAAATTTTAATCAATCAAGAGTTTAGGATCGAAAATGGGGATAAGTTGGGTCCTGCATTGAAAATATACGCAGTCCATAGAGCAGTGTTGAATAGTAGGGACAGAATCATTGATCTACCCTGGAAGAAAGAAAATTGAAACACAGATGTTGCATCAGATGTTGTCGACATTCAAGGCAACACTTGACAAAATCAGTTCTCCATATCCAAATAATGGCTATAAAAACACATTGTTGAACTCAACATCCAGATTGAAGAACTTGTGCGAGCTAGAGATTACTACATGGATATCATTTCTTCATAAAAAATGGGAGATGGAGACAGGGCCAGGTACAGACAATGATGCAGGGGGAGATGATTGCTAGTGTGCCATGTACAGACAAGGATGCAGGGGAGATGAGTGCAGTGTCAAGAGATGAAGGTGGAGCTGATTGCGGATTGTTTTGTTGAACGGAAAGCGGCTGGAAGCTAATGTGATATAAAACAATCTAGATGAGGGTGATAGGATCATGCGAGTGTGATGCTAATTGTTACTTTATTTTCCTTTATAACTTGTTGGTTTGTAATATTGTTTTGGAAACTCGAAGAATGTTTTGGTCTGTAAATATTTTGATATTTTATGGATGTTATATGACTATCAGTTTTGACTGATTACAACCGCGTTGTACGCAAGTCGCAACTAATAGACATAAGTTCAAACTTCAAACTAACTCAATCATCGATACAAAAATTACTTGGAATCTGTAACTGCATGTTGAGAGGGAGCATGGCCACACTCTTACTGATTTTAGATTGTTAGGACAACATCTGGAATCAGTATCCTAGGCATTTTTAGGTTTGTATAGAGTTTTGTGAAAAGGCAAAAAAAGGGAGATTGCTGATGTTGGATGAGTGTTGTGACAACACGAGTAATTAGTCAGGACAACATCGCTTATGAATCTAAGAATGTTGCCTGCAGTGTTGTGACAACATCACATACAACATCTCTATAAACGATTTTGCATATTCTTCCGACCAAAATAGTGATTGTTATTGTGAGGTAAAAATGACCTAGGCAAGCTAACCATGAAGCCGTGTTTAAAACATGAGAAAAGAAGAGGTCAAACTTGGAAGGAAAGCAACGTGAAGAGCAAGTCAATATAGTTGAGGATTTCATGGAGGCTGAATCAGTCTAAGCTGCTTCCTATTTTCTCTCAACTTCCGCAACCAACCAGTGAGAATTTCAAGGAATTTTCACACTATAAATAGAGGAGGAACTTCATTGTATCGGTATCCAGATTACAAAGATAAGAATAACCAAGGGAGCTCTCGGGAATTCACTCAAGAAACTGGATCAGACACCACTGCCTAAAGTAGTATAACAACATCTAGTCCCTCATTACTATTGTTTCCCAGATTCTAGATTAAGCTCATTATTGATGCAATTATAATGAAGATGTTGTATGTTTCTTTATAGATGTTTTGTCTTTAGGCTGAATTTCAATTTCAATTTTTTCGTCGGTGAATCTGGATTTCTTTATCATTAAGTAAAACTTAAGCATTTCCATGTTGGGAATATTGTTATATAGTATACTCCATCTTTTCAATTGCCTACCTCTTTTTAATGACGGAGAGTGCGAATTAAGCTTAAATGTAGTGTCTAATTCACAATAATCAACTCATTGTACCTTTTGATTAGAAATTTCGCGAGTGCTTTTTACGTTTTAAAGTTGTAAATAATTCAGAAAATTCAAACATTGTAAATATAGTTTTGGCGATTAAGCGACAATTTAGGCTTTTGAGCAATTGCTATTTGTTTTTTTGCTGAATTGTACTTTGAAGTAATATGAGATCTAATGCGTTTATTTGATTTGATAAAATGTATTTATATGTTAAAACATTTTAATTAGTTGAAGGAACACAAAAAGGCAAATAGTCCCTAGATTATGTACTTATAGATTTTGCTCCAGACTAGTGAATATTACTGTAAAGAATGGATCTTGGGCCTAACTCAACCTCAAAAGTTTGTGTGTAGAGTAAGGATTATTCAAGTCCATATAAGGAGTCCATGTTCTCATTCTATATCTGATGTGAGACTCTTAACACTCCTCCGCTCGCTCAAACCTTGTTAACTGGAGCGTTGATAATATAATTTGGAGGTCTAACATCGGTGAATAAAAAATTTGAATGGGTCTGGATCTGATACAATTTAAAGAATGGATCTTGGGCCTAACTCAACCCCAAAAGCTAGATTGTAGGGTGGGGATTGTTGATGCGCGATTTATGCATACGCTAAACACAAGTGCACGTGTCGTGGCAAGTAATATAGTCTAGAAGACCGAGTTATCGTCCTCAGGGATTAGTGTCCAATTACCAACTTCTATTCTGTAGTATCTATTTGGTAACCGATAATTTGATGATTTGTTTATAGCTATGATTATAGGTGCTAACTAAATTACTTTACTTTACTTCAGATATGGTGGAAATAGGGCTTCCAAATCTCCTCGACTATCCGCTCGCTTTACTCATTAATGCAAATAATTAAGGTTCTTCTTCTATTTTGAGATAACAGGTTAACTAAGCCGTTTTATACTCCTGTTAAGGTAATATAAACACTCAACCTCAATGTAGAACCCTTCTATCTTTCGATGACAAGATTGACTACAAATGAGGATTAAGAGTAATAACCTATTAAGCTACACAAGTATCGGGGTACTTTCGTCCACAATTTAAACCTATGTTTATTCAACTATAACATATTCACAATCTCCCCTTTCGGATTTCGATTAGAAATCATATAAGTTATGATAATTAGTGATCAATTAATTACCAAGCAATCAAAACAATTATTGAATAAATCTCAACAATAATAAGAAGAAACCAAAACATGCATTAATTCATAAGAACGAGGTTCAAGCGATTCGACATGGAAAGCCCTAAATTAAGTTAGTTCCTAGCCATAGACATGCCAAGAACTAAACTATTATCCAACATATACTAGAAAGAAAATAAAATAAAGAACAAGAAATTACTTAAAAGTAAGTCTCCAATCTTGATCCCCAAGTTGTGATGAATGGCAAGGTTTTCTCCTCTTTCAAATCTGACCTAAAGGTCCTTTTTATATCACCAAAAACGTCTCAAACCTTTTCCTTCTTGTCCTTGGCCCATTCCTATTCGGATTTGGCAATTTTTCCGCGATTTGGCGCCGTGAACCCAAACTTCGCGGCTCGCTTCGGTGCCGTGGCTCTGCTGCTGCTGGTTGGTTGGCGTCGCGCCGCCGCCCTGTTTCTCGCCCGAATTGCCAACTTTTTAGCTTTTGAGCTCTGGAACCTCTGTTTCTGCTCTCTTTTCGCTTTTTCTCACCAATGTGTCATTTTAAACCATTGTGACTCAAAAGTTAGTGGGTAGGGTAAGGATTGTTCAAGTCCATATAAGGAGTCCATGTTCTCATTCTATATCCGATGTGAGACTCTTAACACTCCCCCGCTCGCTCAAACCTTGTTAACTGAAGCGTTGATAATATAATTTGGAGGCCTAACATCGGTGAACAAAGAATTGGAATGGGTCTGGATCTGATACAATTTAAAGAATGGATCTTGGGCCTAACTCAACCCCAAAAGCTAGATTGTGGTGTGAGGATTGTCTAAATCCATATAAGAAGTCAATGTTCTCGTTCCATATACGATGTGAAACTCTTAACGAATACTATCAGGGTGTCTTTGGGCCTGTGTCAACTACGCTATAGCACAAGACCCAAAATTTTAGGGGCCTCCAATTTGAGCCGTGCCTATTGCTGGGATACCCTGCTTTCATTCCAAATATAAAGAGAAAGAAAAAAGAAACTAAAGTAGAAATGTAGAATAAAGTAATCTTTTAAGATAAAAGGAAGATTTTTTCTCCATAAGCTCCAGCAAAAAAATATATCAGCCCAAAAAAATATATCAGTGATTTTTTTAAGGGTCGCTTTTATGAATTAAAACAGGACCTTCAAAATGTTTGAGACGGATCTGATTACTATAAATTACATTTCCCTAAGTACTAAGTACTAACAACATGCTTCATGGCAACTTCCATATTTTCATATATGAATTGAAAATTATAGTAAAGGGCAAGAGGGGGGAAAAGGTTGAATAATTCCTGAAGTGTTGTTAATTAATATTTCCTTTTTCTATTATTTTATTAGAAACATAAATATCTATATTAAAGTGGAGAAATTAAAGCCCAATAGTTTTTTGTCCTAAAAAGCTTTAAGACTAATTTAAAGATTTTCTAGTTTTTTGCTCAAGTAGATGTCAATACACCTTTAAATGACTGACATGTGTCCTAAAAATTATAAAGGGCTGAGATGTTCATTTACTTCATTCCCAATTAATTATTTAAATTATAATTTTTTACAATAAGTCTAATGAAAGTTACCATTTTTATATACTATTTCAAAAAAGACAATAGTTGTCTGCCACTAACAAATAGGGCTGCACAAAAGTCGGTTCAGACCGAAAAATTGGACCGGACCGAGAAATTCGATCCGGTCTTCGGTCGTAATGATCTGAGTTGTCGATTTGGTCGATCTGGATCAGTCCAAGTCATTTCGATCTGCATCAATTATAAATATTTTTTTTTATAATATATATAATTCCTAATATATATTGAATTATATAACTCCTAATATATATAATATATATATTTTTAAATTCCTAATATATAATATATATAATTCCGGGTCGGGTCCGGGGCCCAGTTTTTTAAAAAAAAATTGAATTTCCAATACTGAAATTGACATTCTCGGACACATTACCACAAAATTTGTACGTTGAAATCTATTGTATATCGCGAAATATTTAGATTTTAAAAGGGAAAAAACGTAACGATTTGGGGGAAAAGTGAAATTGAGGGGCAAGATGGACGTTTTTTGGAGAAATCGACTGAATCAAACCGCTGTAGCGGTTTGCCCACCCCCATATCGAAAAAATACGTGAAATAAAAAAAAAAGTAAAACGGACGTCCGAGCGCAAAGTTATGACCATATAAAGTTTGATCAATTTACAACCTATATTTGATATGTCAATACGTCCAAAGTGGCGAGAAAGCGGTGGGGTTTGGAGAAATTTGGAGGGGGCAAATGCATTCGGTCCAATAAACCGGATCGGATCGAAAATGACACGGACGGACCGAAATTCGATCCTAGTGATATGGGTTTAACCCGACAAATCATACATATTAGCAGGTGTTTTTTCTTTTTCTTTTACACATTTAAATGTACTTTAAAATTCTGTAACTGAACAAAAATTAATTAATATTTTTCTATAGAAATTAATACGAGCTTAAATAATGGTGTATTGATGTCATTCATACAGCAGTAATCTCAGTCTTTCATAATTTCGAGTCTACTTAACCTTTTAAAGTTATTTTCCTCTTTTTAAAGATAGTTATTTTCATGTCAGGACGCTGTTATGTTTGCTAAGTCATATATTAAACTTTGGTTTGTTCCATCATTTTTCAATTATTTTCCTCTTTTTAATGAAGAGAGCGTGAATCAAACTCAAATCTTTTAATCATCTTCATATGGGAACATTATAATATATGTTACGTCAGAAACTTTGATCTACTTCAACGTTTTTAATTATCTACCTCTTTGTAATAATGAAACAATCAATATCAAATCTTTTTTTCCATAAATTCAGACCTCTCTATCAACAACAAAAAACTCCATGTCGCGATGCTATTATATACGCTTAACTACATATTTAAAACATTATAATCTTCAACTTAACGTAACATGTAACTTAGCGTATTAAAGTATGTCCAATTTACCCGCAAGGGTAGCCAAGTTAATTGTGATGAAGCGCGGGGCGCAAGTCGCGAGTTCGATCCTCGCATAAACCTTCTTGGTTGGCACACACATGACTGCCAAGTGTAGTTGTCGGCGGCGTGGTTTGCGGCTATGCGTCATTTCGGGGTTTACGCTGCGTACTCGAAGAGTAGCGGTGCCGTTCGCCGTTAAAAAAAAAAAAAAAAAAAAAGTATGTCCAATTTAAATGTCTAGTGTTGTTTGAATCCTTATCAAATAGTGACATCTTATACTAAATATTAGCTCCATTATTTTTCCGACATTACACGTACAACGAACTGGAATATATCACATGAAAAAGCTGTAAGATGTCTAACACATTATCATCACACCTCTTTTTTTCTTGCAAGTGCAAAGGTAAAGTGTTTTTTTAAAAAAAAGGAGTAAAATCGTCATTGGGTCCATGAAATTAAACAAGAGCATAAAAATCAATGATGCTTAAGGGGATTACTTTGTACTAAGATGCTTAAGGGGATTACTTTATACTAATTAAGATTCTTAATCTACTTTCCCAAGGTTGTATCACACAAATATATAAAGTAGGTTAGTTTATGTTGTGCTACCACAAATAATCTATGATACATCAAGGAATATTACAAAATCGATGCTATTGGTTCACGCCAATAGTTTAGTAAAAGAACATTAGTATTAGTTTCTCGTACTATATTATTGGTTGAATCATATCACAATCTATAGATTATATAGTCCCTTTAATAAAAGGGCAATAGTATTTTCTGGTACGATATAATTGTTGTTTTAATAAGAGTGCAATAATATTTTCTGATACAATAGGATCGTTGATTTAAATCAGACAGAGTATCGTGATCGTGACAATTAATCATATAAGTGTAAGTGGAAAGTCACTTTAATTTGTTGGTTCTCCACTTGTAAATTTGGTGGAACCCAAATACAAATTAAAGCAATGAAAAAAAGGAAGGTAGAACAAAGTAAAAATGTGAATTTTGAACAAAAAATTGAAAAAAAAAGAATGAAATAAAACATACAACAGCAACACTACGCCCTCTTTATGTCATGCTAAGGTGGCATTCAATTTGAAATTACCTGTCAAAATTTTCATAGAGCTCTAAAAGCTTTTGCACATACAAATATTGATTTTCAAACGTCATTCTCATTTTCAAAGGAAAACAACCATGTAATAATATAATTTACAGTGTAAACATTAACAGTAGTATAATAATATTTCTATCCATAATTAGAATATTATATAAATATAATTATGGTAAAACTAGGATTCGTTTTGTATATGAGACTAAGATTCTTCTTGTATATGAGATGAACATTGTACAATATATATATTGCTATTAATGAGAAAGACTCTCCAAGGGAGATTAATATCATCTTACATGGTATCAAAAGCCAAAACTCTACCCACTCTCTAAACTTTCTTCTCTGCGCGCCGACCCTCCCCAGTCCTCCTTCCTACGCAGTGCTACTCCACTTTCTAGGGTTTAATTTTTTTACTTTCTCTTCTAAATTACATCCACTATCATGACTCCCCCTGAATCCCCTACAGCCTCCTCCACCGAATTCACTCCCGAAACACCAAAACCATCTTTTCACCCAGCCGTAACAGTTACCAATATCAAGAACTGCATCCCCATTCTTCTTGATCAAGAAAACGGTCAGTATTCTCCTTGGGTTGAACTATTTCGCATTCATGCATGTGTCTACAACGTGTTTGATCATATCGATAATACTATTTCTCGCCCCCGGAGGTTGATGATTCTACATGGCATCGTCTCGACACTGCCGTCAAACAGTGGATATATGATAGTATCTCTCAGGATCTTCTCCTGACTATCATGAAATCTGGCGCCACCGCCAGTGAATTGTGGATTTTTTTTTGAAGAAATCTTTCAGGATAACAAGCACACTCGTGCCGTGTATTTGGAGGAACAGTTTAACAAAACATGTCTTGAAAACTTCTCCAACGTGACTAAGTACTGCAAGCAGCTAAAACTTATGGCGGATCAACTCTCCAACGTCGGCACGCCTGTCTCTAAAACAAAATTGGTGTTACAAATGATTGCAGGCCTTCCTAAAGGTGAATATGATACATTGACCGCCATGATTCAACAGGCAGATCCGTTACCCAGTTTTAACAAAGCTCGCTCACAGTTATTGCTTGAAGAAACACGTCGTGCTAAGCAAGATAAGCACAATCAACAGGCGTTAGCTGTCGACACGCAACCCCAAGACCCGACATCGCCGGAAAACTCTCAACCGCGTCAGGGCCGCTGCGGCAGAGGAGGTCGTGGTCGTGGCAAGGGTCGCGGTCAGCAGAACCAGCAACAGTAGGGTCCGCAGAACAACTGGGCCGCAGCGCCGCCAGCATGATAACGTCTGGCGCCTCAGCATTACAAGATAACGTCCACAGCGCTCGATGCTGCGGCGGCTTAAGTCTGAGCCGCGACGCCGCCCCTTTCCAATACGAGCAGCGCTTCAACCAGTATTCTCAACACGGGTTGTTGGGCCCAGCTCCAGCCACTCGGCAAGACAGTACCCGCAGCAAGCCCACTTTATGCAAGGACAATTCCAGCAGCCTGCTTCTAGCATGGCCCCCTCTGACTTAGGTCAGGCTTTCAGCAGCCTAAACCAGCAACAACTGGACAACAGTTGGATCATGGACTCCGGTTCCACACCTCACCCGGTCTGCAGGTAACATTCCTAAAATGTTTAGTTTAAAGCATCCTCAATTTATTACAGTTGTCAATGACCACCACATTCCAATACAGGGCTTTGGTACATCCTACACACCACCTCCCCATCCACTCTTCTCCATTAAAAATGTCTTATATGCCCCACACATCATTAAGAACCTAATTTATGTCCGCAAATTTACTCGTAATAACTCTGTCTCTGTTGACTTTGACCATTTTGGTTTCACTGTGAAGGATATGTATACGGGGACACCTCTTACGAGATGCAATAGCACGGGGGATCTCTATCCATTCCCTTCCACCTCCGCTGGTGGATCTCGCTCGCCCGTCTCTCTAGCGGTTATTTCTTCATCAGCATGGCATAATATGCTTGGTCATCCAGGAGCCCCAACTTTTAATTTTCTTAGAGGCAATAATTTTATTACTTGTAATAATGGAAAGCTTGCCCAAAACTGTGTTTTTTATTCTTTAGGAAAACATACTCGTCTTTCATTTAAATCATCTAATAGTGTTACCTTTGCACCATTTGATATTATACATGTCGATCTATGGACATCACTTATTGCTAGTTTTCTCGGTCATAAATATTATCTTGTCTTACTAGATGATTTTTCTCACTATGTTTGGTTATATCCTCTCAAATTTAAATCAGAAGTGTTTGCCAAATTTCTTGAGTTTCGAACATTCATTCAAACATAATTTGAAAAATGTATAAAATCCTTTTCAGTGCGATAATGATCGTAAATTCAACAACTCTATATTTCTCCGTTTTTCGTACTAATAATGGCATGGTCTTCGCTTCTCCTGCCCCCACACCTCCCCACAAAATGGTAAAGCTGAAAGAATCATCTGCACCATTAATAATATGATTCGCACTCTATTGATTCATGTCTCCCTCCCTCCGTCCTTCTAGGTATATGCTGCTAAAATGTCAGAATACATTCTAAATATTCTTCCAACTAGCACCCTTCACAATATGGCCCCTACCGAAATCATCTATCATAGAGTCCCCTCTTATGATCATCTACGGATATTTAGTTGTCTATGCTATTCTAACCTTGCCTCTACTGCTTCTCACAAACTATCCCCCTGGTCCACTCCATGTGTCTTCCTAGGCTTTTCGCCGAACCATAGGGGCTATCTATGCTATGGTTTGTCCACTCGTCAAATCCACATCTCTCGTCACGCCACATTCGACGAGATCACATTCCCATTTTCGAATCTTCAAAAACTGGATTACTCCTTTCTTGATGAGCCTGCCATTTCTCCCATCATTCTCAGTCAAATACAGTCATCAATGTCATCAGCTTCGCGGCCCATCATGGAGGCGCCGAGGGGCCATTCTTCCAGTGACGAAAATTATTTTGTCCCGTCGTCAGCGTCGCGACCCAATGATGAGGCGCTGCGGCGCCATTCTTCTAGTGACCAACAGTCTTCACCACCTTCATCAGCGCTGCATCTCAGTGATGAGGCACCGCGGTGCCAAAACTTCAGAGAGGACTGCAGTTCAAGCGCAGCGGCCCTTGATCACGGCACCGCGGCGCCTTCGACGGCAGTTCATCCACCCTCCCCTTATCCGACCTCACCCTCTGTATCGGATCCCCCTACTGTCCCCACTCACCATATGGAAACTCGTGCTAGACATGGGATCTTCAAACCTAAAGTTCAATATAACCTGTCTGTCCAAACCATCTCTCCACTTTCCAAAAATCCCAAATTAGCCAAACAAGACCCTAATTGGAATGCGGCTATGTCTGAGGAATTCAATATTTTGACTAAACAGCACACATGAGATCTAGTACCTAGACCTGAGAGGGTGAATGTGGTTCGTTGTATGTGGTTATTTCGTCATAAATTTAGAGACATTGAGGATCTTGAGAGGTATAAGACACGTCTTGTGGCTAATGGCACGAATCAATAGGAGGGCATTGATTGTGGTGAGACATTCAGCCCGGTTATCAAACCGGCTACCATTCGCACAGTATTGAGCAAAGCTATGGGCAGACACTGGCTGATACATCAACTTGGTGTGAAGAATGCATTTTTACATGGGGACCTGAGAGAAACAATCTACATGCATCAGCCGCCTGGGTTCACCATCCTGCAGTCCCTCACTATGTGTGTCGTTTCCGTAAGTCACTAAATGGCCTAAAACATGCTCCCCGTGTGTGGTATGATCGTTTTGTCAGGTATATCTTGCAGATTGGGTTTGTATGCAGCAGAGTGATACATCACTGTTACACCCCGTAGTTTCAGGACATGTATATAAGGACCTACGTGAGAAGATACGACTTTAAGTTTGAAACGAAAGGAAGATTACTTTTTCCTACGGAAAATATTCCGAACCTCGTGAAGGAAAAGAGTTTAATAATTGGAATTTGGTTCTCAAATTTGATATTTGAGACTTATAGAATTTATTAGAATTTTTGGAGACATAAAATATTTTGAACCAATAGGAGGGTGACACGTGTCACCCCCACATGGCCCATGTTGGGAGAGAAAGTGTTGGCCAAGTGGGCTCAAGATATTTATTGTGCACAATCCTAGCCACACACGTGTTCTAATCTCCACCATTGGTTTCATTATATATTCACCTAGTAGTGCAAGATTTTAACACTTAGAAAATTTTCAAGAAAACTTTGTGCACTTCATAGGAGGCTCTCGGCCAAGGCAACCTAGAAGAAGAAAAAATTCTTCAAATGTTGTTGATAAATCCCCATATTCAAACCAAGGATCCCTGTAGTATAAAAAGCATAAACAACCTCTTAAATCCCGGAAATACTACGTTAATCCGCTAGTCGCACCTTGAAACCCTAAGGTGTTCTTCATATTTTGAGTTGGAACTTGAAGAGAAGTTGGTTATGAACTTCTAAGGGTTGCTTGGAGTGGATTGGAACGTAAAGGAAAGGAGCTACAGTTGCTAAGGATCGACTTTTAATCTTGGATTATATTTGGGCTTAGTGAGGTAATGATTCTTGTCTTCTTAATGTAATTGAAGATTACATGTTATAGTAGTTGATAAATGAGCTACTACTATAAGGAATAAAGATGTATAAGTATTTAGGATAATTGGAGGGTTAAAACCGAGACATGGCATGTTAGCCATTGAAGTTGTTAATCAATTTAGTTGTTAGTTATAATTGTCACATGTTATACAAGAAAGGGAATTTAGTTGTTATAATTGTTATGACGTATTAACATGTTGGAGTAATGACTTGGATTAAAGAATTGAAAAAGGACTATATGTGGTATTGTTGTTTGATTGGTTGTGCCTTAAATGTGGCGTATTGGTCATTGATTTTTGGGCCTTGAAAAAGGTGGAAAAGTACGTAGAAACAGGGGAAGTGTTGTTCAATATTCCGTAGAATAAGAGACCTTATACTTAGTATTATTCTACCTTAGAAAGCTAGAAGTTGATAGACGTATTATGGTCATTATAGGTTTACATTCTACGTGCGGCGTATTCAACTTAGCGGGTGGATTAAGCCGAAGAGGTATGTGGAACTTTCCTTATCTTCTTGAGCATGAATCTTATAAATGTATAGTACGGTTAACGTACATGTCTTAAATGAATTCGGTTTCATTTTGGTACCATTGATTTGATTTAAAAAGGTACAAGTTTAGTTGAGTTGGAAAGTTAAACTCACTTGGTTTTTAAAGGATGTAAATGCCTTAGTTTTTCTAAAAGCATAAATTGTTATAATGACTTTATGGGAAGTTAGTTATAACGACTTTATGGGAAGTTAAAAGAGTGGTTTACTTGAATGATTTAAAAGACAATAAATGATTTGATTTCGAAAGTATACGATACTTGATTTAAAGAGTATAAGTAACTTGATTTAAAGGTATAGGTTACTTGAGTTTGGAAAGTAGAAGTTACTTGGTTTTAAAGCCTTGAAATGAATTTCTAAAGGTGTAGTAACTTTATTTGAAAAATAGACATGTCTTGATACTACGGGTGTTAGTATCTTGTGGCTTTTATATGAAAAAGGTTATTTTTAAAGAAATAGAAGTACGTAGTACTTTGGGGTTAAATTCCTGGATTTTACATGATAGTGCCTTAAGTTTAATTAATGAGAGTTAAAGATTGCTAACTTGCATATATTGTTCATGATGGCCGTTAGTGCTAGTGTTATATTATTTATTACAGGGTCAATCCCCGGGTCATTTTGCATTTTGCATTTCCGTGGATTTGCTCCCCACGATGTGAGTATGACGTATATGCTCATTGCGAGCCCACAGGGTCCATGCGGGTGAAATAGTCTCATGCGACGCAAATTTCCTCATGCGGGTCCACAAGACCTATGCGGGTGAAATAGTCCCAGGAGTAGGATTGCATAATGATACTACGGGCGGGTGGCCCTAGTTTGATCATAAGCTTCCTATTTTTAAACAGTAATGTTTACTCTTATTTACTCTCATTATTAGTAAGGCACACAGATCGTTAATTTGGTTATCATACATGTCTCGACTTTATTTTAGACTATATGATTTCATTCTGATTTCAGTTTCATATACTTGGTACATGTTTTATCGACTTCTCCTGGGGCTGCGTTCATGCCGCAGGTAGAGGTAAACAGGTTGTTGATCCTCACTCTTAGGATCACTGTTCAGCTTTTGGAAGGCTCCATTACTCCGGAGGCTCACCTTTTGGTACGGATCCCTGCTGTGGTAAATTTATGTACATTCAGGGGTATGGCGGGGCCCTGTCCCGTCATAGATAGGGTCCAAACTCTTAGAGGTCTGTAGTCATGTTTTGTGGGTTGGACTTGTAAAAGATGTATCCCTTTGTTATGTATATATGCAGAAAGGTAACCTTATCGGCTAGCCTAGTTCTTATTTCACATTACTACATGTCTATGAGCTTTATTTATATTCCGCTTGTTATCTCTGATGTATACCTGTAAGGGTGCCTAGGTATGACACCAGTCGCGGGCCCGGGGTCGGGTCGTGCAAAAGTGGTATCAGAGCAGTTAGTCCTCAGAAAGTGTCTACAGACCGTGTCTAGTAAATTCTTGCTTATCAGTGTGTTGTGCACCACACCTATAATCAGGAGGCTACAGGATATTTAGGATTGGGCTACAGTAGAGCTGTGTTATTAGGTTGATCTCTCTCTGACGTAATCTTGTGTATCAGTTATGCCTCCACGGAAGGCAACAGCAGCCCAGAAGGGCAAAGCGGCGATGAGTTCTTTGGTAGGGCCTTGAGAAGTCACTAGGGCTCAGGCCCAGAATATGCCTGAGGTTGTGGCCCAGTCGGCGAGTTGATTCTGCCCGATAGTACGAGGGCTTAGGCATTGCGGCTCAATGATTCCGATACCGAGCCTCGGTCCATCGGCGAGGCGAAGGATAGAACTACTGAGAATCTGATTCGATTCTTGGCGGAGATAGTGGCGAGCGGCTGAGCGAGGCCGTGCGAACCACAAGCGAGCAGTTTGAGGTTGGGATTTTACGGTTGCAATCCGCCAGAGTTCTATGGGTCGAGACCTGAGGATGACCCTCACGAGTTTAATCGGCAGGTGCAGCGGACTATGCGGGTGATTAAGGCCTCGGAGGTCGAGTCAGTTGTACTAGCTTCTTACGATTCTGCGATGTTGCGGTGGCTGGTTTGAGTCGTGGGGCGTCGGGCGTGGGTGCTCCTCCAGCCATTTGGGACGAGTTCACAGAGGCCTTCCTAGATCACTTCTTGCCTCCTGAGATGAGGAGAGCCCGGGTTGATAGGTTTCTGACATTGCGGCAGGGTTCAGGACCATCAGAGAGTATTGACTAAAGTTCGACTCATTGACTAGGTATGCGCCCGCTATTGTGGCTGACATGGCGGATAGAGTTCACCGCTACGTGATAGGGCTAGACCGCTACTTGGTTGATGGATGCATGGCAGTGGCTCTTCAGCCAGGTATGGATATTTCTAGGATCGAGCATACACGCGAAGTGGAAAACGAGCATAGAAGTCGGCGACGGAGGCGATATAAGAGGGCGGGGCGGTATGGTTTTCGGGTAACTTTCGAGGCGGACAGCCTCAGCAGTAGGCTAGGTATGCGTCTCGGTCGATCTGAGTACTTCTCTCGATCTTACGGCGACAGTTTAATCACCGGGTTATTGGGAGCGGTCGAGTTCGGGGCCGGGTTTCCAGGAGCGGTACTATCCAGATGAGGCCACCTTTACCTCGTATGGTCGATGCGGTAGATCCCATTCTGGGGAGTGTCATATTTCTTCGGGAGCCTGTTTCTCTTGCGGCCAGCAGGGCTATTTGAAGAGGGATTGTCCGACCAGAGGCGGCACGGGTAGTATGGCTAGCCTACAGTCGATTCTTGGTCATCATCTTATGGTAAATGCGCCGGAGCGGTGTTCTGGTCGATGAAGGCGGCGAGAGGTCCTAGTTCTAGCGGTCCTCCAAACCGCATCTATGCCTTAGCCAGTCGACAGGATCAGGAGACTTCGCCAGATGTCGTCACAGGTATACTATTGATTTCATGTTGTGACGTTTATGCTTTGATAGATCCGGGTTCTACCTTGTCCTATATATCTCCTCTTATTGCTGGTAGAATAGGAATAGAACCGGTGTCGATAGAACCTTTTGAGGTAGCTACGTCAGTGGGTGATTCGGTGGTAGTTGAGCGGGTATATAAGAATTGCCCGGTGATTTTACATAGTCGTCAGACCCTAGCAGACTTGATAGATCTAGATATAATAGATTTTGATGTCATTATGGGTATGGATTGGTTGGATTCTTGTTATGCCAATGTTGACTGTAGAGACAGATTGATTCGATTCCAGTTTCTCGGTGAGCCGGTTATTGAGTGGAAAGGGGATACTGCGTTGCCGATGGGTAGGTTTATTTCTTACCTCAAGGCTAGGAAGATGGTTCAGAAAGGGTATATTTATCATCTTATTCGGGTGTTAGATACGGAGGCTGAGGTGCCATTTCTTCAGTCAATTCCGGTGGTTAGAGAATTTTTGGATGTTTTTCCAGATGATCTCCCAGGTATTCCTCTAGAGTGGGAGATAGAGTTCTGTATTGATGTTCTTCCAGATACTCGACCTATATCTATTCCTCAGTACAGAATGGCACCTGCTGAGTTGAAAGAGTTGAAGGACCAACTTAAAGACTTGCTGGAGAAAGGCTTTATTAAGCCTAGTACTTCACCTTGGGGAGCGCCGGTATTATTTGTGAAGAAGAAGGATGGGACGCTGCGTATGTGTATTGACTACAGGCAGCTGAACAAGGTAACCATCAAGAATAGGTACCCCCTCCCTAGGATTGATGATTTGTTTGATCAGTTGCAGGGTACGAAGTATTTTTCCAAGATAGATCTGCGATACGGGTATCATCAAGTACGAGTTAGAGAGGCAGATATCCCGAATACTGCATTCAGGACCCGGTACGGGCATTATGAGTTTAGGGTGATGTTGTTCGGATTGACTAATGCTCCAGTGGTATTTATGGATTTGATGAACCGGGTGTTCAAGTCATTTCTGGATACATTTGTTATATTATTCATTGATGACATCCTGGTTTACTCGCGCGGGCGAGCATGCGGATCATTTGAGGGCGGTACTTATAGTCCTCAGGCGGCGATTGTATGTCAAGTTCTCTAAGTGTGAGTTACGGTTGGCCTCGGTGGCATTCTTGGGAGCACGTTGTCGGGCGATGGTATTGGGTTGATCTGGCGAAGATTGGGGCGGTGAAAACTTGGCCTAGACCTCTACCGGCGAGTGCGTGCGTAGCTTCTTAGGGCTTACGGGTTATTACCGGAGATTTGTGGAAAAGTTCGCTTCAATCTCAGCGCCTTTGACTAGGCTGACTCAGAAAGTGGCTAAGTTCCAGTGGACGGATGCTTGTGAGAAGGGCTTCCAGTTATTAAAGGAGAAGTTGACGATAGCTCCAGTTCTTACTCTTTCCGAGGGATTAGAGGGTTGTGTGGTTTTTTGTGATGCTTCGGGTGTCGGACTTGGTTGCGTGTTGATGCAGCATGGTAAGGTTATAGCTACGGCGTCAGCGGCTCAGGAAGCATGAGAGAAACTACCCTACTCATGATTTGGAGTTAGCGGCAGTGATACATTCTTTGAAGATTTGGAGGCATTACTTATATGGGGTTCATGTGGATAATTATACTGACCACAAGAGCCTCCAGTATATCTTCAGGCAGAGGGAGCTGAACTTGTGGCAGAGACGGTGGTTAGAGTTGCTGAAGGATTATGATGTTGATATCCTATACCACCCGGGGAAAGCCAATGTGGTTGCAGATGCTCTTAGTCGTAGATTTATGAGTAGTCTGTCAGACGTGCAGCCAGATAGAAGGGACATGGTTCGTTAGATTCATCAGTTAGCGAGCCTTGAGGTTCGGTTGGTTGATTCCGATGATAGTGGGATGCCGGTTCGAGAGTTTGCCGAGTCTTCTATCATTGAGGAGGTGAAGAGGCGACAATATGAGGATCCGGTTCTGGTACGGTATCGAGATACGGCTCTTCGAGAGGAGAAAAGTTCATTTTAGGTAGCACGTGATGGGGTGCTAAGGTACGAGGATAGATTGTGTACGATGTTGCGGGACTCGTCGGCGGAGTTCTAGGGAGGCACTGCGGTGCTCGTTATTCGATTCATCGGAAGTCGACTAAGATGTACCATGACCTCGATGTGTGTATTGGTGGGATGGCACGAAGAGGGCGTGGCGAGTTCGTTGCTCGATGTCGAATTGTCGGCGAGTCGAGGTTGAGCACCAGAAGCCTGGTGGGCTATTACAGACGATTGAGATTCCGACGTGGAAGTGGGAGGTGATCAACATGGATTTTGTTACAGAGTTACCTCGTACTCAGAGGAAGTGTGATTCCACCTGGGTTATAGTAGACAGGCTGACAAAATCAGCCCATTTTCTTCCAGTCGGGACTACTTATTGGTGAGATTATGCTAGGCTATATCCAGGAGATTGTGAGGCATGCGGAGTTCCTACATCTATTATATCAGACAGAGGGCCCGATTACGGCTAACACGGAGGTCTTTTGAAGGGTTAGGGACAGGTGAATCTCGATACTACATTTCACCTCGGGCCAAGCGAAGGCGAGCGTACTATCCGACAACGAGGATATGCTGAGGGCCTGTATTATTGACTTCAGGGGTATCTGGGAGGATTATTTGCCTCTTGCTGAGTTTGCGTATAATAGCAGCTACCATTCCAGTATTCAGATGGCACCTTATGAGGCCTTATATGGAAGGAAATATAGGTCGTTGATCGGTTGGTTCGATGTTGGCGAGTGCGATTAGTTGGCGAACTTGATTCGGTGTGGATAAGGTAAAGCTTATCCAGGAGAGGTTATTAGCGGCTGAGTCGGCGAAGTCGTATGCGGTGTCGGCGTCGACAACGGAGTTTGACAGCGATTGGGTGTTCTTGAAGGTATCACCCATGAAGGGTGTGATGAGGTTCGGAAAGAAGAGGAAACTTAGCCCGAGTACATTGGGCCATACGGTTGTTCGCGAGTAGGCAAGGTTGCCTATGAGTTAGATGCGCCATCCGATCTAGAAGCGATGCGTCCGGTCTTCTATGTTTCTATGTTACGGAAGTGTATCGGAGATCCGTCGAGTTTTCGATTAGTGATGTCGGTGTGAGGGTTATCATATGAGGAGAGTCCTATAGCGATACTTGATCATCAGGTCAGACGATTACGGACTAAGGATGTGGCTTCCGTCAAGGTCTTGTGGCGGAATGATAATAGAGAGAAGATGACTTGGGAAGCAGAGGAGGACATGATGCAGAAGTATCCTCACTTGTTCCCTACACCTACAGGTAATTCATTCTCCCTACTTGTCGATTTTGATTGACGTATATGCATAAGTGTTATATTGTGGCCATGTGGCATATTTTATTGTGTTGGGTATAGTTAAAGGGGACTATGCCGACCTCGGTTTAAGATTGAACTTAGTAAGAACATTCGGGACGAATGTTTCTAAGGGGGGAAAAATGTTACACCCCATAGTTTCAGGACATGTATATAAGGACCTACGTGAGAAGATACGACTTTTAAGTTTGAAACGAAAGGAAGATTACTTTTTCCTACGGAAAATATTCCGAACCTCGTGAAGGAAAAGGGTTTAATAATTGGAATTTGGTTCTCAAATTTGGTATTTGAGACTTATAGAATTTATTAGAATTTTTGGAGAGATAAAATATTTTGGACCAATATGAGGGTGACCCGTGTCACCCCCACATGGCCCATGTTGGGCGAGAAAGTGTTGGCCAAGTGGGCTCAAGATATTTATTGTGCACAATCCTAGCCACACGTGTGTTTTAATCTCCACCCTTGGTTTCATTATATATTCACCTAGTAGTGCAAGACTTTAACACTTAGAAAGTTTTCAAGAAAACTTTGTGCACTTCATAGGAGGCTCTCGGCCAAGGGAACCTAGAAGAAGAAAATATTCTTCAAATGTTGTTGATAAATCCCCATATTCAAACCAAGGATCCCTAGTAGTATACTAAGCATAAACAACCTCTTAAATCACGGAAGTACTACGTTAATCCGCAAGTTGCACCTTGAAACCCTAAGGTGTTCTTCATATTTTGAGTTGGAACTTGAAGAGAAGTTGGTTATGAACTTCTAAGGGTTGCTTGGAGTGGATTGGAACGTAAAGGAAATGAGCTAAGGTTGCTAAGGATCGACTTTTAATCTTGGATTATATTTGGGTTTAGTGAGGTAATGATCCTTGTCTTCTTAATGTAATTGAAGATTACATGTTATAGTAGTTGATAAATGAGCTTGTGCTATTATGAATAAATATTTATAAGTGTTTAGGATAATTGGAGGGTTAAAACCGAGACATGGCATGTTAGCCATTGAAGTTGTTAATCAATTTGGTGGTTAGTTATAATCGTCACATGTTATACAAGAAAGGTAATTTAGTTGTTATAATTGTTATGTCGTATTAACATGTTGGAGTAACGATTTGGATTAAAGAATTGAAAAAGGACTATATGTGGTATTGTTGTTTGATTGGTTGTGCCTTAAATGTAGCGTATTGGTTATTGATTTCGGGTCTTGAAAAAGGTAGAAAAGTACGTAGAAAAAGGGGAAGTGTTGTCCAATATTCCGTAGAATAAGAGACCTTATACTTAGTATTATTCTACCTTAGAAAGCTAGAAGTTGATAGACGTATTATGGTCATTATAGGTTTACATTCTACGTGCGGCGTATTCAACTTAGCGGGAGGATTAAGCCGAAGAGGTATGTGGAACTTTCTCTATCTTCTTGAGCATGAATCTTATAAATGTATGAAATGCGGTTGGCGTCGTGTCTTAAATGAATTCGGTTTCATTTTGGTACCATTGATTTGATTTAAAAAGGTACAAGTTTAGTTGAGTTGGAAAGTTTAACTCACTTGGTTTTTAAAGGATGTAAATGCCTTAGTTTTTCTAAAAACATAAAGTGTTATAATGGCTTTATGGGAAGTTAGTTATAACGACTTTATGGGAAGTTAAAAGAGTGGTTTACTTGAATGATTTAAAAGAGAATAAATGATTTGATTTCGAAAGTATACGATACTTGATTTAAAGAGTATAAGTAACTTGATTTAAAGGTATAGGTTACTTGAGTTTGGAAAGTAGAAGTTACTTGGTTTCAAAGCCTTGAAATGAATTTCTAAAGGTGTAGTAACTGTTATACCCCGTATTTCCAGGGTATGTACGTGAGGGCGTACGTATATAAATTTGAGCCTTAAGTTAGGCAAGTTTCGAAATTTGTACACAACACCCGATTAGAGTCGTTTTTCGACGAAACGTTTCCACAGCTTTCGTAGGGAAAATTACGGCTATGTCATTAATAATTTTTGCGGATTTTTCCGAGAGGCGAAACATTTTGGACCAACGGGAGGGTGACATGTGTCACCTCGCATTAGAAGAAGTGGGCGGCCAAAGGGGAATTGTTGGCACGTTTTTGTGCAAAATTGTGGTCGGGTTAGGTAGGATATTTTGTGTAGTTGATGAGCAAGTGGGACCCACAAACACATGGCTTCATCTTGACCTTACACTTGCCTTACACTTGGATAGATCTTGGCCATTGGTTGGCCATTTCTTGACCTATAAATACCCTCTAAGTTGATGAACTTATTCGTCCAAAAATTGTCTAAGTCTTGAAAAATCCCTCCCTCTCACTCTTGTTGTTTTAGTCCACCACACCTCCCCTTTGAGAGCTCTGGCCGAGAGCAACCCACAGCCTAGTTGTGCTAGTCGAAATACTACCCAGCGGTAGAAATGTATTCTACAAGTATTGTTATAATGCCCAAAATACTTTAGCCAAATACCTTGTAGTACTTTCCAAAGTACCCTTTATCTGAAAAGCCGGAAAATACTATTATACTTTCCTTTAGCCACTAAACGAAACCAGGAAAACCTTCATAGTCGGTTGAAGTGTTTAGTAGAAGTTGCGTAGAACTTCAGGGTTGTTGGAGCGGATTGGAGCACTCGGAGTAGGAGCTAAGCGTTTCTCGGGGCGACTTTTTACTTGGATAATTTTGGGCTCATCGAGGTAAATACTCTTTGTCCTTCTAGTGTAATTGGAAATTACATCTTGTAGTAGTATAGTAATGAATATAAGATTCATAGAAGAGAATTGAGCTGTAATAGAAGGATATTACGAGAAAAGACTTGGCGAAATCACGGAAGAATATAAGTAGAAGTTCAATTGTACTTACATGGAATGTATATCTGATGTTGATAACCTTTATTGGTTGAATGTTACGCAAGTAGCATGTGCTACTTAGAAGGTGGACAAGGCTAAGCGGGTTATAGCGTGGGCGTTTTGCTTATAGTCGATAATCGTCGCGGTATGTGATTCTTCCTATACTCTTGAGCATGATATTTTAAAAGGAAGATATATATAATGCGGCAATGTCTTTTGACTTAAGCTGAATAATATATAGTGCGGTAAGCGTCGTGTGCTAATTGAGCGTGGTTATGCGACAATGTCTTTTGACTTAAGCCTGAATAATAAGAATTTGAAGTATTTCAAAATTGTTAAGAAACCATTTTTGAAAGAAGAGTAACACTTGGTTTAAAGGTTTTAAAAGAGTTATACTAGCTTTATGGGAGTTAGGTATAACGTCTTAAGAAGGTAAAGAAGATGGTTTCTTGATTTTAGAAGTTAAGAGACTTGATCTTATAAGATAAGAGACTTAACTTAAATGAATTAATATGGATTTTGTGAAACCTCATTCGTGAGTAATGAGTACTTGGTTTTAAAAGGAATAATGTTTCTTGATTTGAAATCGAATGTGTATCGATAAACCCTGCGGCGTTAATAAAGGAAAATGTATTGAATAATTAAGTATTATTAAAACCGGTAGAAACCTCATCTGCATAGAAGCTAAGATGAGACAAAATGATATTACATTTTCTAGATCATGGTGCTTAATAAGATTGATTATGAACAAGATTAACTGCTACTTTATGGCATATGTTACTCTATTGTTTTAAAAGAGATTAAGACATTGAACTATGAAAATTTTCTAAAGGGACTTGCGTAATTGAAATTAGGCAAACTGGAACTTTTAGGGAAAAGAAAGGCATTGTGTTGTCTTAAAATGGTTTAAAACATAAAGTGTTATACTTGACTTTATGGGAAGTTGGTTATAACGACTTTATGAAAACAAAAGAAGGGTTTTATCATTTGTTTTAATGTGGTAACTTGACTTTTAAAAGAAGTATTTTGGTCCAAAAGGAAGGCATGGTATTGCCTTAATTTGGTCTTAAAAGGAAAGTATGAAAGTTGTTTTGGTTTACTTAAAAGATATAAGTCACACATTTTTATATACTACGGGCATCGGGTGACTTTTAGAAAAGGAATGAATCTCTTAAAAGGAATTTAACGTCGTAGTACTTTAGGAGTTAAAATCAGGACTTTGACATAAAATGAAAGTACCTTGAGTTGTGTATAACTTGCCTATGCTTGTTGTTGTGAAACTTGACCATGTTACGTGTGATAGCCTTGTTGTGCAATCTTGTGTTCTACTCGACTAGGTTCGTGGGATGAGCAGGAATGTATTTCACTCGACTAGGTTCATCCAGAATGTATTTCACTTTCGACCTAGGTTCGTAGGATGAGCAGGAATGTATCCACGCGTTTCTATCTGGGTCCATGAGATGGGCGAGACATATTATCGTATCACATGATTTGTACCTAGGCATCGGCGGTGAGGAAGAAGTTCCAGGCGTGAGGATGACTTTGAGGCGTGAGTCACGACTTGACATGCTTGCTTTTATGTTGTGAAGCGTAGTTTGGTTATCATACATGTCTCTGCTTTATATAGACTATTATGATTTCATTTCTGATATTTCTGATTTCACATACTTGGTACTTGTTATCTTGACCTCGCCCGAAGCTGCGTTCATCTGCATGGTAGAAGTACCATTGTCGATCCGCGTTTAGGATCTCATTTCAGCGTCTTGGAAGCTCAGTCCGCGGAGGCTTATCTTTGGTATGTTACCACAGTGCATGCAGTCTTGTACATTCAGGGGTATGGCGGGGCCCTGTCCCGTCATAGTTGTTGTATAAATCTTAGAGGTCTGTAGCACTGTTGTGGGCAGGGATGTAAGGGCTGTAACTGTTCAAATGTTTATATATATATATGTGGGAAGGCAACCGTTTTGGTTGGCCTATTTTCTTTCATCTTAATCCATGTCTATTTACATGTTTAAGTTTTATTTCATTGGTTTTCTCGATGTTGTATCACTAGGGTGCGGGTAAGGCACGATCCGCGGGCCGGAGTTGGTCGTGACAAAAGTGGTATCGAGCGATTAGTCCTCGGAAAGTGTCTGACCGTGTCTAGTAAGTCTTGATTATCGGTGTGTTGTGCACCACGTCTATAATCGGAGGCTATAGGACATTTATGATTGGTTTCCATTCTTCTCATTACGAGATCGTGCCTTAGAGGCTGTGTGATAAGTTGGACCCTGCAGCGTATTCCTTTCCTTTACAGTTATGCCTCGCGTAAGGCAACCCGAGCCCAGATAGGCAAAGCGATCGAGGAGTCATTAGTGAGATCTGAGAGGAATGCGAGGCACGAGCGTCGATACACGAGCGGTGCTTCCGGCGGGTTTCGCGCCGCCCGGCCAGGAGATTTAGAGCGCGGCGATGCTGCGAGACTCTGATACGAGCCTCCGATCCACGGCTGGAGCGGATGAGATAAGTACAAGAGATGGCGATTCTGGCGGTCGTGGCGAGATATGAGATAAGTGAATCTGGCGATTCGATCCAGTAGCACCGTAGTTCACCCCGAAGCGAGCATTTGAGACTACGGGATTTTACGAGTGTAACGCGAGTTTTATGGGTGAGGCACGAGGATGATCGCGAGGAGTTCATCCGGCGATTCTGACCAGTCGTGAGTGATCGAGCATCGGATCAGTCGGTGGTCTAGGTTCGCGTCCGTTTGCGTGATACCGCATGATCGGTAGTTTGATCGTGGGAGCTGTCGGGAGAGAATGCACTTCCGGTATATGGGGCGAGTTCTCAAAGGCATTTCTTGCACACTTCTTGCCTCCACAAATGAGGAGGGCTCGGTAAACAGATTTTTTGGCGTTAAGGCGGGGCGGGCGGGCGGTTAGAAAGTACAATGTGGAGTTCGACTCGTTAGCTCGGTATGTCCCATTGTAGTAGGCGATATGGAGGGCCAGTACACCTACGTCGCGGGCTAGATGATTGCTTAGCGAGGCTTGTATGGGTGTAGCTCTTCACCGGGCATGGACATTGCCGCGTCTGGCTAATGCACTAGGATGTGAGGCACGGAGAGGTCGGCGAAATGGTAGGAAAGCGGCGAGAAGAGGGCGAGCGGCGAGGTCCTTTGGTAACTTTCGAGGCGGACCGCCTCGTGGCCGAGTTAGTTATGTACCTCGCCCGATCTGAGTGGTCCTCGCGATCTTGGGGCGTTCGGGGTATTCGGGGCTGGTGAGCTCGAGCTTACAGTTCCGCGGTATACGTGAGTGCTAGCTTGGCCCGGATTCATGTCCCACCGGTGTGCGCGATGTGGCAAACATCATCGGGGAATGTCGTCTTTTTCGGTGCTTGTTTACATCACGACCGAACCGGACCGTGGCCGGTGCCTTAACGGGCACCTAGTGACCTGACATCGAGAAAACCAGCGGAATATAAACTCAAGATAAACAACCATTAAGATATAGAATAGTCTAGCCCAAAATGGCTAACCCAAAAGTACATAAACCGAACAGATACATCCTTAACAACCCAAGTTCTGACAAGACTACAGACCTCTAAGAATGAATAACGCTATGACGGGACAGGGCCCCGTCATGCCCCTGAATGTACAAAATATCAACGACTCCAGGGAGAACCATACCAAAAGTCGAGCCTCCGAAGAAATGGAGCTCCTGACACCTGAGTACAAGATCCTAGGAATGAGGATCTACCACCTGGTTTCCCACTGTGGCGTGAGCGGCCAGGAAGGGGTCGATACACAACGTACCAAGTATGTAAAACTGGAAAATACTATAGTAATATCATAAGTCCAAAAATGTACTGAAGTTATAGATAAAATCAAATTATGTTGCACTGTGCCTTACTAATGATGAGAGTAACAAGAATAAGTCTTATAGCATAAAAATAGGAGGCTCACGATCAAAGCGAGTACCTCGCAGTAGTATCATTAAGCAATCCTACTCACGGGACTATTTCACCGCATAGGTCTGTGGACCGCGTAGGTCATCTGCCTCGTCATAGGACTATTTCACCCGCATGGATCCTGTGGATCCGCATGAGTACCATCGCGTACTCGCATGGGACTATTTCACCGCGTGGATCCTATGGTCCAGATCCGCGTGAGTACAAGCGCGCTCGCGTCATGGGTAGCAAATCCATGGCATAAATAATAACCAGGGGTTTACAGTAACAAT
Source organism: Przewalskia tangutica (assembly GCA_029844215.1). NCBI lineage: Eukaryota > Viridiplantae > Streptophyta > Magnoliopsida > Solanales > Solanaceae > Przewalskia > Przewalskia tangutica. The sequence goes on along the minus strand of CM056725.1, from coordinate 13,142,630 downwards.
ATATATATAACATAGCTCATCAGGCTATCATACATAACATAAGCACTCTGGCCTATCATATCATAACATAAGCACTCTGGGCCTATCATAACTTAAGCAAGTTAAGAATCACCTAACTTCTTATTAATAGTATTAATACATCCTCTCATTTTAGTATACCTAAGGCACGATCATGTCTTTTAATAAAAATTCGGGGATTTAACCCAAGTATCATGTACCTCTAACCTTTTAAGAAATAACTCTTTTTATACAAAAAATCCAAGATACTAATCACCATAGCATCAAGTTACGATTTCTTTTCAAAACAAGTCACATTTCCTTTTAAAACTATCTCAAGCTTCTAAATTAAGTGACTTCATTTCTTGTAAAACCTTAGGCACTTCATGCCTTAAAACCATTTTCCTTTCACAAGTTCAAATCATCAAAACCTTTCTCCATTAAACTTTCACAAACTAATATAACCAACTCCCATAAAGCCGTTATACTAGAGTTAAACAATAGTAAAACACATTCCCTTAAGTCGAGGATTTTCTACTTTTCTTTTAACGAAGCAAGTATCAAATACTTATATCAAGCGAAGATTTCCAAATCTTGTCGTCTACCGTACTACATAGGTACAACTAATCATGCTCGAGAGATAGGAAAGCTCCACATACCTCTTGGTCAATCCACCAGCTAAGTCCACTTTACCGCATGTAGTATGTCAACCTAAAATGACCACAATACGTTTATCAAGCTCTAATTTATAATGCAGAATTTTCCCAAGTTAAAGTCACCAATTTCCTACGGAAAATTGGGCAGCGTTTCCTTTGTTTCTACATACTTTGCCACCTTTTCCAAGGTCGATTTTTAACGCTCAAATGCCATGTTTAAGGCTCAACAACCAACCAACACCAAGGGAATTACACACCTAAACTTTGGTGTGTAAAATTCAACCCACAAGTTACAACAACTAACCCAACAAGTCTAATGTAGTATTTAGGCAACAACATGCTCATAAAATCCCCCAAACCAATTCTTTCATAATCAAACCCCATTTCTTACATGCAACTACTCTAAGTGCATTTTTTTCCAACTACAAGTTCTTCCTATTAAACATGCAACGCCTTGATACCAACTACTGAGAAGAAATGTTACCTTGAGTTTTAGCCAAACTTAATCCAACACCTTGCTAGCCTTTTCTCCAAGAACACCACCACAATAGTCTTCACAAGCATAATAACCTTTCCTTCCTATTACACTTTTCAGATTTTCCCTTAGGCTAGAATTCCTCTTGGGAATTTAGAGAAGGATGAGCTTTTAATTTAGAGAGAGATGGAGTGTAAAGATGAAAAGTTGAAAGAAATGACCAAGCCTTGGTCAATATAATGCATGTGTGAGAAAATCGGATGGGGGACACTTGTCACCCTCCGTGGCCTCTTTAAAACAAAAATCGGACTTTCTAAGTTTTTCCGCCCAAATTTCCGCCTCGGCGCGCGCACTGCTTCCGGCGCGGCGCCAGCTCTGCGGACCTCGGATCTTTGCGCGGCCAGTTCGGCGCGCGTACTGAAACCAGCGACCACCGATTTTCGGGCCGCGGCCACGACCGGCCGCGGCCTGTCATCGCCTTGCGCGCAGCCACTCCGTGCGCCGGCTGAGACCACGACCGCGGTCGAGCCGAACCACGGTATAACATTCTCCCCGCGAAACATTCGTCCGAATGTTCATACAACCTCACACAAAACACAATATAAACATATCTTCTTAACTATTCCTTTGCAAATAAGAATGCTCCCGAGCCACAACATTACCAAGCATAATCAACTAAATTAACACCAATCGGTAGGAAAGGGGTTACACGGAGGTATAGGGAATAAGTGTGGGTATTTCTTCATCATATCATCCTCCGCTTCCCGCGTCATCTCCTCTCTGTTCTCGTTCGCCATAAAACCTTGTGGAAGCCACCTCCTTCGTCCGAGTCGTCTAACTTGACGATCGAGTATTGCTATGGGACTCTCCTCATAAGACAACTCCTCTGTCACTGGATATCTGAATCGGGTGCACTCAGAGCGGATCTCCAACGCGTTTCCGTAACATGAACCGTGAAAAAGCGGATGTGCGCGCCAGATCGGACGGCGGATCCAACTCATAGCAACCTTGCCCACTCTTGGACAATCGTCACGGCCCAATGTACCTTGGGTGAGTTTCCCCTTTCCTCCCAAATCTCATCACACCGCCGTGGGTGACACTTTCGAGAAAGACCCGATCATTAACCTCAAACTCTAAGTGTCGGCGCGATGATCTGCGTATGATTTACGCCGACTACGGGCTAATAACCGCTCTGGATAAGCTTCACCTTATCCACTGCTGTGAACCAAATCCGCCCGATTAATCGCACTTCTCCACTTCAAACCAACTATCGGTGACTGCGCACCCTCGTATAAGGCCTCATAAAGCCATCTGAATACTAGAATGGTAGCTGTTGTTATAAGCAAACTCCACAAGAGGTAAATGATCCTCCCAGCTACCCATGAAATCAATAACACAAGCCCGCAGCATATCCTCAAGTGTCTGGATAGTGCGCTCGGCCTGTCCGTCGTCGTCGAGGTAAAATGCGATCTTGGGACTCACGTGTCCCTAATCCATTCGAAAAGACCTCGAAGTTAGTAGAATTGGGCTCCTCTATCGATATAATCGACAGGGACTCGTGCGGTCTCACAATCTCTCAAATATATAATCGGCATAGTCCTCGGTGAGAATGTCGTCTGGCGGAAGAAAATGGGCTGATTTAAATCGACTGTCGATAATCACCCAAATGGAATCATGCTTCCTCAGTGGTAGGTAGCCACGTAATAAAATCCATATTTATCACCTCCCACTTCCAAGTCGAATATCAATAACTGCAATAGCCCAGCTTACGGTGCTCAACCTTAACCTGGCGACAATTAGGACATGGCAACAAACCGGCCACGTCCTCTTCAAACCATCCACCAATATATACACGAGGTCGTGGTACATCTTAGTCGACCGGATGAATCGAATAACGAGCACCGTGTGCCTCCCGAATCTGGCCGACGAAGTCTGTCACATCGGAACACACAACCGCCCTCGAATCTTAGCACCCCATCGGTGCTACCGAATAGACTCTTCTCTTCCGGAGAGCTGCGTCTCGATGCACTGCAAAATCGGATCCTCATCGCCTAAGCCTCTTCACCTCCTCGGCGATGGAAGACTGGCGACCTCTCGAACCCGAATTCGTTACTAACGGAATCAACCAAACGAACCCCAAGGCTTGCTAGCGGTGTAGCTCGGACCGTATCCCTTTTCTCTGCTCAACATCGGATAGACTACCCATCGATCACGACTAAGGGCATACGCCACTACATCGCCTTCCGGGTGGTACGAATATCAACATCGTAATCCTTAAGTAGCTCCAACCACCGTCTCGCCGCAAGTTCGGCTCCTCTGGTGAAGATGCTTGGAGACTCTTGTGGTCTGTGTAAATGTCCATATGAACTCCATATAAGTAATGTCTCCAGATCTTCAAGGCGTGAATCACTGCTGCCAGCTCCAAGTCATGTGTGAGATAGTTCTTCTCATGTTTCCTAAGCTGTCGGGATGCATAAGCTATAACCTTGCCGTGGCCGCATCGACGCACTCCAAGCCCGACACCGACGCGTCACGATAAACCACGTATCCATCTAAACCTGCGGAAGAGTAAGAACGGGGGCGGTCGTCAACTTCTCCTTTAGCAACCGAAAACTTTCCTCACAAGTATCCGTCCACCGGAACATAGCTGCCTTCTGAGTCAACTTAGTCAAAATCTTTGAAATAGAAGCAAACTTCTCCACAAACCTCAGATAATAAGCTGCAAGGCCCAAAGCCGCGCACTGCCGGTGTAGTGGTCTAGGCCAAGTCTTGATCGATCAATCTTTGTCAGATCAACCCGAATACCATCGGCTCGATAACATGTCCTAAGAAAGCCCTCAAGCTACCAAAACTCGCATTTCGAGAACTTGGCATACAAGCCAGGTCCTCGAGGATTCCCAACACCGCCTCAAATGACCATGTGCTCTGCTCGCGCGAATACACCAAGATATCATCGATGAAAACTATAACGAACATATCCAGAATGGCACGAACACCTATTCATCAAATCCATGAATATCATTGAGCGTTGGTCAACCCGAAAGACATCACTGAACTCATAGTGCCCATCCCGGTCTGAATGCGATCTTGGGACATCTGCCTCTCTAACTACTTTGATGATAACGTAACGCAGTCTATCTTGGAAAAACATCTCGCACTGCAATCGGTCAAACAAATCATCAATCACGGGAGGATATCTATTCTTGATAGTTACCTTGTTCACCGTTTGTAATCAATACACATACGCGGCCCCATCTTTCTTCTTCTTTACAAATAACACCGTGCTCCTGGGAGAAACACTTGCACGATAAAGCCTTTCTCCAAAGAAATCTTTCACCGTGGTCCTTCAATTCCTTCAACTCGGCGGTGCCATTACGTATGGCGGGATAGATATCGGTCGAGTGTGCGGTGCTAAATCGATGCAAAACTCGATCTCCTCTCGGGAGGGATACGGGCTTCGTGCGGGAAAGCGTCCGAAACTCTCTAACCACCGAATCGATGAAGGTCCGGTATCTCACCTCGATGCTCGAATACCGAACCAAATGGTAAATATACCCCTTCCGTACCATCTTCCTAGCCTTGAGGTAAGAAATAAACCTACCACTCTACGATGCAGTATTCACCTTCCACTCTATAACCGGCTCACCAGAAACCGAACCGAACTAACCTCTCTCTGCGATCCACGTTGGCATAGCAAGACGCTAGCCAATCCATACCCATAATCACATCGAAGTGTCATGTCCAACTCTATCAAGTCGGCAGAGTCGGCGACCATCTAAAGTCATCGGGCAAGCCTTATATACCCGCCGCCTAACACCGAAGCACCTGCGGCGTAGCCACCTCAAAGGATTCTATGGACTCGGCTCTATCCCCATTCTACCAAAGAATATGAGGAGATATATATGACAAGGTAGAACACGGATCTATCAAAGCATAAACATCACGAAGAAACCAACAATGTACTGTGGCGACATCGGGTGGCGCCTCACGGTCCCGGGCGGCCGACATAGCATAAATGCGGTTCGAGGACCGCTGAATCGAACCTCTACCACGACCTGCCGCGGCACGTCGTCCGTGAACACCGCCTCCGGCGCATCGCCATCGACGATGAAGACTCACCATCGACCGCTTGTCGGTGAGCCATCATATTCCCGCCACCTCTGGACGGACAATCTCTCCTCAAATGGCCCTGCTGGCCGCAAGAATAACACGCTCGTGGAGGAACACGACACCCCCCATAATGGCAATCACCACATCGACCACACCGAGGCATAGGTGGCCTCATCCGATGGAACTCGTCCTCCGAAACACGAAGCCACGGAACCTGTCCCGCTCTCGAATACTCTGTCCGTCCGAAGATGGTGGAGGAGCGCTGGACCGGCGTGGTGCAAATTGGTTTCTTCTTTGGTTGCCTACCCTAAAACTACCAGGACCTCGTCTCGCCCTTCTCGCTAATACGCCGATCCGTCGGCCCTGCGTTCTCACACCCGAGCGTGTACTGCACGCGGCGATGTCCATGCATTGGAGAGCCACCGAGCAACTCTCGCCAAGTGATCATCGAGTCTCGTGTGACATAGCGGTGCACCACCCTCCATGTCGCTACCAATGCGGCACATACCTAGCCAATGAATCAAACTCACGTTGTATTCGACCGTCCGCCCATTCTGTCTCGGGCCAAAAATCTATCGGCCGAGCCCTCTCATCCGCGGTGGCAAGAAATGGCCAAGTAACGCCTCGAGAACTTCGTCCCAAACACCGGATGTGCATGCTCCCGGACGCTTCCCACGAATCATACCACCAATCGCGGTGTCCGCGCCGTCACGAACCTAATACCACCGACTCGGTCTCTCAAGCCCCGATCACCTCATGATTCTCAGAATCGCCGATAAACTCCTCGCGATCATCCTCGTGCCTCGACCCATAAAACTACGTGGCTGCAACTCAAAAAGTCTCTCGCCTCGTTAGCACTGGCCGAACTACGGTGCAAACGAATCGCCGTCTCACCTATCCTCCTGCTTTGCCACGATCTGGCGATGAATCGCTATCTCTCAGTAGCCCATATCCTCTCGCCAATTTCTGGCTGGAGAGGCTCGGTACCGCGTCTCGGCGAGCCGCTGCCGCCTCCAACTGCTTTGGGGTTGGCGGCGTAGAGAACTCGGGCCGTCAAAACACCTCGTCGTAAGGACAGCACGTGCCACGTGACCTCGGTGCCCTGCGGTAGTTCTCTGCGCTTGCCCTTACGGCTGCGGTTGCCTAGGCGGAGACATAAGCGATACAGAAAAATACGCCGAGGAAATTCAACCTATAGCACGGCCATTGCACGATCTTAGAGTGAAAGAATGGGAACAAATCCTAAATATCCTGCGACCTCGACGATTATAGATGTGGTGCACAACACATCGATAATCAAGACTTCTACTAGATACGGCTGTAGACTCTTTCCGAGGATTAATCGCTCGATACCACTTTTGTCACGACCGAACCGGACCGTGGCCGGTGCCTTAACCCGGGCACCCTAGTGACACAACATCAGAGAAAACCAGCGGAATATAAACTCAAGATAAACAACCATTAAGATATAGAATAGTCTAGCCCAAAATGGCTAACCCAAAAGTACATAAACCGAACAGATACATCCTTAACAACCCAAGTTCTGACAAGACTACAGACCTCTAAGAATGAATAACGCTATGACGGGACAGGGCCCCGTCATGCCCCTGAATGTACAAAATATCAACGACTCCAGGGAGAACCATACCAAAAGTCGAGCCTCCAAGAAATGGAGCTCGACACTGAGTACAAGATCCTAGGAATGAGGATCTACCACCTTTCCCTTACTGCGGCATGAACGCAGCCCAGGAAGGGGTCGCACACAACGTACAAGTATGTAAAGCGGAAAATACGTAGTAATATCATAAGTCCAAAATGTCGAAGTTATAGATAAAATCAAATTATGTTGCACTGTGCCTTACTAATGATGAGAGTAACAAGAATAAGTCTTATAGCATAAAAATAGGAGGCTCACGATCAAAACAGGGTACCTCGCCCGTAGTATCATTAAGCAATCCTACTCCTGGGACTATTTCACCCGCATAGGTCCTGTGGACCCGCGTGAGGTCATCCGCTCGCGTAGGACTCTTTCACCCGCACGGGACTACTTCACCCGCATGGATCCTCTGGAGCCGCATGCGTACCATCGCGTACTCGCAAGGGACTATTTCACCCGCCTGGATCCTATGGTCCAGATCCGCGTAGTACAAGCGCCGCACTCGCATCATGGGTAGCAAATCCATGGCATAAATAATAACCCGGGGTTTACCCGTAACAATATATATATAACATAGCTCATCCGGCTATCATACATAACATAAGCACTACCGGCCTATCATATCATAACATAAGCACTACCGGCCTATCATAACTTAAGCAAGTTAAGAATCACCTAACTTCTTATTAATAGTATTAATACATCCTCTCATTTTAGTATACCTAAGGCACGATCATGTCTTTTAATAAAAATTCGGGGATTTAACCCAAGTATCATGTACCTCTAACCTTTTAAGAAATAACTCTTTTTATACAAAAAATCCAAGATACTAATCACCATAGCATCAAGTTACGATTTCTTTTCAAAACAAGTCACATTTCCTTTTAAAACTATCTCAAGCTTCTAAATTAAGTGACTTCATTTCTTGTAAAACCTTAGGCACTTCATGCCTTAAATCCATTTTCCTTCACAAGTTCAAATCATCAAAACCTTTCTCCATTAAACTTTCACAAACTAATATAACCAACTCCCATAAAGCCGTTATACTAGAGTTAAACAATAGTAAAACACATTCCCTTAAGTCCAGGATTTTTCTACTTTTCTTTTAACGAAGCAAGTATCAAATACTTATATCAAACGAAGATTTCCAAATCTTGTACGTCTACCGTACTACATAGGTACAACTAATCATGCTCAAGAGATAGGAAAGCTCCACATACCTCTTGGTCAATCCACAAGCTAAGTCCAATTTACCGCGTGTAGTATGTCAACCTAAAATGACCACAATACGTTTATCAAGCTCTAATTTATAATGCAGAATTTTCCCAAGTTAAAGTCACCAATTTCCTACGGAAAATTGGGCGCTTTCCTTTGTTTCTACATACTTTGCCACCTTTTCCAAGGTCGATTTTTAACGCTCAAATGCCATGTTTAAGGCTCAACAACCAACCAACACCAAGGGAATTACACACCTAAACTTTGGTGTGTAAAATTCAGCCCCACAAGTTACAACAACTAACCCAACAAGTCTAATGTAGTATTTAGGCAACAACATGCTCATAAAATCCCCAAACCAATTCTTTCATAATCAAACCCCATTTCTTACATGCAACTACTCTAAGTGCATTTTTTCCAACTACAAGTTCTTCCTATTAAACATGCAACGCCCAATACCAACTACAAGAGAAGAAATGTTACCTTGAGTTTTAGCCAAACTTAATCCAACACCTTGCTAGCCTTTTCTCCAAGAACACCACCACAATAGTCTTCACAAGCTTGTAATAACCTTTCCTTCCTATTACACTTTTCATTTTTCCTTAGGCTAGAATTCCTCTTGGGAATTTAGAGAGAAGGATGAGCTTTTTAATTTAGAGAGAGATGGAGTGTAAAGATGAAAAGTTGAAAGAAATGACCCAGGCTTGGTCAATATAATGCATGTACCAGCAATGAGATGGGGGGGGGGACACTTGTCACCCTCCCATGGCCTCTTTTAAAACAAAAATCAGACTTTCTAAGTTTTCGCCCATTTCCGCCGCCTCGGCGCGCGCTTCTGGCGCGGCAGCCTTCTCGGACCTCGGATCTTCGCGCATCGCTGATTCCGGCTGGCGCTGAAACTCAGCGACCAAGATTTCGAGTCGCGCCCGACCGGGCGCCAGCGGCTTACAATCACCTTGCGCGCGCGCGCGCCTCCGGCTGCATGCGCAGACCTCGATCGCGGTCCAGTTCGAACCACGGTATAATAGCTTTCACTGCGGCCGTCGAACGTGACGAGGCGTGCTTATAGGAGAGATACCGTCGGCAGCGCACCTCACGGATCGATGGCAGGTTCATCGCCTTCTACAGCTATGCGCCCTGCAGGGCAGGCCTATGATTAGAGTGGAGCGGTAGGTTCAGGTTTATCCCTAACCCTCTAGAGTTTTGCATGCTTGATATGATGATCTTATTGTTGTGCTATATGCGGATAGCGTTGTGTTATATTGTGAGTTAGAAAACATGGTTAGTTGGAAGAGTAAGTATGGGGGCATGGAAGGTGTGAACCTAAGATTATTTCACGATTGAGACCTTACAGATAAGGACGTCTTGAGTAAAAGAATCAGTTTATCTTAGACTTTATCGAGTGCGTAGTATACGTGGGATATATTTGTGTGATAAGTCCATGGGTAGCGTGAAATGGAAGTGGTAGCTTTCATGATGTGAGTTAGTAAGAATTGTTCCGTATCGGGGAGCAAGGGTTTAGCGCGATTGTGGGTCGGGTTGAGGACGTGTTGCGGGTCAACCCGTAGCTCGGATTAAGGTGGTCGATTCTGGTGGTCCCGCGGATGGTAGGGTCACGAGGGTGCTAGGCCCAGTTTAGATGACCATCGTATGAGTTCGTGGATATGTTCGACCAAAATCAGTTCGTGAAGACCGAGAATGGCCCTAGAAGAAATCGAGGTTAGTAAGATGACCAAGTTTGGAGGTAGTGACTCGGGTTGGAAACGAAGCGTTGGATCAAGTGTGTACGATACTAGAAGAGTTCAAGTGTTCGAGAAGAGTACGACGAGTAAGGGTAGAGGCGAGCATGTATTGCGAGCATAGATATGATCATTTCTTGTGAAGGAGAAGGTGCGAAGGATGTATATTTTAGACCTCGTGGATCATACGCGATCGGTACCATTTGTTGGGTCGCGGGTGACACTAGAACCTCGCGCAAAGTGACAAAAGTTTGTGATGTTAGAGTGTTTCCTCGTGGACTTGGATGTAAGTATTTGCGGGTGTTTACGTGGCGGTGTGGCGAGATTGTTCTCGTAAGTATAGTAGTGAAGACTATCTTGGCGCATGTTTGTTTTGAGGCTTAGAAGGAACATTCGACGAATGTTTCTAAGGAGGGAGAATGTTATACCGTATTTCCGTGGTATGTGCGTGAGGCGTACGTATATAAATTTGAGCCTTAAGTTAGGCAAGTTTCGAAATTTGTACACAACACCCGATTAGAGTCGTTTTTCGACGAAACGTTTCCACAGCTTTCGTAGGGAAAATTACGGCTATGTCATTAATAATTTTTGCGGATTTTTCCGAGAGACGAAACATTTTGGACCAACGGGAGGGTGACATGTGACATGTGGCACCCTCACATTAGAAGGAAGTGGACGGCCAAAGGGGAATTGTTGGCACGTTTTTTGTGCAAAAATTGTGGTCAAGGGTTAGGTAGGATATTTTGTGTAGTTGATGAGCAAGTGGGACCCACAAACATATGGCTTCATCTTGACCTTACACTTGCCTTACACTTGGATAGATCTTGGCCATTGGTTGGCCATTTCTTGACCTATAAATACCCCTCTAAGTTGATGAACTTATTCATCCAAAAATTGTCTAAGTCTTGAAAAATCCCTCCCTCTCCCTCTTGTTGTTTTCGTCCACCACACCCCCTCCCCTTTGAGAGCTCTAGCCGAGAGCAACCCCCCCTAGCCTAGTTGTGCTAGTCGAAATACTACCCCCCCCTTGGTAGAAATGTATTCTACAAGTATTGTTATAATGCCCAAAATACTTTAGCCAAATACCTTGTAGTACTTTCCAAAGTACCCTTCATACTAAAAGCCTTAAAATACTATTATACTTTCCTTAGCCACTAAACGAAACCCTAAGGAAAACCTTCATAGTCGGTTGAAGTGTTTAGTAAGTTGTAGAACTTCTAAGGGTTGTTCGGAGCGGATTGGAGCACTCGAGTAGAGCTAAACGCGTTCTCGTGAGCGACTTTTACTTGGATAATTTTGGGCTCATCGAGGTAAATACTATCGTTCTTCTAGTGTAATTGGAAATTACATATCAGAGTAGTATAGTAATGAATATAAGATTCATAGAAGAGAATTGAACCGTAATAGAAGGATATTACGTAAAAGACTTGAACCAAATCACTAAGAATATAAGTAAGTTCAACTGTACTTACATAGATCGTATATCTGTAGATCGATAACCTTTATTGGTTGAATGTTCGCAAGTAGCATGTGCTACTTAGAAGGTGGACAAGGCTAGCCGGGTTATAGCCGTGAGCGTTTTGCTTATAGTCGATATTCGTCGAGGTATGTGATTCTTCCTATACTCTTGAGCATGATATTTTAAAGGAAGATATATATAGTACGGCAATGTCTTTTGACTTAAGCCTGAATAATATATAGTACGGTAGACGTACGTGTGCTAATTGAACGTAGTTGTACGACAATGTCTTTTGACTTAAGCCTGAATAATAAGAATTTGAAGTATTTCAAAATTGTTAAGAAACCATTTTTGAAAGAAGAGTAACACTTGGTTTTAAAGATTTTAAAAAGAGTTATACTATCTTTATGGGGAGTTAGGTATAACGTCTTAAGAGAGGTAAAGAAGATGGTTTACTGATTTTAGAAGTTAAGAGACTTGATCTTATAAGATAAGAGACTTAACTTAAATGAATTAATATGGATTTTGTGTGAAACCTCATTCGTGAGTAATGAGTACTTGGTTTTAAAAAGAATAATGTTTTACCGATTTGGAAATCGAATGTGTATCGATAAACCATGCGGCGTTAATAAAGGAAAATGTATTGAATAATTAAGTATTATTAAAACCAGTAGAAACCTCCATCTGCATAGAAGCTAAGATGAGACAAAATGATATTACATTTTCTAGATCATGGCTGCTTAATAAGATTGATTATGAACAAGATTAACCTACTCACCTATGGCATATGTTACTCTATTGTTTTAAAAAGAGATTAAGACATCAACTATGAAAATTTTCTAAAAGAGACTCGTAATTGAAATTAGGCAACCTGGAACTTTTAGGAAAAGAAAGGCATTGTGTTGTCTTAAAATGGTTTAAAACATAAAGTGTTATAACAGCTTTATGGGAAGTTGGTTATAACGACTTTATGAAAACAAAAGAAGGGTTTTATCATTTGTTTTAATGTGGTAACTTGACTTTTAAAAGAGAAGTATTTTGGTCCAAAAGAAGGCATGGTATTACCTTAATTTGGTCTTAAAAAGGAAAGTATGAAAGTTGTTTTGGTTTACTTAAAAGATATAAGTCACACATTTTTATATACTACGGGCATCGGGTGACTTTTAGAAAAGGAATGAATCTCTTAAAAGGATTTTAACGACGAGTACTTTAGGGTTAAAATCCGACTTTGACATAAAATGAAAGTACCTTGAGTTGTGTATAACTTGCCATGTTACGTGTGATAGCCTTGTTGTGCAACTGACCATGTTCTACTCGTGCAGGTTACTCACTCACGGATGAACCGAATGTATTTCACTCACCACCGGCTCATCCAGAATGTATTTCACTGACTACGGCTCATAGGATGAACCGAATGTATCCCACACGCTTTCTATACCGGGTCCATGAGATGGGCCGAGACATGTTATACGTATCACATGATTTGTACCTAGATCGCCGAGTGAGGAAGAAGTTCCACGTACGGCGGATGACTTTGAGGGCGTGAGTCACGACTTGACATAATCGCTTTATGTTGTGAATCGTAGTTTGGTTATCATACATGTCTCCTCGCTTTATATAGACTATTATGATTTCATTTACTGATTTTTCTGCTTTCACATACTTGGTACTTGTTGCATCGACCTCCTTCGGGTCGCTCATGCCGCAGTAGAAGTACACCTACCGCCGATCCCCGCGTTAGGATCTCATTTCAGTCTTGGGAAGCTCCGCCTTCGAGGCTTATCTTTGCATGTTACCACGAGTCCGTAGGTCCTTGTACATTCAGGGGTATGGCGGGGCCTTGTCCCGTCATAGTTGTTGTATAAATCTTAGAGGTCCAGAGTAATTGTTGCAAGTGTGGTTGTAAGGATTGTAACTGTTCAAATGTTTATATATATATATATGTTGAAAGGCAACCGTTTTGGTTGGCCTATTTTCTTTCATCTTAATCCATGTCTATTTACATGTTTAAGTTTTATTTCCGCTGGTTTTCTCTGATGTTGTATCACTAGGGTGCCCGGGTAGGCACGATCACGCCCGGTTCGGTCGTGACAAAGAACTTGATTTGAAAAATAGACATGTCTTGATACTACGGGTGTTAGTATCTTGTGGCTTTTATATGAAAATAGTTCTTTTTAAAGGAATAGAAGTACATAGTACTTTGGGGTTAAATTCCCGAATTTTACATGATAGTGCCTTAAGTTTAATTAATGAGAGTTAAAGATTGTTAACCGCATATGTTGTTCATGATGGTCATTAGTGCTAGTGTTATATTATTTATTACGGGGTCAATCCCCGGGTCATTTTGCATTTTGCATTTCCGTGGATTTGCTCCCCACGATGTGAGTATGACATATATGCTCATTGCGGGCCCACATGGTCTATGCGGGTGAAATAGTCCCATGTGAGACAAATTGCCTCATGCGGGTCCACAAGACCTCTGCGGGTGAAATAGGCCCAGGAGTAGGATTGCATAATGATACTACGGGCGGGTGGCCCTAGTTTGATCATAAGCTTCCTATTTTTAAACAGTAAGGTTTACTCTTATTTACTCTCATTATTAGTAAGACACAGTGTACTGTTAATTTTGGTTATCATACATGTCTTCAGCTTTATTTTAGACTATATGATTTCATTACAGTACTTTCAGTTTCATATACTTGGTACATGTTTTTTACTGACCCCCTTTCCTCGGTGGGATGCGTTCATGCCGCAGGTAGAGGTAAACAGGTTGTTGATCCTCACTCTTAGGATCACTGTTCAGCTTTTGGGAGGCTCTATTACTCTGGAGGCTCACCTTTTGATACGGATCCCTGTTGTTATAAATTTATGTACATTCAGGGGTATGGCGGGGCACTGTCCCGTCATAGATAGGGTCCAAACTCTTAGAGGTCTGTAGTCATGTTTTGTGGGTTGGACTTGTAAAAGATGTATACCTTTGTTATGTATATATGCAGAAAGATTGCCTTATCAGCTAGCCTGGTTCTTATTTCACATTACTGCATGTCTATGAGCTTTATTTATATTCCGCTGGTTATCTCTGATGTATACCTATAAGGGTGCCCAGGTAGGGCACCAGTCGCGGGCCCGGGGTCGGGTCTCTTCATTTTTTATCGAGATAGTAGCATTGCTTACTTATTACTTTACGTGGATGATATTGTTCTTACTGCCTCCTCCGATGGGTTAAAAAATGATATTATTGCCTTGGTTAAGGCCGAATTTGCAATGATTGATTTGGGAAAGCTGAGTTATTTCTTGGGGATATCAGTGACCAGGTCTGCCAACCACATGTTCTTGTGTCAGCGTAACTTTGCAGAGGAGATTGTGTACAGGGCTAAGATGGAGAATTGCAAAGTTTCACCTACTCCAGTTGATTCAAAATCTAAGCTCAGTGATATGGATGGTGTTGACACCCAATTTTGACCCTCCCGTCCAGTCACTAACTATAAAATTAGGCTAATTTTGTAAAATAATTTTTATGATTTTTTATAATAAAATGTAGCGATAAAACATAAATACAGGCATAAATAAACCATTTAATAATGGCGTCGCGTCTCACGTAGAGTATTAAGCACTTAGAGTCCCGCGCCCGCATTAATTAATTTTAAGTCCTGTCAAACAATTCTTAATTAATAATAAATACATAAAATAAATAATTTGACAATGGCGTCGTGTTAAATAAAATATTCGCATTTATTAATAGCAAGACAATTCCATAATTATTGTAATAATTTAAAGCATAAATTAAATGCACAATAAATAAGGTTTTAAATAATAGCACCGCATTTTAAAATATTAAGCACTAATTAAATAACACGCCCGCATTTATTATAATAATTAGACTAATTTAGCACCTAAATAATTATAATAAAGCACCTGAATAATTTAACTAAATTCATTAATCTAAATTAATTAATTAACTCCTAAAACTAATAACCCATTAATTAAATACCCAAATCTAATACCTAGAATTAACACCTAATTAAACTCCTAATTCTACCCAAATTTTTATCTTACCCGCGACGCCCAACTCGTCAGCCCACTACCCGCAAGCCTTCTCAGGCCAAAAGCCCCACGCCCTCAGCCCAATCCCTTTAATCCCTTATCAGCAGCCCTTCCCTGTCTTCCTCAAAGGAAACGCAAACCACGAACACCTAAACCTAAGCTTCCAATCGCCGCAACAGCACCTCACGCCACCTTCCTCGCGGATTTCACGAGAATCCTAAGCTTTCCTTATCCACGCACACCCAACCAACGATCCTTACCATAACCAAAACCAAATCCTCGAAAATGGCAACTCTCATAATCTATTCAAATCACACAAAATCGCACTAGAAACAAAGACAAATCGGCCTTTATTGACTTACTAATTTTAGAACCTAGGGAGGCTATTTAAGAACATGCAAAGGCATCCGCTTAAGGCGCGGTGAAGAAATACAGAGCCCGCACTTTTCTTCACGGAGAAAATCCCAGTGATAATGGAGTAATAAGAAGCGAGTAATTGAGCAATAACTAGGATTCTCAAACCGCTTCTCTCGCGAACAAAACCACTGCCTCAAGCCAAATCTCTTTTATCACTTTCAATCGCATAATCGCAGAAATCTCCGAGTGGCGCCGACGCTGATACGCTGCCTCGGTTCGCCAGGAGAAGGTAAATCCATCTCCTTTCAAATTATCATATGCACGATTATATATATTTTTGTCGAACTGCTTAATACCGCTGATTCATCATTGGTGAATGATTTGAAGTGTATCCGTCTGCTCAAGCTATTTAGTTAATATTGATTGTTGTTTCCTATTCGCGATCGTGATCGTTGATGCGTTTAGGTTAATCCTAGCGTTGTTGTATGTTTGGGCGAGCATTGTTTGCTTAGATTCGCAGGATCGATCGAGTTATGTTACTTGTAGCTATCAGTCAATGGTCATTATAAGTGTTACACTAATCGCTTTGTGCTCATGTTAAAGCAATCGAATATGAATAAATCGAAGTTAAAATCGGTCCAACGCTTAATTTAGACATAAATAGCCGCATGAAACTCGCTTGGAGTAATTCAATCCCTAATATTAAGAAACATACATACGCCTTTACCCTCTTAAGTGTTGGAGTATACCTATGCTAGAAAGCTACATCTCCTAAGTCATTATCGTGCCTATGTCGTTGAGTTTGTCCGGATGCTAGCATACTACTCCTCTTGAACTAATCCCCCATGTTAAGTTACAACCTCGTTGGCATTTTGTATACTGATCCATAATCAGGCCTTCATAAGTAATCAAGTATAGTGTATAACTTAGTATTAAGACCGCTTGCACTGGATGACGAATGTTGTGCAATCTTAGCAATCGTCAGATGTGTGTATTAAGTTTCAGATTTGCTATTATACTATTATGTGATTTGTTTAAGTGAAGCATGGGGTTGGGATGATTAGTACTGAAGCTTGTTTCCATTTTAAGAGTTATGTTATGCATAGCTAAGCCTTAGATGTTGTTTGCACCATGATTTTTAACTCATCCAACCTCATACTAAGTAGTGACAAGAGTCTAGTCAGACCGTAAGTTTGCGTATGTCTTTGGTATGCGTTATTCACAAGTCTTTCTACAAATTAAGAGTGGTATGATTTAGGTTTTTTGCTTGGAATATGCATTAGAAGTCCTATATATCCGAAAATGAGTATACTCAACCCGAGTTTCTTTTTATATGCTTATTGGCTTCTAAAACCAACATGTTAAGATAAACTATCTTATTGAATCCTTATACTTAATTCAATGCATACTTGGCCCGCAGATCCCCGCCTAAACTCCTTTGATATACATGTTTGCTTCCCCGTATGATATACTTGATTCATATATGTATGTGACAAATATTCACATCTGATGGTCGGGTTCGCTTTCTTTAAATCAAACCGCTTTTGGACCAAATATCTACTTTAGAATTTGAGCTTTGTCATTTGGGCTCTTGAGTTTCTTGTTTGGTTTGCCCATCGCTGCATTTTCACAGCCCATTCATTGGGCCGATAGTGTTTTTCTTTGCTCAAATTGTCACCCTTTTAGAATAACATAGCTAAACAACAATTAAATTATGGACATGTGTGTGCATTGCGTTTTAATTATCCTCATCGGTGTCCATTGAGTTGATACTAATCCTTATCTTTTCTTTTTTACATGAAATGCACCGAGCAATAAAGAGTCTCATATGGGACTCATCGTGGCAAACGCCAAGACCTACATCTACATGCATTTACCTCCGCACCACAAACTCCAAAACCATAGTAGATGGCCTCGCCGTTTCCTCGAGTCATTTATTAATTCATATCCTTCCCCTATTATTTGTTGTAATTATTTGTCTACATTAATTATTAGAACACTTAGAATAATTGAATCTCGAATCAATAAATTAGCAAGTAGTCGGATACTAGAAATTTGCTTCCCTTTAAGTTAATTGTTTTAGGCTTGACATGCATGTCTAAACCTTTTACCAAATAATATTAAATCTCTTTTGCATTATGCCACATATAAAAAATATTTTTTAAGTAAATGCATACCTTTAATCAATAAATCAACTTTAAAGATAAATGCATACTTTTTTTTTTCATATGCACTTATAATGCTTTACAAATGCATGCCTTCACTCAAAAGACTAATTTTACAGGTATACAATAAGTCTTATAAATCCTCTTATGTTAGCAAAAATGTACTCTTTTATAAAATAATTGCATCATCTTTTAAAACATGCATTACACTCTTAGCATAATAATTACCCTAGGTTTGGCAGGACAACCGCAAGTTAGCGGATCTTAGAGGATGCCTAACCCCTTCCCTCTAGATTAATAAAGAACTCTTACCCAGAATCTCACTAAGTTTAGCAGACCATTAAATGGAGTTAATGTTTACTTTAAACTAGTTAAACATTTAGGTGTCCTAATTCACCCAAATTAATTAGGTGGCGACTCCGCGAACTCTTTAGCATTTTTTAAACTTTAGCACTTTTAACATTTTAAGCACTTTTAAACATTTTAGCACTTTTATTTATTTTCTAACATTGCATTTTTAAGCAGGAGTTTAGAAAATAAATGTCGCGGCCGGAAAAGGGCGTGACAGATGGTGCTTCAGTCTCCGATCCTACTCTGTGTAGGAGCCTTGCAGGTGCACTTCAGTATCTCACATTTACAAGGTCAGACATTTCTTATGATGTTCAGCAGGTATTCATATTTATGCATGCCCCCAGGGAGTCTCATTTCACTCCCCTTAAGTGTATCATCCGATACATAAAGGGCACACTTGATTATGGTTTGCACCTATACCCCTCTACACCAAACAAGTTGTTCTCATATACGGATGCAGATTGAACAGGGTGTTCGGACACGCGACGCTCTACCTCTGGCTTTTGTATTTTTTAGGGGATAATCTGATTTCATGGTTTGCCAAGCGACATGCCACCCTATCCCGTTCCAGTGTCGAGGCTGAGTACAGAGGCGTTGCAATTGTGGTAGCTGAGATTTGTTGGCTCGGAAATTTACTGTTAGAACTTCAGTGTCCTTTGCGTCAGGCATCTATTGTGTACTGTGATAACATCTCTACAATCTACCTTTCTCACAACCCGATTCAACATCAGCGAACCAAGCACGTTGAGATGGACATATATTTCGTTCGTGAGAAAGTTGCGCTAGGCCATGTCAGAGTATTACATGTTCCCTCATCATATATCAATATGCAGATATATTTACCAAAGGACTTCCCAGACAGTTGTTTCTTGACTTCAGATCCAGTCTCAGCGTCTGGCCTCCTCCCGCTCCGACTAAGGGGGTGTGTAAACATGTATAGTAGTATAATAATATTCCTACACATAATTAGAATATTGTATAAATATAATTATAGTAAGACTAGGATTCCTCTTGCATTTGGGACTAGGATTCCTCTTGTATATGAGATGAACATTGTACACTATATATATTGATATTAAGAGAAAGTCTCCCCAAAGAAGATTAATATCATAGAAAAAATAGCTTTAACCTTGACATTGAACAGTTAAAAGAAATCACTACTAGAGAAAAGAAAGAAAAAGATTATTTTTGTAACTATCTGGTTGGATTAATATTACTATTTCGGTTAATTTTAATTTGTGTCATGTAAGATCCATTAACGAGAAAAGTCTCTCAACCAAAGGTTTTCAATCTCCTGATGAGACCCCTGATTAAAGGTGAAGATATATCTAGAAAGTTTCGTCAATTATTTTTTTTGGGACATATATTTAGTAAATGACTTTCTTTTTATTTCTCTTACAACTTATATTAGCCTTTTAGACCATGATCTAAAGATTTTTTTTGAGAAAAATGTAAACTTTATTAAAAAATGTTAGTTTACGGTCTAAACTTTTATAGACGATAGACGACGGTCTATATAATATTTGACAAATTTTAAAAAATCCAGTTATTATTATATTTTTTTTATTTGAAATTGATAT
This sequence comes from Przewalskia tangutica, assembly GCA_029844215.1. Lineage (NCBI taxonomy): Eukaryota > Viridiplantae > Streptophyta > Magnoliopsida > Solanales > Solanaceae > Przewalskia > Przewalskia tangutica. Next base: position 13,122,825 of record CM056725.1, on the reverse strand, counting down.
AAGAAGGGATGAATTTCAAATTTTTAGTGTACATATGTCATTTCTCCGATTAATTTAAGTTTGTGCCCCATAGAACTCGAGTTTTAAATCTGATAGCTCTTATTAAAAGTGAAAATCCGTTAATACGGGAGAAATATCCAAATGGTATTAGGGGTCTGTTTGGCCAAGCTTCTGGAAATGTATTTCTGTTTCTCAGAAGTAGTTCTGCAGAAACTGTTTCTGGAGAATCAGTTAGAGTGTTTAGCCTATATTATAGAAGTGTTTCTGAAAAACAGAAACAGTTTTCTGTTTGGCCAACATTTATGCAAATTTACTAGAATATTCTTTTTAATAGATTTAAAACTATTTAAAATATTATTTTCTATCATATGTTTCTAAAAATTAGTATATCTTTACAATTTAATATTTTTTTAAAAATTATTTAATTACAATATTTAATCAAAAAATAATATTATATTGTACATAAGAAATGTAACGACAATATGATAGTCAATGACTCAAATATGTCCAAACCTACCCCCGGTCTACCCACACCTACCCCCACCCCATCCTCAATTTTATGTCATATTGTTTTTACTTTTATAAAAATATGAATTTATTTCTTCCCCTTACCCCCGCCTCTACACCCCAACCCCACGCCATTCTTAAATTTCAATTTCATATTTACTTTTATAAAAAATGATTGAAAATATGAAAAAATTTCTTACCCCGCCTCTACCCCTACCCCCACCCCATTGCCCTACCCCATCTTCAAATTTCTATTTCATATTTTTTGTTACTTTTATCAAAAAAATTATGGAAAAAAAAAATCTTACCACCGCCCTACTCCTACCCCCCACCCCCACCCCATTGCCCTACCTCATCCTCAAATTTCATTTCATATTTTTTGTTACTTTCATAAGAAATATTATTAAAAAATATGAAAAAATTTCTTACCCCTCCCCCCATTTCCCTACCCATCCTCAAATTTCTATTTCATATTTTTTGTTACTTTTATAAAAAAAAAATATTAAAAAATATGATTTTTAGCCCCGCCTCTACACCCTACCCCCACCCCACCCCACCCCACCCCACCCCCATTGCCCTACCCATCCTCAAATTTCTATTTCATATTTTTTGTTACTTTTATAAAAAATAAAATGATTTTTTTCTTACTCCCCGCCCTACCCCCACTCTATTCCTATTCTCAAATTTCTATTTTATATGAGGATATTATATGAGATTAAAAAAAAATTGAAAAGAAAATGGTAAATGAGTCTAAAAAAAAATTCAATGAATGAGCAAAAAGGACTTCTCCAGAAGCACTTCTCTAGAAATATCAAATTAGTGTTTCTGCTTCTCTTCCCATCTAAAAATATTTTTTAACTTCTGAAAAAAGTGTTTCTACTTCTGGAAAGAGGGTGTTTAGCCAAAGAAGTATTTCTTAGAATCAGAAACACTTCCACAAGCTTGACCAAACAAAACCTAGGTCTTCCATGATTAGGGCATCTATGGCCCATATCAAGCATTATTCTCGAATTTCTGGCCGTTTATTTTATCACGGCTTGACAAAATGGAATGATAACTTCCACGTAATACTTATGACAACTGTTTTTATTTAAAACTGTAAGAAATTAAATAAAAAGAGTTGTCATAAGTATTATGTGGAAGTTATCATTCCATTTTGTCAAACTGTGATAGGAGGTACTGGCCAGGAAAATTCAGGAATAATTGCTTCGATGTATGGGCCATAGATGCCCTAATCATGGAAGACCTAGGTGTTGTTTGGTCAAGCTTGTGGAAGTGTTTCTGTTTCTAAGAAATACTTCTTTGGCCAAACACTCTCTTTCCAGAAGTAGAAACACTATACTTGGACGGAGTTAGAGAGAAGTTTCTCTCACTGAGTGAAAATGCTCTCAACGTTTTTCTTGGTTGCTCCTTTCGGTTCGTCCTTCTCCTTCTAAACTCACCATTGATTCTTCATTATTCGAAGCTTAGTGTTCATGACATGAAAAAGACAAAGCGTTTTACTCGCTCTAGCAATGATTCCGGTGGATCCGGAGGTTCTTCGAAGTCTAGATCCAAGAAAAAGAAAAAAAATGGCGGAAGCCCAACCATTGCTAAGGAAAATTTAATTCCGGCAATTTCGGATCCCACGGTGTTAGTGCATGTTCCGCCTGATATGCGCATTCCACTTGAACATGTGGTAGATGATAATACGCTGCAAAAGATACATGAATGGGGAAAAAGTATAGAAGTTGATAGCTTGGATAGAAGTATGCTTGTAACACTGTCCACAAGCTTAATGGAAAATCCCCCTCCGAAACTCCCGACAATACTATGGAAGTTCGGATAGCTAAAGACACTCCACTCTCTCCTAGAGATGGCGAAACTAACACAGGTCAATTGGTAAGCTTCGGGACTACAACGGAAGAGCATGTCAATCACGGGGCCAAAACAATCTCATCACTTCAAGGTAATTTGCTCAGGCAAGCCGAAAAAGTTAGAAATTCGGGGACAGAAATTACAAACAACAAAACAATGCATGAAGGCATTCTCGGGTCAAAACCGGGTCAGGTTGCGGGTCAAATAGTTGAGGCGGGCCAGGAGGGTGTCCATGGGTCTATGATTATTCCAGGTACTCGTGGTACAATGCAGGTTGGGAGAACCGAAGAGTCATCTACTCCCAAGGAGCCTTGTAAAACTCCTAACTTAATTAGCGCGGGTGCCAAAGAGTCACTTCACTTAATGGGGCAGCATTCATCCGCGGAAACCAAAGGGTCACTTCACTTAATGGGGCATCATTCATCGAATTCATTGAGAGTCACTAATCAGTCCTTCCCCACTTTAACCAGCTTACTTAGCGGACTTCAACAAAAGAATCTAAATAGCTCATTTTCCTTTACATCTTCCTTGGACATTGAAAACGTTAATAACTATCCACCTCTCTCCTCTTCTACTTCTTCAATACTTCCCAGAATCCAAGATGACACACCCCCACCTCCATCCAAATCATCACTTCCACCCGAAATGCCTGAATATTTCTCAACCCTTCCAAATGGCACAAGCATACTATCTCCAGATGCGGGTCCGAGCTCTATCCCCTCTAATCCTATCCCTCAGTCAACACTACACGGGAGGCTAGCTGACAATATGCCCACAGACAATTCTAGAGATCATCAAGCGCATCCACCCGGTGATGCAACAAATAGAGAACTACCCCCTCATCAACGCAAAGGTTCCAATCTGCCAAAGAATACCTATGCGGGAGTCTTTGTGGGTACCATACTTGAAGCTAAGGGAATGAAGCTACAATTTATTGAACAACAAGGAGAAGATGTAGAACTTGAAGCTACGGATGAAGTCCCCTTCATTGAAACCTGGGGATATTGTCTAATTGGTTGCTTCACGGGTCCTTTTCCGGAAAGAGAGGCATTGAGTTCTATTGTTAAGGGATGGGGAGTGAAGTGTCGTATCATCCCGTATGGCAAAGGATGGACAATCTTCAAATTCATGACGGAAGAAGAACGCACGAATGTACTTCATGGAGGCCCATATATGGTGTTTGGAAAAACTATGATGTTAAAACCCATTGATAAAGGAGTATTATTAACGGATGACTTATTCATGGACATCCCAATCTGGGTCACTTTCTATGACATCCCCCTCTCGGTTTGGAGTGCAACAGGACTTAGCAAGATTGCTTCGCGTGTGGGGAAGCCCCTATACACGGATCAATTTACTAAGGAGAGGTCTAAAATGAACTATGCAAGAGTCTTGGTGGAAGTAGATGTTAGTAAAGAACCGGTTATGGAGTTTGGAGTTAAACTTTCCGACAATAGAAGATATATCCAAAAGGTGAAATATGAGAATTACCCAGATTTTTGCTATCATTGTGCGTCTTTTGGCCACAACCATTTGAAGTGTAGAAAATTGATGCAAGACATCAACGCTCAAGAAGCCCAGAAAACCCATAATCCATTGGGACCACCTAGCAATGGTGGTGTTTCTACAAGCTCGGGTACTGCTACGGCTACGGGTCAAACCGGTCCTTCTAGCACTGATCCACTACCCCCTAAACATCCCGTGGGTAGTGATAACTTGATGGATGTTGAGAATAGCGAGCAAACACTGCCTCATATTCCCGGAAGTGTGGGAGAAGCTCTGAATTTTGGAATTCCTCCGGTTGCGGGTCAACTTGACTCATCGTGCTTGCGGATAGCACAAGAGGGGTCCTCAAACCTTCACCCCAATGCTGGTCTTGCGCATCATGAGAGGCTGAGAAATGTGGCAAGGCTTACTAAGTAGAGCACACCAATTGACCCGCAAACTTTACTAGATGGGGGAACTTGTAAGGGTACTACGGATGAGTTTAATCATGCAATACGTTGCATAAACTTTGAACGCGGAGAACATAGCCTAGTTGGGACCTCTGCCTTGACTTCTAACAACAAGGACGAGGGATGGAAAGAAGTAATTTCAAGGAAGAATATTAGTATGGTGAAGAATGTGAAGCGCGGAGGTGCTACTAAATCCTCCTTTGTTTCTTAATGAAAGTTCTTTGTTGGAATGTCCGAGGTCTTTGCGGACAAAGGGATAGGGCAGCCACACAAACTCTAGTGTGTAGGCTCGCAAAACAACATGATGTTGCATTGGTTTGTCTAATAGAAACTAAATTCACTCGTGCACGGATGTGTAACACCCCATTTTAAACCGGAGTCGAAAACGGGAGTACTAGCGAACCCTGCTGAAATAAAAAAAATGTTAGAAAATAAATAAAAGTGTTAAATGTTAAAAGAATACTAAAATTTAAAAGGGTTGCTAAAATATAAAAAAGTGCTAGGGATGCTAAAATGCTAAAGGGTTCGCGGAGTCGCCACCTAATTAGTTTGGGTGAATTAGGACACCTAAATGTTTAACTAGTTTAAAGTAAAACATTAACTCCATTTTAATGGTCTGCTAAACTTAATGAGATTCTGGGGTAAGAGTTCTTTATTATCCTAAAGGGAAGGGGTTAGACACCCTAAAGGATCCACTAACTCGCGGTTGTCCGTTCAAACCTAGGGTTAATTATTATGCTAAGAAAGGACATGTTAAAGGGCATTTGAGTAAAAGAATTTTGAAGATATAAGATATTTATGTCTAAAATTAATTGCGAGATATATATAGAAAAGTCAAAGTTAGTTTTGGAAAATATGTCATTAGGGTACCTAAATACCATATTAGATACATAGCGCGTATAACAGGAGTAAAATTTATTATGACACAGGGTCTTCTTATAGGATTGTAAAATGGCTATCGATGTTTTTAGATAATTGCTTATGCGAAGGCTAATGAGGATTTGTAAAAAATGGGTTTCATGTTGAACTAATTAACTATCTAAGTAATTATGCAAGTGAAAATTATTAACTGATTTCCTAGGACTTAAGAAGGAAGGTTACCTTTTAATTTATTGCTTCAATATTATATTCTACTAATAGTGTAATGTTAGACAAATAATTACAACAAATAATAGGGGAGGATATGAATTAATAATGACTCGAAGAAGCGGCAAGGCCATCTCGCCTATGATTTGGAGTTTGTGATGCGGAGTGGATGAAGCATATAAGATGTGGGTCTTCATTTGTTGTAGCTCGTGATGAGTCTCGCCATGAGACTCTTCGTTTCGCTCCAATGCATGCCATGTAAAAAATAAGGAAAGAAAAGGATTAGAATGTCCTCAAAAACTCATAAATAATAAATAGCATTGGTATTAATATTTAAACAAAGATAGCCGCTTTATTCAGGCAACAAGCAAAGCCCAAGACATGCAATTTTCAGATTTTTTATTACAGAAAGAAGACAAGAAATTTCAGATTTTTATTTACAGAAAGAAGACCAGAAAGCAGACCCAAAAGTTTGATTTGCATATAGAATTGACCGGCCCAATATATAATGGGCCAACTTAGAGTCAGGTTTACAGAGGGTATTCAAAACTACATCTAACATGTATGCTTACACAACTGGTAAAAAAAAAATGCTTAACATGGACAATTTAGAAACCGAGACACGATGAGCACATACTTGTAATAGACAATTTAGACATATGTATGCAACTTGTCAGAGAACATAAACATTCAGTACATACTAAGCTTATTTAAATCATTTCAACTGAACCCTTTGACAGTTTTAATACCCAATCATAACCCATGCATATCCATATATGAAGACCAAGATGGGATGCAACAGGGAACCATGGCTTAATATGATCTAAGTTGGTTCACTAAATGCAAGATGCTATTGTAGATACCATCTGGACCACTAAACAGATAAGCATGACACAAAGCATATCTTAAGAGGTATTACACATTATTCTGGGTGTGTTTCAACACTTAAGAAGATAAGGGAAGCATATAATCAGTTTTAGTAGACAGGTAGACATAGGAATGGACATGTAATCAATTAATGATGGCATTTCAGATATGCAGGGTCAATTAGGCTTAAACCAAGCATGCAAGTCGTGTCTATGCTATATATTGGGCAGATAATATTTCAAACAAAGCATAACATGGTCAGGATGATCGTCCGACAGATTCGAAGTTTAATCACTATCAAACCTTAGTTAACAGACGTCTAGTACTTACTGGACTAGTTACGGGACTTCAAGCAAGATGAATATGATCATACAATACACGTATCACACTCCTCATAACATTTACTATACACATATGTTAAGAAATAAGCCGGCAAAGATTTGGAGGTAATCTACCCTTCACAGAAAATATATATAGCGAATTATCAATCATTTATTTTAACCCCTTTAAGAAAATGGAAACTTCGCCAGTTTACTTGACATGGTATCTCAGATATGCATAAGAAAACAAAGTATGGTCAGCCTTCAATTAAGACAAGCAGCAATACACCCGATTAATCATTCAATTAACTTATATATCATTCTCACTAAGCTAATATTTAAGAACGGCATACACATCACATAGAACTAAACACAAACGTGACAAGGAATATTTAAGCCTTAACAATTACCTAAACATGCTGATGAATTTAATCTACTTGGATTTTTACGAACACCTCAACACATATGATTAATCACGACATAAATAACACAAAAATATACAAAATAAATCTGCAGATAGAGGTATTCACGGACCCTTTTTAGTAGCGAACTGAGACGCGTTCCGAATCGTCGAGGCTACTCAAAGGTTTGTTGTTACTCGATTTGAGAGGGAGTGAAGCTTTTGGATCGACTTTGCTTTGAAATAAACTTAGCCTTTTACGATGTAAAAAATTGATTTTCCAGAAAAGTTTGAAGGTTCTTCCCAGGTTATTGGCATAACAGGTAAAAGACTGTTTTACTATGACCACAGATTTACAATGAACACATATGAATTGTATACTTCAGCTAACACATCGTGGTCGTGAGTATTAACAGCAATTTCGCCAAACATTACTTTAAAGCGACTTAACATGTATAAATGACAGTTAAATTAAACTGAACAATTCAAAACAAAGTCACACCAGTAATTACATAAGCATCAGACTTAACAGATTAATATTACAACACATATCAAGCAACGTGATAGGATTTATGAACATAGACCCTAATCAATGACTTCAAATCGACACCTGCTTAGATAAGCTACGACATATCAAACAGGATATGATAACAAATACAGTTGAAGCATGCATAACGGGAAAACAGACATATTCACACAAAGAAACGAAATTTGGAAGGGAGATGAGTTTACCTTCTCCGGACAGCGAACCGAGGCAGCGTATCAAGTGTCGATCCACTCGGAGTTTTGTGTGATGCGATAAAAATGGAATGAAGCTGTTGCTTCGAGAATACTTACTGGTTTGTGACGGATTCTTAAGAGGAAGACGAAAGGGTTCGATTTTTATATTCTTGCCTTAGCCTTCTAATTTTCGGATTATAAAGAAGGTATTCTTGAAGATGAAAGCGGTGCTCGACCCTTGTCTTTGCCTCTGAGCTCTGTCGTGCCTGGCTCTGCCCTGAATCGATGCTCTGTGTCTTCTCCAACTGAGCTCTCTCGCCTTGTTGCTATTGGACTCCTTTGAGCCCTGCCCCCCTTAATCGATCTGTCTTTGCATGTGCTAATATAGCCATGGTTTGGGTTCCCCATTAGGTAAGGTTTAAGTGCTGATTTGGTGCGATTTTAGGACGATTTGGCTGCTTATTTTGGATTGATTTGTTACTGATTTTAGAACGATTTAGTATGCCTTCAGTTATGGTAAGTTATATCTTTTCGAAGCTGGGTGTGCATGGGTAAGGAAGGTAGCCGGATTCTCAGGCGAGAAATCCGGGATGTACTGGTGCATTGGCGGCGATAAGTGCGAGGTGAGGAGCGCGCGAATGAAAGGTTTCGTTTAGGGTTTTTCTTGGGGATGTCGATGATGGAGAAGGAAGGTAAAAATGAAAGAAGGGATGTAGGCGGCGTGGGCTAAAGTAAAGGTTGTGAAGATGGGCTCATGCGGGTGTCAGGGTAATGTGATAAGGGTAGTGTTATAATTAGGGTATTAGTTTTAGGTTAGTATTAGGTATTTAATTAGGGGTAAATTATTTAAATAGGTATTAGTTTTAGGTATTTAATTGTTAATTAGTAGTGAATTAAATTAATAAATTGTGCTTAAATTATTTAGGTGCTTTATTAATCTAATTGTTATAAATGCGGGCGTGCTATTTAATTAGTGTTTAATGTTTATAATGTGATGTCGTTATTAAGACTTATTAAATAAAAGTTAGGACTTCTTAATTCTTTTTATGAATGCTATTATTAAAACGCGTATGTTAGATTATTATTTTATGTATTTATTATTTATCATTAGGAATTATGACCGGGCTCTAAGTGTGTAATTTCTACGTAAGAAGCGGTGTCATTATTAAATTGCTTATTTATGTATGTATTAATGTATTATTGTTGTATTTTATTATTATAAAATTGTTTTAAAATTAGTGTAATTTTATAGTTAATGACTGGACGAGAGGGTCAAAATTGGGTCAACAGTGTCCTCTTTGTATGGAGATGATGGAAGAATCTTCGTACAAAGACGTTGACTCAGCCAATTTTGTCTCGACCTCTAATTAAAATGTTGGGCAATGGGCGCGCCGACGAATTGACTCAATTGTCCCGGTCAGTTATGACGACATTTGGGCTACCATGGTCAAACACCAAAGCCTTAACGCGACTAAGAATTGTCCTGTCGAGTTATGGCGATCCGCTATGGTGCAAAAAGAAAAGAGATAAAAATAAGCGGCTTGAACTCGGGTGTCGCTATGGCTTATGGTGTGGAATGAGTGGTGATGTGAACGAGTGGACCGACGCCGAGGCCGCTTCGCCATTCATGGAAGGTTGGCCCCCAACAAATTGCCGGTTGTCAGTAGAGAAAATCCACGTTGTGCTCTCGCTCTCGCACGCTAAGACTTAAGCAAGCGGTTAGTGCATAAATGTTAAGGCAAAACAATATAAGAATGTGAATTTGTCGTAGTCGATTGTATAAAATGAAATGATGTGATGATACGCCTTGTATAAACGAGATGCAGATGTTAATGCGTTATGGACGAATCACGAATGTTCGTTATGCGGACGAATCGCAGATGTTAAATCGTTATGCGGGACGAGATGCAGATGTTCGTCGTTATGCGAGACGAGATCACGAAGATGTTAAATCGTTATGCAGACGCAGATGTTCGTTGTAGACGAGATGCGAGATGTTCGTCGTTATGCGGACGAGATGCAGATGTTCGTCGTTATGCGGACGAGATCGCAGATGTTCGTCGTTATGCGGACGAGATGCGAATGTTCGTCGTTATGCGGACGATATGCAGATGTTAAATCGTTGTATGGACGAATCAGATGTTCGTCGTTGTATGGGCGAATGCAGATGTTAAATCGTTGTATGGACGATATGCATATATTAATGCGTTGTATGGACGATATGCGAGATGTCGTCGTTGTATGGGCGATACGCAGATGTTAAGCGTTGTATGGACGATATGTAGATGTTCGTCGTTGTATGGACGATATGTAGATGTTCGTCGTTGTATGGACGAGATGTAGATGTTCGTCGTTGTATGGACGATATGTAGATGTTCGTCGTTGTATGGACGAGATGTAGATGTTCGTCATTGTATGGACGAGATGCAGATGTTCGTCGTTGTATGGACGAGATGTAGATGTTCGTCGTTGTATGGACGAGATGCAGATGTTCGTCGTTGTATGGACGATATGCAGATGTTCGTCGTTGTATGGACGAGATGCAGATGTTCGTCATTGTATGGACGATATGTAGATGTTAAATTCGTTGTATGGACGATATGCGAGATGTTCGTCATTGTATGGATGATACGCAGATGTTAAATCGTTGTATGGACGAGATGTAGATGTTCGTCGTTGTATGGACGAGATGCAGATGTTAGCGTTGTATGGGCGAGATGTAGATGTTAAATGCGTTGTATGGGCGACGAGATGTTCGTCGTTGTATGGACGAGATGCGATGTTAAATCGTTGTATGGACGAAATGCAGATGTTCGTCGTTGTATGGACGAAATGCAGATGTTCGTCGTTGTATGGACGAGATGCAGATGTTCGTCGTTGTATGGACGAGATGCAGATGTTCGTCGTTGTATGGACGAAATGCAGATGTTCGTCGTTGTATGGACGAGATGTGGATGTTGTATTGGAATGTTATTGTCCTCCTTGTTCCTGTTGACCTTCTCGGCGAACGGCGGCGTATGGGCGAATGCGCAGATGTTAAATGCGTTGTATGGGCGAGATGCAGATGTTAAATGCGTTGTATGGACGAGATGTAGATGTTCGTCGTTGTATGGACGAGATGCAGATGTTCGTCGTTGTATGGACGAGATGGAGATGTTCGTCGTTGTATGGACGATATGCATATGTTCGTCGTTGTATGGACGATATGCAGATGTTCGTCGTTGTATGGACGATATGTAGATGTTCGTCGTTGTATGGACGATATGTAGATGTTCGTCGTTGTATGGAAGATATGTATATGTTCGTCGTTGTATGGACGAGATGCAGATGTTCGTCGTTGTATGGACGAAATGTAGATGTTCGTCGTTGTATGGACGATATGTAGATGTTCGTCGTTGTATGGACGAGATGTAGATGTTCGTCGTTGTATGGACGATATGTAGATGTTCGTCGTTGTATGGACGAGATGTAGATGTTCGTCGTTGTATGGACGAGATGCAGATGTTCGTCGTTGTATGGGCGAGATGTAGATGTTCGTCGTTGTATGGACGAATGCGCAGATGTTCGTGCGTTGTATGGACGATATGCAGATGTTAATGCGTTGTATGGGCGAGATCGACGCAGATGTTCGCGTTGTATGGATGATATGTAGATGTTCGTCCGTGTATGGACGATATGCAGATGTTAAATGCGTTGTATGGACGATATGCAGATGTTCGTCGTTGTATGGGCGAGATGTAGATGTTCGTTGTATGGGCGAGACGCAGATGTTCGCCGTTGTATGGACGAATGCGAGATGTTAAATGCGTTGTATGGGCGAGACGCAGATGTTCGTCGTTGTATGGGCGAGATGCAGATGTTAAATCGTTGTATGGACGAAATGCGATGTTCGTCATTGTATGGGACGAGATGCGATGTTCGTCGTTGTATGGACGAGATGAGATGTTAAATCGTTGTATGGACGAGATGCAGATGTTCGTCGTTGTATGGACGAAATGCAGATGTTCGTCGTTGTATGGACGAGATGTGGATGTTGTATTGGAATGTTATTGTCCTCCTTGTTCCTGTTGACCTGCAAAATTCACTCAAAGAAAAATTGTGAGTTCGGGGAGGGGTCGGCCGATTTGTATTGGCTCTTGATATTTGCACGCGTTGTCTTGTCTGGACCATGTAACCCCTGTCTGATTTCGAGTCTCGGTCGAAAACATTTGTTGAGAATATTCTATCTTGAGAAAATATACTAGTAGGAAATTATGTTGATTTTTGAATAGTGACATGTTGTGAAACAGAGCGAACATCCTTATTCGAAATCGGCGGTATATTCTCCCATACTCGGTGCCTTCACAAAGTTCTTTTTTAAAAATTTGTCCCAGTTTATGGAATCATATTTGTCGGTGTCCTTTCGTGGCGAAGTCCTTAAAATTGTCCCAGTTTTGACTGACAAAACTGAGTCGAATATATGTCGTCGCCGACATAATCGATAACGCTTGTCGTTGCTGGGCGTGTTCTTCGCTCTGTAGAATAAATGCTCCTGCAAGCTAAGCTTGAGAAAAGTTAGTGTATACCTGTTTAAACGAAATGATAAATACATATGAGAAGTGCAATTTTATGGGTAGAGATGTCGTCCCTGATATGTTTCCTTGCAACTGACGAATTGCCATGATGCTTTTGTTGTGTGCTTTATGCCTGAGCTGATGCGCTAGACTTTGTTGCGGACTTTTGAATTCTGACTGTTGATTGTCGGTGCCTCTCTCTCCTTATGTTGTTTCTTTCTGCTTTTGCTAATATGAAGAACTTTTGTTGTATCTTCTGCTAATATGAAGGACCTGTGCTCAAAGAAAATTTGTGAGTTTTGGGGGGTGGTCGATTCGTATTTGACTTCGCCGCCTTGTTCCTTGATATCTGCGTGCCTGGCCTGTTTGGACTTGCAACCCCTGTCTGGTTTCCTACATTGTCCCAGTTTTGAAAAGGGTGTTTGGCCTAAGGGGGTCTCAATGGAGTTGCTTGTATGTTATGTGTATTCTTGTTACTTTCAGAACGAAGGGAAAGTTTCCTAATGGTGTGACCGAAGCCGATTTAGGCCGCCTACGTATCCCCATGAGGGAATCAGGTCATGACGTAGTTCATTACAAGCGAATATTGGGTAAAATTCTAAAGGTGGGACCGAGGCCGATGTGGCCGCCACGATCCGCTGAGGAATCAGGTCGAACGTAGTTCCAATTACAAGTAAAAGAGAATTTGGGATTTTCTAAAAGGTGGGACCGAAGCCGATGTGGCCGCCTACGTATCCGCCAAGGGAATCAGGTCACACGTAGTTCCAATTACAAGTAAAAGAGAATTTGGGATTTTCTAAAAGGTGGGACCGAAGCCGATGTGGCCGCCTACGTATCCGCCAAGGGAATCAGGTCACACGTAGTTCCAAATACAAGCGAATATTGGGTAAAATTAAAGTTTCTAAATGTGGGACCGAAGCCGAGACGGCCGCCTACGTATCCACCAAGGGAATCAGGTCAAACGTAGTTCATTACATAAAAACTTAAGCAAAACATTAAGTATGAGTCCTCGAATATTCTGCTAAACTAAATTGTTCTTTCTTATCTGGGCTTTAGGCGGACCAGAACAAGGGTGCAAATCCAACCAATACGCCTTCTTGCTCTGCATCATGGCTGGCTGGGTCTTCGTGCTCTGCTGTCAGTATCTCCTTCTTTTGGCTTCTGCGTGGTGTCTGCTTGGATAAATGACTGATTCAGGCGGAGCGGGCTCTGGCCAGGGAATGCCTCTCTTCCTTTGGGGTTCATTGTACTCATTGGGGTAAGCATCCTCCACCTGAATGACTCCCTCCTTGATCAGCTCCCTTACTTTGTCTCTGAGTGTATAACACCTTCCCACGTCGTGTCCGATGGCTCCAGAATGGTATGCACAGCTTTTGTTTCCATCATGAGCTTTGGACTTGGGATTGGGCACATTCTTTGGAATTGGCTGGAGTATCCCTGCAAACCTCAACCTCTCGTACAACTGCGATAAAGGCTCGGCTAAATGGGCGTATATTTTGGCTGGCCTTTCTGTGGTATTCAGGCGGGGTGCGAAGATGTTTGGTGGACGGGCTTTTGGTTGTGGCGTATACACGTGTGGGTATCGCAAGGGGTTGTCATATGTATTGCGAAAATAGGTTTGTGGAGGCCTTTGGTTTGTGTTTAGCCGGAGTACGTTAGGCATTCGGTTTTGTGTGGAATATATGGGTGCATTGTATATTGGCTGAACGGGATATGTAGTAAGCGGGTACTGGTAATAATTTGGAGGTTTTTGACTGTTTTGGTTATTTGCAGTGACGAGTGCTCTGGTGAGGTTCTTGAGCCTTTTGATTTCGGCCTGCAGGGTTGCCATTTGCTGTGGTAATTGTGCGAGTTGCTCGACCGGATCTATGCTGCCTTTCTCTCCTGAGACCTCTGCTTTGCTTATAGGAACCAAGACAGGTTCCGACTCGTTCCGCTCAGATGCCCTTGAATCGGTCATGTCGCTGGACCGTGCCTTTGATCTTGTGAAATATTGATGCTCTGCCATTGCTTAGTCAAATACAAATCGACCTTTTTTGGGGAGATGATAAATCTTTCTAAAAAATACAACAAACGGTGTTAGCATAAAACACATAATGTTGTAGCAGATATATCGCACATAACACATTCAAACGTTTCCTAACATGCAGGGGGACCTCTTTATGCCCGAGGTAAGCCTAAACGTCACTTATGCGAGATTATGACGGGTTTGTCCAAGTCGTCCAACTATAATGCCTTTGTTGGAAATGGCGACCAAATGACGGTGCACTTTTTCCAATTTCAGTATGTCATGATTGGGTTTGGATTTGTCTGTCATTGCCACGCTACACATAATATGCTGGTTGGTCGTTGGGTTGAGAAACCCGTCGACAAGTTTGGTGTTTTCCTAATTGTGGTGTCGATGCCAAGGACCGACCCACCTAAGGTAAATGCATGCATGCCCTAAAATAAGGGTGGTATAGCTCTATCTTAAGTTTCTAAGAATTGGCTTTCCTAGACGCAAGGTTCCCGAGCGGACAACTCGAGTGAGAAGGCTACGCGGCCACCGGTTAGACCGGGCACTCCACGTATATTACCGACTCTCCTAAATTTGGATTTTGAAGAAAGAATTTTGCTGATGCACCAAGCGCACCTCGCATGTAGTGTGTGATTGTGTGAATTTTCCAGAGTGGAAGAAATATGAGCGGAATGCCAGTTTAAGGAAAGCAGTAAAACAGGTAGCAATTTAAAATAAACAAAACAAAATACAGCACACAAAAATTAAATGCAAAAAGTAATGTCAAATAATAACCCTAGGTTTGTTGTGGTTAAGAACCTAAAATCCCCAGCAGAGTCGCCATCTGTAACACCCCATTTTAAACCGGAGTCGAAAACGGGAGTACTAGCGAACCCTGCTGAAATAAAAAAAATGTTAGAAAATAAATAAAAGTGTTAAATGTTAAAAGAATACTAAAATTTAAAAGGGTTGCTAAAATATAAAAAAGTGCTAGGGATGCTAAAATGCTAAAGGGTTCGCGGAGTCGCCACCTAATTAGTTTGAGTGAATTAGGACACCTAAATGTTTAACTAGTTTAAAGTAAAACATTAACTCCATTTTAATGGTCTGCTAAACTTAATGAGATTCTGGGGTAAGGGTTCTTTATTATCCTAAAGGGAAGGGGTTAGGCACCCTAAAGGATCCGCTAACTCGCGGTTGTCCGTTCAAACCTAGGGTTAATTATTATGCTAAGAAAGGACATGTTAAAGGGCATTTGAGTAAAAGAATTTTGAAGATATAAGATATTTATGTCTAAAATTAATTGCGAGATATATATAGAAAAGTCAAAGTTAGTTTTGGAAAATATGTCATTAGGGTACCTAAATACCATATTAGATACATAGCGCGTATAACAGGAGTAAAATTTATTATGACACGGGGTCTTAACATAGGATTGTAAAATGGCTATCGATGTTTTAGATAATTGCTTATGCGAAGGCTAATGAGGATTTGTAAAAAAATGGGTTTCATGTTGAACTAATTAACTATCTAAGTAATTATGCAAGTGAAAATTATTAACTGATTTCCTAGGACTTAAGAAGGAAGGTTACCTTTTAATTTATTGCTTCAATATTATATTCTACTAATAGTGTAATGTTAGACAAATAATTACAACAAATAATAGGGGAGGATATGAATTAATAATGACTCGAAGAAGCGGCAAGGCCATCTCGCCTATGATTTGGAGTTTGTGATGCGGAGTGGATGAAGCATATAAGATGTGGGTCTTCATTTGTTGTAGCTCGTGATGAGTCTCGCCATGAGACTCTTCGTTTCGCTCCAATGCATGCCATGTAAAAAATAAGGAAAGAAAAGGATTAGAATGTCCTCAAAAACTCATAAATAATAAATAGCATTGGTATTAATATTTAAACAAAGATAGCCGCTTTATTCAGGCAACAAGCAAAGCCCAAGACATGCAATTTTCAGATTTTTTATTACAGAAAGAAGACAAGAAATTTCAGATTTTTATTTACAGAAAGAAGACCAGAAAGCAGACCCAAAAGTTTGATTTCAGACATAGGAATTGACCGGCCCAATATATAATGGGCCAACTTAGAGTCAGGTTTACAGAGGGTATTCAAAACTACATCTAACATGTATGCTTACACAACTGGTAAAAAAAAAATGCTTAACATGGACAATTTAGAAACCGAGACACGATGAGCACATACTTGTAATAGACAATTTAGACATATGTATGCAACTTGTCAGAGAACATAAACATTCAGTACATACTAAGCTTATTTAAATCATTTCAACTGAACCCTTTGACAGTTTTAATACCCAATCATAACCCATGCATATCCATATATGAAGACCAAGATGGGATGCAACAGGGAACCATGGCTTAATATGATCTAAGTTGGTTCACTAAATGCAAGATGCTATTGTAGATACCATCTGGACCACTAAACAGATAAGCATGACACAAAGCATATCTTAAGAGGTATTACACATTATTCTGGGTGTGTTTCAACACTTAAGAAGATAAGGGAAGCATATAATCAGTTTTAGTAGACAGGTAGACATAGGAATGGACATGTAATCAATTAATGATGGCATTTCAGATATGCAGGGTCAATTAGGCTTAAACCAAGCATGCAAGTCGTGTCTATGCTATATATTGGGCAGATAATATTTCAAACAAAGCATAACATGGTCAGGATGATCGTCCGACAGATTCGAAGTTTAATCACTATCAAACCTTAGTTAACAGACGTCTAGTACTTACTGGACTAGTTACGGGACTTCAAGCAAGATGAATATGATCATACAATACACGTATCACACTCCTCCTAACATTTACTATACACATATGTTAAGAAATAAGCCGGCAAAGATTTGGAGGTAAATCTACCCTTCACAGAAAATATATATAACGAATTATCAATCATTTATTTTAACCCCTTTAAGAAAATGGAAACTGTGCCAGTTTACTTGACATGGTATCTCAGATATGCATAAGAAAACAAAGTATGGTCAGCCTTCAATTAAGACAAGCAGCAATACACCCGATTAATCATTCAATTAACTTATATATCATTCTCACTAAGCTAATATTTAAGAACGGCATACACATCACATAGAACTAAACACAAACGTGACAAGGAATATTTAAGCCTTAACAATTACCTAAACATGCTGATGAATTTAATCTACTTGGATTTTTACGAACACCTCAACACATATGATTAATCACGACATAAATAACACAAAAATATACAAAATAAATCTGCAGATAGAGGTATTCACGGACCTTTTTTAGTAGCTTAACCGAGACGCGTTAGAATCGTCGAGGCTACTCAAAGGTTTGTTGTTACTCGATTTGAGAGGGAGTGAAGCTTTTGGATCGACTTTGCTTTGAAATAAACTTAGCCTTTTACGATGTAAAAAATTGATTTTCCAGAAAAGTTTGAAGGTTCTTCCCAGGTTATTGGCATAACAGGTAAAAGACTGTTTTACTATGAACACAGATTTACAATGAACACATATGAATTGTATACTTCAGCTAACACATCGTGGTCGTGAGTATTAACAGCAATTTCGCCAAACATTACTTTAAAGCGACTTAACATGTATAAATGACAGTTAAATTAAACTGAACAATTCAAAACAGAGTCACACCAGTAATTACATAAGCATCAGACTTAACAGATTAATATTACAGCACATATCAAGCAACGTGATAGGATTTATGAACATAGACCCTAATCAATGACTTCAAATCGACACCTGCTTAGATAAGCTACGACATATCAAACAGGATATGATAACAAATACAGTCGAAGCATGCATAACGGGAAAACAGACATATTCACACAAAGAAACAAAATTTGGAAGGGAGATGAGTTTACCTTCTCCGGACAGCGAACCGAGGCAGCGTATCAAGTGTCGATCCACTCGGAGTTTTGTGTGATGCGATAAAAATGGAATGAAGCTGTTGCTTCGAGAATACTTACTGGTTTGTGACGGATTCTTACGAGGAAGACGAAAGGGTTCGATTTTTATATTCTTGCCTTAGCCTTCTAATTTTCGGATTGTAAAGAAGGTATTCTTGAAGATGAAAGCGGTGCTCGACCCTTGTCTTTGCCTCTGAGCTCTGTCGTGCCTGGCTCTGCCCTGAATCGATGCTCTGTGTCTTCTCCAACTGAGCTCTCTCGCCTTGTTGCTATTGGACTCCTTTGAGCCCTGCCCCCCTTAATCGATCTGTCTTTGCATGTGCTAATATAGCCATGGTTTGGGTTCCCCATTAGGTAAGGTTTAAGTGCTGATTTGGTGCGATTTTAGGACGATTTGGCTGCTTATTTTGGATTGATTTGTTACTGATTTTAGAACGATTTAGTATGCCTTCAGTTATGGTAAGTTATATCTTTTCGAAGCTGGGTGTGCATGGGTAAGGAAGGTAGCCGGATTCTCAGGCGAGAAATCCGGGATGTGCTGGTGCCTTGGCGGCGATGGGGTGCGAGGGTGAGGGAGGTGCGGCGAATGAAAGGTTTCGTTTAGGGTTTTTTCTTAAGGGCTGTCGATGATGGAGAAGGGAAGGTAAAAAATGAAAGAAGGGATGTGGGCGACGTGGGCTAAAGTAAAGGTTGTGAAGGACTGGGCTTGCGGGTGTTGGGCCGGGTAATGTGGGCTGATAAGGGTAGTGTTATAATTAGGGTATTAGTTTTAGGTTAGTATTAGGTATTTAATTAGGGGTAAATTATTTAAATAGGTATTAGTTTTAGGTATTTAATTGTTAATTAGTAGTGAATTAAATTAATAAATTGTGCTTAAATTATTTAGGTGCTTTATTAATCTAATTGTTATAAATGCGGGCGTGCTATTTAATTAGTGTTTAATGTTTATAATGTGATGTCGTTATTAAGACTTATTAAATAAAAGTTAGGACTTCGTAATTCTTTTTATGAATGCTATTATTAAAACGCGTATGTTAGATTATTATTTTATGTATTTATTATTTATCATTAGGAATTATGACCGGGCTCTAAGTGTGTAATTTCTACGTAAGAAGCGGTGTCATTATTAAATTGCTTATTTATGTATGTATTAATGTATTATTGTTGTATTTTATTATTATAAAATTGTTTTAAAATTAGTGTAATTTTATAGTTAATGACTGGACGAGAGGGTCAAAATTGGGTGTCAACAGGATGTACTCTTTTACATCTCAAAGATTCCTTGCTTGGAAATTTTGCTTCAACATAGATTTCATTGATGGCAGAAGAATATTAGTACTTTGGGACCCCTCCAGAGTTAGTTGTGATGTGCTTGGAATGGACTCTCAACATATTCATGTCCAAGCACGATGTAATATAACTCAAATGTCCTTTCTTGCTACATTTGTGTATCCAGTCTATAGCATTCCGGAAAGAAGGAAGCTTTGGCATCATCTTACCCACTTGGGCACTAGCATTGTCAAGCCTTGGATGATTATTGGAGATTTTAATACTTATTGCTACCCTCATGATAAGGTCGGTGGCCCCCCTCTCACGCCTTATGCACTTAAAGACCTTGGGGAATTCAGAATAGCTCACGGACTTGATGACACTCCTTCTTCCGGTTCCTTCTACACTTGGACGAATGGTTCAATATAGTCCAAGATAGATAGAGTGTTGATGAACCAGCATTGGAGTGACTTGAATCTAGAATGCTCGGCCACCTACTTGCCTATGGAACCAGTCTCGGACCATTGTCCCGTGATAGCTTCGGTAATTGCATCTTCTAATATTGAAAAACAGCCTTTCAAGTTTATGAACATGTGGCTCTCACACCCCGCCTTTGAGAACATCCTAACTTCATGCTGGAGGCAGTGTGTATTAGGAACTGCCCAATTTATATTGGTCACAAAATTGAAGTCTTTGAAGAATCCATTGCGAGATTTGAACACTAGTGAATTCGGGAGCATCGCACAAAGAGCAAATGCGGCAAACATGGATCCGAGAGACACTTCATAAGACAAAAATCGAGACAAAAACACTTGATTGGAAGTGATAGGTGCTCCAAATACTTCCACAGCTTGATCAAGAGGAGCAATGTTAAGAACTCTATTACCTATCTTGTTAAGTACAACGGAACTACCACAACATCTCCCGGGGAAGTAATAGAGATGCTTGTTGAGTTTTATAAAGGACTTCTAGGCTCATCTCGGCCCTCAACCAACATTGATCCCGCGGTACTTGATTGTGCTCCGAAGCTAAGGGAGGAGGATGGCCTATTCCTTTTGCATCCTATCTCCCCGAATGAGGTTTGGGATGCTCTCTCCGATATTGGCAATGACAAAGCACCTGGCCCGGATGGATTTTCAGCCGCCTTCTTCAAGAAAAGATGGAGGGATGTGGGAAATGATGTAGTAAGGAGTATACAAGAATTCTTCTCTTCCGGAGTTCTATTGAAGCAAGTGAACCATACCATACTTACCCTCCTGCCCAAAACTGATCGAGACCCCAAGGTAAGTGACTTTAGACCTATTGGATTGACCAATGTGGATTACAAGATCATAATAAATATCTTAGCTAACCGGATGGCAATGTTTCTTCCTACACTTGTTGATAAATGCCAATGAGCTTTTGTGAAAGAAAGGAACATGGTGGATAATGTCTTCATTTCCCAAGAACTTGTGAGAGGTTATAATAGAACTAGAGTCTCACCGAGGTGTATGCTTATGGTGGATCTTCGGAAAGCATTTGATACGGTCTCCTGGAATTTCCTTGAGTCAGTGCTAAGAGGTCTCAAGTTTCCAGACAGATTTGTTAGATGGATTATGGAGTGTGTAAGTTCAACCTCTTTCTCTCTTTTCATCAATGGAGAGTTACATGGTTACTTTGCGGGTAAACGCGGCTTAAGGCAAGGTGATCATATGTCTCCTATGCTCTTTATACTATGCATTGAATACCTTTCAAGGATGCTAAAGCTAAAGACTTCGGACAAAGTTTTTTCATATCACCCAAAGTGTAAGAGACTAGACATCTCTCATCTTGCCTTTGCGGATGACCTCATGCTCATTGCCAAAGGGGATGTATCTTTCGTTGGGGTTCTTATGGAGTGTCTTGAAGAATTGGAGGCGGCTTCTGGGCTTACGCTTAACCCGTCAAAATCTTCCATCTACAATGCGGGAGTGCATGGTTCAATCCGGGACTTGATATTGGCAAGAGTTGGTTTCTCGTTAGGATTCTTTCCCGTGCGGTATTTGGGGGTCCCTTTGTCCCCAATTTCTGTCTCGATTGATCAGTTTGCCCCATTCACTAATGCAATCTCGGGATACATTCATAAATGGGGACACCACTCACTTTCTTATGCGGGAAAACTGGAACTAATCAGATCGGTTATTCAGGGTGTCGAGAGCTTTTGGTTTCGGGCACTCCCTATTAGCTCTTCAGTTCTCAACAAGGTACGCTCAGCTTGCATCCAGTTCTTATGGGGTGGCAAGCCACCAAGAGTCGCTTGGGATGAGATTTGTGTGCCTCAATCTGAAGGAGGCTTGGGCCTTATGAACATCAAAGTATGGAATCATGCCTTACTCTCACGAACCATCTGGCAAGCTCACACTAAGGCGGATACCTTATGGGTTCAATGGATTAATAGCTACTACTTGAGAGGTCAATCCATTTGGGATTATGAGGTTCGTACTAGGGATTCCCCTTTATTCAAGAAACTTTGTAGCATTCGCGACACTTTCATAAGCATCTTTGGGAATCAAGGAAACACAATTGCCGGCTTGGAGAAGTGTTGCACCAATGGGAGATTTGATTCTATCCTTGTCTATGAAGTCATGCGCACCCCGCGGGAACATAAGCTTTGGATGTCTCAAATTTGGAAAGGCTACATTCCTCCTAAATTCTCATTCACAATCTGGCTCACTTGTAGGAAGCGTCTTGCTACCAAAGACACTCTCTCCTACCTAAACTTGGAAGACAAGACTTATGGGTTCTGCAAGCGTGCCAATGAGACAAGGGCTCACATCTTCTTTTCTTGCCCCTTCACCCACAAGATTTGGAAGCATACAAAAGAATGGTTGGGAATTAGAAGAGAAATGACAACAATTGAAAGCGCACTCAAGTGGATCAAGAAAGAGCATCGCTGGACTGGCATCCGATCCAAAGCCATCTTACTTGCTTTTTGCCTAGTGGTATATGAGATTTGGAAAACAAGAAATGAATTGCTATTTGCGGGCACTAGCTCAACAACAGATGAGGTTGTGGCAAAAGTTAAAACAACCTATAGAGTTCTTTATGATTTAATCCATTAGCCCAATAGAAGAAAATCATAAGCTTGAAGAAAAGAGAAAAGAACCCTTGGATGATGCAGGCATCAGAGGCTTGTGGGAAAACTCCCTCTTGTAACGTCACCTCTGAGTGAACGCCCCATCCCTCCTTCATTTCTTGCTTTGTGTTACGTTGAGGATTGAGAACCCTCAATGATTGATTGTAGTTCCCAGTTTCCTTTTTAGTAATAATATGTTCATTTACCCGGGAAAAAAAAACTGTAAGAAATAATTGACCTCATTCTCTTAATTGATCATATTATTCCATGACAAAAATGTTATAAATCCTGTATGGGCTTTATATTAATTTTCTTTGTGAAAGAGAAACACTTTGTGAAGTTTTAGACAATTGAACTTTGCATTGCATTAAATAACGGGATATATTCTTTTGCATTACATTAAGGGTAACTTAATAATTTTTTCTAAGGAACAAGATTGACAATTCGGAATACTACGCATATCCTTACAAGATATAAGTTTATTTTTGTCTAAGACAGACAAAATAGACGACCCCGAATGACCTAGACGAGCATATCACAAGTAAGGAGCAAGGGCTGCAAAAATAGAAGGCATGACTTGACGCGAGAAATCGAGACTTGGTGTGATTGGATAAAGATCCCCCGACTATTACACCTCATGAGAGGACTTCTCGTGTTGAAATCCTTCACAGAAAATCCAAAAGGATCAAAATTAACAGAAACCCAATTATCAGTTGTGAATTTACGGACATACACCAAATTTTTAATCAATTTTGGGGCATGAAAGATATTTTTCAAGACAAGTGGTGGATGGGGGGAGACAAAGTTTTATGACCATAACCCTGAATTGGAATTGAATTACCATTACCAACAATTATACCACGATTACTGCTCAAATTGAAATAAGACGAGAGAGTACCTTGATCGAAGGTTATGTGTGTAGTGGCGTCGGTGTCCATGTACGTGTCCATGTACCAATTCGGGTCGGGTTGAGTCAATCCATGTGTGTGTATCGCGACTTCAATGTCGGTTTGTGTGGATCCTACTGTCGAGAATACTTGTGTGGGGCGGCCCCAAAAATTCCACTCACGCCGCCCGGTGTTGTCACAAACCGCTGGGCTTGGAAGTTGGGCTGATCTTTGGGCTGGAAGGAGACTGTCCAACCCACTGGGTGCTGGCCGCTGGATCTGGAAAATAGGGGTTGCACGGAAATCAAGAAGAAGAGAAAATTTTGCGGAAGCAAGGAGAAGAACCTAGACCTTTAATACCATGAAAGAAATAATCTCTTGATTATTCTCATGATTAAAGGTGTATATATATAAGTTACAATAGGAAAATAATTTTCCTATTCTACATCTAAAACCCTATTTTATTTGGAGACTAACTATACAATTATGGTAATAGTACAAGACTAATTAAGGTACAAGACTAATACACAATATACCAAATATACAAGGTGAATCCGAGATGATCTATTCTTTCAATATACGTAAGAATACATGTGTATATCATGCATATACTTATGTATATTTAACAATGAAAAACATTTAGATTTATGAAACACAGTTACAATTTTAAGAAATTATGAAATATTATTGTATTTACATAGCTATCGGCGTTGATACAACCCTTTCACACGATTTTCAGCTGATATATGTCTGATACAATTGAGTTGATGCCCACCTGATATAGTTCTTTTGCTAATATAGCTAATACTTGATTGATACAATTTTTTCGCCTGATACAATGTAGCTACATAGTAAGTACGAAAAATGTAACTATATTTAGTATTTATGCTCTAGACGATGGGTATTTATTAGTAAAAAAATATTGCATTAAATATTATAGGAATAAGTATGTGTTTGGTCAAGCTTTTACAAGTGTTTCTCAAGTTGAGAAACACTTTTTGGGCCAAACACATACTTATCAAGAAGTAGAAACACTTTTTAAAAAAACAAAAAAGTGTTTCTACATGGAAGAGAAGGAGAAACACGTGTTTCTCCAAAGTGCTTCTTGAGAAGCCCTTTTTGCCCATCAAATGAATTTTTTTTGGATCCATTTACCATTTTTTCCCACAAAATTCCTTTTAATCTCATATAATATCTCCAGATAAAATAAAAATTTGAGAATGAGGTAGGACGAGGGGGGATGGGAATAGATAAGTAAGAGAGAAGGCGACACCATCTAGCAGAACGGACGAAATGAGAAGAAATCCCCAGGATGGAAAGAAGCTTGAAAGAGAGAACCAGGAATGAAATAGCGAGCCCAAACGAGCAAAAAGCCACGAAGTCACTTCAAAACTTCGGGCTTAAGCCAACTCGACCAAGGGAGGAAGGATTTTGAGGAAGCGAAGCAACCTTTTCAATAATAGGAGCGTAACCTACTACTAATATATGTAGACCAAGGACTTTCCATTTCAACGGGATTCTCGTCTCAAGGGCATTTCCGCCAATCACTTCAACAGTGCCAAAATGCCCTATTCATTTTCTTGCCAACTAATAGAATAGTGAAATTCGAATAGGAGAAAGGGGAAATGAGAACTGCGTAGCAACTCGACTTACAATCTTTTTGCTTTTAGCTCATCTCGCATTCGCTCGAGCTGCTTTTAGCTCCTTCCCTCTTCATACCTGATTCGAACTGCTACACAACAAATATCTACGTTCAATGAGATGATGTCGCTTCAGCTACTCGACTTACAGTCTTTTTGCTTTTAGCTCCTTTCCCTGCTACATAAAGTCATCTCAAAGCCCCGAGCTCCGTTGTAAGTTCGAAAAATGTGACATGTCGAGAAAGGTGGATGTTGTACATGAGCAGGCTCCGTAAGATCCTGTATAAGTGAACTAGATAAAACGGAATCTTGATTCCGTCACCTTCTACCCGGAAAAGTATCCACCCTTTTCTTTATCTGTTAAGCCTCACGCTATGGGACTTCCTAAAGATGCAATCGCAGTTTATCAACCACTCACAAGACCACCGAGATCTTCGACTTAGCTCTCAAAGGTAATCCACCCGGTTGAACCCGTAACAAAGCCAGCGTTGCTTTCGTGGGATTAACTGCTCGTTTTCGATATAGAACTGGATAATAAAAAATTGCGTTTTTTTTTTTTGGAATCGAGCGAGATGATATGCTGAAACGGGTGCTAGCTTGAAAACCGCCGCAGAACGAAGCAAGGCTGTCGGTTGAGGCCTCACCGGGCTTTCATAAAGTCAGTCTGCTTTGCCTTCTCACTCGAATTCTTTTCAATGTAATTGAATTTCAATAGTATGACTTCTATTTCATTGTGAACTTGATGGTGGGTAGGGGGAGGTAAGAAAAAATGTCATATTTTTAATATATTTTTTTATAAAAGTAACAAAAAATATGAAATAGAAATTTGAGGATGGGTAGGGAAATGGGGTGGGGGTGGAGGTGGAGGGGGTAGGTGTGGGTAGGGGCTAAGAAAAAAAATTCATATTTTTTATATATTGTTTATAAAAATAAAATAAAATTTAAAATAGAAGTTTGAGAACGGGGTAGACGGGGTGGGGGTAGGGGGAGGTAAGAAAAAATGTCATATTTTTAATATTTTTTATAAAAGTAACAAAAAATATGAAATAGAAATTTCAGGATGGGCATGAGGTAGGGAAATGGGGTGGGGTGGAGGGTAGGGGGTAAGAAAAATTCATATTTTTTATAAATTATTTATAAGTAAAAAAATATAAAATTAAAATTTGAGAATGGGGTAGGCGGGCAGGGGTAGGGGGAGGTAAGAAAAAATTTCATATTTTAAATATTTTTTTATAAAAGTAACAATATAGCTGAAATAGAAATTTGAGGCTGGGGTGGATGTGGAGGTTAGGTATGGGTT
The DNA here is from genome assembly GCA_029844215.1 of Przewalskia tangutica. Lineage (NCBI taxonomy): Eukaryota > Viridiplantae > Streptophyta > Magnoliopsida > Solanales > Solanaceae > Przewalskia > Przewalskia tangutica. The sequence goes on along the minus strand of CM056725.1, from coordinate 13,096,430 downwards.
AGGGGGTGAAAACTTCATATTTTTATAAAATTAAAAAAAATATGAAATAGAAATTTTAGGATGGGGTGAGGGTGAAGGGGGTAGATGTGGGTCGGGTGAGGGTATATGTTTGGACATATTTGAGTCATTTACTATCATATTGTCGTTACATTTCTTATGTATAATATAATAGTATTTTTTTATTAAATATTGCAATTAAATAATTTTAAAAAATAATAATTAAATTGTAAAGATATACTAATATTTAGAAATATAGGATAGAAAAGAATATTTTAAATAGTTTTAAATCTATTAAAAAAAAACTCTAGTTTCTTTGCATAAATGTGGGCCAAACAAGGAAGTGTTTCTGTTTCTCAGAAGTACTTCTATAATTATAGGTCAAACACCCTAATAATTTTTTTAAAAATAATTTTTGTAAAAGTAATTCTAAAAAACAGAAACACTATTTAAAAAGCTTGATCAAACGAACCTAAGTCTTATCCTTCAATTCTTGTCCCACAACAGAAATTATTTGCATAAAGCAAACAAAAAATCTTAAAGAAAAAGGGTGTCCAGTGTCCACATTACGAATTGTTCCCCATTTCAAGTGGTTTATGTAAGATTGTGTCTGTAGCTTTTTCTGATTTTATATATTTTTATCATACAAAAAAATTGTTTTCTTAGATTCTCCTGGCTAACGTAACATGAAGCACCTGGTGTTTCACTACTAAATAATCTCTATTTTCCCATTGAATTTTTCATTGAAGATATTTATTGGCTATTTTCTATTGAATGTCGGTGGAAAAAATTTAAATAGTAGTGTGTTCACACGAAAAAATTAAGATGTTTCCAGTGTTTCAATGGAAATTTATTTTCCACTAAGCGTTTTCCAGCGAGCTAGTTCGGTGGGAATGAGAATCATATTTTATAGTGCAATTTTTTCATTGAATATCGATGGAAAAAACATATGTTTCTAGTAGTATTTACTCACCATGCAAAAAAGGGTGTATACCAATGTATAATAAGGGGTGTGTTTCTCGTGAAGTTTTCCCTTTGAAATTTAAAACTCAATAATAACGGCTATTTTCGATATTCTTCTTCTCCTTTCGTCTAATTTTTCTTATATATTAAACACTTTTCACATTCTCTATTTGCTTAGTTGGTGCCATGTTCTTGATATTTGTTTAATTAGACAAAAGGGTTTCAAGAGACTAATAGAAAAGACATTATTACAAGTTTACAACTTGCAATGTGAACCACCAAACGTATCTTCTTTTTTTTCTCCACCCTCTCTTGTTTGTCTGCATGGGCAGCTCAACTGGTTCTCAAGGGATAATTGGAAAAATGACCAAGATCGAATCCCGTCAGCGGCAGAGTGGGGGTTACTTCTTGAAATAAAGGAGGACCCCTTGTGCGCAGCGTGGTAGTGGTCTAACCTTTGAAACCAGTTGAGTTACCATGATTAACTCCTTCACAATCCTGTCGGACCGGGGTGTGGGGGCTCCTGGGGTGGGAGATCCACCTTTTTTGGAAAAAAGGTAAGCAAGTGAATTGAAGATGATAATGACGATTAATTAATTCAACAGTATTATAGTAATGACGACATTAACAATATTGGTGCTAATTTGGTCATAGTAATAAGAATAACTCAAAACACACACAAAAAATATATGATGATTATATGTGGTTTGTCTGCTTCTGATCCTTAAGACATCATTTCAGTTACAACTATATTGTTGCCTTGTGTAACCATAGTCTAACGGTTTATCATAACTTGATTGAACATGAAAAGCCATTTATTAGAGGTTAAATTTTACGTGTTGATGATGTAAAAAATATTTATTTTATAAATCACATAAAATATCATATATATAAATTTCCATTATAAATATGATATATTTAGTGACCTAATAAAAACAATATATAACCTACTATCACATGAATATGACCATATATAAATGAAAAAAAGGATGAAAGATAGTACTATAATTCTTCTACATGTTACCTCCTCTCTAGTGGCAAAGCTAATTAAGATTTGTGTTAGGGTTCAGAATTTTAGAAATGCAGCTTAATGGGGTTTTGAAGGAATATGTTGTTTGATTTTATTTATCAATAATGTACAATATATATAATAGTACAAGAATATCTACACTAGATAACTAATAATCAACCTAATTACAATAGGAAATACAATTATACCTAAAATAGGAGACCTAATTACAATATGAATACAATTCTATCGAAAATAAGAGATATACAATTAATGAAAGAATATTCGAGAAATATTCTATTACACCCCCGCAGTCGGAGCGGAAGGTTCATGAACACTGAGACTGACTCGAAAATCATCAAATAGTATGCGTGGAAGCCATTTGGTAAAGATGGCAATCTGATATCTGGAAGGAACATGAAGAACATGAACTTGACCACGAACCACTTTTTCGCTAACGAAATGAATGTCCATCTCAATGTGTTTAGTGCGCTGATGTTGGATGAGATTGATGAAAAGATATATCGCACTAATATTATTGCAGTAGACCATTGTTGCCTTTTGAATCGGGCAGTGAAGCTCAAGTAGAAGGTTACAGATCCAACAAGATTCAGAGACAACGTTGGCGACATCTCTGTATTCTGCTTTGGCACTGGATCGAGATACCGTAGGTTGCCTAAGACCAAGATAATAGGTTATCTCCGAGGAAAATGTAGTAACCAGGCGTGAAACATCGGGTTCCAGGACATCTACCCCAGTCAGCATTAGAATTAACAGTGAGACCAGTGAGCTGGGACCTGTATAGATGTAATACGAAGAGAATTGTACCTTGGACGATCGTAAAATACGTTTGAGGGCATGCATGTGTGCTTCCATCAAATTATGTATGTGTAAGTAGATATTTTACACGGCATATGATATGTCAGGTCTCGTGAATGTGAGGTATTGTAGGGCCCTAGCCAGGCTACGTTAGTGAGTCGGGTCTAAATATGGAGGGCCAGAATCAGTGTTGAGCTTGGAATTGGTATCTAATGGTGTGTAGGATGGTTTGCAAGATGTCATGCTTGCACGATCAAATATATCTTTGGCGTACTTCTTCTGACAAAGAAATAGGCCGCCAAAATGTCAAATGACAGAGATGCCCAAGAAATAACTCAGGGGCCAAGATCCTTCATAGTAAACTTAAAGAATATGAGAGACATAATGGACCGGCGGAGAGCATCATATGATGTGGTTAGGATGATGTCATTAACATATAATAATAGGTAAGTCGTGTATGTACCCTTGTTGTAGATGAACAGGGAATGATCGGATCTGCCGTGTGAATAACCAATAGAGGAGGCATAATCGATGAACTGTTTGTACCATGCCTGAGGAGCCTGTTTCAGTCCATAGAGCGATTTCCGCAACAAACACACATAATCCGGATAAATAGGATCCCTAAAACCCATAGGATGATTCATATATACAATTTCATGAAGATCCCCATGTAAGAAGGAATTTTTGACATCAAGCTGATGAATGAGCAAAAATTTGGATAGGGTAATGTTGAGGACAGTCCGGATGATTGTGGGCTTTACGACCTGGCTGAACATTTCATCACAATCCACTCCCACCTGTTGAAACTTGCCATCACCTACAAGGAGAGTCTTGTACCTCTGAAAAGAACCATCAGATTTCTTTTATGTCTAAAAATCACATATAACGAATATATTAGCATTAGGTGTACGGGGTACTAGGTGTCATGTCTTATTATCAATAAGAGCATTATATTCGTCAATCATTGCGACTTTTTAATTAGGATCGGATAAGGCATCATTTGGATTGTGAGGGATATGGGAAGGGACAACTAAAGCTGATAGGTTAAACAACCGTTTAGGTTTATGAATTATGTGCATAGCGCGGTTTTCCACGATCCGAGAGCATGTCTCGGGATGTGGGATGGGAGGGGTATGCCGCGGGACTACCAGGAAGATGATGAAGGGTAGGGATGACGGGACCAGTTAGCCGATGCTCAATTTTCTAAGAGGCGGTTATGGAATCACCCTGAGATGGGCTATTTCGGGCCACCATCTACAGAATCGGGTGGGCAGTATGTCCTGGACTCTTTGAGGTGGGGCGGGTGTCGGGGTTTGGGATGACAAACTATGTAAATGATGAATTAGAAGAGGGTTTATGCCATCATCTTGAAAGTCATAGGAATGTTGAGGTGACGAGTTTAGGGAGACAAAGAGGAATTGAGACTCATCAAATAGGACATGACGTGAAATAATTTTTTTACGGCTTGACAAGTCATAACATGAGTAATCACGATGATAGGCGGGGTAACCTAGAAACATATACGGGGAAAACCGAGGTTAGAGTTTGTGAGTGGTCGGATGGAGAGGATAATAGAGACATGCGAAGATACACAAGTATTAGTAGGAGGGGTTCCTACGAAACAAAACTTAAGTGGGCGACCGTTGAGCTAGAGACTTGTTTGAGATTATGTTTAGAAGATATGTGGCCATAGAGAGTGCGTAATGCCAGAATTGAGGCGTGAGCAAGTAGGACACGAATTAGGTTATTTGTTGTTTGGATTTTTCATTCGGCTTTACCTTTTTGGGAGGAGGTGTGAGGGCAAGAAAAATGAAAGGTAAGACCATTTTTGGAGCAAACTGTTTGAATTGATTATTATTGAATTCCCTGACATTGTCACATTGAAAACATTTAATGCTCTTTTCAAATCGTGCTTTTATGAAAACACTAAATGAGGAAAAAATGGGGTAAACCTGGGATTTATTGTCAATTGCAAAAGTCCATAGAAAGTTGGAATAATCGTCCAAAACAACACATAATATCGATGGTCAGTTATACTTAAAATAGGGGACGTCCACAAATCACTATGTATGATATCAAAAGGCGATAAAGTACAATCTGTGGATGCAGAAAATGGTAATTTAACATGTTTTCCAAAAATGCAGAATTCACATATAGGAGTCCTAGAAATATGATTGCAATTAATAAAATTATTTTTTCTAAGGGAGTGTAAAACAGAATCTCCCAGATGTCCTAATTTAGAATGTCATAAGGAAGAGGAAAGATCAGCAAAAGTTGATGAAACTGAGGCTGAATTGTTTGCAATATTTGAAATAGGGTAGAGATCTCCGGTGATATCACATCTCATTATTCGTCTCTCTGTCATAAAATCCTTCACATAAAAACCAAAAGGATCAAAATCAAGGGAAACATTATTATCAGTTGTGAAACTTGCACATAGATTAGATTCTTAATGAGTTTAGGGGCATGAAGGACAATGTTAAGACTAGCGGTGGATATGGTGGAGATAAGGATGAATGACCAAAACAACGAATGGGAATGCCTTGACCACTACCAACAATAATATTCCGATTTAAATTACTCAAATTAAAATAAGATGAGAGAGTACCTTGTGATCCCGTTATGTGAGATATTGCGCTTATGTCCATATACTAATTTTGGTATGGATTGTTGAGTGACATTGTGTCGAAAGCTGCCGCAATGTCAGTCAGTGCATAAGTTGAGGGCGGTAGGGGGGTTGTGTTGTGTAGGCCTATTATAGACGTTGGCTGAGTATGACAGGGTGGGTTTGTCGGTTCTAAGGTGTAGTTTATGAGGATGTCGGATACGGGCAAAGAGGAGAGGCCCATGCAGATGGGCCCCACGACGGGTAGGTAACACATGGTGGAGGCTACTGCCACTGTCGCGATCGATGTGAGCTATCTCCTTCATACCTATTTAGAAGAAAAAAAATACGTGTAAATACCCAATAGATATGTAAGTAGTATACCACATATTCCACACTGTAATACAACAATTTAATTCAACTATTTTTATTATTCTAATGTTATAGGAGTAGAAAATATGAACCTTAGGGTATACTACGTACATACATAATAACTGTAATTTAATTCTTTAAGGTGCGAACATTTTAAATGAATACACGAAAATATGTACAACATGTATAAGTTGTGTACACATATACTAAAATATACATATATGTGTATATTTTTTTATATACACACACAACATATATAATAATAGTATATATTTTGACCATATTAGTAAACTAGTTGGATTTTTCCAATAAATATTTTATTCAGTCCAAATAATCATGAAAAAACCCTAAGCAACATGTGTATATAAGTATACTCGATAACCTCTTTTCTTCAACTTGTGATTCTTCTCTTTTTCCACTTCTCCTCCTTTCTATTCCCTTTTCTCCAAAATTCTTATTTTCCATAACCTCCTCATATTGTTATATCTGAATGTTTATCTCTTAATCTTTTTGAACCATTTATAGATATATATTCTTGATCTAATTTCCAAGATTCTTGTTTGGCCTAAAAAGTATTTGATAATAAGAAAACTAGGGTTCGAAGCTGCAAATTAAAACCCTTTCGATATGTACATATAGAGTACTAGTACTCCCCTTTTCGTCAATTCCCATAATATATTAGACAATGAAGTTGCTGAAATACTCTTAATTCTATCTCAGGTTTTAAAAATTTTGTTTTATTTTAATTCCACTTTGTGGATCTCACTGGTATGTTGTTGTATTTTATTTTCTAGCTTCACTCATTTTTTCCGCAATAGATTTTTGTAAGGAAATTAAATATCCAAAATCTATTTCTAGATCCGATCGAAAGCATAAATTGGTGGATCAGAAAAGCTACCAAAAATTAATGAAAGCACTACGACTGAGAGTGCATGACCAAATTGTTTTTACTATCAATTTGCGCGTATCTCAACTAAACCATTAGCCATAAATTAATGTTATCCAATTCCAAAAATTTTGATATTTTTCTCCTTCAATATTGTTGGATCATGTATATTGATTGACATACAGTTGTTTCTTGCAGCTGCAGCATCATTAAGATTCACATAAATATAAATATATATGGTGCAAAATTAAAAAAAAAGGCTTCTAAATTCTGTCTCCAGTTTATTTGAACATGAGAATCTTGATGATGCTGCATCAGCAAATTATGACTTAATTCCTCCAAGAAACTGTGAATTAATATCTATTTGGTGGGTATATATTCAGTTTGGGACTTTGATTTCATGCACTTGGTTTCTGCTTTGGTTAATATCATAAAGTATTCTGATTTTTTTCCTTTTTCCAGTTTGATTTTAAGGAAATTAATAACAGAAGCTGCATACAGTGGAAAGGTGAAACTTGCAAGGTATGAGTTTCACTCTATTTTGTTTGACTATATTGTGTTGATGTTGGATAGGATGTTATGACAACATCTGAAAAAGCTCAGGACAACATCTTCAGGATGTTGCCTGCGATATTGTGACAACATTCCTGACAACATCTCTGTAACGATTTTGCCTATCCTTCCGGCCAAAACAGGTTGTGTACTGTGAGTAATAAATGACCTAGGCAAGCTTACAATGATGTTGTGTTTAAAACGTGGTAAAAGAAACAGTCAAAGCTTGGAGAAGAAGCAGCGTGAAGACCAAGTCCAGAACGTTGAGATTTTTAAGGAGAAAGAATCGGTCCAAGCAGCTACCTTCTTTTACTCAACCTCCACAACGAATCAGTGAGGATTTCAAGGGAAGCTCTACACTATAAATAGAGGGGAGCTTCAGAGTATCGATAATCAGATTTGAACGAGAAGAATTTCCAAGAGAGCTCTCGGATAATCACCTTAGAAAACTGGATCAACACACCTATCCTAGAGTAGTAGTATAACAACATCTAGTCTCATATTACAATTGCTATCTTTATTCTAGATTAAGCTTAATGTTCAAGCGATTGTAATGAAGATGTTGTATTTGTCTTTTTAGATTTTTTTAACTTTAGGTTGAAGTCATATGCGACTTCACTTTTGTTTGTAATTTCTTTTCGCATTTTTGCTCAATCTTGTAAAAAGAAATTTATTTATAATTGTATATAATTTATACAATTCTTTTGGTCATTGACCATCAAGGGATATATTAATATATACCCTTGAAAATATAAACTTTGTGTCTATTTACTTTTTCCGCTGCAAATACTCTACAAAGGTTTATAAATGTCTTATCACAATGTTGCCTCAGATGTTGACACAACATTGAAGACAACATCCAGAGATTGTTTTTGTTGTTCTAGGTTTTTTACGAATTTATTCTTACGTATTCTTGCTTATCCGTAGTCCCGGAACCCAACATATTGAATTTTGATTATTAGGACTACCAGGGTCGTTCCTATACTTTTAAGGGCCCGGTGCGAGAAACAAGAAGAGACCATTTTTTATTCGCATAAAAAATTAAAATGAACTAATTAATCAATATTTAAAAAAATATTGATCAAAACATCAAATAAATGTATAGTAAACACTATATTCAATTTAATGTTTTCAATGTCAGTACAATAAATTATAATGTTACGAAAGAGATACCTTAATGTCATTACATGAAAGATTTATAAGAAAAACTATCATTACATTAGTCATAGAAAATTGATCTCCTTACATTTTTATCTGCAAAGTCATCAAACAATCTTTCATAATCAAGAATGTCTAGAAATTCACTCTCAATTGAAATCAAATATAATACATTCAATTTTGTGTGCGTCATGGTTGATCTCAAATAAAATTTCAACAACTTCAATTTAAAAAAACTTTTCTCTACTTCTTCCATTGTCTAGGGTATATTCCTGCATTTCATTCAGATGGGTTGAACAATTCATGTGATTGTTTACAGTTGGCAATTGTATGCTCCTGGATTAAACATAAGAATCCAATTGCTACAGATGCAACAGTCACCAAAATAGTCAACAATATCTTATATGCAATGAATGAATTGGAAAAGCAATTAATTATTTTCAAAAAGTTCCTTATTGCACTAGCTGTTTTTGCTTCCTGTGGTAGAATATGTTGCATGATCTTCAATTCTTGATATAAATCATCCCCATCCAAATCTGAAATATTTAGTCTTGTGCCGTCTTTCATTTGTAGTTTTTTTTTCAAGATTCTTGCAACAAGTCCTCATCATTCAATGAGCTCAACTTATCAGTTATGAAAAGAAATTCAAAAAGATCTTCATATTCTCATTTTGTTCTCCATTAGCTAAATTTTCAAGTGATGGATTTATCGGCTTCACAACAAATCTATATAATGTCCCTCTTTGAAACTTGATGAACTCTTCTTCGTGTCTTCTTTTTTGACGTTTTTCATGTCCAGACGGATATTTTCGGGAACAAAAAGATAAACTAAATTTAATCTAATCATGTAAAATACAAGTCATTCATTACACACATTACCAATAAAAGTAATGCAAAATCTAAAGCTAAACACAATTAATTTAATGTAATACTAATATTGAGAATCCCAAATTAAATATAATATTGAGATTTGAGAAATTTAAACCCTAAGCAAATTGGAATAAACATTGATGCAAATTGTAATCAATCCATGTTAATGGTGAATTAGAGAAAAAATAATTCTCAAAACAATAACTTACCAAAAATATCTTTACTTGAAAGTTAAGACTTGAGATTTCTATAATAATTAATGGAATTTTTTTTTTGGATTATATTTGTGGTGTTTTTAAAATAAAAGGGACATGTTTTTTTTGTTTAAAGAGTTTGGTGGTCGTCGGGCCTGGTTGGGGATTGGAAATCCAATGGAGGATTTTTTTTATTTAAAGAGAGTCTGGTGGTGTTTCTACAATGGATTTTTTGTTTAAATAGGGAGGTGGACCGTCGGGCCGACTCGTTGTGTACTTAAAACTAGGGCCCAAATTTGTTTTTGTGTTTTAGAAAAACAAATCTGCTGCTCATTGGATTCGAACACGCAACTTCTTACTAAGGAATAACTTTTGAAGGGATGTCTCAACCGCTAGGCTATAAATATCACTTATAAGATTAAAGATATTTAATACATATTTTAATATTTAAAATAAATAAAAGAAAAAAGAAAATCCTGGGGCGGAGGCCCCGCCAGCCCGAGGCCTGTCCAGCGGCGCCGCCTTGACCGCCCCAGAGACGGCCCTAGGACTACTACCTCAAGTGCTAGTAATTGGACTTTAAATTAATTTTTATTGATATTTAATGAATTTTGTAATACGTATACATGATCTGTGCCATAGCTATTGATTCTGATTTCTGCTAAACCCCCCTACCTCCGCCATGGACTCGAGTTCATCTAGACAAACTACACAAAGTATATCAATTTTTATTTAAGATACTTAGCATCCAACTTAAAAACTCAAGATTATGAGCTGAGTAGCTGGAGATAAGTTAAAAGGGTTCGCTCGGCAGGTGCAAACTCGGGTGTAGATAACTACCCCTAGTTTTTTTCGGTTTTCCACCGATTACGATACCCACATTAGCGTCCGAATAAATTCAGATTCGCTCTATATATGAATCATTTAAGGGGAAAAACACTTCCTAACAGGACACTACCTATAATTGGATCGTGACAAACAGACATCTACCCTGGTAGGAATACGGGTAGTTTATTTGAGTAGAAGTTTTATTAAGTCCTAAAATGATTCCTCTGATTCAATAGGAAATTTCGGTCAATTCTCACAAAAAAAATAAATCAAAATGAACTTTTTCTTAAAAATTATGAAAATTAAGTAATTTTTGTTATAGAAAATACAATTTGATGACCTGCAATAATATTATAAGTTCGTGAAATTAACCTTTTTAAAAAATATATGTATTTACAAAGGGGGCAGGGGAAAAAAATGGGGGAGAGGATTATAATGTGGGGATTTAAACTCTCATTAACAAGGTAAAAGTTCAAGTAGTCAATCAACCGAGCTACTAGATCTGTATCAATTAACCTGATATTCTCCTCGTCTATATTTCTACATAATTGTTTACATTCTCTTCTATTTTTACCATTCCAACAATGAGAGCACTATAACTGAAATATAGAAGCTGACAGTTAAGTAGCTTCTTAGGTCGGTCTTAAGTATCATTATTAGATGATGATTAGTTAGTTGTGAATTTGTTAGATGTGCAAGTGATCATGCTAATGAAGTAGTTATAAAAGGCCACATGTATTGAGCATTGGATCATAATGAAAATATCTTCTTTCTTCCGCTACAAGTCTCATCTTCTTCTCCTAATTTCACTATTACATTTCTTACCTAATGCGACGTCCCAGGTAGGTCTAATGTGATGGGTGTTGGAGAGTCGTCGCATTAGATGTGGCTAATGCGACAGGTACACGCTAAAATCCAGAGCCGTTGCATTAGATAAACTAATGCAACATCTCGTATGGTCTAATGCAACGTCCCACTATAGCCGTTGCATTAGCCTATCTAATGAAACGGTTGTGGAAGGCTAATGCGACGAGCCTTATGGTCTAATGCAACACCCACGATTGCCGTCGCATTAGCCTATCTAATGCAACGGTTCTGGAAGGCTAATGCGACGACAGCTCCCTTTTAATTTCCCCAAATCAGGCGACTTTGATTTCATTTCAAAAGCCTGCGATTCATTTTCATTTCACCCCACTGTCACATCCCCTTCCCCTAGCTCATCGTCGCATTACCATACATCCCGTTGTCGTCGCCGTCGCATTACCCTTCCCCGCCACCGCCGCTCAAAGAAGAACACCATCGTCGTTCGCGGCCGCACCATCTTCGCTCAAGAAGAAATCTATACACATACATTCCCTCTTCTCCAAGGTTAGACTTATCCTTTCATTTTTTATCATTATTAATTCAAGGTTAGATTAATGTATGTGTATAGATTTACTTAGATTTTACCGTCGTTGCGTCGTCGAACTGCTGAAACGATTTTCTTAGATTTTATTCATTGTTCTTCCAACATTTTGTTTATTTGTAAATTGTAATTCCAAATTAAATTACAGAGAATTTTTGTAATTTACCGTCGTCGTTTTACATTTTGTTTACTGTATGTTTTTTCAGATTTTATTTATTAGTCTCCTAAATATTACATTGCGGAAATGGATTGTGGAACTAAAGAGTGGTGGATGGCTGCCAAATGGAGTGATGAATATGAACGAGGAGTAGACGAGTATATTAAAAAGGCTTTTACTACAAAGTCTCAAGGAAACCAAATTTGTTGTCCATGTGATAGTTGTCACTATCGTTATTGGAAGCATGAGAATGTTGTGAGAGATCACGTAATATGTAATGGTTTTGTACCAAGAACAGATAAGTTATTTGAATTAGGGATCGAAATTGAAAGAGAAAGAACTAATATGGATCATGATGAACAATTAAATATGGACGATTGCAATAATGACATAGCAGCGTTGTTGAATGATGTTCGTGATGTTTTTACAGAGGGGCCGAATTAAGTTGGGTGGACCAGTTAGTTCAAGGTGTATGTATGAGATTGAGAGGTGTCTTCGAGAGTTAAATTGGATGTTCGAAACAAGAGCCGTCCAGAAGGCTCAATGGCAGAAGGATACCAAGCTAAAGAATGTATTACCTTCATTGCTAGACATCTGAAACGATCAAACTCGTCCACAATTAATGTTAATAAGGATAGTGTCGCAAAATTATTTTTACCTAAGATTGGGCGTCCTATCAAGGGAAAGGGAAGAACCTCAAAGAAAAAGCATTGTGGACACATAATTGATCAAACTATATGGACACAAGCACATCGCTATGTCTTATTCAATTGCAATTGTGAGGAAGTTGAGAGATACATAAAGTAAGATGACAAACCATGATGATAATTTTTTACCTTATTTTTATATGTATTATTCAATTGTATTGTGTTATTAAGATATTACTTTTTCTATTTTTTAACAAAACGTGTGTAAGCACCAAACAAAAAAAATAGGATAGTGCACAAGATCACAATAAGGATTTCATTGATTGGTTTAGGGAGAAAATTGAAGTGAAACTTCAAGAAGGTCAAGACATTATTCTGAATCATATCTTATGGTTATCGAAAGGACCTTCTTATGTTGTTAAAAAGTACACAGGGTACTCTGCTAACGGATATAAGTTTCATACCATGAAGCGTAACGCGAAGTGCGTAACTCAAAATAATGGAGTCACACTCACAGCCGTAACACATAGCTTTGCGAGTTCCAAAGATCAAAATCTTATACTGGGATATGTCAATTATTATGGTTCAATACAAGTCATCATTGAGATATCTTATCATGGGCATTTTAGTGTTGTTTTGTTCAAATGTTTGTGGTTTCATTCGGAAAAAGATGATGATGAGTTTATCATGGTTAACATGAATAAGACAATTTATGTAGAAGAACTATTAATCTTGGCATCTCAGGCACATCAAGTTTTTTTTGTTGAAAATTTAAACAAAAAGGGTTGGCAGTATGCTGTTGAAATCCCTCCTAGGGAAATTTCTGATGGTATTAAAATATCTAATTATTTACTCGTGTTTTAACTTATATTTACTTTCTAGTTAATTTTGTATCACATTTTGACTTATGTACTTGTTTTTATATTTGTTGATATGTGCAGATGAAAGCTAATAAGTCTAAATTTTCTGCTCCGCAAAGTCAGATTCCAGAGTATGAGCGACAACGGATTGAGAATTTGAAAATGAATGCAGAATTTATGGATGCTCAAGGTGCTGGATATTTGGCTAATCAAATACTACGTAAACATATTCTTGGTTTGGATCGTCCAAGTAGCGGTGGACATCGCAATGACCAGTTGGAAGAAAGAGATGATGAGGCCACATATGCATATGATGGAGGCGGTAACGAGGAGGAAACCACTAGAAATATGAGTGCAAAAAAGAAGGTAAACGTTTGAACTTTTGAACCTGTTGCATTATTGATATTGGCACTGGTGTCGCCGACGACAGCACCGCCGCTGTTGTTTCGGCCGCCGTCATTGCTGCCGCCTCGCTGCTGCCACGCTTCTGCGCTACGCGTTGCCGCCGCCGCGCCGGCGCTCACGCCGGCCGCCGCGCAACCATCTTTGCCGCTGCGCGCATACGCTGCCATCGCTTAATTTCGTCTCGGCCACAAAATATGGAGGATTTTGTGAAAAAGAATAATCCAAAACAGAAGGATCATCAAGTTGAGAAGAATCTACAATCTTTTGTACCGCAAAAGCAACAGAAAAATATGTCATTTTGTTCTCCAGGTTCTATGTCAGCATATCTTGAATTGCGGAAAAAACAAGTAGAAAACCTAAAAATGGTTGCAACAAGGAATCAGATTGTCACACATACTAATACATCAGCAGAAAGACAAGATAATGAAAGAGATGATAATGATTATGTCCAACTAAATGATAATGTCAATGATGCGGGATATGACCATGAAGATTTGAAATCAACGGCTGAAGACGAAAATGAAGGTACACATTACTATTTATTAATCATATAGCTTATTAGCATACTAAATTAATACATGAATTAATAGTTGAATCTAAAACAACTGCCAATAAGAAGAAGCATAGAGGGTCAAACAAAGCTTACAAAGGTTCATGCGCGTACAAAAGAGGAGCGCCAAGTTATTATTTTGAACTAATTAGGCCAGCCAGTTGGACCTACGAAGAAAATATTTGATGAATTCAAATTTTTCCAGGAGATGCCACGTCCCCTAGCCGTTGCATTAGGTCTAATGCAACGGCCAGAAGGGCCTAATGCGATGGCCGGGGGTGTTGCATTAATTTCCTAACTGTGCCTCTGCGCATATGTAGAGGTTCTTTCATTAATTTCCTAATTCCAACCAAATATAGTTGAGGCGATTCTCTTTTGGCTGTTTTTTTGGAGGATAGAAAGTCATCATTTGCTGATGCAGCATCATCAAGATTCTCATGTTCAAAATTTTGGGGAAGATTTTATTAGAAGCAATATATTTCTGCTCCACAGAATTTGTATGAGAATCTTGATTATGCTACAGCTGCATCTAACAACTGTATGTCAATCACTGCACGATCCATAAGAAAGAAAAAAAGATGAAACATTAGAGATCTTTTATACTCCATATATCAAAGAGCTAGAGTCCGGTGGACAAATATAATTGCTGCTGAATCTAAAAAAAAAACAACACAAAAAATTCAAACTAACTAACTAGCAAGAATATATATATATATATATATCTTCATCTACATATATTATATATAGTGGAAAGAATAAAAATTGATCAAGGAAATGAACACAAAAGCAAAAATAACCTAAATTAATTAACACAAACATGTCCAGAAAACACCTTATGGTTCGAAAGATTTAAGAAAAGAATTAACATATGCATGCATAAAACGAAGAAAGCTAAGGGAAAAGAAAGGGCTTAATATATTCAATGAAACAATTATTGATTGGATTAAACTAGTGAAGATGAAGGAGAGACATGGAGATAAGGGAAAGGAAATTAGAAGGAAAATTGTAAGAAGAAAAGAAAAGGCCTAGAATACTTATATACACACTAGATCAGTTAAAAGACAACTGCATATAAATATGATTTGAAGTGTAGAATTAGTAATCAAGAAAATATGATAGTTTTTTTTTATTCTCATTCTGGTGTCTGGTACGCGCTTTGGGGATTGACTAATTTAAATTTCCGTCGGAAAATCTGACTTTGGGAGTAAAGCGTTTGCTATTAAAGGTGGCTCCATGGCTCGAACCGAAGACCTTTTGATTAGTGATGAAATATAACAAGTTATATGCTATAATAGGTTAGATGATTTCATAACATAAAAATTCTTTTATATTGTACATCAATGTATATAAGTTAATTTGTTTTCCTTTTGTTTGTGGGCTATGAATGTGCGTTCTCATTTGAGTAGACTAGGAATGATTTGACTTAGGAATGACTTTTAAGTTTTAAGGTTCAATTCAGTTATAATAATTAGCTAGACTATGAAACCGAAGCCATATGCAACAATCTTTAACGTCATTATCATGAGAAGCGGAAAAATCAAGGATAATCATCATTCATTATGTTTGTGTAATTAGTTTTATTATGTTTATTAATATGGTCAAATGATCACGGTTGTTCTTGTCATCATTAATTACTACTATGGTGGAATAATCTTGACTTTTCCCTCAGTATCTTATTTCACGTGTAATATAGATACAGCTAGCCAAACAATTGAAGAAAACTCACTAGTTTATAACTTGTAATAATGCTTCTCCTATTTGTTTCTTGAAACTTAAAACGCCACGAAAAGGACACTAAAGTCACCACATATCATGTCTATTTGTCCAGTTATGTCCACCCCTTGCATGTTTGAATATAAGACAGAGTATAATAAGAGGTTTGTTATGTCCAAACTTGGTTAATGCATTGGATAGGAATGTTACTTATTTAACATATCGTACTGTTTCATGAAATGTCTCTGTATCCCTAAGCCATGTCTTGAACTCATTAGTTCCTAAGTCCTGGGACGAGATCCGGACCGGTAAGAATTTTCCGGGTGGGGTTCTGGGGCTCGGGGTTACTTTTTTAAAATTGAATTTTCAATACTGAAATTGACATTCTCGGACACATTATCACGAAATTTGAACGTTGAAATCTATTGTATATTGCGAGATATTTAGCTTTGAAAAGGGAAAAAACGTAACGATTTTGGGGAAAAATGAAATTGATTGCCAAGAAGGACGTTTTTGGAGAAATCGGCTGGACCAAACAGACTTTAGTCAGTTTGGGATGGCTTCGTCTCGAAAAAATACGCAAAATCAAAAAAATAATTAGATCAAACGGACGTCCAAGCACAAAGTTATGACCATTTAAAGTTTCACTAATTTACAACCTATATTTGATATGTCAATACATCCGGCCATTTTATGGGCCGTGGGGAGTCAAGGTGGGGTGTTACCGGATATTTTATTGTGGTGTACTGGATTGTGGACTGTGGTGTGTCATTTTATTGTCTTTGTACCAACACATTGTATTTACTAGCATGCCTATGAATATGTATGTAATAAATATGTGATAGCCGATATAAGCCTTATGTGTGTTTGATAAGTTTCTAAATGAATAGATTATCCATGGATTAAGGAATATAGAAAAATATTTATCTCTGTCGAGTCTTTGTTTAGTTTATCATGTCTATTAAAGTTGCTAAGTGATATACTTTAAATATTTCAGTTGTGAAGCTGCTGGATAGGACTGCAGTTTGTCGATTTAGAAAATGATCAAAATGTGACATCGAAGTGTCCATCCATTGCTACTTGTTTTGCTGCTATCCTTTGCTGGTGCAACTTTGAGATGTTAGTTTGGAGCATTTTAAACAATGAGTTGTTGCACTTTGAGAATGTAAACAATTGCTACACCTGTGTATTATTATGTTTTATGCGAATGATTATATTATATTATATTTTGAATGGATATTCTTTTTGTTATCTTTTTGATATTTTATTTATTAGATGAAAAAACAGGAGGGGGGGAGGGGAATAGGTACCAAAACAATAAATAAAAAGTAAAAAAAATCAGATAAAAAGCTTGCATAGCGCTTAAAAAAGCGTTATGCAAACTAGTATCTTCAAAATAGAAGCCTACTTGCATAGCGCTTTTTTAAGCGCTATCTAAGAGCTATGCAAACTTGTATAGCAGCTTAAAAGCGCTATGCAAGTCTTAAAAAAAACGCTTTTCTATACTGGTGCCAAGAGATACACAAACAGTTAAGGAGTAAATTTGAACCATTTCACATAGCTTAGGGACAAATTTGACGATCTTCCATTATAAGAAAATCTTATGTGTTGAAAGTTTTGGACTAATCTTATATCGAAAGGTTATATTGACCAATTAACCAAGGGAACATTTGAATCATTTCAGATTTTAAGAGAAAATTTGGACCTTTTCTCTTCATCTTATGTTCAAATTTTTACTTCTACTTTATTTTCTTAATCATCTGGTGTTTAAAATTTAATGATCCGACTAATTTAAATTCGTGTTGCATAAACTTATTTACGTTGGAAGCGCTCTTTACCAAAAATTTGTCTATTCAAATTACTTAAATAAAAAATATCTAATTTAGAATGACATGATCTCATCTATCCATCACATCACTTATACTACTTTATAAGTGTGTTTAAGTTTCTCAGATTTAGAAAGTAGAATTGAGCCCTAGTTCATGAAAAGCTGCCTTAATATTCAATTTTTTCATGTAGGTCATAAGAATCTTTGTGGGGATAAGATTTTAAATTTTGTATCAAATCTGTAAAATGGGAAAGTGAGCTTTCTTACGTAAACCACTTGAAAATGGGGACAATTCGTACAATACATGATGTGGATACCATTTTCCTTTTAAGTTTTTTTCTTTCTTTTGGCTTTATGCAAGTGATTTCTGATCTGGAATTTTGAATAAATTTTCACTAGAATTGAAGGAAATGATGTGCACTCCCTCATGTTTATAGGAAATAATGGACGTGGTCTAGTTTCCAACAGTGAATAATGATTTTCCTATGTTTTTAATGACACCTTTTAGAATGTTTTAAAAAGAATTACACAATTCGATCGACTAATAATATATGTAACTTTTTCAGCTTTCAATGTTTTTGAAAGAAATAATCTCTGGATTATTTTCATTAATTAAAAGACAATATATACATTTTACATAATTGATTTTCCTAAAACTCTAATATATTTGGAGACTAACTATACAATTATGGTAATTCCATATACAACAGGTGCAGTCACGGGTGGCCCAGTGGATCCGAGAGGCAGTGGACTTTCTTGGGCCATTGGGCTTCATCCGAGAACCTTCAATATACATACAATATACATGTATATCGTGTATATTGTATGTATATTTAACACACCCCGCAGTCATAGTGGGCGGTCTTCGAACACTGAGACTGTCCCTAAAATCTTCAAAAAAGACTGAGGGAAGACCATTTGTAAAGATACCTGCAATTTGATATCAGTAAGGAACATGACATACGCGTACTTGTCCACGAGTTACCTTTTCTCGAAAAAAGTGAATGTCCATCTCGATATGTTTAGTGCGATGGTGCTGAATCGGATTACCAGAAAGGTATATGGCACTAACATTATCATAATAATTTAAGATAGCTTTCTCAATAGGACAATGAAGCTCTAAAAGGAGATTTCATAACCAACATGATTCAGAGACCACATTGGCTACCCCTCGATACTAGCCTCTGCACTGGAACGTGATTGTCACGACCCGACCCCGGGCCCACGACTGGTGCCCTACCTGGGCACCCTTACAGGTATACATCAGAGATAATCAGCGGAACATACATGAAACTTATAAAATAAAACAACAAAGATAAAATCAACAAATAGCCGATAGGCTACCTTCCCCGACATATATAAATACAACCGGCTTCGTTGCTCCTTTACAAACCGACCCACAATATGTGACTACGCACTTCTAAGAATTTTAACAGAACAATCGTATGGACAGTGGCCCCGCCATACCCCAATATACATGAATCTACTACCTCAGAAAACTGCACAAGAGATAAGCCTCCGAGCAAATGGAGCTTTTCTCAAAATCAACCGAGATCCCAAGAGCAAGGATCACCAACATGCACCTAATACTTGCGGCATTTAACGCAGCCGGGCGGGTCGCATAACAAAAATTTAATATGGAATGTAAATAACGCATAAGAAATGATCATAACTGCATAAAAGAATGACAAGGACAAGTATAAAAGTACATACCAGATCCTGCCATGTCATTACCACTTATGAACTTAATTTCACATCAATATCTTTTCCCATTTTCAGTAAAGGTTATAGCCACATTCTTACGCACATGATTAGGAAAAATCATTAAGTTCATTTCTATATAACTTACTTATCTTTCATAAGTATAATTCGGCCCTTAAAGGAGGGCACATTTACTACCCGACCCAATCTGGGACGCGATCAAGTCACACTAATATCAAGCGTGTCCGTGGAATCCCCCATCACTGCCGACAGCTACAAGTGTAAAATATAATCATGTGACGCGCCCGTGGCATCCCACCTCACTGTCTGCACACATACACAACACATATATATCTCCCGCCTGGAATCCCACATCACCGCCGACACCCAGATATAATAAAACACCAATAGGCATACATGAACACCAAGTCCCACGGTGGTATAGGCCTGGGGTCTACCCTCACTTATACTCTTACCCGGAGAAGTGGTAAACAGTGGTATAAAGATCTTGGTCTACCCTCACTTATACTCTTACTCCGGAGAAGGTGGTAAATCATCTTGGGGTTTACCCTCACTTATACTCTTACCCTATCTCAACCGACCATCAAACAAAACAAGCAGTGGTATAATGTCTTGGGGTTTACCCTCACTTATACCCTTACCCGGAGAAGGTGGTATAAAGATCTCGGGGGTCTACCCCTCACTTATACTCTTACCCTGGAGAAGGTGGTATAGCATCTTGGGGGTTTACCCCTCACTTATACTCTTACCCTATCTCAACTGACCATCAAACAAACAGAAGCACTAACATGTCTTCTATAAAAATCCGGGAATTTAACCCAAGTACTACAAATAACGGAAGCATACCCGTGGAATCCCACATCACCGCTTGCAGACGCCCAAGTACTTACAACAAGACAGTACTTCTCCAACCGAGAGTCGCGGCAACGTAATAAAACATAATACTTGCACTCAAAGGCTATCACCAGCACACATAGGCTAATTCTCAAGTAACAAGCCAAAGTACTTAGCAAGACACACTTAGACTAATTCTCAATTAATCAAGTCAAAGTACTTATCAAGGCACAAATAGAATAATTCTCATTGAACAAGCCAAAATACTTATCAAGGCATATTTAGACAAATTCTCAATTTATCAAGCCAAAGTACTAATCAAGGCACACTTAGACAAATTCTCAATTTATCAAGCCAAAGTACTAATCAAGGCATCACATAGAATTATTCTAAATTAAACATGTCAAGGTATTACATACGTACATTCTTTTCAAAAGACTCATTTTTGTGTAAAACCCCAAGATACTAACACCCGTAGTATCCAGGCTTGTGTACATTTCACTTAAGTCACGATACTTTTAGAAATACATTTCTCGGCTTCTAAATCAAGTGACCCTTACTTAAAAGCTTTAAGCAAGTGATACCTTTAAATCACATTGCCCTTCCTTAATACAAGTTAATTCTTTGATTACTTTATTAGAGAAAACCATTCTCTTAACTTTCCATAAGGCCGTTATAACCAACTTCCCATAAAGCCGTTATAACTCTTTATGGTTTTAGACAAAACTCTTTCCTTTTATAACCAAGAGACTTCTACTTTTAAAAATCAGGTATTGTATACTTTCAAATCGATTCTCTTATCTTCAAAAATACAATTAGTCTCTTAACCTTAGAAATCGAGTGACTCCTTTTATATAAAACCTTAGGCAATTGATGCCTTAAAAACAATCAAGTCATTATCCTTCCATAAAGCAAATATAACCAACTCCCCATAAAGTCGTTATATTCACTTTATACCTTAGCCAAAAATATAATTTTCTATCCAAGGGACTTATACGTTTAAAACGAAACAAGTATCACATACTTTAAAACTCTTCAAGTCCCTTAACTTTAATAAAACATTAGACATCCTTAATACTTTCAAGAAGTGAGTTAATCTCCTAACTCACCCGACTTGGCTAATCATAAAACTAGTAAAGGATATCAAGGTCTTGTACATCTACCGTACTATATACGTACAACTAGTCATGCTCAAAAGATAGGAAAAGTTCTACATATAGCAAATCACCCAACTACCTCTTAACTTCTAAGAGTAGAAGGAAACATGAAATGATACCACAGGTATATTCCATACATAGAATCATGCCAAAGGAAGGAAGAGGTTCACATACCTCGCGACGATTATCGACAAGTAGCAAAATGCTCCCAGGTACTTCAATCTTGATAGCTAATCCATCCTTCGAGTAGGATATGCTATACTTAGTACTTCAACCTATAATGGTCACAATACGTCCATTAACCTCTTACTTCAAACGTAGAATATTCTAGGTGCTAAGTCGCTAAATTCTACGGAAAATCGGACAGCACCTCCTTTGTTTCTACTTACTTTGTCACCTTTTTCAAGGCCGAATACAATAACCAAACACGCCACATTTAAGACCCAATCAAGGCAATCAACACAGGGATTACACGCCTACTAGACGTGTAAAATTCCCCCACAAACGATATCAAATTAATACAACTTACTAGGCCAATTCGCTAACTCAAGTACTACAACATCAATTCTTATCCAATTTCCATTTCAATCCAAGTTGTTAGAAATACATGATATCAAGTCGCAATCGACTATAACTACTATAATCTTCAAGTTAACAACATGCGACGATTCTAATAACGACTAAATTGTAATCCAACTTAACATGGCTTACATACATTTCAGATTTTAAGCTACAAGCAATCCATAATACTTATAAACTTCAACATATCAACTTCATGCTAGCAACATGTAAAGCTAACAACAATATAAATAATCTTGTAACACTTTCAAAGAACAAGATTATACCTCCACGAATCTTAATCCAATCTTCAACCAAGTCGCCCTTAGCAACTTAGAGACTCTTCAAGACACTTCAATCCGCTACTTGAGACCCTTAGAACAACACCAACCAATTTCCTTCAAACTTCCAAACAAAACCTAGAAAAGCCACTAGGTTTTCACTTTGCGACTAACCCGAAAACTATATTTTTCCGAGATTTTTCTATTGAGATACACTTACCATACCCTCATGAACCTTGGTTTATAGTGTGGAGCTTATTGGACAAGAAACAAAAAAATTCTCTTTTCAAATGCAAGGAACCCGAGAGCAACTATGTGATGTTCTTCAATTTTTTGTGTAAATATGGCTAAGTATGGAACTTGTCTCACTACTAGTAGTATTATAAAGGGACATGGAGGGTCAAGATGCAAACAATTGTGTGGTTTGGATGATCTCTTATTAAATATCAAGACTTGTGGGTCCTTGACCAAGTCAACTTTCTCAAGCTCACACTTGCAAGACTTAATCATCCTACCAAAGGTCAAATGACCCTTTTGTCCATGGTATTTTCGTCCAAGCTCACTAAAGGGGGGGGTGACACGTGTCGCCCTCCCATTCGTCACAATAATACGTTTTCCGACAATTTCATAATTCCGTTAAAATTTTACAAGTCTCAAATCTTAACACTTATGAAGTTCTTACGCACGCTCTAAAGACGCCCCGCAAATACGGGGTGTAACATTCTTCCCCCCTTAGAAACATTCATCCTCGAATGTTTTTTCGGAGTCCAATCTAATAGCGACATAGTCTCCTCCTACTGCACCCTTCATACTACATATGCCACCCATGGCCACATAACAATACTTATACTAAGATGTCAACCTTGGCACTCACGAAGCCAACTAGTCCATACTCATAATGACTTCAAAGTCTGTCGTAATCATCTCTACTAAGTCTAATGTGGTCCGACGACCGTATCGCCACCGGAAAATCTCATATTCCCGCCGCCTACCACCCCACACACTCACGCGTAGTCACCTCGAAAGGTTCTTATGGATTCGTGCTCTACTCCTTTACACTGGTTGCTATCTTTCATCGGTCGCACTCTTCCGTACTTCCAACTCATACTAGCATACATACATAACTTCCATACCGATTCTGGCCTCTAATCTTTGGAGTCACTCTATAAAACAATATAAGGCCATTTCCGCCACTACTCATTCCGTGGAACGCGCCCACGAACCCAGAAACAATTAACTAGACTTGGGCCTTGCATCCTCGTGACTCGCACGTAGCTTAACTACTACCAACCGATCCCACTCCATTCTGTGCCATGGGAGACCCGTGAATGTCCTCACCCCACCCGCCGCACTTAACTCTTATTCTTGGGTCTATAATAACTCTTTCTACTCGAGAAGACCTTGTACATCTAAGGTCTCACGGTCTTCAACATTCTTAGGCTCGCAATTTCCATGCCCAAGCCTATCTTATCGCCTCCCGTAAAACGGGTACAAAACTTCTCCTAATACCATATCGTGTCGTTGATCACAAGAACCATTACTTACTCTATACGGACCTCATCCGCATAATTTTTCTTAAGCCTACTACGCAGCCTTAACTGCTTACATGAAATTAGTTAAGTTCCTTAACATGGCTTCTGGGGTTCACTACCCTATCGCATACCTCATCCTTTCCCAATAATCTCAAAATAAACCACAAGACCTTGGCGAAAATTCATTAACTATTCCATACCTTCCGATATCTAGTTAGTCTTTACCACTCTTGGTAAATCTAAAATCATTCTAGGCAACCCATAAACGACCTCATACATAACTCCGTATGAGGTATGTCACAATACCAACTATACTATAATCATTACCAACCCGATACGCAATCCACATAGTCCTTCCCGGTCATCGCTCTTCTCGAAGCTGCAATCAACATAACTCGTTAGGGAGAGACGACTTAAAACACAGCTTGTCACGACCACCTCGACCGCGATCGTGTCCTACACAGGCACCCTTATGTAAACATCGAGATAATCAGGAACATACATGAAACTTATAAATAAAACAACGGAAGTAAAACAACAGTCACCGATAGTGGCTACCTTCCCGACGTACATACATAAACGGTTGCCTCCTTTCTTTACAAACGGACCCACAATATGTGACTACGCACTTAAGAATTATAATCGTATGACGGGCCCCGCCATACCCCGAACATACATAGCCATGACAACTCCGAACATCTGAGCCATCTAAAAATGCTGAACCAGAACCTAAGCTCGCGGATCCACATCGCTGTACCTAAACTCGCGACATTTAACGCACTTCGGCGGGGTCGATAACAAAATTTAATATGGAAATGTAAATAACGTGCAAGAATCAAATCATAATCTGCAAAAGAATGCCATTTTTAACTCCCGAAATCACTCGATATTAACTGCTCCATTCCTTCTTTCCATAAGATTTAACATCATATTCTTACATACATACTTAAGAGGTTAATCAAGTTTTTCCACATAACTTACTTATCTTACATAACATAATCCGCCCATTTATGACACACGCATCGACGTAATCATGTGACATAATCCGCCCGCCTGGGCTTGCATCGTGGAATCATGTAGCATAATCCGCCCTCCCGTGAGCTCGGTGCATCGTGGAATCATGTAGCATAATCCGCCTCCCGTGAGCTCTGCATCGTGGAATCATGTAGCATAATCCGCCTCCGTGAGCTCTGTCTTGTGGAATCATGTAGCATAATCCGCCTCCCGCGAGCTCGGTATCAGGACGTAACCCTATGTGCAGGCTCGGTAATATGGCGTAATCCGCCATGTGTAGGCTCGGTATCTCATAACGTATCCGCCTATTTGTAGGCTCTGTATTTCATAACGCATCCGCCTATTTGTAGGCTCGGTGTATTTCATAACGTAATCCGCCTATTTGTAGGCTCGGTATTTCATAACGTAATCCGCCTATTCATTTGTAGGCTCATGTATTTCATAACGTAATCCGCCTATTTGTAGGCTCTGTATTTTTCCTTACATAACATTTTAAAACGTATTGTTACCACTTCTTAAGTCGTTATAACAACTTCCCATAAAGCTATTATAACAACCTTTCATTTTAGAGAACTTAAGGCACTTTTATTCTTACAACATTAGGGAAACTAGACCTAAAATACTACGTACATAATGCATTTAAAATAATCATAAACTTCTTCTTTTAAAACTCAAGTCACATACTCTTTAGAAATCAAGTCCACAACTTGAAAAATAAAGTTTCATAATCCTTAGAAGACAACCAAAGTTCATAGTCTTAAAACCTTATATCATACATTCTTTAAAGTCCACTTACTTATATTATACAAAAAAATATAAAGTTCCATACACTTCCAAAACCAAGTAACTTATTCTCTTAAAACCATATAACTTTCACTTTTAAAATCAATCCCTTTTCGCATATAAATTCAAGTCATTCTTGAACGTAAAATCCACTTACTTACTTTAAATAAATCAAGACACATAGCCTTTAAATCAAATCTCATAATTTCTAACCATTCTTACCAACATCTCCCATAAGACTTGTAAGGACTTAGGACAATTTAACATACTTTTAACTTAGGATAACTTAGACATAACCCTTACGTAGAGTAAATCAACATACATACTTCTTAACTTCTAAGAGTAAGGAATCATGAAATAATACCACATGTATATTCCATACATAGAACCATGTCTAAAGAAGGAAGAGGTTCACATACTCGCGACGCTTATCGACAAGTAGCAAAATGCTCCAACGCATTTCAACCTTGATAGCTATTCCATCCTTCAAGTAGAATACGCTATACTAAGTACTTCAACCTATAATGGTCACAATACGTCCATTAATCCTCTTACTTCAAACGTAGAGTATTCTAAGTGCTAAGTCGCTAATTTTACGAAAAATCTGGACAAAGACCTCCTTTGTTTCTACTAACTTTGCCACCTTTTCAAGGCCGAATACAATAACCAAACAGCCTCAATTGGCTCACCACAATTTATAAGGTAGTCCAATACAAATGAATAACAACTAATACAACTACTACTCCAAATTCGGCCACAATGTTTATAACAATACCAATTCTTATTCAATTCCATTTCGATACAAATTGGTAGCATAATATGATATCAAGCCGCAATCGACATAACTACTACAATCCTCAAGTAGGTAAACATGCGACGATTCTAATTAACGACCAAAATTGCATTTCAATTTCAAAAGGCTAATCATGCCATTTCGGTTTTGGGCTCCTAAATTCCATAACACTTATCAAACTTCATAACACATATCACATGATCATTTCTAACTTATAACAACATGAAATCTTCAATTACAAAAGTAAAACGAAGATTATACCTCAATTAGCCCAAAATATGATCCAAGAGTACAAGTCGATCCCTAGCACCTTTAGCTCCTCCTTTCGACATTCCAATCCACTCCAAGCCACCCTTAGAAGCTTATGAAAAACTCATCTTCAAGTTTCAACTTCAAAGTTGAATAACCCTTTAGGTTTTCGCCTTGCGACTAATACGAAAACACCACATTTCCGGGATCTTTCTATTGAGAAACACTTACAATACCCTTAGGTACCTTGGTTTAAAGTGGGGGAATTATTGGACAACAATTGAAAAAAAAAATCTTCAAACCCTAGCCTATGGCCGAGAGCTTCCCAACGTTTTTCATCAATTTTTCTTGAAACATTGCTAAGTGTTAAGCCTTGTCTTGCACTAGGGAGCTTATATAAATAAATGGAGGGTCAAGATTAGAACAAATGGGTGGTTTGATGTTTTTCACGGATCGCCAAGTGGCATTGACCTAGTCAACAATGTCCTGCTCACATGTCTGTGCCAGACTTGATCTTGTAATTTGTGGTCAAAAGACCATTTCCCCCATGTCATTTTCGTCCAAGACCATTAAGGGGGGGGGGGGGTGACACGTGTCGCCCTCCCGTTCGTCGCAATATTTCGCTTTCCGACAATTCCATAATTCCGATAAATCTTTACTCGTCTAAAACCTTAACATTTTTGAGTTCTTACGTACGTTCTTAGAAAAATATCCCGGGAATTCAGGGTGTAACATTCTTCCCCTTAGAAACATTCGCCCTCGAATGTTCTTTCGAGTCAAACTTATAATTAGCGATATAGTTTCTTTCACAACCCCGACACACTAATAATGCCACACATAGCCCTAATACCTCGCACATGCGTCATTCGTCCATCATAAGCCCAAGAGAGATTATCTTTACGGCCTTACAACTCCGTCTAACCTACATACATCACTTACATACCGACTCTGGCCTCCAACCTGTGGAGTCACTCTATCAGACAATATACGACCATTTCCGCCACGACTGGTTCGGTGGAACGCGCCCACGAACCCAGAAACAATTAACTAGACTTGGGCCTTGCACCCTCGTGACTCGCCACGTGGCGAACTACTACCAACTGATCCCACTCCATTCCGTGCGGGGAGACCCGTAATGATCCTCAACCCTACTCGGGCCGACTTAACTCTTATCCGTCCGACTTAAAATCTTATTGTCGAGAAAGCCTTATATACCTAAGGTCCTACTGTAATCAATATTCTTAGGCTCGCATTTCCATGCCCAAGCCTACCTTACCATCCCCAAGAACCGTACAAAAACTTCTCATAATACCAAAACCATGTTGTCTCGATCACAACAACCATTTCTTACTCTATCCAGACCTCATCCGTATAATTCTCTTAAGCTTACTACACAGCTTAATCTATTAACATGACATTCCGTTAGGTTCCTTAACATGGCTTCTTAGGGTTCACTACCCTATCAGACAGCTCATCCTTTCCCAATTATCTTAAATAAAACATAAGACCTTGGCGAAAATTCATTAACTATTCCATACCTTCCCGGTATCTAGTTAGTCTTTACCAATTCCTGGTAATCTAAAATCATTCTAGGCAACACGCGTCGACTGTGACATAACTCCGTATAGATGTATATCACAATACCAACTATACTACAATCATTACCAACTGGATACGCAATCCACATAGTCCTTCGGTCATCACGCTTTCTCAGAAATGAAATCAACATAACTCGTTAGTGAGGAACGACCTAACAACACAACTTCTATCGCACGATCTCAGAGTGAGAAGAATGGAAACTAATCCTAAATGTCCTGCAGCCTCCGATTATAGATGTGGTGCACAACACACCGATAATCAAGACTCTACTAGACACGGCCTCAGACACTTTCCGAGGACTAATCGCTCGATACCACTTTTGTCACGACCACTCGATCGCGATCGGTGCCCTACCCGGGCACCCTTACTGTAAACATCGAGATAATCAGTGAACATACATGAAACTTATAAATAAAACAACGGAAGTAAAACAACAGTCACCGACAGGCTACCTTCCCGACGTACATACATAAACGGCAACGCTTCCTTTCTTTACAAACACTCCACAATATGTGACTACAAACCTCTAAGAATTACAATCGTATGGACGGGCCCCGCCATACCCCGAACATACATAGCCATGACAACTCCTAACATCTGAGCCATCTAAAATGCCGAACCAGATCCTAAGCTCGCGATCCACATCTGTACCTAAACTCGCGACATTTAACGCACTTCGGCGGGTCGATAACATGTACGAATATGGAACAGAAATAACGTGCAAGAATCAAATCATAATCGCATAAAAGAATGCCATTTTTAACTCCTCAAATCACTCGATATTAACTGCTCCATTCCTTCTTTCCATAAGATTTAACATCATATTCTTACATACATACTTAAGAGGTTAATCAAGTTTTTCCACATAACTTACTTATCTTACATAACATAATCCGCCCATTTGCGGACACGGTGTCGACGAATCATGTGACATAATCCGCCCGCTGGGGCCTTGCATCGTGGAATCATGTAGCATAATCCGCCCTCCCGCGAGCTCGGTGTCTTGTGGAATCATGTAGCATAATCCGCCCTCCCGCGAGCTCTGCATCGTGGAATCATGTAGCATAATCCGCCTCCGCGAGCTCTGCATCGTGGAATCATGTAGCATAATCCGCCTCTGTGGAGCTCGGTGTCTTGTGGACGTAACCCGCCATGTGTAGGCTCGGGTAATATGGCGTAATCCGGCATGTGTAGGCTCGGTGTATCTCATAACGTAATCCGCCTATTTGTAGGCTCGGTGTATTTCATAACGTGTCCGCCTATTTGTAGGCTCGGTGTATTTCATAACGTAATCCGCCTATTTGTAGGCTCGGTGTATTTCATAACGTAATCCGCCTATTTGTAGGCTCGGTGTATTTCATAACGTAATCCGCCTATTTGTAGGCTCGGTGTATTTTTCCTTACATAACATTTTAAAACGTATTGTTACCACTTTCTTAAGTCGTTATAACAACTTCCCATAAAGCTATTATAACAACCTTTCATTTTAGAGAACTTAAGGCACTTTTATTCTTACAACATTAGGGAAACTAGACTAAAATACTACGCATACGCATTTAAAATAATCATAAACTTCTTCTTTTAAAACTCAAGTCACATACTCTTTAGAAATCAAGTCCACAACTTGAAAAATAAAGTTTCATAATCCTTAGAAGACAACCAAAGTTCATAGTCTTAAAACCTTATATCATACATTCTTTAAAGTCCACTTACTTATATTATACAAAAAAATATAAAGTTCCATACACTTCCAAAACCAAGTAACTTATTCTCTTAAAACCATATAACTTTCACTTTTAAAATCAATCCCCTTTTCGCATATAAATTCAAGTCATTCTTGAACGTAAAATCCACTTACTTACTTTAAATAAATCAAGACACATAGCCTTTAAATCAAATCTCATAATTTCCTAACCATTCTTACCAACATCTCCCATAAGACTTGGTAAGGACTTAGGACAATTTAACATACTTTTAACTTAGGATAACTTAGACATAACCCTTACGTAGAGTAAATCAACATACATACTTCTTAACTTCTAAGAGTAGAAGGAATCATGAAATAATACCACATGTATATTCCATACATAGAACCATGTCTAAAGAAGGAAGAGGTTCACATACCTCGCGACGCTTATCGACAAGTAGCAAAATGCTCCAACGTACTTCAACCTTGATAGCTATTCCATCCTTCAAGTAGAATACGCTATACTAAGTACTTCAACCTATAATGGTCACAATACGTCCATTAATCCTCTTACTTCAAACGTAGAGTATTCTAAGTGCTAAGTCGCTAATTTTTTACGAAAAATCGGACAGCACCTCCTTTGTTTCTACTAACTTTGCCACCTTTTTCAAGGCCGAATACAATAACCAAACAACCTCAATTGGCTCACCACAATTTATAAGGTAGTCCAATACAAATGAATAACAACTAATACAACTACTACTCCAAATTCGGCCACAATGTTTATAACAATACCAATTCTTATTCAATTCCATTTCGATACAAATTGGTAGCATAATATGATATCAAGCCGCAATCGATTACAACTACTACAATCCTCAAGTAGGTAAACATGCGACGATTCTAATTAACGACCAAAATTGCATTTCAATTTCAAAAGGCTAATCATGCCATTTCGGTTTTGGGCTCCTAAATTCCATAACACTTATCAAACTTCATAACACATATCACATGATCATTTCTAACTTATAACAACATGAAATCTTCAATTACAAAAGTAAAACGAAGATTATACCTCAATTAGCCCAAAATATGATCCAAGAGTACAAGTCGATCCCTAGCACCTTTAGCTCCTCCTTTCGACATTCCAATCCACTCCAAGCCACCCTTAGAAGCTTATGAAAAACTCATCTTCAAGTTTCAACTTCAAAGTTGAATAACCCTTTAGGTTTTCGCCTTGCGACTAATACGAAAAACACCACATTTCGGGATCTTTCTATTGAGAAACACTTACAATACCCTTAGGTACCTTGGTTTAAAGTGGGGAATTATTGACAACAATTGAAAAAATTTCTTCAAACCCTAGCCTATGGCCGAGAGCTTCCCAACGTTTTTCATCAATTTTTCTTGAAAAATTGCTAAGTGTTAAGCCTTGTCTTGCACTAGGGAGCTTATATAAATAAATGGAGGGTCAAGATTAGAACAAATGGGTGGTTTGGATGTTTTTCACATGGATCAAGCCAAGTGGCATTGACCTAGTCAACAATGTCATGCTAAAATGTCTTTGCAAGACTTGATCTTTTAATTTGTGGTCAAAAGACCATTTCCTCCATGTCATTTTCGTCCAAGACCATTAAGGGGGGGTGACACGTGTCGCCCTCCCGTTCGTCGCAATATTTCGTTTTCCGACAATTCCATAATTCCGATAAATTTTTACTCGTCTCAAACCTTAACATCTTTGAGTTCTTACGTACGTTCTTATAAACATATCCTGGGAATTCTGGGGTGTAACAACAGCTCTATGGCACGATCTCAGAGTGAGAAGAATGAAAACCAATCCTAAATGTCTTGCAGCCTCCTGATTATAGATGTGGTGCACAACACACCGATAATCAAGACTATACTAGACACGGTCTGTAGACACTTTCCGAGGACTAACTGCTCTGATACCACTTTTGTCACGACCACCCTGCCCGCGATCGTTGTTGCCTACACGGGCACCCTTACAGTATACATCAGAGATAATCAATGAACATACATGAAACTTATAAAATAAAACAACAAAGATAAAATCAACAGATAGCCGACAGTGGCTACCTTCCCGACATATATAAATACAACCAAGCGGTTGCCTGCTCCTTTACAAACTAACCCACACATGTGACTACTGCACTTCTAAGAATTTTAACAGAACAATCGTATGACAGGGCCCCGCAATACCCCTGAATATACATGAATCTACTACCTCAGGGAAACCGTACCAAGAGATAAGCCTCCGGAGCAAATGGAGCTTTTCTCAAAACTGAACCGAGATCCTAAGAGCAAGGATCACCAACATGTGCACCTAATACCTGCGGCATTTAACGCATTCTGGGCGGCCGATAACAAAAATTTCGAATATGGAATAGAAATAACGCATAAGAAATGATCATAATCAGATAAAAGAATGACAAGGACAAGTATAAAAAGTACATACCAGATCCTGCCGTGTCATTACCACTTATGAACTTAATTTCACATCAATATCTTTTCCCATTTTCAGTAAAGGTGATAGCCACATTCTTACGCACATGATTAGGAAAAATCATTAAGTTCATTTTTATATAACTTACTTATCTTTCATAAGTATAATCCGGCCCTTAAAGGAGGGAACATTTACTACCCAGCCCAATCTGGGACGCGATCAAGTCACACTAATATCAAGTGTGTCCGTGGAATCCCCCATCACTGCCGACATCTACAAGTGTAAAATATAATCATGTGACGCGCTCGTGGCATCCACCTCACTGTCGGCGTACACATACACAACACATATATATATCTCCTGCCCGTGGAATCCCACATCACTGCCGACAGTCCAGGATATAATAATACACCAATAGGAATACATGAACACCAAGTCCCACCGGTGGTATAGCGTCTTGGGGGTCTACCCCTCACTTATACTCTTACCCTGGAGAAGGTGGTAAAGCAGGTGGTATAGCATCTTGGGGGTCTACCCCTCACTTATACTATTACCCTGGAGAAGGTGGTAAAGCATCTTGGGGGTTTACCCCTCACTTATACTCTTACCCTATCTCAACTGACCATCAAACAAAACAAGCAGGGGGTATAATGTCTTGGGGGTTTACCCCTCACTTATACTCTTACCCTGGAGAAGGTGGTATAGCATCTTGGGGGTTTACCCCTCACTTATACTCTTACCCTGGAGAAGGTGGTATAGCATTTTGGGGGTTTACCCCTCACTTATACTCTTACCCTATCTCAACTGACCATCAAACAAACAGAAGCACTAACATGTCTTCTATAAAAATCCGGGAATTTAACCCAAGTACTACAAATAACGGAAGCATACCCGTGGAATCCCACATCACTGTCGGTACGTCCAAGTACTTACAACAAGACAGCCGGCCCTCCAACCGAGAGTCGCGGCAACGTAATAAAACATAATACTTGCACTCAAAGGCTATCACCAGCACACATAGGCTAATTCTCAAGTAACAAGCCAAAGTACTTACCAAGGCACACTTAGACTAATTCTCAATTAATCAAGCCAAAGTACTTATCAAGGCACAAATAGAATAATTCTCATTGAACAAGCCAAAATACTTATCAAGGCATACTTAGACAAATTCTCAATTTATCAAGCCAAAGTACTAATCAAGGCACACTTAGACAAATTCTCAATTTATCAAGCCAAAGTACTAATCAAGGCATCACATAGAATTATTCTCAATTAAACAGGTCAAGGTATTACGTACGTACATTCTTTTCAAGAGACTCCTTTTTGTGTAAAACCCCAAGATACTAACACCCGTAGTATCCAGGCTTGTGTACATTTCACATAAGTCACGATACTTTTAGAAATACATTTCTCGGCTTCTAAATCAAGTGACCCTTACTTAAAAGCTTTAAGCAAGTGATACCTTTAAATCACATTGCCCTTCCTTAATACAAGTTAATTCTTTGATTACTTTATTAGAGAAAACCATTCTCTTAACTTTCCATAAGGCCGTTATAACCAACTTCCCATAAAGCCGTTATAACCCTTTATGGTTTTAGACAAAACTCTTTCCTTTTATAACTAAGAGACTTCTACTTTTAAAACTGTATCAGATACTTTCAAATCGATTCTCTTATCTTCAAAAATACAATTAGTCTCTTAACCTTAGAAATCGAGTGACTCCTTTTATATAAAACCTTAGGCAATTGATGCCTTAAAAAAAATCAAGTCATTATCCTTCCATAAAGCAAATATAACCAACTCCCCATAAAGTCGTTATATTCACTTTATACCTTAGCCAAAAATATAATTTCCTATCCAAGGGACTTATACGTTTAAAACGAAACAAGTATCACATACTTTAAAACTCTTCAAGTCCCTTAACTTTAATAAAACATTAGACATCCTTAATACTTTCAAGAAGTGAGTTAATCTCCTAACTCACCCGACTTGGCTAATCATAAAACTAGTAAAGGATATCAAGGTCTTGTACATCTACCGTACTATATACGTACAACTAGTCATGCTCAAAAGATAGGAAAAGTTCTACATACAGCAAATCACCCAACTACCTCTTAACTTCTAAGAGTAGAAGGAAACATGAAATGATACCACAGGTATATTCCATAGATAGAATCATGCCAAAGGAAGGAAGAGGTTCACATACCTCGCGACGATTATCGACAAGTAGCAAAATGCTCCCAGGTACTTCAATCTTGATAGCTAATCCATCCTTCGAGTAGGATATGCTATACTTAGTACTTCAACCTATAATGGTCACAATACGTCCATTAACCTCTTACTTCAAACGTAGAATATTCT
Source organism: Przewalskia tangutica (assembly GCA_029844215.1). Lineage (NCBI taxonomy): Eukaryota > Viridiplantae > Streptophyta > Magnoliopsida > Solanales > Solanaceae > Przewalskia > Przewalskia tangutica. Next base: position 13,061,579 of record CM056725.1, on the reverse strand, counting down.
AGGTGCTAAGTCGCTAAATTCTACGGAAAATCGGACAGCACCTCCTTTGTTTCTAATTACTTTGCCACCTCTTTCAAGGCCGAATACAATAACCAAACACGCCACATTTAAGGCCCAATCAAGGCAATCAACAATAGGGGATTACACGCCTACTAGACGTGTAAAATTCCGCCCCACAAACGATATCAAATTAATACAACTTACTAGGCCAATTCGGCTAACTTGAAGTACTACAACATCAATTCTTATCCAATTTCCATTTCAATCCAAGTTGTTAGCAATACATGATATCAAGTCGCAATCGACTATAACTACTATAATCTTCAAGTCAACAACATGCGACGATTCTAATAACGACTAAATTGTAATCCAACTTAACATGGCTTACATACATTTCGGATTTTAAGCTACAAGCAATCCATAATACTTATAAACTTCAACATATCAACTTCATGCTAGCAACATGTAAAGCTAACAACAATATAAATAATCTTGTAACACTTTCAAAGAACAAGATTATACCTCCACGAATCTTAATCCAATCTTCAAATCCGAAGTCGCTCCTTAGCATCTTAGAGACTCTTCAAGACACTTCAATCCGCTACTTGAGACCCTTAGAACAACACCAACCAATTTCCTTCAAACTTCCAAACAAAACCTAGAAAAGCCACTAGGCTTTCACTTTGCGACTAACCCGAAAACTATCTTTTTCCGAGATTTTTCTATTGAGATACACTTACCATACCCTCATGAACCTTGGTTTATAGTGTGGAGCTTATTGGACAAGAAACAAAATTTTTCTCTTTTCAAATGCAAGGAACCCGAGAGCAACTATGTGATGTTCTTCAATTTTTTGTGTAAATATGGCTAAGTATGGAACTTGTCTCACTACTAGTAGTATTATAAAGGGACATGGAGGGTCAAGATGCAAACAATTGGGTGGTTTGGATGATCTCTTATTAAATATCAATACTTGTGGGTCCTTGACCAAGTCAACTTTCTCAAGCTCACACTTGCAAGACTTAATCATCCTACCAAAGGTCAAATGACCCTTTTGTCCATGGCATTTTCGTCCAAGCTCACTAAAGGGGGGGTGACACGTGTCGCCCTCCCATTCGTCACAATAATACGTTTTCCGACAATTTCATAGTTCCGTTAAAATTTTACAAGTCTCAAATCTTAACACTTGCGAGTTCTTACGTACATTCTTAAAGCACGTCCTGTAAATACGGGGTGTAACAGTGATAAAGTCGACTGACACTTTGCAGGCCAAGAGACCAAGTTATTTCCAAGAAACATACAAAAGCTAGACGTAGACCGTCTGGTATCTGGACATTCTCCCCAATCAACATTTGTATATGAGACAAGTGTAGATGTCGACGAAGGATATAAATGTAAGCCATAGTCAAGTGTGTCCTGGATATACCTAATAATGTGTTTGAGTGCATTCATATGCTCAACCCTGGGATCATGAATAAACAAACACACATGTTGCACGACATATATAATATCTGGTCTCGTGAAAGTCAGATATTGAAGGAAACCTGCCAGACTGCGATAGCTGGTTAGATCCTCATACGGGCAGCCAACCGCAGCATCCAACTTGGGTTTAGTATCAACTGGAGTGGAAATGGACTTACCGGATGATATCCCAACCCTCTCAATGATCTCAGCTGCATACTTCCTCTGTGATAAGAATAACCCACCTGCATGACGAGTGACAAATATTCCCAAAAAGTAGCCTAAGGGCCCCTGTCATGCCCTTTTCCGACCGTAAAATTATTTTTAGCGAACCCCTGCTTAATAAAAATGTTAGAAAATAAATAAAAAGCTAAAAGGTGCAAAAGGGTTGCTAAAAGTGCTAAGGAGGTGCTAAATAGGGTGCTAAATGCTAAAGGGTTCACGGAGTCGCCACCTAATTAGTTTGGGTGAATTAGGACACCTAAATGTCAACTAGGTTAAAGTCAACATTAACTCCATTTTTAATGGTCTGCTACACTTAATGAGATTCTGGGCAAGGGTTCTTCATTATCCTAAAGGGAAGGGGTTAGGCACCCTAAAGGATCCGCTAACTCGCGGTTATCCGTTCAAACCTAGGGTAATTATTATGCTAAGAAAATGCATGCTAGAGTAGTATTTAAGTAAAAGTATTTGTAAGCTAAAAAATGTTTTGTTGGCAAAGGATAAGTATAAGTGTATTTTGACCTGCATAAAAAGGGTAAGATTTGTTTGAAATATAAAGCTAATTTTTAGTTGAAGACATGCATTTTTTTTAAAAAAATTAGAAGAATTATTCCATAAGATATGTATGTTGTTTAATATAATATAGGGGTGCTAATGCAAAATCTACTATGAATAAGATGGGTTACGAAGACATATATTATGCAAAGGCTAACAATCCTACAGTTCAAACAATTGTTCTTTGCTATGTGAGTGCTAATAGAGATTTTTTTTTTTTTAAAAAAGAGAGTTTCTTATGTTAGGATCTAGTAATAATGTCTTGCCTACTTGAATAATTATGCGAACGAAAATTACTAAATGGTTTAGTGATAATTTAAGCAGGCTAAAATAATTAGCTTAAGAGGGGGAAAAGCAAATATCTAATGTCAAGCTAGTTTCTAATCTATTGATTCAAGGTTTGGCTATTTAGTTACAATAAATAAAAGAGGAAAGGGGAATCAATAATAAGGACTCGAAGGAATAGCGAAGTCATTTCGCCTATGACTTGGAAATTCCGATGAAGAGAGGGTGATGCACATAAATGCGGGTCTTCATTCTTGTCGTGATGAGTCTCGCCATTAGACTCTTTGGTTGCTCCAATGCATTTCATGTAAACAAAAGAAAGATAAGGATTAGTATCTGCTTAAATAATACTCGATGCAGATAATGCGCACATATGTCCATGATTTTAATTGTTATTTAATTATATTATTCTAGAAGGGTGATAATTGCAAGCATAAACACTGCCGCCAGCACGTGTGAATGCAGCAGTAAGCAAACACAATTCAGCAGGCCCAAATGACAAAGTTCAGATTCTAAAACAGACCACTGGTCCAAAAGCAAATTTCAAATTTACAAGGAGACAAATCAGTCTACTACAGTACATAATACATCTAGATTCAGGATTTAAGCTTCGCCAAATGCTCATAGTAAGATGGTCACTCTTGGCAAGCGGAAATGGAAACAAGGCTTCATTTTGTGAGGCAGTTTTTAGCATAAACCAATCCAACATAGATAGACGTTTCCCTGGATTAATTGGCCTGACAACGACATCTATTGCGACTCGCTAAACATTCACAAAGATGGGACAAATGAGTTTTTAATTCTAGATGCCATATATTCAAATCATTTACGAGTCAGTTATATGCTTGCTTGATGTCCTTTAAGGTCAGATTACATCCTCACCATGTTCATTATATGAGACAGAGTCATAAGTTTAACTAGTAAACATGCAAACAGGAGACATAGTTTAACATGACACCGCTTGGGTTCGACACAGTACAGAATATTAATACCGACATCATTCAGTGGTCAAGACAGGCGGTGATATAAAATAGATCAAACGATGAGATTTAAAACCCGTGAGACCATAAGCACACGTGGTATCCTATTCATGTTATATACTAAACAATAACAACTCTCCGACAGGTAATGTAAATCACAAAGCACACACCACGGCTTTTTTTTTCTTGACAGAGGATTTCAAAAATAAGATAATCCAGCCTTAGACTAATCTTTTATATCATGATCTTTGCTATACGAATGCTAAGATGGTGTTCTGGTCACCTAATGCCAAATACGAACTCCAACACGACATTATGAGTATTAACAGTCAAAATAGATAAGTTAACAGTCAAGTAAAACAGTGTCGATATTAAACCAGTAACTTCAACCACACACAGCAACGATTAAAGACGTTAAACATTATCAACAGAGCACATCACTCAAACAGATTATAAAGTGTAAATCGCATAAGAAACCTGAAAGGGAATGGGTTTACCTTCTCCGGACAGCGAACCGAGGCAGCGTATTAAGTCGTCGATCCGTTCGGAGGTTTTGTGCTATGCGATTTGAAAGTGACAACGAAGCTGTTTCTGGATTTCTATTTTTGTGTTATCGGGGCTAAGATGTAAGAAACTAGGGGTTTCTAGGTGTTCTTGCGGTTGTCTTTCAATTGTATTGAAGGGTTTTTTCCCCTGTCTCCCCCTCCTCTGTCTTGCATGTATAAATCGATCGGCTTTTGACAGTCAAGAGGGGGTTTGGATTGCTGTCGACCCCTTTTGCATGTAAGGATTGTTTCGTTTATATAGTCTAACCTTAGGTTCTGAGTTTGGTAAGGTTATGAAAGCGATTTGGCTGACTTTGACAGACGATTCTGGTGTAATTTTGGAGTGATTTTTGTGGATGATAATTTGGGGTTAATTTTAGTACTGCTCTAGTCCATTAACTTGGAAGATTTGGCACTACATTAAGGCGATTTACTATTGTTAGTTTGGGATGATTTTGTGTGATTCTGAGAAGATTCGGGGTGCGTTTTTGTAGGTAGGATTGATTACGCCAGATTCTCCGGCGAGAATCTCGGTTGGGGTCTTGGCGGCGATAGGGTGCGAGGGTAAGGGAGGTGCGGCGGGTTCTGGTAATCTTTTTATGTTAGGTTTTTTTTTGCGTTTTAGGGTTTGCTGATATCTAAAAGGAAGGGGGAGGGCTGATATAGGATAGAGGGTTGAAGGGGAGTTGGGCCGCGGGTGTGGGCTTCGGTTGGGGTGATGTTGGGATGGGTGACGCGGTTGGGGATAAAAATAGTAGGTTGGGCGATAAGGGATGGGAATTGGGCTAGTTTAAATGGGTATTAGATTTAGGAGTTATTTTTTAAGTATTATGTATTTAATTAGTGGTAAATTATTATTTAAATTGTGATTAAATTATTTAGGTGTTTTATTAATCTAAGTTTGAGTTTAAATTATTATTATTATGGGATTGTTTTGCGTATTAATAAATGCGACTATACTATTTGACACGACGTCATTGCTAAATTATTTATTTATTTACGTATTTATATTATTATTAAAATATTAAGAATTAATGGAAATAGAATAGGGCTTAAAATATGAATGATATTAATGAAATTGCTTGTTATTAAAAGACGAATGCATACGTGAGACTCAAGGTGTGATTAATACTTTACGTAAAATGCGGTGTTGTTATTAATCACTTATTTATGTCTGTATTAATGTTTATTGTTGCATTTTATTATTATAAAATTATTAAAAAAATATTTTTGAAAATTAGTGTGATTTTATAGTTAACGGTTGGGCGAGAGGGTCAAAATTGGGTGTCAACAACTTGTCCCTCTTTGTATGGAGATGATGGAAGAGTCTTCGGACAAATACGTTACCTTATAGCCAATTTTGTCTCGATCCTCAGAATTAAAAATGTTGGGTAATTAGACAATCTGTCCCAGTGTCGAGTTATGACGACATTGGGCTACCATGGTCAAACACCATGGCGGGCTAACGCGGACTCAAGATTTGTCCCAGTGTCGAGTTATGACGACACTGGGCTACCATGGTCAAAACACCAAGGTGGGCTAACGCGGACTCAAAAAATTTCCCAGTGTCGAGTCATGACGACACTGGGCTACCATGGTCAAAATCCCAAGGTGGGCTAACATGGACTCAAGATTTGTCCCAGTGTCAAGTTATGACGACACTGGGCCACCATGGTCAAAACACCAAGGTGGGCTAACGCGGACTCAAAATTTATCTCAGTGTCAAGTTATGACGACACTGGGCCGTGATGTTAAACTAAAAATAAACTGGCTTGGACTTAGAGGTGTACCGGTATCGACTTATGATGATGTTGGGTTTATTGGTGATGTGGGATGAGTGGACCGACGCTCGAGGCCGCTTCTACCATTTGTTGGGAAGGTTGCCCCCCAACAAATTGCCCCGGTTCGCTGTAAGAGGAAATCCACATTGTGTTCCTGCTCCTGTATGCTAAGACTTAAGCAAACGATTAGTGCATAACTGTTACGGCAAAATGATAACGCATGAATTTATATGCAATATAACTGTGTGAATAGAAATGTTATCCTGTAAAATGTGATGCCGATTGTGTTGACGTGATGCTGCAAATGCTGTGATTTCGTCCTTGCACGGACGTGTTGCGATTGTGAATGCGGATATGTTGTTCTTGCTGCAACTACCTCTGTAGACTAAAGCTCAAGAAAGAGTTAGTGCATAACTGCTAAGACAGAATAATAAAGCATGAATAAGAAATCTAATTTTGAGAGTAGAGAAACCGTCCTTGGGTAGATGTGGTATGTTGATGACGTCATTTTGGACGTGGCATCATTTTCGTACGGACGTCGTTTCGGACTCTGCGTCGTTTTCGGACTCGGCGTCGTTTTCGGACGGGCGTCATTTTCGGACTTATCGTCGTTTTCGGACTTAGCGTCGTTTTCGGACTCGGCGTCATTTTCGGATTCGGCGTCGTTTTCGGACTCGGCGTCGTTTTCGGACTTGGCGTCGTTTTGGACTTGGCGTCGTTTTCGAAGTCGGCGTCGTTTTCGGACATGGCGTCGTTTTCGGACATGGCGTCGTTTTCGGACATGGCGACTCGGCGTCGTTTTCGGACTCGGCGTCGTTTTCGGACTTGTTGTGCTGATGACGTCGTTGCCTGGACGTGTTGTGCTGATAACGTCGTTTCCTGGATGTGTTGCGCTGATGACGTCGTTGCCTGGACGTGTTGCTGCTGCTCCTGTAGAATAAATGCTCCTGCAAGCTAAGCTTTGAGAATAAAATTAGTGTATAACTGTTAAAACAGAATGATAAATATATGAGAAATGTAATTCTGTGAGTAGGGATGTCGTCCCTGTATGATATGTGGGGTGTTGTGAATGCTGAGATGTTGTTGTAATGCATTTTTGTGAACCGTATGGATTGCCATGATGTCTTTGTTGTGCGTTTGTGCACCGCATGGATTGCAATTTGACTCTATGCCTGAGCTGATGCGCTAGACTTTGTCGCGGGTTTTGAACTTTGATTGTTGATGTTTGTTTGTTTCATCTGCTTCTTTCTGCTTCTGCTAATATGAAGAATCTGCACTCAAAGAAATTTGTGAGTTTGAGGGGGCGGTTGATTCGCATTGACTTTGTAGTTTTGACTCTTGATGCTCGGACGTCTGCCTTGTTTGGACTCATAACCCCTGCCTGGTTTCCTACCTTATCCCAGTTCTGAATATGCAAAGGGCGTTTGGCCTAAAGTGGGTCTTAATGGGGTTGCTTGTATATTATGCGTATTTTCGTTATTTTCAAAATAAGGGAAGGTTTCCTAATGGTGTGACCGAAGCCGATTTAGGCCGCCTACGTATCCCCATGAGGGAATCAGGTCATGACGTAGTTCATTACAAGCGAAATTTGGTAAAGCTAAAATTTCTAAATATGGGACCGAGGCCGATTTGGCCGCCTACGTATCCGCCAAGGGAATCAGGTCGAACGTAGTTCAAATTTATTACATATAAAGGGAAAAAAACTAACTATTTCAGGACTCGGCGGGCCAAGTCACGAGTCCACTTGTCTTCTTGCTCTGAGTCTTCAATGGCTGAGTCTTCAGCAGGATCATCTCTTGCAGCACACAACTAGACGAATGACTTATTCAATGGTTAAACAATCTCCGGCAAGGAGCACCTCCTTTTCTCTGGCGGTTGGTCGATGACTCAACTTTCTTCCCTTTTCGGGCTGGCGTAATAGTCCCTTCCAGACTGTCTTCTTCATTTTTAGCTATCATGCTCACATGGGCATCTTCATAACCGGGGAGAAGGTTATTGTTTACCTTGAGAGGAGCATCTTTCAGCTGAATGAATCCCTCTTCGATTAACTCCTCTATTTTGTCCTTGAGTGTATAACAATTTTTGATGTCGTGTCCCTCGGCACCGGAGTGGTATGCACAATGTTTGGTTTTATCGTGCCCTCGGAAAGTAGGACTGGGGTATTTCTGGGAATTGGTTGGAGTATTCCTGCGGCTTTCAGCTTCTCATACACTTGGGCTATGGGTTCGGCTAAAGGTGTATAGGTTTTGGTTGGTTTTCTTTCGGCATCTATGCGGGGTTTGGGTCTGTTTGGTGTACGGGTTCGTGATTGTGGTGAGTATTTTGGGTATGCTGGTTGGGTATGGTAAACAGGATATGGGGTAGCGCAGTGCTGATAATACGACTGTGGATTTTGAGTGTTTTGGTTATAGTAAGAAGGCGGTGAGCTTTGATACACTGGAAGTTGTTCTGGCCTATGTTCCTGAATGACCATGACAGAGGGTGATGCATCTCTCCTCCTCTGTGAGGTACCTCCTATGGAATCTGACTGCATTGCTCTGCTAGTTGCTTGTAGGGTTGTCAAGTTTGTAATCCTGTCTGTCTTAATGCCTTCTTCCACGAAGTCGCCCATTCTTACGACTTCTGCAAAACTTCGTCTAATTACACTGATCATCCTTTCATAATACGTCGCTTCTTTTAACGACTGCACGAACAAGGTGGTCATTTCGCTCTCTGCCATTGGAGGTTGGACCTTTGCTGCTTCTGACCGCCACCTCAGGGCGTATTCCCTGAAAGTTTCTGTGGATTTCTTTTCAAGTTTCATAAGATAAAATCTATCCGGGACAGTGTCAGTGTTGAATCTGAATCTATCCATGAAATCCTGTGCCATGGCATTCCAACCGTCCCATTTTCGAGGATCTTGGCATGTGTACCAGTCCAGCGCCTTGCCGGTTAGACTCCTGATGAATAGTTTCATGATGATTGCTTGATTTTTCCCAACTCCAATCAATTTATCGCAATATGACCTTAGATGAGCTCGAGGATTCCCTTTTCCATCGAACATGTCAAATTTGGGCACCTTGTACCCCACAGGTAATTCAACGTCGGGGTGCATACATAAGTTTTCATATTCTAAACCTTCCTCCCCCTTGTTCATCTGAATGCTTTTGAATGCCTCTTTCAAGCTACAGATTTCTTTTGCCACATTTTCATCAGCTCTAGCTCGAGTCTGTCGCTCCACTTCCTTGTATTGATCTGTCTCTTGAGAGGATGCATGCATAATAAATGGTTGGCTTTCGGTCGGATGTGCTAATGCCACATATTGCTTGTTAGGACTAGTGATGCGTGTCGTCTGCTCGTATTGGGTAGCTTGGAAATTTGGGTTGAGTGGGGAGATATAAGTAGGTGGAGGTTGAGATATGTATGCAGTAAACGGATCATTTTGGAGGTCGACTTGCAAATTGACCTGACGAGTGACATTTTGGTGTGAGCTGGTATGTTGCGGCCTTTGCGGGGAGCTTTGGGGAAGTGGAGGCTCAAGGGCTTGTGATGCGATTGCATTTGTCCTTTGCTCCGGGAGTGGTGCATTCAAGCTAATAGACATGTTTGTGATATTTCAGAGGCTTTCTATTTCGGCTTGCATGATTTCCATTTGTTGCAATAGTTTGGCGAGGTGTTGATCATTGGTATTTCTCCTTTCTAACGTCTCTGCATCCTCTACAGGAACGGGGACGAGTCCTAAACTGGTTCGTTCTGATGCCTCTGGATTAGTCATTTGTTGGATGATTGTGCTCCTTCTAGTCAACGCGAATCAACCTTTTGGGGATAAGCTAGGCAAAAATAATCCTCTAACAAATGAAGAAAACCAAGTTAGTATAATATGCAAAGAGTTGAAGGCAATATATAATAATAAGCAAATTGCAAATCAAGCGTGTGCTCTAACATGCTTGGGACCTCTTTCATGCCAGAGGGAGGCCTAAACGTCACATATGCGAGGCTATGATAGATTTGTCCAAGCCGTCCAACTGTAATGCTTTTGTTGGGAATGACGACCAAATGACGATGCACTTTTCCAATTTCGGCACGTCCTGATTAGGTTTAGATTTGTCTATCATCGTCACGCTACACATAATATGCTGGTTGGTCGTTGGGTTGAGAGACTCGTCGATAAGTTTGGTGTTTTCCTAATTGTGGTGTCGATACCAAGGACCGACCCACCTAAGGTAAATGCATGCATGCCTTAAAATAAAGGGTGGTATAGCTCTATCCTGAGTTTCTAAGATTTGGCTTTACTGGACGCAAGGTTCCCGAGCGGACAACTCGAGTGAGAAGGCTACGCGGCCACCGGTTAGACCGGACACTCCACGTATATTACCAACTCTTCTAAATTTGGGTTTTGAAGAAAGAATCTTGCTGATGCATCAAGCGCACCTCGCGTGTAGTGTGTGATAGTGTGAATTTTCAAGAGTGGAAGAAATATGAACGGAATTCCAGTTTAAGTAAAGCAGTAAAGCACATAGCAATTAAAGCAAATAAAACCAAATACAGTACATAAAAATTAAATGCAAAAATAATGTCAAATAATAACCCTAGGTCTCTTGTGGCTAAGAACCTTAAATCCCCAGCAGAGTCGTCATTTCTGTCACGCCCTTTTCCGACCGCAAAATTATTTTTAGCGAACCCCTGCTTAATAAAAATGCTAGAAAATAAATAAAAAGCTAAAAGGTGCAAAATGGTTGCTAAAAGTGCTAAGGAGGTGCTAAATAGGGTGCTAAATGCTAAAGGGTTCGCGGAGTCGCCACCTAATTAGTTTGGGTGAATTCGGACACCTAAATGTCAACTAGGTTAAAGTCAACATTAACTCCATTTTTAATGGTCTGCTAAACTTAATGAGATTCTGGGCAAGGGTTCTTCATTATCCTAAAGGGAAGGGGTTAGACACCCTAAAGGGTCCGCTAACTCGCGGTTATCCGTTCAAACCTAGGGTAATTATTATGCTAAGAAAATGCATGCTAGAGTAGTATTTAAGTAAAAGTATTTGTAAGCTAAAAAATGTTTTGTTGGCAAAGGATAAGTATAAGTGTACTTTGATCTGCATAAAAAGGGTAAGATTTGTTTGAAATATAAAGCTAATTTTTAGTTGAAGACATGCATTTTTTTAAAAAAAAAATAGAAGAATTATTCCATAAGATATGTATGTTGTTTAATATAATATAGGGGTGATAATGCAAAATCTACTATGAATAAGATGAGTTACGAAGACATATATTATGCAAAGGCTAACAATCCTACAGTTCAAACAGTTGTTCTTTGCTATGTGAGTGCTAATAGAGATTTTTTTTTTTTTAAAAAAAAAAAAAGAGTTTCTTATGTTAGGATCTAGTAATAATGTCTTGCCTACTTGAATAATTATGCGAACGAAAATTACTAAATGGTTTAATGATAATTTAAGCAGGCTAAAATAATTAGCTTAAGAGGGGGAAAAGCAAATATCTAATGTCAAGTTAGTTTCTAATCTATTGATTCAAGGTTTGGCTATTTAGTTGCAATAAATAAATGGGGAAAGGGGAATCAATAATAAGGACTCGAAGGAATGGCGAAGTCATTTCGCCTATGGCTTGGAAATTCCGATGCGGAGAGGGTGATGCACATAAATGCGAGTCTTCATTCTTGCCGTGATGAGTCTCGCCATGAGACTCTTTGGTTGCTCCAATGCATTTCATGTAAACAAAAGAAAGATAAGGATTAATATCTGTTTAAATAATACTCGATGCAGATAATGCGCACATATGTCCATGATTTTAATTGTTATTTAATTATATTATTATAGAAGGGTGATAATTGCAAGCATAAACAACTGTGCGAACGCGGCTGTGAATGCGAGCAAGCAAACACAATTCAGCAGGCCCAAATGACAAAGTTCAGATTCTAAAACAGACCACTGGTCCAAAAGCAAATTTCAAATTTACAAGGAGACAGATCAGTCTACTACAATACATAATACATCTAGATTCAGGATTTAAGCTTCGGGAAATGCTCATCGTCAGATGGTCACTCTTGCAAGCGGAAATGGAAACAAGGCTTCATTTTGTCAGACAGTTTTTAGCATAAACCAATCCAACATAGATAGATGTTTCCCTGGATTAATTGGCCTGACAACGGCATCTATTGCGACTCGCTAAACATTCACAAAGATGGGACAAATGAGTTTTTAATTCTAGATGCCATATATTCAAATCATTTACGAGTCAGTTATATGCTTGCTTGATGTCCTTTAAGGTCAGATTACATCCTCACCATGTTCATTATATGAGACAGAGTCATAAGCTTAACTAGTAAACATGCAAACATGAGACATATTTTAACATGACACCGCTTGGGTTCGACATAGTACAAAATATTAATACCGACATCATTCAGGCAGTCCAAGAGACAGGGCAGGATATAAAATAGATCAAACGACGAGATTTAAAACCCGTGAGACCATAAGCACACGTGGTATCCTATTCATGCTATATACTAAACAATAACAACTCTCCGATAGGTAATGTAAATCACAAAGCACACACCACGACTTTGTTTTGCTTGACAGAGGATTTCAAAAATAAGATAATCCAGCCTTAGACTAATCTTTTATATCATGGTCTTTGCTATACGAATGCTAAGATGGCATTCTGGTCACCTAATGCAAAATACGAACTCCAACACAACATTATGAGTATTAACAGTCAAAATAGATAAGTTAACAGTCAAGTAAAACAGTGTCGATATTAAGCCAGTAACTTCAACCACACACAGCAGCGATTAAAAACGTTAAACATTATCAACAGAGCACATCACTCAAACAGATTATAAAGTGTAAATCGCATAAGAAACCTGAAAGGGAATGGATTTACCTTCTCCGGACAGCGAACCGAGGCAGCGTATCAAGTCGTCGATCCGCTCGGAGGTTTTGTGCTATGCGATTTGAAAGTGACAACGAAGCTGTTTCTGGATTTCTATTTTTGTGTTATCGGGGCTAAGATGTGCGAAACTAGGGGTTTCTAGGTGTTCTTGCGGTTGTCTTTCAATTGTATTGAAGGGTTTTTTCCCCTGTCTCCCCCTCCTCTGTCTTGCATGTATAAATCGATCGGCTTTTGACAGTCAAGAGGGGGTCTGAATTGCTGTCGACCCCTTTTGCATGTAAGGATTGCTTCGTTTATATAGTCTAACCTTAGGTTCTGAGTTTGGTAAGGTTATGAAAGCGATTTGGCTGACTTTGACAGACGATTCTGGTGTAATTCTGGAGTGATTTTTGTGGATGATAATTTGGGGTTAATTTTAGTACTGCTCTAGTCCATTAACTTGGAAGATTTGGTACTACTTTAAGGCGATTTACTGTTGTTAGTTTGGGAGGATTTTGTGTGATTCTTAGAAGATTCGGGGTGTGTTTTTGTAGGTAGGATTGATTACGCCGGATTCTCCGGCGAGAATCTCGGCTGGGGTCTTGGCGGCGATGGGGTGCGAGGGTAAGAGAGGTGCGGCGGGTTCTGGTAATCTTTTTAGGTTAGGTTTTTTTTTTGCGTTTTAGGGTTTGCTGATATCTAAAAGGAAGGGGGAGGGCTGATATATGATAGAGGGCTGAAAGGGAGTTGGGCCGCGGGTGTGTCTTCGGTTGGGGTGATGTTGGGCTGGGCGACACGGGTTGGGGATAAAAATAGTGGGCTGGGCGACACGGGTTGGGGATAAAAATAGTGGGCTGGGCGATAAGGGATGGGAATTGCGCTAGTTTAAATGGGTATTAGATTTAGGAGTTAGTTTTTAAGTATTATGTATTTAATTAGTGGTAAATTATTATTTAAATTGTGATTAAATTATTTAGGTGTTTTATTAATCTAAGTTTGAGTTTAAATTATTATTATTATGGGATTGTTTTGCGTATTAATAAATGCGACTATGCTATTTGACACGACGTCATTGCTAAATTATTTATTTATTTACGTATTTATATTATTATTAAAATATTAAGAATTAATGGAAATAGAATAGGGCTTAAAATATGAATGATATTAATGAAATTGCTTGTTATTAAAAGACGAATGCGGACGTGAGACTCAAGGTGTGCTTAATACTCTACGTAAAATGCGGTGTCGTTATTAATCGCTTATTTATGTCTGTATTAATGTTTATTGTTGCATTTTATTATTATAAAATTATTAAAAAATTATTTTTGAAAATTAGTGTGATTTTATAGTTAACGGTTGGGCGAGAGGGTCAAAATTGGGTGTCAACAGCCCCAAGTCTTTCATAGCAAACTCAAAACTGAGCATTGTCATGATAGACTAGCGTAATGCATCAGAAGAGGTAGTCAAGATAATATCGTCTACATATAATAATATATATGGCAATGAAGAACCACGATGATATATGAATAATAAATTATCAAACCTGTTGTGAGAGAACCCAATAGTTGAAACATAGTCTGCAAACCTTTTATACCACGCCCGTGGAGACTGCTTAAGTCCATACAAGGACTTCTTCAACAAACAAATATGATGATGATATTTGGGATGCCTAAAACCCAAGGGCTGATGCATATAGATTGTCTCCTTGAGATCGTCATGTAAGAAAACATTATTTACATCTAACTGATGAATAGGTCATGCTTTCGAAAGACCCAAGCTGATCACATTGCGAATGATAGCCGGTTTGACCACCGGACTAAATGTCTTACCACAATCTACACCAATCTACTGAGTCTTACCATCACCTACAACACGAGCCTTATGCCTCGAAAAAGAACCGTCAAAATTGTCTTATGAGTAAAAATCCACATAGATAGAATAATATTAACACCAGATGGATGGGGCACTAACTCCCACATCTTATTATCAATAAGAGCATTATATTCGTCGGTCATAACAATTTTCCAATTTGGGTCATTTAAAGCAGACACTGAGTTATGGAGATAAGGGACACGTGACAGACTGGCCAGCAGGCCACCAAATCGGTAATGAGGACTGTACGTAAGTGCTGGAACAATGTTGGGTTGGGCTAGTGGCGATTACCATCGCCCGGTCCATTTGAGTCGGTGTAATGCGAATCGTAGTAGGGGACGAAATAGTAGGGCCAGCAGACAGTGGGCCCGCTGGAGGATTTTGGGTGCGTGACACGTCCGAAAAATGATGAATAAAATACGGGGATATACCATCATCCAAAAAATTATACGAACTAGGCATGGGTTTATTATCCTTAGCAAATGGAAATTGAGATTCATCAAATATTAAATGGTGACTAATGATGATTTTATTAGATGATAAATCAAAATATTTGTAACCACGATGATTAGACGGATAACCCAAAAATACACAAGGAGTAGAACGGGTCTGCGGTTTGTTAATTGTGATAGACGGAAATAGCGAATAACATAAGCACCCAAAAACCCTAAGATATGAATACGAAGGAGTCTTATTATATAAAATTTGAAGAAGGGACGAATATGTCAAACCTTAATAAGGAAGAATGTTAAGAATATATGTAGTCATTTGTAGAGCATGATGCCAAAAAGATTGGGGTATGGAAGAATGAATCAATAACGTTCAGACAATGTTATTAATGGTACGAATTTTGCATTCGGCTTTCCCATTTTGTGAAGACGTATGAGGGCAAGAAAAATGAAATTGATCTCATTATTAACACAAAATTCCCGAAACAATTCGTTGTCATATTCTTTGTCATTATCACATTGAATAATTTTAATTTTCCGTTCGAATTGAGTTCTAATGAAAGCTCTAAATTTTAGGAAGATGGAAAAAACGCGAGATGGCTATCGGAAAAGTCGATAAAAAATTAGAATAATCATCCAAAAATATAACATAATACCGATGACTCAAAGAACTAATAACAGGAGACGTCCATACATCGTTATGAATAATATCAAATGTCATTGAAATAGTAGAATTAGAGTCTACAAATGGCAACTTAACAATTTTTTCTAGAGAACAAGATTGACAATTCGGAGTACTACACGTACCCTTAGATGAAATAAATTTATTTTTATCTAAGAAAGATAAAATAGATGACCCCGGATGGCCGAGATGTGCATGCCACACGGAAGGATCAAGAGCCGCCAAAGCAGATGACAATACTTGATGTGAAAACCCGAACGTGGGTGTGATAGGATAAAGATCTTCCCTACTATCACATCTAATGAGAGGAATCCTCGTCTTGAAGTCCTTCACAGAAAACCCAAACGGATCAAAATCAACAGAAACCCAATTATCAATGGTGAATTTAAGAACAAACACCAAATTCTTAATCAATTTAGGGGCATGAAGGACATTTTTTAAGACAAAAGATGGATGTGAGGGAGACAAAGTTTTATGACCATAACCCTGAATTGAAATTTAATTACTATTACCAATAATTATACACGATTACTGCTCAAATTGGAATAAGACGAGAGAGTACCTTGGTCGGATGTCATGTGGGTAGTGGCGTCGGTGTTCATTTACCAATTTGGGTTCGGAGGTGTTAATCCCAGCGTGTGCATCACAACTTCAATATTTGTCGGAGACAATGCGAAAGCGGGCCCCTCAGCCGCAAAGGCCTGCTTTGGTCGAGGCCCAAGAAGGACTGGGCTGGCCAAGGCCTAACTGGGCGTGATTGAATCTGCTGGACCGACCCGTGATGCATCTGCTGGGAATTGGGCCAAGATTGGGTAGTGGCCCAATTCCCGTAATTTCGACCTGAAAAGCTCCACAGATCTATCGTATGCGGGTACTACGAGGCCCACGACTTTTTTGATCGCCTCATTCGGGTGTTGATGTGGCTAAAGTCTCTCCGATGGTAGCGTATATTACGCTCGAGGTCTCTCGAGCCTCTTGTTGTACCAATGTCTCCGTTTTAGGGTTTTAGGAATAAGGTAATGAAATTCCGGTATGGACTTTTGTTGTTGTTACGACAGGCGGAGATTAGTGCCCTATTGGTCTAATTCCTGCTTCCCTTTGGTATCGGTAAAGGGGCTGGTAAGCGCTTCCCGAATAGATTCCTTTCTCTTCCCTGGACACCGAACAAAGGGAACCCTCGCTTCACTTGTCGTAGTAAGACCACCCCTCTATAAGTTTTCCCTATCGCTCTGATGAACCTCTTTCCGCCTGTTCTCTAGAGTTCAAGAACAGTTTCTTGCCTATCCCTTATTTGTCCATGTTGTCCGTTTTCCGCTAAAGGCAGCATGAAAAGCGCCTATATTGTAATACGTAAGAGGAAGGACGACTAAGACTGAATGTGAAGGAGAAACCGTGGGCCACTGGCAGTTGACCCATGGACAGTTTGTTGGTGGCCCAACTGGCCGGGACCCACCAGTGCCTCATCCTCCCCCGCTGCCATTATTACCACCACGTCTACCACCTTTATTTTTATTTTTGTGATTTTGACCTTTCTTGCCACCACCGTTGTTACGATTTTTACCTGAATTGTCATAATATGCTGGAGAATTATTGGACGTGGCTATAAATCCGGAGTTAGCGCAAATAGCCTCCTTTTTAGCCAACCCAACCTCCTCTAATGTAAGCATAGAACGGGCTTGATAAAATTGCGGTAGAGGGTTACTTTGATGAAGTATTGATGCAACGTCGTTATAGGCCTCAGACAGGCTTTCAACCATATGTAGAACGAGACAATTATTGCTAACAGGAGCACCCACGTTGCGAAGTTGGTCCGCCAATTCCTCGAGTCATTTGCAATAGGATGAAACGTTCAGAAAATCCTCGATAGCAACTTGGGAAAATTTCTGTTCAAGGGTGACAATGCGGGAATGGTTGTTATCCTGGAATATATCACGCAATCTATTCCAAGCAGCCATAGCTGTAAAGTTAGGTTCCATTATCATCTGTAAGAGGTCGAGGGAGATAGTGTCATAAATCCACTGGAGAACCTTACCATCAAGAGTAGTCCATAATTTAAGATCTTCCTCCTTGGTGGGCACACCCTCTGTACCAGGAGCCGGAGGGATTATGTGGTGGAAGACTTGATGTGTCAGTGCATGAATCTTGAACAACTCTTCCTACGTCCCATATTGAACGTTTTCTAAGTCAAGAACAATAGGAAGAATGCTCTTGATGTTAGAAATCATTAGGGCAGGATGCAACATGTTCTTATCAGTCATAGTGAATAGAACAAGAAACTTTAGAGAATAGAATTTTTTTAGGGTGAGTGGTATCGGGTTTCGAGAGAGACCGAGAGTGGGAGAGATATGCGGAATCAAGAAAAAAATAACGTAGACTTGTGATACAATGAAAGAAATAATCTCTTAATTATTTTCATTAATTGAAAGACAATATATGCACTTTACATATTTTCATAATAGGAAAATCATTTTCCTATTCTACTCCTAAAACTTTATTCTATTTGGAGACTAACTATACAATTATGGTAATAGTACAATACTAATTATACTATAATATACATTCCATATACAACAGGTGCAGTCACGGGTGGCTCAATGGATCCGAGAGGCAGTGGGCCTAATTGGGCCATTGAGCTTCATACAATATACATGTATATTGTGTATATTGTAATAGTGACTAGCCTTATTATTAAGTCGTTTGATTGTCGAAGATTATCACAAGCAAGTAAGTTTTACAGACCAAAGAGAATTCATCATAAATAGGACATATATAGTCAGTTACAACATATTAGGTTTGTAAATGTATGAGTAAAAATATACGAACTGTGTGTGTATATTAGTGGCATATTACTTGTATAACTGAAATATAGAAGCGACAGTTAAGTAGCTTCTTAGCTCGGTCTTAACTATCATTATTAGATGATGATTAGTTAGTTGTGAATTTGTTAGAGGTGCAAGTGATCATGATAATGAAGTAGTTATAAAAGGCCACATGTATTGAGCATTGGATCATAATGAAAATATCTTCTTTCTTCCGCTACAAGTCTCATCTTCTTCTCCTAATTTCGTGAAGCCATGTTCTTCATTTTGCATGGCAGTTAGAGCTTAATACAAAATTAATATGGTATCAGAGCAATCGATCTATACACGATTAGATTGCACAATAAGATAAAGCAAAATACACACAATCGAAGCTTCAAAACAAGTAACAATGTCGGTTAATGAGAATACAACAATGTTGAATGAAGTAATTACACTCGATCACAGTCATCCACTCTACTTACGAGCATTAGATACACCTTGTGTTGTCAAAATTAATATGGTATCAAAGAAGTTGATCTATACATGATTAGATTGCGCAACAAGATAAAGCAAAATACCGGTGTTTGATCTCAGTACTTCAATGCCCAAAAAGTATCTAAGTTGTCCCAAATCCTTAACCTTAAAGTTGTTGTGTAGTGTTTGTTGTGCCTCTTGAATCATCTCTGTTGACACCCAATTTTGACCCTCCCGTCCAGTCATTAACTATAAAATTACACTAATTTTGTAAAATAATTTTTTAGGATTTTTATAATAAAATACAACAATAAAACATAAATCTGCATTAATAATTAATTTAATAATGGCATCGCGTCTCACGTAGAGTTTTAAGCACTTAGAGTCATCGCATTAATTAACTTTAAGCTTTGTCGTAATTCTTAAATAATTAATAAATGCATAAAATAAATAATTTAGCGATAACGTAGCATAGCCGCATTAATTAGTAATCATTTGTAATTTAAAATCAATTTTAATCTAATACATGCATTTAATAGCGTCGCATTTATAAAAGCTTTAAACAATTCGTAAAAATCATATTTGCATTAGCATTTAAATAATTCAATCTAAGCTCATTTAACCAATAATGCATAACAATAAGATTTTAAATAATAGCGTCGCATTCTAAAGCATTAAGCATTAATTAAACAACACGCCCGCATTTATTATCGTAATAGTTTTATAACTCGAAATTAGACTAATTTAGCACCTAAATAATTAGACTAATTTAGCACCTAAATAATTAGACTAATTTAGCACCTAGATAATTTTAAAGCACCTAAATAATTTAATCACAATTAATTAATTACTTTGTCACTAATTAAAAGCCTAAAACTATTAATTAAATAGCACATTAAACTAACTAACTCCTAAAATTAAATACCTACTTAAAACTAATACCCTAATAACTACATCTTTTAATCACCCACACGCCCTTAATTCCCTAAACATGAGCCCAAAACGCATCCGCCTTTATCTTTTTGCCCCATCCGCTTCAACCCATATCTTTCAATCGTCGCCCTAAACCTAAAAGAAAGCAACAATCTCGCGGATTTTGAGTGGAAAATCCGTGACCTTCCTTTCCCATACCAGCACCATGCAAAATCGAATCTAACTTACCATAACCTGAATATATCCTTACCATTTACATCATCCCACAATAAGCACAAAATCTCTCCAAAATCGGAAGCCCACAGTTAGCATAACAAATCTTACACCTCTGAATCCTGTAAAGAATCATACCAAATTCGCATTAAAGGGTTTACCTAATTGGGAACCAACATTGAGGCTATATAAACCCATCTCTATACACTTGAAAAGGGGGTCGGAAATTGAGAGAAAACAGGCAAGAATCATTCGAAGTTAGCATTCTAAGAGCAGAGAATCAGAATTCTCGAGTTTTTGAGAAGTTTCATCCTTTCGCATAACCGCAATAAACCCTCCGAGTGAACCGACGACTTGATACGCTGCCTCGGTTCGCTGCCTGGAGAAGGTAAACTAGAACTCTTCTCAGTTTGTTCTACTTTCTGAGTTTTATGTGTCTTATCAGTGATTTAGTTCAGCTGTTTATATTGTCATATTCTTAAATGTGATGTTTGGTTAATCTGTTTGTAATTGATTCAGTTTACAAAATTGTTGTTAGATCTAATACCGTATGCTAAACAGTTGTCAAAGTTAAGACAGGACCTTCTAATGACTTAAAAAGGGGAATGTGGGCTTCGTTTAAGTTGTTGTAGTCTGGTGGTTCATTTAATGATGTGTGGTTTATTTTCCCTTAATGTGTATATCATCTCGAATCATTAAACAAATGAGTAAGGGGATTAAAAGTTTGTTTTGTTTGTCTAGTGTATATGCTAACTTCTAAAATCATATCGATTATGTATATGTTGTCTAAAGCGATATGCTAGCATGATCGTTACGAATGTGCATTGATAGCGATTCATAAACCCATCATGTAGGTAGCGCTAGTCCATTCATGCGCATTCTCTCCTCTATATGAATTAACTCGACCTAATTTACAAATATATATCAGCCTTTATATGTAAATATTTAAGTTTCCGCTTTTTGACATCTCATTCTAAGCGGTGCGATCCAAGTGACGATAGGTATAGGTCCGTCGATGCATTTAAAGTCTAGAGTTATGGCATGTCAAATTGTATCCACGTTCGCATTTAGCTTTAGTTTGTAGCCATGTTTCACATAATTAAAATGTTAAGGGTATAATGTGACCTTAGAATGAACTATTTTACTTATTCCCTCTGTAATGTAAGAAGGACATAGGTTATTTCTTTGCTTTAAAGACATGTTGCATCGCCATTCTCTTCTCCTCTTCCAGACATCTTTATTCCATGCATTTCATTTGTTAGCATGCTCTTTTGTCCATTTCTGCTCATGATATGAAATGAAATACATGTACGTGTGTCCCCTAGTTTGTCACTATATGGGTGATCCATACCAGGTAGTTCATAGTCTCTCTTCTATGTCCAAAATGCATATTAATTATGGGATGGGGTATTTTCTGAGTCTATAGATGGCTTTCTCGAGCTTTGACAAAACTGCGAACCCGCTGATCTTCTTTTGAACCTGCTTGGCTTTTCTTACTCTTATGTTCATACCTTAAGACTCTACTCTAATGAAACTGGTGGTGGGCTGCTTCGAGCCCATGTGTTTTGATTTGACGAATCAAGTTGTTCTGTGTGTATTTCTATTTTTGTGTGGATGTTATTCCAGAATAGTTGCTAATCCTTATCTTTTCTTATTTTTACATGAAACGCAATGCCTTGGAGCAAAGGGAAGAGTCTCAATACGGGACTCGTCGCAACCAATTTAACACCCGCATCTATGTGCATTTCCACTCCGCATCAGAGATTCCAAAGCTATAGGCGGAATTACATCGCCTTTCTTCGAGTCGCCATTGTTA
The DNA here is from genome assembly GCA_029844215.1 of Przewalskia tangutica. Lineage (NCBI taxonomy): Eukaryota > Viridiplantae > Streptophyta > Magnoliopsida > Solanales > Solanaceae > Przewalskia > Przewalskia tangutica. The sequence continues at coordinate 13,039,647 of CM056725.1, read as the reverse complement.
ATTCATATCCTCTCCCTATTCATTGATTGTAATTAATTGTCTAAACGCTATACTAATTAATTAGCATTTATAATAGTTAAACCCTGAATCAATAGCTAGAAATCAGTTTGATTTACGTACTTTAGGCTTGCCTCGCCTTGTTTAATAGTTATAATAAATCATTTAGCATCCTACACTTGCATAATAAGCTGAAATATTATTTACCTAGATATCCTTAAAACCGTGGTATAATTTCCTATTAATACAGAATAAGAAATACTGCTTTTGCATAATAGACACGTCCTCCCTCTTATCACAAGATATTATATCCTCATGCTAAGCAATATATACCCCTTAGGTAAAGGAATACTGGCATACATTTTACTTCTATTATATTCCTAACTAAGATAGTATTTAGGCATCCTATTTTAAAAACTAACGCCTCACTTCTTTAATTGCGCAGATAAATCTATGGCCCATAAAGCACCTTCCTAGCATTCTTTAGCATTTCTAGCCCTCTTAACATTCTTTAATCATCCTTTAATATTTAGCACCCCTTTACTTTTAAAATTACTTAAACATTTTAGCACTTTTAATATTCTAGCAATCCTTTAAGCATCTTTAAATATCGCCTTTGGCGCATTTTGTCCTTAACATTTTAGCACCCTTTAGCTTTAAAATCAATCTTTTAGCACATTTTAGCAACCTTTAGTATTTTGAGCACTTTAAACATTTAGCATTTGACTCTTTTATTTATTTATAACACCTTTTCCCTTTTTAGACTTAAGCACCTTTAAACATTTTAACATTTTTTTTAACATTTTATTAAGCGGGAGATCTTTTGCTTTGCATTTTTTAAAATATAATAATTACCCTAGGTTTGGCAGGACAACCGCAAGTTAGCGGATCTTAGAGGGTGCCTAACCCCTTCCCTCTAGATTAATAAAGAACCCTTAACCAGAATCTCATTAAGTTTAGCAGACCATTAAAATGGAGTTAATGTTTTACTTCAAACTAGTTAAACATTTAGGTGTCCTAATTCACCCAAATTAATTAGGTGGCGACTCCGCGAACCCTTAGCATTCTAGCAACCCTTTAGCCTTTTAGCACTTCTTAGTTTTGCACCTTTAGCACCCTTTTAAGCTTTTAAACATCTTAGCAACTTTATCATCCCTTTTGCAACATTTAGCATCTTTTGCACTTTTAGCCTCTTTTGCGATTTTAACATTCTTTTAAAGCATTTTCTATTTTTATTTTTCTAACCTTTTTATTTGAGCAGCAGGAGTTGAGAAAAATAAAAGTGTCGCGGTCGAAAAAGGGCGCGACAGAAATGGCGACTCTGCTGGGGATTTTAGGTTCTTAACCACAACAAACCTAGGATAATTATTTGGCAATTACTTTTGCATTTAATTTTTGTGTGCTGTATTTTGTTTTGTTTATTTTAAATTGCTACCTGCTTTACTGCTTTCCTTAAACTGGCATTCCGCTCATATTTCTTCCACTTTGGAAAATTCACAAACACACACTACATGCGAGGTGCGCTGGGTGCATCAGCAAAATTCTTTCTTCAAAATCCAAATTTAGGAGAGTCGGTAATATACGTGGAGTGCCCGGTCTAACCGGTGGCCGCGTAGCCTTCTCACTCGAGTTGTCCGCTCGGGAACCTTGCGTCCAGAAAAGCCAAATCTTAGCAAACTTAAGATAGAGCTATACCACCCTTATTTTAGGGCATGCATGCATTTACCTTAGGTGGGTCGGTCCCTGGCATCGACACCACAATTAGGAAGACACCAAACTTGTCGACGGGTTTTCTCAACCCAACGACCAACCAGCATATTATGTGTAGCGTGGCAATGACAGACAAATCCAAACCCAATCATGACATGTCAAGTTGGGAAAAGTGCCCGTCGTTTGGTCGCCATTTCCAACAAAGGCATTATAATTGGGAGACTTGGACAAATCCGTCATAATCTCGCATAAGTGGCGTTTAGGCTTACCTGGCATAAAGAGGTCCCCGCATGTTAGGAAGCGTTTGAATGTGTTATGACATACCGCAAATTATGTGCTTTATGCTAACATCGTTTGTTGCATTTTTAGAAAATTTATCATCCTCGTCGGTTCGTATTTGACTCAACAATGTCGAGCATCCACACGAGTCCAAGGCAAGAAATGATGATATGGGCGTCGAGCCAAATGGTTTGGGAATTATTCCAGAACCTTGAAGGAGGAATATCACGATCGGGAAGAGTGTATTGACAAATTGGCGATATGCAGTTGAGATGGAGAGGCTACGAATCGACCAACCTATCCATTAGCTTGAATACCATGCGGATCAAAGGGCCACTACTTCACAAACCATCCCGGATCGACCTCGCGCATATCTCCCAAAACTCTCCCAAAGGCCACCCGAACAAACCGCCCGCCCTCAACCCCAAATGACCCTCCACTACCCGTATACCTCGGCCCGCTTTCACGTGATCAGCCAACCAATACCCACGCACACCCATTACTAAACAGCAGACGGTGACTTACCTTTAAGGATCATTATGAAGAGATGGAGAGGTCCGAGCCAAAATGGGCGAGGGCGTGGCCAAGAAATTCATAGTCCGAAAGAAGCGGTTCGGGGCATGCGATCGGACAAAGGTCACGAAGGACTAGACTACGAGGATCTTTGCACGTGGAACCGCCAAGGTGCGAAGTTTGAACTATTTGATGGAAAAGGAACCCCGTGCACACGAGGTCATATTGCGACAAGCTAAAGGAAGAACCCATTATGAAGTTGTTCATTCGAGCTGAGGCATTGGATTGGTATACCGGCCAAGATCGCGGAAATGGCATACTGGAATGCATTGGCCCAAGATTTTGTGGAGCGGTTCAGTTCAACACGTAAACCGTTGTGGGCGGGTTCTATTTAATGAAGTTGGAGAAAGACTACGAAACATTCGGAGAATACGCCATGAGGTGGCGTTGAGGCGGAAGTGCAACCACCCGTGGTGGAGAGTGAGATGACCACATTATTCGTGCAATCTTTGAAGGACGCAACCTCATGAGCGGATGATAAGTGTCAAATTTGTTATTAGAATGGGCGACCGAAGGTATTAAAGCGGTAGGATTACAAACTAATAAGGCGATTGGAGTACTTCAGAGGAAGAAAGAGCGATTTCCCTTCCATGTTTGTACAAGAACGCAAACCGGCATTTATGACATACCAAAACCCATCATACTACCACAACTACCACACGGCTATATATAACACGTTTATCACGCCCGCATAGATCCACCCATCAAGCCCGCCAGAATAGAGCACCCAATGCACCTGAGCAAATAAGAATTACGAAGGAAAACCACCCAAAGTTCGCACGAACCCATACCTCGAATATATGAAAGGTTGCCTAATCGGAAGGATCACGACCCTATCCCAAGATGGTATGATGAGAACAAGCCGTATCACCCATAGCCGGACATGACGAAGGTTGCCACTCGGGACGTAATCGAGGCGATCGGAGAAGGGTAATTAAAAGATCACGCCCCAAATGTGCATGATAACCCCTTGCCAAACCACGGCCACGTCAATGTGCACTGATAACCTTAGATGAGAATACATTCCCCGCCTATGCCCATTCCGCTCGAATCGATCATTTATCCGGCACCACGCAGAGGCCGAAGAGGAGATAGCGAGCATGAAGACCCAACCATCCACGAGCATGAAGGCATATTGATTGGATTTGCACCGCTCTTGGTCCGCCAGAGCACGGATAGGAAAACGATTTATTTTAGCGAATAATTATAAACTCATATTTAAGCTTTAATAATGTTTTCTCTTGTAATGAACTACGTTTGACTGATTCCTTAGTGGATCGTGGCGTCTCGCGGTCCCACACCTAGAAATTTTTAATTTCACGATATTCGCTTGTAATGAACTACGTCATGACTGATTCCCTCGTGGGGATACGTGGCGGCCTAAATCACACCATTAGGAAACTTTCCTTTGCTTTGAAAATGACAAGAATACACATAGCCTACAAGCAACTACATTGAGACCCATTTGAGGCCGCACTTTTCAAAGGAAACGGGGTTGCAAGTCCAAACAAGCTGCACGCAGATATCAAGTCAAAAATGAATCGACCCCCCCCCCAAAACTCACAAATTTTCCTTTGGCGCAGTCTTTTAATATAAAGTGCAAGCGGAAAATATGACGAAGTCTCTTAAAACAGCAAAGCGAGTATAATCCAAAGTCCGCGAAAGGGCATCAACAATCCAAAGTTGAGTTCAACAAAACCTAGCGCATCAACTCGAGCATAAAGTCAAATTGGCAACCCACGCATCGCGCACAACAAAGGCATCATAACAATGGCAACATCTCATTCGGCATATCGGGGCGATCTCTATCCATAAAATTGCACTTCTCATATATTATCATTTGGTTTAAGCGGTATACACTAACGTCTTTTCTCGCTTAGCTTGCGGGAGCATTTATCACGTCCGTGCAACGGCGTGATCAAGTCCACGCAACGGCGCCAAGTCCACGCGGCGACACCCGTGATCGGCAAGTCACGAAGTCCATGCAACGGCGCCCGACGTCCAAACAACGGCGTTATCGTGCGATCCACGCCAACGACGCCACGTCCGGACAACGGCGTAATCGGCAAGTCCACGCAACGGCGCAATCGGCAAATCCACGCAGCGGCGCCAAGTCCGACAAGTCAAGCAACGCGCCATCAATATCACGCAGGGCGATTTCTATACTCCCGAAATTGCATTTCTTACGCATGCTTTATTATTTATGCACTAACTCTTCCGAGCTTTAGTCGAAAATCACGGCGTTCGCAAAATTGCATCAACACAACAGCGTCGCGTTTTCGGACAGATAATCTTTTCTATTCCATTGTTTTTAAAATTATTATTTTGCCTTAGCTAACCGTTTGTTCGTCTTAGCACGTGGATTTTCTGGCGATTGGCGAAGCGCCTCAGCGTCGGTCCACTCGCTCGCGTCACCATAGAACCCCTTATTTTCTTTTACTTTTTGTCATCATAACTCGACATCGACATCTTAAGCCGCGTTAGCGTGTTTTGACCATGGTAGCCGGTGTCGTCATAACTCGACATCGACATCTAGTCGCGTTAGCGTGTTTCGACCATAGTAACCCGATGTCGTCATAACGGGCGGTTTGATTTTTGCGTCGGCCTTATTTACGCCCGGCATTTTTGCAATCGAAGATCGAGACAAAATTGGCTATGAGTCAACGTCTTTGTCAGAAGATTCTTCCATCATCTCCATACAAAGAGGGACATTGACACGATTTTGACCCTCGTCGATCATTAACTATAAAATTACACTAATTTTGTAAAATAATTTTTTAGGATTTTTATAATAAAATACAACAATAAAACATAAATACAGGCATTAATAATTAATTTAATAATGGCATCGCGTCTCACGTAGAGTTTTAAGCACTTAGAGTCTCGCATCCGCATTAATTAACTTTAAGCTTTGTCGTAATTCTTAAATAATTAATAAATGCATAAAATAAATAATTTAGCGATAACGTCGTGTCAGGTAGCATAGCCGCATTAATTAGTAATCATTTGTAATTTAAAATCAATTTTAATCTAATACATGCATTTAATAGCGTCGCATTTATAAAAGCTTTAAACAATTCGTAAAAATCATATTTGCATTAGCATTTAAATAATTCAATCTAAGCTCATTTAACTTCGCAATAATGCATAACAATAAGATTTTAAATAATAGCGTCGCATTCTAAAGCATTAAGCATTAATTAAACAACACGCCCGCATTTATTATCGTAATAGTTTTATAACTCGAAATTAGACTAATTTAGCACCTAAATAATTAGACTAATTTAGCACCTAAATAATTAGACTAATTTAGCACCTAGATAATTTTAAAGCACCTAAATAATTTAATCACAATTAATTAATTACTTTGTCACTAATTAAAAGCCTAAAACTATTAATTAAATAGCACATTAAACTAACTAACTCCTAAAATTAAATACCTACTTAAAACTAATACCCTAATAACTACCCAGCCCATCTTTTAATCAGCCCACACGCCCCTTAATTCCCTAAACTTTATCTTTTTGCCCACATCCCTTCAACCCATATCTTTCAATCGTCCCCCTCAATAAACGCAGCCCTAAACCTAAAAGAAAGCAACCGCAATCTCGCGGATTTTGGTGGAAAATCTGCAAAATCGAATCTAACTTACCATAACACGAATATATCCTTACCATTTACATCATCCCACAATAAGCACAAAATCTCTCCAAAATCGGAAGCTAGCATAACAAATCTTACACCTCTGAATCCTGTAAAGAATCATACCAAATTCGCATTAAAGGGTTTACCTAATTGGGAACCAACATTGAGGCTATATAAACCCATCTCTATACACTTGAAAAGGGGGTCGGAAATTGAGAGAAAACAGGCAAGAATCATTCGAAGTTAGCATTCTAAGAGCAGAGAATCAGAATTCTCGAGTTTTTGAGAAGTTTCATCCTTTCGCATAACCGCAATAAACCCTCCGAGTGAACCGACTTGATGAGAAGGTAAACTAGAACTCTTCTCGTTTGTTCTACTTTACGAGTTTTATGTGTCTTATCAGTGATTTAGTTCAGCTGTTTATATTGTCATATTCTTAAATGTGATGTTTGGTTAATCTGTTTGTAATTGATTCAGTTTACAAAATTGTTGTTAGATCTAATACCGTATGCTAAACAGTTGTCAAAGTTAAGACAGGACCTTCTAATGACTTAAAAAGGGGAATGTGGGCTTCGTTTAAGTTGTTGTAGTCTGGTGGTTCATTTAATGATGTGTGGTTTATTTTCCCTTAATGTGTATATCATCTGGGTCAACTCGAATCTGTTAAACAAATGAGTAAGGTGATTAAAAGTTTGTTTTGTTTGTCTAGTGTATATGCTAACTTCTAAAATCATGTCAGTTATGTATATGTTGTCTAAAACGATATGCTAGCATGATCCGAATGTGCATTGATAGCCAATTCATAAACCCCATCATGTAGGTAGCGCTAGTCCATTCATGCGCATTCTCTCCTCTATATGAATTAACTCGACCTAATTTACAAATATATATCAGCCTTTATATGTAAATATTTAAGTTTCCTCGATCGCTTTTGACATCTCATTCTAAGCGATGCGATCCAAGTGACGATAGGTATAGGTCCATTTAAAGTCTAGAGTTATGGCATGTCAAATTGTATCCACGTATTTAGCTTTAGTTTGTAGCCATGTTTCACATAATTAAAATGTTAAGGGTATAATGTGACCTTAGAATGAACTATTTTACTTATTCCTCTGTAATGTAAGAAGGACATAGGTTATTTCTTTGCTTTAAAGACATGTTGCATCGCCGTTCTCTTCTCCTCTTCCATCTTTATTCCATGCATTTCATTTGTTAGCATGCTCTTTTGTCCATTTCTGCTCATGATATGAAATGAAATACGTATGCGTGTGTCCCTAGTTTGTCACTATATGGGTGATCCATACCGTAGTTCATAGTCTCTCTTATGTCCAAAATGCATATTAATTATGGGATGGGGTATTTTACGAGTCTATAGATGGCTTTCGAGCTTTGACAAAGCTGCGAACATTGATCTTCTTTTGAACTGGCTTTTCTTACTCTTATGTTCATACCTTAAGACTCTACGCGGTGGTGAGCCCATGTGTTTTGATTTGTGAATCAAGTTGTTACGTGTGTATTTATTTTTGTGTGGATGTTATTCCGAATAGTTGCTAATCCTTATCTTTTCTTATTTTTACATGAAACGCAATGCCTTGGAGCAAAGGGAAGAGTCCACGGGACTATTTAACACCCGCATCTATGTGCATTTCCACTCGCATCGAGAGATTCCAAAGCTATAGGCGGAATTACATCGCCTTTCTTGATCGCCATTGTTAATTCATATCCTCTCCTATTCATTGATTGTAATTAATTGTCTAAACGCTATACTAATTAATTAGCATTTATAATAGTTAAACCACGAATCAATAGCTAGAAATCAGTTTGATTTACGTACTTTGCTTGCCTCGCCTTGTTTAATAGTTATAATAAATCATTTAGCATCCTACACTTGCATAATAAGTGAAATATTATTTACCTAGATATCCTTAAAACCGTGGTATAATTTCCTATTAATACGAATAAGAAATCCGCTTTTGCATAATAGACACGTCTCCTCTTATCACAAGATATTATATCCTCATGCTAAGCAATATATACCTTAGGTAAAGGAATCTGCATACATTTTACTTCTATTATATTCCTAACTAAGATAGTATTTAGGCATCCTAACTGCACAGTTTTAAAAACTAACGCCTCACTTCTTTAATTGCGCAGATAAATCTATGGCCCATAAAGCACCTTCCTAGCATTCTTTAGCATTTCTAGCCCTCTTAACATTCTTTAATCATCCTTTAATATTTAGCACCCCTTTACTTTTAAAATTACTTAAACATTTTAGCACTTTTAATATTCTAGCAATCCTTTAAGCATCTTTAAATATCGTCCTTAACATTTTAGCTTTAGCTTTAAAATCAATCTTTTAGCACATTTTAGCAACCTTTAGTATTTTGAGCACTTTAAACATTTAGCATTTGACTCTTTTATTTATTTATAACACCTTTTCCCTTTTTAGACTTAAGCACCTTTAAACATTTTAACATTTTTTTTAACATTTTATTAAGCGGGAGATCTTTTGCTTTGCATTTTTTAAAATATAATAATTACCCTAGGTTTGGCAGGACAACCGCAAGTTAGCGGATCTTAGAGGGTGCCTAACCCCTTCCTCTAGATTAATAAAGAACCCTTAACCAGAATCTCATTAAGTTTAGCAGACCATTAAAATGGAGTTAATGTTTTACTTCAAACTAGTTAAACATTTAGGTGTCCTAATTCACCCAAATTAATTAGGTGGCGACTCCGCGAACCCTTAGCATTCTAGCAACCCTTTAGCCTTTTAGCACTTCTTAGTTTTGCACCTTTTAAGCTTTTAAACATCTTAGCAACTTTATCATCCCTTTTGCAACATTTAGCATCTTTTGCACTTTTAGCCTCTTTTGCGATTTTAACATTCTTTTAAAGCATTTTCTATTTTTATTTTTCTAACCTTTTTATTTGAGCAGCAGGAGTTGAGAAAAATAAAAGTGTCGCGGTCGAAAAAGGGCGCGACAATCTCCTTACTACTACCTGTGATCAAAAGATTAACTACATGTACTAGAATCATCACTATGTAATTCCCAGACTGTTTACTGAATAGGGAATGATCATAAGGGCTCTGTGCAAAGCCTGTTATAACCAAGGCACTAGACAATTTGATATTCCATTGTCTAGAGACTTGCTTCAATCCATACAAGAATTTCAATAGTCTACACACCATGTTCTCCCCCTGTCTATGAAATCCTTGTGGTAAGGACATATAAACCTCTTTATACAAATCACCTTGAAGAAAATTCATCTGCAATAATGTCCAATCTCTTGCAGCGGCAATGCTTAAATTGTTCTTATTGTGACCATTTTTGCAATTGGGGAAAAAGTTTCATGGTAATCCAATCCTTTTTGTTGAGTGTAACCCTTGACTACCAACTTTGCCTTGTACTTGTCAACTGAGCCATCAACTAGGTACTTGATCTTAAACACCCACTTTGAACCTATATCTTGCTTGGCTACTGGTAAATTCACTACTTCCCGGGTGTTATTACATTCCAAGGCTGAAATCTCATCTTTCATGGCTGCAATTCATTTAGGATCTTGAGCTGCCTCTTTGAATGTTTTAGGTTCCACCTCACTAGACATGGTACTTAGATAGGCTTGGCAAGGATCAAATAAGTGAGAATAATTAAGATGATTAGCCAAAGGGTAAACACAGTTAACATTGAAGTTATTAATGTAGTATTTATGCCAAACAAGTGGCTTGACATTTCTGGTAGGTCTGGATGGTAAAATAGAGCTGGTGGAGCTATGGGAAGATTGGGTGCATGTATAGGGACAATGACTGGATCAGGCAATATAGGTGGATCAGCAGGTGGTGGAGAAGTCACATTATCCACCTAATGCTCATCATGAACAGGTTCAAGTGTAGGTATAGGATTACTTTCAGACTCTGATGAAGAATTTTCATCTAAGTGATCATCAGTTTCAATTGAGGAATTTCTGTCATTTCCAAGAATATAAGGAACCAAAGGTGCATTACCTGAGTTGTTAGAGATTTCTGCAGATTCAAACATATATGTGTGATCAGTAGGAGTGTTTTCTTGGAAAGGGAAACATATTTCTCTAAATGTAACATTCCTACTGACATAATGCACCTTCTTAACTAGATCAAACAATATCCATTATGAGTCTTAGAATAACCTACTAATACAACTTTTTTTGATGTAGGAGTAAATTTATCTCCATTTGGGCAATCTGCTAGCAAAACACAAGCAGCCAAACATTCTAAGATGATCTAATTTAGGCAGTCTACCATGTAACATTTCATAAGGAGATTTTCCATCAAGAATAACTGAGGGCAACGTATTAATCAAATACACAACAGTTCTAATATACTCTCCCCCAAAACTTATAGGAGTGAAATTTTGAAATTTAAGGCCCTAGCCATTTCTAGTATGTGTCTATGCTTTCTTTCTACTACACTATTTTACTGTGGTGTATATGTACAACTACTTTGATGAATGATCACATTACTACTAAACAATTCAAAACAAGCAGTATTGAAAAATTCAGTTTCATTATCAGTTCTAATTATCTTAACAAACATTAAAAACTAATTTTAAATTAAAGCAAGGAAATCCTTCATCACCATAATTACTTCACACTTAGACTGAAGTAGGCATAACCAAGTGTACCTGCTGTGATCATCTACAATAGTGATAAAATATTATTTCTTGTCATGAGTTGGGGTTTTATATGGACCCTAGACATCAATGTGCAACATATCAAACTTATTCTGAGTAACACTCTCACTATTAGGAAATTTTAGTCTACATTGTTCGGCTAAAGGACATATCTTATATTTTTTATGAACATTGATATTTGTAATCTTCTGCATAGCTGCAATATGTTACATAGTATATGTAGAGACATGACCAAGCCTGAGATGCCACAACTTGGATTCACCTTAATTGCTACAGACAACAACATGAGTAATATTTATTTGATTTACTTGAGCTTTTACTTCATGTAGTATATACAAACAATTCCTTTCTTTACCAATTCCCATCACCTTGTCATTAAAGAGTCCCTGAAATATGCTAAAATCAGGAAAAAATGTCATAGAACATGTAAGTTCTCTAGTCATCCTAGCCATAGATAACAAGTTAGCCTTTCCTCCAGAGTTTTCACTGCATAAGCTTCATTCACAGTCACAAATGGCTTCCTAGCCAGTATGCTACTTCTAAAACAACACCAGGTGTATCTGATGCTTGTAAGTAGAGTGGATGATTGCGATCGAGTGTAGTTACTTCATTCAACACTGTTGTATTCTCATTAACCAACATTGTTACTTGTTTTGAAGCTTCGATTGTGTATATTTTGATTTATCTTGTTGCGCAATCTAATCTACAGAGGAAATACACCCTTGAGCTATTGTCAACAATGGACTTAAATTGTACAAAATCTGTTTCCATACCTATGGAGATGAATTTGAAACTCACCACAGTGGAATATAATGCATTGATCCATAAAACAGATGACCAGTTGAACAAAAGTCCAGATGATCCAGTTTTTGATGTCATTCATAACTATCAATAATTGATAGAAAAACTTATTTATCTTACAATCACTAGACCTGATATATGCTTTGTAATGCAAGTACTTAGCTAGTTCATACAGTGTCCTAAAAGGTTACATTGAGAAGCTGTTATGAGGGTGCTGAGGTATTTTAAAAAGGCACCAGGGCAAGGAATGTTAATGAGAAGAGGCAGTATATATAGTTTAACAGTGTTTTATGATGCAGATTGTGCATCATGTTCCAACACAAGGAGGTCAATCACAGGTTATGTGGTGCAACTGGGAGATTTCTTGATCTCATGGAAGTCAAAGAAACAACACACAATTAGTAGGAGTTCAATAGAAGCCGAATATAGAAGTATGGCAGCAGCAGTTGCGGAAGAAATTTGGCTAGTTGGCTTGTTGCAAAGTTTGAAGGTATCGGTATCATTACCTATCAAGTTGTATTGTGATAATAAGGCAGCCTTATAGATATCATTCAATCTCATATTTCATGAAAGTACCAAGCACATTGAGATAGATTGTCAGGGATAAGCTCAAAGATGGTTTAGTCAAGATTGATTTTGTGAGATCAAGGTTACAGCTTGCAGATCTACTAACAAAAGGTTTAGGGATTGCTCAACATCACTTCTTATTAGGCATCCTGGGTGTGCTAGATATGTTTCACCCTCCAGCTTGAGGGGAAATGTTAAGTTTGTAAATGTATGTGTAGAAATAAACCAATTGTGTGTGTGTATCAGCAGTATATTACTTGTATAACTAAAATATAGAAGCGACAGTTATAGTAGCTTCTTAGCTCGGTCTTAGCTGTCATTATCAGGTTATGATTAGCTAGTTGTGAGTTTGTTAGAGGTGCACGTGATCATGATCATGAAGTAGTTATAAAAGGCCACATGTATTGAGCATTGGATCATAATGAAAATATCTTCTTTCTTCCGCTACAAGTCTCATCTTCTTCTCCTCATTTGGTGAAGCCATGTTCTTCATTGTTCATGGCAGTTAGAGCTTAATAGAAAATTAATACAACATGACTGAGAATGCAAATACAAAAGATATAATCGAGTCTTCTACTCAATTTTTTGTTCACAATATGAACGTCCCTTTGTTTGCCGAATTGAAATTTCCCTTGGGTATATAGTTGGATATCTAATTGCTACGAGCGATCATCTATTAAGGCGTCGCATCGACAAAGTGCGGCTAAGACCTCATTTTCTCTTTTACTAATTAAGATATTTGAATTTGAAAACACATTTTATAATGATCAAGATATTGTTACTAAATTTGAACACTAGATAACTAAGATTGTCTGTTTTCATACCATCTGAATGAATATAATTTATTTCTACTTGTGTAGTAAAAACGGTATGTTTGATGAAGCACACTCTAAAAGCTAATGGGATAGTGACTTGATAGTGGTGGTGGTCATGGTGTTGTTGATGATGATTATGGTTGCTAGAAGTGGCTGACGGTGGGTTTTGCAGTTGTAACTGATGGTGCTAATTATTATGTGGTGGCCAAAAGTGATGGCTAGTTGTGCGGTAGTGATGGTTAGTGATTAAAGTGGTTGGTAATGGAATTGATAGTAGAGGTAATTGATGGTGATGGCTAATGATTTCAAAGAAATATTATGGTTGTTGAGATTTTATTGCCCTGATTAGTATTTTCAAGAAAAGGATATGTTGTCCGCATGGGCAGCTCAATTGGCTCTCAGGAGGATAATTGGAAAAATGATCAAGATTGAATCTCGTCAGCGGCAGAGTGGAGGTTACTTCTTGAAATAAAGGAGGCGCGTGCGCGACTTGGTAGTGGTGAAAGCAGGTTAAATTCTGTGATTAAGCTCACAATCCATCGGACCAGGTGTGGAGGCTCCTGGGGTGGGAGATTCCGGTACATCGTCTTAGGTTTTTCCTGAAGTTTTCATTCTTTTGTCAAATTATACAGCTCCGACCAACAAATTCGATTAGGACGACTCAGGAATAATTACTTCAATAAGTGAGTATAATCATGGCAGACAACCTAGTACCCCTTTGGATTTCTGTGTCGTGTTCAATGTTCAATTCCTAGTATCTACAACTCGAATTTTGTAAGAAAATTTGGTAAAGGAATGACCAATTTTTAACTATTATATATTGTATAATTTGTTTTCTCTGTATTCGATACTCACATTATATATCGCATTATATATGGATCGATTAAATTTAGAGTCGTGCCGAAAAGTTTTATATTGGAAATAAAGCGCTTCTTAACAAAGATTATGTACCCAAAAGAGCTCAAACACGATAACTCTAATTAAGAATGAAAGAGTATTTATCATTCCACCACAATACTCGTTAGTCTATATATGTGTATAGACTTGTACTAAAAGACTATTGATTCCTATTGAAAAGATCAACTGAAGTTCATAAATGTGCTTCGCAGTTTGATATGTTCATGACTTTATTGACCAAATCTGGAAAAAATAAGTTCTTCTATTCCTTATTTTAGTTAAGTGAAATTGTAATGAGTATGAATTAAGGTAGATATTTTTATTACAAAAGTTTTAAAGATTTTCCTTTCCATCTTTTACTTTGCTCCTCCTACAGAAGGTCATAGAAAGAGCTAGCAGCCTAGCATTATCATTTTTATGTTTGCAAATTCAAATTTATATTTGTTAAACTAGTTCAATATCTTTTGATAATTATTTACAGGATTACGATATTCTGTCGATTTGACTCAGCAATAATATCTTACACTCATTTACCTTTGTTTTCCCATCTTTCTTTTACCTTTAAATTAAATCTATTGGACCCCGCAGCCAAATCATCGTCATAAATTAGTTTTTACATATACTTAATTGATAATTATTTACAGGATTATGATATTCTATCGATTTGACTCAGCATTAATAACTTACACTCATTTACCTTTTGTTTTCCCATCTTTCGTTTACCTTTAAATTAAATCTATTGGACCCCGCAGCCAAATCATCGTCATAAATTAGTTTTCACACATATATTTAATTGATAATTATTTATAGGATTACGATATTCTATCAGTTATGATCTTATTAGAATCTGTTATTTCTGGAGCAAAGTCGATGTGTAAACTATTTATTGTGATTGACTGGACGACAATATCGTACTAGAAAATATTGTTGCTTCCTTAGTATAGTGGTGGAGTGAATCACCACCATCGATTTCGTAGTATTTGTTAATCGTTGATTATTTGTTGTAGCTCTTCAACTTTAATTTAACATACATATATAATATACTTGTGATTCAACCTTGGGAAAGTAGATTAAGCATCTTAATTAGCATAGAATAATCCCCTAAGCATCTTAGATACAAAGTAATCCCTTGAATTAATTACTTTATAAGTTTAATTATTATGTTAATTAAGCCTTTTTCGAAATTGAAGATCTAAATCCAATTCCAAAGCTCGTATCTTTGAAGTGGTTATCCACTAGTTAATGTCGTTAGACTCTCTATTCTTTGCATTTTACACTCACAAAAAAATATAATAATAAAAAGTTGCTACCATATAAAACTAAACAAAAAATCTAATCATTAATAAAAGAAAAAGAAATAAATTGTTAGAATATTTATTATTAATTACTATTAATAATATAATTATGTAGAATCTTTTGTATATGGTAAATAGTATTATGTATTAAATAGAATAGTATTAATATAGGAAAAGGAATATATTATGGGATAGGTAGGAGGATTTTAAGGAAGACTTAATCTTCCTATTAATTGTTACTTAGTGTATATATTGTGACCATTTGGGCATGAATAAGATCAAGGAAGATTTTCCAGTTCTGAATAATTCTTACATGGTATCAGAAGGTAATTCAAAGATCATACTCTAAATAAAATATTCCTTCCAAATTTGGTCATCTTCCCCATCCATCCAACCGAATTTGTCTTCTCCATTGTTATTCTTTATTTTCCTTCATTATTGTTGTCAACCATGTCTGAATCAAAATCTTCGTTTCACTCAGCCCTTACTATCTCCAACATCAAAACACATATTTCTGTCAAACTAGAGATGGAAACTGTTCACTACGCAACATGTGCGGAGTTGTTCAAAATATGTTGTAGGGCTCACAAAGTTCTTCATCATATAATTCCACCAAAAAATGGTACAACAACGGAACAATCGTGCAGGCGGACAAAGAATTGTGGGATACCGCGATGCCACAGTTCTTGGTTGGATTTATGCAACAATATCCACAGACTTGTTGCATACAATAATGGAACCAGATTCTACTGCCATGGCGGCATGGGAACGCTTGAGAGACATTTTTCAAGATAATCAAAACTCTCGTGCCGTTGCGTTGGAACAAGAATTTTCAACCATTGTCATGGCAGACTTCCCTAACGTTTCAACCTACTGTCAACGTCTCAAAGTGGTGGCAGATCAATTGAGAAACGTAGGTTCACCGGTTTCTGAAAACCGGTTAGTTTTACAATTAGTTGTCGGTCTCACGGATGCTTATAGTGGCGTGGGGACACTAATCCGTCAAAGTAATCCCTTACCAAAGTTTTATCAAGCAAGATCCATGCTTGTTCTTGAAGAGTCGGGTTTGATTAAGAAGGTTTCAACGACTACAAATTTCGCCACGGTTTCCACGTATTCAAATGAAGGTAATTATTTTGACTATTCTTCACAAAATAAGAGTAAAAAAGGACGTGGTTATCATAATAAGAAGGGTGGAAATCGCGGAAATAATAAAGGTGGGGGTCACCGGAATTCCGGTGGCGGCGGAAATGGCGGCAACACCAACTCCGGCGGTGGCTACTGGCAGCAGCCACCAGGCCAGCGAAGCGGAAGGCCCGGCGGCGAGGGCGGGGCGGCCGAAGGAAATTGGGCGAGCAAACCAACAGCCCGATGGCGATGGCGACCGGCCATTTCAGGCGTGGGCGAGAATGGGCGAGAATAACGATTTGACCAGCGAGTCCATTTCATTGGTCAATTTCCGGCGATTTTGGGCCTCCTCCGGCCCAATGGCAGGAGGCCCATTCAACCACAACTCATCCTACGGATATTGAGCAGGCTATGCACACTCTGGGACTCAATCCACCGGATTTTAATTGGTATATGGACTCCGGGGCAACGTCACATATGACGGCATCCCAAGGTACACTCTCACCCTATTTTAATTTGAGCAAAGAAAATGGTATTATTGTCGGAAATGGCCATGCAATTCCAATAAAAGGTTATTGGTCAAACACACTGTCACCACCACATCCGCCACTAGTTTTAAATAATGTCCTGCATGCTCCCAAATTAATAAAAAAATTGGTTTCTGTTAGGAAGTTTACTAGTGATAATTGGGTTTCTGTTAAATTTGACCCATTTGGTTTTTCCGTACATGACTTTCAGACGGGGAAGCTTCTCATGAGATGTGATAGCAAGGGGAGCTCTATCCAATAAGTTTACCAAATCCACAGTCTAAAGTTCCTTCCACTTTTGCAGCCTTGGCTCCATCACTATGGCATGAACGATTGGGACATCCGGGGGAGTTCGTTTTGGCCTCTCTTAAACAAAACAATTTTATTTCATGTACTCAAACTCATGTTTTGAATAAGTGTCATGTTTGTGCCCTTGGTAAACATGTTAGGTTGCCATTTACTTCTTCTACTTCATGCACTACTATGCCGTTTGATATTTTACATTGTGATATTTGGACATCACCTGTTTTGAGTTCCTCAGGTCATAGATACTATTTACTGTTTCTTGATGACTACTCTAATTATTTGTGGACTTTCCCTTTGTCGAAAAAATCACAAGTGTTTTCCACTTTTTAAACTTTAGAGCATTTATCTGAACTCAGTTTGAACGGGAGATTAAAAGTATTCAATGTGACAATGGGAGGGAATTTGACAATAATCAGTTTTGGGATTTTTTCAAAACAAATGGTTTACAATTTCGTTTATCCTGTCCTCACGCCTCTTCACAGAATGGGAAGGCGGAACGCAAAATTAGAACCATAAACAATATTGTGAGAACATCCCTTGCTCATGCTTCTATACCCCCTATTTTTTGGCATCATGCGCTTCAAATGACAACCTACATGTTAAATATCCTTCCCCATAAAAACATGTCTTACCAAACTCCACTAAAAATACTTTACTTACGAGAGCCCTCATATCATCATTTGAGAGTATTTAGTTGTCTTTGCTACCCTCTATTTCCATCCACCACAATCACAAAACTTCAACCCGATTACTCCATGTATGTCTTGGGATATCCTACGAATCACCGTGGTTACATGTGTTATTACATTACTATCAAACGTATGATTATATGTCGTCATGTAATTTTTGATGAGTCACAATTTCCCTTTGCCAAGATACATGACACAGGGACAAATACTTATGATTTTTTGGATGATGATAGGCCCAGTATCTAACTCATTTTCTCCATAGCCCGGGACTCACAAAAATCTGATCCAAGCCCGGGCCATCGGTTCCAAGGCCCGGTGAGCGAGAACCCTACTTTACACGGTGCCCTTGATTGGCCAACCTCCAACTCGAGCCCAACTACACACAAACTACTCGTCGGCCCGGTCTGACGGTGGAAAATAGAAATAATCTGGCGATGGCGTTCACCCACTGTCTCACTCCGGCTTGATGGCGTCGATCCAGCCCACTAAACCCGGCGATCACCGTAGTCAACATGGAATTACAAAACCCGATGCCAAATACGATCTACCACTCAAGTCTCGAACTCACATTTGCGCGTAACCACGTATGCGCTCTAAAAGATCCTAATTGGAAAATGGTCATGGATGATGAATATCATGCTCTAATTAAAAATAGGACATGGGAGTTAGTACCTCGTCCATCTAATGCCAATATAATTCGTTACATGTGGATTTTTAGCCATAAAGAAAAATCGATGGTTCTTTTGGCGGCATAAGGCCGACTTGTAGGTGATGGCAAGACTCAGCGGTGGGATTAGATTGCGGCGAGACATTCATCCGATGGTTAAACCAAGAACCATCGAATTGTTCTCGGTTTAGCCTCTCGAAAGGATGGTTACTTCATCAATTGGATGTCGAATGCATTCTTACATGGACACGAGTGAGGCGTATACGTCATCAACCATTGGGGTACAGAGATTCTCGATATCCCAATCATGTGTGTTTACTTAAAAAATCATTATATGGACTCAAACAGACTCCCAGGACTTGGTACAAGCGGTTTGCAGATTTTGTGTTCAACATGGATTTCTCAAACAACCGTTCGGATAATTCACTATTTATTTATCAACAGGGTAATCATACTGCTTATATTCTCTTATATGTAGATGATATTATCCTAACAGCCTCTTCAGACTCTCTTCGCAAGAATATCATGATCCAGCTGAGTTCCGAATTTGCTATGAAGGATCTTGGTCCACTTCACTACTTTCTAGGAATTGCGGTGACAAGTCATGCAGGTGGTTTATTTCTTTCCCAGAAGAAGTATGCATCAGAGATCGTAGAACGGGCTGGAATGTCATCTTGCAAACCGTCTGCAACTCCAGTAGATACCAAGTCAAAATTGAGTGTCATATCCAGTAGTCCTTTTGCCAATCCGACATTGTATCGCAGCTTGGCAGAAGCTTTACAATATCTCACATTCACCAGGCCAGATATTACATATGCAGTACAACAAGTGTGTTTGTTCATGCACAATCCAATGAAAGAACATATGCATGCACTCAAACGTATTGTACGATATATTCAGGGCACTCTGAATTATGGATTGAATCTGTACCCGTCTTCCATGACCAAGTTTGTCACCTACACAGATCTGGTAGGCGGGATGTCGACACCGCCCACCTCCGGTTATTGCGTCTTCCTCGGTGATAATTTAATATCATGGTCCTCCAAAAGGCAACTCACCGTATCACGTTCGAGTCTTTGAAGTGAATACCGATGCGGTAGCGATGTTGTGTCGACTCATCTTTGGATTCGAATCTTTTACTTGAGCTTCATTGTCTTATTCCGACGTACCATGGTATCTTGTGATAACATTAGTGCAATTTATCTCTCAGAAATTCAATTCATCATCAACGCACTAAGCATATTGAGTTAGATATTCATTTTGTCCGTGAAAAGGTGGCTCGCGGACAGGTGCGAGTGTTACATGTCCCGACGCGACATCAAATTGCAGATATCTTCACAAAAGGGTTTACGCTGATCTTATTTGAAAAATTTCGGGACAGTCTCAGCATTCGCCCTCCTCCGGCTTCGACTGCGGGGGAGTGTTAGAATATTTATTATTAATTACTATTAATAATATAATTATGTAGAATCTTTTGTATATGGTAAATAGTATTATGTATTAAATAGAATAGTATTAATATAGGAAAAGGAATATATTATGGGATAGGTAGGAGAATTTTAAGGAAGACTTAATCTTCCTATTAATTGTTACTTAGTGTATATATTGTGACCATTTGGGCATGAATAAGATCAAGGAAGATTTTCCAGTTCTAAATAATTCTTACATAAATAAATAAATAAATAAATAAATAAGTAAGTAAAAAAAAAATCTGAAAGTTCAATAGCAGCAATCTTGTGTTTATTAGTTGACCACTTACTTAAAAGTGCTTAAATGGTAGCTTAGGTGCAAGCTAATTTCGAAACGTCCACAACTCGTGAAAACATCAAAACACTCGTGAAATTTCTTAATAAATGGTATAATAATTATGATTACTTAAAATTACTTAAATTACTCGTGAAATAATCTCTACGCGGTGTGAATCCGGATATAGTCGGATTTCAATGAGAATTCCGTTTACCTTGTGGGAAACTAAAAAAATCTCTTAACACAAGAGAGTAATTCTCTCCTTCTAAGTTCTAATCCACGAAAAAAGAAATAATTAAGGACGAATTAAGAAGAATAAGAAAAGAATGACTAAATACAGGCTATACAACCTTAAAAGTGGATACCTGTTAAAATTCCTCCTTCTAATCCTATTTCAGAACTACAGAAGTTATGCCTTAAGGCATAACATAGAACTACTGAAATTATGCCTTAAGACATAATTTTTGCGAAATTTTGCCTTGCGAAATTATTTATTTCTTTTAGGGGTTTGATCCCGAATCTCTAATTTTGTAGAAGCGTGAATAAGAATATTTTGAATCATATTTTTTTATTAAATGAGAAGTAAGCAAAAATTAAAGACCACCAATTTGAGGAGCAAAAATTAAAGACCTAAGATGCAGATTGAATTTGGGCAAAAGGTCCATAAGTCTGTAAAACGTTTTGTTTATGGGCTATATAACGTATGGACTATCAGTTGGACAATTACAGAGGCCCAATTAGTTACAACAGTCTACCCTCCACAGAAACAAAGGCCGCTTATTTTGAAAGTTAAAATTTCTCAACTTTTATATTTAATAAGTAATACTTTATATCACTTGCTTTAACTAATACTTTAACATTATTTTTAATCTTTAGTACTCAAAATTACATCAAAGCTAGCATTCTCCCATTTGCTAATATTATTTTTATTTAAAATAATATATGTTTTATCTAATTTTTACATGAAAATTAAAGAATCTGAATGATTAATCAACAAAATAATGCAGAATCTAGTCAGATGAATGAACTGTTGGGAGCTTGTATGAGAGTGATTTGACTGTCCTAACTATGACGGAATAAGGGCTAGAAAAATTTTCTACTCATGAGTTGGGTATAAAATTAATAGGCGATGCTTGATTATAATTTTGAACCCGTTATTATATGTTTGTTTTTGTTTTTGTTATTTTTTATGTGGGGATAGAGACAAAATCCACAACAAGAATTAACATTTCCCTTCCATAGTAGTCCTCTGAAGTATCCATGTACAATAATTGACGTGAACTTTCATCTTATCCAAATTATGATATTTTATAACTATATATATTTATATCCCATTTTATAACTCTTATCTGAATGTATATATCTCTATAGCCAACCCCCAACCGCAACCACACACATACCACAATTATTATGTGGAAGTATATATGGTGTTAAATTGAGTGGGATGGGTTGAAGTGGAGTGCGTTTATAAATGGGCGGGTTATTAAGTTATTTGGATTGAAATGAGCTAAAGATGTGTATTGACTCAATTCGTCTAATTCTTACTAAGTTTTGATTTTTTATTTATTTTTTGTAATTAATTTAAATATCTAATAAAAATCTTTATTATGACTATATGACACATATCAAATAAAAAAACATCTTTTTAAAATTATTTTGACAAGATTTTTCATGAGTTAATTTGGACTATATGTCATCCAGATTTTAGATAGGTTATAGTGGGCAGATCAAAATAGACTGAGATATGATCCGCTAAACTTGAATAAGTTGAGCGGATCATGTTTTTATGTGGTAATTTTGTCACTCAGGTGTGGAAGTTTATTGTTTATATTTTTTAGATGGAATGTGGGTTTATAACTTTATTGACTGTTTTATTCTTCTTTTTTTTTGTTTTTTATAGAATATAAACAGGGTAAATAAAAACTTTTGTTGAGAAAAGCAAATGGATCACTTGTATCTTTTGCCCTTAGACCCACCCCTATTCCTTGATTGCTTGTATCTTTTGCTAACTATTAACCGAAAGGGACAATAATTAAAAATTAAAAATTAAATAAATGATATGATTAATGTGGCAGACATGTTGAATTTCAACCTAAATGATGCGATTAATTATCTATTTTTTCCCTTCAAAATCCATCATTCATTTGTTTAACGTGAAACCCACAACTGCTATCCGAAGGTGTGCACTGGGTAAACCACAGACTGACGTAATAGCCTGCAAATCCCGTCAGTCAGTTAAATCACACTTGGCAAGCCAGGTGTGACAGAATCCCCAAAGAGGCGAAAGCGGTGTGTTACTTGGTTTGAACTTACAATGCTCTCTCACATCACCCAACGAAAGATACCATCATCTGTCAAGCCAACTGATCTAGTGATTCATATAAAAATCCATCATTCCTAAATCTTAACAATTATGACTACTAAAGTACTAATCTTGCAGTACTTACATGCACTATTAAAATTATGGAAAAATGATATATGATGAATTTGCAATTGTTTAATTTTAATTTTAGCCTTTCATAATGTAGAAGAGGTGGTGGGGTTTCTTTACTACTTTCCAAGTCAAAAAGTGGATTGGTAAAAAAATTAAGACAGTGGTAACAAGATTCCACATTTGGATTCTCTCAATTTAACCCTTTTTTATAAAAGAGATTATATAAAGGTAAGATTCCATAGTTATTAATTTTTGTCATTTCTGTTCCAATTTTTTTTTTCATTTTGTTTATCAAGTTCTACAACTCTTTTGCATATAAACAATTATTAAATATATTAGATATTCCGTGATATACACATACGGTGTATCACAGGTTTTTTGTGTATATTTCCCGTCCTTTGTTGTGTACATAATTTCAGCCGTGTATTACCTTAATTAGGAGTCCAAAAATTAGCGTTGTAATTACATTAATGAGTCTTGTACACTTACCATAATTATAGGAGTCTTGTACTACTAGAATAAGGTTTTGATATTAGAATAGTATTGGATTTTCCTATTATGGAAATATGTAAATTATATATATTGTCTTTCAATTAATGAAAATAATCAAGGGATTATTCTTTCATGGTATCAAGAGACTAGGTCTAAAAGCTTTCGCTTTTTCTCTCCAAATTACTCTCGGTTTTTCTTCCCCAAACCCGAGCTTCCCTTCCAATTTTCTCTTGCACATCAAGTCCTCCACCACATAATTCTTCCGGCTCCTGACACGAAGGATGTACCCACCAAGGAGGAAAATCCTAAATTACAGATTACTCTTGATGTTACGGTTCTCCAGTGGATTTATGTCACTATCTTCATCGACCTCTTACAGACGATAATGGAACCCATCTCTACGGCTATGGCTTCTTGGGATAGATTGCGTGATATATTTCAGGATAACCGGCATTCCCGCATTGTCACACTTGAACATGAATTTTCCCAAGTCACTATGGAGGATTTTCCAAACGTTTCCTCCTATTGCAAACGACTCAAGGAATTAGCGGACCAACTTCACAACGTTGGTGCTTCTGTTAGCAATAATCGTCTCGTTTTACGGATGGTTACAGGCCTATCTGAGGCCTATAATAACATTGCTTCGATACTTCGTCAAAGTAACCCTCTACCGCAATTTTACTAAGCCCAGTCTATGCTTAGACTAGAGGAGGTTGGTTTGGCTAAAAAGACGGCTACTGGCACTAACTCCGTCTTGATGGCCACATCCAATAGTTCTCCGACATTTTATGACAATTCAGGTCAAAATCGTAACAACAGTGGCGGTAAGAAAGGTCAGAATCACAAGAATAAAAATAAAAGTGGTGGCCGTGATGATAATGGCGGCGTGAAGGCCGTGGGTCCCGACCGGTGGGCCGCAAAGCGGCCACAGGCTGCGGTCACTGGCTCATCGCCATGGCATCGCCATGGCTAGTAGCTAGCCAACCGCACACAAACAGTGCTCGAAGCATCAATTGGGCGGTGCCGATCATGCCCATTTCCAACAACAAACACGCGATCGGCCCATTCTGAGCGGCAGCGATCTCGGCGATTGGGCTTTGGCCAGGCCCAGGCCTGCTTGGGCCTAGGCCACAGCAGGCCATTGCGGCTGAGTGGCCCACTTTCATCCCTTCTCCGACAGATATTGAAGCCGCAATGCACACGCTGGGATTAAATTCTCTGACCCAAATTGGTACATGGACACAGGCGCCACAACCCACATGACATCCGATTCATATACTCTTTCATCTTATTCCAATTTGAGCAACCCCTCGTGGCATAATAATTAGTAATGGTAATATTATTCTGATTCATAAATTATGGTCATAAAACCTTATCTCCCCCTTACCCACCACTTGTCTTGAAAAATATCTTTCATGCCTCTAAATTGGTTAAAAAATTGGTGTTTGACCGTAAATTCACCACTGATAATTCTGTTTCAACTGAATTTGATCCATTTGGTTTTTTTTGTAAAGGATTTCAAGATGGGGAGTCCTCTCATGAGGTGTGATAGTAGGGGAGATCTTTATCATATCACACCAAGTTTCGGTTTCTCGAGTCAAGTCTTGCCATCAACTTTTGTAGCTCTTGCTCCTTCCTTGTGGCATGTTCGTCTAGGTCATCCGGGGTCTTCTATTTTTTCTTCTTTAGATAAAAATAATTTTATTTCATGTAAGGGTACGTGTAGTACTCCGAATTGTCAGTCTTGTTCTTTAGGGAAAATTGTTAGGTTGTCATTTGTAGACTATAATTCTCATACTTCAATGTCATTTGATATTATTTATAGCGATTTATGGACATCTCCCATTCTCAGTTCTTTGGGTCATCGATATTATGTTCTATTTTTGAATGATTATTCTAAGTTTTTATGGACTTTTCCGATAGCGAAAAAATCTCAAGTTTTTCCACATTCTTAAAATTTCGAGCATTCATTAGAACCCAATTTGAACGGGTAATAAAAAATATTCAATATGATAATGGCAAAGAGTATGATAATGGGGTGTTTCGGGATACATCTTCACAAAATGGAAAAGCCGAACGCAAAATTCGTACCATTAATAACATTATCCGGACTATATTAATTCATGCTTCCGTACCCCCCCTCTTTCTGGCACCATGCTCTACAAATGGCTACATACCTTCTTAACATTATTCCATCCAAAGGTTTGACATATTCGTCCCCTCTTCAAATTTTATATAATAAGACTCTATCGTATTCACATCTTAGGGTCTTTGGGTGCTTGTGTTATACACTCTTTCCGTCCACCACAATTAACAAATTTCAGGCCCGGTCTA
Source organism: Przewalskia tangutica (assembly GCA_029844215.1). Taxonomy (NCBI): domain Eukaryota; kingdom Viridiplantae; phylum Streptophyta; class Magnoliopsida; order Solanales; family Solanaceae; genus Przewalskia; species Przewalskia tangutica. The sequence continues at coordinate 13,014,075 of CM056725.1, read as the reverse complement.
TCCCTTGTGTATTTTTGGGTTATCCATCAAATCATCGTGGTTATAAATATTTTGATTTATCCTCAAATAAAATTATCATTAGTCGTCATGTAGTTTTTTTTAAGAATCCCAATTTTCGTTTGGTAAGGTTAGTAATCCCGTTCCTAGTTCGTATAATTTTTGGATAATGGTATATCCCCATATATTATTCACCATTTTTCTAAACTATTCCGTACCCAAATCCGCCAGTGGGCCGACTGCCCGCTGGACCCTCCGTCACGACGTCCTCTACGGGACTGGGTCCAGAAACTGGGTCGTCTGCAGTGCCTAGTTCTGGCCCAGTAATGAATTCGGTTCCATTAACCAATTCTGCACAATTGCACCTTCAGCTTCAGAGTCTAGTTACCGTGTTGGGCCAGGAGGTCCACTGCCTGCTGGCCAGTCCATCCTAGGTCCCGATAATTTCCAAAATCATCCCAATTCTCCCCTGAGTCATATACCGGTCACTCGTAGTCAACGGGGCATTTTTAAATCAAAAGACATTTTAATTTAACTTTTAATGTTCTTAAATCCCCTCTGCACCGTAATCCTGTGTCAACATTAAATGACCCAAATTGGAAAATTGCTACGATTGACGAATATAATGCTCTTATTGATAATAAGACGTGGGAGTTGGTGCCCCGTCCATCTGGTGTTAATATTATTAGGTCTATGTGGATTTTTGCTCATAAGGACAATTATGATGGTTCTTTTGCGAGGCACAAGACTCGTCTTGTAGGTAATGGTAAGACTAAGGTAGGTGTGGATTGTGGTGAGACATTTAGTCTGATGGTCAAGTCGGCTACCATTCACACTCTGCTCAACTTAGCTCTTTCGAAAGCATGGCCTATTCATCACTTAGATGTGAAGAATGCTTTCTTACATGGTGATCTCAAGGAGACAGTCTATATGTATCAGCCCTTGGGGTTTAGGGATTTCAAATATCTTCATCATGTATGTTTGTTGAACAAGTCCTTGTATGGACTTAATAAGTCTCCACGGGCGTGGTAGAAGCGGTTTGCAGACTATGTTTTAACTATTGGGCTCTCTCACATCAGGTCTGATAATTCACTGTTCATATATCATCATGGTTCTTTATTGGCTTATATACTCTTGTATATGGATGATATTATCTTGACTGCCTCTTCTGATGTATTACGTCAATCTATCATGACAAGGCTCAGTTCTGAGTTTGCTATTAAAGACTTGAGGCCCTTGAGTTATTATTTGGGGATTGATGTCACTCGTCATGCAGGTGGGTTGTTCTTATAAGAGAAAATATGCAGCTGAGATAATTGAGAGGGTTGGTATGTCATCCTTTAAGTCTACTTCCACTCCTATTGATACTAAACCCAAGTTGGGTGTTGCGGCTGGCTCACCGTATGAGGATCCGACCTGCTATCGCAGTCTTGCAGGGCCCCTTCAGTATCTTACGTTCATAAGACCAGATATTACATATGTCGTACAACAGGTGTGTTTGTTTATGCATGATCCCAGGGTTGAGAACATTAATGCGCTCAAACGCATTATTCGGTTAATTTAGGGGACACTTGACTATGACTTACATTTATATCCGTCGTCGACATCTACACTTGTCTCGTATATAGATGTTGATTTGGGTGGCTGTCTGGACACCAGACGGTCTACGTCTGGCTATTGTATTTTTCTTGGTAATAACTTGGTTTCTTGGTCTGCCAAGCGTCAGTATACGTTATCCTGCTCTAGTGCAGAAACCGAGTATCGAGGGGTAGCCAATGTGGTCTCTAAATCATGTTGGTTGCGTAATCTTCATTTAGAGCTTCAATGTCTTATTCAGAAAGCGACCTTGGTTTACTGTGATAATGTTAGTGTCATCTACCTTTCGGAGAATCCGGTTCAACACCAGCACACTAAACATATAGAGGTGGACATTCACTTTGTTTGCGAAAAGGTAGCTCGTGGACAAGTACGCATCTGACATGTCCCTTCCGGGTATCAAATTGTAGACATCTTTACAAAGGGTCTTCCCTTGGTCCTTTTTGAAGATTTTAGGGACCATGTCAGCGTTCGAAGACCGTCCGCTATGACTGCGGGTGTGTTAAATATATTAGATATTTCGTGATATACACATACTGTATATCACGGGTTTTTGTGTATATTTCCATTCCTTGTTGTGTACATAATTTCAGCCGTGTATTACCTTGATTAGGAGTACAAAAATTAGCATTGTAATTACATTAATGAGTCTTGTACATTTATCATAATTATAGGAGTCTTGTACTACTAAAATATGATTTTGGTATTAGAATAGAAATATAATTTTTTTATTATGAAAATATGTAAATTGTATATATTGCTTTTCAATTAATAAAAATAATGAATGAATTATTTATTTCAGTAGAAGAGGTGGTGGGGTTTCTTTACTACTTTCCAAGTCAAAAAGTGGGTTGGCAAAAAATTAAGAAAGTGGTAACAAGATTCCACATTTGGATTCTCTCAATTTAACCTTTTTATAAAAGAGATTATATAAAGGTAAGATTCCATAGTTGTTAATTTTTGTCATTTCTGTTCCAATTATTTTTTTCATTTTGTTTATCAAGTTCTACAACTCTTTTGCATATAAACAATTGTTAAGTCTTATGTATTTTTACTTTAATTTGTGAACATTGAGAATAATTTTTTTAGTTTAGTCTAAACACATACGAACAAATGTTTTCTAGGTTTGGTTTGCCTTGACTATTATATTTGAGAGAATTATAGTATTGGTTGAAAGTAAATAAAATCGGATTTTTTCGATATTTATATTGTTAGGTGATAGTAAATATCCTATGAAATAGTCATAGTGAGCGTTTGTTAGCCTGAATATTGCTGTTATAAAAAAGAAAATATTAAAAATGTTTTTGGAAATTTCACTCTTGAACAATAATAATGCTTAATTTTGGACCATTGTCAATCAATAAGTACTATTCCTAAAAATATTCTTCAGAACAATCATAGTGTTTAGTATTCTAGGTATAGAATGAATTTGGGCCTAACTTGTTAAATTACCGAATCTAAATCTGTTTGCTACCGCATTCAGTCTTCATACAGCCATGAGAGCATAGGATTTACAGTGCAAAATAAGAAGAAAAGAAAACAAGAGAGAAGAGAGAGAAGAGAGAGAAAAGAGGGAAGAGAGAAGATATTTTTGTGGGGCTTTCTATTTTCCTTATTAATGACTGACACATAAAATGTGCATATTTATACAATGAGGCCATCAGACAACTAGCTAATCACTAATTGCACTCTAACAGAATTAATAACTACTAACAACCCACTACCAACTATACATATGTGATATGTATACTGAGTATATATGTGTATGTGTATCCTAGTATTCCTTATACTTCAACACCCCCCTAAGCTACGCACTGAAAACAAAGGTTTCAGTCCTAGCTTGAAAGCAATGTCTTTAAGGACTTCCCGAAAATCTCAGCAGCCGCATCAAGCAAACACTGACAGCATCAACAATGTGTTATAGAAACAGTCGCAACATCAATAACAGTAGGTGTAGCAACAACACCCTTAGCTGTGACAATATCAGTAGGAACATCAGCAACATTAGCAGTAACAAAAAACAACAGGAAGCACCTCGTTGTTGCTTCATCTCCTCTGAATAACTTCAGCAGCAACATCAGCTGCAAACAAGCATCTGCACATCGTCTACAAACCAAAGAATATCAACACGTAATCGATCCTTATAAGAATCCATCCAATCGCAAAGATTAATATTTTCCAAAGAATCGCAAGTGTTCCTGCGGCTTGGCGAGCATTTTTTTCATTTTCAGAATCCATCAGTAGCAGCACACCAGCAGCACTCAAACTTTTCATTTTCAGAATCCATCATTAATAACAGCAATAAGCAGCAACACAACTGCAGCACCAACATCAGCAGTTTCTGCATTTAACAACAGGAGCTTCAACTTTCACAACAATAATGAAGAACCCATCGTTCTCTAATCTCACTCGGACTAGAGAATCTTTCGATTCTCCTTATGTAAAAAAGGCGGTAAGAATCCCTCGTTCTCTAGTCTCGCTTGGACTAGAGAATCCCTCGATTCTCATCACGCAAGTGTTAGCGATTTCTAATTGCTTACGCAAGTGTACATATCGTTACAAGTAATATAGTCTGTAAGACCGAATATCGTCCACAGAGACTCGTTTTCAATTACCGAACATCTACTCTATGTTATCTATTTGGATAACGATAGTTTGTTTGGTTTTTTTATCTAACACTACTAGCTAGAGTAATTGCAAGTGTTAAACTAAGTAAGCTTTGGTTTAAATCAGTTATGGTAGAAATAGGGCTTCCAATCTCCTCAACTATCCACTCTTTCACGTAATGCAATGCTAATGATTCTTCTTCTTATTAAGATAGCAGGTTAACTAATTTGTCATCATATTCCGGTTAGGACATACGAGAGCTCAACCTTGTGCAAAAATCTTATATATTTCTATGATAGATTTTACCACACATGAGGATTAAGAACAATACCTCAAATACTACATAAGTATCGGGGTACTTTCGTCCATGATTTTAACCTATGTCTAGATAACTACAGCATATTCAAATCTCTCCTCTCGGATCTCGATTCGAAATCATATAAGTGATGACAATTAATGGTCAGTTAATTATCAAGCAATCAAAACAATATTGAATAGATCTTAATCTGCTGAAGAAGAAATCAATAACTATGCATTAACTATATGAAAGAGTTTCAAGAAGATTCAATTGGAAAACCCTACTGAAGTAATTAGTTCATAAACATTGTCATGTCAAGAACTAATTCAATATCCAACATGAACTGAATTGAAAATAAAGAAACGAAAAGAAAATACTTAGAACTAGGTCTCCAATCTTGTAGCCTCCAAGAGTTGTGTTGTAATGTGAGATGAGATATGTGATAGGTGATACCCCAAAATCTGTCCCAAGGGTTTATTTATGTTGTCAAAAACGTGTGCCTTAGACCCTTTTGTCCCTTGCCAATTCTATTTCGGATTGGAAATTCCCTCATCGGCACCGCGGTCCTGCAGTCTTTCGTCCTGATCTGCCAACTTTCGTCCTTTTTGCTTCGGGAGCTCCTTTCCTGCCTTTTCTGCCCACTTTTAGCTTCTTTTTGCCATTTTGCCATTTTGAACCGCTGCGACTCAAAAGAAGGAAAAACAACCCTAACACTATACTAAACACAAACGAAATGAGTAAATACTAACTAAAAATTACTCAAAAAGTGTATACAAAATATGCCTAACAAATACCCCCAAACTTAACATTTGCTCGCCCTCAAGCAAAGATCAAAACAAAAATCAAAGAAATAGAAAGAAAATTGACTCAAAAGACTCTAATCAAGCAGCTGCACAAGGTTACTTAGAAAAGCATGAATGTCGGTTGAGATAATATGCTGGAACACATAACATGAATATAGAAATCAAGAATTTCTAGCCAGATATTTCGCAAATTCATTTCAATCACACTCAATGGAAACATGAACACTAACCTATGCATGTCAATTTCATTTAGTTCTATGGGCATGTTTACTTGTTATTCTCCACTAATCATAGACATACATACTAGAGATCTTCAGGGCTTGTCAGGATTGTAATGTAGGCTTAGGCAGGGTAGGTAAAAGTAGGCATTTAGGCTCAATTTACGTACCATAAGCGTTTTTTCCATTCAACCATTTTGTCCTTCTTTTTGGTATTCTTTTCAGTTCATACCTATCATTATCTTCTTCTCTTTTTGAGAGCATGAAACACATTCTCATAGGCACCTCCAAACTTAAGCTTTTACATCTTTTTTATTGGGGTGCATCAATTTTTCACTCTCTTTTCGTATTTCTTTTTCACACTTCTTCATCCATATTTTTCAATTACTGCTTATGACATACAAGGGAATCACAGGGTGTCAAAGAAATAACTTATTTTAGGCTCAAAGGGGCTGACTAGGAATACAATTTATTGCAAGGTAGGTATTGAATGGTAAGAAGGGCTAACAAAGAAATGTCTGAATTATCTCCATAAACATGTACGTCTTAACTATTTCGCCTCAAATAACAAGCAAAAAGACCTCATAGACATTTTTCAATCATTCTTTCCACAATTGACAACACATAGGCTAAGCATAAATATCTCAAATAATTAGATTTTCATGAATTTTTGGCATATCTAACTTAAGCACATAAATTTTAGCTTCTAATTCCATTACATTATCTCACTTAATTCACTAGGCATTTCAAACAGCTACATTATGCATGATCATAAAAAAAAATTGACTCATATAGACACAATAAAAGACACAAAAACTCAATCAACAAGACTAAAAAACAGACCCACAAAAATAAAAATAAGAAAGAACCCTCCCCCAAACATAAACGACACATTGTCCCAAATATGTAAAGACTCAAAAATAATAAAAGGGACGACTTACAGACAATAGCGGTTCAAAATGGTGGTGGTGGCGGCGAATGTTGCATTGAGACGGTATCTGTGGGAAGGGATTTGGTGATTTTAGGGCTTTTTATTTTTTCTAAAATTGTACCCAGGCACCGCGGTCCTGCAGAATGGCACAGTGGTGCCGAAAGTGTCACGACCCGACCCCGGACCCGCGACTGGTGCCCTACCTGGGAACCCTTACAGGTATACATCAGAGATAATCAGCGGAACATACATGAAACTCACAACATACATTAACAGGAAAAATAAACAACAGACTAGTCGATAAGGCTACCTCCCTGGACATATATATGTATATAACCGTAAGCAGTTACATCCTTTTTCTTTACAACTGACCCAAAAGATATGACTACAGACCTCTAAGAGTATTGACATAACAACTGTGACGGGACAAGGCCCCGCCATACCCCTGAATGTACAACAACCGACAATACCAGGGATCCGAACCAAAGGTAAGCCTCCGGAGTGAATGGAGCTTTTACCCAAAATCGAGAGATCTAGAGCGAGGATCACCAACTGTACATAATACTGCCGGCATGAACGTAGCCCCAGAAATCGATGCTAACAGTGCAGAATATGGAACAGAAATAAGGTACAGTAAACAAATCATAACAGTACAAAAAAATGACATGGGCAAGTATATAAAAATAAATACCAGATCCTACCGTGCCATTACCACTCATGAACTTAATCACATATTATTATCTTTTTCCATTTTTCAATAAGAGTTATATCAAATTCTTACATACATACTTAGGAAAAATCATCAAGTTCATAAACACATAACTTACGTATCTTGCATCACATAAAAATCCGGCCCTTTATGGAGGGACGCCTCATTTTGGAGTTCACTTTGATTATCCATACGTGATAACGTAACCCGGCCCATTTGCGGGACACGGCAAATTCATAAAACGTCTTCCCACGAAGGTATACTGCCCGACCCATTCTGGGACGCGATAAAGTCATATAGTCTGCCTATAAAGGTATACTGCCTGGCCCATTCCTGGGACGCGATAATGTATATAGTCTGCCCATAAAGGTATACTACCCGACCCATTCCTGGGATGCGATAATGTCATATAGTCTGCCCATAAAGGTATACTGCCCAGCCCATTCCTGGGACGCGATAATGTCATATAATCTGCCCATAAAGGTATACTGCCCGACCCATTCCAGGGACGCGATAATGTCATATAGTCTGCCCATAAAGGTATACTGCCCGGCCCATTCCTGGGATGCGATAATGTCATATAGTCTGCCCATAAAGGTATCTTGCCGGCCCATTCACGGGGCGCGATAATGTCATATAGTCTGCCCATAAAGGTATACTGTCCGGCCCATTCCTGGGACGCGATAATGTCATATAGTCTGCCCATAAAGGTATACTGCCCGACCCATTCCTAGGATGCGATAATGTCATATAGCCTGCCCATAAAGGTATACTGCCCGACCCATTCCTGGGACGCGATAATGTCATATAGTCTGCCCATAAAGGTATACTGCCCAACCCATTCCTGGGATGCGATAATATCTCTTTACATAACATTTTAAACCATCTTCTCACTTCTTCTTAAGTCGTTATAACAACTTCCCATAAAGCTATTATAACAACTTTTTTCACTTTAGAGATATTAAGGCACTTTTATTCCTTATTACTTTAGGGAAAATTAAACCCAAAAGTATTACGTACATACATACTTAAAAAGAATCTTAAAACTCCTTCTCTTTTTAAATCAATTAGCTTCTTGTTTTGAAAACTCAAGTTACATCCTCTTTTGAAATCAAGCCTCTTAACTTTTGAAATAATTCATGGCAACCAAACTTTTTAAATCAAATCATTCCTTTCTTTAAGAATCAAGTCCCATAACTTGAAAAGTAAAGTCTCATAACCTTTTTAGAAATCAAGGTTCATAGTCTTAAAACTTCATAACATAAACTCTTTTAATTTAAGTAGCATATACTTTTATGAGTTTTGAATAGGTTATACTCGTTTATACCGATCTTATTAAAGCAGCCATGATCTAGAAAATGTAATACAATTTTGTCTTATCTTAGTTTCTATGCAGATGGAGAATTCTACTCATTTAATATAATTGATTGTCGATACATTTTCTTTTATTAACGCTGCAATGGCTTGTTCGATACTTATTCTCATTCGTGCAGTAAATTAGCAAAGTCAACTCGACTCCAAATACTTCATAACGACTCTTACCAACATCCCCCATAAGACTTGGTAAGAACTTAGGATAACTTAGACATAACTTTTACCTAGAGTAAATCAACGTACATACCTCTTAACTTCTAAGAGTAGAAGGAACCATGAAATAACATCACATGTATATTTCATACATAGAATCATGTCAAAAGAAGGAAGAGGTTCACATAGCTCGCGACGATTATCGACAAGTAGCAAAATGCTTCAAAGTACTTCAACATGATAGCTATTCCATCCTTTAAGTAGAATACGCTATACGTAGTACTTTAACCTATAATAACCATAACATGTCTATCGATTCCTAGCTTATCAACGTGGAATAATACTAAGTGCTAGGTCTCTTATTCTACAGAAATTTGGGCAGCACTTCCTTTGTTTCTACGTACTTTTCCACCTTTTTCAAGGCCCGAAATCAATAGCCAACATGCCACATTTAAGGCTCAACAATTCAGCTAACCAAAGGGGATTACACGCCTTAACAGGACGTGTAAAATTCTGCCCCACAATTAATACGAAACTGTCCAATAATTAAGGCAATTCTCGGCTCAAAATGTGTAACACATAAAGTTCATTCCAATTCCTTTTCAATCCAAATTGTTATTATAACATGTTATATAGCCTCAAATGATTATAACAACTATAATCCCTTCTTTCTACAACATGCGACGATCATAACTAACAATTAAATTGAATTACAATCTTAAAGGCTAACATGAACTTTTCGGATTTAGGCTTCCAAAATTCCATAACACTTATCAATCTTCATAATATATATCACATGATCATTTCTAACTTATCATAACATGAAATCTTCAATCACAATAGTAAGACGGAAATTTATACCTCAATAAGCCCAAATCCAATCCAAGATTCAAAGTCGATCCTTAGCAACCTTAACTCCTCTTCTTGACGTTCCAATCTGCTACTTGCAACCCTAAGAAGCTTGTGAAGAACTCCTCTTCTATATCCAACTTCAAAGTTGAAGAACACCTTAGGTTTTCACCTTGCGACTAACGTAAAAACGTGGTTTTCCCGGGATCTTTCTATTGAGATATCCTTAGAATACCCTTAGGGACCTTGGGTTGGAATATTGGGATTTATGAAGCAAGATTGCAAAAATTTTGTTGCTCAAGAGAGCTCTTGGCCGAGAGCTTGTTCTTCAAGACATATTCTTGAAAAAATTTCTAAGTATGGAATTGTCTTGCACTAGTGTAGATATATACTACAATCAAGGGTTTGGATTAAACCAAATGGATGGCTAGGATTGGGTCAATTATCTCAAGCTACACTTTTCAGTTGACTTGGTCCATTTTTATTCATCTAACAAGCCCATGTGGAGGGTGACACGTGTCACCCTCCCATTGGTCTAAAATATTTCGTTTCCCGAAATTTCCATAATTGGTCAAAATACCGGAAAACTCGTGGGCCCCACCAAAAACGTAAAATTCCTCGGGTGGGCCCCACGTATCCAACTCTGAAAATAGAATTCCATAATTCCGATAAATTCCAACAGTCTCAAATAAAAATTCAGAGAACCCAATTCTCATTAACGAACAATTTTTCCTTCCCGAGGTTCATAAGATTTTTCCTTGAAAAACAATTCTTTTTTTCGTACAAATTTTTAAAGCCCTGATTTCCTTACGTACCTTCTCTTAAACATACCCTGGAATTTCGGGGTGTAACAGAAAGTACTGTGACCTTTCTGATCATTCGGCACCGCGGGCCTCTAAAATGGCACCGTGGTGCCGACCCATTTTCGTGTTTTCCACCCCTTTCTTCGTGCTTAGTCTCCGATTTCCTTATTTTTCATCCACAAACACTCAACATACCAGATCTTGAGACTGTTCAAGTCAAAATATAACAAACTAAAACAAAAATTGAAATAACATAATTAAAACATTGGGTTGCCTCCCAAGTAGCGCTGTCTTTAACGTCTTTTAGCCGGACGCAGTTCATTTACTAAATCAAGAGGGTAAAGTATCCCCTCCACATAACCATCTCAGCATCAATCGCTTCATCTTCCTCCTCTTCTTTTTCACAGTGTTATTTTCATAAGCATTTACCATCTTGGCATCTTTCACCATTTCCTTGGCCTTACTCACAGGTTCTACGCTTTGCTTTAATGGGAGAATCAGTACTCGTGAGGCTTTTCTCAGACACAACCTTGTCAACTATCCCAATAGCATAACATCTATCCATAACTTGAGGTTCAGTGGGTGGCTTGAAAACTTTAAAGGTCATCTCTGGCTCTGGTGGTGGCTTAAACACTTTAAAGGTCATTTCTTCACCTTGAACTCTGAGTTTTACCTCTCCTTTTTCAACATCAATCAATGCCCTCCCTATGGCTAGGAATGGTCTCCCAAGGATCATTGGTATCATCTCATTTTCCTCCATATCAAGAATGAGGAAGTCAGCAGGCAAGATGAATTTGCCCACCTTTACCAACACGTCTTCAATTATTCCTCTAGGGTGCACAATACAGCGATCAGCTAGTTGCAAGTAGACTGTTGTTGGACTTGCTTCCCCTAAGCCAATCTTTTTAAACACAAAAGGGGCATAAGATTGACACCTGCCCCCCAAGTCACACAGGGCTTGCTTGCATGTCACATTCCCTATGGTGCAAGGTAAGGTGAAACTCTCTGGATCTTTCAATTTAGGGGGAAGTTTCTTCTGCAAGATAGCACCGCACTCCCCTGTCAGCGCTATTGTCTCATAGTCTGTCAGCTTCCTCTTCTTAAACAGGATGTCTTTCATGAACTTTACATAAGCTGGCATTTGCTCTAAATCTTCAATGAATGGGAGATTGATATGAAGCTTTTTGAAGATCTCTAAAAACTTGGAAAACTCCTTGTTTAAGGACTTCTTCTACAGTATTCGAGGGTAAGGAATTTTGTCTACATATTCCCTCATGACTACCGGTGGAGCCTTCTTTAAAATAGGGCAGTCATCAGTAACCCCCTCCTTCTCTACCTCGGTTGTCTTCTCCGCCTCATTTCTTTTTCCCTAACTGGTGGAGATCCAACCTGCTCTAACTGCTTCCAACTTCTCAAACTGATTTCCTGGCATTGCTCTCTTGGATTCATCACTGTATTACTGGAGAGAGCCCCCTTAGGTCTGTCATTCAACTTCCCTGCCAACTGCCCCATCTGAGTTTCCAAGTTTCTAATAGAGGATCTTATTTCTGTCATGAACTACTTGGTCTCTGTCATAAATTGTATTTGGGTATTGGCCAAGGCTGAAATTGAGGACCTGGTTTCCGCCATGAATTAAGTCTGAAAGTTGTCTAAGGTCAACAGTGCTGCTTTTATGTCATCTGGCTTCTCCTGTGGGGCTGGTGGGCTGAACTGCTGTGAAGATGAGGTCTAAAACTGTGGTTTCTGCCCTTGGTCATTCTTCCTTAAAAAATTGGGTGATTTCTCCACCCCTGATTATATGTGTTGGAGAATGCATTGTTAGAGGGCCTCTGAAAATTTCCCACATCCTGACATTGAGCCTGCTCCATTGGGATGTTGTTGGGATCAGTTATTGGACATCTATCGAAGGTGTGTGGAACCCCACAAATCTCACAAACTGCTTGCATCTGGACCGCCTTTACGGACATGGTATTATGCTAGAGCTGCTTAGTCAAGAGAGCAACTTGTGCATTCTGTGCAGTGATGACATCTAGCTCATGAACCCCAATTGCTCTTCTTCTACCTGTTCATATATCATCTAGCAAGTGATTGTTCGTGGTCATGTCTTCCAACAAGTCATAGGCTTCATGTGTTGTTCTCTTCATGAAGGTGCCACCTGCAGCTGCATCAATAATTGTCCTAGTAGTCCCACTTAGACCATTATAGAAAATGTGCACCAAGTTCCACTACTCAAGACCATGATGTGGACACTTTCTTTGCAAATCTTTAAACTGCTCTCAAGCATCATACAATTACTATCCATCCATTTGATAGAAATTGTTCAATTCTCCCCTAAGCCTTGCTTCCTTAGCTGGGGGGAAGAACTTGGCAAGAAATGTCTGGGCTAAGTCTTGCCATGTAGTGATGGAGTTCGCCTGTAATGAGTTCAGCCAGCACATTGCTCTATCCCTGAGTGAGAATGGGAAGAGTCTCAACCGAATGACGTCATCAGTAACACCATTGTATTTGAAGGTTGCACACAACTCCAGGATATTTGCTAGATGCAAATGAGGATCTTCATACGGTAATCCCCCAAAATGAACTGAGTTTTTAACCATGTGCAATATGGCTGGTTTGATTTTAATGTTATTGGCTTCAACAACTGGAAGCCTGATGCAAGTCTACACCCCTCTAATAGTTGGCATCACATAATCTCCCAAGCTCCTTTCTGCAGAAACTTGTCTTAAGACAGGCGGTAACTCATCATCCACCAAATTGTTGTTTCGCTGATCTCCCATTGCACAAAGGATCATCAATTACCTTGTCCTTCCTACAAGTGATAAAAAATAAGCAAACAGATCACGGCAAAATGTTCTAAAATAAAGAAGTAAATAAAGATAAAAACCAAAGTAGATATAAGAATAGATAGTTCGATATTGAAAGTACACCAGTCCCCAGCAACGGCGCCAAAAACTTGTTAAAGATTTATAATTCCTTACGCAAGTGTACGTATCGTTACAAGTAGTATAGTCTGTAAGACCAAATATCATCCACAGAGACTGGTTTTCAATTAACGAACATCTACTCTATGTTATCTATTTGGCTAACGATAGTTTGTTTGGGTTTTTTTATCTAACACTACTAGCTAGAGTAATTGCAAGAGTTAAACTAAGTAAGCTTTGGTTTAAATCAGTTATGGTGAAAATAGGGTTTCCAATCTCCTCAACTATCCACTCTTTTACGTGTTAATGCAATGCTAATGATTCTTTTTCTTATTAAGATAGCAGGTTAACTAATCCGTCATCATATTCCGGTTATGACATATGAGAGCTCAACCTTGTGTAGAAACCTTCTATATTTTTATGATAGATTTTGCCACACAGGAGGATTAAGAACAATAACCTCAAATACTACACAAGTATCGAAGTACTTTCGTCCATGATTTTAACCTATGTCTAGTAACTACAACATATTCAAATCTTCCCTCTCGGATCTCGATTCGAAATCATATAAGTGATGACAATTAATGGCCAGTTAATTATCAAGAAATCAAAACAATATTGAATAGATCTTAATCTGCTGAAGAAGAAATCAATAACTATGCATTAACTATATGAAAGAGTTTCAAGAAGATTCAATTGGAAAACTCTACTAAAGTAATTAGCTCATAAACATTGTCATGTCAAGAACTAATTCAATATCCATTATAAACTGAATTGAAAAATAAAGAAACGAAAATAAAATACTTAGAACTAGGTCTCCAATCTTGTAGCCTCCAAGAGTTGTGTTGTAATGTGAGATGAGATATGTGATAGGTGATACCCCAAAATCTGTTCCAAGGGTTTATTTATGTTGTCAAAAACGTGTGTCTTGGACCCTTTTCCCCTTGCCAATTATATTTCGGATTGGAAATTCCCGCATCGGCACCGCGGTCCTGCAGAGTGTGGCCGCGATGCGAAAATCGCTGATTCGATGGTAATTGTGGCACGGCGGTCCTGCGGTCTTTCGTCCTGATCTGCCAACTTTCGTCCTTTTTGCTTCGGGAGCTCATTTCCTGCCTTTTCTGTCCACTTTTAGCTTCTTTTTGCCATTTTGCCATTTAGAACCGCTGCGACTCAAAAGATGGAAAAACAACCCTAACATTATACTAAACACAAACGAAATGAGTAAAAATACTAACTAAAAATGACTCAAAAAGTGTATACAAAATATGCCTAACAGCAAGCTATCATAATGAGCTCGGATATGCAACGGAGTCTCCCTTAATTTCTAGTCCAATTCCGGCAGATATCCTTCGATTCTCCTATCCTGAGCTACACATATAAAAACAGGCAATCTAACACTTGATCGACCTGTGAATAACTCTTTGAATTGAGCTTCAACTCAATCCATATTGTCTCTGACGAAGTACCCCTCAATTCTTAGTCAATTTGTCGCTAAGAACTCTTCGATCCTCCTATCGATATATATTTCCTACTCTTAACATCCTAATCAACATAACCAACAATATCCCCTACAACATCATAGACAGTGCACTATATGCAACACCATCAGAAGCACCAACAACAACACCCTGTGCAGCAGCCAACCTCGATTCGGTGTTGCAGTTTCTATACAGCTGCAGTAAAGTTACAGAGAACACAGTGCATTCATAAAAGACTTGATCGTTGGTTGTGTCATCCATAAAATTAACTGATATTTGATTGTAATACACTCCAGTACCAACAATAATCTGCAGGAGGTATGTGACTCCACATATCATTATCACTTTTCATATAGAAGACATGAAAACCTAGCAGCAGCACTAGTATTAACATTTAACAGAAGCAATATCTTCTGCTCCTAGCAGCAACAAACACCTTTAGTGCAACAACAATAATATCTCCATTAAAATCAGTCTTGACAAATCAGCGATAATTTCAGTCACTGACCAACACAACAACAAACTTGCATCATCAGCAGAAACTAATGCTGCTTCACTACTAGAAACAGCAGCAGCGCAACAATAATACCAACACAGATATGAAAACCAACAAACGATACTTTTCTCCAATTCGTCAATTCACCAACACGAATTTAATTTTAACAATACAAAACCATCTCAACACCACAAAATTGATTCACTAACACATAACTAATACAAAATGAAGTTGAATTTCCAAAAACTCACAGCAATTCGAAACTTAATTTGATACCTCAGAAGCATACATATTCGCGGTGATCTTCGACGTCGCAATGATAGACAAAGGCGGAGCGTATCCGTAGAAAATGAAAGCATGTTCATCGCGGATCGATCTTCGATTCTGATTTTTAGTTCTTCGATTTCAATTCTCGATTCCTTTGCAATTAATTTTCCATAAGAGCATCGCGATTATGTTCGAACAATCGCGATTCTGATTTTCAATCGATTGGCCTCCTTATCGATCTGTTTTCTATAGAATAGAAGAGACTGCTAACAAATTAACAATTTGAAGACGAGATTAACAATCTCGATTCAAAACTTTCTCAAAGTTTCAGTTACTTCGATTTCGATTCTCTGATTTTTTGAAGAAAATCGCAATCGCGATTTCGATTTTCAAGTTTTCAATTGCTTCTGATTTCCACCTCAATATGCTCTATCAACTCCTTCGATCTCGACCAAAACGCACTTCGAGTCGAATCGATTGCTTCGCAATTTTCAGAAAATCGCGATTCTGATATTGTTACGTCGCAATTATCGCGTCGCGCCTCTCGGATCTATCCCGCTCTGATACCATGTTAAATTATCAGATCAAAATTTGTTTGCTACCACATTCAGTATTCATACAGCCATGAGAGCATATGATTTACAGTGTAGAATAAGAAGAAAAGAAAACGAGAGAGAGAGAGAGAAAAGAGGGAAGAGAAAAGATATTTTTGTGAGGCTTTCTATTTTCCTTATTAATGACTGGCACATAAAATGTGCATATTTATACAATGAGGCCATCAGGCAACTAGCTAATCACTAATTGCACTCTAACAGAATTCTAACAGAATTAATAACTACTAACAACCCACTACCAACTATACATATGTGATATGTATACTGAGTATATATGTGTGTATATCCGTGTATTCCTTATACTTCAACATTACTCAATCTCAAAAACTAGTTTGTAGGATGAGAATTGTCTAAGCCCATGTAAGGAGTTCATGTTCTCATTCCATATCCGATGTGAGACTCTTAATACTCCCCGCACGCTCAGACCTTGTTAACTAGAGCGTGAATAATATAATTTGGGGGCCCAACATCGGTGAACAAAGAATTGGAATAAGTATGCATCTAATACCATGGTATTAGAGCAAAAATCATTTCAATTGTTTATTCACCGATGTTGGACCCCTAAATTATATTATTCACGCTCCAGTTAACAAGGTTTGTGCGTCATTGTGAGTATTAAGAGTCTCACATCGAATATGGAATAGGAACATGGACTCCTTATATTTTTTTATTTTTTTGGTTGCACGGACTCCCTATATGAACTTGAACAATACTTACCCTACAAGCTAACTTTTAGAGTTGAGTTAGGCTTGTATACCGAGAATACTAAGCACTATGATTGTTGTGAAGAATATTTTTTGGAATAGTACTTATTGATTGGCAATGGTCCAAAATTAAGCATTATTATTGTTCAAGAGTGAAATTTTCAAAAACATTTTTAATATTTTCGTTTTGATAACAGCAATATTCAGGCTAACAAACGCTCACTATGACTATTTCATAGCATTGAATACTCAAATCACATAATACAGTTATAATTTTGGCTCCATTGTTATTTGTTGCTCCCATGCTCTCTTTTAGTCGTTGTAACCCGGAAACGTTGTCAGTCAACAATCCCTGAGTCATTTCAATAAGCATTACTTATTTTGTTCTATTCCATTATATACTTCTCAATTGATTGAATACTAGTGCTTTCCATATATTAAGTTAGCATAGTTTATTTCATTATTTGGTTGACTTTAGCCTACTTATCCTTAAGACACATATATATAGAAAGTATATATATGTCCTAGAGACAATCTATATTAGGGACAAAATGTACTTGAACACGTTCGTATTATTATTAATGAAATTAATATTTATGACATTTGCAATTATTGAATTATTGTTTGATTGTTTGCAATTATTCATATATGTGCATCCCTTGAGCTTACATTGTCATTAATAGAGTAAGATATTATTGATAGAACGTAACTCTCAAAATAGTCTCGACTAATGATTATCGAGAATGGGATATCATTGATATGCTATAAGTCGACATGTGGTCTGCATCATATTCTTGGAGAATATAGTATGTCTCATAGCTGTGGGTAATGGTTACTCGTGATGGACACATGAATACTTTGGAGAATTATTGGTATACCATGTCGATAAACTATTTGTTATACATGTCTATAGTGTTATCGGCGTGTGGGAGATAAAGGACCTTTGACATGGGGTCAATACGCACCTTATTTACAGAATGATGTACTTTGATCAAATTCTAAGCTTAAACTCCTTTTGGATAAGATACAGGTTGTGTTGGGTGTATCAGGATGTAAATCAAGGTGGTAGTTGAGCCAAGAATATGATTTATTCCTCGATTGAAAGTTCAAGAGAGCACTCAACTTCTCAATGTTATTAGGTTGACTAAAGTCACTGGCCAATGCAAAAGATATATTTAGAATATGGTCTAGTTGCCAACTAATAAATGTGAGATAAAGTGAATAAGCCATTTGGACAGACGTTTGGCAAATCCTAAGCTTAATCGAGTGTGTTGTGAATGAAAGGAATTTATAGTTCCACATAAAAGGTTAAGTTTGTCGGATTCATGTAAACGTACTTCACATATTGAGTTCGTCATACGACGCTGTCACGACCCGACCCCGGATCCGTGACCGGTGCCTTAACCCGGGCACCCTTGTGACACAACATCAGAGAAAACCAGCGGAATATAAACTCATAATAAACAACTATAATGATATAAAATAGTCTAGCCCAAAATGGCTACCCCAAAAGTACATAAACCCGAACAGTTACATCCTTAAACAAACCAAGTTATGACAGGACTACAGGCCTCTAAGAAGGAGTAACACTATGACGGGACAGGGCCCCGTCATGCCCCTGAAGGTACAAAACATCAACAACACCAGGGAGAACCATATCAAAAGTCGAGCCTCCGAAGAAATGGAGCTCCTGACACCTGATTAAAAGATCCTAGGAATGAGGATCTACCACCTGCTTTCCCTTAACTGCGGCATGAACGCAGCCCCCGAGGAAGGGTCGATGACGTACTCAAGTATGTAAAATCGAAAAATGCGTAGTAATATCATAAGTCCAAAATACGGAAGTTATAGATCAAAATCAAATTAGGTTGACTGTGTCTTACTAACAATGAGTAACAAGTATAAGTATAATCTCGCATAAAAATAGAGGCTCATGATCAAAGCAGGATCTCTCGCGTAGTATCATTAAGCAATCCTACTCGCGGATTGTTTCACCGCGTGGATCCCGTGGATCCGCATAAGGTCATCCGCCTCGCGTGGGACTATTTCACCCGCATGAGACTATTTCACCCGCATGGATCTGTGGACCCGCGTGGGACTATTTCACCGCGTGAGACTATTTCACCGCGTGGATCCGGTGGGCGCGTGAGTACAAGCGTCGCACTCGCGTCATGGGTAGCAAATCCATGAAATAAGAAGTAATAACAATTATAATAAATAAATCAGCACAAACGGCTAGTATACATAAAATAAGCGCTACCGAACTTATCGAATACTCGATGATAACAATAATAATACATAAATCGACAACCGCTAGTATACATAACATAAGCGCTACCGACTTATCATAACATAAACAAGATAAGAAATCTTCTAACTTTTTATGAACATTATTAATATAAATCCTCTTATTTTAGCTCATTAAGGCACTACATGTCTTTTTAAGAGAAATCCGGGAATTTAACCCAAGTATCACATACCGTAAACCTTTTTCGAAATGACTTCTTTTTATATAAAACTTCCAAGATACTAATACCCATAGTATCATGTCACAACCACTTTCAAAACAAGTCACAATTTTCCATTTAGAAAATATCCCAAGCTTCTAAATCAAGTGACTTCATTTCCTTTAAAACCTTAGGCCATTAATGCCTTAAAACAATTTACCTTCCACAAATTCAACTCATTTTCCCCTTGCTTATTTTATGTAAAGTAAACCCTTCTTTATTTACCTTTTTCCCAAACTAATATAACCAACTTCCCATAAAGCCGTTATATTAACATTTTACGTTAGTCAAACACATTTCCTATGTCGAGGACTTACACCTTTAAACGAAACAAGTATCATATACCTCAAAACAAGTGAAGATTATCAAATCTTGTCATTATCCGTACTACATAGATACAACTACTCATGCTCAAAAGATAGGAAAGCTCTACATACCTCTTCGGTCAATCCACTTGTTAATTCCAACTATCGCACGTAATACGTCAACCTATAATGACCATAATACGTTTATTAACTTCTAGTTTCAAAGTAGAATATTTCCAAGTTCAAGGTTACTAATTCCTATGGAAAATTGGGAAGCATTTCCTTTATTTCTACTCACTTTGCCACCTTTTCAAAGACCGATTTTTAACACTCAAACGCCACATTTAAGGCCCAACATCCAAACCAACACAAATGGGATTACACACCTAAACTTGGGTGTGTAAAATTCTGCCCCATAAGTTATAACAATTAATCTTAACAAGTTTAAGGTAATTTTTAGGCTACAACATGCTCACATAACCTCTTTAGCCAAATCCTTCATACCTAAACCACATTTCTTACATGCAATGACTCTAAGAGCATTATTTACTACCACAAGTTCTTTCTTCTTAACATGCAACACTAAAAACTAATTATAAAGGAAGAATCATTACCTTAGAGCTTTAGCCAAATTTTTCCAACAACTTGCTAGCTTACTTTCCAAGAATCACCACCACAACAACCTTCACAAGCTAGCCACAAGCTTCCTTCTTGCCTTTACTTTTCAGATTTTTCCTAAGGCTAGAATATCTCTTGGAATTTTAGAGAGAAGGAGGATCTTGAAATTTTTAAGAGAGAAGGAAGAGCTTTTGTCTAAGAGAGAGATGAAAGATGACCAAGTCTTCAAGACTTGGTCAATATAATGCATGCAAAATCAGATGGGGGGACACTTGTCACCCTCCCATGGCCTTTTAAAAGAAAAGATCAGTTTTCCTAAGATTTCCGCCTCGGCGCGCGGCCTGATCGGCGCCGCAACTTCTGCGGACTCTCGGAACTTCGGCGCGCGGCCTAATTCGGCGCTGACCCGAATTCCGCCTTGGCGCATGGCTGAGGCCCACGACCGAAATTTTCGATTTGAGTCCTAACTCCTTCGCGGTCCCATACGGCACTGAACCACGGGGTATAACATTCTCCCCTTAGAAACATTCGTCCGAATGTTCCTTCTAAACTTACTCAAATCACAATATCGACATAGACTCAAATAAAGGCGCTCGCGCGGCAACAAAACTCAAGCATAATTACTAAATTTAAAGATCAACAATTTAGGAACGTGGGTTACTGGAGGTATAGGGAATAAGTGAGGATATTTCTTCATCATGTCATCCTCTGCTTCCCACGTCATCTTCTGTTCTCGTTCGCCATAAGACCTTGACGGAAGCCACATCCTTTGTCATGATCGCCTAACTTTGACGATCGAGTATCGCTATGGGACTCTCTCATACGATAACTCCTCATTACTGAACCTCGTGAATCGGATGTACTCTAGATGGGTCTCGATACATTTCCGCAACATAGACACATGAAACACGGATGTCTCGCCTCTAGATCGGACGGAAGATCCAACTCATGAGCAACCTTGCCTACCCTGGACAATATGGTAAGGCCCGATGTACCTTGGGCTAAGTTTTCCTTCTTCCCAAATCTCATCACGCCGCCATGGGTGACACCTTCAGAAAAACCCAATCATGTACCTCAAACTCCAAGTGTCGACGCCGGTGATCTGCATCGACTTCTGCGACTACGGGTGCCGATAACCATTCTGGATAAGCTTCACCTTATCCGCTTTCTGTGAACCAAGTGCGGCCCGACTAATCGAACCTCCTACCTCGAACCAGCTATCGGTGACTGCACTTCCTCCGTATAAGGCCTCGTAAGGCGCCATCGAATACTAGAATGGTATTTGTTGTTATAAGCAAACTCCACGAGGTAAATGATCCTCGGCTACCTCGAAATCAATAACACAAGCCGCGATATCCTCGAGTGTGCGGATAGTGCGCTCGGCTGTCCGTCGATCCGAGGAAAAATGCGATCGGGACTCACGCTGTGTCCTAATCCATTCTGAAAAGACCTCCGAAGTTAGCGAAAACTGGGCTCCTCTATCGATATAATCGACACGGGACTCCGTGCAGTCTCACAATCTCTCAAATATATAATCTGGCATAGTCCTCAGCTGAGAATGTCGTCCTGACCGGAAGAAAATGGGCTGATTTCGTCAGCCTGTCGACAATCACCCAAATGGAATCATGCTTCCTCTGAGTGGTAGGTAGCCCTGTAATAAAATCCATATTTATCACCTCCCACTTCCAAGTCGGAATATCAATAGCCTGCAATAGCCCACCGGGCTTTTGGTGCTCAACCTTGACCTGCTGACAATTAGGACACTGTGCAACAAAACCTGCCACGTCCCTCTTTAGGCCATCCCACCAATACACACACCTGAGGTCATGGTACATCTTAGTCGACCCCGGGTGAATAGAATAACGAGCACTGTGTGCCTCCCCCAAAATCTGCTGACGAAGTCCTGTCACATCGGGAACACACAATCGGCCCTCAAACCTTAGCACCCCATCAGGTGCTACCTCAAATAGACTCTTCTCTCTCTGAAGAGCGGCATCTCGATACCGCACCATAATCGGATCCTCATACTGGCGCCTTTTCACCTCCTCGACTATGGAATACTCGGCAACCTCTCGAACCCGAACTCCATCACTATCAGAATCAAACAAACGAACCCCAAGGCTCGCTAGCTGACGAATCTCTCGGACTATATCTTTTTTCCCCGGCTGTACATCGGATAGACTACCCATCGATATGCGACTAAGGGCATCTGCAACTACATTGGCCTTCCCTGGGTGGTATAGAATATCAACATCATAATCCTTAAGCAGCTTCAACCACCGTCTGCAGCCGAGTTCGACTCCTCCTGGTGAAGATATCTGGAGGCTCTTGTGGTGCGTGTAAATATCCACATGAACCCCATACAAATAGTGTCTCGGATCTTGAGGCATGAATCACTGCGCGACTCTAAGTCATGTGTGGGATAGTTCTTCTCATGCTTCCTAATTGTCGAGATGCGTGCTATAACTCTGCCGTCTTTGCGTCGCAGCGCCCAAGCGACACTGACGCATCACAATAAACCACATAACCGTCAAACCCTCGGGAAGCGTAGAAGCGGGGCGGTCGTCAATTTCTCCTTGATGGTGAAAACTCTCCTCACAAGCATCCGTCCACCGGAATATAGCGCTTACGAGTCGGCTAGTCAAAGCGACATGGAAGCAAACTTCTCCACAAACCTCGATAATAACTGCGAGGCCCGAAAAGTGCGCACCTCGGTGGTGTAGTGGGTGCAGGCCAAGTCTTGACTGCCTCAATCTTTGCTGTATCAACCCGAATACCATCGGCCCCGATAACATGCCCTAAGAAAGCCACTGAAGCCGACCAAAACTCGCATTTCGAGAACTTGGCATACTGCTGCCGTCGGAGGACTCGATACCATCCTCAAATGATCCGCGTGTTCTGCGCGAATAAACCAGGATATCATTAATGAATACTATAACGAACATATCGAGAATGGCACGAACACGGTTCATCAAATCCATGAACAACTTTGGGCGTTGGTCAACCCGAAAGACATCACCCTAAACTCATAGTGCCCATACGGGTCTGAATGCGATCTTCGGGATATCTGTCTCTAACTCGCACTTTGATGATAACGAGCAACGCATATCTTGGAAAAACATCTCGCACCACCTTGGTCAAACAAATCATCAATCATGGGGAGGATATCTGTTCTTGATAGTTACCTTATTCATTAATCAATCAACACAGCATCTGTGGCGTTCCATCCTTCTTCTTTACAAACAACACTGGCGCTCCCCAGGGAGAAACACTAGGCCTGATAAAGCCTTTCTCCAGCAAATATTTCAGCTGGTCCTTCAACTCTTTTAACTCGGTAGGTGCCATTCTGTATGGCGGAATAGATATCGGTCGAGTGTCAGGCGCCAAATCAATGCAAAACTCAATCTCCTCGGGAGGATACCCAAGCTTCGTGCGGGAATACGTCTGGAAACTCGCTAACAACCGGAACCGACTGAAGGTCCGGTATCTCAGCCTCAGTAACAAACACCCGAACCAAATGGTAAATATACCCTTTCCGCACCTCTTCCTAGCCTTGAGGTAAGAAATAAACCTACCCCTCGGCGATGCAGTATTCCCTTTCCACTCGATCACCGGCTCACCAGGAAACTGGAACCGTACTAGTCTCTCTCTACAGTCCACATTGGCATAGCAAGACGCTAGCCAATCCATACCCATAATCACATCAAAGTCAGTCATATCCACCTCTATCAAGTCGGCTGAAGTCGGCGACTATCTATAGTCACTGGCAAGACTTACATACAGCTCGGCTACCACCGAAGCACCTACCGGCGTAGCCACCTCAAAAGATTCTATGGACTCGGGCTCTATCCCTATTCTACCAGCAATATGAGGAGATATATAGGACAAGGTAGAACCTGGATCTATCAAAGCATATACATCAAAGCAAGAAACCAATAATGTACCTCTGACGACATCGGGTGACGCCTCCTGATCCTGACGACTGGACATAGCATAGATGCGGTTCTGAGGACCGCTGGAACTAAAACCCCGCCACGACCCTGCGGCTGGCTGGCGTGAACACCACGCCTCGGGCGCATTGCCACCGAAGGCGAAGATCGACCACGGACCGTACCGGTGAGCCATCATATTCCGCCGCTGCGGTGGACAATCTCTCCTCAAATGGCCCTGCTGGCCGCAAGAATAACAAGCTCCTTGAGTAACACGGCAACCCCCATAATGGCAATCGCCACATCGACCACACCGAGGTATAGTTGGCCTTATCTGACCGAAACTCTGGTCCTGCAGGGAACCGAAGCCACGGAACCTGTCGCTCACGAATACTCATGCGTCCCGAAGATGGTGGAGGAGCGCTCTGGACCGGCTGTGGTGCAAATCTGGTCTGCTGCTGGGGTTGTCTACCCCTAAAACTACTAGATGACCTGTTGTCTGGCCTCGCCTGGCGATACTGCCGATCGTCGGCCCTGCGTTCCTCGCACCCAGTGCATATGCTGCGTGCGGGCAATGTCCATGCGGTGAAGACCCACTCCGTGCAACCTCGGCCAAGTGATCATCGAGTCTGTGACATAGCGGTGCACCTGTCCTCCATGCGCTACCAAAGCGGGCACATCCGAAACGATGAGTCAAACTCCACGTTGTACTCGGACCGTCCGCCCGGCTCTGTCTCGGTGTCAAAAATCTATCGGCGAGCCCTCGCCATCTATGGAGGCAAGAAATGGCCAAATGCGCCTCGAGAACTTCGTCCCCAAGCGGTGAGCGCATGCTCCCAGGGCGGTTCCATGAATCATACCGATCCAAGCTGCGGTGTCCGCGCGTGATGCGAACCTAGTACCACCGACTCGGTCTCGAAGCCGATCACCTCAGATCCAGAATCGCCGGATAAACTCACGAGGATCATCCTCGTGCCTCGACCCATAAAACTCGGTGGGCTGCGACTCAAAAGTCCTCGGTCTCAAGCTAGCGACTCTGTCTTTGAACTACGGATGCAATGCTGCTGTCTCGGCTATCCTCGTATGCGGCCCACGATCACGGCGATGGCGCCATCTCCATGTAGCCCATATCCTGCGCCAGGCTGCTGGTGGAGGAGGCTCGGTACCGCGGTTTCGATGGCGGCTGCTTTGCCTCGGACTCTCTTTGGGGTTGGCGGCGTTGTAGAACTCGTGTCGAAACACCTCATCTGGTAGGGCACGTGCCGCAGTAACCCTCGGTGCCTACTAGTAGTTCCTCTCGCCTTGCCCTTTTGGGCCGCGGTTGCCTTGCGTGGAGGCATAACTGATACAGGAAAAATACGTCAGAGGAAATTCAACCTATAACACAGCTCTATTGCACGATCTTAGAGTAAAAGAATGAAAATCAATCCTAAATATCCTGCAGCCTCCTGATTATAGATGTGGTGCACAACACACCGATAATCAAGACTCTACTAGATACGGCACTGTAGACCCTTTCCGAGATTAATCGCTCGATACCACTTTTGTCACGACCCGACCGGATCGTGGCCGGTGCCTTAACGGGCACCGCGTGACACAACATCGAGAAAACCAATGAATATAAACTCACGATAAACAACTATAATGATATAAAATAGTCTAGCCCAAAATGGCTACCCCAAAAGTACATAAAACCGAACAGTTACATTCTTAAACAAACCAAGTTATGACAGGACTACAGGCCTCTAAGAAGGAGTAACACTATGACGGGACAGGGAGAACCATACCAAAAGCCGAGCCTCCGAAGAAATGGAGCTCCTGACACCTGAGTAAAAGATCCTATGAATGAGGATCTACCACCTGCTTTCCCTTACCTGCGGCATGACGCGGCCCAGGAAGGGTCGATACCTGACGTACCAAGTATGTAAAGCGGAAAATACTGTAGTAATATCATAAGTCCAAAATACGGAAGTTATAAATCAAAATCAAATTAGGTTGCTTTGTGCCTTACTAACAATGAGAGTAACAAGTATAAGTATAATCTTTGCGTAAAAATAGGAGGCTCGTGATCAAAACATGATCTCTCGCCGTAGTATCATTAAGCAATCCTACTCGGGACTGTTTCACCCGCGTGGATCTGTGGATCCGCGTAAGGCCATCCGCCTCGCGTGGGACTATTTCACCCGCGTGGATCACGTGGACGCGTGGACCAGTGGGCGCGTGAGTACAAGCGCCGCTCGTATCATGGGTAGCAAATCCATGGAATACGCGATAATAACAATGATAATACATAAATCAGCACTGGCTAGTATACATAACATGCGCTCTAGAACATCGAATACTCGGTGATAACAATAATAATACATAAATCAAAGACAACCGGCTAGTATACATAACATAAGCGCTACCGTCTTATCATAACATAAACAAGATAAGAAATCTTCTAACTTTTTATGAACATTATTAATATAAATCCTCTCATTTTGGCTCATTAAGGCACTACATGTCTTTTTAAGAGAAATCCGGGAATTTAACCCAAGTATCACATACCGTAAACCTTTTTCGAAATGACTCTTTTTTATATAAAACTTCCAAGACACTAATACCCATAGTATCATGTCACAACCACTTTCAAAACAAGTCACAATTTTCCATTTAGAAAATATCCCAAGCTTCTAAATCAAGTGACTTCATTTCCTTTAAAACCTTAGGCCATTAATGCCTTAAAACAATTTACCTTCCACAAATTCAACTCATTTTCCCCTTGCTTATTTTATGTAAAGTAAACCCTTCTTTATTTACCTTTTTCCCAAACTAATATAACCAACTTTCCATAAAGCCGTTATATTAACATTTTACGTTAGTCAAACACATTTCCCTATGTCCAAGGGACTTACACCTTTAAAACGAAACAAGTATCATATACCTCAAAACAAGTGAAGATTATCAAATCTTGACATTATACCGTACTACATAGATACAACTACTCATGCTCAAAAGATAGGAAAGCTCTACATACCTCTTGGTCAATCCACTTGTTAATTCCAACTATCGCACGTAGTACGTCAACCTATAATGACCATAATACGTTTATTAACTTCTAGTTTCAAAGTAGAATATTTCCAAGTTCAAGGTTACTAATTCCTATGGAAAATTGGGCAGCATTTCCTTTATTTCTACTCACTTTGCCACCTTTTCAAAGGCCGATTTTTAACACTCAAACGCCACATTTAAGGCCCAACATCCAAACCAACACAAAGGGGATTACACACCTAAACTTGGGTGTGTAAAATTCTGCCCCATAAGTTATAACAATTAATCTTAACAAGTTTAAGGTAATTTTTAGGCTACAACATGCTCACATAACCTCTTTAGCCAAATCCTTCATACCCAAACCACATTTCTTACATGCAATGACTCTAAGAGCATTATTTACTACCACAAGTTCTTTCTTCTTAACATGCAACACTAAAAACTAATTATAAAGGAAGAATCATTACCTTAGAGCTTTAGCCAAATTTTTCCAACAACTTGCTAGCTTCCTTTCCAAGAATCACCACCACAACAACCTTCACAAGCTAGCCACAAGCTTCCTTCTTGCCTTTACTTTTCAGATTTTTCCTAAGGCTAGAATATCTCTTGGAATTTTAGAGAGAAGGAGGAGCTTGAAATTTTTAAGAGAGAAGGAAGAGCTTTTGTCTAAGAGAGAGATGAAAGATGACCAAGTCTTCAAGACTTGGTCAATATAATGCATGAAAAATCAGATGGGGGGGACACTTGTCACCTCGTGGCCTTTTTAAAGAAAAGATCGATTTTCCTAAGTTTTTCATGATTTCCCGCCTCGGCGCGCGGCCTGCGATCGGCGCGCGCCTGCTCTGCGACTCTCGGAACTTCCGCGCCGCGACCAATTCCGCCTTGGCGCCCGCGGCCTGCCTCTGCGCATGGCCGAGGCCACAGCCGATTTTTACGATTTGAGTCCTAACTCCTTTCGCACGGTCCCATACGCACGGCCTGAACCACGAGGTATAACAGACGCAATCTAGGAGTTCCGTATGGACCTTAATTAGATTAATGTCGATATGTGGAGGTCTATAGAGTCACACTATATGCGATTGTTTCTTCGATCTAAGAGTGTTTTGAGAAGGTATTAATTATTCAATTGAGAATCGAAGTATTTAATTTATAATAATTATAGAAAATATATAATTAATTCAAATTGTATTTCAGATTTAATTAAATGTGTTGAATATATTTTATGGGTACTCGGATAAATACAGGAAAGAAATTGGGCCAGAAATTACTGGCTCAAAGTAAAGGTCTGCCCGTCCACTGAACAAAATATGTGCCTAGGTTTTCCTGTTTAGGCTTTGTCCTGAACGCTTATATATACAATACATAGCTCATAATTATTAGTTTACAGAATATAAATTCTTAGTTCTTAAAGAAAGTTTTCCTAGCTTCCTTGATTAGGAGATACACTGAAGTTGGAACTTGAAGTCGGAGAGACAAATCGTGTGGATACCTTAGTAGTGAATCCAACGCTGGAAAACCTGTAAGATTTCTTTTACTATATTTTGAACATAAAGGTGATTATCGTATAAGTCATGTCAAGATCATTATTGGGTAAGTAAAATTTTAAACTTCTGATGTGCTTACGAACACAAGAAACTTCAAAGAGTGTTATCAGAGCTCAGGCTAGTTTAAATGATTATACGATAATCATAATAACGATTACTTGGAAAAATTAATTGTTTCAATTTGTTAAAATTAATTTTCAGAATTAACAAAAATATTGGAACGGTTAAAAGTAACCGAACACTGTTCCGGCGTGAGCGATGGCGGCGATCGTTATTCTGGAACGATGTGATTCGATAGTTTTTCAGCGATTCGACGTGTTCTAAAATCATCTCCACTATTATCGAGATATCTATTTTTAAAGATGATCGATAAAGGTGTTGAGAGGTGACGGAACGCGGCGTAGACGCCGGAAAAGCCGTCGGAAGGCCGCCACCAGCGAGGTTGTTTTCGGTCGCCTCGGGCGTCGAAATTATGAAATAATACCACCACTGTGATCGTCTCGACAAGAGGAATCTAACAGTGATGGTGTTATAAGGCGAAAGTGATCGAAAAAAAAGCACCACCGACGATTTTGGAAACCACCGGCGTCGGCTCAAATTCCGGCCATCGTGGGCCACCAAACCGGTGATGAAAACCACCGATGAGTTTGGCTTGACGTGGGTTGGTGACCGGTGGTGTGCAATTTCATCAGTTTCGCCGCGAAATCCGAATCCCAAATTTGATTTGGGATTGCAATTGTTTTTGAAAATTTGAAATAATTCAAGGACCTATTTGTAATTAAATTTAGGATTTTAAAATTGAAAATTGGTCCCTGGACAAATCTCTGAAAATATTTTATGTTTCGAAAATTACAAATTAGTCCCTGAGTCATTTTCTTTAAATTTAAAAGGTTTTTAAAATTAGCAGATTTGGTCCCTGTGACAAATCTGTAAATTTCAGAAAATTCATTCAGACCCTAGGTAAATCTGTAAATTTTAAAAAATCAGATTTGGTCTCTGAGGTAGATCTGTAAATTTTTGAAAAGCATATTTGGTCCCTGGGCGAATCTGTAATTAATTTAACGTTCTAAAAAAATGCAGAAAAACAATTAATTTTTGAATTATTGAGGGACTGTTTGGATGAGCAAAAAATTCCGGAAATTGAAAATTGAGTATTAAATTTGGAATTTAAATATTTTCTAAATTGAAACAAATTAATTAACCCACGATTATTGTTATTTAGCATATTATTTGATAATGTGCGCATAAATTAATTATTTCTCCTAATTATTTAATTGGTTGTCATTTAAATAATTAGTATAGAGTCCGCATATTTATATGTCTGGGTAGTCGACACCCAGTATTTGTTAGACCACATTATGCATGTTTGGGTAGGCGGCACCCAGTATTTATCAAACCGCATTAATCAGGCTTGGGTAGGCAACGCCCAAATATGTGCTTTATTTGATCCAGCACGCGTAATAAGGATCTTGATAAAATCCCGATTAAAATGTTCTCCAAATTTAATATAAGTCTGATTTGGAATCCACGCGTCGTCCGTTATAATTGGATGAGTGCAAAATCTTTTTCGACTGTAAGAGTATTTACACTCTAGTATTTGCTCTAAGTCTACGAGGACTCAGACTCTTTATAGATGCATGTGTTTACATTAGAGAGTGAGAAATCTTTGTGAGTATTTACGCCATAGTATTTGCTCTACAAGGCCAAACTTGCTTAGATGTATGATTGCAATCGTGTAACAGGGTTAACTTACTTAGTTATGTCTTGACGCTCTAGCGTAGTAATAATCTAAGGGCGCAGATCGATTGTTTAGAACAGTCGGTCAAACCAAGAGTTGAAAATTGTTTGTAATTGGTTTGGAGACCTACCAAGTTGTACTGTTGAAGTTATCAGCCCTAGCAAACGCGTAGACAATATGAACTTGGATCTTGATCCATTATGATCATATTTAATATGAGTCTGTATTCTTCTATGGGTCATAGAATATGTTAAAATAGTGGGAGCTAATTAAACTAAAGGTCGTGTTAGTTAGTTAACGAATATGTTCATAGAAATTATATTTGAGTGTAAATTTCAGTATATCTATTTCTTCAGGTTGTTTAAAATGTCGAATCTCTCTTTGAAATGCTTGGTTGAGACTAATAAGTTGACTTGAGCTAATTATCCAGACTGGTTGCGTAATTTGTGTTTGGTACTAAGGCAAGAGAAAATTAAGTATGTGTCAGATATAATTTTCCAAAAGTTCCTGATGAAGAGTCTGTTGACTATGCTTTGTGACAAGGCTGCTTATCAGAAGCATTTGGATGATGCTACATCAACACAGTGTGTTATGTTGTCCTCCATGACTGTAGAGTTATAGAGGCAGCATGATAACATGTCTCCCTATGAGATGCTAGAACATTTGAGGAGTCTTTATGATTCACAGTCTCAGACTATAGAGTATGAACTATTGAGAGACCTCTTCAAGCGTAAGCTAAATGATGGGGCCAAGTGTTTGGTCATATTCTGAAGATGATTGGGTTGATATAAAGGTTGGCTTCGATTGGAACAAAGCTGCCACAAAATGTGTCTATTAACCTGATTTTGAATTCACTTTCTGGTTCGTTTGAGAATTTCATTGTGAACTGTCAAGCGATTTCCACGCGCTTAACACAAGTGTATGTATCGTCTCAAGTAGTATAGTCCGATAAGACCGAATATCGTCCTCAGAAACTGGTTTCTAATTACCGTTCATCTATTTTATGTTATTTATTTGGCAATCGATAATTGAGTTTGGTTTTTGGTTAACTACTAGAATAATTGCAAGAATTAATTAAAATATTTAAGTTGTAATCAGTTATGAATGAATTAGGGCTTTCAAAATCCTCGACTATCCACTCTATCCAATCCTTAATGCAACTAGAATAACTTCTTCTTCTACATTAATATAGCGGTTAACTAAACTGTCTTAATTCCGGTTAGGACATATAATCACTCAACCCCGGTGCAGAACTCTTCTATATTTCTATGATAGGATTTACCACATAGGAGGATTAAGAACATTAACCTATAATGCTACACAAGTATCGGGGTACTGTCGTCCGCGATTTTAACTTATGTCTAGTCAATTACAACATATCCAAATTTCTCATCTCGATTCTTAATTCGAAATCATATATATTATGCTAATTAGTGATCAATTAATTATCAAGCATTCATACCAATTATTGACTAAATCTTAATCAAGTGAAGAAGAAATCAAACTACTACATTAATTCATGAATAAAAGTTTCAAGCGATTCATAAGGAAAGCCCTAATAAAGTATTTAGCTCCTAGTCATAGTCACGCTAATAACTAACACAAAATCTATACATAAACTGAATTAAAAATGAAAGAAAAGAAATTACTGCGAACTAAGTCTCCAATTGTAGCCTCCCTTGTTGCCTTGTCTTGTGCTATGTTGTAGAATGACCCCCCCCCCCCTTCCTCAAAGAATAATCCCTAAGGCTTTTGTATCTATCAAATTTTGTGCCCTATGGACCAATTTGTCCTTTGCCAATTAAAACTCATAACTGGATTTTTAAATGCCGTGTAGCCATGGCCTTGATCTTCAATGGGTATTTTGTAGTTCGTGCGCATGCGCACTGACTTTTGTCCGGGTCTTTATTTTCTGTCCTTTCCTGCCTCGGATTCCTCCTTTTATGCCCCTTTTTCATTCCTTTTCGCCATTTTTCCATTTTGGACCGCTATGACTCAAAAGAAAGAAAAACAAACGTAATACTATACTAAACACAATAAAAATGAGTAAAATACTAATTAAAAATGACTCAAAAAGGGTATATAAAATATGTCTAACAAACCTCCAAACTTGAACGTTTCTCGTCCTCGAGCAAAGAACAAAATAAAACAAAGAAACAAAAATCAAAAGACTCAAAGACTCAGGTCAAGCAGCTGCACAACGTCAATTAGAAACACATGAACGTTAGTTAGGATAATATGCAGGAATAGATGTAGCATGCATTTAACAATCTATAATTTCAAGTTAGATATTTCGTAGATTCATTTCAGTCACAATCACTGAAAGCATGAATACCTAACCTATGCATGTCAGTTTTATTTCATTTTTCTCAAAGTAATATAGCCTGTTCATTTGTTATTCTCCACTAATCATGGACATACATACTAGGGATCATCATGACTTTTCAGGATTGTAATGTAGGCTTAGGCAGGGGTAGGTAAGATTAGGCATTTAGGCTCAATTACGTACCATAAGCGCTTTCCATTCAACTCTTTTCTCCTTCTTTGCGGTATTCCTTTTAGTTCATACCCATTAATGTCCTTTATCTTTTTGTTGAGATCATAACACTCATTCACATTGGCACCCCAAAACTTAAGATTTTCCATATTTTAATTGGGGTGCATAATATTCGCTTTATTTTTGTATTTCTTTTTCACTTTTTTTTTCATCCCTATCATCAATTATTACTTATGACACATAAGAGAATCTGGGGTGGAAATAGCTTTTTATTTTAAGCTCAACGGGGCTGACTATGGATACATTTAAGTGCAAGGTGAGAAATGACTGGTAAGAAGGGTTATCAAAGAAATGTCTGAATCCTCCCCCTAACATGTACATCCTAATGATTTCGCCTCAAATAACAAGCACGTAGGACATTTTTCGCAATTGACATACACATGCTAAGCACAAAATATTCCAACTAATCAGATTTTTATGAATATTTGGCATATTTAACTTAAGCACACATATTTTTGCATATCATTCTATTACATTATCCTACTTAATTCACTAGGCATTTCATGCAACTACAACATGCATGATTATATAAAAACAATTGACTCACATAAAACACAAAAACAAACAAAAGACTCAAAAATAGACACAAAATTAAAATAAAAACTCCCTCAAACTTAAGCTACACATTGTCCCAAATGTGTAAGACTCAATAAATAAAAGGGACGACTTACAGACATTAGTTGTTCAAAATGGCGGTGGTGGCGGCGGAAACTGCGTTTCGGGGAAATTTCTCATTGGCGTCGCGACCCTGCTTTTCGTTGTCGCGGCGCCCAATTTCCTGCACTCCCTCTGATTAATCGGGGTCGCGGCCTCTCTATTTGGTGTCGCGGTGCTGCAACTCCTGCACATGTCTGGACTTTCGGCGCCGCGACCCTGCTTCTGGGCGCCGCGGCTCTACACCGATTTTCTTCCTTCCATATTTTTCCGTGCTTCGTGTCTCATTCCTTCACCTGTCATCACAACACCACAAAAATACCACAAGTGAGACTGTTCAAACAAAACTAAATTGCATAAATTAACCTTGGGTTGCCTCTCAAGTAGCGCTATCTTTAACGTCTTGTAGCCGGACGCAAGTTCCTTATCAAAATTCATTGGGGTAATTTAACCCCACAACCTATCCAATTCAAAATCATCCTCCTCTTTCGCACTCTCTTTTTCTTTTTCACAAGAGGGGGCTCAGTAAGACTTATCTGTTTGACGGCTTCCATGACATTAATTTTTGTTTCAGCATTCTTGCTGACCTGTGGGTTCACCACTGTAGGAATGATCTCCCTAGCTTTGGCTTGTGTTGGCTGAACTTATGTGTCAGCTGTGCTGACTGCGAAACACTTGTTGATGGCTTGGGATTCAATGGTGGATTTGAACACCTTGAATACCATCTCTTCTTCCTGGACCTTAGTCTCAATTCTCCCTTTTTTACATCAATTAGGGCTCTCCCGGTTGCAAGGAATGGTCTCCCCAAAATGATGAGTATTTCATCATCTTCTTCCATGTCAAGGATGAGGAAGCCTGCTGGGAAGAACTTTTCCACCTTGACAAAGACATCTTCAATTATGCCTCTGGGGTGCACCACGGTTCGATCGACCAACTGCAAATTTACTTTGGTTGGTTTGGCTTCAATGAATGGGATATTTATGTTAAGTTTCTTAAATACCTCCAAGAACTTGGAGAACTATTTTTCTATTGCCTTCTTTTGTAACCTCTGAGGGTAAGAGATTCTATCAACGTATTCCCTCAAAGGTGCTGATGAAGCTTTCTCCACTGTAGGGCGATCCTCAGTGACCCCCTCCTTCTCTACCTCAGCTGCTTTCTCACACTCCTTCTCACTTACCACTGCGGGCTGGGGAGCACCCTGCTCCAACTGCTTTTCACTCCTCAACAACACTGCTTGACATTGCTCTATAGGATTTACCTCTGTATTGCTTGGGAGAGTGCCCTGCGGCCTGTTGGTTACCATCTTTGCAAGTTGCCCAACCTGTGTTTCCAATCTCTTGAGAGAGAACCTTATTTCCGACATGAACTGATTCTGCGAATTGGTGAGTGTAAGAAATGAAGCTCTTAGTTCATCAGGCTTCTCCTGTTGTATAGGTGGTCTAAACTGCTGGGATGAAGTGGCTTGATTTTGTACCTGCTGGTTCTGGTAACCACCTTGATATGGTTACTGCTGGGGTTGATCGTTCCTCCATGAAAAGTTAGGATGATTGCTCCACCCTGGGTTGTATGTATTGGAGTTATACGGCCGCTGAAAATTCCCAACTACCTGCACCTGCTCCATTGGCTCATTATTGGAATCCACCGCTGTGCATCTGTTAAAGGAGTGCGGCCCACCATAAATCTCACAATTAATCGGCATCTGGACTGCATTCACAGACATGGTGTTCTGTTGCAGTTGCTTTGTCAAAAGGGCCACATGTGCATTCAGGGTAGTGATGACATCTAGTTCATGTATGCCCATAGCCTTTCTGCTGGTCACTGACTTGTCGTCTACCCCTTGATGATTGTTAGCAGCCATATCTTCCAGTAACTCATGTGCCTCATTGACACTTTTTCTCATGAAAGCACCCCCTGCTGTCGCATCAGTGATGGTACGCGTAGCACCACTCAGCCCATTATAAAAAATGTGGACCAGCATCCACTTCTCTATGCCATGATGTGGACATTTCCTTTGCAGATCCTTAAATCGCTCTCACGCATCATAGAGTGACTCACCAACCACCTGGTAATAATTGTTTAACTCTCCCCTTAACTTTGTAGCTTTTGAATGAGGGAAGAACTTTACAAGAAACTTTTGGGCTAGGTCCTGCCAGGTGGTGACGGAGTTGGCAGACAATGAGTTCAACCAGCTCTTGGCCCTATCCCTAAGTGAGAACGGGAAGAGCCTCAGTCTAATGACATCGTCAGTAACACCATTGTACTTGAAAGTGGCACACAACTCCAGAAAGTTGGCAATGTGCATGTGGGGGTCTTCAGATGGCAATCCCAAAGCATGCGTGTTCTGGACCATGCTCAGGATGGCTGGCTTGATCTCAAAGTTGTTTGCCCCTATGACTGGGAGTCTGATGCACGTCTGTGCACCTGTGACCGTGGGCAGAACATAGTCCCCCAAACTTCTTTCCGCTGCAACAGGGATTGGCTCCCCTGCATTTTTAGAGACCTCATTGTTTGCCTCATTCTGATTCGCTGGTTGGTTTTCCATGGTTACCGTATCAGCTATCCTCTTATTTCGCCTGTTTAGTTTGCAGGTTTTCTCAATCTCATGGTTGAAAGGAACAAGTGTGTATGCCCCTCTTCTTCTTCGCATAAATTAGATCCCTGAAATAGATCAAAATCAACAAACAAATCAAGGCACACGGTTCTAATAGTAAAAAGAAATAAAAATAAAAGCCAAATTAAAAATTAAAAATAGACGGCTCGATATTAGAAGTACGCGAGTCCCCGGCAACAGCGCCAAAAACTTGTCAGGCGATTTTCACGCGCTTAACGCAAGTGTACGTATCGTCTCAAGTAGTATAGTCTGATAAGACCGAATATCGTCCTCAGAGACTGGTTTATAATTATCGTTCATCTATTTTATGTTATCTATTTGGCAATCGATAATTGAGTTTGGTTTTTGGTTAACTACTAGAGTAATTGCAAGAATTAATTAAACTATTTAAGTTGTAATCAGTTAAGAATGAATTAGGGATTTCAAAATCCTCGATTATCCACTATATTCAATCCTTAATGCAACTAGAATAACTTCTTCTTCTACGTTAAGATAACGGTTAACTAAATTGTCTTATATTCCGATTAGGACATATAATTACTCAACCCCAGTACAGAACCCTTCTATATTTCTATGATAGGATTTACCACATAGGAGGATTAGAGCGATGCTTTATAATGCTACACAAGTATCGAGTGCGTAGTCGCGATTTTAACCTATGTCTAGTCAATTACAGCATATCCAAATCTCTCCTCTCGGTTCTTTATTCGAAATCATATATATTATGATAATTAATGATCAATTAATTATCAAGCATTCATACCAATTATTGACTAAATCGTAATCAAGTGAAGAAGAAATCAAACTACTGCATTAATTCATGAATAGAAGTTTCAAGCGACTCATAAGGAAATCCCTAATAAAGTGTTTAGCTCATAGCCATTGTCACGCTAAGAAATAACACAAAATCCATACATAAACTGAATTAAAAATGAAAGAAAAGAAATTACTGCGAACTAAGTCTCCAATTGTAGTCTCCCTTGTTGTCTACTATGTTGTAGAATGACCTCTCCTTTCTCAAAGAATAATCCCTAGGGCTTTTGTATCTATCAAATTTCATACCCTATGGACCAATTTGTCTTTTGCCATTAAAATTCGGAACTGGATTTTTCATACCAGCGTCGCGGCCCTGCTGACTGGCGCCGCGGCGCTGCCTGTCTTTTGTCCAGGTCTTCATTTTCTGTCCTTTTCTGCCTCGAATTCTTCCTTTTATGCCCCTTTTTCATTCCTTTTCGCCATTTTGCCATTTTGGACCACTGTGACTCAAAAGAAAGAAAAACAAGCGTAATACTATACTAAACACAATAAAAATGAGTAAAATACTAATTAAAAATGACGCAAAAAGGGTATATAAAATATGTCTAACATGAACTTCAACATGAATGGAACAAAGGTGAATCTTCCAGAACTTCACAATATGTTAAAGACTTATGAATCATCTATTTCAAAGGGGAAGAATGTATTCATGGTGGGCTCATCTACTAGGTTCAAACCTAATGGTAGGAACAAGAAGAATAAGGGTAAGACTGATGCCAAAACCATAGTATTGAAACCCAAAGGAGGTGTTCAGAAGAAGCCTAAGTTGGCCAGGGACGTATGCCTAAACTGCAAGCAGGGGCGCATTGGAAGAAAGATTGCACCGCTCCAGGAGGAGACAAGGCACTAGGTGTTTCTGGACCTGCTGGACAAGGTATGTTTGTCATTGAGATTAATATGTCTATAAGTAACTTTCACTATTGGGTATTGGATACAGCATATGGCTCACATATTTGTAATAATGTGCAGAGCCTAATGGGCAGCATAAAGGTTAGATCATATGAGGTGGATACACGTTGGAAATGGAGCACGGGATGATGATGAGTGTGTGGAACTTATAGATTAGATTTACCTTTGGGTTTTACATTAGAACTTAATAATTGTTATTTTGTTCCCTCGTTTATGAGAAATATTATTTCCATTCCAACGTGACATTGAGGATTTTTCCTTTTATATTGCTAATGGCAGTTACTTACTAGCTCAATGGTATTATTTGTGGAAATGCTCCGCTTGTGAATGGTTTATATATTCTCAATTGTGATCGTGAAATTCTCAATGTGCAAAACAAATGAGCTAAAATAAATAATACAAGAAATCACCTACTTATGGCACTGTAGACTTGGTCATATCAATGAATCAAGGATAGCAAAATTAAGAAAGTTAGACTATCTGGAACCATTTGACTTGGAGTCCTATGGTGACTGTGAATCTTGCTTGAGAGGAAAGATGACCAACAAATCACTTTTTGGGAAAGGTGTGCAAGCCAAAAAGGTATTTGAGTTGGTACATACAGATGTATGTGGGTCATTTTCAACTCAAGCTAAGGGAGGTTATCCTTACTTCATTACTTTTACAGACGATTTTACAAGGTTTGGATATGTGTATCTTATGAAGCACAAGTCCAAAGCCTTTGAGAAATTCAAGAAGTATAAGTTAGAAATAGATAAACAACTTGAAAAGAGTATCAAGACTCTTCGATCAGCTCGAGGAGGTGAATATTTGAGTAGAGAATTTTTAGATTACATGAAACTTTATGGAGTCCAATCAGAATGGACACCTCCTGAAATACCGCAAATGAATGGCGTTGCTGAAAGAAGAAATCAAACTTTTATTGGATATGGTTAGATCTATGATGAGTTTTTCAGCTCTTCCAACATACCTTTGGGGCTATGCTTTACAAAACTCAATCTATATTCTGAATAGAGTTCCTTCAAAGTCAGTAGAGAAAACTCCATATGAGATATGACATGGCAAGAAGCATGCTCCTACACATATGTAAGCCTGGGGCTGCCTTGCATATGTAAAGAAGATGATTACTGGCAAGTTGGAATCTAAAAGTGAGAAATGTTACTTTGTGGAGTATCCTAAGGAAATGAGAGGATACTATTTCTATCTTCCTGGAGAACATAAGATCATTGTTTCTAGAAATGCAACTTTCCTTGAAGAAGACTATGTCTACAAGGAACATAGTTACAATAAGATAGAACTCGAAGAAAATCAAGAACCACAAAGCAATATGGAGGTTGAATCCTTGTCGAATAACATAGAAAACTATTTAGTAGGAGTATTTGGTGAAGGTGTGTTACTTAGAGTACAACTTTAGCCAGTAGGAGTGATGTGAGGATGGATACAGAAATACAAGATTATCATACAAAACTAATGGAAGATGATACAATGGTTGTACATCCTTCCATTCAGGAAACACATGTAGATGATATTCCTGAAAACTCTCATAGTGGTGGAAACACACAAGAACCTTCTCATGATTAGAATACAAAAACCACAAAAATGTAAAATAATCAACTATGTAGGTCCACTAGGACTCATCGTCGGCTTGAAAGACTTAATCTCCTTATTGAAAGTCAAAATGAGATAAATATTTTTTATGATGATGAGCCTACAACCTACGGTGAAGCTATGTTAGAAATTGACTTGCAGAGATGGCAAGAAGCCAAGAAATCAGAAATGGACTCGATGTATGTCAATCAAATTTGGAATTTGGTTGATTTGCCAACTGCGATTAGACTCATAAGATGCAAATGGGTCTTCAAGAAAAATATCGATGCATTTGTCAAGGTGCAAACCTACAAGGCTAGGTTAGTAGCAAAATGTTATAATCAGAGGCCTGGGGTCGATTATGATGAAACATTTTCTTCAGTTGCGAAAATCAAGTCCATTTGGATTTTGCTTGCATTAGCTGCATACTATGATTATGATATTTAGCAGATGGATGTTAAGACAACTTTTCTCAATAGTAATCTAATTGAGGAAGTGTATATGATACAACCTGAAGGTTTTATATCCAAGTAAAAACCCAAAGCAGTATGCAAGCTACAAAAGTCCATTTATGGCTTTAAGCAATCCTCAATGAGTTGGAATATTTGCTTTGACAAAGCTATCAAATTGTTTGATTTTGTCAGAAGCAAAGAGGATCCATGCATTTATAGTAAACTCAATGAAGGGAGTATTGTTTTCATTATCATATATGTAGATGACATATTAATAATAGGAAACGATAAGTCTCTAATGCAATCAGTGAAAGAATGGTTGTCCAGCACCTTCATGATGAAGGACTTAGGTGAAGCCTGTTACATTATTAGAATTAGGATCTACAGATATGGACCTAATAGTTTTTTAGGGTTGTCAAGTCTACATACATAGACAAAGTGCTAAGACGTTTCTCAATAGAAAACTCCAAGAGAGAGTGTCATCATATGGGTCAAGGCATCAAGTTATCTAAGAAGGATAGTCCTTCCACTATTACATAACTTGAACGCATGAAGAGGATCCCATATGCTTCAGTTATAGGATCAATCATGTATGTCATGACCTGCACTAGGCCAGATGTGGATTTTGCACTTAGCATGACTTATAAATTTCAGCAGAATCCTGGGGAAGAACACTAGAAAGCAGTCAAGAATATTCTTAAGTATCTTAGACGAACTAGAGAATATTTCTTAGTCTATGGTAGGAAAGAGAAGTTAGTCGCTACTGGGTACACTAATGTTGTCTTCCAAACAGATCTCCATGACTTCAAGTCACAGTCTGGATATGCCTTCATTTTCAATAGTGGAGCAGTAAGTTGGAAAAGTTCTAAGCAAGAAACCACTGCTGATTCGACGACTGAAGCCGAGTACATTGCTGGACCGAAAGCTTGTAAAGAAACTGTATCGATATTTGAGCTCTTAAAAGAATTAGGGGTTGTTCCAAGTGTCAGTCATCCAATAACGATATATTGTGATAACACTGGTGTGATTGCGCAAGCTAAGGAACCAAGATCAACAAATAGAAATAAGCATATACAGAGGATATACCACATACTTGGAGAGATGGTGAAATCTAAAAAAATAGATCTAGACTATAGTCCCGCATATGATAATCTAGCTGACCCATTTACTAAACCATTACGCATAATGGTCATTTCAAAAACATGAGTATTAGATATATTGGAAATTGACTCTAAGACAAGTGGGAGATTGAAAGTATATATGTCCTAGAGACAATCTATATTAGGAAAAAAATGTACTTAAACACATTCATATTATTATTAATGAGATTAATATTTATGGCATTTACAATTATTAAATTATTGTTTGATTATTTGCAATTATTCATATATGTGCATCCCTTGAGTTTACGTTGTCATTAATAGAGTGAGATATTAATGATACGACGTAACTCTCAAAATGACCTGGACTAATGATCATCGAGAATGAGATATCGGTGATATGCTATAAGTCGACATGTGGTATGCATCACATTCTTGGAGAATATAGTATGTCACACATCTGTGAGTAATAGTTACGTGTGATGGACACATAAATACTTTGGAGAAGTATTGGTATACCCTGTTGATAAACTATTTGTTATACATGTCTATAGTGTTATCGGCGTGTGGAATATAAAGGTCTTTTGACTTGAGGTCAATACGTACCTAGTTTATAGAATGATGTACTTTGATCAAGTTATAAGCTTAAACTCCTTCTGAATAAGATACGACTTGTGTTGGGTGCATCAGGATGTAAATCTAGGTGGTAGTTGAGCCAAGAATATGATTCATTCATCGATTGGAAATTCGAGAGATCACTCAACTTCTCAATGTTATTAGGTTGACTACAGTCACTGACCAGTGCAAGAGACATATTTAGAATATGATCTAGTTGTCAACAAACAAATGTAAGATAAAGTGATTAAGCCATTTGGATAGACACTTGACAAATCTCAAGCTTAATCGAGTGTGTCGCGAATGAAAGGAATTTATACTTTCACATAAAGGTTAAGTTTGTTGGATTCATATAAACGTACTTCACATATTGAGTTTGTCATATGACGCAATCTAGGAGTTTCGTTTGAACGTTAATTAGATTAATGTCGATATGTGGAGGCCTATAGGGTCACACAATATGCAATTGTTTTTCGATCTAATAGTGTATTGAGAAGGTATTACATATTCGATTGAGAATCAAAGTATTTAATTTATAATAATTATGGAATATTTCTATTGGATAGAAATTATTTAATTAAGTCAAATTAGATTTCAGATTTAATTAATGTGTTGGATATATTATATGGGTACTCGGATAAATACAGGGAAGAAATTGGACCAGAAATTACTGGCCCAAATTGGAGGTCTGGCCGTCCACTTGGACGTATGAAGTGGACCAATTGGGCTGGTCCACTGAACAAAATATGGGTCCAGGTCTTCCTGTTTAGGTTTGTCCTGAACTCCTATATATACAACACATACCTCATAATTATTAGTTTACAGAAAATAAATTCTCAGTTCCTAAAGCAAGATTTCTTAGCTTCCTTGATTAGGAGATACAATGGAGTTGAAACTTGTAGTCGGTGAGACAAATCGCGTGGATACCTTAGTAGTGAATCCAGCGCGGGAAAATCTGTAATATTTCTTTTACTATGTTTTGAACATAAATGTGATTATCGTATAAGTCATGTCAGGATCATTGTTGGGTAAGTAAAATTTTAAACTTTCGATGTGCTTACAAACCCAACAAACCCCAATATATATATTGGCATTGTAGTACTGAGGGTTGTACTAGTGATCGTTTTTCCTTTTGTTATTTGTTGAAGAGAAATATACCACATTTGTAAGGGATGAGATCATTGGACTCCTTATAAGGCTTGAGCATTCCTTCGCCCTTTGAGTTAGCTTTTGGGGTGTGAGTTAGGTCCAATGTCTAATTGACATGGTATCAGATCCCTCACCCAGATTTGAAAATTCTTTTTATCTGAGGTTTTACTATCCGGCGTGGAGCGTGCACATCCATGGACCCAGGATATTTCCACCCTTTTAATCGATCTGGGGCATTTCACCCTCCTCGTCCGAGGACCCACATCGGATGAGTCCGACTCTAATATCATGTTAAATTAGGCATTAGGCCAAACTTACACCCCAAAAGCTAACTCAAAGGATCCGTAGGGCATTTCACCCCCTCATCCGATGTAGTATATTTATCGTCAACATTCTTAATTATTAATTCTATATAACTTTTTTCTTTCTTTACCATGTTAATTAATTAATTTATTTAGGATAGAAAATGATGTTAATATTATTAGGACAACTAAAATAGAGACTAATATATAGAGCGTATACCCGCAAGGGTAGCCAAGTTGGTGGAGTAGGAGAGCGCGGGACCGAAAGGTCACGAGTTCGATTTCCCCTGTCAACATCTTCTTGGTTGAGTCTGTCACACATGGCTTGCCAAGTGTGGTTTACCTGACTGACGTGGTTTGCAGGCTATTGCGTCAGTCCGAGTGTTTAGTCAGTGCGCACTTATAAAAAAGTAGCGGCTGCGGGTTCCCCCGTCATAAAATATATATATATATATAGAGAGAGAGAGAGAGAGAGCGTATTAAAATAAAACCAACAAGTAACCAACACTTTTACTAAGTGTTTATGCAGGTACCCGGAGATCATCTTGTGCAGAAGGCCTAAAAAGGGCTAAAAGATGTCCCGGAGTTTTATTTTATGTCGCATTTAATTTTAGTTTTATTATTCTGTATTGCACTTTATTTTAATTATAAATTATGAAAAATGCTTAGAATAGGTAGAATAAAAAAGGCAATAAATAATTAACCTAGGTTTGAACGAATAACCGCAAGTTAGCGGATCTTAAAAGATGTCTAACCCCTTCCCTTTAGGATAATAAAGAACCCTGATTCAGAATATCATTAATTTCGCAGACCATTAAATGGAGATTAATTACAGTATTTTTATTGCAATTAATCAAGTGTCCTAATTCACTTAACTAATTAGGTGGCGACTCCTCAAAATCAACATTATTGCTCCATCCAGGAAACCGCGCCAAAGATCAACGTTGCGGATACCGTTCAGACCCCGAGGTCAAAAACGGGCGCGACAGCATCCAAAGATAGTGGCCCAGTGGCCATTAGTCAAATTTGTGGCCTTAGGGTCACAAGTTCGATTCTCGGCGGATACGTTCTCCGGGGCATATGTCTCGTATTAAACCCTGGTAGCTTAACCGCGCGGGCATGTTGCAGTGTGGGTTTGATACTCCTCGCACAATCCTGGGCCTGACCTTGTAGCATTGATCCGTTGGTGGCGATCAGACACTGAATGCGGGGCGCACATCCCGCGATTTACCTGGCGGTGGCGGCTAAAAACGGATTCCATTCACCTCCAGGAGCATAGTACCAATACTTGTACAGGTACTAGCGATATGCGAATACTAAGGCCACCCCGAGACCTGGATTATCAAAAAAAAAAAAAAAAACAAACCAAGAAGATCCCCAGATC
The DNA here is from genome assembly GCA_029844215.1 of Przewalskia tangutica. NCBI lineage: Eukaryota > Viridiplantae > Streptophyta > Magnoliopsida > Solanales > Solanaceae > Przewalskia > Przewalskia tangutica. The sequence goes on along the minus strand of CM056725.1, from coordinate 12,969,444 downwards.
TCCCTAAATCCTACGTTCCCTAAAGCCCAAAAACAGAATTAGTGTGTCATTTTCATGTTTTTCTTTTAAGTATTGAGTCAAGATCTAATTGATTTTTTATGTTTTCTTACAAAGATATTTGAGTATGACTCTTTGGACAGAACACAAGGTGGGGTACAATTAAATTTCGTACTACTTCTTTTCTAACACGACAATAAAATGAATCTAGACATAATATGTAATTGTCAGTTGTAACTAGACGCGGAGAGTCGATAAATCATTTTTCCCATTTCTGACATATTTTGATTTGCGTATCTACTAAAATAGACCAACAAATTTGTTGAAACATTTAATTTTTAAACAATGCACGGCTCTGAAATTTATCTGTTAGTTATTTATAAAAAAATATATTTCAAGATCTGATAACTTAATTAAGACAGGTCAATGTTGTCTGCTATGACAGGTAACATCACATTGTATTATTAAGTTGTACATCGTCTTATATGACACCAATATTAATGAAAGACTCCTCAAGGAAGATTAATAATATCTTACATATATAATACACGGAAAAGAGTCAGATATGCCTTAGCCTATATGATATTGCGCTTCGTTTTAAATATTGTGCCAATTATGTCCTTATTGTTATAAAACAATGAACTCAAGCAAGAAGATGGGGTATCTCTATTTATAAGAGAAATTAAACTGGGTCCCAAAGTTATTGGCTCTAATTTCTCTCCTTAAGATAGACATTCACTATCTTCTAATATTATCCATAACACTCCTCCTTGGATGTCTATTTTGATAGATACTATGTCTTTAAAATTTTACTAGAAAAAACCCAATGAGAAAAATTCCAGTGAAGGAAAAATAGTATATATTTCTAATAATACATATTTTGGTTGCCTCATTAAAAACCTTACAAGAAAACTCAATGAGACAAAACCTTATACGGAAAAAAGAGTACAACATGTATTAACTCCCCCTGATGAGAATTTCAGTCCAAATGCTTGAGTCTTTGCATTCCAATCTTGTGCACCATCTTCTCGAAAGTTGTTGTTGGTAGAGACTTAGTGAACAAATCAGCCATATTATCGCTTGAACGAATTTGCTGCACGTTGATATCACAATTCTTTTGGAGCTCGTGTGTGATGAACAACTTTGGTGAAATGTGTTTGGTCCTATCTCCTTTTATGAATCCCCACTTCAATTGAGCAATGCATGCTGCATTATCTTCATATAAGGATGTGGGTATTTTATCACATTTCAGACCACATTTTTCTCGAATGAGATGTATCATTGACCTCAACCATACAACTTCTAGGCTTGCTTCATGAATTGCTATTATCTCAGCATGATTTGATGAGTAGCTACGATAGACTGTTTTGTAGATCGCCAAGATATGACAGCACCCCCACATATAAACACATAGCCTGTTTGAGATCTAGCTTTGTGTGGATCAGATAAATACTTTGCATCGGCATAACCAACAGGACCGGGACTATAATTATTAGAATAAAATAAGCCCAAATCAATAGTCCCTTTTAGATACCGCAATATGTGTTTAATTCCGTTCCAGTGTCTCATTGTAGGAGCACAACTATATCTTGTTAAAACATTAACTGAAAATGCTATGTCCGGTCTTGTGGTATTGGCAAGATACATTAGTGCACCGATTGCACTAAGATATGGTACTTCATGACCAAGAATTTCTTCATTCTTTTCTTGAGGTCGGAATGGATCTTTATTCACATCAAGTGATCAAACAATCATCAGAGTACTTAATGGATGTGCTTCATCCATATAAAATCGTTTCAACACTTTTCTGTATATGCAAATTGATGAACAAAAATACCATTTGTCAAATGTTCAATTTGCAAACCAAGGCATAATTTTTTCTTTCCAAGATCTTTCATCTAAAATTCCCATTTTAAATAATCAATCGCCCTTTTGAGCTCTACAAGAGTTCCAATGAGATTTATGTAGTCAACATATACAACAAGTATTACAAACTCCGATATTGTTTTCTTTATAAAAATACATGACCAAATGGCATCATTTGTATAACCTTCCTTTAACAAATACTCACTAAGACTGTTATACCACATGCGTTCGGATTGCTTTAAACCATACAATGATCTTTGTAATCTGATTGAGTGTATTTCTCGAGACTTTGAACTACATGCTTCAGGAATCTTAAATCCTTCAGTAATTTTCATTTTCAAGTGTTCCTTAGAGATAAGTTGTGACCACATCCATTAAATGCATCTCAAGTCTCTCATGGACAACGAAACTGATGAGATAACGTAACGTTATTGCATCCATAACGGGTGAATACGTCTCTTCATAATCGACATCAGGCCTTTGTGAAAATCCTTGTGCAACAAGGCGTGCCTTATATCATTGTATCTCATTTTTTTTCGCACAAAAACCCATTTATAACCAACAGACTTAATACCATTAGGTTTTTGGACTACATGTCCAAAAACTTCCCGTTTGGTAAGTGAATTTAACTCTGATTGAATTGTATCTTGCCATTTTGGCCAATCACATCTTTCTCAGCATTCTTTAACAGATTGGAGTTCAAGATCCTCACTATCTTGCATAATTCTAGTTGCAACATTATAAGCAAAGACACAATCCACATTTATTTCCAAGAGATTCAAATTATTCCTAACATCACTTGAGTTTATTGATATTTCTTCATTTCTTGAGTTTGAGGCTCATTGATTTCTTCAAGAATATCAGGATTGGTCAAATCTTACATTTATTTATGATATTCTTTCTCAGTGTCATCTTGACCATTTATTTTTATTTTTCTAGGATTTCGATCCTTAGAACTCAATGGTCTACCACGCTTCAGGCGTGCTTTGGACTCATTTGCTATGACACTAGTGATGTTCCTACATGGACAATAATTTGAATTGAGATATTCTCTGCATGGATATGTGATTTGGTAATCCTTTTCAAATTTATAAATGCGTCCGACATTTGATTTGCTATTTTCTGCAAGTAAATAATCTTTTGGACCTCTTGCTCATGAATAGAAGCACGTTGATCAAGGTGAGATAATGATGGATTATTCCACAAAATTTTCCTTTTTATTTCATTATTCTCTCCCCCTAATTTTGAAAAAATTATCTCATCAAATCGGCAATCATCAAATCAAGCAGTGAATTAATCTCATGTTAATGGTTCAAGGTAGCGAATAATGGAGGGTGATTCAAACCCAACATATATTCCTAATCTTCTTTGAGAGTCCATCTTGGTGCGATGTGGTGGTGCTACAGGCATATATACGGCGCATCCAAAAATTCTTAGATGAGATATATTAGGTTATTGACTCAAACCAATTGCAACAGAGAAAAATTATGATAATTTGTTGGTTTGAGACGAACAAGCATTGTTGCATGCAAAATAGTGTGACCCCAAACAGATGTGGACAACCTTGTTTTCATAAATAATGGTCTTTCTATCAACTACAGACGTTTAATTAATGACTCTGCAAGACCATTTTGAGTGTGAACATGAGCTACAAGATGTTCAACTTTTATCCCAATTGATAAACAGTAATCATTAAATGCTTGGGATGAAAACTCTGCAGCATTATCAAGGAGAATAGGCTTTATCGGATTATCAGAAAATTGTGCCCTTAATCGAATTATTTGTGCTAGTAATTTCGCAAACGCCAGGTTGCAGATGATAGTAGGCACACATGAGACCATCTAGAAGAAGCGTCTATTAGGATCATAAAATATCTAAACGATCCACTAGGTGGGTGAATAGGTCCACAAATATCCCCATGTATACGTTCTAAAAATTCAGGGGATTCAAACCCAATCTTTGTAGGTGATGGCCTAATAATTAACTTTTCTTGATAACAAGAAGGACAAGAAAATTCATTGTTTAAAAAAATCCTCAGGTTCTTTAATGGATGCTCATTTGGATTTTCTATAATTCATCTCATCATTATAGATCCAGGGTGTCCCAGTCGATCATGCCAAAGTACAAACATATTGGAGTCAGTAAACTTCGGGTTTACGACAGAGTGTGCCTCAATCACACTAATTTTGTCCAATATATGCCAGAGGACAAAGCAGGAAACTTTTCTATAACAACTTTCTGGCCAGAGACATCCTTGGTGATACCAATATATTCAAGATTTATTTCATCCATTGTTTTAATAAGGTATCCATTTTGACAGATATCTTTAAAACTTAATAAGTTCCTTCGGAATTTAGGAGAGAACATGACATCATTTATAATGAGTTTCGTTCCCTTAGGAAAAATTATGATGGCTCTTCCGGAGCGTTCAATCAAGTTGGTACTACCAGAAATGGTATTATAACATTTGCCTTACCCATAAGTAAATGAGAAAAATATTTCTTGTCTTTGAATATCGTATGTGTGGTAGCAGAATCAATCAAACAAATGTCTTTATAATTGTATTTTATTCCAAACTTGCTTTGAGAATTATCCATATTTTTAAATAGAGCGACATACACAAAATAAAATAAATACACATTAAATACTAGTACTCTTGGAACGTAAAGAAATGAAGTAATACAACACTAAGTTAAATATTCAATTAATACAAAAGAACGTTCAGGTTGAAGTAAAGTCATATTAGAGGGAGTCAATCAAAAGACAGTTTATAACTATAACTAGTAATAAATGTTACATGATATAAATAAGTACAACAAGCATGTGAAGAGATTTAGACATAATAACTCAAATTATCATTTTGCTTTAATTAGGAAAAATAAAGGCTTATGAATTGGAAAGCCAAAAGGATACATAAAGTAAATTATATACATATATGTGGCATTCCAGAAACATGAGATTCATATAAAATTATTTTATTTTTCTTAACAAAATATGGAACAGTGCATTTAGTTTTGACATAGTATTATTTAAAAATATGCACGTGACAGATCAGTACTGAATGGACATCAATAACTCCAAATTGGGTTAGACCAAAATTAAAAAGTGAGCACATTAATTATTATTTTTTCACTTAACATTCAGAAACAAGATACAAATTCCAATAATAAAATAATATTTAATCAAAACAGAATCAGATTAAATAACTAACCATAGATCTACTCTAATTAATACAAATTTAAAAACTAGTATTCATGCAAACAACTACTGTTACATGATCTTTTATTCACTAACTACCACGACTAGAAAAAAAATTAAAACAAACAACTTAATCATCTCTAACCACAGAACCATCACCAATCAAGTGATCTATCTTTCCTTCAGGATGCTCAAAGAAATATGTTATATCCAAGTGTGTGATGTCAAGTTGATTTTCAGAGATAAAATTCGCTTCGGGATTTTTCTCTTTCCTTTCTATTGATGCTTGATAAAGCTCAACCAAGTGCTTTTCCGTACGACATGTACGTGACCAGTGTCCACTCTCACCACATCGATAGCATTTATTTTATGAGTCACGTATTTCTGGTACTTCATGCCTCTCATCCTTCTCTTTCCCCTTATGATAGTGATTTTTCTTTGATGAATGATTAACATCAAGGAAATAATTTCTTCCTTGACCATTATCACGACCATGACTGGGGCCATGACGTTTTCCACGCCTAGAGTAGTGGGCGTACACCTCATTCACTTCGGGGAGTGGTGCAGCGCCAGGAGGTCGACTCTCATGATTTTTCATCAACAAATCATTATTTTGTTCAGCTACTAGAAGGTGATAAATCAAAATACTTTGTGAAACCTTTCTCTCGATATTGTTGATGGCATGAAAGGTGGAGAACGTCTTTTCTAGCATATCGGAATCACTAATCTTTTCTCCCCACAGTGTCAATATAGAAGTAATTGTGAACATCTCAGAATTGTACTTCATAACTGATATGAAATCTTGTAGTCTTAGATTGATCCATTCATATCGTACTTTTGGGAGGAAGACCATCTTCAGGTGGGCATACCTTTCTTTCAAGTTTTCCATAAAACAAGCGAATCCTTAATAGTAAGATATTCAATCTTCAGGGCCTCATCAAGGTGATGACGTATGAATATCATAGCCTTGACGTTTTCTTGATTGGATATTTTATTTTTGTCTTTAATGGTGTCTCCAAGACCCATAGCATCCAGATGGATTTCAGCATCTAGCACCCATGATAGGTAGTTCTTGCCCGAAATATCGAGGGCAACGAACTCAAGTTTTGTAAGGTTAGCCATAAAATAGACAGAATAAAAATAGTATCTTAGCCTCCAAAAAAAATTCTTGAAACTGTAGAGTCTCGTGTTGATAACGTGTTATAAAACAATGAACTCAAGCAAGAATATTTGTAGAGAAAGAGAGAAGAGAACTCTTATTTCTTTTAAGGATGAAATACAAGGATAGAGGCATCTCTATTTATAAGAGAAATTAAACTTGGTCCCAAAGTTATTGGCCCTAATTTCTCACCTAAAGATAGGCATCCACTATATTATAATATTATCCATAACACTTATCATTATGTTTTGCTTATACTTGTGCCCTTAAATTTAATACAAACCTGGAAAAAAATATTATAAGGCATATTTGTTGAGTTTCACATAGTATAGGGGCATATTTGATCAATTGAAAACCATCAATATTAGGCAGTGGTGTTTGATCCAGTTTCTGGAGTGAATTTCCGAGAGCACTCTTGGTGATTCTTTTCTTTGTAATCTGGATACCGATACTCTGAAGTTCCTCCTCTATTTATAGTATGAAACGTCCTTGAAATTCTCACTGATTGGTTGCGGAAGTTGAGAGAAAATAGGTAGCATCTTGGACCGATTCAACCTCCATGAAATCCTCAACTATATTGACTTGATCTTCACGTCGCTTTCCTTCCAAGCTTGACTTCTTCTTTTCTCATATTTTAAACACAACTTTCTGGTTAGCTTGTCTATGTCATTTTTACCTCACAGTAACACTCACTGATTTGGCCGGAAGAATAGGTAAAATCGTTTATAGAAATGTTGTATATGATGTTGTCACAACACTGCAGACAACTTCCTTATATTCATAAGCGATGTTGTCCTGACTGATTACGTGTGTTGTCACAACACTCATCCAACATCAATAATCTCCCCCCTTTTTACCTTTCTTTACAAAACTCCATACAAACCTAAAAATGCCTAGGCTACTGATTCTAGATGTTGTCCTAACAATCTAAAAATCAGTAAGATTGTGGCCATGCTCCCCCTCAACCTGCACTTACAAATTCCAAGTAATTTTGTATCGATGATTGAGTTAGATAGAACTTGTGTCTATTAGTCGTGACTTGTATACAACACATCTGTAGATAGACAAAAACTAATAGTCATCTCATTTCCACAGAATATTAAATATTTACAGACCAGAACATTTTTCCAGTTTCCAACAAAATAGTACAAACCATCAAGTCACAACAAGATATCAACTCGTATCACATTCACATAGTCATGTTACCTTTATCTAGATTGTGTTGTGTCACAGTAGCTTCCAGTTGCTTTCCGTTTGACAAAAGAATCTGCAATCAGCTCCACCATCTACTCATTTATCTCCTCTTGGCACTGGCAGCCATCTCCCCCTGCATTCTCCCCCTGCATCATTATCTGTACTTGGCATTGCTTCAGCATTATCATCATCATCTCCCTTTTTTTTATGAAGAAAGGATGTCCACGTAGTAATTCCTGGCTCGAACTAGTTCTTCAATTTGTCTATTGAGATCAGAGATATGCTTTTATATCCATTATTTGGACATGAATAACTGATTCTTTTCTGTGTTGCCTGGAATGTTGGCAACATTTGATGCAGTTTATGTGTTCTAGTTCTCATTCTTCCAAGGCAGATCAATAATTTTGTCCCTACTATTTAACACTGCTCTATTTACTGAGTATACTTCCAATGCAGGACTCAGCTTATCCCCCTTTGGGAACTTAAACCCTTGATTGAGTAAGATTTGATAGATTAAGGAGGAATGTGAAAGGACCGGGTTATTTTTCCTTTCTGCCAGATTGGTAACATGATCAAATATGATAGTTCTTAAATCAACTCTGACATTCTTTCCTATTTTTTACAGCAGTGTTGCTTGCTCTAGAGTCACTACATTCTCATTTAGAGAAGGTAGGCAGTTAAATATAGCAAGCTTGTGCAGAGTTGTGAACAAGGCAGTCAATTTGGATACATGACTCTGAGGTGCCCAGACTGTGATCGAATTCCCAGTAAGGTATTTAATCATAGAATTTAGCTCATCAGTAGTGGGATTATGCTGAGTAATTTTCTCATGTGTGGCTATCCCTAAAGTGGTGTTGATGATTTCTGGTGTAAAATTATATACCTTGTTATATAAGTACACTTTTTCAAATTTCTTTGAGTTGTTGTCTTTAACAACATGTGACAAATTACCATAAAACACTCAAATCACTTTATCACAATAGGGGTTTTCCCAGTTACATAACTCAATAAATTTCTACTACTAAAAAAATCAACTAGGCCATTGTCAAAGAATGAATTAAGTTCAATGACTCTCACTGCTCTAATTATTCTATTTTTAAACCACTTCCAAATATCAGCAAATGATTTAGTTTGGAACATGGGAGAGTAAGCCATTACCTCAGAATCTAAATCTGATTCTGGATTGATGTCATATGTTGAGGTGTGTGCAGGTGTTTCCTGGGATGTTGGGGTAACATAGTCTGTGTCCACTGATGTATTTTTGTCTGTTGCCTTCGATGTTGAGGCAACATTCGAAGCAATATTTTTGTATATTCGTCAGACTTGCTTTGGAATAAACCTGATTAGAAGTGTGTTGTTAGACACTTCATCTTCATCACCTTCAGGTGCAGCTGGTGGACTGTTTGTGGATGGTGTTCCTGGAATGTCATACATATTGAAATCAGAGTCAGTGTTGCTACTGCTGCTTGAGACAACAGGGAAAGTCGACTCAACTCTGGATTTCTTAGTAGACTGATTTTCACGAATAATGCTTTAGAAAACCCTTTTCGACCTTCTAGATAGAAAGGTCGATGTTGAATGTCTAGTACCTAGGTTTGAAAATTTTGATGTTGCATCAAATTCAATAGGATTGTCAATGTCACATGGGTAGCTCATATCTAATGGTTCATCCGAACCTATAAGAAGCATTGCTCGTGAAAAATCTTCTGGGTCAGGTTTTTGGTTATTAATTGGTACATAGTGTTTGTATACCATTTTCTTTTGTGATGGGTTGATCAACATTGGAGTGTTTTCTTTTGTGTTTGAGGATTTTGGAGAAATAGATATAGGAGAGGGTTTAGAAGAATTTGGGGTTTTATGGAAGATTTGATTTGAAAAAAGGTGTTTTGATCCTTGGGCTTCCATTGATTTGAACCGGTGGTGACTTGATGTGACTAATAGAAAACAAGTGGGATGTTTCATAATTATGACACACTTTATACACATTACAACTTCTTCCCCCTTAAACTTAGGTAGTGTAGATGAATTGAATCTTTTACACCTAACACAAAGGGATAACATAGCACACAACATCATTCAATTTTGGAATTAAAAAAACTATCACAATCCATATTTAACGGAATTTTGACGTTACAACAGAATACAAATAAGTCAAAAAAATGATCAATATACTGGATGGTGATGTTGTTACAATGTTGACAACATTTTGAACAACACAAGTAATATGAAACTTCAAGGACTTACGTATTTGGCAATCATATTCTGTATATATTCCATATGAAATTGATCCCTGGACCAATGTTATATTGTCTCATCATATTCTTAATCAAATTAATTGAACACATACATAATACTTTTATAAAAAATAAAAATAATTTATAAGGTATTTTCAACCTTCTTTGAAGCATATGGTACTCCTATAAAAATAGGAATGATACCAACTTTAGAGTTTTGCTCTTTTTGTAATATAGTCAAATTTTATGTAGAGGCTTTGTCTTCTTATGATACTCCCTTTTTATGTTATATATAATTGATTTATATATACCATCGCAGAGAATAATATCGTATTCAGAACTTGTCCTTATGGAATCATATTTGAGTGATCAAAACTATGAACAATTCTACAATATCTACCATGTACATTGACACAGCAGTAAATGTTACCCATAATGTTGCGACAACATTTAAGATATCTACCTAAATTGTCTTGTTTTTAGAGAAAACATAGACCAAGAGATTTCTCCAAATTAGAAAATCTCTCATGATCTAGAGCTTTGGTTAAGATGTCAGCTAGTTGATGAAGTGTATCAACATGTTCAATCTAAACTAGCTGTTTTTTGAGTAAGTCTCTTAAAAAATGATGTCTTATGTCTATGTGTTTTGTATGTGAATGCTGGATAGAATTTTTAGAAATATTAATTGCATTCAGATTATCACAATACAAAATCATAGAGTTTCTTGATAGGTTATAGTCATCTAGCATGTGTCGTAGCCAAATCAATTGAGCACAACAACTTTCGGCTGCCACATATTCAGATTCGACAGTCGAAAGAGAGACACCGTTTTATTTCCGACTATATCATGAAACTAAGTTATTGCCTAAATAGAAACAACCGCCACTAGTGGTTTTTCTATCATCTACATAACCGGCCCAATCTGAGTCACTATATCCTATTAGATTAGGATTAGTATCCTTGGTGTACCAAATACCTAACTCACTTGTGCCGGAGACATATCTAATGATACATTTTACACATTTAGGTGGGATAATTTGGGACAGTCTTGGAACCTAGCACAAACACTAAACATAATGTCAGGGCGACTAGCTGTAAGGTATAGAAGACTATCTATCATTGATGGATATAATGTTGGGTCAACATCATTACCAACATCGTCTTTGCATACCTGTTGTGTAGAGCCCATTGGTGTCCTCACATGTTTTACGTTTTCAAGTCCAAATTTTCTAACCAGATTCTTGGCATACTCTAGGTAAGATTTTGAAGTCAATCCAAAAACAATGTCGTCGACATAGATTTGAGCAATCACTACATCTACGCCGTGTTTTTTGATGTACAATGTTCTATCGGCTTCTCCACGGATGAAACCAAAGTCTATAAGGAAGTTTGTTAGATTACCATACCATGCACGAAGGGCTTGTTCTAACCCATAAGGCCTTCTTGTATACATAATGTGGATGGTGGGGATCGTCAAATCATTTCGGTTGTTTAACATAAATTTCCTTGTACAAATAACTATTGAGAAATGCTCCTTTAACATTCATTTGATGCAAGGTAATTTTAGGTAGCAAGTAATAGCAAGTAATAATCGTATTGACTCAATTCTAGCCATCGGTGCAAAGGTTTCGTCGTAGTCGATTCCTTCAACATGTATGTAGCCTTGAGCAATAAGACGAGCTTGGTTTCGAACAACTGTCCCTAATTCACCTGATTTGTTCTTGAAAATCCACTTGGTTCAAATAACATTTGTGTTGTTAGACATGAAACCAAGTCCCAGACTTAATTTCAGATAAACTGTTCAAGCTCTTCTTGCATTGCTTGAATCCAAAAATTATTTTTTAAAGCTTCCTCAATGTTCTTTGGTTCAAAGGTAGATATGAGACAAGAAAGACTAACATGTTGGTATATGGTGGACATACACACATACCTTACAATTTCGCGATAGTTGATTGGTTCTTTCTCTCTTGTACACATCCTCTCAAAAACTCCCCCTATCACTTGATCAGGTGGATGGTTCCTTCTAATCCTTGATAGAGGGTCTCGTCTTACTTGGTCATGCAATTCAGTTACAAACTCCTCCTCCACTTCAACCTCTATGGTCTCTTCTTATGGTTCAGATGTTTCATTTGATGTTGTGACAACATTTGGGACAACATCTGCTTCTTCAGTTTATTACTCTTTTTCTACTGTAACCACAATGTTATCTTCTGATGACTTCCCTAAGATATCCACAAGATCATCAAAGATAACATTGCCATACTCTTGTATGGTCTTAGTTATCAAATTGTATATCCGGTAAGAATGACTGTTCTGTGAATAGCCACTAAATATCCCTTTATCATATTTTGAGTCAAATTTCACCAATTGGTCCCTGTCATTTAAAATGTAGCAGACACACCCAAAGACAAGAGAGTAACACATAATTGGTTTCTTTCCATTTAAAAGTTCATAGGGAGTCATTCTGGTACCTGGCCTTAAATAAACTCTATTAGTAATGTGACATGCAGTGTTTAGGGCTTCTGCCCAAAACCTTTTCGATAATTGTTTAGAACTTAACATTACTCTAGTCATTTCTTGCAATGTTCTATTCTTCTCAGTTACCCCATTCTGTTGATGAGTTTTAGGTGTCAAGAATTCATGAAAGATATCTTTCTTTTCTCAAAATTTAGCAAAATATTAATTCTCAAATTCCTTTCCATGATCGAATCTGATCCGAAAAATGGGAGAACAAAACAAGTTCCTAATCCTAGAGTATAACACTTTAAACATGTCAAAAGTTTGTGATTTTTCTTTTAGAAAATAAATTCATGTATATCTAGAAAACTCATCTACTATCACAAAGGAATATCTCATACCTACTAGGTTGTCTACTTCAATAGAACACATAAGATCCATATGTAATAATTGAAAACAATGAGACGTACATGAGTGTTGTCCGTCGTGTTGGATAACATTATGGGGAACACGAGTATGCTTACCTTTTAAACAATCTTCACACACTGTCTTATCCTTTGGGTTCAGCTTGGGAATGCCTTTAACAACTTTATAAGAGATTAATTTCTCCAAGTTGCGATAATTAGCATGTCCCGACTTTTGATATCATAGTGTTGTGTCACTGGTCCTTGCAGAATTGCAGAATTTTTGTCCACTGATGAGATAGCAATTGTCTCCAGTTCGGGTACCTGGCATAACATATTTATTGACAGGATATGTAACTCTACATTTACGTTTGTTGAATTTTACCTCGAGATCATCGTCACATAGATGACTTATGCTAAGTAGATTAGCCACTAAGCCTTCTACATGAAGAACATTCTTCAAGGATGGTACGTCAGGAACATTGAGGGTTTCTCTACCAATTATCCTACTCTTGCTTGCCCCACCAAAGGTCACGTATCCTCCGTTGAATGCATAATAATATTTCAATAAGATTTCGGTACATGTCATGTGTCCTGAACAACCACTATCGAAATACCAAGAACGTGTAATGTTAGTAAGTAGAGAAGTTATGCATACATTACAACACAACTTTAGTTTAGGTACCCACACTTTTTCAAAACTCTTCTTTTTTCTGTTCTCATGCTGATTGCTTCGAATGTTGTTAGCAATGTTGGACAACATTGGTGATGACATCTTCAGCAACGATCTGAGCACAGAGTTTTGAAGTTTGTAGCAGTAAGATATTAGATGACCTAACTTCTTACAGTAGTTGCATCTAAACTTCAATATATCCTTAGTGTTATGTGAGTTATTTTTAGCCATGTGTGTTTCTTTAACAAACTTTATCTTCTCACTTTTACTATGGATCTTAGAATTTTTTGGTTTATGAGGTGATAAATACCCAAGCCCAGCTTGTGTCGGATTGCTGAAGTTTAAAATTTCGTCCAACTTAGAGGTCTCCGTGTTGAGCCTTTGGAACGTGGTCTCAGCCAAATTCAATCTTGCACGGATCTTACCAAGTTCTAGGTCTTTCTTGGTAAGTGCTACCTCTAACCGGTTAATAGTGCCTTTAAGATTGTTATTTTCAAGAGCCAAAGATTTTGCTTTTGAATTTAGTTGCTCAGATTCTGTGATCAAGGCTATACACAGATCTTGTAATTCCTTTATCACTTCATCTTCAGAGTCGACTAGATCAAGGTTTATAGCTTCACATGAAGAAATTAACCACTAAAACTGTTATACCCCGTAGTTCCGACCCTACGTAGGAGAGCGTACGAAAGTATGTAAGACTTAAAATTTTTTTTTAAGGATAGGTTGACGGATTGTTCCGGGCGAGTTTTAGTCAACTTTGAGGCGGGTTATGACCCGATTCATTGAGAGTTCCTAAGTATTTTAAAAGCCTAGGGCGTAGTTCGTTGAGTCTAGATTCCAACGCAACCAACCGTTCGTCGATAGGACGTCAGAGTAGGAAGTTATGAGAATTACAAGTTCGGCGCAATGGACGTAAATGTGTTTCGTGCAAACGTGGCCGCGCGGCCGGAAGGTGCCGCGCCGAAGATCCGAGGGTCCGCAGGAGTTGCAGCCGCGCGCCGGAAGCGGTGGCCGCGCCGAGGCGGGAATTTTAGGCGGAAAAACTTAGAAAAGTCCGATTTCTCTTAAAAGGCCATGAGGTGATGTTGTCCCCATCCGATTTTCTCACATGCAATATATTGACCAAGACTTGGTCATTCTTCCCATCTTTCATCTTCACACTCTCTCTCTCTCTAAAATCGCTCCTCCTCTCTCTAGAAAATTTAGCTCTCCTTCTCTCTAGAGTTTTAAGAAGAAAGAAAAGCCTAGGAAAATCAAAAGGTGTGCAAGAAAGGAAAGGTTATTACAAGCTTCAAGACTATTGTGGTGGTATTCTTGGAGTAGAGGCTAGCAATTGTTGGAATAAATTGGCTAAGAGCTTTAAGGTAACATTTCTTCCTTTAGAATTAGTTCTAAGTGTTGCATGTTTAGAAGAAAGAACTTGTGGTAGTAAATAATGCTCATAGAATCATTGCATGCTAGAAATGTAGTTTGGTTATGAAAATGGGTTAAGAGGAGATATTAAGCATGTGGTAGCCTAAAAACTTCTTTAGGATTGTTAAGTGAATTGTTGGATTGATTGAGCCTTAAAACGTGGTGTTTTGATGGTAAATTCACTTGAGAAAGGTGGCAAAGTATGTAGAAACAAAGGAAATGTCACGAATTTTCAGAGAAAGATAGAAACTTGTGTTTCGGGGTTAATAGACGCCAGACCTTTATAGGTGAAAGTACTAAGAGTAGCGTATTCTACTCGAGGAGTGGAAAGGGCCAAGGTTGTAGTACTCGAGCTTTTTGCTTATTGTCGATAATCGCCGCGAGGTATGTGAAGCTTTCCTATCTCTCGAGCACGAGTATTTGTATCTATGTAGTACTAGACGACAAGATTTAGTATTCTTACTTGTTTTAAGTATATAAAGACTTGTTTCGCTTTATGAAGTATAAGTCCTCGTTAAGGGAAAAGTATGATTTCACAAAAGTATAGAGTACTTGGTGGAAGTATTGAGTATTTTTCTAAAGATAAGAGGCTTGAAGTATTTTTGAAAGTTGTGTAAATTTGTTCAAGTATGAGTCTCTTGGTTAGTAAAAGAACGAAATGGTTTATAAGGAGTTATAACGGCTTTATGGGAAGTTAGTTATAACTACTTATGAATGGATAAGATGTCTTAAATTTCTAAAGCATAAAGTTAGTATAACGGCTTTATGGGAAGTTTGTTATAACAACTTTATGTAGGTAACTAAATGGTTTGTGGTTTTTACAAGATAAGAGACTTGACTTATAAATGACTGGATGTGAAATATTAAGGACTTGATTTGTGGTAAAAAGTTGTGAAACCGCATTCATGAGAAATGGGTGATTGGGTTTTAAAAGGAATAAGTTATATTGATTTCTGAATGAGAATAAGTATCGAACAAACCATCGCAGTGCTAATAAAGGAAAATGTATTGACAAATAATTAATTATATTAAAACCAGTAGAAACCTCCATCCGCATAGAAACTAAGATGAGACAAAATGATATACATTTTCAGATCATGGTCATGTAATAAGAATGTTGTAAACAAGAATAACCTACTCTCACGTGAGACATATATTACTCAATTGTTCTAAAAAGGAATCAAGTGATTAAGTTTGGAAACTATGAAACCATTTGAAAATGAGAAGCTTGAGTAATTGAAACTAGGCAACCGAACTTAGGAAAAGAATGTTGTTACTTGATTTTGAAAAGGGAATGTGGGTTGGTCATTCTAATACCACGTATGCTTCCATTGTTCGCATGAAGTTATCGACGCATCGCCATGACGGCGATTCCACCGCATGTTTCCATTGTTCGCTTATGAGTTACTCGACGCATCGCCAATGATGGAGGATTCCACGCATGTTTCCATTGTTCGGCCATTTAGTTTACTCGACGCATCGCCATGACGGAGGATTCCACGTATGTTTCCATTGTTCGCCATTTAGTTTACTTGGACGCATCGCCATGATGGAGGATTCCACGTATGTTTCCATTGTTCGGCCATTTAGTTTACTCGACGCATCGCCGATGACGGAGGATTCCACCGCATGTTTCCATTGTTCGATTTAGTTTACTCGACGCATCGCCGCTGACGGAGGATTCCACGCATGTTTCCATTGTTCGCCATTAGTTTACTCGACGCATCGCCTTGACGGCGATTCCACGCATGTTTCCATTGTTCGATTATGAGTTACTCGACGCATCGCCGACGGAGGATTCCACGTATGTTTCCATTGTTCGCCATTTAGTTTACTTGGACGCATCGCCGCGACGGAGGATTCCACGCATGTTTCCATTGTTCGATTTAGTTTACTTCGACGCATCGCCCGGTGACGGAGGATTCCACGTATGTTTCCATTGTTCGCCATTTAGTTTACTCGACGCCGCCGATGACGGCGATTCCACGCATGCTTCCATGAGTTACTTGGACGCATCACGGCGATGGAGGATTCCACGCACGCCCATTGTATTTGATTTATGAGCTTCCTATTCTTCATGCCGTAGTATATGATTGGTGTTCTTATTGATGGTAAGGCACAGAAAAGGTAATTTGATTTCATCCTCGATCCCAATTTTTGTTTTCACTTTATGTTTTCATTACGATTTTCGCCACATACTTGGTACCGTTGTAATCGACCTCCTTCGGGCCGCTCATGCCGCAGTCGAGATACGTGAGCTTCGGGTCCGCACTCTGTGATCACCGCTCATTTTCTCGAAAGCTCCACCTCCGAGGCTTTGTCTTTTGCATGATTCTCGAGGTTATTTACTTTTGTACATTCGTGGGTATGGCGGCCCCGCCCCGCCACGCCGTTATTCCTAGAGGTCCGTAGTCACGCCAGGGTTTGGGTCAGAATGATAAGATGCATCGCTTCACTTTCTGCTAAGTTATTTTACGAAAGGCGCCTTATCGGCTTGCTAGTGATGTTTACCTTATGCAGATTTTGTTTCATGTATGTTCCACGCTATTCTCTCGACATATACCGATGGTACCCTGCAGAGGTACCGCCGCGCCCGGCCGGGTCGTGACAAAAGTGGTATCGAGCGCTTAGTCCTCTGAAAGTGTCTATGCACCGCGTGTCAGCAGTAGTCTTGATTATCGGTGTGTTGTGCACCACATCTATAATCGTGAGGTCGCAGGATATTTAGGATTGGTTTCATTTCTTCTCACTCTAAGATCGCGATAGAAATGTGGTTAGGTCGTCTCTCCCTAACAAGTTATGGTGTTTGCACCACGAAAGCGTGATGACCAGGAAAGATTATGTGGATTGCGTATCCAGGTTGGTAATATTTGTAGTATAGTTGGTATTTGTGACGTACGACTATACAGATTTATGTATAAGGGTCATATATGGGTGCTTAGAATGATTTTAGATTATCGAATCGTAAGGACTAATTAGATACCGGAAGGTATGAACGGTTTAATAAACTCTCATCAAGGTTTTACGCATCGATTTGAGATAGTTAGGAGATGATGAGTTGTGCAGAAGGTAATGCACTTAAGAAGTTTAATTAAGGACCTAATGGGAGACTATGGTTGTAAATTAAGCTACGTGGTATGCTTAAGAGAATAGCATGATGAGATTCATGAGTAAGTGATGGGATTGTTGTAAGATTTAGTGCTTAACGAGGGATATTGAGACTATGTACAGTGATAGAATCGGTTGGTAATTACGAACGCACTTCATAGGCCATGAACGGAGTAAGTGGTAACGGTTCATATCTGGGTCTGTTTCGCTTTGACTTATAAGGAATGATTAAGCGTGGCGATATCTTAGGTCATAAGTGGCATAGTAAAGTTCCATTAGTGTAAAGTACGCATAAGTACCGAGGAATATTAGATTGGCTTCCAAAAGAACATTCGGGACGAATGTTTCTAAGGGGAGAATGTTATACCGTAGTTCGACCCTACGTAGAGAGCGCACGCAGTATGTAAGACTTAAATTTTTTTTTAAGGATAGGTTGTGGATTGTTCCAAGTAGTTTTAGTCAACTTTGAGGCGGTTATGACCTGATTCATTGAGAGTTCCTAAGTATTTTAAAAGCCTAGGGCGTAGTTCGTTGAGTCTAGATTCCAACGCAACCAACCGCTCGTCGATAGGACGCCGAGTAGAAGTTATGAGAATTACAAGTTCGGCGCAATGACAAATGTGTTTCGTGCAGGCAAATGTGGCCGCGCCGGGAAGCAGGGCCGCGGCGCCGGAAGATCCGAGGGTCCGCAGGAGTTGCGGCGCCGCGGCGCCGGGAAGCAGGGCCGCGGCGCCGAGGCGGGAATTTTAGGCGGAAAAACTTAGAAAAGTCTGATTTCTCTTTTAAAAAGGCCATGGGAGGGTGACAAGTGTCCCCCCATCCGATTTTCTCACATGCAATATATTGACCAAGACTTGGTCATTCTTCCCATCTTTCATCTTCACACTCTCTCCCTCTCTAAAATCGCCCTCCTCTCTCTAGAAAATTTAGCTCTCCTTCTCTCTAGAGTTTTAAGAAGAAAGAAAAGCCTAGGAAAATCTGAAAAGGCGCAAGAAAGGAAAGGTTATTACAAGCTCAAGACTATCAGGTGGTATTCTTGGAGTAGAGGCTAGCAATTGTTGGAATAAATTGGCTAAGAGCTTTAAGGTAACATTTCTTCCTTTAGAATTAGTTCTAAGTGTTGCATGTTTAGAAGAAAGAACTTGTGGTAGTAAATAATGCTCATAGAATCATTGCATGCTAGAAATGTAGTTTGGTTATGAAAAATGGGTTAAGAGGAGATATTAAGCACGTGGTAGCCTAAAACTTCCTTAGGATTGTTAAGTGAATTGTTGGATTGATTGAGCCTTAAAATGTGGTGTTTTGATGGTAAATCGGCCTTGAGAAAGGTGGCAAAGTATGTAGAAACAAAGGAAATGTCGCGAATTTTCAGAGAAAGATAAAACTTGTGTTTCGGTTAATAGACGTTTGACCTTTATAGGTGAAAGTACTAAGAGTAGCGATTCTACTCGAGTGGAAAGGGCTAGCAAGGTTGTAGTACTTGAGCTTTTTGCTTATTGTCGATAATCGTCGCGAGGTATGAAGCTTTCCTATCTCTCGAGTATGAGTATTTGTATCTATGTAGTACCAGAGACGACAAGATTTAGTATTCTTACTTGTTTTAAGTATATAAAGACTTGTTTCGCTTTTATGAAGTATAAGTCCTCGTTAAGGGAAAAAGTATGATTTCACAAAAGTATAGAGTACTTGGTGTGGAAGTATTGAGTATTTTTCTAAAGATAAGAGGCTTGAAGTATTTTTGAAAGTTGTGTAAATTTGTTCAAGTATGAGTCTCTTGGTTAGTAAAAGAACGAAATGGTTTATAAGGAGTTATAACGCTTTATGGGAAGTTAGTTATAACGGCCTTATGAACGGATAAGATGTCTTAAATTTCTAAAGCATAAAGTTAGTATAACGGCTTTATGGGAAGTTTGTTATAACAACTTTATGTAGGTAACTAAATGGTTTGTGGTTTTTACAAGATAAGAGACTTGACTTATAAATGACTTGATGTGAAATATTAAGGACTTGATTTGTGTTAAAAGTTGTGAAACCGCATTCATGAGAAATGGGTGATTGGGTTTTAAAATGAATAAGTTATATTGATGTCGGGAAGGAGAATAAGTATCTAACAAACCACTGCAGCGTTAATAAAGGAAAATGTATTGAAAAATCATTAATTATATTAAAACCAAGAGAAACCTCCATCCGCATAGAAACTAAGATGAGACAAAATGATATACGTTTTCTATATCATGTCTGCTGTAATAAGAATGTTGTAAACAAGAATAACATACTCTCACGTGAGACATTTATTCCTCAATTGTTCTAAAAAGGAATCAAGTGATTAAGTTTGGAAACTATGAAACCATTTGAAACGGAAGCTTCGAGTAATTGAAACTAGCAAACCTGGAACTTAGAAAAGAATGTTGTTACTTGATTTTGAAAAGGAATGTGGGTTGGTCATTCTAATACCACGTATGCTTCCATTGTTCGATTATGCATCGGACGCATCGCCATGATGAAGGATTCCACGTATGTTTCCATTGTTCGATTATGAGTTACTTGGACGCATCGCCAACACGATGAGGATTCCACGGGTATGTTTCCATTGTTCGATTTAGTTTACTCGACGCATCACGATGATGGAGGATTCCACGGGTATGTTTCCATTGTTCGATTTAGTTTACTTGGACGCATCGCTTGATGGAGGATTCCACGCATGTTTCCATTGTTCGCCATTTAGTTTACTTGGACGCATCGCCGATGACGGAGGATTCCACGTATGTTTCCATTGTTCGCCATTTAGTTTACTCGACGCATCGCCATGATGGAGGATTCCACGTATGTTTCCATTGTTCGCCATTTAGTTTACTCGACGCATCGCCGCGATGAAGGATTCCACGGTATGTTTCCATTGTTCGATTATGAGTTACCGACGCATCAAATGATGGAGGATTCCACAGGTATGTTTCATTGTTCGATTCGAGTTTACTTCGACGCATCGCCGGTGATGGAGGATTCCACGTATGTTTCCATTGTTCGATTTAGTTTACTCGACGCATCGCCGATGATGGAGGATTCCACGGTATGTTTCCATTGTTCGATTACGAGTTTACTTCGACGGCCGCCATGATGAAGGATTCCACGCATGCTTCCACGAGTTACTTGGACGCATCACGGTGATGGAGGATTCCACGCACGCTTCCATTGTATTTGATTTACGAGCTTCCTATTCTTCATGCCGTGTAGTATATGATTGGTGTTCTTATCACGGTAAGGCACGTAAAAAGGTAATTTGATTTCATCCCCGATCCCACTTGTTTTCACTTTATGTTTTCATTACGATTTTCGCCACATACTTGGTACTTGTTATCGACTCTCGGCCGCGTTCATGCCGCAGGTCGAGATACGTAGCTTGCTGGTCCGCACTCTTAGGATCACTGTTCATTTTCTGGAAAGCTCCACCCCTCCGGAGGCTTTGTCTTTTGGTATGATTCCCTGAGGTTATTTACTTTTGTACATTCAGGGGGTATGGCGGCCCCGCCCCGCCACGTTATTCCTGTGAGGTGCGTAGTCACGTTTGTGGTTTGGGCGTAATGATAAGATGCATCAAGCTTCACTTTCGCTAAGTTATTTTATGAAAGCGCCCTTATCGGCTTGCTAGTGATGTTTACCTTATGCAGATTTTGTTTCATGTATGTTCCGCTGCTATTCTCTGACATATACCGATGTGCATTAGGTACGATCGACCGGGTGGGTCGTGACAAAAACAATAATCATCAGAATAGTCAAAATACACATACTTTTTCGATGTTACTGGGATTTTAGATGTTGTATCCAATGTTATCACAGATGTTGTAACAACATTGTGAACAACATCTTTATTGTCGGACAATGAATGTTCGAACATTGCTGCCACCATCTCCTATGATTCTTCTTCTTGATCTACTTCCTCTTTTTCATTTTAATCATCACTGAGAGACACCCACATATTTTTACCAACTTTTCTAAGGGTGTTTGCACACTCATTAGCATAATGTACCCAACTCAAGCATGCATGACATTACACTCCCTCGAGTTGTTTGGGGTTAAAATTGGTATTGTCTGAATTTGTTTTTCTCAGTGGATTATCACTTATTTGCCCTGAAGGTGATCTTATTGACTGTTTATTGAAGAGTAGGTTTTGGTGTTGCTTGTATTTAGATTTACTTCGATCATTGTTGATCTTCCTCATCATCGAATTAAATCGTCGAGTGAGTAAGACAACAGTTGCACTATCACCTAGTTCCTCAAGGTTTTCATCCTCGTCTTCAATGTTTGTTTCCGAGGTTTGTCCTTGGAGTGCCATTGTCTTATCCCTATACAAATCCCTTTGGCTCTTGATGTTCTTCTCATAAGTTTGAAAGATGCTCATCAAGACATGTAGATCCATTGCGGCAAGATTATGGGTCTCTTAAATAGCACAAATCTTTGTGTTAAACCTTTCAGGAAGAGATCTGAGGACTTTGTCCACAAGTTGTGTGTTGGTCAAAGGAGAACCAAACACTTGACACTGATTTGCAATGTCAATTAACTTTTCAAAATAGGACTTTATATCCTCAGATTCTTCCATACTTAAGCGCTCATATTGGCTCGAAAACATGCGTAGCTTTGTTCGTCGCACACTCGAAGTACCCTCACAATGAGTTTGTAGGGTCTCTCAGGCGTCTTTAGCCGATGTACAATTCTGAATGAGTTTGAACATGTATAGATCTACTCATCTGAATATAGCATTCAAGACCTTTTCGTTAAAGCTAGCATTATTGATTTCTTCAGCAGTCCACTCGGATTCGGGTTTGATAAGAAAATCACCATCCTCATCCACTGGATACTTGGGAACAACATATCCTTCGGTGACAGATCTTCATGCCCGAACATCAATGGAATTGATGTGCGAACGTAGCTAGATCTTTCAATAGGCATAATCTGTTCCATCAAGAATCAAAAGTCTACCAACATTTTGAATAGATGAGTCCATAACTATTAGATACAAGACCAAACACTTATTGTGTTAAGTGCTGACTCTGATAACACTTGTTAGGTCCGAAACTACGGATAAGCAAATAAACGTAAGAAAAATAAAGATTCAAAAAGCTTTAAAAAAAATTAAACAGTTCTTTTATGTTGTCTTCAGTGTTGTGTCAACACTTGAGGCAACACCAGATAAAACAATGATAAACCTTAAAGAGTAAATGCAGCGGAAAAAGTAAAAAACCCAAGATTTATATTTTCAAAGGTATATATTAATATAGCACTTGATGGTCAATGACCGAAGTAATGTATATATTATATACAATTGCAATTGAATTTCTTTTTACAATTTGTAGAAATAAAATAAAAAGAAATTACAAAAACGAAGTCGCAAATGACTTCAACCTAAAGACAAAACATCTATAAAGAAACATACAATATCTTCATTATAATCGCTTCAACAATAAGCTTAATATAGAATATGGGTAACAATAGTAATGTGGGACTAGATGTTATACTACTTTAGGCAGTGGTGTTTGATCCAATTTCTGGAGTGAATTTTCGAGAGCTCTCTTGGTGATTCTTTTCTTTGTAATCTTGATACCTATACTCTGAAGGTCCTCCTCTATTTATAGTGTGCAACTTCCTTGAAATTCTCACTGGTTGGTTGCGGAAGTTGAGAGAAAATAGGTAGCAACTTTGACCGATTCAACCTCCATGAAATCCTCAGCTATATTGACTTGATCTTCACGTTGCTTTCCTCCAAGCTTGACTTCTTCTTTTCTCACGTTTTAAACACAACTTCCTGGTTAACTTGCCTAGGTCATTTCTACCTCACAGTAACACTCACTGTTTTGGCCGGAAGAAAAGACAAAATTGTTTATAGAGATGTTGTCACAACACTGCAGACAACATCCTTGTATTCATAAGCAATGTTGTCCTGACTGATTACTCGTGTTGTCACAACACTCATTCAACATCAACAAGATCATTGTTTATTCTTTTTAAAAGATTGTTTTCACTAATGATCATAACATTATTTTTATTTTTAATTTTGTTGATAACCTGGATAGTTTTTGCTGAAAAAATTTCATCTTCGCAGTCCCTATCTATACGATAATGAATGCAACAAAAATCACAAGGAAAAAGATCTCTGCAACACAACATAAACATAAAACAAATCACACATCTGCCACAAAATAAAAATAATCACAAAGAAAAAGAGATAACTTACATCGGACTTATGAAACCTGAAAGAACGTCTCCCACAGTGCTGAAATTTTGATAATAGTAATAGAAAAAATATTACATTTTAAGCATTTATACAATTTCTTACATAAATTCAATATGGTGTTTCCTTTCGTAAATTCCACGCATGACAGAAATTTAGTAGAATTATTTGGAGTCCATGATGTGAGATGGAGTGTAGCAACTCCACATTCACATACCCTTCGACGACTATTTGAAGAACTTGAAGCTTCCGACATTTCATAAGCAAGTGAATGAATAAGAGAGCAAAGTGTGGTATAGCACGATAAGTGTGGAGTTTCAAAATTCAGTACCAACAAAATATTGGCTAGCTAAAATGGACTACAAAAAAAATCTGAAAATTATTGGTACAATATAATATTCAGGATTTTCAATGGATCAAACATGTCTCTATACTATGCGAAACTGAATAAAATATGCCCTCCAATATTTTTTTTTAGGTTTCTGTTAAATTAAGGGGCACGAGTATAACCAAAACATAACGGTAAGGGCGTAACTGAGACACGGTTTAAAATAAGGGCAAACGTGTGTAATATCATATAGGCTAAGGGCAAATCTGACCCTTTTCCGATAAATAAATGAAGAATAGCAATTTTGGTCCCTCATAATAATTTTTGATATTGATCCTTGGTGATGTATGGGTCATTAAATTTAATTTCAGTTAATTAAATATGTATTTTTGGTCCTTATAAATAGAAAATGTGCTATATTTGAATTATTTCTTAAAGTATATAACTTCATATATGAAATAATAGTTTAAGGTTTACATAACAAATGGACAATTAAAGGTGAAACAATTTTTAAAAATAGGGAATATTTAAAGTAACAAGATCAAAAGTGTACATTTTAATTGATTGAAAGTTAAATGTGTTCGATCATATATCATAAGGACCAAAAATTAGAATTTATCAATAATTGAGAGGTCAAAATGCTATTAACCCTATAATAAAGTTACATTATATATTGATAGTATAGATAATTACGTACTATTAATGTAATTTAACTGAATATATTACTTTATATTTTAATTTTTCATAACAGAATTGCTACGAAAAATTACTCATTATTGCATATCGAAATACTCTGATATTAAGGAGTCTGACGCCTAAAATGACACAATTTAAAGCCATATTATCAAAAGGGGTCGTGGTCTCAACAATAGACCAAAATGAGCTTATCGTGAAGCAGCCCACGTTTTACCCTAAATATTAACGGCTCGTTATGTCGTCCTTCAAATGTCATTAATTTGTTTTTTTTTAATTTTTCCTCTGTAAAACGTGGGGTATTCCATGATTTTCAAGAGGAAAAGAAGTCCTTCTGCAAATCATGGAGCTCCACACATTTTGCAAAGAAATTTATTTTTAAAAATAATTAATTACAACAATTTCCTTTTGCAAAACGTGGGCTCCACGTTTTGCTAAGGAGTTTCTTTTTAAATTTTAAATTTCAAAGAAGGGGTTAAATGTAACTCAAGTTATACATTTTTTTGATCCGTTTGCAGACATAATTGCAATAGTTATAATTTTACAATATTTTGTATATTGACTTTTTATGTTTTTTTTAATTTGTAGACACATTAATATTCAAATATATTTTAACTCAATCCGAAACTAACAAAGTCATATAATAATTAAAATTTTGTAAATAATATGTGAACATACAAAAAATACGTACAAGTCAAATAAATTTTACAAGTTATATGAATAGTAAATATTAAATTAAATACGCAATTAAAAACCACAAAATATAATATATATTTATTATAATAAGGACAACAACATAGTCTTAGAAATTTACATAAGTAAACAACAACCTACAATTTAAAAAAAGACAAAATAACGATCAAGCAACAACAACTACTGAGCTCGTAGGGGGCATCGATTTTGTTATGATTTGTTTTATTGCACACTACACTCCGTAGCCATGAGAGCATGAGCTATATTCATTTCATTCCACCTTCTAGTTGTACTCCGCTCTCCTGAGGCTTGCTCGTATTCAGTGTTTGCAATTAAATTGAAGGGAGAAGGTGGTCAATATGCCTCATCACCCAAGGGTGAAAAATTTCACCTTGATACCATAGGTCTTTGGCTGAATGCCACGGATATTACAAAATTTAATAGCATGTGAACGTGGCTTATGGTAATTTCTCCACTTTCCACATGAATATTTTTTCCCTTCAGCAGAGACTTTATGGATATTTTCTCCCTTACCTTCGTGTGAAAATGTCTGAATCTCAAAGACCAATTTCAATGTGCATTTGAGCCCTCTCCACGTATTTTTGGAACTTCTTTTCAACAGCGAGCGACCAAGACTTATTATTCGCAATCAATAAAGCAGCAAGGGAGCTTCTTTGATCAAACCGATCAACGAGATTTTTAAACGTCAAACGGACCATGGCAGTAACAGGAAATACACGAGTTTTCTTCAATAAACCATTGTAAGACTCGGAGACATTCATTGTCATAGCCCCCACCTATGACCTTCATCTTTAATTAATGTCCATTTTTTCTCCGAAAGATTTTGTAATCATAGATACACAGGAGGTGACAACTTTTTAACTTGTGTCATCCTTATTTTGTACTTCTTTTTCTGGTGCTCTGTAGCCGTCAACCATATTAGGTTCTCAAGGTCAATGTTGAGGAACTTTTTATTAAAGTTACTTTTCAAATGCCGAACACAAAATATATGGTGTGTGAATGATGGTTGCAACCATTCATATGTTTGGACACATTGCAAGATGCCTTGATGACGGTCAGAAATATGTCCAATTCCTCTTCTCCACAAACAACATGTATCCACAACAATTCAAGGAACCACGTCCAAGACTTAAAGCTCTCGCGTGCAACAACAACATATGCAAGTGGAAAAATATTATTGTTCGCATCAATTCCAACAACAATTAACAGTTTTATCTTGTACTTACCATAGAGATGAGTGTCGTCTATTGAGATCACCGGCTTGCAATTTTTGAATCCATCGATGCTCTGTTTAAAAGCTCATAAAAGAAACTTAAAGATGTGATCATCTTGCATTGTAGTTGACTGATACTCCCACTCAACAACGATTCCCGAATTGAAAAATTGTAGGGCAGTCATGTATCTGGAAAATGCTTTGAAAGAACTTTTAAAATCTCCACATACCATTTCAAAAGCTTTCTTACGCCCTTTTTGTGTTTCTCTTTAAGTGCATATGATTCCCCAATCATATGGGATAAATCCTACATCCAGAGCCGTTCCTGGAGCGGTCGAGGTGGCGCCTCCGCACAGGGCCCCCGACCGGCGGGGCCTCCGCCCTAGAATTTTCATTTTTCTTGTATTAGTTTCAAATATTAAGATATATATTAAAAATGTCTCCAATCTTATCAGTGAGAGATGTAACCTAGCGGTTGAGGACTCCCTTCAAAAGTTCTTCCCTAGTTGAGAGGTATCGTGTTCGAATCCAATGAGCAACATAATACTTTTTTTTAAACACAAAACCAGATTTGGCCCCAAGTCCCAACCCGTCAACTCATGTCTCAAACAGTCACCCCCATCCTCTTTAAACAATTAGTCAATTTTTATTTTTCATGTGAATAAAAAATGGTCTCTTTTTGTTTCTCGCACCCAGCCCTAAAAAGTATAGGAACAACCCAGTATACATCTACTACTCCCTTAAATCCACACTTGTCAAAGTAGTCAAGGATGCATATATGCAAAGGATGACGCCTCACGTGCTTTCAGAATTCACGATCCACACGGCATGAAGATAGGTACACTTTGTGTCTTGCCAAGGTCCCATTCCACACACCATGTGATCGATGCTTCTCATGTATTATTAGCACATCCTCCTCTTCTGGACCCGGAAGTGTCAGATGTAGGGTCATCCGTGGGAGATCCATACCTACAAACAAAAGAGTTAAATATTTTTTTTGAAATCACAATCAGATGTACATTTCAGTTCTTTTCATGATTCAAGGAAAATGAATTTAGAAGAAGGGTTCTAAATGAAAACACTTAGAATGAAATTGCATTTAAGATTTCAAGTTGAGAGAGTCTAACAAGCAAACATGGATACAAAATGTTAATGTTGGGTTTGGTGTTATGACATTTTTCCCAACATATCATTTTAGTACTAAGTTAAAATCTAGAAATGTTGGAACAAATGTTATGACATTCGGACCAACATTCTGTAAATAGTTTTGCATTACTTCACGGAATTGAAGCAAATGTCGTGGTACTTTCACCACGATGGTAAAGTGACTTGGCAATGTAATTAGGAGCTGATGAAAAGTGTGGGAAG
The DNA here is from genome assembly GCA_029844215.1 of Przewalskia tangutica. Lineage (NCBI taxonomy): Eukaryota > Viridiplantae > Streptophyta > Magnoliopsida > Solanales > Solanaceae > Przewalskia > Przewalskia tangutica. Next base: position 12,941,202 of record CM056725.1, on the reverse strand, counting down.
AACAAGTCAAAGACGTTGTTAATCTTGGGGAACAAGTCCAAGAAGTTAGAGGATCTTGCTCCATAATCTTCTCCAACAAACCTTATCGGTTGTCCACCTTTCTCTCAACCTCTACATCAATTCAATGAGTTTTTCAAGGAAGACCCATTTACTATAAATAGAGAGGCTGCTTTAGTGAATTGATATCCAGAAAAAGTTAGAAAAAAATATCAAGAGAGCTTTACGGAATATATTCGTCAGAAAATTGGATCACAAGTGTTGCCTAAGTGTGTCGACAACATTCTGTCAAATATTATAATTATTGTCTAGATTCTAGATTTGTTCTTTATTGAAGCAATTGTAATGAGATATTGTCTATATCTATTTAGGTAGATTTTTCAGGCAGAAGTCATCTGCGACTTCAACTTTTTAATTCCTTTTGTAATATTGTAAAAGAAGGAATTTATTCAATTGTATATAAATATATACAATACTTTCGGTTACTGACCGTCATAGGTTATATAATCAATATAACCTATGTAAATATTAAACCTTTGTGTTCTTTATTTTTCCGCTGCATTTACTCTTAAATATTTTGGTTTTATCGAAGTGTTACCACTTGTGACAGACGACGTTATCGCTGACATTTGCAAACTGTATTAGCATTCAATTTATTTTACTTTCAGATTATTTTTTTACAGTTCCATAGTATACCCCCGGGACCTAACAAGTGGTATCAGAGCCGACACTTAACACAATAAGTGTTTAATCTTGTTATTTAAAACTATGGATCTGGCTAATCCAACAATTGGTAGGTTTTCTATTTTAGATAGTTCAAACTATGCCTATTGGAAGATTCGTCTACTCTCTCCTATCAAATCAATTGATGTTAGGACATGGAGATCTATCACCAATAGATATATTGTTCTGATGCTACCACCAGATGAGGAAGGTGACATATTTGTTAAACCTGAATCCGAATGGACTGCGAAAGAAACCAACAATGCAAGCTTCAATGAAAAGGCCTTAAATTCCATTTTTGGATGGGTTGATCTTTACATGTTCAAACTCATACAAAACTGCTCCACGACCAACACTCAACTTGTGGAAAAAGCACTCTGTTCTCTTCCTGAAAAGTTCAATATAAAGATTTGTGTGATTGAAGAAGCTCATAATCTTGCTACAACGGACCTGTATACCTTAATGAGTATTCTCAAAACTTATGATATGAATATTGAGAATCAAAGGACATTGTATAAGAATAAAGATGTAGCACTTCAAGTCAAATCCTTGGATAGTCAAATCGAAGAAGAAGATGAGATTTTTAAAGAAATTAGTGATGGTGCAAATGTTGTCCTCCGTACTCGAAAATTCAATTCGATGGTAAGGAAGTTCAACGACAATAGAAATAAGTTCAAATCCAAAGAACACCAAACCAAGGCTTCAATCAAAAATCCACGAAACCCCTTCTGATAGTACAAAGAGGAAATCAACTAAAGAGAACCAACTCAAATCGTACCAAATTTAATCTCAAACAACTTGAAACCGTGCAATGTCATGCATTCTCAGAGTGGGGTCATTATGCTAATGAATTTGTAAATACCTTGAGAAAATTTGGTAAAAGTCTGTGTGTCTCCCTTAGTGACGACGAAGGAGAAGAGGAAGGAGATCAAGAGATAGAGTCACAAGCAATGCTGGCTACTGTTTTCGAACAATCCTTATCATATGAAGAAAATGTCATCGACAGTGTTGTCCCGAATGTCACAACATTTGCTTCAGAATCAACGACAACATCTACATTTCCAGCAACATCCGAGAGGTATGAATACTTTAACTATCCTGATGTTAATTGGTTTTGTTTCTAGTAGTGAGACTATCTTTGAAAATCAAATTGACTCCAAAGATGACATGATTAAGGAATTACAAAAACTTTGTAAAGACCTAATCATAGAATTCAAGCAACTTGATACAAAGTTAAAATATTTAACTCTTGAGAATGCAGATTTAAAAGGCATGATAACCCATTTAGAGGTTGTACTTACCAAAAAGGACGTTGAATTTGGTAAGATAAGTGCAAAGTTGGATCTAGCTAAAGCAACCTTCCGTAAGCTCAACTCAGGGACTTCTAAACTGAATGAGATAATTAACTTTAGTAAACCTACACATGCAGGTATTGGGTATAAACTCTCTTAAAACAATATGCTCTAGTTTGTTTGACAAAAATGAGAAAACATGCTTTGTAAAAGAAAAATAATTAAATAATAGGTTCTCATATATGTCAAGTAATATGAAGTTTGTGTGTCATCATTGTAACTCGCCTGGACACTTAAAACCATAATGTTTCAAACTTCAAAGTTATTTGAGGAAAATGTTGCCTAAAAGGATGTCCAATATCTTGGACAACATTCGAAGCAACATTTTTAGCCTAAAATTAAATAATGTTTTAAAAGAATTTGGGTTCCCAAAATGGATGTAACTTGTAATGTTGCGATAACAGCTTTAAGGACTAATATTACAGGTTCTTGGTACTTTGATAGTTGATGTTCATGCCACATGACATGTACAAATGAGTTTCTAAAGAACTACGAGTCATTCATTGGAGGTAACATAACTTATGGAGGTGGCAGTAAAAGCAAGATAATTGGAAAAATGATCTTAAATGTTCCTGGTTTTCCTGCCTTAAAGAATGTCTTACATGTTGAGGGGTTAATGGCTAATTTAATTAGTATAAGTCGACTATGTGATGACAATCTTGAGGTAAAGTTTAATAAGAATGCATGTGAAGTTACAAATGAAGCTAACATGTGTGTTATGACATGTACAAAAACAGATGACAATTGTTATCTTGTTGGAAGACAAGAAATATACAATAATGTTAAACATATGACACAATATTGTGGCATCAAAATGTAAACTACCGTAACATAGAAATATTGATCTCTTATGAGGCAGTAAGGGGCATTCCTAAACTGAGTCCTAAAGGTAAACCAATGGTCTTGGAAGATTGTTTAAAAGGTAAGCAAACTCGTGTTTTCCATAATGTTGTCTAGAATGATGGACAACATTCAGGTACGTCTCACTGATTTCAATTACTGCACTTGGATCTTATGGGTCCAATTGAGGTAGACATTTTAGGAGGCATGAGGTATTCCTATGTGATTGTAGATGATTTTCTAGATATTCATGGATATATTTTTTGAAAGAAAAATCTCAAACTTTTGACATGTTTAAAGTCTTGCACTCTAGGATAAGGAATTTGTTTCATTCTTCTATTTTTTGGATTAGGTCCGATCATGGAAAAGAATTTGAAAATAACTTGTTCACACAATTTTGTACGAAAAAAGGTATTTTTCATGAATTTTTTGCTCTCAAAACTCCTCAGCAGAATGGTGTAGCAGAGGGGGAAAATATAACACTACAAGAAATGGCTAGAGTTATGCTTAGTTCTAAGAAAATGTTCAAACATTTTTGTGTTGAAGTCTTGAACACTGCAAGTCACATCACAAATAGAGTCTATCTAAGGCCTGGAACAAAGATGACACCCTATGAGCTAATAAATGAAAATAAACCGAACTTGCGTTACTTTCATATTTTTGGGTGTATTTGTTACATTTTAAATGATAGAGACCATTTAACAAAGTTTTACTCTAAGAGTGGCAAAGGAATATTTGTTGGCTATTCTCAAAATAGTCATGATTATCGAGTGTACAATCTTAGGATCAAAACTATACAAGAGTCTGTAAATGTTATTTTTTATTATTTTTCTAATTTTACAAGGAATACATCTGAAAATATCACTATAGTTTAAGTGAAAAATGTGCAGACTGCTGAAGAACCAGATGTTGCCCCAAATGTTACCACATCCGAAGCAACATCTGAACCTGAACCAGAGATTACAAAAGGTGCAGATGAGGAGTCAAATGTTGAATTACTAAATCAAGTACGAAGGGACCCTCATCAAGGATTAAGAAGAATCATCCAACAAGTCAGGTGATACGGGGAGTGTTTGAGAGAGTAAGAACAAGAGGGAAAGAACCACTCCATTACAGAGATATGATAAAGTATGTATGTGTGTATGTATGTCTACCATATACCAAAAGGTTAGTCTTTCTTGTTCTGTATCTACTTTAGAACCTAAAAATGTTTCAGAAGCACTCAATGATAATTGTTGGATTCAAGCAATGCAAGAAGAAGTTGAACGATTCTCTCGAAATAAAGTCTGGGATTTAATTCCACACCTAAATAATACCAATATAATTGGAACTAAATGGATATTTAAAAATAAGTCAGATGAATCGGGAACTGTTGTGAGAAACAAAGCTCGTTTAGTTGCTCAAGGATATACTCAGGTCGAAGGGATTGACTAAGACGAAACCTTTACTCTTGTAGCTAGAATTGAGTCAATTAGATTACTACTTGTAATTGCTTGTTGTCTAAAAATTACTCTTAATCAAATGGATGTTAAAGGTGTTTTCTTGAATGTTTATCTTGATAAGGAAGTCTATGTTGAACAACCTAAAGGATTTAAAGATCCTTACCATCCACAGTATGTATACAATCTCAAAAAGGCTTTGTATGGATTGAAACAAGCTCATCGTGCATGGTATGGTCGTCTAACTAACTTCCTTCTTGAATTTGATTTTAAATGTGGTGAAGCTGATTGTATTTTATTCATCAAACATCACGGTGTAGATATTGTTATTGCTCAAATCTATGTACATATGACATAGTTTTTTGTTCAACCTCACAGTCCTACCTTAAGATGTTTGTTGAAGCAATGTCATCAACATTTGAGATGAGCATGATTGGGGAACTAACTTTTTTCTTAGGCTTGTAGATAAAGCAAAGTGAAGATGGAATCTTCATCTCCTAAAGTAAGTATGCCAAGAATCTAGTTAAGAGGTTTGGATTGGAAAATGCTAAACAAATGAGAACTCCAATGGGATCGTCGCAGAAGATATGCAAAGATAATGTTGACGAAAATGTCGACCCAACATTGTATCGATCTATGATAGGTAGTCCTCTGTATCTCACTGCTAGTCATCCTGATATAATTTTTAGTGTTTGTATATGTGCTCGATTCCAAGTCTGACACAAAATCTCCCACATAAATGTCGTAAAATATGTCATTAGATATATTGTCGGCACATTTGAGTTGGGAATTTGGTTTCCTAAAGACACTAATCCTAATTTAATAGGATATAGTGACTCAGATTGGGCTGGTGATGTGGATGATAAAAAGAGTACGAGTGGAGGATGTTTTTATCTTGGAATAATCTTGTTTCTTGGTATAGTCATAAACACCATTGTGTTTCACTGTCAACTGTTGAATCAGAATATGTAGCAGCTGCAAGTTGTTGCTCTCAATTAATATAGCTTAGACACATATTAGACGACTATGGTTTTTCAAATAATATCTTAGTTTTGTATTGTGATAATTTGAGTGCTATAAATATTTCCAAAAATCCAATTCAACACTCACGTACAAAACATATTGATATTAGACATCATGTTTTAAGAGATTTGGTTGAAAAACAACTAGTTCAAATTGAACATGTTGACATTCTTCATCAACTAGCTGATATTTTTACTAAAGCTTTGGCCCATGAGATATTTTCTAGTTTGAAGAAATCTCTTGGTCTTTGTAATCTCTAAAAAGGTATTTTTGGTGAATGTCAGTTGAAATGTCTCTAACATTTTGGGTGACATTTACCTATGTAATATCATAATCTGATTAGTGTTGATGTATAGTGTATTACGTTTTGTTCACACAAGCTTGATCCTTCAAAAAGAACATGATTCCAATGTGATATTGTTCTGTGCAATGATATTAGATATCATAAAATGGGAGTATCAAAATAAGGCAAAACCTTTATTAATTTTTGGCAACTGTGAATTATGGGCAAAGCCCTTGAATTAATATCGTTCCTATTCTATAGGAGTATCAAGTGCTTAAACAAAAATTATGAGGATACTAAATAAGTATTCTTATTTTTTACACAAAAAAATTGTATGTGTTTTATGATTAGATCAAGGACACTATGGGAAAATGTTATATTGGTCCAGTGGTTAAACTCATAAAAATACATATAAAACGTGTCTTGATTTGTTGCCAAAATGAAAAGTTCTCGCGGGATCATAATACTTGTGTTGTCCAAAATGTTGCCAACATTGATGTTGACATTCTCAGATAATGATATTTGTTGGGATGTTGTTCGTAACTGACTTTCGAAAAATAAGTTTTTATCTTCCCTATTTTATGTCATGTTTTTAATTGGAATTCAAACTTTAAGATGATAAGATTAAATTCCAAATGTGATGTCTATCTTTTTATCCCAAAATTTTAGGTGCAAATACAATTCAAACACCTAAAACCAGTGAATATTTTTTTCAAATTGCCAAGAGTATAAAATCTTCTTCATTTGTTCTTCTTTTTAACTTTTTGTCTTTTCCGTAAATTAAAAAAAAAGGGGGGAAATATCACATCATTCTCGGTAAAATCAACCAAAACTGATGGATTCCTCACTTCATTCTTCATCCAAAAACCCTAAACTCTCAAAACCCTAAACTCACCCATGGAAACATCTCCAATGTCAACCCATAGGTCCACCAACACCACTGATAACACACATATGAGCACTAGTCCTCCACTCAGCTCAACCATTGTTCTCAGTATAGCTCAAGAACCTCTAGAAATCAGTTACCTTGGGGACGATAATAACCCCATTTATGTGGATGCCACTCCTGATGTCTCCGTCCTAGGTAAGAGGGCCAGTTCTTCCTTCATTCCTACTAGAAGATCAAGTCGAGTGTTCGAAAGAACATTCCAACAGGAACATGTTTCCAAGAAATTCAGGTTTGAGACCAAGGTTCCTGCTTGTTCGAGTAGTGACTTAGAGGACATGGATTATGAGTTGTCCTTTAAAGAAACCCAAGGAGAACCTGAAAAATTTGTTGCTCCTGAAGAATTTGCTGATGTGCCACTGGAAACTGCTGCTTCTGAACATCAAGATGTGCCACTAGAAAGGGAAATTTCTGATGAAACACCATTGAAACAATTCCTTCCAAAAGGAGTTCCCAGATTTACAAGATTAAGTATTGTCCCAGATGTCACAAAATCTCAGGCAACATTTCAACCAACCTCTGAAGAGGCACATTCTCCTACTTCCTCCAACAGCCCAAACTTGTCTGATACAAACAATGAGGTAAATGTTTTCTCTGACAGATTTTACTCTAAAACCAAACATGATAAATAGGATTATTATAGAAATAGTGTAATTAGATCTGAAATAGAGTTAGATATTGCCTCTTGTTTTGAGTATGGTCTGATAGATTTTCTAGAAGATAGACAGTTTATTGGTACTGTAACTGGAAAAGAACCATGTTGATAAAATTATTAGGTTATTTTATGCAAATCTAAACTCTGCCATAGAGGATATCTCCTCAAAGAAATTTGAAAAGGTATATCTCTACAATAAAGTTTATCAGTTTACGCCCTCAATAATCAATCAATGTATAGGACTTAATGATGAGCAAGTGAGAGAAACAGAAAGAGTAACAGTAAATAGGGATATAATGATATGCCCAGCATCAAAACTCACTGCTCTATTTTCAACTCTCCACAAAATAGCAATTCATAATTGGCTTCCCTCTCTAAATGAATCAATTGTCACAACTGAACAAGCCTCCCTACTTTTCAAAATTGGTAAAGGATTCAAAGTTGATATAGGCAAGATAATTTTCTATCAAGTTCCAACCTAGCAGAAAAAGAATCAACTTTCATCCTACATTTTTCCTATCTGATTTTCAAAGTATTAACTAGCCAAGGACTAGAGCCTTTGAGATGAGATATTTTGGGGAAAGCTCCTGAACTCTACACTGTCAATAAAGCTATTCTCAAGAGCAAAGAGAGAGTGATTGACCTCCACTGGACAAAAGAGACAGTTAGGGAAAATATTGCCAGGAATGTTCCCAACATTCAGGGCAATACTGGTTCAAGACAGTCTGAACTGTCTACAAATTGGCTTGTGGAACAGATTGCTAAAATCAACTTGAAAATTGCTGGAGTTGATAATGTAAGAGATGCACTAGTTCCGGCCAGAGACCATTTCCTACTTATGCTTTCTTCACAAAAAGGGGGAGATGATCTACACATGGTGAGCAAATATAGGGGAAGCAGAGAGAGACTGGTGAAGGCACAAGTGGAGAAGATGTTGCTACAGAAGAAGTTGTGGATGCCTATGTAGAGAGAAGAGGCAGTTCGAAAGAAAGTCTTGTTGACAAGGCTGAGGCTTAGAGCAAAAACAGAAGCTGCAAGGCAAAGGGCTAAAGTTGAAGCCGAAGCTGCCAGACAGAGGAATGAGCAAGCAGAGATCATGCAAAAGTAGAAAGCGACTGGAAGCTACTACTGATGCATGACATGCAAGGGACAATTACTAATGGTGAATGGCTGCTACTGATGAATACTAACTGGTTGTTGAATGTCAATTATTGCTTGTTGATTGATTTGAAAATTTGGCATGTAATTAACAATGATCTGATATTTTTTTTTTTTTTTGGATGATGTGGTTAAATTCCTATTTTTTGTATTTCTCTAATCCTACATGAATGGTATATATATATATATATATATATATATATATATATATGTGTGTGTGTGTGTGTGTGTGTGTGTGTGCGCGCGCGCGTGCGTGTTGTTTGTACATGTTGTGTTTATATTCCATCACAGATTAAGGGGAGTATTATTGTAATCATAGACATTGCCGTAAGTCACTTGCACGGAATAGAATATGCTTTGTGAAGAAAGACAAAAAGGGGGAGAATGTTAATATTGGGTCTGGTGTTATGATATTTTGCCCAACATATCATTTTAGTACTAAGTTAAAATCCAGAAATGTTGAAACAAATGTCATGACATTCAGACCAACATTCTGTAAAACAGTTTTGCCTAACTTCACAGAACTAAAGAAAATCTCGTGGGACTTTCACCACGATGGTAAAGTGACTTGACAAGCTGATTAAGAGTTGATGAAAATGTGGGAAAAACAAGTCAAAGATGTTGCTAAGCTAGGGGAACAAGTCCAAGAAGTTAGAAGATTCTTCTCCATAATCTTCTCCAACAAACCTTATCGGTTGCCCACCTTTCCCTCAACCTTTACAACGATTCAATGAGTTTTCAAGGAAGACCCTCTACTATAAATAGAGAGGCTGCTTCAGTGAATCGATATCCAGAAAAGGTTAGAAAAAAATATCAAGAGAGCTCTCCGATATATTCGTCAGAAAATTGAATCACAAGTGTTGTCTGAGTGTGTCAACAACATTCTGTCCAACATTATAATTGTTGCTCAGATTCTAGATTTGTTCTTTATTGAAGAAATTATAATGAGATGTTGTCTATGTCTATTTAGGTATATTTTTCAGGCAGAAGTCATCTGCGACTTCAATTTTTTAATTCCTTTTGTATTATTTTATAATATTGTAAAAGAAGAAATTTATTCAATTGTATATAAATATATACAATACTTTCGGTCACTGACCGTCATAAGTTATATAATCAATATAACCTATGTAATTATTAAACATTTGTATTCATTATTTTTTCGCTGCATTTACTCTTAATGTTTTCTATTTTATCGAAGTGTTGCCACTTGTGACAGACGACATTATCGCTGACATTTGCAAACTGTATTAGCATTCAATATATTTTACTTTCAATTTATTTTTTACTGTTTCATAGTATTACCTCGGGACCTAACACAAATCAATATCTTAATTCCCATCACAAGCTTTCAAAGTTTATAGAATTTTGCAAAAGAAAACAGGGACTTAATTAAACTTGGAACCAACACCAACTATCAATTGTGCATAACAAACTATCAAGAAAATTAAAATGGAGAAGTTAACAACTTATCTCACATGACCACTAAAAAATACATTCTGTCAAATATTATAAATAGTTTAATGTCTATTAAAATAAATTCTGTCAGGCATGTTTAATTTAAAATTTAGGGTGGATCCATCAGCTACATCATAAACACAAAGGGATAAATTGAGAAAGAAGAGCAACATTTCTTAGGGTAAAAGAATGTGCCTCAGTGCACGACCAAAGCATATGGATTATTAAAAATATATATGAATTTGCAAAACGTGTACCTCTCCCCGTTTTGCGATTTTTTTTTTTAAAACGGACGTAATTTAATTTGCAAAATGTGGGGAGGTCAACGATTTGCAAAAGGGAATTTGTTTTCCTCCTACAAATCGTGTAACTCCCCACTTTTGGCAAAGGAAAAATAAAAAAAACAAATTAGTGATAATTGACGAACGGCATAACGAGCCATTAATATTTGGGATATGCACCCCACGATAAATCCATTTTGGTCTATTGTGAAGACCACGATCCCTTTTGACAATATGACTAAGAAAATGTGTCATTTAGGCACCGAACTCGACATTAAGAGTACTTCTACACTGTCGATCTAGAGGGGTGGAAGCGAACCTCCTTTTATTGGGCAGTCACATTGTATAATATAATTAAAATATTTTCTAAATATATAGTAAATGATGATTTTTTTTATGAAAATTCTATATTTTCAATGATATGCCTATTGATATACAAAATTTAATCTTTGATTATTGAACTTTTATAAGTATATCCCCACATGTTAGGACATAGGGATTGACGATGGACTGTATTGGTCTTTGGACTAATGCATCATGCCAAGTCAGCTTGGTCCCCATGATAAATAACTTTTGTACTAAAATGAAAAATTTAGTCTCCACGATTGTAAACTTTGTGATACGGTGTTTGGATTAGGGCGGTTAGCGGTTCGAATACTCTCGGTAATTATTCAAAAATCGGATCGGTAAATTCGGATCGATACTCGGATCGAAAAGTTAACGATCTGGATACGAGTAACAAAAATTACTCGAATCGATATGAGTCAACCCAGAACTGATAAAATACCCAGAACACCCCCACCCCTCCTCACCTAATCCCTTTGACCCTCCCCACTTCAAAGAAATCCTAATTATATTTAATTGCAATATTCCCTAATGTTGGAGTATTTTACATGTTTTAAATATATGTGATGTAGACTTTATGTTTTAATTTGAAGCATTGACATATAAATTAGTTGTAAATTAGTGGAACTTTAAATGGTCATAACTTTGCGCTCGAATGTCCGTTTGACCTATTTTTTTTTTTATTTCAAGTATTTTTTCGATACGAAACCCAAACAAACGGCTTTGAGGTAGCCGATTTCTCCAAAAACGTCCATCTTGCCAGTCAATTTCACTTTCCCCCCAAATCGTTACGTTTTTTCCCTTTTCAAAGCTAAATATCTCGCGATATACAACAGATTTCAACGTTCAAATTTCGTGGTAATGTGTCCGAGAATGTCAATTTCAGTATTCAATTTTTAAAAAATAAAAAATAAAAATCGTGCCCCGGAACCCGACCCGTAAAATTCTTACCGGTCCGGACCGAGAATCGGACCGATAAGGTTTCAGTGAGATCCCAGATCTGGAGTCCGGACCGAAACCTTATCGGTCTAGTTCTCGCTCCGGACCAATAACACCCCTAGTTTGGATTGGTTTAAAAGCTGGTCAAATCAATTTAAAAGCACATTTTTAAAGGTCAAGTTCAGCATTAAGAAGGCATATCAGGCTTTCATTTCTGAATGCCCTAAAGTGTACTGGAAGGGAATTACTATGAGAGCTAGCACTGTACCAAAATATCTTTGAATAATTGGCACACCATGTTTGAAGAATTGACGCACAATCCTTGAAGAATTAACACTCTTCATCCTTATAAATAGGGAGCCCTAAATCAGTTTAAGAAACACCAAAACATAGAGAGAAAAGAAGAGTGAGGCATTACCAAGAAATAGTCTCTGAGAAAAACTAGAGAGTGTGAACCATATTGTAGTGAGGTGGAAAAATCAAAAGTGGGCTATTTATTTGAGCGTGTAGTGGTATTTTGAGTATTTATATTCGTGACTACACAATGTAAAATTTCTTATTATAGTGATATTAGTTGTTCCTCTCCGTCCGTTGTTTTAAACCATATTCAGAAGGGTTTTCACGTAAAATTTTGGGTGTCATTATTGTTTCTCTGTTATTCTTGCTAATATACAATGTGAATATTATTTCAGAAGGTGGATATTATTTTTAGATAGGTGAGGTAATTAAAGTATCCAATATTTATTTTCGTTGATCATTTACATATGAGTAAAATTTACTGATTAATTCTCAACAAGTGGTATCAAATCTTGGTTAAGTTCAGTAGTATATTTTATTTTTAGTAAATGGAGAACACCTTTAAATTTATCGGCACCATCATAAAATTCACGGCGACGAACTACATGTTGTGGAGACAAAAAATGGAAGACTTGCTTGTGTGCAAGGATATATTTGAGTCGATCAAGGCCAAAGGAGTTTGCCCGTTCGACAAAGACAGCAAAAAAGACAAGGATTGGCCGAAGGTGAACCGGAAAGCTCTTATCACGATTCGACAATGGGTGGACGACATTGTTTTTAACAACATAGTCAAAGAGACTGATGCCTACAAACTTTGGACTAAGCTGGAAAATCTCTACGAGAGGAAGTTTCCATAGAACAAAACTTTCTTATTTGGAAAGCTTGTGAATTTGAAATACAAAGAAGGGCGTCCCGTTTCTGAACATTTTTGTGAGGTGCAATACATCGTGAATAGGCTTGCAACGATGAAGATAAATCTCGGTGCTAAGTTGCATGCGCTAATGCTATTAGGCTCATTTCCGAAGTTGAGTGTTTCTTCCAGCAAGCCATATGCTGATCCATTACATTACCGCAGCCTTGCAGGAGCCCTTCAATTTCTCACATTCACGAGGACTGACATCTCTTATGTTGTACAAAAGTTTTGTCTACTCATGCATAACTCAATGGGGGATCACATGTATGCTCTTAAACGCATTGTGTGTTATATTCAGGGTACTCTCAATCATGGCTTGCATTTATATCCGTCTTCGACAACCACTCTTATTTCATATACATATGTCGATTGGGGTGGTTGTCTGGATACCAAACGTGGAGCGTATGATTATTGTGTATTTCTTGGTGATAATTTGGTCTCGTGGTCCTCAAAATGGCAAGCAACGCTGTCCACATCCAGTGTCGAAGCAGAGTACCAAGGAGTTGCCAATGTGGTGTCTGAATCTTGTTGGCTACTGAACCTTCTTTTAGAGCTCCATTGTCTGATTCCGAAGGCGACATTGGTTTATTGTGATAATGTTAGTGCTATTTATCTCTCAGTGAATCCGATTTAGCACCAACGCACTAAACATATTGAGCTGGATATTCACTTTGTTCGCGAAAAGGCTGCTTGTGGACAAGTACGTGTCTTACATGTCCCGTCACGTTATCAGATTGCTGACATCTTTACAAAGGTATTCCGCTGGTTTTATTTGAAGACTTTCGGTATAGTCTCAGCATACGCCGATCTCCCGCTTCGACTGCGGGGGTATAATAGAATTAGATTGCATTTAAAATTATATATCTTCTATATTAGGTTGAATTAGATTTCTCTTGTAATTATGATTGATTAGTTACCTAGTATGTAGCAATGTAAATATTTTTATATAATTATATATAGTGTAAATCATTAATGAAATAATCAAGGAGGAATATTTCTTACACTAAAGCCAACTCAATAAATTAATAATAAATTACAAACAAACGAAAAATCACGGCCCACAATAGATTAATAATTGTTTTTTTCTTCTCTCACTACATATAAGGTTTATTACTGGAATATTCCACCATTGGTAAGTCAAATTTGTCCTAATATTTTTTATAAAATTACTTATTGAGGCAATCTTTTAGAAGAAAAAAACAAAGGCCTTATTTTGGATTTTCGTTATCTTCTAACTTTACTTCATAATTCAACTTGTGTTACTTAAGATTTAATATAGCCACTTGAGATTTGTTCAAGTAAAAACAAAAACTACACTTACTAACAAATGCAATGTTAATATTTATCTATACTATGTACAGAATTAAATAATAGAGTATGAATATGATCGTATATAAAATAAAAAACAAAAGAGTACTACTAAATTATATTATCTTATCAGTTATCATGTCCATGCATGTATACTAAAACTTCAACAAGTACAAAGCTACATATATTTGTTTTGGCATTACCTAGATAAGATGTTAAAATAGATCTAAAATTACATGTAAGGAAGTGAATTCGTAAGATCTATAATATTTTATATCAATAAATATGTAGCAAAAACAAAAACTGAGATGAAAGAAAATAATATGTATATCAAATGTTTTCTACGAGTCTTCAAATTTTGTTAGTGATTTATATGTTAATAGAAAATTTGTAGAACTTCTAACGAGAGTAGAGCTAATAACTTTAATGAACAACGTTCAACTGAATTCAATTTATTGAAATTTTACTGTACAAATAAAAAAATTAATACATATAAAAAATTTAAATCCCTTAGTGTTACGGAAACTTTTAATATAGTGGTGAAAATGATATATTTCACTTATTATTATATGTTCCTTGCAGCGAGAGAGGTGATGCGGTCTCCCGAGGTAGATTAGGTAGGGATCGAGGGGATTGATTGTGGAATTGCGAAGTCCAAGAAAAGGTAGAGGCAAAGAAGGTGACGTATGTTCGGTTTGTGGAAAGCGAGGATGAAGAGGAAAAAAGGACGAATAGGAAAAGGATAAGATTGTGAGGAAGGAGGCAAAGTTAGCAATTACGGCGACAAAAATGTTAGGTTTTGAATGTCTATATGTTAAATTAGAGGATAAAGGCGGGGATAGAAAGTTGTACATGCTAGCCAAGGCGAGAGAAAGTAGGCCCCGTGACCTGGATCAAGTAGTGCATCAAAGACGAGAACGGCGAAGTATTGGTGTATGAGGCTCTCATTAGACAGAGATGGCAGTGATACAATTCCATGGACTCTTGAACGAAGAGGCGGATAAAGACATTGTGTTGGGGCGCTGAAAATCTCAAAAAGGCAATGCGTTTTTGGGTATTGTAGGTGTATAAATGTTGAGGAGGTTAAAGGTGTCATCCGTAAGAATGCGTAGGGGGAAGAGCGACCGAGCCAGATGAGATTCTGATGGAATTCTTGAATCTTGAAGAGCGCTAGTAGGGCAGGGCTGGAATGGTTGGCGAGACTGTTTAATGTCATTTTAAGATGATAAAAATGCATGAGGAATGGAGGGAGAGCAAAAAGATAATGATCATAAAGCTTCTAAGACTCACTATGTGTTAAAAGATATAGGGGTATCAAGCTTCTAAGCCTTACTATGTGTTAGAAAAAATATCCCCCCCCCCCCCCCCTCCTTCATTCCACAATCTGTGTTAATATACAATTGTACATCTAACTAATTAAAGCGAATCATGGCTCAATATCCTCTAATTGATAAGGCTAATCTCCATAATAAAGATAATGATCATAAGAGATTTGACTAATCTACCTAATAAGGATAATCTACCAAATAAGTATTTTACTTACTACCAAAAATTCAAGATGCTACATTAATTATAATAATCATTATTAATAATAATTATTATTATTCTATCATTTCCCTATAGTCGAAACGGATGTTGATACTGTCTCGAAAATCTTCAAATAATATCAGGGGAAGTCCTTTAGTAAAAATATCAGCAATTTGATGGCGCGGCGGGACATGTAGTACTCGCACTTGTCCGCGGGAGACTTTTTCATGGACGTATATTCAACTCTATATGTTTTGTACGTTGATGATTGACCGGATTTCCAGAGAGGTAGATAGCACTAACGTTATCGGAATATACCAATGTGGCTTTCGAAATAGGACAGTGAAGCTCAAGTAAAAGATTGTGAAGCCAACATGATTCAGATACAACATTTGCCACACCCCTATATTATGCCTCTACACTAGATCTGGATAGGGTAGCTTGTCTTTTTGAAGACCAAGACACTAAGCTATCCCCGAGAAATATACCATAGCCTGAAGTAGAACGTCTGATGTTTGGGCAACCTCCCCAGTCAGCGTCAGTGTAGGAGACGAGAGTGGATGTTGGCGGAGGATATAAGTGCAAACCATATTCCAGAGTGCCTTGTATATACCGCACAATACGCTTCAGAGCATGCATATGAACATTCATCGGATTATGCATGAATAAGTACGCATGTTGTACAACATAGAAAATATCTAGCATGGTGAAGGTCAAATATTGCAACGCCCCTGCCAGGCTGCGATAAAGTGTCGGATCAGAAAATGATTTCCTTGTAGTGACACTTAATTTTGATTTAGTATCCACCGAAGTTGCGGACGGTTTATAAGAGGACATGTCAGCTTGTTCAACAATCTCTGTTGCGTACTTCTTTTGTGATAGGAATAAACCATTTGCATGACGTGTTACTACAATGCCTAAAACATAGTGTAGAGGTACAAAGTCCTTCATTGCAAATTCAGAGTTAATCTGTGACATAATGGACTTTCGGAGAGTATATGATGAGGCAATCAGTATAATGTAGGGGTGGCCAACGGGGCGGGGTGGGGTGGGGCTGGCGGGGTCGGAGTCCGGCGGGACTAGGGGTAGGGCGGGGTCGGGGTTTGGTGGAGATGGCGGGGTCTGTCGTTGTCCCGTCCCTATCCTGAGGTGTCGGGGTGGGGTCAGGGTAGGGTCGGGGTTGGGGAGGGACCGGAGTGGGTCGGGTTTTTTCTCTTTAAATTAATAAAATAACACACACACAACAAGATAGTTTAATAAAAATATTTTTTGTGCCTCTTATATTATTTAATAGAAGTATGATTTTTTTATGGTAATACAATTTCAAAATTGCAACTTCTTGATATTGAAAGTTGCAAATAAATAACATAGTAAAATTACAATTAAAAGAATTACATTTTAAGAAACACGTTTTCTAGTTTCTTTATAATTTCTTGTGGTTCTTCGGTTGGAATTGATATTTGTTGGTCAAATTGGTCGATGTCGCTTCCACTTCCGTCGGATAAGATTTCGTTGTAGTTGTGGTCTTCTTCTTCATTGATCTCTGATCGACCGCACCTTCTCCGCTCCCATCGTATCCAATCTCTGAATAATATTGAAATCTCCAAGTTGGCTCCCGCTAATGAGTGTCTATTCTCTCCTATTTGATATATGTCAGGCGAAAAAGCGTTTTCAGACGTTGTTGATGACACTTGAATGTTCAACACATCTCGGGTCATCTTAGATAATGTTGGAAATGTCTTCTCATTCTCCCACCAGTATTTTAGCAAGTCTTCACGTCCCTCTTCATTGACAATTGCTTCGTACAGTAGAACACCCTGCAAAAGAAACATCAAACTCGCTAACTTGGTTAGAAATGTTACCACTAAACATTCTATGTCTTAGGCTTTCAATACTAGCCGCAGAAACAGCATGTCGTTTTTGAGGTTGTGTTGAAAAAGAAGAAGATGACATGGAAGTCGATTGGTTGCTAGCACTTTCTTGTTGGTAATGTGTATATATTTTTTTACATTCATCTCGTATGCTAGACAACACTTCTTATCTAGTTTTTTCAATAGGTGGTGGGTCATTTGGATTTTTGGTAGATAGAGGTGGAAGTTTATCTATGCAATCATAAATAGTTTCAATAAGTGTTTTAAAACCGTCTATTTTAATAGACGGATTTAATACAACACTAATAATATAAATTGGGGGAATAGGAATAAAATATTTTTTCATATTTAAAAACATTTTTTAATAGGTGCCTTATAAACTGGGTTTTCCATATTTTCACTAAGTAATAAAAATATTAGAGCTATATAAAATAACATTGCTGAAATAGTAGGATAATAAATACCGGAAAATTTTTTAGTAGCTAGAAAAAAATTCTCTAAAATGTAATAAGTTCTAAAATTGAATCTCAATCAGAATCTGCAATTATATCAGTAGGATTTCGATTATGGGCGTTAAAAAATAAAGTTCTAGGTCTTCTAAGCAACACGTAGTTGCTCGTATAAAGAAGCTCACCTAGTGCATACTTCTTCGAGAATTTTGATGTAAGGTAGTTGGCAAACGTGACAAGTTTTTTTATATTCTTTTATTCGTTGTACTCTATTACTTTTAAAAATATAGTTTATAGCAAATTGTATTTTTTCAAGAATGTCTGCAAAAAGTGATAGATCATCCTTTACAACTAAGTTATAAATATGGCATGCACATTTTATATGAAAATTATCTGGAAAATATTGAGTTAAAACAATTTTTAATAATCTAATAGCAAAAATATT
This sequence comes from Przewalskia tangutica, assembly GCA_029844215.1. Taxonomy (NCBI): domain Eukaryota; kingdom Viridiplantae; phylum Streptophyta; class Magnoliopsida; order Solanales; family Solanaceae; genus Przewalskia; species Przewalskia tangutica. Next base: position 12,922,953 of record CM056725.1, on the reverse strand, counting down.
AGAAGAAGTGTTATCTAATGTAATAGTCATGATTTTATCAGTTATGTCATAATAATCGCAAACTGAAAAAATATTATCTGAAATAAAAATATCAATGTGCCTACTATCTATATATCTATACGCTAAAATACGTTTTTGCATACACCATTTATAATCTACCCAATGATATGTTACTGTTAAATAATCATGGTCGTTAGTACTACGACTTATATCAGATGTGATAGATACTTTTTCAGAAAAAATGATATAATAAATAACATAAATACTATTGATATTCGTGTGCAAATTTAAAAACATCTCTCCTAACATTTGATCTAAGAAAATCGTTAAAAGCAGGATTGCACATTTCTCTTACATAATGAATAAAACCAGGAGATGAAGGAAATGAAAAAGGCAAACCCTCCACTGCAACTAATTTTGATAATGCTTCCCTATCTTTATTTTTATCATATTTAGAGCCTACGACTCCCCCCGTCATAGGGTTAATTGGACCCTGTACCTGGTCCGGGACAGTATATGAATCTTGTCCCGACTGAGAGGGCATTGGCACACCCGCCTTGTTATCCAGATATTCCTCCCACCTAGCTTTGTAAAATCTTAGCAAATGCGTAGTTAAACCTCCCGTCCCGCTCTGACCTTTTTCCCATTTTAAATTTCTAAATATTTTATCAAATTTGACATCTAACTACTTGATTTTCTACGTCCCTATAAAAAAATACTCATACATCTGATTTTAATTTTCGTTGTGGTGGGTCTCGTCTCATACTAGGGGGAATATGAGGCGGTTGTTTGAGGTGCATTAGTGGGCGTGTCATCTGGATTAGTGGGTGTGTCATCTAGATTATATTCTAAATTAAAATCTTGTTGAGTTCCAAAAAATAGATCCTCGTCTAAATCTAATGGTACTTCAGGAAATAATTCAGTATCAATAAAATCGTCCTGTCTAAGAGGAATAGAATGACTAGAAAAAGTACCCCGACCCTTGTTACCCCTAGTAGAAGAAGCTTTATACTTACCCTTAAGCATGCCTCTTATTGATTTCATTTTAATTATGCTAGTAATTAGTAAAAGATAATGAAATTAAGTGCGCTAAATAAAATAAATAAACAACACTAATTTAATGAAGGAACGAATGTACCAAACGCTGACGTAACGTCGACGTGCAATCGAGAGGTTGAAAATTGAAACTTCGCTCGATGGATGATCCTCAAGCTAGTTGCCAACTTCACTCTCAAATGAATAAATAAAATTAAATATTTAGTAGACAATATAGAGAGAATGAGAAATAGATTGAGAGATTATTAGAGAAATTGTAGGAAGATTTGTGAGAAAGATGAAAAGAAAATGAGGTATTTTATAGTTGAAAAAATTGGGTTAAAGTGTAAATATAATAACTTAGGGGTTAAAATAAATATTAAGGGCGTAGGAGGTTGGGGTGGGGGTGAAATTTAGTCGTTGCACAATGACCAAATTGTGAATAGCCGTTGTGCAATGGTTGGCGCGGCTGGGTGGCGGGGTCGGCGGCGGAGTTGGCCTGGTCGGTAAAATTCGGCACTCGCATCAAACCGATACCGAATACCGAATACCGATATTCGATCCCAGTACTGGGTTGGTCGGGGTGGGGTCAGGGTGGGATCGGGTCGGATTGGGGTCGGGTAGCCCCGCCCCGTTGGACAACCCTAATATAATGTCATCCATATTTAAAAGAAGATAAACAATATTATTATCCTGACGATAAATAAAAAGAGAATTATCTGAACGACTATTTCTGAAACAAAATTCGCAACCTGTTTGTACCATGCCCTGGAGATTGTTTCAGGCCATATAAAGATTTATTAAGGAGACACATATGGTACTGATACTTGGGGTCCCTGTAGCCCAAAGGTTGATGCATGTAAAGTGTCTCATTTAGCTGGCCATGATGAAAAACATTTTTAACATCTAACTGATGAAATGGTCATGATTTTGACAATGCCAAACTCAAAACTATTCGGATAGTTGTCGACTTGACCACTGGACTGAATGTTTCACCACAATATACTCCAACACGTTATGTTTTGCCATCACCTACAAGATAGGCTTTATGCCGCTCAAAAGTACCATTAGAGTTTTCTTTGTGACTGAAAATTCACATAGACCGAATTATATTAGCATTAGTTGAACGAGGTACTAATTCCCACGTCCTATTATTAATGAGAGCATGATATTCATCATCCATAACCATTTTCCAATTCTGATCATGGAGTGCAGACACATGGTTATGGGGGTAATTGTGATTTTGAGACTTGGGTGTGTAGGCTATATTTGGTGTTGGGTTTGATAATACCATGTTGACTCCGTGTAACTGGTCGTTGGGAGATTATTTGGACCGATGACACTGGATTGGACCTGGGTGTTGGGTCACAGCCCACTTCACTGTCAGGCAGTGAAGCGGACGTCGGTGGATCATGCATGGTATTGGGCCTGTTTGGCAGTGAACTAAACAGTGGTGGAGCAGAGAGAATATTGGGCTTGTTTTTTTGGCCAGTGGTGTCGGTGTTGGTCCTTAATGATTCTGGGGAACAGGGAATGTTAATGCATTTGGGGCCTTTGACAGTGGCCCAGTGACTGGATCGGTCCTCTGGATTGGACTATCTTGTAGTTGGGTCACTATTGTGTGACCCAATTGGCCCAAATTTGCTGGGTTATCTGATACATTAGGTTTGGGATGTGAAAAAAATTTGTTTATCCATGAGGACTGATTTTCATCTAAATATTCATAGGTGTGTGGTCCAGACTTATGTAGAACGACAAATGGGAAAGTCGTTTAATCAAAAATGACATAATGACTAATGATTATTCTATTGGAAGAAAGATCATAACATTTGTAGCCTCTTTGTTAGACGGGTAGCCAAAAAAACACAAGGAATGGACCGTGGTTGAAATTTGGTGATGGTAGTGGATGGAAACAAGGAATAACATAGACACCCAAAACCCCTTAAATGTGAGTAGGATGGATCCCGTAGGTAAAGAATTTTTAGTGGGGCTTGGTAGGCCAAGTTTTTGTGAGGTAGTATGTTCAATATATGTGTAGCCATTTGAAGAGCATGGTGCCAAAAATTTGTGAGTAATTAAGCATGAGTAAGGGATGTACGGATTATATTGTTTAGGGTTCTTATTTTTCGTTCCGCCTTTCCATTTTGAGAGGATGTGTGTGGACAAGTGAAACGAAAGTTTAAACAAATAAGACTTGCAAAAATCCCAAAAATTTCTATTATCAAATTCTCCACCATTATCGCATTGAATATTTTTTATCTCCCGTTCAAATTGCTTTTTGATAAAGGCTCGAAATTGAAGTAATGTGGAAAACACTTGTGATTTTTTAGACAAAGGAAAAGTCGACAAGAAATTTGAGTAATCATCTAACATAAGAAAATAATATTTGTGGCCCGAAGAGCTCAAAACAGAAGTCCAAATATCACAGTGAAGAATGTCAAATCGCAAAATTGTGCATGAAGTAGAAGAATTAAATGTCAATTGAACATGTTTACAAGGGGGCATGAACGACACTTATTCAAAGCTGGTGTTTGAGTATACGAAATAAAACTATTCTTTTTTAGGGATGTCAAAAACAGAGGCTCCCGGGTGTCCCAAATGTTCATGCCAAATAGAAGATACTAAGGCGACAAAATTAAAAGGAAATTTGGACGGTTGAATAGACGAGGTTATTGGGTATAGCTCTCCTTTCTATCACATCTCATGATTTGCTTCCCTTTCTGAAAGTCATGAACGAAATAACCAAAAGGATCAAACTTAATCGATATCCAATTATCAGTAGTAAATTTTCAAACAGAAACCAAGTTCTTAATTAATTTTGGAGCATGAAGGACATTTTTAAAGTTAAGGGAGGGTTTGGTGGTGATAATTTTGTATAACCATAACCCTGAATTGGAATGGAATGACCATTTATGATAGTAATACCATTATTTTTGCTCAAATATAAATAGGACGACATGTTACCTTGGGAGGACGTCATGTAAGATGTCGCTCCGGAGTTCATATACCAATTTGAGTCAAATGGATTAAGTCCGAGAGTGTGCATTGTGAAATCTATATCCGTCGGGTGGGCCACTGTCGAGTGGGCCTCCTTCCACTGGGTTGGCAGCGGCTCATTTGCCACTGAACTGCTTCTGGAATTTCCTGCGTTCTGCCTTGGCCCAAAATCGGAAGGCCCAAAATTCTGGAACTGAAGATGGCCCACCTCATTCTGGAAATTAGGGTAGTATCCACTGGGCTGGCCAGTGGGCCTGTAGACTTGTTTGGCACAGTTTTCCGTTGGGAATAGACAGGGCGGCACAGCCCACAGCCACTGTCAGGCCCAGTGGCATGTCCCGCCACTCTGTTGTCCCCCGGAGTTAGTTCTGCCGCCCTGTCCATCGCCGCCGCCGAAATTTTTATTTTCACCATTTTTGTTTTTTCGGTTATTACAATTCCAGTTTTTATTACCATTTCGTCTGTTTTGTCCTCGATTTTGTTGTTCAAAATTCATGGAATTAATATTGGTGCCAACAAAACTCGAATTTGGAATTGTCGCAAACCCCGCCTCTTAAAGAATTAGCATGGAACGTGCTTGATAGAAAAGGGTTAGTGGATTGCTTTTGCGAATGAGTGTTCCCACACCACTATAGGCATCGGTAAGCCCTGTAACCAATTGTAGGACTAATCGGTTGTTGGTGACGGGTGAACCAACATTTTGAAGTTGATCTGACAAAACCTTCACGCGTTGACAATATGCCGACGCATTTGGGAAATCCGCCATATCTATGGTGGATAATTCTTGTTCCAATGTAATGGCGCGGGAATCCCAGCCTCCTTTGCAGTGAAATCTGGTTTCATTATTGTGTGCAATAAATCTGAAGAGATTGTTGCGTAAATCCATTCAAGAACTGTGGCATCCAGATTTACCCACAGTTCAAAATCATCACCTGTCAATGATTCCTTCCCTTTGTTATTTTCCGGCGGGATTACGTGATGAATAACCCGGTAAGAGCGACAACCTATTGAATAGTTATGCACATATTGCGTAGTGAACATTTTTCATCTCAAGAGTGACGGAAACATGTGTTTTTATATTTGAAACGGCTAAAGTTGGATGGTAAAGGGATATGGATTTAGACATTGTTAGTTGGATGGAAAAAATGAAGTAAACAATTAGGGGGGAAATGACAATTTTCAGCCAACAGAAGGAGGATTTCGACGAAAAATGAGAAGAGAAAAAAATTGAATCTTTTCTTATGCTCTTGATACCATGTTAGAAGAAATATTTTTCCCTCTTCCTTCATTCCACAATATGTGTTAATATACAATTGTACATCTAACTACTTAAAGGGTATCATGGCTCAATATCCTCTATTTGATAAGGCTAATCTCTCTAATAAAGATAATGATCATAAGAGATGTGACTAATCTACCAAATAAGTATTTTACTTGCTACCAAATATATAAGATGCTACGTTAATTACAATAATCATTATTATTAATAATAATAATGATTATTCTATCACTCTGAAAGTGTGGGAAAGAATGGTAAAGTTACGGGTGAGAAAGGATATGTCATTTTCAAAAATCAATTTAGAATTTATGTCGGGACACTCAACTACAAAAGCTAATTCATTTTTTCAGACATCATAATTGTAAATGGACGCGGAGAGTCGATAAAGAAAATCAATCACTCAATTTTTCCAATTCTGACATATTGGATTTGCGTCTCTGCTAAATAGACTAACAAATTTGTTGAAACATTTAATTTTTAAAATAAAGCACGGCTCTGAAATTTACTACTCCTAGTAATTATTTATAAAAAATATCTCCAGATCAGCAACTTAATTAAGACAGGTCAATGTTTTTTTTTGTTGACGAAGGAATCCGCAGCCGCTACTCTTTCGAGTGCGCCCTGGGTAAACCCCGGGCTGACGCAATAGCCTGCAAACCACGTCAGCCGATTAACTACACTTGGCAAGCCATGTGTGACAGGCTCAACCAAGAAGGTTTATGCAGGGGATCGAACTCGTGACCTTGCGGTCTCGCGCTCTACTGCTACACCAACTTGGCTATCCTTGCGGGTAAACTTTTTAAAGTGACTGGTTCCACCGCATTACGACCCCATACCCCCAAAAAATCTCATCTCCGTCCTGGCCCTACGGATTAGTATACACCGCTTGGCTTGCATGCGAACTGTCGCGCCCTTTTTCGGCCGCGACATTATTTTCTAAACTCCTGCTGCTCAAATAAAAGGTTAGAAAATAAATAACATAAATGCTAAGTAGTTAAAAAGGCTTAAAGGTTTTAAAAATATTAAAAGGATGCTAAAATTTAAAAGATGCTTAAAAGCTTAAAAGATGCTAAAGGTGCAAAATGCTAAGAAGTGCTAAAGTTTAAAAATGCTAAAATATAAAAAGGGTTGCTAAAGGGTTGCTATAATGCTAAGGTAAAAAGGTGCTAGAATTGCAAAAAATGCTAAAGGGTTCGCGGAGTCGCCACCTAATTAATTTGGGTGAATTAGGACACCTAAATGTTTAACTAGTTTAAAGTAAAACATTAACTCCATTTTAATGGTCTGCTAAACTTAATGAGATTCTGGGTAAGGATTCTTTATTAATCTAGAGGGAAGGGGTTAGGCACCCTCTAAGATCCGCTAACTTGCGGTTGTCCTGCCAAACCTAGGGTAATTATTATATTTAAAGAATGCATGTTTTTTAAAAAATATAAAGGGTGTTTTTCAAAAAAAATTGTTTTATAGAAAGGGGCATGTTGATAAAAAGTTTGCAAGACTAATACTATAAAAAAATAAAGTTTTAAAGTGTGCTTTTATACTGTTTATAGCTATATGCCATGTTGATTTATGATCAAAGACAAGCTTTTAGAATCAAATATATATGACGTAGTGCAAAAGATGATTATTTTTATAGTTTTCCGATAATAAAGGTTGTTCAACACAAATTATTTATATTATGCTAATGAAAGAGCTTATGAGAAAATTAATTTATTTTATCATGGATTTTATAAAGAAATAATACTTTAGTCAAAGTTAAATTATTTAGTAAGGTTTAGATATGTATGACAAGCATAAAAGACAAGAAGTCGATAGTGCTTTCTAATTATGAATTACTTTCCCTTATATGTTTGAAACTTAATTGTTCTAGATATTCCAAATATTACAGAAATAGAGTTATTAAATTACAATAAACAAATGAATAAATGAATAGCAAGTAAAGAGAGAGAATGAGATTTAAGAATGCTCTTTCTGACGGATTGACGCCCTATTTGTTTTTCTAGGAATTCTGCGGGAACGGGAATGCGGATGCAGATGCGGTTGCCATTTGAAATAGCTTGCGGTGAGTCTCGCGTGAGACTCTTTATTTTACTCCGTCGTGCCATGTAAAAAAAGAAGATAAGGATTAGTAGATTTCCAAATCCTTATTGATCAATACAAATAGACAAGATTTTCATATAAGCTCAAACATGTATATAATTTCATTTTCAAGGCTAGCACAAGTTAGGGTTCTTTGATAAACTGAAACCAAATAATCCCACCAACTAGAGGTTTCCCATAACCATTAGTCGAATATGTACATTTGGTTCTACACACATTTGCTACAAAGAAACACATGATCAACCCAAAATATTTAAAGATCCAAGAATGTCCAGAGAAACCTACACGCTGGTCATCATCGTAATTGAGTAACCACATTTATTTGTATGGACAGAGCATCATATCAATAAACAACCTAATCACGATCATTTTTTCGTTTAACGCATGTGGCAATACATAGGTGTCGTTCGCAACTCAAGAGATATAGGTGACACTAAATGATCCGTATACTTCTAAATGCCGACGCGGTGACACATTTTACATCGAGGCGCATGCGAGCCCATCACAAGATTAGAGTGGCATGTAAACATAAAGACAATCACATATTTCCAATAGTAATGTTTCAATGAAACCAACTAGCACTAACTTGAACTTCACAAATACAATTACATTATGCATTTAAGGATGATGATCTTCAAATAGATGTGCACACAACAAACTGAGAGCTATGCTATTATAAACATGGTCCAACTGTCCAAGTAATCTTGAAAGACGTGGAGTGATCTAGAAAACGATATAACGCTGCCATGAAATCCCTTTTTACGTTTAGACAAATAATCAAAACCTATGGCAAGTTTAAAGATGTAAGAGAAACTTCATATAGGCTCAGGGATACTGAATCAATCAATCAACATACGACATCAAATATATAAAGATGTTGCACTAGTCTATTCAAAAGATTGGCAAACCATAAACTCGAACAAGAACTACTCTGTTCAACCACACAACTAATGCTTAGCAAAACACAGTAACAATCACGATCGCGACTCTTAATGGTAATTAATATTAACGGAACAGGTTCAGCAATTAATTCAGTAAGCATAAGAAGCTATTAATATCAACTTAATTCATGCTTAATCAGTCGTACAGAGAGGGACATTGTGCACACTAATATCAAACGAATATAAAACAGAAAAGGTGACGAATTTACCTTCTCCGGACAGCGACCCGGGGCAGCGTATCAAGTCGTCGGCCCACTCGACGGGTTTCGGGTTTTGGGTTTGCAATGCGAATGAAAGGGCAAGGTTTTGTTTGCTGGTTTTTGGATGGAACTAAAAGAAAGGGGTATTTGAACTACCTGTTCTCCTGAGTTGTCGACTGCTGCTAAAGGGGATGTCGAATCGATGCTCACGACTTCCCAACCGAGCTCGTGTTCGACCGCCGGCGAGTGTCCTCGTCGATGCTATGGGTCTCCTGTCTTGCTCCTGCTCTCCCCGTATCTGCCCTTGTTCGATACTGCTGCCAAGGCCCCCCTTGATTGGTCTATTGCATGTGCTTATATAGCCTAACCCTAGGTTCTAATATTGGTAAGCAATAAAGGCTGATTTGTGCTTGATTCGTGCTATTTAGGACTGATTTCGTAGTGATTCGATAAGGTACGATTTGAAGGATTTATGGTAAGTTGCGATTTTTCGGAAGATCTGGTTTGGGTTATGGTAAGTATACGTTGGCTGGGTGCGTGGGTAAAGGGAAAGGAAGGTCGCCGGATTTTCCACCCTGAAAATCCGGCGAGACTTGCGGCGATTTTAGGTTTGTGAAGTAGTGGTTTCGTTTCTTAGGGCTCCTTGTGAAGACGATGAAGAGGGCTGATAAAGGCTGGGGCGAAAATGGATTGGGCTGAGGGGAAATAAAAGCTGGGCGTGGAGTTGGGCTGCGGGTTTGGGCCAGGGCGAAAATTATTTGGGCTTGTGGGGCTGCGAATTAAGGGTATTAGTTAGGTAGTTTTAATTAGGCTTTTAATTAGGTATTTAATTCTAGGAGTTAATTTTAGGTATTTAAAATTAGTGATAAATTAACTTAATGAATTGTGCTTAAATTAATTAGGTGTTCTATTAGCCTAATTGTTATAAATGCGGGCGTGCTATTTGATTAGTGCTTAATACTTTACGTAGAAAATGCGAAGTTATTATTAAAAATCTTATTATTATTATGGTTAAATTAGAATTGAATTGAGTTTAGATTAAATTATTTAAATGCTAAATGCAAGTATGATATTTAAGAATTGTTTAAAGCTTTATAAATGCGGTGCTATTAAATGCATATATCAGATTAAAATTGATTTTAAATTACAAATGATTACTAATAAATGCGGCTATGCTACCTGACACGACGTTATCGCTAAATTATTTATTTTATGCATTTATTAATTATTTAAGAATTACGACAAAACTTAAAGTTAATTAATGCGCGCCGGGACTCTAAGTGCTTAAAACTCTACGTAAGACGCGATGCCATTATTAAATTGTTTATTTATGCCTGTATTTATGTTTTATTCGCTGCATTTTATTATAAAAATCCTAAAAATTATTTTACAAAATTAGTGTAATTTTATAGTTAATGATCGACCAGGAGGTCAAAATTGGGTGTCAATTTGTCCCTCTTTGTATGGAGACGATGGAAGAATCTTGGACAAAGACGTTGACTCATAGCCAATTTTGTCTCGATCTTCTGCGTAAATGCCGTGCAGACAAGCGCCGACGAAAAATCAAAAATTGTCCTGATGTCGAGTTATGGCGACCTTTGGGTTACCATGTGATCAAAACACCAGCGCGCTAACGCGACTCAGCCGCCCCATGTCGAGTTATGACGACACCGGGCTACCGTGGTCAAAACACGGCGGGCTAACGCGACTTAAAGCCCCAAAGGTCGAGTTATGGCGACAACGGTTATGGTAAAAAAGTAAAAGAATAAAAATAAGCGCTTGAACACGTGTACCGCCATGGCTTATGGTGTTGGGTTCTACGGATGTGGAGCGAGTGGGCCGACGCTGAGGCCGCCGCCATTCGTTGGGAAGGTTGCCCCAACAAATTGCCGGTTATTTGAAGAGAAAATCCACGTTGTCTTTCTCGCTCGCATGCTAAGACTTCAACAAACGGTTAGTGCATAATCAGTAAGGCAAAATGATGATGCATAATTTTAAAAGTAATGCAACCGCGAGTAAAAGGTTATCCTGCAAGAACGTGATGTTGTGTTGATGCGATCTGCCAAATGCCGTGATTTCGCCACTGCACGACGTGTTGCGATTGTGAATGCGGATACGTTGTCCTGCCGCAATTGCCTCAGAGACTAAAGCTCAAGAAAGAGTTAGTGCATAAGCGTTAAGACAATAATAAAGCATGAATGAGAAAATGCAATTTTGAATATAGAAATCGCCCTGCGTGATATGCCGATGGCGTCGTTTCGGACTTGTTGTCCGATAAGCGCCGCCGCTTGGGCGTGTTGCTGCTGGCGTCGTTGCATGGACTGGCTGATTACGTCGTTGTGCGGGCGATGTTCTTTCTTTGGCGTCGTTGCGTGGACTTGCTGATTACGCCGTCGTCGTTATGCGGGCGTGTTCGCCGCTGGCGTCGTTGCGTGGACTTGCCGACACGTCGTTGTCCGGGCGTGTTGCCTTTGGCGCCGCTGCGTGGACTTGCCGACACGCCGTTGTCCGGGCGTGTTGCCGCCGGGCGTCGTTGCGTAGACTTGCTTTGCTGATAACGTCATTGCCTGGACGTATTGCTGCTGGCGTCGTTGCGTGGACTTGCCGACACGTCGTTGTCCGGGCGTGTTCGCTGGCGTCACGGACATTGCCGATTACGCCGTTATGCCGGCGTGTTGACGCCGGGCGTCGTTGCATGGACTTGCCGACACGCCGTTATGCGGGCGTGCCGCCGCCGGGCGTCTGCGTGGACTTGCTGATTACGCCGTTATGCGGGCGTGTTCGCCGGGCGGCGTTGCATGGACTTGCTGATTACGTCGTTGTCTGGACGTGTTGCTGCTGGCGTCGTTGCGTGGACTTGCTGATTACGTCGTTGTCTGGACGTGTTGCTGCTGGCGTCGTTGCGTGGACTTGCTGATTACGTCGTTGTCTGGACGTGTCGCTGCTGCTCCTGTAGAATAAATGCTCCTGCAAGCTAAGCTTGAGAAAAGACGTTAGTGTATACCTGTTTAAATGAAATGATAAATACATATGAGAAGTGCAATTTTGTGGGTAGAGATGTCATCCCTGAGATGTTGTCTTTGCACGACACGCCGAACGCACGACGATTTAATTGCCATGATGCTTTGCCGCGGCGATGCGTGGGTTGCCAATTTGACTTGATGCCCGAGTTGATGCGCTAGGTTTTGTTGCGAACTCTGAACTTTGATTGCCGATTGTTGATGCCCCTTTCTGCTGCTGCGCTTTTGCCGCGACTTTGGATTGTTGTCATCCTCTGCCTTTGCTGCTTTTCCTGCTTCTGCGAAGAGACTTTCGTCGATTTTCTCGCCGCTGTTGCACTTTCGCTTCATAAAAGACCCACGCTCAAAGAAAAATTTGTGAGTTTTGGGGGGGGGTCGATTCATATTTGACTTTGCTGCCTTGTTCCTTGATATCTGCGTGCCTGGCTTGTTTGGACTTGCAACCCCTGTCTGGTTTCCTACACTGTCCCAGTTTTGAAAAGGGTGTCTGGCCTAAAATGGGTCTCAATGTAGTTGTAGAGGTGTGTGTATTCTTGTCATTTTCAAAGCAAAGGGAAAGTTTCCTAATGGTGTGACCGAAGCCGATTTAGGCCGCCTACGTATCCCCATGAGGGAATCAGGTCGAACGTAGTTCATTACAAGCGAATATTGGGAAAATTAAAATTCTAGATGTGGGACCGGGCGAGACGCCGCCACGTATCCACTAAGGGAATCAGGTCAAACGTAGTTCATTACAAGCAAAACGAAAGAAAACATTATTAAAGCTTAAATATGAGTTTATAAATTATTCTGCTAAAATAAATCGCTTTTCCTATCCAGGCTCTAGGCGGACCAAGACAGGGGTGCAAATCCAATCAATACGCCTTCATGCTCTACTTCGTGGATGGTCGAGTCTTCACGCTCGCTATCTCCTCTTACCGCCTCTGCGTGGTATGCCGGATAAATGACTGATTCGAGGGCGGAATGGGCATAGGCAGGGGAGTGTATTCCTCATCTAAGGTTATCAGGTGCACATTGACGTGGTCGTGGTTTGGCAAGGGGTTATCATGCACATTTGGGGCAGGATCCTTTAGCTGAATTACCCCTTCTCTGATTAACGCCTCGATTCTGTCCCTGAGGGAGTGGCAACCTTCAGTGTCATGTCCTGGGCTATTGGAGTGATACGCGCAACGCTTGTTCTCATCATACCATCTTGGGATAGGGTCAGGAATCCTTCCCGAACCGGCTGATTAGGCTCGCACCGCAACCTTTCATATATTTGAGGTATGGGTTCAATAGTGGTGCGAACTTTGGGTGGTTTTCCTTCGTAATTCTTATTTGCTCGTGCATTGGGTGCTCTATTCTGTTGGCGGGCTTGATGGGTGGATCTATGCGCGGTGATAAACGGTGCGCGTGTTATATATAGGCCGTGTGTGGTAGTTGGGGTAGTATGATGGGTTTCGTATGTCATAAATGCTTCGGTTTGCGTTTGTACAAACATGGAAGGGAAATCTGCTCTTTCTTCCTCTCGTGAAGTACTCGAGTGCCCCGATCAATCGCCTTATTAGTTGCTCGTAATGCCGCTGATTTGTAATCCTACCGCTTTAATACCTTAACCTACGGTCGCCCATTCTAATAACTTCCGCAAAATTCCGCTCATGACGCTATCATCCGCTCATGAGGTTGCGTCCTTCAAAGATTGTACGAATAATGTGGTCATCTCACTTCCACCACGGGTGGTTGCACTTTCGCCGCTCAACGCCACCTCACGGCGTATTCTCCGAATGTTTCGTAGTCTTTCTCCAACTTCATTAAGTAGAACCTATCCACACCGGTTTACGTATTTGAAATGGAATCGCTCCACAAAATCTTGGGCCAATGCATTCCAAATGTGCCATTTCGCGATCTTGGCCGGTATACCAATCTAGTGCTCACGGCCAAGATCCGAATGAACAACTTCATAATGACCGCTGGGTTCTTCCCTACCCCGATTAGCTTGTCGCAATATGACCTCAAGTGTGCACGGGGGTTCCCTTTTCCATCAAATGGTTCAAACTTCGGCACCTTGTACCCCATAGGCAGTTCCACGTCTGGATGCATGCAAAGATCCTCGTAGTTTAGTCCTTCGTGACCTTTGTCCGATCGCATGCCCCGAACCGCTTCTTTCAGACTATGAATTTTGGCCACGCCTCGCCCATTTTGGCTCGGACTTCCTCTCCATTTCTTCGTAATGATCCCCTTGGTAAGCACGGACGGTAAAAGGCCGGGCTTCATTGCATGTTAGCTGTCCGGGTTGTTTCACGGGTCGTAATGGGTGTGTGCGTGGGTATTGGTTGGCTGGCGATTAGGGCTGATTATGGTGAAGCAGCGGGGCCGAGGTATACGGGTAGTGAAGGGTCATTTTGAATGTAGGGTTGAGGTCACCGGGCGGGCGGTTTGTTCGGGATCGTGGCCTTTGTGGAGAGTTTTGGGAGATATGTGCGGTGGAGGTCGATCCGGGATGGTTTGTGAAGTGGCCCTTTGATCCGCATGTGGGTATTCAAGCTAATGGATAGGTTAGTCGATTCCGTAGCCTCCATCTCAACCTCGCATATCGCCAATTTGTCGCAGCAATTGCGCAATACATTCTTCCCGATCGTGATATTCTCCCTTCAAGGTTCTGCTTTCCGACAGAATAATTCCCAAACCATTTAGCTCGAGCCGCCGTCGTCATATCATCATTTCTTGCCTCGACTCGTAAAGTGTGGATGCTCACATTGTTGAGTCAAATACGAACCGAATTTTCGGGGAGGATGATAAATTTTCTAAAAAATGCAACAACCGATGTTAGCATAAAGCACATAATTTGCAGGTATGTAGCAGATATATCGCACATAGCACATTCAAACGTTTCCTAACATGCAGGGGGACCTCTTTATGCCAGAGGTAAGCCTAAACGTCACTTATGCGAGATTATGACGGATTTGTCCAAGTCGTCCAACTATAATGCCTTTGTTGGAAATGGCGACCAAATGACGGTGCACTTTTCCCAATTTCAGCATGTCATGATTGGGTTTGGATTTGTCCGTCATTGCCACGCTACACATAATATGCTGGTTGGTCGTTGGGTTGAGAAACCCGTCGACAAGTTTGGTGTCTTCCTAATTGTGGTGTCGATGCCAAGGACCGACTCCACCTAAGGTAAATGCACGCATGCCCTAAAATAAAGGTGGTATAGCTCTATCTTAAGTTTCTAAGATTTGGCTTTTCCGACACAAGGTTCCCGAGCGACAACTCGAGTGAGAAGGCTACGCGATCACCATTGACCGGATTCTCCGCGCAGAATACCAACTCTCTTAAATGTGGGTGTTTGAAAGAAATTTGCAGGCGCAAGCACACCGTGTGAGTGTGTGATAGTGTGAATTTTCCAGAGTGGAAGAAATATGAGCGGAATGCCAGTTTAGGGAAAGCAGTAAAGCAAGTAGCAAAAAATAAACAAAATACCATACACAAAAATTAAATGTAAAATAATTGCCAAATAATAACCCTAGGTCTGTTGTGGTTAAGAACCTAAAATCAAATGAGTCGCCATTCTGCCGCGCTTTTCTGCGCGACATTATTTTCTAAACTCCTGCTGCTCAAATAAAAGGTTAGAAAATAAATAACATAAATGCTAAGTAGTTAAAAAGGCTTAAAGGTTTTAAAAATATTAAAAGGATGCTAAAATTTAAAAGATGCTTAAAAGCTTAAAAGATGATAAAGGTGCAAAATGCTAAGAAGTGCTAAAGTTTAAAAATGCTAAAATATAAAAAGGGTTGCTAAAGGGTTGCTATAATGCTAAGGTAAAAAGGTGCTAGAATTGCAAAAAATGCTAAAGGGTTCGCGGAGTCGCCACCTAATTAATTTGGGTGAATTAGGACACCTAAATGTTTAACTAGTTTAAAGTAAAACATTAACTCCATTTTAATGGTCTGCTAAACTTAATGAGATTCTGGGTAAGGATTCTTTATTAATCTAGAGGAAGGGTTAGCACCCTCTAAGATCCGCTAACTTGCGGTTGTCCTGCCAAACCTAGGGTAATTATTATATTTAAAGAATGCATGTTTTTAAAAAATATAAAGGGTGTTTTCAAAAAAATTGTTTTAAAGAAAGGGGCATGTTGATAAAAAGTTTGCAAGACTAATACTATAAAAAAAATAAAGTTTTAAAGTGTGCTTTTATACTGTTTATAGCTATATGCCATGTTGATTTATGATCAAAGACAAGCTTTTAGAATCAAATATATATGACGTAGTGCAAAAGATGATTATTTTTATAGTTTTCCGATAATAAGGTTGTTCAACACAAATTATTTATATTATGCTAATGAAAGAGCTTATGAGAAAATTAATTTATTTTATCATGGATTTTATAAAGAAATAATACTTTAGTCGCGAGTTAAATTATTTAGTAAGGTTTAGATATGTATGACAAGCATAAAATACAAAGCGAGTCAATATGCGTTTCTAATTATGAATTACTTTCCCTTATATGTTTGAAACTTAATTGTTCTAGATATTCCAAATATTACAGAAATAGAGTTATTAAATTACAATAAACAAATGAATAAATGAATAGCAAGTAAAGAGAGAGAATGAGATTTAAGAATGCTCTTACTGACGGACGACGTCCTATTTGTTTTTCTAGGAATTCCTGAAGCGGGAACGGGAATGCGGATGCAGATGCGGGTTGCCATTTGAAATAGCTTGCGGTGAGTCTCGCCGTGAGACTCTTTATTTTACTCCGATGCGTGCCATGTAAAAAAAGAAGATAAGGATTAGTAGATTTCCAAATCCTTATTGATCAATACAAATAGACAAGATTTTCATATAAGCTCAAACATGTATATAATTTCATTTTCAAGGCTAGCACAAGTTAGGATTTCTTTGATAAACTGGAAACCAAATAATCCCACCAACTAGAGGTTTCCTATAACCATTAGTCGAATATGTACATTTGGTTCTATACACATTTGCTACAAAGAAACACATGATCAACCCAAAATATTTAAAGATCCAAGAATGTCCAGAGAAACCTACACAGTGGTCATCATCAGAATTGAGTAGAACCACATTTATTTGTATGGACAGAGCATCATATCAATAAACAACCTAATCATGGACAGTCATTTTTTCAGTTTAACAGACAGGGCAATGCATAGGTGTCGTTCGGCAACTCAGTAGATATAGGGTGACACTAAATGATCCGTATACTTCATGCTGACGCAGTGACACATTTTACATCGAGGCAGACAAGGTGAGCCCATCACAAGATTAGAGTGGCATGTAAACATAAAGACAATCACATCTTTCCAATAGTAATGTTTCAATGAAACCAACTAGCACTAACTTGAACTTCACAAATACAATTACATTATGCATTTAAGGATGATGATCTTCAAATAGATGCACACAACAAATCGAGAGCTATGCTATTATAAACATGGTCCAACTGCCCAAGTAATCTTGAAAGACGCGAGTGATCTAGAAAGCGATATAACGCTGCCATGAAATCCCTTTTTACGTTTAGACAAATAATCAAAACCTACGGCAAGTTTAAAGATGTAAGAGAAACTTCATATAGGCTCAGGGATACTGAATCAGTCAATCAACATACGACCTCAAATATATAAAGATGCTGCACTAGTCTATTCAAAAGATTGGCAAACCATAAACTCGAACAAGAACTACTCGCTCAACCACACAACTAATGCTTAGCAAAACACAAGAATAATCACGATCGCGACTCTTAATGGTAATTAATATTAACTAACAGTTCAAGAATTAATTCAAGAAGCATGTAGTTATTAATATCAACTTAATTCATGCTTAATCGTGCAGAGAGGGACATTGTACACTAATATCAAACGAATATAAAGCGTAAAAGGTGACGAATTTACCTTCTCCTGACAACACCGGGCAACGTATCAAGTCGTCGCCCACTGACAGGTTTCGGGTTTTGGGTTTGCAATGCGAATGAAAGCGGCAAGGTTTTGTTTCTTGGTTTTTGGATGGAACTAAAAGAAAAGTATTTGAACTACATTCTCCCGAGTTGTCGATCGCCGCTAAAGGGGATGTCGAATCGATGCACGACTTCAACCGAGCTACGTGTTCTACCGCCGGCGGTGTCCTCGTCGATGCTATGGGTCTCTGTCTCGCCTCGCTCTCCCAGTATCCGCCTCTTGTTCGACATCACGCCAGGTCCCTTGATTGGTCTATCGTGTGCTTATATAGCCTAACCACAGGTTCTAATATTGGTAAGCAATAAAGGCTGATTTGTGCGTGATTCGTGCTATTTAGGACTGATTTCGTAGTGATTCGATAAGGTACGATTTGAAGGATTTATGGTAAGTTGCGATTTTTCGGAAGATCTGGTTTGGGTTATGGTAAGTATACGTTGGCTGGGTGCGTGGGTAAAGGGAAAGGAAGGTCGCCGGATTTTCCACCCTGAAAATTCGGCGAGACTTGCGGCGATTTTAGGTTTGTGAAGTAGTGGTTTCGCTTTCTGGGATCGTGAAGACGATGAAGAGGGTGATAAAGCGTAGGCGAAAATGGATTGAGGAGGAAATAAAAGCCGGGCGTGGAGTTCATGGGTTTGGGCTGCGAAAAATTATTTGGGCTTGTGGGGCTGCGAATTAAGGGTATTAGTTAGGTAGTTTTATTTAGGCTTTTAATTAGGTATTTAATTCTAGGAGTTAATTTTAGGTATTTAAAATTAGTGATAAATTAACTTAATGAATTGTGCTTAAATTAATTAGGTGTTCTATTAGCCTAATTGTTATAAATGCGGGCGTGCTATTTGATTAGTGCTTAATACTTTACGTAGAAAATGCGAAGTTATTATTAAAAATCTTATTATTATTGCGAAGTTAAATTAGAATTGAATTGAGTTTAGATTAAATTATTTAAATGCTAAATGCAAGTATGATATTTAAGAATTGTTTAAAGCTTTATAAATGCGGTGCTATTAAATGCATATATCAGATTAAAATTGATTTTAAATTATAAATGATTACTAATAAATGCGGCTATGCTACCTGACACGACGTTATCGCTAAATTATTTATTTTATGCATTTATTAATTATTTAAGAATTACGACAAAGCTTAAAGTTAATAAATGCGGGCGCGGGACTCTAAGTGCTTAAAACTCTACGTAAGACGCGATGCCATTATTAAATTGTTTATTTATGCCTGTATTTATGTTTTATTCGCTGCATTTTATTATAAAAATCCTAAAAATTATTTTACAAAATTAGTGTAATTTTATAGTTAATGATCGACGAGGGTCAAAATTGGGTGTCAACACTAATGAGGGATGGGAGGGGAACACCACTTCATTGGTCGTGGAATCGAACACGAGACCTCAAAAAGAATACCCCAAACGAAATGACCACTGGGCCAAACACTTTGGATAAAACTGTGGTAGGGTAAACTTTTTAAAGTGACTGGTTCCACCGCATTACGGCCCCATACCCCAGAAAATCCCACCTCCGTTCTGGCCCTACGGATTAGTATACACCGCTTGGCTTGCATGCGAACAGTGGAGGGATTTTTTTGGGGAACACAGTTCCACTCTCGCTGGTCAGGGGAATCGAACACGAGACCCCAGGCAGCAATACCCCAATGAAATGACCACTGGGCCAAACACTTTGGATAAAACTATGGTAGGGTAAACTTTTTAAAGTGACTGGTTCCACCGCATTACGGCCCCATACCCCATAAAATCCCACCTTCGTCCTGGCCCTACGGATTAGTATACACCGCTTGTCTTGCATGCGAACAGTGGAGGGATTTTTTTTGGGGAACACAGTTCCACTCTCGCTGGTCAGGGGAATCGAACACGAGACCCCAGACAGCAATACCCTAATGAAATGACCACTGGGCCAAATACTTTGGATTAAAACTATGGTAGGGTAAACATTTTAAAGTGACTGGTTCTACCGCATTAAGGCCTCATACCCCAGAAAATCCCACCTCTGTCCTAGCCCTACGGATTAGTATACACCGCTTGGCTTGCATGCGAACAGTGGAGGAATTTTTTTTTGGGAACACAGTTCCACTCTCGCTGGTCAGGGGAATCGAACACGAGACCCTGCATAAACAATACTAACGAAACGACCACTGGGCCAAACACTTTGGATAAAACGATGGTAGGGTAAACTTTTTAAAGTGACCGGTTCCACCGCATTACGGCCCCATACCCCAGAAAATTTCACCTCCGTCCTGGCCCTACGGATTAGTATACACCGCTTGGCTTGCATGTGAACAATGGAGAGATTTTTTTTTGGAACACAGTTTCACTTTCGCTGGTCAGGAGAATCGAACACGAGACCTGTGAGAGGTAGCATCACATTGTATTATTAAGTTACAGACACTCATATATCGACGCGAGTAATAGTTTACTACAGTTTCATCAATAAACTTTAAGCTATAGTAATAAATGAAGAATAATATGTTTGGTCCCTCAAAATAATTTCTCATATTTTGTCCTTGTGATCTATGAACCATTATATTTAATTTTAGTTAATTATATGGGGTGAAATTCGAACCTAGTGATCCGATACGTGGATGTCTTGATTCAGCTAGGTCTAGACCAATAGAGATGTTCCCGATCATGACCTAGGGGCATCCTTATATCATCATCCCCGGTATGTCTTGGATCGGTGTCAACTCGATGTGACGTGAAACAGTGACGGAGCCATCATAGCCAGGGAGCCCGGACTCCCTCTCAAATTTAATTGTTTTCTAGTATACTACTAGTAATATTCATGATATTACAATAGAGTACTCAATTCTGACTTCTCCGGACTCCCCCTAGACATCTGAAGCTTCCCCGGACTCCCCCTAGACCAAAATCCTGACTTCGCCCCTGACGTGAAATGCTCATTAATGGTCAAGCAACCAATAATGTTGTTGCCACATGGTATTTTTCCCGATCACGACTCATTTTCAGCTAGAATACACTCCCAACAACTCCTTGCTCAAACATCTATCATCCTCGAGCCTCGTATCATTGTTCAATGTGTCGACGTTTGTACTGTAGAATAGTCTTTTCACACTGCTCGTACTTTTACACTGAAAAATCTTATGTCTCGATCCATAAGTATACCTTCCAAGAAGAGAAATGTGTAAGGCGAAGGCCGGGCCGCCTCGCCCGGCCCGACGACCCGACACCGACCGACACATACACCGGGATATTTAAAAAAACGGGACGGGGCTCGAATCGGGCGGGACAGTATGGTCCCGCTCGCCCGACTTCGCCAGACCCGATCCCGCCCGACTCCCCGACTTCGCCCGACCCTGGCCCCGCCTCTGGCCGACTCAGAAAAATAGCCGTTGTCCAACGGTCATTTTACATTTTGGCCGCTGACAACGCCCATTTTCGCCTCCTCCCAACCCCTACCCCTTTAACCCAAATTTTCAACTATAAATACCTCATTACTCTTCTTATTATTTTCACAAATCTTTCTACACTCTAATCTCTCAATCAATCTCTAATTCTATACAACATTGTCTACATATTCAATCTATTTATTAATTTGAGAATTGGGAGTGAAGTTGGCAACTAGCTTGAGGATTATCTATCGAGCAAAGTTTCAATTTTCAACCTTCGATTACACGTCGACTCTACGTCGGCGCTTGGTACATTCGTTCTCTCATTAAATTATTATTTTGTCTTTATTTCATTTAGCACATTTAATTTCATTATCTTTAACTATTTATTAGCATAATTAAAATGAAAGGACTAAGAGGCATGTTGGGTAAGGGTAAGTGGTCGCTTCTTCTAATGGGGTGGTAACAAGGACAAGTGGTACTTCTTCTAGTATTCCTGCTCCAACTATTCCTAGACAAGATGATTTTATAGATCCCAAATGTTTCTGAAATACCATATGATCTAGACACAAATGATTATCCCGAAAATGAAGAAGATTTTAATTTAGATGACACTCTAGTTGATGATACACCTACTAATGAAGATGACGATACACCCACTAGTGAAATGCCTCCTATCCCCTACTATGAGGCGAGGTCCCAGAAACGACCATTAAAATCGGTTGTATGGAAATATTTTGTGAGGACGTAGCTAATCAAGTAGTATGTAAAACTTGTAAAAATGTTTATTCTTTTAAAATGGACAAGGTCATGGTGGACGGGGTTTAGAAGACACTGTTGCAAAAACACAAAGCCTTGCATGCCCAATACATGATTGAAAAATCGTGAGCAAGCGTCCTCAATCGGGACAAGGTTCACATACTATCGTCCCGAGAAAGTACAGTGGTCAAATTAACCCATGACGGGAGTCAGAGGCCCTAAATACGATAAACATAAAGATAGGAAGCACTAGCAAAATTAGTCACGTGAGGGTTTGCCTTTTTCATTTCGAATCTCTGGTTTTATTCATTATATTAGAGATATGTATAATCCTCGCTTATAAAGGTTTTCCTAGATCAACTGTTAAAAGAGATGTATTTAAATTTGCACATGAATATCAACAGTATTTACGTTATGCATTATATCATTTAAATTGCAAAGTCGCTCTAACTTCTGATATAGGCCGTAGTACTAACGGTCATGATTATTTAATCAGAACATGTCATCGATAGACTATAAATGGTCTATGCAAAAACGTATTTTAGCATATAGATATATAGATAGTAGGCACACTGGTGAGTTTATTTCAGAAAATATTTATTCAGTCTCCGATTATTACGGAATAACTGATAAAGTTATGAGTATTACATTAGATAATGCATCTTCTAACAATTCAGCTATTAGTATTTTAAGAGATGTTTTAACTCCTTCTTTTCCAAAAC
Source organism: Przewalskia tangutica (assembly GCA_029844215.1). NCBI lineage: Eukaryota > Viridiplantae > Streptophyta > Magnoliopsida > Solanales > Solanaceae > Przewalskia > Przewalskia tangutica. The sequence continues at coordinate 12,900,569 of CM056725.1, read as the reverse complement.
ATTTTCATATAAAATGTGCGTGCCATATTTATAACTTAGTTGTAAAGGATGATCTTTCACTTTTTCAAGATATTCTTGAAAAAATACAATTTGCTATACACTTTATTTTTAAAAGTAATAGAATCCAACGGAAAAAAGATTATAAAAAAATTTGTCACGATTATGGACTATCTTATAGAAAAATTCCCGAAGAAGTACCAACTAGGTGGAATTCTTTATATGACCAACTAGTTGTTGCTTATGAGTATAGAAAACCTATTACTTTATTTTTTAACGCCCATAATCAAAATCCAAATGATATGATTGTGGATAATGATTGGGACAAAATTAGAGAACTTATTGTATTTTTAGAAAATTTTCAACGAGCAACAAAAGAATTTTCTACTTTATATTATCCTACTATTTCAACTATGTTGTTTTATATAGCTATAATATTTTTACTTCTTAAAGAATATATGGAAAAACCTGCTTATACTGCAGCTATTAAAAAAATGTTTATGAAATTAAAGAAATATTTTATTCCTATTCCCCCTATTTATATTATTGGTGTTGTATTAAACCCGACTATTAAAGTAGACGGTTGTAAAAGTCTTATTAAAAATATTTATACTGTATGGACGCACTACCACCTCCAACTCCCAAAAATTTAAATGTTGAGCCACCTATTGAACTAACGCTAGAAGAAGTGTTGAATAGCGTAGAAGATGAATGCAAAAAGTATATCGGCATTACCAAAGAAGAAAGTGCTAGTAACCAACCGACTTTTGTACCATCTTCTTCTTCAACACAACCTAAAAAGACAAGCACTTTCTTCTTCGTGGCTAGGCCTAGTATTAATTCTATTGAAAGCCTCGGAAATAGAATGTGCGTGGTAGCACTTCTAACCAAATTAGCGAGTTCGATGTTTTTATTTTGCGGTACTTTACCTTACCAAGCAAGAATCAATGAAGAAGGAAAGGAAGACTTTTAAATATTGAGCGAATGAGAAGACATTTCCGACACTTTCAATGATGGCCCGAGATATTTTGAACATCTGCGTCATCACGCTTCGAAAGCGCTTTCGCAGCAGATTTCAAATAGAGAGCAGACACTCATTAGCGGAGATACTGAGATGGCGGTACTATTCAGAGATTGGATACGAGCGAGCGGCGGAGGCGCGCAACCAGATTAACGAAGAAGATGGCGACAACTACAACGACATTTTATCCGAAGGCATGAGTAGCGACGTGGAACAATTTGATCAAGATATACCAATTCCAACCAAGAGCCACAAGAAATTATAAAGAAATTAGAAAAAGTATTTTCAAATTGGTAATTTATTTCATTGCAATTTTTAAATTTTTCTATGTCTTTCACTCTTTGCAATTTTTTCAACAACAATACAAGACAATCTACAATGTAATTTTGAATCTTGTATATTTGATATTTGATATTTCAATGAAATTAATAATATAAAAGGCACAAAACAAAATTTGGATGTTTTTACACTATTCTTGTCTTTGTTTAATTTAATTATTTAGTTTATAACTTTATACTTTATAGTTTATAGTTTATACTTTATAGTTTATACTTTATAAATATATTATATATATGAGTATAATACTATAATTATAAATTATAATACTATAAGTCTATAAATTATACTTTGTTAGTAATTTAGTATTTTTAATGTAGTGAAAAAATTAAAAAAAAAAACACACAAAACCGCCAACCCGTCCCGTCCGACCGAATCCGCCCCGACTTACCCATCGGACCGGATCGGACGGACATGGTATGGTCCCGCCCGACCCGACCCTCCAGGCCGCCCCACCGACCCCGCCCATTTTCCCCGCCCCAACCCCGTCCCGCTCCCGCCAAACCCGACCCCGGTGGGCCCGTCCCGGCCCACTGGCCAGCCCTAGAAATGTGTGCCTTGATTCTCAGTTGTAACCCTACACCATTGTTAAGCTCTCAGGAAAATATCACTAGTTTTCTACTTTATTTCATGTTCTTTTCTATTTACTTTACGTCATTTTCATTTTTGCTTTTACACACACTGACGGCTCAACCACAGGAGAAAGAATTTTGATCGACCACGAATTACTTGCCTTTAACCTCTTTTATACAAATTTACTTGTTATCCTAAATATTATTTTTAGCGATAAATATTAATTAATTTTTTTTTATCTCTACAAATAGAAATATGTTAATATTTAAACTATTGTTAAAAAAAGTATATAAATCTCAAATATGAAATAATTGTGTAATCTTTACATAACAAATGGATAATTAAACGGTGAAATGATTAACAAATCTAATTTTTTTGAATATTTATAAGCAAAGGAATCAAAAATCATATTTTAATTGATTGAAGGTTAAATGTGTTTAGTCGGATATCATAACAACTAAATATTAGTAGAATTTATCAATAAATGAAAGGCTAAAATAACTATTAACCCTATAATACATGTATTGTATATTAAGAGTGTAAATAATTACATAAATTAATGCAATGTAATTGAATATTGCAGATTACTACTTTATCTTTTTTAAGTTTCCATATAAAATTGGTATTGTTAAAATCAAGAGGAGACGGAAATTTAGAGAGAAGAAAAATAATGGGAGAATTTTTATCTTACTTTTCATTCATCACAATGACCTCCTTATATCGAGGTAAGTTCTTTCTTTCCCTAGTCTAACAAGAAAAACATATTCTAATAAAACTATCATAATTATAATTTACCAATTATACTTAGACTAGGATTTTACCATAAAACTATTAGAGTTATTACTCGAAGGAAAAACACTTATTTTTTGTTTTGCCCTTTGGGCATACATTATATTTTTTATCCGAACCAACACTAATTTTTTAAAACCTAACATCGTAATAGACTTTGTCACTTGTGCAGAAGGATGACCAAACCGTTTGTGCCAAAAATCGAACTAATCAACTGCGTCCGCCTTCATATCTCATATCCGTGAAACATTATGAAAATAGTAAAGTCTGCCTTATCGCTCACCCATTCCAAGCAGCTTCCTCGTGGTGAGGTCCTGTAAAACATATATAGTTTTGTTAAAATTTATATCACAATCTAAATGATCAACAAGTTGCGATACATAAATTAAATTGTAAGTTAAGTCTGGAATATAAAGGACATCCTTTAACCAAATCCTATTATTTATCCTGGTCATTCCTTCTTTCGTGGTCACTGAGCTACTTCTATCCAAAAGCTCAATCGAACACTCAGGAATGTCCCATTGATCGCTCAGTTTTTCCGGATTACCTGTCACGTGATTGATAGCCCTGGAGTCAATAATTCAGGATGCGTTCTTGGTCTCACCATCCATCTTACCATTCGGATTTATTCCTCATTAATTCAATACGTGAATTACCATTTTCTGAATCTCCTCACTCAGATTATGAGGTCTTATCCCACATGTATTCATCCAGGCTATCTCCGCATGTGTGTCCTTAACGACAATAGTGTTAGCTCGGTAGTTTCCTCTTTCGCGATCGGATCTTGAGTATCCCTTCTATTGTTGTTATTATCCCCGTCCTCTTCATATGTCCCGATCTCTTGAAATATGTGCAGAATGCACCATCCTTCTCACTCGCTCTTCCTGCACAAGTTTCGAATAAATTTTGTTTAATGATGGTAACGATTTTTAGGCCAGTATGTTCGATCTCACTGTTTCATATATTGCCTCATTCAATCCCATAAGGAAAAGATGCATTTTTTCTTCTTCTCTTTTAGTTTCCAAGATCATTCCCAGATTACACGTGCACTTTCCACACTTGCAAGTCGGAAGTTGTTCGTACTTTACCATTTCTTCCCATGGCTTAGTCAAATTTCCATAGTAATCAACTATGGTCCTTCTCTTCTGCTTGCACTCCGTAAGTTCTGTCCTCAATTGTTGTATCTAAGGTCCATTTATAATGGTGAACCACTCTCGAATACTCGTTCATATTTCTTCCGCTTCCTCTTTATGTGATATCGTTGAGCAAAGCATTGGTTCGATGGTGTTGCAAATCCACGACACTAATAAAGAGTTTATGTTTCACCAATCTTTTAAGTTCGGTGACTCTTCATCTGGTTCTTGATCGTATCATCAACGAAGCTGAATTTCTTCCTTGCTCTTAGGGTCGTTCTCATGAATCGAGTCGATTCTTCATAATTCTCTCCCTTCAATTGGACTTGTGTCACCATAATTCCTGGATTATCGTTTGACGTAATGTCATATGAGGAGATTAGTTTTCTTTGAATTTTGTGTTATTCATCGGCAATTCCTTTATTTTTATCGCCAGTTTCTCCATTATCCGTCATTATTTAGGATTTCTGTGTTCTTTTAACGAAACTCTAATACCATGTTAAAATTAAGAGGTTACGAAAATTTAGATAGAATAAAAATAATGGGAGAATTCTTTTCTTACTTATCATTCATCACAATGACCTCCTTATATAGAGATAAGTTCTTCATATTTCAATTTATATGACACACTTTTCTTTTAAGTAAGAATATATACACACTGCACCGACTCGGAATGAATAATATCTAAGCTATCACTAATCTAACAACTAACTCTGCCACCTAAGCTAACTAATTATAACTAAGCTAACAAATTGTCCTGACTCAGCACTTGATACAAAGAATGCACAATACAAAATACAAATAAAGGAATACAATGTAGAAATAGAGGAATACAATGTACAAATAGACATTTTCTCAACGGAGAGAGTAATCTTTATTGTAAGTATATTCCCACATGTTAGGACATAGGAATATCAGCACGACTATATTGGTCTCTGGGCTAATGCATCATGCCAAGTCAGCTTGGGTCCCACAGGGCCCCATGATAATTAAGTTGTCAATCAGTTCTTTTGTACTACTACAATTTAGTGGTGGGGGAGGGGTGCAATTTGAAAAAGAAAAAAAAATAGTACCGTAATAATTTAAGTTGAAAATGATTCTTTAAAAATTCGAGTTGTGATTGAATATGAATACAAAGTCGGAGTTTTTTTTTTAATTTATGTGAGTGATACCTACAAAAGATACCTACTCTTACTAACTTTTCTTCATAATTCAACTTGTGTTAATTAAGTTTTAATATAACCACTTGATATTTGTTCAAATAAAAACAAAAGATACCTACTCTTACTAATAAATGTAATGTTAAGAATTTATATATAACTATGTATAGGATTAATAATGGAGTACGATCATATATATAAAATAAAAACAAGGGAGTACTAAATTAAATAAATCTTTTCATGTTAAGTCCGTGTGTGCTAAAACTTCAATAACTACAATTTCTTTTTTGGCATTACCTAGATAAGATGTTAAAAACAAGATATGATAGATCTAAAATTGCTAAGAAAGTTGTTTCATACGATCTATAATCTTCTTATATCATCAATACACATCTAGCAAAAAGATGCGATGGAAGGAAAAAATATGTATAGGTGATACCTATATAATTAGATTTAATTTTTAATCATGCAAGCACGTTTATTTTTAAAAATCAAATGTTTGTTATGAGTGAAAGTATATTTATGTCCTAGAGACAATCTGTATTAGGACAAATGTACTTTAGACACATTCATATCTATATTAATGGAGATTAATATTATGGCATTTGCAGTTATTGAATTATTAATTGATTGTTTATAATATTCTATAAATGTATCCCTGGAGGTTACGTGGTTATTAATAACGTGAGAGATCAATATTATAACGTAACTCTTAAAATTGTCTCGACTAATGATCATTGAAAATGGGATACCGATGATATGTGATACGTCGACATGTGGTCTGCATCATATCCTTAGGGAATGTAGTATGTCTCATCTGCTACGAGTTATGGCAACTCGTGATGGACACATAGATACTTTTGGAAGTATTGTTATACCCTGCTGATGTACTGTTTATTATATATGTCTAAAGTGTCATCAGCGTGTGGGAGATAGAACACTCATATATATGATATGGTCTTGTTATCAGCTAATATAGATGAGATAGATGATCAAGTGATCGAGTATGTCGTGAATGAAAGGATTTTATCTTCCCACATAACAAGTTTCGTGTAACTATACTTCACGTATTGACTTCGTCTTCCGGCGCCGTCTAGGAGTTTCGTATAGACCCTAATGTTATTAAGGTCGTTATGTGAAGGCCTGTAGGGTAACACTAAGTCAATTGTTCTGTCGATTCAAGGATGTAATGAGAGAGAATATAAATGTTCGGTTTATAATCGAGACATTAGAATAAATAATGATTATTTAATTAAATCGAGATAATATTTCAGATTTAATTAAAATAGAAATGAGGCAAAATTGGACCAGGGCCGCAGCGAGTGGGATCCAGGTCTGCGGCGCCACCCACTCAGCGTCGAAGTGCCACGTGTCCAGTGGGTCCATATGACCCACTTTGCCTTGGTTTCTAGGTCTGGCCCACGTGGGAAACCCTAGCTACTTTTACATCTATAAATAGAGGGCTCCATCATTATTTTAATACACCTAATTCACTAGAATTATTCTCTGCTGAAACTCTGCCAGATTTCCTATCTTTCCGAAAGAGTAACTACATTGGAGTTTTGACTTGCAAATCGAGGAACGGTTGCGTGCTCACCCTCGGCTTACAAACTTGAAGATTCCATATTTTTGCAAATTGTAAGTGTTCTATCGATACATTACAGTTTCTATGTGTTTATCATTATATAATCATCCATCAGTTTGACCGCTTGTGGGGTTTGAAACAAAAAAAATCAAATTCCCCGCGTGTACGAAGCCGATAAAACCCTATAGTAGTATCATAACATGGGCTGTTTTGTGTGATTATATAATGTTTATTAATGATAATATGGGTTACGGTTTGTTTAAATCTAGTTTTTGTCGTTTAGAAGCTTGAAAACCTTGAATCTTAAGAAATCATAATCCTTATCTCTGGATCTATCAAACAATGATGTAATCGAGGAAGTTATTTCAATTTAATCGATGAAGTTATTCCAATCTAACTCTTCTAAGTCAACGTGCGTAACCGGTTCGTTATGGACATGGTAAATTGAGACGAAGAACGAGAAGAGATTGGATAATGGTCGATGAACGTGTTGTTTGATGATGAAGGGGAACGAGGATGAATCTGGAAATCTGACCCTGAACCAATTTTAGGGCTTTGAAAATACAGATTTCGCATTTCTGGAATCGAGGCGTCGCAGCTCCTGCTAGGGTTTGGTAGCGGCGTCGCGGCTATGTTCATCCCGAAAAGCTTAAAATAAAATGACTTTCTGCCACCGAGGCGCCACGGCGCCGACGGTAAATTTTCAAAAATAATTGGTATAAAAAACTAAAGTTTTATGTATTCAGATTCTGATTCTGATTCTAAAAGTTTAAAATATTCAGAATCTGAAAATTAAAACTTTTAATTAGACAGATTTGGTCCTTTCGGGCAATTCTGTATTTAAATAAAGTTTCTGAAAATCAGACTTTTTAATTTTGGAAATTGCAGACAGATCCCTGAAATCTGAATATATTTTCTGAAAGTTTAAAATTAGATTTTCTGAATTTAAATGGGTTCAAATTGAAATTTTAAATTCTTGAGGGACTAGACTGTAAATTATGAAAGTTTGCAGAAATTTCTTGAAAATCAGTTTTAAAATCAGAAAATATTTAGGGATTGTTTGGCATTGACATAGATTTTAGAGTTTAGACAAATAAAGTCATGATTATCATTAATTGTATATTATTGAATAATGTACGAATGTGCTAAGTGTTTTTAAATGCAAACATTTAATTATTAGCATAGTGTCCGCTATACATGTCTGGGTAGGTGATGCGCGATTTATGCACACACTAACGCAAGTGCACGTGTCGTGACAAGTAATATAGCCTAGGTAAGACCGAATATCGTCCTCAGAGACTGATTTTCAAGTACCGATTATTTATCCTTTAGTTTCTATTTGGTTAACGTTAATTGAGTTGAAATTCTAAACTAATAATGCAGGAAATAAACTAATTATGAAAATACTTTGATTTAAATCAGTTATGATGGAGAATTAGGGCTTCCAAGATCATCAACTATCCACTATATTCAATTCTTAATACAATTAGACTAACTTCTTCTTCTACATTAAGATAGCAGGTTAACTAGACCGTTTTATACTCTTGTTAAGGTAATATAAACACTCAACCCCAATGGAGAACCCTTCTACCTTTCGGTGACAAGATTGACTACAAATGAGGATTAAGAGCAATAACTTATTAAGCTACACAAGTATCGGGGTACTTTCGTCCACGATTTAAACCTATGTTTATTCAACTATAGCATATTCACAATCTCCCCTTTCGGATTTCGATTAGAACTCATATAAGTGATGATAACTAGTGATCAATTAATTATCAAGCAATCAAAACAATTATTGAATAAATCTTAAATAAGTGAAGAAGAAACCAAACTAATATATTAATTCATGAATAGAGTTTCAAGCGAATCACAAGGAAATCTCTAACAAAGTAATTAGCTCCTAGCCATAGTCACGCTAAGAACTAATATAATCTCCAAACATGAACTGAAATAAACAAAGCAAAAGAAAGAAAAGAAAAATACTCAAGAACAAGTCTCCAAGCCTTCTAGCATCCAAGGATTGTGTTGTGGAATATTTACAAGAGGGAATGGAATGGTGGATGGTATATGGGATGGGTGATGGATGAATTCTTCTAACGATGTAGAGACTATTTATAGCCCAAGAATCCTTTAGGTGAAGGGTTAGGGATTATGTAGGTAGGAAAGGTTATGGAATCCTTTTAGGTAAAGAGTTTAGGAAAAGTTATGGAATCCTTTAGGTAAAGGGTTTAGGAAAAGTTATGGAGGTAGGAAAAGTTATCCCTTTTGTACTCTGAAAACGTGTCAAATTCGGCCCAAAACTCAGAAATCCCGCATCGGCGCCGCAACCCTGCAATCGGGCGCTACGGCTACCAAAATCGAGCGTTTGAACATCTTGATGGTCGGCTGCCGCTGCGAGCGCGCGCGACGGTGACGGCATTCTTCCGGATTTTTCGTTTCTTCGTCCTTTGTTCGTCCGGTCTTCGTCTGATTTCTTCTATATTTTCCGAACTTAGGCTTCATTTCGCCCTTTAGTGTGCAATTCCATCTCATTTATGCTCATTTCATCTCCTTTTCGCCATTTCTCCATTTCGGCCGTTTTGACAAAAAAGAAAGGAAAACGACTTAATATCACACGACCGATTCCGGCCCGTGGATCGTGCCTTACCGCACCCTAGTGATACAACATCGAGTAATCAGCGGAACATAAACGATACAAGACATATTATGAAATATGAAACAATAACTGAGAAAAACTTGCCTTTCGATATATATAAATGACAACTTTTTCAACATGAGCAGTTTAATCCTTTTTACAAACCACGCCACAACAAGATTACTGCACTTACGAATGATATGACAACCACGTGGACAGGGCCCGCCAAACCCCGAATGTAAACACTTACTACGACGGGACTATACCATTGATAAGCCTCCGCGAAACGGAGCTTCAACGCCAAATCGTGACCATGAGAGCTAGGATCAACGATCGGTGTACCTCAACTGCGGCGTGAACGCGGCCCAAGCGAGGTCGATAACAGTCAGTATGTGAAACTGAAAATATTGTAAATGGAATCATAGTAGTCTATATAAAGCAGGAGACATGTATGATAACAAAACCACAGTTCACAATAAACAAGCAAATATATCAAGTCGGGACTCACGCCTCAAAGTCATCACTCAAACATAACAATGGGTCTCACGCCACAACATCAATCATGCGTGGAATACCTTCCTCACCGCCGGCAGCTTTATGATATAAAAGCACCAAGGAACACACATGAACACCGTGTCCCACTGCCATAATAACACCGTGACGGTAAGTGCGAAGGCATAGCCGATTACTAACACCTACGCACCAACAAGGTCATGAATCAGATCATAAGATCTGTCTTGCATCGTCACATGATCAAAGCCGCCACTTGCCCGCAGATCTAACGCGCGTCTAGTCCTGGAACTTCCCGCAGCCCGCATAGGCCAATCTTATCGCCCGCACGAGGTATTCCCGCATCGAGGTAGCTACTCCGGCATCGCCCCGACTTCACACCGCACGGCCACGTGGACCGCATGCCCATAAAGGACGACACTAACCTCGAACTCTCGTAGCTCCGCATAGGCCCTCAGGACTGCGTGAGGTATTCTCGAATCATAGGTCCATCGACCCGCCCGAGTCTACCCCAGACGGAGGCGCTTAACCCTAATCATCTCAAGAGATGAGTGATGTAAAATACTAACATAACGACTTATCGTTAAACAACATAAGCACAACAAAGGAAAAACCCCTTTACACAAACATCACAAGATACTAACACACGTAGCATCCTAGCATGTTTACTTATCAATCAACAAGAAAGTATTACAAGGCTATCACAAACCAACACAATCAAGTTATATACACAAGGTACTTTCTATTATATGCCCACAAGTTCGGGGTTTTATCCCCAAAGTACTTCATACATTAACTCTTTAAAAGATCGTTACTTTCACAATGTCACACAATACCCGTAGTATAAAAATAGAGTGACTATCTTTTAAAGTAAATCAATTACTTCTCTTTGTAATATCAAGTAGTAACATTCTTTTCCAATGTTCAAGTTTGCCTAATTTCCAATGTTCACGTTTTCTTATCTTAGAAGGTTTTGTAGTTCATAGTGTTATTCATTTATGAATATATTTCTGTTTTAAACTATCTGAGAAACATAAGCCTTATATGAGAAGGATATTCTTGTTTATAACAATCTTATTACAATGACCATGATCTAGGAAATATCATTTTGTCTCATCTTAGCTTCATGCGGATGGAAGTTTCTCTGGTTTTAATAATACTTAATTATTCAAAACATTTTCCTTTTATTAACGCCGCAGTGGGTTGTCGATACACATTCGATTTAGAAATCAAGAAACATTCTTAAGCCGTTATACCTAACTTCCCATAAAGCTAGTATAACTCTTAAGTTTTCAAAAACCAAGTATTACTTCAAGTTCTCTATTAACACATAACAAGCCAGTTATAGTTCAAATCAGTTACCTTTTAAAAACCACAAGTATTTTATTACCAACATAAAGCTGTTTATAACCGACTTCCCATAAAGCCGTTATAACACTTTATGTTTTAAACCAATCAAATACATTTAGCACATGTACGCACCGTACTACATAGTTCACACATATCATGCTAGAAGAGATAGGAAGAGGTTCACATACCTCGCGACGAGTATCGACTAATAGCAAAACGCTCCAAGTACTTCCAAACGTCGGCTACTCCTTAAGCCAAGTAGATCGCGCCACACGTATTACTTCAACCTATAAGGCCACAAGGCGCTTATTAACATTTTGGTCTAATCGTAGAATATTTTAAATAAAATTCGCAAAGACTCTCCCGCAACAGCGTAAATCTCCCCTCTATCGAGGCCGGCTACCAAGCCAACCAGGGGGGGTTATACGTCTAACCCTAACTGTACAATTCTACTTCACGGTACTACTACACAAGTCGACTGTAATACAGCCCTATGTAATTACACTTCAGTATTCTTCTTTAAATTCAGGCTAAAGTCGCAAGACATGGCCGTAAGTTTTATTCAGGCTTAAGTCGCAAGACATCGCGATAACTATGTTCAGACTATATATAGCATACTTCAACTATATAATCTAACAACATATAATTTCCAATTACAATAGAGGACAAGATATTTACCTCGATAAGCGTAATTATCCAAGTATAAAGTCGATCCCGGCAATCGTTTAGCTCCAACTCCGAGCGCCCAACCCGCTCTAAACCACCCTTAGAAGTTCTAACCAACTTCTACACAATACTCCAACTGACTATGGAGATTTTCCTAGGGTTTCGGTTTTGTGATGACGGAAGTATAATAGTATTTCTGGCTTTTCAGATAGGTATAACCTTAGAATACTACAAGGTATACGGCTAAGGTAATTTGGGCATTATAACAATACTTTTGAGAGTATTTCTACCAAGAGATGGGTATTATACGGAAGCAACTAGGCTGGGTACCCCACGGCCACACTACTGTGAGTGGGTATACCCTCGCCAAGGCCTCAGGAGAGGGAGGCCTCTTGGCCGAACTCAACACAAAGGGGAGGGAGAAGATTTAACACTTAGGAACATTTAGGAATGGATGAATAAGTCTTCAAAGGGATGGGTATTTATAGGCCAAGTGAAGGCCAACCAATGGCCAAGATTGAGCCAAGTGCTACACAAGTGTAAGGCCAAGATTCACCCAAGTACACCTTATCCATCTACCACACCAACCAACACAAAATATCCTACCTACTCCCTTAAGCCCAAATCGTCCATAATGTCGCCCACAGGTGTTCCAATGAGAGGTGACAAGTGCCGCCTCTTGTTGGTCCAAAATGTTTCGTCTCTGAAAAATCCGCAAAAATAAAATATGGCATAGCCGAAATTCCCTACGAAAGTCGTGGAAAACGTTTACTAAAAACGACTCTAACCGGGTGTTGTGCACAAAATTAAATCGGCCAAGCCTACTTGAAGTTCGAAATTTCCTACGTACGTCCCTGCGTACATACTCTGGAAATACGGGGTATAACAAATACTATACTAAACATAAATTAAATGAGTAAAATACTAACTAAAAATGACTCAAAAGGTGTATATAAAATACACCGATCAAACACCCCCAAACTTAACCTTTGCTCGCCCTCGAGCAAAGATCAAAAATATAAACAAAGACACAAAAGAAAATAAAATGACTCAAAGACACTGATCATTTTGCTGCACAATTGTCACTTAGAAAAGCATGAAGGTTAGTAAGATAATATGTAGGAACATATAGCATGGATTTTTAGCATTCTAAACACTCAAGTCAGATATTTCGCAAATTCAATTTAATCATGCTCAATGGAAGTAAGAATACCTAACTATGCATGTTAATTTCAAAATCTTATGGCATGTTTACTTGCTATTCTCCACTAATCATGGATACACATATTAGAGATCTTCAGGGGTTTTCAGGGTTGTAATGTAGGCTTAGGCAGGGGTAGGTAAAAATAGGCATTTAGGCTCAATTTACGTACCATAAGCTCTTTTGCTTTGAATTCTTCCTTTTTCTTTTGATTTCCTTCTGCACTTCATACCTATCTTTCCCCTCTTTTGTTTTGAGAGAATGAAGTGTAATATGAATAACAGGCACCCCCAAACTTAGGCTTTTGCCTATTTATTATTACTTTTTCATTGGGGTGCATCAAAATTGTTTAATCTCTTTTTGTTTCTTTTTCAACACTTTATATTCCATACAACTCAATTTTTTCACTTATGGCACAAATATGGAATTATAGGGTGTCAAAGAAAGGTCTTATTTTTAGGCTCAAAGGGGCTGACTAGGGATATAATTTGAATGTCAGGGATAGGCAAAAATGGTAAGAAAGGGCTAACAAAGAAATGTCTGAGTCATTTCCCTAACATGCTGTAACACCCCATTTAAAACCAGAGTCGAAAACGGGAGTGCCACGTATGGTTGATTCCTAAATGCATTTTAAGGAGTCGCCACCTAATTATTATAGTGGATTAGGACACTTGATTTATTGCAATAAAATACTGCAATTAATGATCTCCATTTAAAGGTCTGCGAAAGTTATGTGAGATTCTGAATCAGAGTTCTTTATTATCCTAAAGGGAAGGGGTTAGGCATCCTTTAAGATCCGCTAACTTGCGGTTATCCGTTCAAACCTAGGTTAATTATATATTGACTTCTATTCTAACTATTCTAAGCATTTTTATATAATTTACAATTAAAATAAAATGCAATACAAAAAATGGTAAAACTAAAATTTAAATGAGACGCAAGATAAAACTTCGGGACATCTTTAGCCCTTTTTAGGCCTTCTACACAAACTGATCTCCTGTACTGCATAGACACTTAGTAAAAGTGTTAGTAATAAAATAAACAATTTTTAAAGTAATAGCAATAATTAATAAATAAAGCAAAAATAAATCCGTCTTTTGCACGTGGAGGCCTTGAAATCGACGGAGATTCCTTCATCTACCAATATTGCTAAAAATAATAAAATAAATAAAACCTTCGGATCCGCGCCAAAAACAAGAATAATAGCTTTAGACACGGAGGGCTCGGATATGTAAAAATATAAAGTGGGACACCTTAAACAAGTGCGGCTCGCTTCGCTTAGCGCATGTTGGTTATCGGTGTAAGTAGAAGAAATCATCCTTGCCCGTAAAGCTTCATTCATTTTATTTTCCGTCTTTGCAATCGTGAGGCCTCAAAATCGACGGATAACTTTTTCATTGGCCATAGTGTAGTATCTGTTTTTAAATCAATAAATAAACCAAAACCGTAGGGACATGGCCTCAATTTCGATTTCATTGGCCTAAGTGTAGTATCTTGTTCAAATAAGTAGACCTTCGGAAATATTATGGCTATCCGAAACAACCTCAAAGTAGCGAACCTTTAGCCAGAAGCCACCAAATGGTGAGGTTTTAAAAATACAGCAGACGCTGCACCACATATGCTCAAAAAGTGCAGCAATAATTCGACCACTACGCAAAGAAGATCGGCTAACAAGCAGCAAAGAAATGGCCTCAAATTTGCTCAAGAGATGGCACTTTTCACCAAGAAATGCAAAGAACCAATCTCAAAATCACATGTTCAAAATAAAGGAAATTTTCCGCCAAGTGTAGCGATCTGTTCATTTCATAATGTATCTGCTTTTCTCAACATATAGCAACAAATAACCAGCTTGTTTTAAAATGCACTGTGGTTTAACTCAAACACGATGGCGTGCCAACTCGATTTGGCCCAGAAGCACAACAATAGTATGGCCTCAATCCTACTCAGTGCAACAATAGCTTCAATAAACACGTGTAATTTTAATCCAAGATATCACCAAATGCAAGTGGAAAAATGGCAGCAAGTATAGCAACAATCGCCCACAAAAATGCAGCCATTTTTTATCCCATAAATACGATGCCAGATGGCGAAACTCAAAGGTCATTTCAACCTCAACCGCTAAGCATAGCATTGTTCCCAAAACACAAAGATCATTAGTTCAAATTTGGGTGGGATTTTTACCAAGACCGATCTGTTTTGCCTTAGAAAAGAGTAGCGATGGCGGCTTCAAATCCAAAGAAGACATCGTTTAATGCGACGTAAAACAACAAATTATTTGGCTTCAAATGCAGCTGCAAAAGACTTGAGGACAAAGCAGCAATTAGTTCAAATTTGGGGAAATTTTACCAAGACCGATCTGTTTTGCCTCAGAAAAAGAGTAGCGATGGCTTCCAAAATCCAAAGAAGAGATAATCGTTAATGCAACAGAAAACAAGACTATTTGGCTTCAAATGCAAATGCAAAGAAGGCCAAAATATGGTCGCAAAATCGTCAATAATGCAAATGCAAACAAGAGCGTAATCGACACTTTTAAGTGTAACATGTGTCCATTTTCGAGACGAGCAACGATAAACAGCAGAGAGAATCGACACCCCAAGAGTAATATTTGTTCGAACCAGAGGATTTTCTAAGTCCGCAATTCGCTTTTTCAAAGCATAAGGATATCATAGTTATAGCAGCTTTTAAAGGATAAGGAAGCAAAGAGGGCTACCACCATCCATATTCCGAATGCCACAACAAGATCAAATGTTTCTAGAACCTTAAGCATGGCAGGCTATCGGAGGCTAAACCCATCCAAAGTTCGCTTTCGCTTTCAATCGATAAAATCATATAATAGGAAAAGTTCGCCACTCGAAAATATAACCAAACAGGATTGCTGGTCTTCGCTTGATGAAGTCATAACGAGCCTCCTATGAGACTCTTCGTGGCTTCCGATGCGTTTCATGTAAAAGAAAAGAAAGGAGTTAGTAAAACAACAATATATTAGACATCTAATAGGTCAGTGCCTGATCATATTACAGCTCCCCTAAAATAGGTTGAAACTCAAGTGTCTCTCAGATCCCGATTTTATCAACAAGTATTGAATCATGTTCTTATTCTAATAATACCATTTGATACACAAGTAATGACTACAATGCTTATAATTCGTCCAATAGGTTTACTACTAGTTTGTACTGGGCAATTATTCATAATAGCACACGAGACAAAATGTACATGAACACGACTTTATATATCACATAGTGATTATATTGACTTAACTCTTAAATTGTGGTCATGAAAGCAGATTCAGATATAGCCTTTTCATGACTCAGGTGAACACGAGATTCCAAAAATTGTAATAAATAAACAAAAGCAAGCACGTAGACCACATGATTCGTGTAATCCATTTGGACTAACCTTAAAGGGTCTGCTCGCCTACAATAAATCACAAAATGGTAAGTAATCAACACAAAAGCATAGACTCATGGTTCTCACATAATCACCAACTTTTAACCAACCAGATTGGTATTAAGTCAAACGACACAAGACGTCCGATTAACATGTTCCCGACTAAACATGAAAGCGCTTTATTAGTTTAATCACACAACGACCTATAAACGGTGAATCAATCTCATCCGGACAACATGAAACCGGACTATAAGCGGAACACAAATAGCAATCTTTAAGGAGCTTCATATGTTTAAACTAACTTAGGCTAGCCTAAGGAATGCTTAATTTAATGTAATGTGTTAATGGACCAGGATAGCAAACAGTAGCCAAAACTCATCTTAAACATGTCGAAAATATTAGCGTCGACTAGACATGATTAACCATTCCTCCAATAAGCTTCGACAAACATTGTTAACAACATACAATACAACTATGTACTGGATATATATCAACCAAATACCCAACGGTAGCTTGACATGTTCAAAACTGATCTAACAGATTCCAATAACCAAACAACCTGTCTGAATAAGCACCTAAACACACAACACAAATTATGATAGGCTAGTTAAATGGAAAAATTAAAAGGGGAAGAGGTTATGGATTGTGTCAGGAAGTGTGGGGTGAGAGTATTGAGAGTTGAGTTCAACAACGAGCAGGTTCGACGGAACTAGTGGTGGTAAAGGGGTGTTCGCGTACAAGCCCGCCGGTCATCACCTCCGGCGGGACAGTGGTGAAGAGCAGTGGGTTCTCGAAAGAGACAGAGGGGAGTCCCTCTTGTGCGACTGCTGATGTTGAAGAGAAAAATCGGCTGATTTCAAAAGTAACAGGGAGGTTCACCACGCCCCATGTTGTGTTCACGCCCTAAAATGAAACGAGGGGGTATAATGAAAGGGTGCGCCGGTGATGGCGTGTGGGTGGTTCGCCGACTGGGGCGGCGGCGACGAGAAGCAGGGGCTTAAGGGTCAGGGAATGAGGGTGATGTGGCTAGGGTAGATATTAGGGTTAGGAAATGCGAGGAGGAGAGGGAGAGGCGTGAGGGATAGTGTGCGGCTGGGGATGGTGAGGTTCACGAGCTCGAACTCCGGGCGGTCGAGGGAAAAGAGAGAGGCGGCGCGGTCATGTAGTAAGGGCTGCTGGTTTAGAGCTTAAAGAGGGGAGGCGGCTGGGGCTGAGGGAATAATAGGGCTCCAGAGTTAGAAGTAGGGTATGTTTATTTTATAGGGTGAGATTAGGTTTAGGGTTTTGGGTTTGGGTATTGAGTAGTGGGTATTGGGTTTTGGGTATTGGAGGGCAAAGATGAAAGGGGTACTGGACTTCATTTTTTGGGCTTCGGTTTTTGGCGGATTGGACTGATTCAGATTGTGCCTTGGACTGGACTGGTTTGGCAAAAAATGCAAAATGGATTAATTATTTAAAAGAAAAATTATTTAAAGATACAAAATTATAAAAATGCAAATGCCGATGCAATAATAATAAAATACAATACTTTAGCAAATGTTTAATGCCTAATTACAAGAAAATGCGCTTCGATTAATTATTTAACGAGATGCATACACTATTAAAATCAAACGACGGTGTAATAATAATAGACACATAATATTAACAAAGACATCATGCTTAATTTAAAATAATAATATGTCATGTCATTTTGTGAAGAAATAAACATAGAATATTATGTAAAAAATGCAAAAATGATGATTAAAATGCGGTGTCCTAAAATGCTTAAAATTGCAAGAAATGACTAAAAGATAGGTCAAAATTGGGTGTCAACTTTGTCCTCTTTGACCGAAGATGATGAAAGAGTTTTGGACAAAGACGTTGACTCAGAGCCAATTTTGTCCCCATGTCAGTAAAACAAAGATCAAGAAAAAGAAAGGGCAAAAACTGATGCAGATTCAAAATTTTGTCCCAGTGTCGAATTATGATGACACTGGGTTGCTGCGATGCTAGGGAATTAAGGCAGGCAGACGCCCATTCAAAATTGTCCCAGTGTCGAAGTACGATTGACACTGGGTTGCAGGTGATGTGATGCTGGAAAAGACATGGTGTTTGTAGATGCTGATGGCGTCATTGCATAGACGTGATGCAGATGTTCGTCGTTGCATAGACGAAGCATAAATGAAGCCGTTGCATGGACTTACATGAGATGGCGTCGTTGCATAGACGCGATGCGTCGACGACGCCGTCGTTCGGACGTATTGCCGGGCGTCGCTGCGCAGACGCACGCCGACGACGCCGTTCTGGACGTATTCTTCTTTGGCGTCGTTGCGTAGACGCAATGCTGATGACGTCGTTGCCTAGACGTAATGCTGATGCTCCCGTAGAATAAATGCTCCTGCAAGCTTTGTTGTGTGCGATGCGTGGGTTGCAAATTTGACTTTATGCCTGAGCTGATGTGTTAGACTTAGTTGTGGATTTTGAACTTTGATTGTTGATCGTCGATGCCCCTTTCTGCTTCTGTTGCATTCTTTCTGCCTCTGCTAATGTGAAGAAACCTGCGCTCAAAGAAAATTTGTGAGTTTTGGGAAATGAGTGGTTGATTCGCGTCAACTTGTAGCTTTGGCTCTTGCTGCTTGCATGCTCAGACTTCAGCAAAAGTTAGTGCATAATTGTTAAGCCAAAAATGACAACGCATGAATTTATAAGCAATGTAATAGTATGAGTAGAAATGTTATCCTGTAAAGTGTGATGGCGGTTGTATTGATGCGATGCTGCAAATGCTGAGTTTCGTCCTTGCACTGGCGTGTTGAATGTTGTGAAAACTTGTTGAATGCTGTGAGTGCTGATGCAGCCTCTGTGCGGGCTTGCTGGATGCTGCGAATGTTGGCTGAATGCTGCGATTGCTGATGTAGTCTTTGCACGGACTCGCTGGATGCTGTGAAGGTTTGTTGAATGCTGCGATTTGCTGATGTAGTCTCTGCACGGACTTGATGGATGCTGTGAAGGTTAGCTGAATGCTTTGCGCGGGCTTGCTGGATACTGCGAATGCTTGCTGAATGCTGCGATTGCTTTTGGAATCCTTATTATGATCTCTTCACAATGCATTTCTCGAAAATTGTCCCAGTTTTAGTTATGCGGGGTGCGTGGGCAAGACTTAGCTCTGGCGGACATTGCTCATATCTCTTTTCAGAATAAACAAACGCATTTTATCGCACGCGAGCCAATGAGAAAATTTCCAATGGTGTGACCGAAGCCGATTTAGGCCGCCTACGTATCCCGCTGAGGGAATCAGGTCAAGACGTAGTTCGTGATGCAAAAAATGACTGTACAATTTTCAAAAAATGAGACCGAAGCCAATGTGGCCGCCTACGTATCCCGCTGAGAGAATCAGGTCAAGACGTAGTTCATGATGCAAAAATGATTATTTTATATGCATTTTTTGAAAAGTGGAAAGACAGTATCACATTCTGACTTCAGTTGATACCAACGATTAGTATTGTGCTTAGAAATTCCGTTATTCACTTCCAGTCTAACCAAGACTGACTTCTGGGTAATTCCTATAGTTTCAAATGGTACCTCAGACACCTAAGTATCGACACGCTTGCTTGCAGCCAAGGTTTCGAACTACACGTAATCTCACGTTTCAAATGCCCTCACTGAAAGAAAGTCCCATTTCTCACATATATTCCAGTATTTTGAATTTTGGGGCGTTTAGAGAAGTACGCTCACACTCAAAAGGATGTTCAATGCATGCAATTGTGATACCATAGGCTTGGCCGTCATGTAAGTATCCACTAATGTAAGAACTCTCAGTATAAGATCATGTAGGGCTTGTCATGGGCTTGTAATGTAGGCTTGGGGAAAGGGATGGATATCATTTGGGTAAAAGTGACTAATCCCTTCTCGAGCGTTGGACTACGTCCGTGCTTGATATTTGTGTGCTTTAATGCTGACCTGCTTTCTTTTTCTTTCCTTTTTTTTTTGTCCCAGTTTTTCTGTACTGACTTCTATTGAATCTTTCGTTTGGAGCCCGCTTTTTCCCAAATTTATTCTTGCATTCTTTTCTTCGGGGCTTTTGATTTCTTCTTTTGTGAGTCATCATTTGTGTTTTCTTTTTCCTTTTGGGACTTTGACAATTTTTGTCTTTGCAACCTTTGACGCAGAATTTTGTCAGCCACTTGCACATTTACAAAGCGCTCAAGGAGGTCGGGCCAAAAGAGGATAGTGCGTACGCACTCAGAAAGGATATAGGTGTAATATGCGGTTGTCAAAAGAATAGGCTTTAGGCTCAAAAGAGGTGTACTACGGATAATGTTATTTGGTAGGCTGAAAAAGTCTCAAACGGGTCAAAGAAAGCCTACGATCATTTCCCACACCGAGTGTTACTCAGGATTTCGCCTCAACAAACATTTGGGTCAAGTTCTAGATCACAATGCAATGCAATTGAACTGATTCTAAAAACTCACCACACAATGCACATGAAACGATGAGGTTGGTTTCGTTCTTATCTTAGAAGCATGTAAGGCAATGTCATTTACGGGTGAATAAGAGGTACCAAAAGAATCTATGGTTTACCACGAAGTCAGCCCATATTGATTATTACACGTTCTTTCCTATGCACACTCCCAACTGTGTTGGTATCAACCAAGTCAAACAATGATGCTAAAAAAATGTTTTTTTTTATTTTTGGATAACATTTTTTGTATTTATGAACAAGATATTTTTTGTATTTTTTGAATAAATGGTACCGAACCCGAATAGGTCGTTACGATCTCGCCTTTGACGAGAATCAAAGCGTAGTTCGTTCAGATGTGTTATAAAACGTATGATTTAAAAGAATTTATTCATGAAAGAAATGCAAAAATAAAGCTGTACAAAACAAATTATTGTTCACTATAAGACTAATGCAAAGTAAAAGAATGTAATGAAAAAAAATGACTGACTGTGATAGAATGAATGAAATGCATGAATGAATGTATGTGCTAGAATGATTGAAATGCAATAATGAATATCCGTGATTGGATAAATGTAATGAATGGGTGAACCAAATATGTCCCCTTTTTTTTTGTTTTTTTTTTTTGTTTTTTTTTTTGTTTTTTTTACGTGGTGGTGTCGAACCCTAGACGGGTTGCCTACGTATCACACCGTACGGTGAGAATCAGACACGCGTAGTTCGGAATAATTATGTTGTAAAATGCATGATAAAGAGTTATGTAATCAATACTAGACATATCAATTAGACTTGCAAATATGTATAGAAATGCAAAATGTAAGACCCGTAATCTGCTTTGTTGAACTGTATAATCGACTTCTTCCGCAACATAACTCAACTCATTCTTGGGATGATTTTTTTTTCTTTTCTTTTTCTTCCTCTTTTTTGGTGTTGTCCGCCCTCGTCTATTTGCGAGGACGGTTTTCCTGCAAAAAATATGACAAATAGGTGAGAGTAGGCAAGCCACAAAAAATAGTAAGATGTAAGGACGTGGCAATATAGTCAAAGACTCCCCTGCTTGGTTCAACCGGACTGGTGGTTGATGATTCACAAAGTCCAAATCGCGTTGTTCAAGAGCGATTTACGCAGTAGAAGTCCTGATTGCAATATGACAACAAAAGTGCAAAAAATGCAAATGCTCGTGGCCGGAATTATAAACATGATATGTACAGAGGTTAAAAGAGTAATTATTGCATTAAATAATATGTACATAATTGCTAGCTACAACAATAGTAAACAAAAACATGCAAATCAAGTGCGCGCCTAATATGCATGAAACCTCTCTTATGCCAGAGGTTGGCCTAAACGCCAGATATGCGAGATTATGATAAATAGGTCCAAGCCGTTAAACTGCAATGTTTTGCTGGAAATGGCGACCAAATGACGGTGCACTTTTCCAATTTCGGCGTGTCATGACCAGGCTTGAATCCATCTATCATCATTACGCTACACATAGTATGTTAATAGGTCGTTGGGTTGTGAAACCCGTCGACAAGTTTGGTGGATTTCTAATTGTGGCGTTAATACCAAGGATTAACCCACCTAAGGTTTATGTATGCATGACTTAATATAAAAGGTGGTATAGCTCTATCTTAAGTTTCTAAGATTTGGCTTACTAGACGCAAGGTCCCCGAGCGGACAACTCGAGTGAGAAGGCTACGCGGCCACCGGTTAGACCGGACACTCCACGTATATTACCAACTCTACTAAATTTGGGTTTTGAAGAAAGAATTTTGCTGATGCACCCAGCGCACCTCGCATGTAGTGTGTGATAGTGTGAATTTTCCAGAGTGGAAGAAATATGAGCGGAATGCCAGTTTAAGGAAAGCATTAAAAGCAAATAGCAATTAAAACAGCTAAGCATACAAGATTAAAACAAACAATTTTAAGGCATTTAAAATAAATAAAAGCAAATAAAGCCAAGCAAATAATAAACCTAGGTTTGCTATGGTCAAGAACCTGATTGTCCCCAGCAGAGTCGCCATCTGTAACACCCCATTTAAAACCAGAGTCGAAAACGGGAGTGCCACGTATGGTTGATTCCTAAATGCATTTTAAGGAGTCGCCACCTAATTATTATAGTGAATTAGGACACTTGATTTATTGCAATAAAATACTGCAATTAATGATCTCCATTTAAAGGTCTGCGAAAGTTATGTGAGATTCTGAATCAGGGTTCTTTATTATCCTAAAGGGAAGGGGTTAGGCATCCTTTAAGATCCGCTAACTTGCGGTTATCCGTTCAAACCTAGGTTAATTATATATTGACTTCTATTCTAACTATTCTAAGCATTTTTATATAATTTACAATTAAAATAAAATGCAATACAAAAAAATGGTAAAACTAAAATTTAAATGAGACGCAAGATAAAACTTCGGGACATCTTTAGCCCTTTTTAGGCCTTCTACACAAAATGATCTCCTGCACTGTGATAGACACTTAGTAAAAGTGTTAGTAATAAAATAAACAATTTTTAAAGTAATAGCAATAATTAATAAATAAAGCAAAAAATAAATCTTTTGCAGTGAGGCCTTGGAAATCGACGGAGATTCCTTCATCTACCAATATTGCTAAAAATAATAAAATAAATAAAACCTTGGATCCGCGCCAAAAACAAGAATAGCTTTAGACACGGAGGGCTCGGATATGTAAAAATATAAAGTGGGACAAATTAAACAAGTGCGGCGGCGTTCGCCTTGCCAGCGCATGTTGGTTATCCGGTGTAAGTAGAAGAAATCATCCTTGCCCAGAAAGCTTCATTTATTTTATTTTCCGTCTTTGCAACTGTGGAGGCCTCAAAAATCGACGGATAACTTTTTCATTGGCCATAGTGTAGTATCTGTTTTTAAATCAATAAATAAACCAAAACCGTAGGGACATGGCCTCAATTTCGATTTCATTGGCCTAAGTGTAGTATCTTGTTCAAATAAGTAGACCTTCGGAAATATTATGGCTATCCGAAACAGCCTCAAAGTAGCGAACCTTTAGCCGAGAAGCCACCAGCGGTGAGGTTTTAAAAAATACAGTGGTGACGCGTACCACATATGCTCAAAAAGTGCAGCAATAATTCGACCACTACGCAGCAGCAAGCCTGCTAACAAGCGAAGCAAATGGCCTCAAATTTGCTCAAGAGATGGCACTTTTCACCAAGAAATGCACAACCAATCTCAAATCTTGTCATGTTCAAAATAAGTGGAATTTTCCGCCAAGTGTAGCGATCTGTTCATTTCATAATGTATCTGCTTTTTCTCAACATATAGCAAGAACCAACATTGTTTTAAAATGCGGTGTGGTTTAACTCAAACACGATGGCGAGCCAACTCAGATTTGGCCCAGAAGCACAACAATAGTATGGCCTCAATCCTACTCAGTGCAACAATAGTCAATGAAACACGTGTAATTTTAATCCAAGATATCACCAAATGCAAGTGGAAAAATGGCAGCAAGTATAGCAACAATCGCCCACAAAAATGCAGCCATTTTTTATCCCATAAATACGATACAGATCAAACTCAAAGGTCATTTCAACCTCAAATCCGCTTAAGCATAGCAGATTGTTCCCCAAAACACAAAGATCATTAGTTCAAATTTGGGTGGATTTTTACCAAGACCGATCTGTTTTGCCTTAGAAAAGAGTAGCGATGGCGGCTCAAATCCAAAGAAGATAATGGTTTAATGCAGAAAACAACAAATTATTTGGCTTCAAATGCAATGCAAAAAGACTTGAGGACAAAGCAAAGAATTAGTTCAAATTTGGGGAAATTTTACCAAGACCGATCTGCTTTGCCTCGTAAAAGAAAGAGCGATGGCGGCTTCCAAAATCCAAAGAAGACACTGGTTAATGCAAATGAAAACAGCAGCTATTTGGCTTCAAATGCATTGCAAAAGAAGGCCAAAATATGGTCGCAAAATCGTCAATAATGCAATGGCAAACAAGAGCGTAATCGACACTTTTAAGTGTAACATGTGTCCATTTTCGAGATGAGCAGCGATAAAGCAGTAGAATCGACACCCCAAGAGTAATATTTGTTCGAACAAGAGGATTTTGAAGTCCGCAATTCTGCTTTTTCAAAGCATAAGGATATCATAGTTATAGCGACTTTTAAAGGATAAGGAAGCAAAGAGGGCTACCACCATCCATATTCGAATGCCGCAACAAGATCAAAGGTTTCTAGAACCTTAAGCATGGCGAGCTATCGGAGGCTAAACCCATCCAAAGTTCGCCGCTTTCAATCGATAAAATCATATAATAGGAAAAGTTCGGTTACTCAAAATATAACCAAACAGATTGTGGGTCTTCGCTGATGAAGTCATAACGAGCCTCCTATGAGACTCTTCGTGGCTTCCATGCGTTTCATGTAAAAGAAAAGAAAGGAGTTAGTAAAACAACAATATATTAGACATCTAATAGGTCGTGCACGATCATATTACGACTCCCTAAAATAGGTTGAAACTCAAGTGTCTCTGTATCCTGATTTTATCAACAAGTACTGAATCATGTTCTTATTCTAATAATACCATTTGATACACAAGTAACAGACTACAACAGTTATAATTCGTCCAATAGGTTTACTACTAGTTTGTACCTGGGGCAATTATTCATAATAGCACACACGAGACAAAATGTACATGAACACGACTTTATATATCACATAGCTGATTATATTGACTTAACTCTTAAATTAGGGGGTCATGAAAGCAGATTCAGCATATAGCCTTTTCATGACTCAAACACAAATTATGATAGGCTAGTTAAATGGAAAAATTAAAAGGGGAAGAGGTTATGGATTGTGTCAGGAAGTGTGGGGTGAGAGTATTGAGAGTTGAGTTCAACAACGAGCAGGTTCGACGGAACTAGTGGTGGTAAAGGGGTGTTCGCGTACAAGCCCGCCGGTCATCACCTCCGGCGGGACAGTGGTGAAGAGCAGTGGGTTCTCGAAAGAGACAGAGGGGAGTCCCTCTTGTGCGACTGCTGATGTTGAAGAGAAAAATCGGCTGATTTCAAAAGTAACAGGGAGGTTCAGCCGCTGCCCTAATGTTGTGTTGCTGCCCTAAAAATGAAACGAGGGGGTATAATGAAAGGGTGCGCCGGTGATGGCGTGTGGGTGGTTCGCCGACTGGGGCGGCGGCGACGAGAAGCAGGGGCTTAAGGGTCAGGGAATGAGGGTGATGTGGCTAGGGTAGATATTAGGGTTAGGAAATGCGAGGAGGAGAGGGAGAGGCGTGAGGGATAGTGTGCGGCTGGGGATGGTGAGGTTCGCCGGAGCTCAGAACTCCGGCGAAGGGCTGAGGGAAAAGAGAGAGGGTGAGGCGGCGGTAATGTAGTAAGGGCTGCTGGTTTAGAGCTTAAAGAGGGGAGGCGGCTGGGGCTGAGGGAATAATAGGGCTCCAGAGTTAGAAGTAGGGTATGTTTATTTTATAGGGTGAGATTAGGTTTAGGGTTTTGGGTTTGGGTATTGAGTAGTGGGTATTGGGTTTTGGGTATTGGAGGGCAAAGATGAAAGGTCTGACTTCATTTTTGGGCTTGATTTGGGCTTTGCCATGATTGACTGATTCAGATTGTGCCTTGGACTGGACTGGTTTGGCAAAAAATGCAAAATGGATTAATTATTTAAAAGAAAAATTATTTAAAGATACAAAATTATAAAAATGCAAATGCCGATGCAATAATAATAAAATACAATACTTTAGCAAATGTTTAATGCCTAATTACAAGAAAAATGCAGTTTCGATTAATTATTTAACGAGATGCATACACTATTAAAATCAAACGACGGTGTAATAATAATAGACACATAATATTAACAAAGACATCATGCTTAATTTAAAATAATAATATGTCATGTCATTTTGTGAAGAAATAAACATAGAATATTATGTAAAAAATGCAAAAATGATGATTAAAATGCGGTGTCCTAAAATGCTTAAAATTGCAAGAAATGACTAAAAGATAGGTCAAAATTGGGTGTCAACACATGCATATCCTAACTATTTCGCCTCAAATAGCAAGCAAGCAGACATATAGGTTTAATCATTAACAATGCACAAATCAAGAAAGATACCCCAAATAGTTCGATTTCATGAATTTTTGGCATATCTAACCTAAGTGTTCAGATGGTTGCTTCTAATTCCATTACATTATTCTACTTTACTTCACTAGGTGTTTCAAGTAACTACAGCATGCATGATCTTAAAAAAAAATTATGACTCAAAAAAAACCAAAACAAATCAAAAAGACTCAAAAACAATAAAACATCCCCCCAAACTTAAATCACACATTGTCCCCAATGTGTGCAAGACTCAAAAAAAATAGGGACAACTTACTGACACACCACAGCGGTCATAACGGAGGTCTGGGAGGAAAAATTCTGTAATTTGCACGGAATATGGCTCTCTGAAGTTCCGGCGCCACGTCCGATTCAGCCAGCAATACGACGATTTTTACTTTTCCTTTTTTTTCGGCGTTTTTGCTCCTTTTTCCGTTCGGGGTCTTAGTCCACTTGTCATCCAACAACACAAAACAAGAACCCAAGACCGTGAGACTGTTCAACACAAAATAAAACAACTAAAACAAAAATTTAAAATAACATAATTAAAAAAAACATTGGGTTGCCTCCCAACAAGCGTTGTCTTTAATGTCTTTTAGCCGGACGCAGTTAACTTTTACGAGTGCCCATTGGATCCTTCTGCGAACTGCTTGCAATCCGCATAGTTATTGTTGCAGGTCTCACTTTTTCTACAACAATCTTTTCAGCTAAGGGCTTCAGATATAAGATTATCCCCCAAGTACACAAGACATGCTTGTCTTTTAGGCTCTCTCTAATGTAGGGATCAGTGAGATTCCCAACACATCTCAACTCTAGGGGGTGCCCTTGATGGTATGGACTTCCTATTTGGGGATCAACAGTGACCGCTGGTGGTATTTCTTTTGCAATAGGTACAGGAAAAAGAATTTCCAAAGAATCCAAGAAGGTGAATAATTGGATCTCAGTAATCTTTTCCTTCTCTACACCAACTATCTCGCCAGATTCCTCAACAGCTGGGTGTGGTTCAGGTTCCTCAATTTGCTTATCACTTTCCACAACGGTGTCGCTAGGCAGACTTTCTTGAAGTGTACTGCTCATCCTATCCATTAGTTGCCCTATTTGTGTCTCCAAATTTCTGAGGGACACTCTTGTCTCATCCATAAACTGAGCTTGACACTTGGTGAGCCTGAGTATGCCTGCCTGCAACTCATCTAGATCTTCCTCTGGAACATGTTGGTTAAGCTGTTGTTGATGACTCCACTGCCCCTGATAGAAGTAGTAGTCCATGGACCTGTATATTTTTATTTTTTTTTCATTTTTATTTTTTTTTCAAATTTAACCTGTAAAATAAGAAAAACAATAAAAGGTGATAAAACGATGCTCGCAGAACAAGTTAGAAACTTGTTCTTGGAGCAACCAAATTAGAAATAAGAATAGATAAATCGATATTGAAAGTACGCCAATCCCCGGCAACGGCGCCAAAAACTTGATGCGCGATTTATGCACACACTAACGCAAGTGCACGTGTCGTGACAAGTAATATAGTCTAGGTAAGACCGAATATCGTCCTCGGAGACTGGTTTTCAAGTACCAATTATTTATCCTTTAGTTTCTATTTGGTTAACGTTAATTGAGTTGAAATTCTAAACTAATAATGCAGGAAATAAACTAATTATGAAAATATTTTGATTTAAATCAGTTATGATGGAGAATTAGAGCTTCCAAGATCATCAACTATCCACTCTATTCAATTCTTAATACAATTAGACTAACTTCTTCTACTACATTAAGATAGCAGGTTAACTAGACCGTTTTATACTCATGTTAAGGTAATATAAACACTCAACCCCAATGGAGAACCCTTCTACCTTTCGGTGACAAGATTGACTACAAAGGAGGATTAAGAGCAATAACTTATTAAGCTACACAAGTATCGGGGTACTTTCGTCCACGATTTAAACCTATGTTTATTCAACTATAGCATATTCACAATCTCCCCTTTCGGATTTCGATTAGAACTCATATAAGTGATGATAACTAGTGATCAATTAATTATCAAGCAATCAAAATAATTATTGAATAAATCTTAAATAAGTGAAGAAGAAACCAAACTAATATATTAATTCATGAATAGAGTTTCAAGCGAATCACAAGGAAATCCCTAACAAAGTAATTAGCTCCTAGCCATAGTCACGCTAAGAACTAATATAATCTCCAAACATGAACTGAAATAAACAAAGCAAAAGAAAGAAAAGAAAAATACTCAAGAACAAGTCTCCAAGCCTTCTAGCATCCAAGGATTGTGTTGTGGAATATTTACAAGATGGAATGGAATGGAATGGTGGATGGTATATGGGATGGGTGATGGATGAATTCTTCTAATGATGTAGAGACTATTTATAGCCCAAGAATCCTTTAGGTAAAGGGTTAGGGATTATGTAGGTAGGAAAGGTTATGGAATCCTTTTAGGTAAAGGGTTTAGGAAAAGTTATGGAATCCTTTAGGTAAAGGGTTTAGGAAAAGTTATGGAGGTAGGAAAAGTTATCCCTTTTGGACTCTGAAAACGTGTCAAATTCGGCCCAAAACTCAGAAATCCAGCGTCGGCGCCGCGACCCTGCAATCGGGCGCCACGGCGCCTGAAAATCAGAGGCGTTTCAGAACATCTTGGTGGTCGCCATGAGTTGCTGCCAGCCGGCGCCGGTGACGGCATTCTTCTGGATTTTTCGTTTCTTCGTCCTTTGTTCGTCCGGTCTTCGTCTGATTTCTTCTATATTTTCCGGAACTTCTTAGGGTTCATTTCTTGGCCCTTTTAGTGTGCAATTCCATCTCATTTATGCTCATTCCATCTCCTTTTCGCCATTTCTCCATTTCTGACACAAAAGAAAGGAAAACGACTCCAATACTATACTAAACATAAATGAAATGAGTAAAATACTAACTAAAAATTACTCAAAAGGTGTATATAAAATACACCGATCAGTAGGCGGCGCTCAGTAATTGATTTACATAATGACTGCTATAACTGTCTGGGTAGGTGGCGCCCTGTAGTTTATTAAAATCATCTTATATCATGTCTATTGGGTTGATGGTTTCCCATCTAAATGCGTTTTAAAAATTGCATGATAGGATGTCATATGAAATATGATATGTATGTTGATTTGGTTGAAATCCCCGAAAACTGAAAATGCTCCCCAAACTTTGAATACAAGTCTAAAATTAAAATGCGTCGTCCATTATAATTGTTAGAGCGCAAAATCCTTTTCGGCGATACGAGTATTTATGCCAAAGAATTTGCTCTAAGTCTACGAGGACTCAGACTCTTTAATAGATGTGTTGAATGTAAAAGTAGATGATAAACTTTTGTGAGTATTTACACCAAAGTGTTTGCTCAC
Source organism: Przewalskia tangutica (assembly GCA_029844215.1). Classification (NCBI taxonomy): domain Eukaryota; kingdom Viridiplantae; phylum Streptophyta; class Magnoliopsida; order Solanales; family Solanaceae; genus Przewalskia; species Przewalskia tangutica. The sequence goes on along the minus strand of CM056725.1, from coordinate 12,870,330 downwards.
AAAGGCCAAGTTTACTTAGATACATAAACGCAGTCGTGTAATAGGGTTGACTTGCTTAGACAAATCTTGGCGCCAAAGTGTCGGACTAATCTAATGACGCAAGATTAAAATAAAATATTTAATCAACCAAGAGTTGCAAATAAGTTTTTCAATTGGTTTAGAACCTACCAAGATATGATATTAAAGTTATCAGCCAAAGCAAACGCGGAGATAACATAGGCTTGGATCTTGGCCCATTATGACCTTAAATAAATCTAGGTCTGTATTCTACCATAGGGTCGTAGAAGTATGTTAAAATAGCGGAGCTAATTAAACAAAAGACCATGTTGATTAACCTAAAACGAATGTGTATAATAGGAAATAAATTTGTTTGTAGTTTCCTGTCTATCTAACTCTTCAGATTGTCAAAATGTCGAGCCTATCACTTAAAATGTTGATGGAAATGAACAAACTCACCGGATCAAACTATCAGGACTGGCTTAGGAATCTGAGGATTATCTTAAGGTAAGAGAAAATTGAATATGTATTGGACAAGGTTTTCTCCATAGTGTCTGCTGAAGACTCTGTTGAGTATGCTGCTTTTGACAAGGTTATTTATCAAAAGCTTCTTGATGATGCCACATCTGCACAATGCGTTATGTTATCTTCCATGTCAGTGGAACTGCAAAGGCAACATGAAAACATGAGTCCTAACGAGATGCTAGAACATTTGAAGAGTCTTTATGACTCTCAATCCCAGACAATGGAATATGAGGTGTTAATAGAGCTTTTCAAATGTAAGTTGATTGAAGGGGGTCAAGTGTCTCAACACGTGCTAAAGATGATAGGGCTAATTGAAAGATTGACCGCAATTGGTATTAAGCTGCATGATAGAGTTGATTCCACGCTCATCCTAAATTTACTTCCTCGTTCGTTTGAGAGTTTCATCATTAGCTACAACATGAATGGAACTAAAGCGAGTCTGCCAGAATTACATAATATGTTAAGGACTTTTGAATCTTCAATCTCCAAGGGCAAAGTTGTGCTCATGGTAAGCTCCTCTAGTCATCCCAAACCGAAAGGTAATGAATGACAGAAGAAGGACAAAGTTATCGTTGCACCCTCAGCAATGAAATCCAATAGAGGGGTGAAGAAGAAGAAAGTTATCCCGGCCAAGGATGTGTGCATGAATTGCAATAGGAAGGGGCATTGAAAGAAAGATTGCACTGCTCCAGGAAGAGGAAAGACACCTGGTGCTTCAGCCTCTAGTGGACAAGGTATGTATGTAATTGAAATAAATCTATAAACAATTCTCATTCCTGGGTACTAGATACCGCTTGTGGCTCACATATTTGTACAAATGTGCAGGGGCTAACTGACAGCAGGAAGGTCGGACCGAGAGAGGTGGACCTGCGCGTTGGAAATAGAGCACGAGTAGATGCTGAGCGCGTGAGAACTTATAGATTAGATTTATCTTCTGGCAAATGTTTAGTATTGAACAATTGTTTTTATGTACCCTCGTTAACGATGAACATCATTTACATTCCAGTTTTAGACATGGAGGGTTTTTCCTCAAGCATATTTAATGACAGTATGATATTGTCTTTTAATGATGTTGTATTTGGAATTGCGCCTCTTGTGAATGGATTGTATACACTAAACTGTAGTCGAGAAATTTTCAATATACAAAACAAACGAGCTAAAATAAGTAAAAGAAATTCTACCTACATGTGGCATTGTAGACTTGGTCATATCAATCAAAGAAGGATAGAAAGGTTAAGAAAACTTGACTACCTCGAACCATTTGACTTAGAATCTTATGGTAACTGTGAATCATGTTTGAAAGGTAAGATGACCAATAAGCCTCTTTCTGGAAAAGGGGTACGAGCCAAGGAGGTGCTTAAGTTGGTACATACTGACGTATGTGGACCACTTTTTACTCAAGCTAGAGGAGATTTCCCTTACTTCATCACTTTTACAGACGACTTGACAAGGTATTGATGTGTATCTTATGAAACACAAATCCAAGGCTTTCGAAAAGTTCAAGGAGTACAAGTCTGAAGTGGAGAAACAACTCGCAAAGAGTATCAAACTTTTCGATTTGATCAAGGGGGTGAATACTTAAGAAAAGAATTTCTAGATTACTTGAAGTTACATGGAGTTCATTCAGAATAGACACCTCCTGGAACACCACAAATGAATGGTGTTGCCGAGAGGAGAAACTGAACCCTGCTTGATATGGTTCGTTCCATGATGAGCTTTTCAGCTTTACCAACATACCTTTGGGTATATGTTATACAAACCTCGATATGTTCTGAATAGAGTTCCTTCTAAACCAGTTGAAAAGACGTCAAATGAGATATGGTATGGCAAGAAGCCATCTCTTAGACATATGAGGCCCTGAGAGTGCCCTGCATATGTCAAAAAGATACTCATTGATAAGTTGGAATCCAAGAGTGAGAAATATTACTTCGTGGGGTATCCAAAGGAAACTAAGGGATACTATTTCTATCTTCCTAGCGAACATAAGATCATTGTTTCTAGGAACGCAGCCTTCCTTGAAAAAGAATATATGTATAAGGAAGAAAGTTGCACCAAGATAGAACTTGAAGAAATTCAAGAACAACAAAGTAACATAGAGGTTGAACCCTTGCCGAATGATCAAGGTAAGAATTCAGTGGGAGCGTTTGGCGAAGATTGGGTACTTACAGTACGCCATTCGGCCATTGGGAGTGTTGCGAGGAATGATGCAGAAATGCAAGATCCTCTTACACAGACCTTGGAAGAAAGTGCAATGATTGCACCTCCTCCCATTCAGGAAAGACATGAAAATGATATTCCTGAAAGCTCTCGAGTAGGTGGATCAACCAACACACAAGAACCTTCTCACAATCAGAACATACCTAGAACTGAACTGTAAAACGATCAACTTTGTAGGTCTACAAGAATTCATCGTCCTCCAGAAAGACTAAATCTACTTATGGAAACACATAATGAAATAGTTATTACCGATGATGATGATCCTACAACCTAATCAAAGCAATGGTGGACATTGATTCGAAAAAATGGCAAGAAGCCATAAAATTCGAAATGGAATCCATGTACATCAATCAAGTGTGGAACTTGGTTGATTTTTCAAGTGAGGTTAAACTCATAGGATGCAAATGGGTCTTCAAGAAGAAGATTGATGCATTTGGTAAGGTGCAGACTTATAAAGCTAGACTGGTGGCTAAAGTTTATAATCAATGACCTGGTATCGATTATGATGAAACCTTTTCACCTGTTTCTAATCAGGACTTTGAATTATTTAAGTTTATGAATTTTGAATTTATCATTATTTTTTTCCATTAAATTCATAACTTATTCTAATTATTATGTTCTAAACAAAATTTAGTTTCATTTTGATTGTTCTCAATCAAATACAAATTTAATTTATCTTGAATTAGACGTTTTGCACGTTTTTAGCAACATATAATATAAATTTAGGGAAAGGTCAGATTTGACATACAACTTTCAGAAAATTGTCATATTTTCCCTCCGTTGAAGTATGAGGTCAAATATTCTCTTTCCATTAGCAAAGTTATCACATTTTTCCTCCATGTACGGAAATCTCATATGGATGTCACATGCGATCCACGTGGATGCCACATGTGATCCACGTGGCCATAACCAGTTCATACAGGGCAGGTGGACCCACACTAAACAAACGCCGCCGCCGCTACTCCATTGCCATCGTCGATGAGCCGCAACTCCGACCAAATATTCGGGTACATTCTGGTGAACCCCATCAAGCTCCGGCCCACCATATCACAACAATGACAATACCACAACTCCCCACATCCATATCTGCTTCGTAACCACCGACAAACACCAGATCTACCAACCACCACCACCACAACGCCGATAACCACAACGTCGACCACCATAATACCACAACACATCTTCTTCTTTCTCCTCATACAAATGTCGTCTCTGAAAAATCAGATCAGTAACGTCGATGAAATCAGATTTGTAACGTCATCGAAAAATCAGATCTGTAACTAGAGGGGGTCGTGGAGCAGAGGTGTGGACAATGGAAATATGTCACTGTGGGTATGTTAATCTTGGAAGATTTTGGGTCGATATGCAAGCTTTTGCAGCAATTTCGGGTCGATATCAATAATAGGTTTCACATAATCTTCCACTTGGGTCTGCATTTTATTCATTTTAGCACACTTCAACGGCGAGATAACTGAAAATGGGGATTTGGGTATGTTAATCTTGGAAGATTTTAGGAGATGGGGTTCCAAGAATCTAAGAACTATTATCCTAGACCTACTCCTGTAGATATACAGTTTGAAGAATATGATATGAGCAGTCAGACCCACTACGATGGAAGGTCCATTATTGAATGGAACATCGACGACCAAAGTGAATATTAGGTGTTAAATACTATGTGTCACATGCTGATGTTTGCAGCTGCGACAAGGCTAACGAATGCCTCTGATAGAACGGTCGCCATAGCTATTATTTCTGGTTTTATCGGTCAACTCCGTGGCTGGTGAGATTTTAATCTCACCACAATTGTTAAAAATTAGATATTAGATATGACCGTAGAAGATGCAGTAAATACACTAATCTATACTATAATCCTTTATTTTATTGGTACCACTGTCATTCATGATGATAAAACTATGGAATTACTAATCAATATCAAATGCCCTATTGTATCCCATTTCAAGTGGTATAAAGATATTTTTTATTCTCGTGTGTCTCTAGATTTGATTGTAATAAAACCTTTTGGAAAGAAAAGTTTATGTCAGGTCTACCTACTTTGTTCGCGAAAAACGTATGCCAGAGACTAAAAACAAGGAGGGAGGATATCTTAGGTATGAAAACTATACCTACAGTGAATTAACTGTCGAAATCTTCGCTGAAGGTTTAGAGTTCTGCAATGACATGAAACTTCAAAGCCATCTAAAAAAGCAAAAGGCCAAATGAAGTCGAGAGTTGGGCGACTTCTGCGAACAATTTAGTTATCAACCTACCTAAAAACCACCAGGAGAGGTCCGTATAAAGATGATAAATAAGTTTCATAAGAAAAGAAGAGACGACCAAGAAGGGTCATCAAAACCAAGAGTCAGATCGTTCAGAAAAGGTAAATTTGGAAAAAACAAAAACTTTCAAAAAGGTAATACTAATATTGTTTGGTTTAAGTGTGGTAAAAATGGATATAAAGCCAACAAGTGTAAGATGAAAAGGAAGATTAATAATCTCTTTATTGACAATAATCTTAAGCATCATCTCAAAGGATTATTGTTAGAATCTTCATACTCCGAAGATTCTGATAATAATCTATCTACCATTGAAAATGAGCAGCTATTTGATTCAGACTCTACTGATAGTAGCTCCAGCTCTTAAGATGAACAGGCTAAATGCAAGTGTTCCAACATTAACGTTTGTGTCCTAACTCAGGAGGAAGGTCGGATTATAGACCTCATTGACAAAATAGAAGATCCTATTGAAAAAAATGACTCAATTAGAAACTTACATGGTTATGGCAAAAAGTAAAAAAAAAACAGGGCCTAACTAGAAAAGCTCCCCAGGCTTATAGTATAAAAACAGTGTTTGATCGCATAGCTGAAAGCTCAAAAAAGGAACATACTTTACAATGAAATCAAAGAAACAAAGTATGAACTCAAAGATCTCAAAAGAAGTGTTCAGGTCCTTGAACTTCAAGCTGAAAAAGGCTACGCTAATAGCAGCGAAGAATCTGAAAAGGAATTTGATCATATGTTCAATGAATATGCTAATAAGGAGAAAACGGTCTCATTGTTACCCCGGAACCTGGGTTACCGCCTTGAAATTTGTTAACAATATCGATAAGGTAACATCCCAAAATGAATTACTATTATTACTTTTATTATTAACAATACTTACAGGTTCACAATAGAAGCTCTTGTTGATTTTGGAGCAGACCTCAACTGTTTCTGTGAAGGGGTTATACCTATAAAATACTGCATAAAAACATCACAAGGACTGAGAGATACTAGCGACAAGCCAATGAAAACTGGCTACAAGAGCTCTGATACTATTTCTTGGCCCAAAGATTCTAAATGTTAATTCTGAAGGAAACAATGATAATAGAGATATATATATATGTCTACAAGTCTAGTTTCTTTTTCTCCAAGTTTGTAAAGAGTGTGAAATTTCTTCAAGGCTTCAGAAGTGTTGTACTTACATCTCTTATATCTTTAATGTAAGTTTGTTGAAGTATTTTATATTTGATATTTTTACTTTTAATTTTTTTTCTATCTTTATATATCTCCATTGTCATTTTTTCCTTCAGAATTAACATTTTTTTTTAACCTTGATAGAAGTTTTACTATCACGGGCTAGATCTTTATAAAAGTCGCCTATGTAATTCAGGCTTCCAATGAACCTTTGCAACTGTATCTTTTCCAGGATTCATCTGGAAATTTATCAGCAAACACAATAGCACGATCTATTGGGACAATCAGCCCTTGGTGAATATTATGGCCAAGGAAACGTACTTTTGTTTGAAAGAGTTTCATGATACAGCAATACATGCACTGTTAACTACTTTCAACAATATATTTAGATGCTTAAAATATTGTTCTAAAAAATTAGAGAAGACTAAAACATCGTCATATAGACTATGGTGAAAGTAGAATATGGATTAAAAATCTCATTCATGATATTTTGAAACTCCGAGGGAGCATTCTTTAATCCAAAAGGCATGACATTCCATTTGAATTGCCCAAATGGGATGTTGAAGGCAGTCTTGTACCTTTCATTTTCAGTGATCTGGATTTTCTAGTATCCAGATTTCATGTCGAACTTGGAAAAGATAACAGAACTATTAACCCTATCTAAAAGGTTCTTCTTGTTAGGTAAGAGCCTTGTTCAACAGTTTTTTAGAGTTCATCTTTCCAATTTTGTCGTTTTTTCAACGTAGAAGGCCGAGTAGCACCATGGGGACATGTTTTTCCTTATGAGCCCCTTTTTAGGAGTTCATTAATTTCTTTTTTTGCAAATCTCCATAAGTTGGTTGTTCATTTGAATTGGCCTAGTTTTAGTGGGTATCTTCCTTTCATCAAATTCTGCTTCATAGGGAAGAGTGGTCACATGTTGCTTTCTTCCCCAGAATGGGCTGAGTATCTCCGCACTAACTTATTTTTTAAAAGTCTCCTTTAGGGAGTTGATCTTATCAATGACATCCCTTTTCAAGAGATGTTCAGCGATCATAAGAACTTTTCGTTGTTGGTGATCTTTTGATGAATAGTGTTAATATATTACTCTTGGGGCTTCTTTGAAAATTTAAACAAAACATTAATTCCATCAACAGAGGTAGTAATGCCTTTTTAGAGGCATTGAATGGATAAATCATGTTTATAAATGGAGTTTCTAGAATAATGTCATGACTTAACCCTTTTACAATGACAAACGGAGTTTGAAAATACACTCTATTTTGTATGACTGCTGCATCAGGGATCTTGTAGCCAATTTGCATTAGCTTGTCACTAGCATCTCTCAGTATTTGTGATGCTTGTGTGCAGTATTTTGTAGGTATAACCCCTTCACAGAAACAATTGAGGTCTGCTCCAGAATCAACTAGAGCTTCCATTATGAACCTGTAACTTTTGTTAATAATAAAAGTAACAATAGTAAATCATTTATGGGATATTACCTTATCGATACTGTTAACAAATTTCAAAGCGGTAACCCCAGGTTCCGGGGTCCTCTCTTCTTCACTCAAAGAGGCAATGCACCCTTTGTTTGAATGGTACTTGATTCATAAAGTGCTGCCATACCACAAAGAATTTCAATAGCCGCGCTTACTATTTTCGGATGATCAGCCACACTGGGACTGAGACACGGCCCGGACTCCTACGGGGCGAAGCATGATTCAACCAATCAATGTTGTTTTTGAAGCTTTGCCAAGAAGCTTCTACTTGTTGAAGCTTTGTTGTAACAATGAGACATTCGTCCTCCTTATTAGCATATTCATGGAACATATGATCAAAGTCCTTTTCAGATTCTTCGTCGCTAGCAGCGTAGCCTTTTTCAGCTTAAAGTTCAATGTCCTGAACTCTTCTTTTGAGATCTTTGAGTTCAGATTTTATTTCCTTAATTTCGGTGTGGAGATCGCTTAGAGTAGATTCATTTTTGAGCTTTCAGCTATGTGATCAAATACTGTTTTTAGACTCTTTGAGCTTTCCTAGTTAGGCCCTGATCTTCTTTTTTACTTTTGGCCATAACCAAGTAAGTTTCTAATTGAGTCCTTTTTTCAATAGGATCTTCTATTTGTCAATGAGGTCTAGAATCCGACCTTCCTCGTGAGTTAGGACACAAACGTTAAGGTTGGAACACCCTCATTTATCCTGTTCATCTTCAGAGCTGGAGCTACTATCAGTAGAGTCCGAATCAAATAGCTACTCATTTTCAATGGTAGCTAGATTATTATCAGAATCTTCAGAGTCTGAGAATCTAACAATAATCCTTTGAGTTTATGCTTAAGATCGTTGTCAATAGAGAGATTATTAATCTTCTCTTTCATCTTACACTCATTGGCTTTATGTCCATTTTTATCAGACTTAAAGCAAATGATATTAGTATTACCTTGTTGGAAGTTTTTGCTTCTTTTAATTTTACCTTTTCTGAACGACCTGACTCTTGATTTTGGTGACCCTTCTTGGTCGTCTCTTCTTTTCCTGTGAAACTTCTTTATCTTCTTTCTGCGGACCTCTCCTAGTGGAGGCAGGTTGATAACCAATCTGTTCGCAGAAGTCGCCCAGCTCGCAGATTCCTTCGACCTTTGCTTTTTTAGCTAGCTTCAAAGTTTCATGTCATTGCGGAGCTTTAAACCTTCAACGCAGATTTCAGCAGTTAATTATAGTTTTCATACCTGGGATATCCTCCCTCCCTGTTTTTTTAGTGTCTGGCAGACTTTTTTCGCGAAAAAGGTAGGTTGACCTGAAATAAACTTCTCTTTCCAAAAGGTTAAAGAAGAATCCAGAACCCTGGACCCAAAAACATTTGAATGCAGTTAGAATCTTGAAAAGCAAAGTTAAAGAGTTATCTTGCATGGCTCTAGCTAATCTCGACTATTTCAAATAATTGAAACGGATGCCTCCAAAGAAGGATACAGAGGGTCCTGAAGCAGAGGAACCCTGATAACAAGGAAATCCTAGTACGATTTACTTTAGGAGTATGGAATCCCGCACAAGAAAATTATTCAACAGTTAAAAAATAAATCTTAGCCATAGTCCATGCGGTTACCAAATTCGAAAGTGACTTGCTAAATCAACGCTTCTTAGTCAGAGTCGATTGTAAATCTGCAAAAGATATTTTGCAGAAAGATGTTAAAAATCTTACTTATAAGAAAATAATTTCTAGGTGACAGGGTATTTTATCAGCTTTCGATTTTGATATTGAGTACATTAAAGGCGAAAATAATTCTTTGCCTGATTTTTTAACGCGTACATTTTTTTAGGGGAAGGAATAATAACAAAGGAAATGGGAAAATGATGGCCAGTCTGGGCTTGCCAAATGTCAAAGAACATCGTCTTCCTCATCATCCTCGCAAAAATCCCCAATTTTCCAGCAGCCCAGGCCCAACTGCAATAGTGGCAGTATCGATCCAATATTCTGGGGGCACACCCATTGTCCTACCCGATGGGCCAAAGCCATCAGACCCATTTTTATGTTCCCCAACAGTCCGTTACCGGCCTCAGTCCAACCAATTTGGGCCAAGTTTTTGGCACCTTGAATCTTCAGCAGCTCGATGACGCCTGGTATATGGATACAGGCGCTACGTCTCACCTCACTCACAACTCCGGTAATCTCTCTCAACTGCGTAATTTAAATACTTCTCTATTTATTATGATCAGAAATGGTCATCGCGTTCCAATTTAAGGATTTGACCACACACAAACTCCACCACCTCACCCCCATTTCTCCCTCAAACACGTCGTATATACCCCTAACATCATCAAGAACTTAAGCTCTGTTAGAAAATTTGCCAATGATAATTTTGTATCTATTGACTTTGACCCGTTTGGTTTTTCTGTGAAAGACCTACGTACGGGGAAATTTCTTACGAGATGCAATATTATGGGGAACCTATATCTTTTCCTATCCACATCCACTGCAAGTGTCAATCCTCCCACCTCTCTAGCTGCAATCTCTCCATCAATGTGGCATAGTAGACTTAGACATCCCAGAGCTCATGTTTTTTATTTTCTTAGAACCCGCAATTTAATTCAATGTAATAAAGAGAACATTTCCCACAATTTCTACTCTTGTCATCTTGGAAATCATGTTAGACTTTCATTTACGTCATTTTTTAGTGTTACTTTCTCTCTCTTTGATATTATTCATGCAGATTTATGGAGTTCTCCTATTACTAGCAAATCGGGTCATAAATATTATTTACTGTTATTGGATGATTTTTCTCACTTCATATGGGTCTATCCGCTCCAATATAAGTCTCAAGTCTACTCCAAGTTTTTTGAATTTCGTACGTATGTTAAAACACAATTTGAAAAAGCAATAAAGACGTTTCAACGTGACAATGGTCGTGAGTTTAATAATTCACTCTTTCACAAATTATGTGCGGCTAATGGCATGTTATTTCGATTCTTCTGCCCCCATACTTCCCCTCAAACTGGTAAAGCCAAAAGAATTCTCCGCACCATTAATAATCTGATTCGTACCTTACTTTTTCATGCATCTCCCTCCCCCCCCCCCCCACTTTTTGGGTATATGCGTTAAAATGGAAGAATAATATACTACCTACCCATACGCTCCAAAATATGACCCCCACAGAGATCATATTCCGTTGGATCCCTACCTATGATCACTTTCGGATTTTCAATTGTCTATGCTACCCAAATCTTGCCTCTACAGTACCTCACAAATTAGCACATCGTATCACTCAATGTATATATTTTTGGGATTCCCATCGAACCATAAGATATACTTATGCTATGAATTGTCCACATGCAAAATCATAGTCTCACGACATGTCACGTTCGAGGAGAACATTTCTCATTTTCCAACATCCAACAATTCCAAGCCACTGATTACAGATTCCTTAATGACCCAGACACCTCACCTCTACTCTAAAATGCACTATAATATCCACCACATTTGGTCGTACCGCCCCCACCCCCTCCGATTTGACGCCCCCACCCGTTCCGTTGACCAGTACCCCACCACAACCCCACTGCTAAACGTCAATCCAACCTCATTGCCCCTCCCTCCTATCGAAATCTCCAGGAACCAACCCGTCAGCCCCAATATACTGTCACCCACCACACTGCCTAGCGCCACTGTACTGCAAACTGCCCATCACCACCCGACCCCTCTGCCCAACCAGTGATTGTCCCCCACACACTGAATGGATATGAGATTTTCAAACCAAAAGTTCACTTTAACTTATCCACTTAAGATATCTCACATATTCATCAAAATTAGTCAGGCTTGACCCGAATAGGAATGCGGCCATGCGTGAGGAATTTAATGCGTGGCCAATGATACTGGGCAACATGAGAGAGTTGATTGTTGTGAGACGTTTAATCTGGTGGTCAAACCAATCATCATTCGCACTGTTTTGAGCATAGTTATGGGAAAGAATTAGCCTATTCACCAGTTTGATGTAAAAAATGCTTTCTTACATGGGTATTTAAAAGAAATCATTTATATGTATCAACCACATATCTTTGTGCATCCAGAGGTTCCTCAGTATGTCTTCTATCTTCGTAAGTCACTATATGGATTGAAACATGCCCCTTGGACCTGGTATGAGCGATTTTCTACTTATATCATACAGATAGGGTTCATGTGCAGTAAGAATGATCGTTCACTTTTTATTTTTTATCGAGGTATGACATGACTTACCTTCTATTATATGTAGATGATATTGTTCTGACAACTTCTTATGATGAACTGAAACACATGATCATTTCCCTGCTCAAGTCCGAATTTGCTATGACATACTTAGGTAAGTTGAGTTATTTTTTGGGAATATCAGTGACCAGATCAGCACATGTCATATTCTTATGTCAGCGTAAGTATGCCGAGAAAATTGTTTATAGGGATAAAATGGCGAACTACAAGATCATGCCCACTCCAATAGACTCGAAGTCAAAACTCAGTGCAGATGACGGGGATCCGGTACTCGATCCCTCTCTTTATAGGAGTCTCACAGGTGCTCTTCAGTAACTCACTTTCACTAAGCCCGATATTGCCTATGTTGTTCAGCAGGTGTGCTTGTTCATGCACGCTCTTAGGGAGCCTCACTTTACAGCTCTTAAGTGTATCATTCGATACGTTAAGGGTACTCTTGACTATGGACTACATCTCTATCCCTCCGCACCAACTAGGTTGCTATCTTACACGGACGCTAATTGGACAGGTTGTCCGGACACCTGTCGCTCTATGTCTGGCTATTGTGTATTTTTTGGGATAACATTATTTCGTGGTTTGCCAAACGGCAAGCCACGCTTTCCCGTTCGAGTGCAGAAACAGAATATAAAGGCGTTGCGAACGTTGTTGCTGAGTTGTGTTGGCTCTGAAACCTCCTTCTGGAGTTTCATTGTCCCTTACGTAAGACATATTTGTTTTACTGTAACATATCTGTTGTCTACTTGTCTCATAACCTGGTTCAGCATCAGTGAACCAAGCACATTGAGATGTATATTCACTTTGTTCGTGAGAAGGTTGTCATGGATCATGTTAAGGTGTTACGTGTACCTTCTTCGTATCAGTACACATATATCTTCACTAAGGGCTTCCTCGATAACTGTTCATTGACTTCTGATTCAGTCCCAGCGTCCGACCTCCTTCCGTTTCGACTGAGGAGTGTGATAGTGAATATATTTTCATATATTCACCGTATATTCTGTAATTAATATTTTAGTATAATTATGTAAAATAAAGATCTTTATTTCATTAAGATTATTATTATACACACTATATATTAATGAGTGGACCGACTCAATCATATTTACACTATTCTATCCGGGTCTTCCCCGGACCCACGCTTAGCGGGAGCGGCTGCCCTTTGCCCATATATACAAACTCAGAAAAACATTAATATAAACAATCAAGAATCACCGTACCGCAGCACATCAATAATTTGTTTTCTGTCCCTTTTGAGATTCATAACTGAAAGTAAGAATTTCTTTTATCTCCTTCTTTTGATTTGTTTTGTCCTTGTGGTTTCAAACTTCAAAGCATTTTGTTCCCATTTTCTCGCTTTTGATTTGAATTGTATATTATCTTCCTTGTTATAATTTATAGTTTTGAATGAAAAAGATTCTTGATTTTCAAAATCTTGGACTTCTTTTTTATGGGGTGCCACTAATTTTCTTGATTACCATTTTTACATGTATGACTAACATGAAAACCTTATAGCTTTGAATTTAAACAAGTGATCTAAAGAAATTCTTGAGTTACATTAGAATCTTTCCTTATCCAAGCAGACATTTTTCTTGTAAAGATATGAAAATACCAAAAGATTCTGTACTATAAATGGTAAAAGGGAATCTCTGAGGAATCTCTAAATGCAGAGTTTTTTGAGGGATTGAAGGGTGACAGAATAAGATGAAGAATTCTGTGTCTGAACACAGTTTCTACATAGAGAGCGACGAAGAGGACGAACATCAGGAGAAGCAATTAGATAAAGCTGAAAATGGAGATGGCAATGAATCTGATCATTCTTCCAATTACTCTAATGATGGTGATGATAATCATAATGATCGGCTCGACAGTAAACCTAGCTCCTTCAACCCTGCTTGGCCTCAGAGTTACAGGTATTCAAAATTTTCCGTTTGGCTCATTCAATATCTTGAGTTGGAAATAGATATTTGAATCATTTGGCTTTTGATTTTTTTTTCCTTTTCTGGTAGCATAGGGTTTAACTTCTAGTACATTTTACATGATCTTAAATGGAGCAACATGGTGTGAGGATTCATATAGTCGACCCCAACTAACTTGGGTTGAGTCATTGTAGTTGTTGTTGTTTGGTAGCATAATGAGGTTTCTTCATTGAATGATTCTTTTGCCTGATAAGCTCATCGATTTTATTCTTAATAAAATAATCTTAATATCGATGTTTTCACTTCCATCAGCTGGAAAGGGTATATATGAGCTATTTGTGTAACGTAGGGGTATAAATATACCAGCTTTTAACCGGGGGTATATTTGCTCTAAATTGTATAGTACAGGAGTTTATTTGGACCTTTTCCCAATTTCGAGTAAAATACATGAACTGATTTGTGATGCTAACTATTATAGTTTTGGTTTTATAATACTATCCATGATGAATCAAGCTTTGCCACTGATTGTTGGATTTGATATTCAGCTACATTGTGGCGTAGGATTTTCTTGCCCTATGTCAGGAACATTCTTAGTTAAAGAGTTTCCAGTTCAATAAATTAAATCGTCAACATTGCCTGGTGAACCAAGGAAAATTAGGAAATCCAGCATATAACAGTCAAACCTCTCTGTAACAATATTTCACTGTAACAACCATGTTTTTTGTGGTCATACCTATCAATGGTCTTCAACCAAGACATGGTTTTAGTGCTGATGACCGTCTCTGATCAAAGCAACCAGTAGAGGGTGTCGAAATGGGGAAGGAGACGGGTGAGGATAATTTAGCTTGGCCGGAACCTCATAGTTCCTATCAGTGGCATTCACATGGAAATTACTGAAAGAAGAAAGCTAATGTATATATCACTTTATTATGCTGGGATCTTTTTTATAAGTCACTTTGAATGCTGATTTTCCTCCACAAAATACTAAATATGATTCCTGATGTGCGTTAAAGGTGCTTTTTTTGTTGTTCTGCGGTTAACAAGCAGTGAATCATTTGCTTCTTATCTCTACCGAGTTTCATCTAGTTTACGATTTCATATTTTCCACCTCTAAACTTTGTGAAACATTTCTTGTAGGCAATCTATGGATATATATAGTAGTGTGCCCTCTCCAAGTCTTACGTTCTTGGGGACACCTTCGTTAACACGTTTAGGAAGCTCATTCCTTGCCTCATCACTCACGAGGAGACACACTCCTGAAGTGTTGCCAGAGCTTCATAAGCCTCTCATACCGCAAGCAAAAGAGGATCAACCACCACAGCGGCGTAGCTCTCATACTTTGCTGCCTCCTCTTCCATCAAGGAGATCTGCTATTAAGAAATTTCCTGATGAGAAATCAGTTGCACGTGAATTTCCAGTTTCTCGTCAAAGTTCCTATGGCCAAGGCGTGCTAAACGGTTAGTTCTGTGAACACAGTCTCATGTCTTATAACATGTTTGGCCAAATTTTCAAAACTGCTTATTTTGAAATGTGCTTTTTGAAAAAGTACTTTCGAAGAGTAGAAATTGTCTAATCAATTTGAAAAGCACTTTTGTCAATACTAGAGAAGAACTTTGTGCTTGGCTAATGTTGCAAAAGTACTTTTGAGTAAAAGCTATTTTTTTAGCTTTTGAAAAACAACTTCTGTTACTACTCAAAAACGCATATTTTCCCCCCAAAGCTTGACCAAACACCTCAAGTTTCTAAAATAAGCACATTTGGCTTCCCAAAAGCTTGGCCAAACAGACTATTAATCAAACTTGCAGTATATTGCAGCCACCATCTAAGGGCTTAATTTGGTGGGTAGAGATTAATATTATGCTCTATTGGGTCTTCTCTAGAAAAAGACTGTGCTCCTTTATTATAACAAAGGGAGAGAAAATTTAATCATGAAACTTTCCGTGAGGATATTTCTGCCAAACTTTCTTTTAAAGTATTGTTACATCTGCAATGCTGTTATCTCGGGCTCATGTAACTGAATGTGATCGATTGTACAGATAGTTCATTGAAGGTTTGGGAGAAACATATGTTTTACCAAAGCCTCTTTTGTTTTGTTTTCATACAGGTATTAATGTACTTTGTGGAGTCGGAATCCTTTCTACACCTTATGCTGTGAAGGAAGGTGGATGGGCCGGGCTTTCTATATTATTCATCTTCGGTATACTTTCTTACTATACTGGTATTCTCCTCAGATACTGTTTGGACAGCCAACCGGGACTTGCGACTTACCCGGATATTGGTCAGGCAGCGTTTGGTACAGTTGGAAGAATTATCATATCAGTATGTTCAATAGACTTTCACTTGTCTTTAACTTTCAGGTTCCTGATACTGATTCTTTTCTTATTTTGTTTATTTGTGGATGCAGATAGTTTTATATGTGGAGTTATATGTAAGTTTATGTTTCCTATACGTTGTCCATAATATCTTCTGTTAGTAATTTCTAAATTGTGTGCCTCATCTTTGTATATGAATCATTAATGTTGTCCTTCACTTGCAGTCCTGTTGTGTTGAATACATAATTTTGGAAGGAGATAACCTGTCGGCTTTATTTCCAAATGCACATTTAAATTTGGGAGGGTTCCAATTAGATGCACGACATCTCTTTGCTTTGATAACCACCCTAGCTGTTCTTCCAACCGTTTGGCTGCGTGACCTCACTGTTCTTAGTTACATCTCAGGTAAGCAGCCAACAAAATGACTACAGCATAAAGTTTACATCTACAGTTACATCTTTTACATGAAATATTTATTGAAGAATTAAGTTAAATAGCCACTCATCCAATTACTTAAACTAAAAATAGCGGTGAATATATAATATATGTATAAAATGTGTATAACCGTGTATACCGGATAAGTAAACAGTCAATCCAGTCTGCTATTTATGTAAAGATCCCAGTTTTACATCCTGTAGTCCTTCTAACGTCTAATAGCCTGTTTTATATACCAATATAACAACTAGTCGACTTTTTTTGGTTCCCGATCTTGGATAGAGGGGAGAAATGATAATATACTGCTATGATCTTGCTTGCAACATCTTTGCTGATATTAACAAAATTGATTTGTTTCATCACTATAAAGGTCACTGGCATAATAAAGCTATTAAGTGATGTTCTGTCAGTTTTCTGTAGATATTTCTTCTTAGTTATAAGATTATCCAGGGATACTCTTGGAGATTTAATATCCCTTTTTGAGATGAAATAATTGTATAGTTCTTATAAACTTCTCCTTTGATACTTCTAAAGTTTTGACATTTTTCTGTTTCAACTGTTGGACAATGCGACTTCTGAATTGGACGCGTATTATTTTCAGCTGGAGGAGTTATTGCTTCTGTGATGGTTGTCATTTGCTTGTACTGGCTTGGCTTAGTGGATCACGTTAGCTCTCAAAGTGAACAAACCGTACTGAACCTTTCTAGTTTTCCTGTTGCTATTGGACTTTATGGATATTGTTATTCCGGGCATGCAGTTTTTCCCAATATATACACATCATTGGAGAAACGTAGTCAATTCCCTGCTGTCCTCTTTACCAGGTACTTATTTTTCTGAATGCTTAACGCTTTCATGTTAAACTCTGTTACTGTAGAATATTGGATAACTGCTAATGCTTGTTCCCAAATCTTACAACATCATTCGGTCAAAACAACGCCTAGGTTGAGCTATTGAGCTACAATCAAACCTCTAAATAACATGTTTTGTCCCGATATTTTTAGCTGCTATAGCGAAATGTTGTTATAGAGAACATATAATATATAACATAACATGAAAAATCGGTTCCACGGAAAACATGTTTGTTATAGTGAAATAATGCTATAGAAGATGGTTGTTATAGAGAGGTATGACTGTATATAGAGATTATCATCGTCAACATTATAGATTTCCTTGGACAAAGGATCCTGTTTTTCTAAAAACTTTACTGTGCTGTCCTGTTTCGTTATTATTGTGAACGTGGCGTATATTTGGATGCAGTTTCGCTATTGTGACTGTGTTGTATGCCGGAGCAGCTGTGATGGGATACATGATGTTTGGGGACTCAGCTGAATCGCAGTTTACTCTAAACTTGCCAACAGATTTAGTTGCCTCCAAGATTGCTTTTTGGACCACGGTAAGTGAAACATGATCGATTGATTTCGCTCCTTGATACATCTATTTGAACGTGTGATGAAAAATCGTCTGCTTCTTTTGCAGATCGTTAATCCATTCACAAAATATCCTTTTCTGGACTCCATGATTTTTTTTCCACTGCATTGCACTAAAAGGGGCAGCCCGGTGCACGAAACATTCACGCAGGGTCTGAGCCGGGGAATGACCCCACTCCAAGGGGTGTGATGTAGACCGCCTACCCTGATGCAAGTATCAATGGCGGATTCCACGGCTCGAATCCAATAACTTTACTGTTGCTCGGGTTCCCCTGCTTGCACTGCAGCACACTACTTCCAAATATGTTATTGAAATAAGACGTCGAACTGAGGATAAGAAAAAAAATTCCTTAACTAGAAACACATATGCTTTGACCATGGCCCCTGTGGCTATGAGTTTGGAGGAGTTGATACCATCAAACCGCGCCAAATCTCACATGTACAGTATCCTCATTAGAACAGCGCTGGTGCTATCCACATTACTCGTGGCTCTTAAAATTCCCTTTTTTGGTAAGTTAAGCTGCTATAACTGTACTTATCAATATTGCTTGAACAGTGTGTCTTAATCCCTTAACGCGTTAGGAACGGCCTTGCCCTCAAAAAGATAAAAAAAATTGATATCAAACTTATCTACTGATTGTCCTGCAGGATTTGTGATGGCATTGATCGGATCATTATTCACGATGCTAGTTGTGAGTTCTTTGTACCAATTTTTTTGTTTTTGTTAAATAGGTTTCTGTTTCCATTTTTGTATTTATAGAATTGTACTAATATACGATCTTTCTAATCCAGACATTGATTCTACCTTGTGCTTGCTTCTTGAGAATTTTGAAGGGAAAAACAAGCCCCATTCAGGTACAAGATATGTTTCTCTTTTATCAGATTGCATAATGATATCTCAAACCATATGTTGTTCTGATTGTTAGTTTATGTGAAAAACATAGTACGTAATAATTATCAAGTTTTAGTCAAAAACTCGATTGATGCACTTAGTATCCATAGCTCTCAAAACCTTTGCCAAAATCTTAGAGTCGGTGGATCCAGAATTGACGTGATCTTTTTATATATTATATGTAGACGTTCCGAATCCTTTTGCACATGTATATATAGTTCGAGCCAGAAATAATGTGTTCAGTTGAACTACTGGACCCGCCTTAAATCTGTATCTGAGTTTTCGCTTTGATTCTGAACATGTTTACATATCAAGGTAGATATTTATGTAAACACTGTCTACTAATTATCCTTGTTGCTAGTGTTACCTTCCTTGGTGCTGAAACTTCTTCTTTTTATGCAGGTATCAGCATGTATACTTATTATCATAATAGGCACCATATCAGCAGTTATTGGGTCCTACTCAGCTCTCTCTAAAATCATCCACAGTTTATGAGTGAAAAAATTGGCAATACAAACAAGGCCATAGCTATTTTCAAGTATAAGATTTGACACAATTCCATTTTCTTGGAAGAGATTGTGTAGTCTTGTTCTCAGAGTGCTCTACTGAAGTATTAGGTGTGATTTTAGTGCAGTCATTTTTTCTTTGTTCCCACAATCTTTAATCTTTTATTGTCTTTCGGAGAAGAAACTTTATGTCATTTGATTGAATGTTACTCAAAGCATATGGCTTTATATAGAGATTATATTTATCTGCAGCATAGATGCTTCATTTTCTTTTGTTATTCAGTGTGATCTCACACGCCCAAGCCGGAGGCTAAGGAGAGCAGAATAAGGTGAAGGTGGATAGCGCTCATCACTTGAACTCTATTCATTTCGGGTAACAACGCGGATTTAAATGAACAAGAAGAACGAGGACCCTAGGACTGAGGGCTCTTAGAAAGAAGGATTACCGTCTGTCTGCGATCGTGCCTAGCTGAGTGGTCCCTTTGACGTAAGGCACGACGTAGTGGAGGAGCACTTTTAATATTCTAATATGAATGACTCGCTATTCACTCGGTTTTTGGGTAATAATCATTAGGTGTGGGGAGTGGGGAGGGTGAGGTGTATGCAGACCTTACCCTGCTTTATGTGAGTTAAAGCGTTTGTTTCCAATAGACAATTGGTTTAAGAAAAGTGTTTTCAGAAACACAACTGCAAGAATAAAAGTTACGGTAAGTATCCCATAACACTTTATAGTACTAATTTCTTCTCAATATGGACCTAACCTGTGCACGTCTTTGCACCCAAAAAAAATTTGTGTCCCCAAAATTAGGAATTTGGTGACTTAGGTACTATCATGTACATATATTATATGTATACCTAATTATTTGTTGCACTTTTAGAATTTATACAACTTAATATATTTTCTAAAGGAGGAGGTCTATTAGCAAAGCGTCGATAATCGGGTTCTTGTCTTGTATTGATTTTCATTTCACACTATTTGGTCATTAGTTTGAAGAAGATCAGGAATTACACTTCACCTTGACTTCTTTCCAAGCATTCTCTTCTTTCGCATATAGATTTTTATATTTTTATCTTTTTGTGAATGATATTTTTATTTTTAAAATGTTGAAATTAAAAAATGATCCATAAAGATTCTGCACTTTTTTAATTATACACATCACATCAATTGAAACACGATCGAGGTTTTATCACTTATTGAAACTAATGCACATAATTGAATAAAGTGATATGTTTTATTAGTTAACTTATATCTACTTAATGAGTGTTTGAGAATACTCGTTGAATCTTTTTCAAAGTTTTCATTTGAAATTATCTAACACCAACACTTTATCCCGTGCCTAGTATGAGCCGGTCAACATTGCACGTGCAATGCACGCTTAACACTTCTCCCCTTGTTCTACTACTTCGCCCCAGATACACGCACAACTAGGGCTGTTAGCGGTCCGAATACTCCCGGTAATTACCCGAGAATCGGACCGGTAAACCCGGATCGATACTCGGACCGAAACCTTAACGGTCCGGATACGAGTACCAAAAAATACCCGTCTTGCCAATTAATTTCACTTTTACCCCAAATTGTTATCAATTGTCCATTTTCAAATCTAAATATCTCGCGCTATACAATATATTTCAACGTAAAAATTTTGTGGTAATGTGTCCGAGAATGTCAATTTCAGTATTGGAAATTCAATTTTAAAAAAAAAATCGGACCGACCCGAAAAATTCTTACCGGTCCGGACCGAGAATCGGACCGATAAGATTTCGGTCCGGGACCGGATCTCGTTCCAGGACCGAAACCTTATCGGTCCGGACCGGTAAGCTTATCGATTCGGGATCGATAAGTGGATACCCGGACCGGACCGGACCGATAACACCCCTACGCACAACAATGTCTAGCTCTACACAATTCTCTCCAATTATTCAACAACAATTATACCCTAAGAAAAAAATCAAACTCACCCTCCATTTCAAACCTCAAAGTTCCAAAATTGTTACTTTTGCCCCTAATTTCTTTAAATTATTCAAAAATTCACTTAGACTTTAGAGTAAGAGCTGAAATTTTGGAAAATCATGATGGAGAAAGTAGTGTACAAGGTATTGATGATGATTCACCTGCTTCAGTTGAACTACAACCCGAATTTGATCGGGTCATTGCTGATGCACAACAACTTGATGAATCTGTTGTAATTCTATGGTGCGTTTTATTCCTATGTTGCTATTCCATTGTAATTTTAATTTGGTGCTGGCATTGTGGAAATGATGTGTTTATTTTGTTATAATTTGGTTATGGAATGTTTTTTCTTCAGCCGAGATCTTTCAGAAATAGTCTCTTTAGCTCCCAAAGTAGATGTAAGGTCGGCATACTGTGAAGCCCCAAATTAGTGTTACAATAATAATAAACATTATTGTGTCTATGTGATTATGTTACGACTTTATTCACATTCGAGGACGAATGTTGCTTAAGGAGGAGAGAATGTGAAATCCGAAAAAAATATATATATATATAGTTGTGATTGGGTTAATAAAAATATATATATATAAGAAAACAAAGAATAAATTGCATGGGATAGATTTAATGTTAAAGTTGGATAAATAGATAGATGAAATGAAAATAAGAAAACAAAAAAAAACAAAAAAACAAATTTTTTTTTGCAGCATGCACGTACGTGTGCCCTTCCCTTCCCCCCCTTTTCATTTCCCCTCCAACTCTTGTCATTCCACCTCCCATAGGTTATAGAAAACTCTCCACTTATACATTGTATTTACACACAAACAAAGTACATAACATAAATGTTAGAAAATCAGAAAAAAACAAGTGAAAAGAAGAGGAAAAAAATACCAAGAGGGCAAGAAGAACAAGAAGCAAAATACTAGAGAGTAAGGATAATTTTAGCAACCACACAACAATAATCTTCACACTTACGAGGTGAGTTTTCTCACTCAGAAATTATTGGTAATATCCTTTATTTTAAGTTCAATACATGTTAGATTAAGAATTGAGTGTTGAAAAGAAATATTGAACTTTTGATTGTTTAGACAACTACTTGCGTCATGAACTTTACGAACTGTTCTCACTGAGTTATAATTGTTAGAATTTGATGAAATTCAGAAGAATAGTACACCTCTCTATTACGATCATATAGAACCAAAAATGAGGTAAAATGGACATACGGTTTGAAAGTTATCATAGTTCAAAGTTCCTGCCTTAGATTTGGCCGAAATTCGGAAAGGCATAATTATGGACTGTTTTTATTGAGTTTTACTTACTAGAATTATATGAAAATTTACATGGTTGTAAATATCTCTGTTACGGACAGATATAGATAAATAGTTGTTAAAACGGACTTACGAGTTGAGAGTTATTGTAGTTTGAAGTTGCTGCCTCGGATTCATCGGAATCCAGAAGGGCAGGACGTTGAAACGTAAAACTGTACTAATCCGTGGGGAATATGAAAATTGTTGCTAAATTAAATTTCTATATCTCTCTGTTGTGGACATTTTGAGACCTTACGGGGGTCTATCCGACTTACGGATTGAGAGTTATCGCTGTTTAAAGTTTCTGCCTCGGATCTATCGAGATCCAGAAAGGACAGCGAATAAAAGTGTAAAAACTGTACCAAATGGTATAGAATATGAAAGGATGGTTCACATGGAGACGTGTACCTCTCTGTTCTCATCGTTTTGAGATTTTATGGGGCTTGAACGGGTTTACAGATTAGGAGTTATGATTATTCTAAGATTGGGTTCTGTTTAATAAAAATTCTGCCGAAACAAATTTCATGTGACTGTTTTGAGGGTAAATTTGTGTTAGTTACCCAAAGTAGTTTTAAATGAAATTTGGTACAGTGAAAGATCCCCGTCTTACCTTAGTTTCCGTTTGAGAAACACCTTAGTTGGAGTTATGGTTAAAAAGTTATAATCGTTACAAGTATGAATGACAGAATGTTGGGAAAGAGAATATTATTTATTCGATCTTCTGAAAAATATGAAAAGTGAATACGTGTTCACATAAATATATAAATATAAACATAATGGATTGGGTCGCACGCCGCAACAAAACGTAAAGTGAATACGTGTTCACAAATACGTAAATATAATGGGTCGGGTTGCACGCTGCAACAAAATGTAAAGTGAATACGCGTTCACAAATACTTAATATAATGGGTCGGGTTGCACGCCGCAACAAAACGTAAAGTGAATACGCGTTCACAAATACGTAAACATAATGGATCGGGTTACACGCCGCAACAAAACGTAAAGTGAATACGTGTTCACAAATACGTAAATATAATGGATCGGGTTGCACGCCGCAACAAATATGAAAGATGAATACATGTTCACCTTTATATAAATATGAAAAGTGAATACGCGTTCACAAATATATAAATGTAATAAACATGTGGAAATGCACGGGAATGTCTTAACGTATAATACGAGATAAAATGAAGTATTAGTTAAATCGAAAATTTCCCATAAGGAGTTGTTCCATATTTAAAAATGTTGTAACCTGATACGTTTTTGCAATATGCTTATTACGTTATAATGTGATTGCGCTTGGAATATTGTGGTGTTACTTTGAATTGCAGGGTAAGGTTCTCACCATTGGATGGTAAGTGACTCTTTATTTAACATGTTTCAGGAAAGCGTGATAGAGGAAAGGCTCCACGCCAAGGCTAGCGATCGTCTCACAGCCTCTTGTCATACCAAGTCCATTGTTTCGGCTCGTACTCGCCAGTTCGTAATGTCGCCCAATGTCTCGAAATGGTCGTGTGGAATGGTCTCCTTCCAACTTAGAATAATATTTGTCAAGATGTCTATGTAGAAACAATATTTGCACGAGCACGGGCTCGCGTATATTTTCAATAAAGTCATAAACAAATTTCTTTATTGTTATTTTTATTAATAGCTTCGTATTTGAATATAAGTTTAAATTTCTAAATAAAGAGAATTAAATGGTGCTCCTGGTGGAAAATAATTGTCCAGGTGTCATCACGCCCTAAGTAAAGACTTAGGAAAAGTCGGGGCGTGACAAGTTGGTATCAAAGCTAAACCAGGTTAAGAGATTCTAGGAAGTTTTCTTCGAGTTGGGTGTTTGAACGGTTACTTATTGCGACGGTGTACGCGCCACCTTAGTAATAAGTGAACGGAATAACATCCTAAAGTTTTCCTTCTTTCGTACTTTTCTCGTGCCTACCTTGAGTCTTTTCAAAGACTTGATTTCTCGTACTACCTCCTTCACACGGGTTAGAAAAGGGGATTGTACAACGTTATACTGACTAATATGATTTGTGTAGATGGCGATTATAAGGCGAGTTCCAACAAAGAGGGAAGTACTCATGGAACAGGCAAAGGGAATGAGAGCTCAGATGAAGTTCATGCGTCGTAAGATGGACTCAGAAGGTGATTTTGATGATTACATTGATGACACAATCGTACTATGTACATATTTGCTTAGGACTAGAAGGAAAAGGCGTTCATACGACCCGACCTTCTTCAACTTTCCAATTGGAGTCATACTACAGATTATAGTCAATTCCGTCCCAGAAAGGTTTCATTCTGCATTCAGAAAGGAAAGGATGCTAAGAGAAGATATTACAGAAAATTCATTGCACCAATTTCTGCATCAGGTAACAGGAGTAAGGTATAGAATGAACTATATGGAAAGAAAAGCAAAAAAGGAAGGTTCACAGGGAGTTGAATGCCAACCTGCAGAATAGACGAATCATGCTGTTAAGCCCTTTAGAACGCGTGATAGTAGGTGTTTGTTCCAGTACAAGGGCTATAGCGGGTTGCACAGTGGCAGAGTTGACCTGATGTGATGTATTGTAGTCATGACATTGTTATTTTAAGATATGATGAATGAAGTGCTATGAATACAAGAAAGAAAGGATATGTTTATTAAATTATTTTTCTTGTTGGCATATTATGGTGTTGCATGCTTATGAACTATAAGAAAATTTTAGGAGCTAGAGTAGACATTCCGTCTTCTAAAATATGAGTGTGTTTGTCTTCACAGAAAATGGTGAATTCACAAATCCCGGGGGCTCAAGAGGAGGTTCATCACGAAGCTCATGTACCTCCAGTTGACGTAGTGGTGTCCGGGCGGAGCGAGAAAATGTCGGAGAAAATGTTGAGAGAACGAGAGTCAAATGGCCCAAGAAACGGTGGGACAAAAACTAGATAGACTCATAGAGTTAATGACACCGCAGATTCCACACATGGTTCCGCCCGCACCTAGTGTCTCCGCTATAGCCCCAACGAAACAGACGGTCCCAGTGGACCGATCATCGCGCCACGGACCGAGAGTGTAGAATCTCAGCAGCACTGAGCATAGGCTATGGGCAAATTTTATGAGGAGAAGAGAACCATCGCATCGGGGAAGGACCCCAAGGCCGACCCGATGGTATTCTCGATGAAGTTGAAGACTTAATGTTCACATTGACGCGCGTGGAGACGCAGGGCGCCAACTTGGTAGGCGCACGACTAGTGGATGATGCAGGTGTGGTGGAGGAATTTTAGGAAAATCGTCCCCGATGTCATCACCAATGACTGGGAGGGTTGAGCGGCATTCATTGAGAAATTTATGCCTAATACGCGCAAGGATGCGCTCAGACGGGAGTTTGAACAATTGAAGCAAGGTGACCGCAGTGTACAAGAATATGATACACAGTTCGTGAGGTTATCGGCATACAACACACATGTCGTCCCTACGAAAATGGATAGAGTCAAGCGATTTGTAGAGGTTTAAACCCAACATAGCAAGCGTATGGTGGCGTTAGCCAACGATCGAACTTATCTTCAGATTGTCGATATGGCTTTGAGGGTAGAAGGTTTCGCTAAAGCAAAAAGAGAATATTTGCAGAAGAGATTTCGGACATCAGGATCATTTAACCAGAGTCAAAATCAGAAGCAGGAGTTTAGTAAGGGATCTTCAGGACCAACCAATCGCGGGCTACTTTATTTCAAGCCTAAGGGGCAGTTGGTCTAATTACCAAGGTAGCAAGGACAAGGCCACCAACCCTAACACGTGAGGTGACAAACCGATTTGTAAGATTTGTCAAAGAAAACACACCGAGAATGTCGGCTCTTAACGAAGACATGTTATAATCGGAGAGTCGTGCCACTATGCCAGGGATTGCAAGAAGAGGACCCAAACTCAATCTATTCAGGGGAGGTCAGAAGCAACCACAGCTGCCTACAGGGGAAAATCAGGGAAACCAACCCCGCCAGAGTCAGGGAGGTCAACAACCCAACAATTCTAATCGGCTCTACGCTTTGCCCCAGAGGAATGAGGCAGAAGCATCTAATGCGGTGGTCACATGTATTTTTCTAGTCTCGAGTATTCCTGCATTTGTATTATACGATCCCGGCTCTACATTTTCATATGTGTCAATGAGCTTTGCTAAGAATTTACACGTAGAACCTTCTTATTTAAGTGAACCTTTTGAGGTTATGACACCAGTAGGGGCCTCAATTTGGGCCTCTCGGGTGGTAAATAATTTCCCATTAGAGGTGAATGGCAGGGGAACAATGGTGAACCTAGTACTACTTGATATGGTAGACTTCGACGTCATTTTGGGTATGGATTGGTTGTCGGCATGTTATGCCATGTTAGATTGTCGACGAAAGATAGTGAGATTAACTTTTTCCGGAGAACCAGAAGTTGTTATAAGGGGTAGGGTTGGAATATCCTCAGGTCAGTTTATTTCCTACCTTGGGGCTCAAAAGTTATTGAAAAGTCACAGAGTGGAGTACGCATATCTGGCTAATATAGTGATACCCAAAAAGAATCCCCAGCAGTGAATGATGTCCCTATTGTCCGAAATTTTCCGGAGGTTTTTCCTGAAGATCTTCCAGGTCTTCCTCCGGATCGAGAAATGGAGTTTGCTATAGAGTTAATTCCGGGTACAAGACTCATTTCTATTCCTCCATATCGAATGGCCCCAGCTGAATTGAGGAAGTTAAAAGAACAATTGAAGGATCTTCTGGATAAAGGCTTTATAAGACCTAGTGTTTCTCGGGTGCACGATCGCTTTGTGAAAAAGAAAGACGGATCGCTCCGAATGTGCATCGATTATCGGCAGCTCAATAAGGTCACGATCAAGAACCGATACCCATTACCAAGAATCGATGATCTTTTTGATCAACTTCAGGGAGCTAGCTATTTTTCCAAGATTGATCTCGTCGATATCATCAGCTGAAAATAAATCCAGATGATATATCCAAAACAGCCTTTAGAACCCGATACGACCATTATGAGTTCTTGGTCATGTCTTTTGGGTTAACCAATGCCCCAGCGACTTTTATGGATTTAATGAACAGAATCTTCAAACCATTCCTAGATTTGTTCGTGATTGTGTTCATAGATGATATCCTAATCTACGAAGAATGTTGAAGAACATGAAGAGCATCGAGGTAGTGCTTCAAGTCTTGAAACAGGAGAAACTATATGCTAAATTTTCAAAGTGTGAATTTTGGTTGGAAAAGGTAGCCTTTTTGGGTCATGTTGTGTCAAGGGATTGAATTATGGTACACCCCCAGAAGATAGAAGCAGTGAAGAACTGGCCAAAATCGACCACTCCGACAGAGGTTAGAAGTTTCTTGGGTTTGGCTGGGTATTATAGAAGATTCGTAAAAGGTTTTTCTAATCTTGTTGCTCCTTTGACCCGGTTGACTCAAAAAGCGGTTAAGTACCAGTGGTCAGAAGCATGTGAAGCAAGTTTTCAGAAACTAAAGGAATTGTTGATCATCGCATCACCCTAACCTTACCATCGGGACAAGAAGGGTTCACAGTCTATTGCGATGCCTCTAGAGTTGGGTTAGGATGTGTCTTGATGCAGTTTGGAAAGGTTATTGCGCATGCATCTAGACAATTGAAGATACAAGAGAATAATTACCCAACTCATGACTTGGAATTAGTTGTGGTGGTGTTTGCCTTACGAATATGGAGACATTATTTGTATGGTGTGCATGTGGACATATTTACAGATCATAAGAGTTTGCAGTACATAACCACGCAGAAGGATTTGAATCTCCGACAAAGAAGATGGTTAGAGTTGCTTAAGGATTATGACCTTAGTATTCTTTACCATCCCGGGAAAGCTAACGTGGCCGACGACTCAAGAGAGATCAACGGGCCTTGGCCCATTTGACAATACAAAAGAGGTATTGTTCGAGGTACAAAGATCGGGAAACCTCGGTTAGCTTAATCGAGATCGATGAAGGTAGGGTGGTGGTACATGATACCGCAATCTGCCTTAGCTTCGTAAATAAAAGAAAGTCGGTTGGAGGATACGGAGTTTGTTGGATTTCGAGAGGATCCAACAGGAAAACTTTCACGCTTTACATTGGGAGATAATGACGGAACCCTTCGGTATAAGTGGTAGGTTATGTGTTCCTAAGGTAAAGGATCTAAAGAGGAAGATCTTAGATGAGGTCACAACACAAGATATTCCATTCATCCGTGGTCAACAAAAATGTATCAGACCTCAAGGTAAATCTGGTGGGACGGGATGAAGAAAGATGTCATGGAGTTTGTCGGAGATGTCTTACATGTCAAGAGTGAAAGTCGAACATCAAAACCCGCGGATTACTTCAGACATCGAGTCCCCACGTGGAAATGGGAGGCGATTCATATGGATTTCGTGAATCGGCCCATCAAAACTCGAGAAGGGTATGATTCTATTTGGGTGATTGTTGATCGGCTTACAAAGTCAGCCCATTTCTTACCGGCCAAGACTACGACGCGCACCACAAGACACACAGATTTATTTGAAGGAGATTGTGCGGTTACACGGATTCCCTTACAAATTATTTCATATAGGGTTCCCAGTTCACCTCACACTTTTGGCAAAGTTTCCAGCAGGTCTCGGACAAAAGTTAAGTTACACGACTTTTCACCCGCAAACAGACGGGCAAGCCGAGCGAACAATCCAAACACTTGAGGACATGTTGCGATCTTGTGTGGTAGATTTTCGGAGTTCGTCGACCATCTATGTCTAATTGAGTTCGCCACAACAATAGTTTTCACTCTAGCATACAAATGGCCCCGCTTTGAAGCATTATATGGACGAAAATGTAGTCTCCACTGATGGTTCGAGGTGGGTGAGACGCAACTATTCGGACCAAGTCATTCAAGAAACAAATGATAAGGTACAGATGATTCGAGCGGATCAAACAGCTCATAGCCGCCATAAGTCCTATGCGGATCATCAAAAAGAGATCTTGAATTCCAAGAGGGAGAAAGTATTTTTAAAAGTGTCCCCAATGGCGGAGTGATGCGCTTTGGTAAGAAAGGGAAATTGAGCCCAAGGTTTATTGGGCCATATGAGATCTCACAAGAGTGGGAATGTGGCTTATTTAATTAGCACTTCCACAAGAGTGGAAGAAGGCATCCAGATTTCATGAGTCAATGTTACGAAAATACTAGCAAGATCCAAGTCACGCCATCCTTCACCAGGAGATAGATCTTAATAAAGAGCTTCAATATGAAGAGGCTCCGGTAGAAATACTTGATAGAAAGGTCCAACGCCTTAGAAATAAAGATATTGCTTCCGTGAAAGTCCTATGGAAGAATCACTCCACAGAGGAAACCACCTGGGAAGCGGAAGAGGCGATGAAAGTCAAATATTCATTCATATTTGACTAAGGTAATAAAAATAAATGCATTACATAGTACTTCATATGTGTGTCATTTGCGTGTCTATATGCATTGTGTTACAACCTTATTCTCATTCGAGGACGAATGCTTCTTAAGGAAGGGAGAATGTGAAGCCCCAAATTAGTGTTACAATAACAATAAACATTATTGTGTCTATGTGATTATGTTACGACCTTATTCACATTCGAGGACGAATGTTGCTTAAGGAGGAGAGAATGTGAAATCCGGAAAAAATAATAATAATATATAGTTGTGGTTGGGTTAATAAATATATATATATATATAAGAAAACAAAGAATAAATTGCATGGGATAGAGTTAGTGTTAAAGTTGGATAAATAGATAGATGAAATGAAAATAAGAAAACAAAAAAAAAACAAAAGAAAAAACAAAAGAAAAACAAACAAACAAACAAAAAAAAATTTGGAGCATGCACGTACGTGTGCCCTTCCCTTCCCCCCCTTTTCATTTCCCCTCCAACTCTTGTCATTCCATCTCCCATAGGTTATAGAAAACTCTTCACTTATACATTGTATTTACACACAAACAAAGTACATAACATAAAGGTTAGAAAATCAGAAAAAAACAAGTGAAAAGAAGAGGGAAAAAATACCAAGAGGGCAAGAAGAACAAGAAGCAAAATACTAGAGAGTAAGGATAATTTTAGCAACCACACAACAATAATCTTCACACTTACAAGGTGAGTTTTCTCACTCAGAAATTCTTGGTAATATCCTTTATTTTAAGTTCAATACATGTTAGATTAAGAATTGAGTGTTGAAAAGAAATATTGAACTTTTGATTGTTTAGACAACTAGTTGCGTCATGAACTTTACGAACTGTTCTCACTGAGTTATAATTGTTAGAATTTGATGAAATTCGGAATAATAGTACACCTCTCTATTACGATCATATAGAACCAAAAATGAGGTAAAATGGACATACGGTTTGAAAGTTATCATAGTTCAAAGTTCCTGCCTTAGATTTGGCCGAAATTCAGAAAGGCATAATTATGGATTGTTTTTATTGAGTTTTACTTACTAGAATTATATGAAAATTTACATGGTTTTAAATCTCTCTGTTAAGGACAGATATAGATAAAGTTTTGTTAAAACGGACTTACGAGTTGAGAGTTATTGTAGTTTGAAGTTGCTGCCTCGGATTCATCGGAATCCAGAAGGGCAGGACGTTGAAACGTATAACTGTACTAATGCGTGGGAAATATGAAAATTGTTGCTTAATGAAATTTCTATATTTCTCTGTTGTGGACATTTTGAGACCTTACGGGGGTCTATCCGACTTACGGATTGAGAGTTATCTCTGTTTAACGTTTCTGCCTCGGATCTATCGAGATCCAGAAAAGGCAGCGAATAAAAGTGTAAAAATTGTACCAAATGGTACAGAATATGAAAGGATGGTTCACATGGAGACGTGTAGCTCTCTGTTATCGTCGTTTGGAGATTTTATGGGGCTTGAACGGGTTTACAGATTAGGAGTTATGATTATTCTAAGATTGGGTTCTGTTTAATAAAACTTCTGCCGAAACAAATTTCATGTGACTGTTTTGAGGATAAATTTGTGTTAGTTACCCAAAGTAGTTTTAAATGAAATTTGGTACAGTGAAAGATCCCCGTCTTACCTTAGTTTCCGTTTGAGAAACACCTTAGTTGGAGTTATGGTTAAAAAGTTATAATCGTTACAAGTATGAATGACAGAATGTTGGGAAAGAGAATATTATTTATTCGATCTTCTGAAAAATATGAAAAGTGAATACGTGTTCACATAAATATATAAATATAAACATAATGGATCGGGTCGCACGCCGCAACAAAACGTAAAGTGAATACGTGTTCACAAATACGTAAATATAATGGGTCGGGTTGCACGCCGCAACAAAACGTAAAGTGAATACGCGTTCACAAATACGTAAATATAATGGGTCGGGTTGCACGCCGCAACAAAACGTAAAGTGAATACGCGTTCACAAATACGTAAACATAATGGATCGGGTTGCACGCCGCAACAAAACGTAAAGTGAATACGTGTTCACAAATACGTAAATATAATGGATCGGGTTGCACGCCGCAACAAATATGAAAGATGAATACATGTTCACCTTTATATAAATATGAAAAGTGAATACGCGTTCACAAATATATAAATGTAATAAACATGTGGAAATGCAGGGGAATGTCTTAACGTATAATATGAGATAAAATGAAGTGTTAGTTAAACCGAGAATTTCCCATGAGGAGTTGTTGCATATTTAAAAATGTTGTAACCTGATACGTTTTTGCAATATGCTTATTACGTTATAATGTGATTGCGCTTGGAACAGTGTGGTGTTACAGTGAATGGCAGGGTAAGGTTCTCACTCAAATTTACGGTAGTGGTCGACTTTTTATTTAACATGTTTCAGAAAACGTGATAAAGGAAAGGCTTCACGCCAAGGCTAGCGATCGTCCCAAGATCCTCTTGTCATACCAAGTCCATTGTTTCGCTCGTACTCGCCAAAGTTCGTAATCTCGCCCAATGTCTCGGGAAATGACCGTGTGGAATGGTCTCCCTTCCAACTTAGAATAATATTTGTCAGTATGTCTATGTAGAAACAATATTTGCACGAGCATGGGCTCGCGTTATATTTTCAATAAAGTCATAAACAAATTTCTTTATTGTTATTTTTGTTAATAGCTCTGTATTTGAATATAAGTTTAAATTTCTAAATAAAGAGAATTAAATGGTGCTCCTGGTGGAAAATAATTGTCCAGGTGCCATCACGCCCTAAGTAAAGGCTTAGGAAAAGTCGGGGTGTGACACATACATTCTATCCTTCCCAGGCCCACTTGTAAAATTACATTGGGTACGTTGTTGTTATTTGTCGTTGGTTATGTTGGAAAAAATAATGGATGTACGGAAATAGTAAACAACTATTACAAGTGCTTCGAAAGGGTAAACTATTGATGAATTACAAAACAACAGATTAGAAGCCTAACAAGAGTTGTGGCAACAACAAGCCTTTTGAGATCTTCATCTATGTTCTTGAATCTTCGTCTTCTATTGCTGACTGCACTTTGAATCTTGATAGCCTGAAACCAAGAAACACTAAATCTCTACTTGTTTATTGTGCTGAGTCTAGTGTTAGCACTCTGTCCTTAAGACAAGATTGTCCCGTATATATATATTTTTACGTTGATTGACAATTGTCTCCCAAGATAAAACAGCATCAAACAAATGAGCAAAGAAAACTCAAGTGTTTTCTCAAGAAGAACCTTTGAGTGTATGAAAGTATGGTAGAAAGGAAGAAGTTAAGAAAATATGAACTTAGTGTCAAGTGTTGAGTGTTCTTTCAATTGAATCAAGTCCTCAATTTATAGTGTAAGAAAGATGACCACTCAACTAGCCAACCATTGGCTTTCAATAGTCATGTAATGACACTTATTGAGAGGTTACAATCAGTAAATAATGGCAGAATTCATGTGCCAAGTAATGGAGATTCAATGCTCCAAAACTGGCCCAAGAGTTATAAATTTTCAGCTTCCCGTCGATCTTTCTTCCTCCTAAGCTCCGCAGCTCAGCTGAATTAGCGTCGCGGCTCCAGTAACCAATGGATGGTGAAGCGTCGCGGCTCTGGTCTGGAGGCGTCGCAGATCTGACGGGTTGGCACCGCGACCCTTCGCGGCTCCGCGACCCTTTCCGGCTCGTTTCATCTTACACGTCGTACACTTCTTCCTTCATTTACCAACGTGGAACACTCAACGTTTAATCAACAACCGTTCATCATTTTATGTCTCAAACATTTACTTACGTATCAATATCTCTTTCACTAAGAAAATTTATGATTCTTGGTACAACGAGTGCACGTGTGTGGAAACTACATTTCCGACTTGCGGGATCCCAATTGTTCGAGTCATAAATAATGGGATAAACTTAATTTCCAAATTAGTAAATTTCCAACAATCCCCTTTTGAAAGAGATTTTGGCGCACTCACAAGGTGTCTTTCTAGCAATCTTTCGGCGGACCGATGTTGCATCTGGATAGGTAGTTGTAGCTTTGAACCTTTCATAGTTGAATACCATCGGAGTTACTGCGCGGTGAACATGATGTCTTGAACCATCAGTGTTTAGTGTAAGCCAAGACAACGGTACCAACACAACAACTTTCCTTACTCTGTTCTTCTTAATGTTTTGTTCATTGTGGCCATGGACACACTTGGATTCCTTTTTTAAGTGTGTTCATTTGAGGCGGCATGTCCTCGCACTTAAATAGGTAGTCTCCTACAAGGTATCCTGCTATACCCCACTTCACAAGTGTACCCCACTTCACAAGTGTTACATACCATTAAAAGTTTCTCCAAACCTAACCTCAACCGTGAGGATCATGAAAGGTTTTGAAAACTTAACATCTATCCACCATACAGGTAGCACTTTAATGTCTATTGCGGGAATGTCTTTGGATTCATGTTTCTTTACGGAAATCATAATCTGAAGTGCTCTTGCTTCCACTAAAGCGCTCAACTGAACCTTTACGATGTAGTTTTTCCATTGAACCTAATTTCTGGAATCTCCCGTCAGTAAGGTTGGGTATCCACCGTATCAGTTCTTATTATTTGGGTTTTTACGCACATTCCCCAAGACCGGCAGAACTCTTGATCTTTGGGTAGCCCTTTAGTTAAAGGGAATGTTATATCCTTTGATTAGTAATAAAGGAAGTGACACCCATGATGATCAACTTCTATATTGTCTTATGTCTCTGACAGATATGTCCAGACGCCGTCATCCGTGCCCTACAGTGTACAACTGATGAAGGCACGGGTTTTTCCCAATAAGGGACATCCTTTAAGAGGTAGTGAAGTTACTCAACTTCTTTTCATGCTTTGCACAAAGCGATAAACTCCGATTCCATCACGAATCGGCCGATGCAAGTCTGCTTAGAGGATTTTTCAAAAGACATCATACACATCCACTTGTGGATTTTGGTGTTCTTCAAGACTGATCTCCAGTTTGCATCATTGTGTTCTCCCAGAACCGCTAGACATCCAGAATACCATAATCCGTAGATAAGCGAATATTTCAGATATCGTCATATCTGATTTAACGTCTTCTATCAATTATTTCCAGTGAACCTTAGTTCAACTGATCTACTTTGTGAGCCGATACCAGGTCGTTTGTAGTGTGTAAAATACATTGAACTACATGTGACCTATGCATATCTCTCCTGGTATACGGGTGCACCATGATTTCAATCAATTCTATGATTCATATCCATTGATGACTTCAACGAGATTGTCAAACACCTCACATATGAGTTTGGAATTAGACCAGTCTGTTAGATGTCTTAGAAATTCCAATTCCTAAGATGTCATCTGCAATATCATATCATTTCATGTCGAAACATCATTTCAACATACTCTTTAGTCTCTAGGATCAAACTAGGATTATTCTCTGTGATTAACATGTCGTCTACGTAAAGGCATATTATGACGAACGAGTTAGAATTACCTTTCATGTAGACACATTTGTCACACTCATTAATGGAGAAATATTTCGATAGTAGAGTACTGTCAAAGTTTTCGTGGCATTGCTTCGGGCCTGTTTCAGCCCGTACATAGATTTGACAAGTCAACAGACTTTATTCTCTAGGCATGGAACCACATACATCTCGGGCTGTTCCATATAAGTTTCTTCTTCCACATTCAGACTGGGTTTTCTAACTGTTGGCTTTCTATCTTCAGAGTCAATACTTCTGTCGTCAGATTCATTGTTTTTGTTTTATTTGAAACTTCCAGGACCAAAATGTAAACATTTCAGGGACCAAAACGGAAGTTCAGGAAGAAGCTCAACAATCCACAAAACCAACTTTCCGGTTAGGAAGGTTGTCTCAATATCCATGTCACGCAAGACTGCAGTGGCCCTGGATGTTAAGCTACTCACAGAGGAGTACGTGTCAATATAGCCGATGCCTTATACTCGTCAGTAGATCCATCTATTTTGTACTCATTTTGAGTATCCGTTTTTACAACACAAAGGTTCTTTTCCCGGAGGAAGATCAACCATCACACGAGTATGGTTCTATCTAATGGAATCTATTTCTCTCTCTGTAGCTTCTTTCCAAAGCAGCGCTTCTGGAGATGACAATTCTTTGTTAATTGTCCATGGTTTATTCCCAACCATATAAGCTAGATGGCCTGGAATAAGTCTTTGTCCCTCTGTGCTCTGTCTCGGTTCAACATCTAGAATTCCTGAGTTCTGTAGATCTGGAACATTAAGTTCCGGATAGTCATCAACTTCCGAGTCCTGTAGATCTGGAACGTCTAGTTTCGTACAATCAGGCACTCGCAGGTTCTTATTAACCTTGAGCAATTACTAAATTTTTCTTCTCGAGGAAAATTATCTTCAAAGAATTCAACATTCTTTGACACCAAGATGCGATAAGCACTGCTGTTATTTGCAGATTCAGTGGATATGCAATCTACAGTCTTAGGTCCAATCTTGACCTGCTTTGCCCCATATCACAACATTTGTAGATGGGATCCGTTTCATGTTTCGCATGGGGGGTTATCCTTATCATTATGCGGAGTTCTATTGAGAATCGCATTAGCGGTAAGGATCTCCTTGTCCCACTTATTTTGGGCGTACGACTTTGAACTTGGCTAACACCGTTAGACTGAGATGAGTAAGGAGTAGTCATTTGTTGAACGATGCTTCACATTCTCCCCCTCTATCACTACGAATTCCTCAATCTGTAGGCTTAGTTGATTGTCAATTCTGTTTTGTAGCGCTTATCCGCTTCAACAGATTCATCTTTGTTTTTCAACAAAGGATGAAATACGGTGTACCCATCGTCAATAAAGATCACAATGTACTTGTATCCCCCCCTCTATTTGTACAAGCTTCAAAACACCCACGTAGGTGTGACCAAGTTATAGAGGAGCGGTGCTTCTTTCGCTATTCCTTTGACATAATGGAAAGGTTATTTTGCCTCTTCGCCTACCTCACATTCATTTTGAGGGTTTATGTCGACAGAAGGCAACAATCTCAACTTAGTTAGTTTTTGAATGACTTTCTATTTAACGTGTCTCAATCTGTGATGGCATAGATGCAGGAATTACAAATATATCATTCGTTTGGCTACAGACATACTATACCATTCTTAGTTATTACAGACCTGTTGGACTAGACTTAAACCAGCTTGACCAACATCGTCCTTGAAACCAAGTTTGGGACAAGTATCGCCTCTTTTTAGAGTGATCTCATGCCCTGAAGTCTTTTGAGGACATACTCTTCAACCCTTCTACTTTCGAGGTGGCGTTGCTTCACATTAACAACATTTTGCCCGTGGTTAGGGCATAACCAGATCATATGTGATCTAGATACTCTGGCCCACTCCAGTTGCCTTGGTTCCAATTTATTTTCTGCCTTTCTTTTGGCCTTCAGATCATTAAAGATCTGAAAACTCTGACTCACTCCAGTCGCTCATAGGCTTTGTATGACTGAGTGTCCAATACCATCCTGTCAAATGAAGGATCTACTGTCGGAAACGGTGATAGGCTTGTCTCGTCCTCTTCCCTTGTGATTGGTGCCTAGGGAAATCCCTGGCGCTTACTTAGGAATGTGCATAATTCCAATTTTATTACAACCTAAGTCCACATCTTTTAAATTGTTGTTTACAATAGTTCAATCTTTAAACGGGAAGGGGAGTGATCCAATTTCTGATTTTAGAGTGTAGGAATATAAGTTTTAATGAAAACACTTCATATTCCTAGCCTTGTTTTATTCACTTTCATTCAGAAATTACCTAAACACATTATGGACAAGGAAGGATTAGTAACTTAGACCTTTTGGATTCTGGCCCACGTCAGTCCTTTCGTTGGGCTGAGTGTCCATATCCTCCTTACCATTCTTTGGATCCTTTGTCTGGGACAGATGTAGGCCATCTGGTACAAGATAGAACAACATCTTCAGTCTTCTTCTCTTGTCCCAGTTGACATCCTCAACCTCTGGTGGACGCTTGTTTCCACCACTCTTGGGAACTGTGACTGCAACTCTTCCTTGACCCTTAGCCGCACTAGCATGACTATCAGCAGTATCTTGAACTAATGTTCTAGAAGTTCAATTCTGCTCTCCAATTGCTTAATTAGTACAATAATAGGTCAATTACCTTATTCAAGTCCAAAAACCCCCATTAGTATAAACCCTAGAATCCTTCCCCAAACTCCAAAAGGTTTAAACATGAAATTGATCAATAAATTAACATCTACTAGTTCATTACATCAATTAATATAATAACCATAGTCATAAACCAATTCACAACCCCCAATTTCCCCAATTCAAGCCCTCTTATTCTCAACAAGTCAAACCCTCTTTCCCACTCCCAAAACATGTATTAAAGCTTAAAATAAAGGAATATATTACTAGAATTAACTAGGTTTAGGGTTTAGGAACTACCTATGAGAAGAATCTTGAAAAAACACCTTGAATCTTGAAAAATCAAGCTAAGAACATGGAAAAATTGAAATAGAGACAAGAGAAATCGCACAAGGGTTTTATCACTGTCTGCTAAAGTACCTCCTTCGCGTTCGCGAGACCCCTCTCGCGATCGCGAAGGGATAACCCGACCCAAAAATATGCTTCGCGACCGCGAAGCACCATGACACCCTCCCCAGGTGCGTGTCCACGAGATCGCGCCCCCTTCCTCGCGAGCGAGGAAGGAAACCAGAACAGATTTTTTTTCTGTTTTCTCCTAACTTCGACTCAACTCTCGGAAATTATTCAGAAGCCAAATAACACAAATCAGATATGCAACCACACGTAAAAACACGCCACAGACTCACTCGTTGTCTCGAATTTTGATCGGAGTCTATTTTACCGAGTCAACCCCAACGGCCAAAATTAACTTTCCAACCCAATACTAAAAATGCTCCCGAGTGTCTCGGGAACCGAACCAACTATCCCATGATCACTTAACATTCTAAAGCCTTATGTTTTATTCTAGCATTTTTTCTGGTGAAATTGAGGCCAAGAAAAACTCCTTTTTTGACCTTTCACCTTCCATAATTATGAAGCATAATGTTCATGTATACACATAAGGAAGAGAGAGAGAAGGCTGTTTTTTTTCCTACTGACCCTTTTCATCATGCCTTGTCTGCCCCTAACATAGCAGGTTAGAAGTGAATAGTTTAAATTGTCATATTCAGTCTATTATCGTTTTCCCATGTAGAACGACTTTGGAGTCATAAAATAGGAAGGTGGTTAGAAGTGAATAGTTTAAATTGTCAAATTGGCTGCTGACTACTTCCCAAGGTTGTGCTCTCTTGTATTTTCCTTCAGATATAGCACTTCACAATAAAAAAAGCTTTATCTAGGCCTAAAGTGTCTACTTTCTTTGCATTTTTATTGGTTCCCAGAACACGTTTTTACTCTGTTGATGTCAATAATGTTCCACACAAGCTTGTGGTTCGCGCAGGAATAACTGTAAGGGTTCTTACTCTCAACATCTTCCATATTTTTAATGTCTTTTCTCTATGTGATTATTAACCGCTAAACTTGTAGTAAAACTTATAAAATTAACTCAAGCACTTGAGGCTATTGAAACATCATCTTTGCAGCATTTTCTCTAATGAAAACATCAAAATTCTTATTTATTTCCGAACTTGTCAATGATTGTAGCTAAACGAATCCTATAGTACTTTTTTCTTAATCCAACGGATACTTGCTACCTTCCACCAAAATGTTTGTAACTCTGCCATTTATTAAGGCTTAGACAGATGGAGAAAATTTACCTAGTGGTGCGTCCATTGGGATTCAAGTGTTGGTAATCAGGGTTGTTACTTCAACTCATCAAATGCTAGTCATTTTTCTGCGGCCCAATCTAGGTTTGGTTGAGTTAGATGTCGAAGCTAGATGTAATTTCTTGGCTTGAAGTCCAGTCTCTTGTAGATTCTTTGATTTCTTTCCAGATGCATTGCATCCGAGTTCATGCTAGGGCCTAGGAGTGGCAAAATTAGCCCATGAAAACATGATCCGCCCAACTCCGCTTAAGTTTGGGATTGGTCATTTGACCCGGCCATTTATTAACTCAGTCTATTTTAGCCCAACCTATTTCAACCCATCTAAAAATTGAGCTGATATGTAGCCCAAATCACCCATAGAAACCTTGTATGAATATTTTCAAAATGACTTTTTTTTGTTTGATATGTTATATTATATATAGCCATAATAAAGAAAAAGATAGTTTTATTAGGTACTTAAAAAATTATAAAAGAACAAACAAAATTAAAACTTAGTAAGAATTGGGGGGTGGTTTCAGCCCAAGTAACCTTTGAGCGGATCATTAACCCACCCAAATTCAGCTCAACTCGCCGATTCGACACCCTAATGCTATCTGTTAGGTCAAATACCTAACCTGATATTCTTTTCTGAAAGTAGATAAAAATTACAGCATAATTACATTGGAGGTACATATGTAACAATTAACATGCAATAGTAGAACACGGGCCCAACATTTTAACATTTCGAAGTGATGGATTCTTTGCATAGTCATACACGCCTAGGAGCATAAGAAGGATCTTGACTTCGAATGATACTTCAATGTGAATTAATCAATCAACCATTTGTTGGTACTCGACTGATAAACATTACTACCAAAATGCAGCATGTAAGTTAACCATCTCAATACCAACAATTGTACTCGACTGATAAACCTTACTACCAAAAATGCAGCATGTAAGTTAATTTAGCACAAGACAAGTGCAATACATGCTTAATAGCATACTTTTTATATTCACAATATGTACAAAGGACACAAGTACATTGCTTAGTTGAAACATCTTCAAGCATTGTTGTAATAACACAATATACCCCCAAAAATTTAGAACTGTCGTATCTTCAAATACAACATAAGCATATCCTAATTCAATAGTTGCAGTGGGCTTAGTAGTCAATCTTCTGCATTCCAAAAACCACAACACAGGGACTACATTGGAAAAAACCAGGTAAATACCAATCAACTAAGGAAGTTGGAAATGAGAGATGTAAAACTAAATATTATGAGTTATTTATAAAATACCAAGGATGAACAAGGACTACATAAATATATTAAAAAAACTTCCTATATGTGCCTAAGACACGTAAGTGTTCATTCATGGCCTTCAAACAATTAGGAATTTCAGTGCCGTCCACATAACCTTATAAATCACATTTATATTTAAGAAAGCTTGTTATATTGTTAGAGAATATTCTAGAGAATAAATCAATAATTCATTTATGAATTATTATTGTAATTTGTTGATGTTGCATGGATGTTGTGGCAACATCTCAAAACTTTCAGAACAACATCTCTTGTGTAGACAAGAATATTGCCTGCGATGTTGCGACAACATTTCTGTCAACATCTATGTAACTGTTTTGCCTATTCTTCCGGCCTAAGCAGTTGATGTTACTGCGAGTTAAAATGATCTAGGCAAACTTACAAGATTGTTGTGTTTAAAAACGTGGTGAAAGACGCAATCATAGCGTGAAGAGAAAGCAGCGAATGACCAAGTCTAGATCGTTGAGGATTTTCAGGAGGAAGACTCGGTCCAAGCTGCTGCCATCTTTTGCTCAACCTCCGCAACCATCAGTGAGGATTTCAAGGGAAGTTCCACCCTATAAATAGAGGGAACTTCAGTGTATCGATGATCCAGTCACTCCAGATAATTCAGAAGAAGAATTTCCAAGAGAGCTCTCGGACTTTACCTTAGGAAACTGGATCAACATTTTAGCCTAAAGTTGTTTTAACAACATCTTGTCCCACATTACAATTACTATCTTTATTCTAGATTAAGCTTATTGTTCAAGCGATTGTAATGGAGATGCTGTCTTTTATCTTTTAGATTTTGTAACTTTAGGCGAAGTCATCTGAGACTTCATTTTTGTTTGTAATTTCTTTTTCATTTGTAACACTCAATTTGTAAAAAGAAATTCATTTGTAATTGTATATAATTTATACAATTCTTTTGGTCATTGACCATCAAGGGATATATTTATATATACCCTTGAAAATATAAACATTGTGTCTCATTACTTTTTTCGCTGCACATACTCTACAAGGTTTATTCTGTTTTATTGCAATGTTGCCTAAGATGTTGACCCAACATTGAAGGCAACATCCAGTGACTATTTTTGTTATTCTAGTTTGCGATTTTAATCTTACGTTTTACTAATCTGTAGCCCACGGGACCCAACAAGTGGTATCAAAGCATTCACTTGATACAATAAGTGTTTGATTCTGAGTATTACGACTATGGACTCAGCTTTACAAAACGTTGGTAGACTTCCAATACTTGACGGATCTAACTACGCCTACTGGAAAATTCGTCTACGTTCGCACATCAAATCCATTGATGTTCGAGCTTGGAGATCAGTTTTCGAAGACTATATAATCCTCAAGTACCCATCAGACGAGGATGGTGATGTACTCACTAAACTTGAGTCTGAATGGACTCAGGAAGAAATCAACTCGGCAAGCTTTAACGAAAATGCCCTAAATGCGATATTTGGATGGGTAGATTTCTATATGTTCAAGCTTATCCAGAATTGTAAAACGGCTAAGGATGCTTGAAAAACCTTACAAACCCAATGTGAGGGAACCTCAAGTGTTCGACGTACAAAGATTTGCATGATCTTGAGTCAATACGAGCGCTTAAGGATGGAGGAGTGTGGCGACATAAAATCATATTTTGAAAAGTTGATTGACATTGCTAATTAGTGT
The DNA here is from genome assembly GCA_029844215.1 of Przewalskia tangutica. Classification (NCBI taxonomy): domain Eukaryota; kingdom Viridiplantae; phylum Streptophyta; class Magnoliopsida; order Solanales; family Solanaceae; genus Przewalskia; species Przewalskia tangutica. The sequence goes on along the minus strand of CM056725.1, from coordinate 12,827,546 downwards.
CAAGTGCTTGGATCACCATTAACCAACACACAATTTGTGGATAAAGCTTTCAGATCTCTTCCTGAAAGATTTAATACTAAGATTTGTGTTATTGAAGAGGCTCATAATCTTGCTACTATGGATCTTCACGCCTTAATGAGCATCTTCCAAACATATGAGATGAACATGAAGAGCCAAAGAGATCTATATAAAGACAAGACTTTGGAACTCCAAGGACAAACCTCAGAATCTGAAATAGAAAACGAGGAAGAAAACTTGGAGGAACTGGGAAGTGATACAATTGTTGTCTTACTCACTTGTAGATTCAATTTTATGGTGAGAAAGATCAACACTGATCGTAACAAAGAAAATTATAATAAGCATCAGAACCCTCTCTTCAATAAGCAGCCAGTTAGTTCACCTTCTGAGCACAGAAATCGCAATCCACTGAGGAAATCCAACTCCGACGGTACTAATTATAATCCCAAATAACCCGAGGGGGTGCAGTGTCATGCATGTTTGGGTTGGGGACACTACGCTAATGAGTGTGCGAACACCCTTACAAAAATTGGTAAGGTCATGTGGGTAACCCTCAGTGATGATGAGAATGAAGAGGAAGAAGAACAACCACAAACAATGTTTGCAGCCATGTTTGAACACTCACTGTCCGACGATAAAGATGTTGTTGACGATGTTGCCACAACATCAGGCACAACATCGGACTCCACATCTGGAATGTCTGCACCATCGTAGAGGTATGTATACTTTGATTATTCTGATGTAAATTGTTTTAGTAGATTTATTTCTTCAACTGAGGCTGCAAATTTGGATCTAGTTGACTTCAAAGACGAAACGATAAAGGAATTACAAAATCTTTGTAAAGCCTTAATCACTACATCTGAGCAACTAGACTCAAAAGCAAAATCATTAGCTCTTGAGAATTGCAATTTGAAAGGCACAATCAACCGATTAGATGTGACACTTACCAAGAAGGATCTGGAGCTTGGTAAGATTCGTGCACGATTGAACACATCTAAGACCATGTTTCAAAGGCTAAACATGGGAACCTCCAAACTGGATGAAATACTGAACTTCAGCAATCCCACAAGGACTGGGCTTGGCTACCAATCTCCTAGGAAAACCAATACTTTCAGGATCCATAGTCAGACTGAGAGGATAAAATTTGTCAAAGAAAATGCTTGTAACTCTCAGAGCACTATGATTGGATCGAAGTTTGTATGCAGCTTCTGTAAAAAGTCAGGACATCTTATGCCCTACTGCTACAAGCTTCAAAATTCTGCACTCAGCCTATTGCCTAAAGTGTTGTGTCACGACCCGACCCCGGGCCGCGACTGGTGCCCTACGTGGGCACCCCTCTCAGGTAAACATCAGAGAATAGCAGCGGAACATACACAACACATAAGCATGCTTAGACGATAACATCACAGGCTAGCCGATAAGGTCGCCTTCCATAAAATATACATAGCCAAAAGTAAGACAGTACAACTTTGTTCTTATAGCCCAAACCACAAATGTTACTACTGCACTTAAGATAACAACACAAGTGGACAGTGGCTCGCCATACCTCGAATGTACATAATATCTACAACATCGTGAAAACTGCACTAAAAGTAATAAGCCTCCGAGAAATGAGCTTCCGACACTGACCGGTGATCTTAAGAATGAGGATCCACCACCGCTACTCCCTACCGCAGATTTAACGCAGCCGGTGAAGGGTCAAGACACACATATGTACTAAGTATGTAAAATCGAAAATATCGTAATTACATTATGAGTCTAAAACAGAGCTGAGACATGTATGAAAATCAAATTACAGCCATCAGTGCCTTACTAACAATGAGTAAATAAGAGTATACCTACAACATAAAATAAGAGACTCACGATCAAATCACGAGTAGAAAATCCATGAAGCGGTATAATGTCTTGGGGTTTACCCCGCAATCATACTCTGGCGTGGTATAACGTCTGGGGTTTACCCTCATTTATATTCTTACCCTGCAGGCGTAGTATAACGCCTTGGGGTTTACCCTCATTTATACTCTTACCCCGAGAAGGTGGTATAACGCCTCGGTTTACCCTCATTTATACTCTTACCCCGGAAGGTGGTATAACGTCTTGGGGTTTACCCTCATTTATACTCTTACTCGGGAGTATGGTATAACATCTTGGGGGTTTACCCCTCATTTATACTCTTACCCTAGCTCAACCGGCTATCATACATAACATAAGTAAGTTAAGAAATCCCCTAACTTCTTATTAGTCTTGTTCATATACCCTCTCATTTAGTTCACTTAAGGCACTAACATGTCTTAATAAAAGAACCCGGGAATTTAATCCCAAGTACTACATACTTCTACTCTTTTAAAACGAATGACTCCTTTTTATATAAAACTTCCAAGATACTAATAACCATAGCATCAAGTCACTTGTCCTTACTTATCTTACTTAAAGTAAATCTTTCCTTTTAACTTTCCATAAAGCGAATATAACCAACTTCCCACAAAGTCGTTATATTAACCTTATACTTTAGTCAATTACATTTTCCTATATCCAAGGGACTTAAACTTTTAAAACAAAACAAGTATTATATACTTAAAACACTTCAAGTCCCTTAACTTTGAAAACTTAAGACATCCTTAATAGTTTTTAAGAAGTGGGTTAATTTCCTAACTCGCCCAACTTGGTCATTCTTAAATAAGTAAAGGATATCAAAGTATCAGACGCTCACCGTACTATATAAGTACAACTATTCATGCTCAAGAGATAGGAAAGTTCCACATACCTCTTCGGGTCAATCCACTCGCAATTCCAATTTACCGCACGTAGTATGTTAACCTATAAAGACCATAATACGTTTATTAACCTCTAGCTTCAACGTAGAAATTCCAAGTGCAAAGTCAATAAATTCTACGGAAAATCGGACAGCACTTCCTTTGTTTCTACATACTTTGCCACCTTTTTCAAGGCCGAATTCAATAACCAAACATTCCATCTTTAAGGCTCAACAATGCAGGTAACAAATAGGGGATTACACGCCTACTAGACGTGTAAAATTCCGCCCCACAATTGATATCAAACTAGTACAAACTACAAAGTCCAATTCGGCAACTTTGAGGTATAACAACATAATTTCCTATCCAATTCCTTTTTTTAATCCAAATTCTTATCCAATTCCTACAAGTAATGTATCTAAGAGCAATATTGACAACTACAAATCCTTTATTCCACACATGCAACATAATTTACTAGCAAAAGAGAAAGGATTGTTACCTTAGACTTACCCAAATTAATCCAACAATTTTCACTTGTCTTCTTTCCACAATCACCTCCACAAAACTCCTACAAGCTTGCCAACAAGTTTCCTTCTTGCCACTTTTCTGAAATTTTCCTCTAGGCCTTGGTTTCTTCTTGAATTTCTAGAGAGAAGGGAGAGGGATTTAATTTTAGAGAGAAGGGAGAGCTTTCAAGAATGACCAAGTCTTCAAGACTTGGTCAATAAATAGGACATGCAAAAATCAGATTGGGGGAGGGGACACTTGTCACCCTTCCATGGCCTTTTTAAAAGAAAATATCTGATTTTTCCTCGCCAAAACTCGCCGCCGCCGCGCGCCGCAGCCATGCGCCATGCGCTTCTCCGGCGCGCTGCAACCTCGTGAGAATTCTCAAGATAACCGCGCCATGCCTCAGATCCGGCCGCTGTGGCCCTCGACCAAAATGTTTTCGCCGATCACAAGACCGAACTTGTAATTTCCATAACTTTCTACTCTGATGTCCTATCGACGAACGGTTGGTTGTGTTGGAAACTAGACTCAACGAACTACGTACTAGGCCTTTGAACTCCTAGGAACTCTCAATGTAACCGGACATAAACCGCCTCAAAGTTGACTAAAAACCCGTCTGAAGCATTCTGTCGACCTATCTTTCAAAAATTTAAATCTTAACTCCTTTCGTACGTCCCCATAAGCAGGACCCGAACTACGGGGTGTAACATGTTGTCACCAATGTTTCCTAACATCACTGACAACATTCAAAGCAACAAACCTGAAAGCAGAAGGACGAAAAGGTTTGAAAAGGAGTGGGTACCCAAACTAAATCTGAAATGTAATGTGTGCATAACTGCCATGCGTACTAACATTACAGGTTCTTGGTACTTCGATAGTGGTTGCTCAAGTCATATGACAAGTACTAAAAATCTCTTGAAGGAGTATGGAGCGTTCAATAGAGGGTGCGTGACCTTTGGAGGAGAAAGTAAGATTATTGGTAGAGGAACTCTTAATGTTCCAAATGTACCAGCCTTAAAGAATGTGCTTCATGTAGAAGGTTTAGTTGCTAATCTCCTTAGCATAATCCAACTATGTGATAACGATCTAGAGGTGAAATTCAACAAACTTGGATGCAAAGTTACAGATTCTGCAAAAAAATGTGTCATGTCAGGAACCCGAACCAGAGATAACTACTATCTAGTAGGTATAGAAGAGTTTTGCAAATCCGCAAAGGTAGGTGACTTGACACTTTGACACAAGAAGTTGGGACATGTCAACTACGACACCTTGGAGAAACTGATCTCGTTTGAAGCTGTCAAAGGCATTTCCAGACCGGATACAAAAGATAAAACACTGTGTAAAGATTGTTTGAAGGGAAAGCAGACCCGAGTCTCTCACAATGCTGTCCAATATGACGGACAACATTCAGGTACGTCTCATTATTTCCAATTATTGTGTATGGATATTATGGGTCCAATTGAGGTAGATAGCCTAGGAGGAATGAGATACTCTTATGTGATTGTTGATGATTTTTCCAGATTTACTTGGATATATTTTTTAAAGGAAAAATCACAAACCTTTGAGATGTTTAAAACACTTTACTCTAGAATTAGAAATTTGTTTTGTTCTTCAATTTTCAGAATAAGATCTGATCATGGAAAGGAATTTGAAAATCAAACTTTTGCAAAATTCTGTGAAAAGAAAGGCATATTCCATGAATTTTCGGCACCAAAAAACCCTCAACAAAATGGGTTTGCTGAGAGAAAGAACATAACTTTACAGAAAATGGCAAGAGTAATGTTGAGTTCTAAGCAATTATCAAAGAGGTTTTGGGCAGAAGCCTAGAACACAGCATGACACATAAGTAATAGAGTCTATCTAAGGTCAGGGACCAAGATGACACCCTATGAACTGTTAAATGGAAAGAAACCTACAGTAAGGTACTTTCATGTCTTTGGGTGTGTATGTTATATTCTTAATGACAGGAATAAACTGGCTAAGTTCGACTCTAAGAGCGACAAGGGGATATTCATTCGCTACTCTCAGAATAGTCATGATTACCGAATATACAACCTTCGGACAAAGACCATCCAAGAGTCTGTTAATGTTATTTTCGATGATTTGCTGGATGTATCTGGTAGATCTTCAGAAAACAACATAGTTGGTGCAGTTGAAGAGGAGCAACTCACTGATGCAACAGATGTTGTCCCAGATGTTTTCCCAACATCAGAAGTCACATCTGAACCTCAATAAGAGAACATAAGGAATGAAGTCGATGAGGAGTCTGCTACTGAGCTGAATGATCAAGTAAGAAGATACCCTCCATCGAGGATTAGAATGAATCATCCGCCCGACCAAGTGATAGGGAGAGTTTTTTAGCAGAGGTAAACAAGAGAGAAAGAGTCAGTCAATTAACGAGAGATGGTAAGGTATGTGTGCATGTCCACCATATACCAACAGGTTAGTCTTTCTTGTTTTACATCTACATTGAAACCTAAGAATATTGGAGAAGCATTGAAAGATCATTTTTGGATACAAGCTATGCAAGATGAGCTTGAGCATTTTACCCGAAATGAGGTTTGTGATTTGGTACCACGACCCAACAACACTAATGTCATTGGGACCAAATGGATATACAAAAACAAATCAGATAAGTTAGGGAAGATTGTGAGGAACAAAGCTCGACTTGTTGCTCAAGGATATACACAAGTTGAAGGTATCGACTATGACGAGACCTTTTCTCCGGTGGCTAGACTTGAGTCAATAAGATTGCTTCTTGCTATTGCGTGTTATTTGAAAATTACCTTGCACCAAATGGACGTTAAATATGCCTTCCTTAATGGATACTTGGACAAAGAAGTTTACGTTGAACAACCAAAAGGATTCGAAGATCCTTACCATCCACAACATGTATACAAGCTCAAGAAAGCTTTGTATGGTCTAAAACAGGCACCACGTGCATGGTATGGTCGTTTAACTAACTTTTTTATTGATTTTGGTTTTATTCGTGGAGAAGCAGACATAACTTTATTCATTAAAAGACACGGAGTAGATGTAATCATAGCTCAAATCTATGTTGATGATATTGTCTTTGGCTCGACTAAAGAATCCTTCTTGAAGTCATTTGTCGAAGCAATGTCGACAACATTTGAAATGAGCATGATTGGAGAACTAACATTTTTCTTAGGCTTGCAGATTAAACAGGTTGAAGAAGGGATATTTGTATCTCAAAGCAAGTACGCCAAGAATCTTGTTAGAAAGTTTGGTCTGGAAAATGTTAAGCACATGAAGACTCCAGTGGGCTCTACGTAACAGGTATGTAAAGACAACGTTGGACAAGATGTTGACCCAACATTGTACCGATTTATGATAGGTAGTCTTTTATACCTTACTGCCAGTCGCCCTGATATCATGTTTAGTTGTGTGTTTGCGCCAGGTTCCAAGCCAGTCCCAAAGTATCACATCTTAATGTCGTGAAGCGTATCATTCGATATGTTGTCGGTACAAGTGACTTGAGAATTTGGTATTCTAGAGACAATATTCCTAATCTAATAGGGTATAGTGACTCAGATTGGGCCGGTGATGTCGACGATAGGAAAAGCACTAGTGGTGGTTATTTTTATCTTGTCAATAATCTAGTCTCATGGTACAGTCGTAAATAAAATTGCGTGTCACTTTCGACTGTCGAATCCGAATATGTGGCAGCCGGAAGTTGTTGTGCTCAACTGATTTGGTTACGACATATGTTTGATGACTATGACATTTCTAATAACTCCATAATTTGTAATGTGATAATCTGAGTGCTATTAATATTTCCAAAAAACCTGTTCAGCATTCACGTAAAAAACACATTGACATAAGACATCATTTTTAAGAGACTTAGTGGAAAAACAGCTAGTTCAAATCGAACATATTGATACCCAGTCTCAAGTAGCTGATATATTTACCAAACCCCTAGATCATGAGAGATTTTCTAGCTTGAAAAATCTCTTGGTCTCTGATTTCTCTGAAAATAAGACAGGCTAGGTAGTTGTTGTCCTAAATGTTTACCTAACATTCTGGGTAACATTTACTGTTTGAGTCAATGTACAGGATATGTGTTGTAAGTAATGTTGCACTGTTTTTCAAAGGAATCAAGCTTGACTTCACAAGGACAAGGTTTGAATGTGATATCGTTCTCTGCGATGATGTATATCATAAAAAAAGAGTATCATAAGAAGGCGAAGCCTCAACTAAAGATTTGGTTTTATACAAAAAGAGCAAAGCTCTAAGTTTGGTAATGTTCCTATTCTATAGGAGTATCATGTGCTTCAAGAAAGTTGAAAATTCCTTAATATTTTTTTTTTATCCATGTGAGTTCAACTAAATTGATTAAGGACAATGGTAAAATGTTACATTCGTCCTGCGATCAGTCTCATAGAGAACACATACGGAAAACCATTTGCCAAATCAGAAAAGCGTTGGAGTCTCAAAATGCTTGTGAAACTTGGAAATGTTGTCAACATCATTCACAACATCGTGTTCCAGTACATTGTTCAATCTTGTTTTTCTTATTTTTTTCTGGGTTGTGGTATGTAACACGTCTCTTTGAATAACGAAAATTCAATAATATGAAGGACCATTTTTAAAAAAATAAAATGTTTTGTGTCATATAAAATCATTTGTTTTGGGTATGTGAAGAGTTCAAATATTTTTCACTACCTAAATTTAAGGAAAAAAGTTTGAGTGTAAAGTAATGTTTGCCATGATGAAAATCCTCATTTTTGTTTCAGCATTGCCACATTAGCCGCCAATCGAACCAACAAATGGAAGTCCAAACATCACCATCAATTTTTCAAACCCAAAACGTCTCTAACACACCACCTTCCTCAAAACCCTCTCTCATGTCGATATCCCCCAAATCGTTTAAATCTTCAAAATCCAAAGATTATTCTCCTATGTCAACAAGTCTACCGAATAACAACAAAATGTATAAATATTATGAAGCCATCAATGAACTAAAGCCTGTTGAGGAAGACGCAAGTTTAGCAATGATTTTTCTGGGTTTCGACGAACCATTAAATATGTGTTACCCTGGAGATTTGGAGAACCCAATAGATGTTGATACAACATATGATTTTACAAACCTTGCGTCAAGAGGATCAGATTCAACAATGCCGCTAAGAAGGTCGAAAAGGGTTTTTGAAAGCAGATTTGGTGAAGAGCAAACTGCTAAAAGGACCAGGGCAGAGTCGACTTTCCCTGTTGAAGAGTCGACTTTCCCTGTTGATTCCACCACTTCCACCAACACTGATTACGACTTCAGTCTATCCAGAACACCAACACCTTCAGCCACCACTCCAACCGAAGCCGAGAAGGAGGGAGAAGAGGAAATGTCTGACGACATTCTTCTAAGAAACTTCATGCCATAGAGGGTGCGAAGGACATACTGGAACTTTGGTTCAAATGTTGCCTCAACATCGAAGGCAACAAAGGAGAAAGAAGACATTGATCCTGACTATATTGCCCCAACATCCGAGGCAACACAAGAAGCCACACTACCAGAACAGGACAAACCAGAATCTGAATCGGATTCTGAGGTAATGCCTTACTCTTCTTTGTTCCACAGTAAAACATGCTCAAATAGATGGAACTGGTTTAAGAATAGAGGCAATAGAGGAGAGAAAGTAATTGATCTGTTGTCATTTTCGGAATATGGTTTAACTGACTTTTTAAGTAGTCGTAGGGTTCTGAGTTCTATAACTGGAAGGAATCCTTACTGTGAAAAGGTTGTCAGGGTGTTCTATGCTAATTTGACATACCTTGTAAGGGACACGACCTCAAAGAAATTTGGGAGAGTGTACCTTTACAACAAGGTATATGAATTTACCCCTGAGATCATAAATGTCACACTAGGGATCCCTCATGTTGATAGAACCCCTGAAGCTACACCCATTGCTGAAGAACTGAATAAGATGATCAAATATCTCACTAGAAATTTGATCACCACTTGGGCTCCTCGCAGTCCAGTGTCGAGGCTCACAACATTGTTTGCAACCCTGCATAGAATTGTCATATATAACTGGTTGTCCTCCTTAAATGAAACTGTTGTTACCCTTGACCAAGCAACCCTACTGTATAAGATAGGAAGAAATCACATAGTTGATCTTGGAACGCTGATTTTCAACCATGTCACAAACCTGGCTGAAAGACAATCTAACTCTGCTCTTCTATATCCCTCTCTCATTTTTCAAATGCTGTTGAACTAATGCTTTAAGACTCCGAAAGGAGAAATACTGAGTAAACCCCTAGATGTTTATCCAGTACAAAGAGCAGTAGTAAATAGCATGGACAGGGTTATAGACTTGCCCTGGAAGGAAGAAAACTGGGACACCGAAACATCGCAACATGTTGCCACTGAAACAACACAGGATGTTACCAACATTCCTGGCAACATCGAGAGTACTGTCCCTATGTCCAAGGATTGGCTAAGGAAGTACATTGCTGAGCTTGATCGACAAATTCTGGAGCTTGTGCGTGCAAATAGCTACTATGAGGACATGTTTTCTTCACAAAAAAAGGGAAAAAGTGCTGCAGATGCAGATGATGTTGCTGCTGAGGGAAGAAGCAAACAGAAAGGGGAAGATGGTGCAGAGACAAGCAAGCAGGGGGAGAAAAGCTGAAAAGACTGCTAAAGAGATGAAGATGAAGATGAAGATGATGAAGATGATGATGGTGGTGATACAATGTGTTGTATATTGATGTTGCTCGTTACTATGTAAACAATCATTTTGGTGATGGTTTGGTTTAACAGACATTTGGATACTATCTTATTTTTTTTGGTTTTGTAATAATTTTTGGGATATTTTTTGGTTAATGCTAATGATATATCTGGATACATGTTATGGTATGTTATGAATATTTATTGCACGTCTGCTGTAAGTAATGAGTAACAGAACGTAACACTTGTCTAATCAAAAACATTAATATCATATTGCTTGAAATTTGTAACTGCAGGTTAAGGGGGAGCACGACACTGATCTTACTGTTTCTTCGATTATCGAGGACTACATCAAGACTCAGTATCCTAGTCATTTTTTAAGATTGCATGGAGTTTTGTGAAGAAATGCAAAAAGAGGGAGATTGTTGATGTTGGATGGATGTTGTGGCAACATCTGAAAACTCTCAGGACAATATGTCTTGTGTAGACAAGAATATTGTCTGCGATGTTGCGACAACATTTCTGCCAACATCTATGTAACTGTTTTGCCTATTCTTCCGGCCTAAGCAGTTGATGTTACTACGAGTTAAAATGATCTAGGCAAGCTTACAAGATTGTTGTGTTTAAAACGTGGTGAAAGACGCAGTCAAAGCGTGAAGAGAAAGCAGTGAATGACCAAGTCCAGATCGTTGAGGATTTTCAGGATGAAGACTCGATCCAAGCTGCTGCCATCTTTTACTCAACCTCCATGATCGGTGTATTTTATATACACTTTTTGAGTCATTTTTAGTTAGTCTTTTGTCCCTTTTTGTACAAATACGTGTCGTATTAGGATAGATTTTCTTTCTTTTGAGTCAAGTTGGTTAAAATGGCCCAATGGCGGAAAAGAAGCGAAAAGAGGGCAAAAACGGAGGTTCCAGAGCTTGAAATGCGAGAAAGTGGCGAGCCGGGCAGAAACACCGTTGCAGCGCCGCGGCACCTCCAACTAACAGATAGCAGGGCCGCGGCGCCCAATATCCGTAATCGCGAAGTTGCGGCGCGCGGTGCCTCTAAACAGCGAGTGCGGTCGCGGCAAATCACCGAGCAGCGCGAAGTTCCGGCCGGCGCCGATAGTAAGGCCGCGCGCGGAAAAATCGAGTTTTGACGTGTTCTGGGCCAGGCCTGAAGGGAAAAGTTTGAGGCGGTTTTGAGCCTATAAAAGGAGAACCCTAGGCAGTTTTCAAGGGTTCCCTTTCTTGCACAAACACAAGACTTCTTGGAGTTGAAGATTGGAGACCTTTACTTAGTAATTTTCTTTTATTTTCTTTACTTTACTTTCAGTTTTATGTTGGATATTGAATTAGTTCTTGTCATGTCAATGACTAGGAACTAATTCCATTATAGGGATTTCCATGTCAAATCACTTGAACCTTATGTTATGAATTGATGCATGTTTTATGGTTGTTCTTCTTGTTGTTGAGATTTACCCAATAATTGCTTTGAATGCTTGGTAATTAATTGATCACTAATTATCATTATTTATATGATTTCTAATCAAACTTCGAAAGGAGGAGGTTGTGAATATGTTGTAAGTTGGGTAGACATATTTTGGATTGGGGATGAAAATACATCAATTACTTGTGTAGCATTAATGAGAGGTTTAAACACCTAATTTCACGCATGGCGCGTGACGATTAACTAGGTTTTTGGTCTTAATCCTCCTATAGAGTCATCCTTATCACCGAAAGGTAGAAAGGAGCGCTACTGGGGTTGAGTGTTTATATAGCCTTAACGGGAGTATAAAACGATTTAGTAAACCTGCTAGCTCAAAAAGAAGAAGAACCATAATTCATTGCATTAATAAGTAATATAAGCGGATAGTTGAGGAGACTTGGAAGCCCTATTTCCATCACTACTGAAGTAAACACATAGTTAATTAGTCTTTATAATTGTTAGTATAATCAACAAACTCAAATATCGGTTACCAAATAGATAACAAAAGATAGATAATTGGTACTTGAACCCTAATCCTTGTGGACGATATTCGGTCTTACCTAGACTATATTACTTGTCACGATAACGTGCACTTGCGTTAAAGTGTGTGCATTAAATCGCGCATCAAGTTTTTGGCGCCGTTGTCGGGGATTAGGCATAGTTCAATATCAATTTTATCTATTTTTAATTTCTAATTTGGTTTTTTAATTTTTTATTTTAATTTTTACGTTTCTAATTTTTTTTCTTTTTTTTTCGGTAAAAATTAGGGTGCCGTGATCTGTTTGTCTGTTTTTGATCTGTTTCAGGAAATCAGTTTATGCGAAGGAGGAGAGGAGTCGACACTCTTGTCCCCTTCAATCCAGAGATTGAGAAAACCTGTAAACAGAATAGAAGGAACCAGCGAATTGCAACCCTGATAGAGATGGACGGCGTCCAAAACAACAATGTGATGAGAGAAGGGTTAGGTGAAAATCAACCTAACCAAGGAATGCCTCGGCGAGTACCTATGGATGTCGAGGAAAGAGTTCAAGCCCAGGCAGAAAGAAGCTTGGGAGACTACGTGCTGCCGAGGGTGAACGGAGCACAGACATGTATTAGGCTCCCAACAATAGGAGCGAATAACTTTGAGATCAAACCGACGATTCTAAGCATGGTGCAGAACACAGTGCAATTTGGAGGACTGCCATCAGAGGATCCACATATGCACATAGCTAATTTCTTGGAGCTATGTGCAACTTTCAGATATAACGGCGTTACTGATGACGCTGTCAGATTGAGGCGCTTTCCCTTCTCACTCAGGGATAGAGCAAAAGTATGGTTGAATTCTCTGCCAGCTGATTCGATTTTTACATGGCAAGAGCTGGCACAGAAATTTTTGGCCAAATTCTTCCCACCGTGCAAAGCAGCGAAATTGAGATGGGAGCTGAATAATTTCTACCAAGCAGATGGAGAGTCATTATACGAAGCTTGGGAGAGATTCAAAGATTTGCAGAGAAAGTGCCCACACCACTGTATTGAGTTGTGGAACTTGGTCCACATCTTCTATAACGGGCTGAGCGGAACAACCAGAACAATTATAGATGCAGCAGCAGGTGGGACATTCATGAGGAAAACAGCCCACGAAGCTCACGAATTATTAGAAGATATGGCCACCAAAAACCATGTCACAGAAGAGAGACCAATGAGTGGTAGGAGAACAGTGGGAGTTCACGAGATAGATGTCATTGCTGCCTTGAATGCCCAAGTGGCCCTTTTGACGAAACAGCTGCAGCAACATACAGTATCAGTAAATGCAGTGCAGATGCCTAAGAGCTGTGAAATCTGTGGAGGCCCACATACATTCGATAGGTGTCCTTCAGCTGATCCTAATAATATGTCAATCGAGCAGGCAGAGTGTCAGGCCGTGGGTAACTATCAGAGGCCCCAAAACAACCCATACTCCAACACATATAATCCAGGGTGGAGGAATCACCCAAATTTCTCATGGAGAGAGACCGAGGCGTGAGAATCAATATAGGGGCGATGCAAAACCGAAGCACCAAAATCAGCACTTTACTCAGGCCCACCTCTCAGCGATTCAATGCACTGGCCGAGAAAAGCAAGATGAGCTGAGAGCAGCTTTGTTGGCACTCACCAACGCCCAGACCCAGTTCGTGACAGAAACTAGATCCTCGTTCAGAAACTTGGAAACACAAGTGGGTCAGCTAGCAAAGCAATCGAACAGCAGGCCACAGGGTACACTGCCAAGCAACACAGAGGTGAATCCGAGAGAACAATTCCAGGCAGTACAGCTGAGAAGTGGTAAACAGTTGGAGCAGCAGTCACCTCAGCCAGTAGTTGAACAATGGGCAGAGATAGAGAAAGAAAAGGTGGTTGAAGCTCGCCCAGTAGTAGAGAAAACTCCAGAGAAGGAGTATACAGAGAAGATCCCATTCCCATAGAGATTGCAGCGGAAGGCAGTTGATAAACAATTCTCCAAATTTTTGGAGACGTTCAGAAAGCTGCATATCAACATACCCTTTATAGAGGCGTTGGAGCAGATGCCCTCCTATTTCAAATTCATGAAGGAGATCTTGGGGAAGAAGAAGAAACTGGCAGAGTATGAGATGGTAGCACTAACGGAGGAGTGCAGTGCTATCTTGCAGAAGAAGTTTCCCCCTAAACTAAAAGACCCAGAGAGCTTTACACTACCTTGCACAGTTGGCAGGGTGACATGCAACAGGGTTCTTTGCGACTTAGGGGCAAGTATAAATTTGATGCCTTTATCGGTGTTTAAACGGTTGGAATTAGGTGAAGCCAAACCAACCACGGTGAGCTTGTAACTAGCTGATAGGACAGTGGTTCACCCAAGAGGGAAGATTGAGGACGTGATTGTTAAAGTAGAAAAATTCTTTTTTCCTGCGGACTTCCTCATTCTTGACATGGAAGAGGACGCAGAAATCCCTATCATATTGGGGAGACTATTCCTGGCGAGAGGGAGAGCCCTGATCGATGTAGAAAGAAGAGAGCTGACGTTGAGGGTGGAGAAGGAAGAAATGGTGTTTAAAGTATTTAAACACATCATTGAGCCACCAATCATGAGCAGGTGCTTTGCAATCAGCACCATCAAACCCCCCGTGAGCCAGTACAAGCCAAACCAAGGGAGATGACCCCACAAAAGCAGATATGTGATGCCGAACCTCCACAAACGCAGGTATGTGTTCCTGAACCTTCCCTTGAAGATAATGTTAAGAAGAGAAGAAGAAGAAGAAAACGAAAAATGTGGAGAAAATGGATTGGGTGTGGGGTTAATCCACCCCACACTTATTGAGTTAATGAACTTGCGTCCGGCTAAAAGACGTTAAAGACAGCGCTACTTGGGAGGCAACCCAAGGTATTTTGATTTATTTTACTTTAATATAGTAGTTTTTATTAAGAACGGTCTCACGGAGGTAGTGTTTGTGTTGTGATTGACCGGTGTAGGCCAATAAATTGAAGGGCGAAAAACTGAAGAATAGCCGGGATTTCCAGAAAAACGGGTGGCCGGCTGAGAAGCGAACGCGGCGCAAAAAATCCAGAAAAATTGCCAAGTCTAGGCCGCGCTACCAGTAGCGAACGGCGCAGAAATTCCCGAAGTATTGCAGAAAGTTGGGCGCACACTGGCCGGAAATCCAGAAAGTAATAAAACGCCCAAAGACCCGATTTTCCCCAAATTCAAACCAAAACCTAACCTTTCTTCTCCACAAAACCCACAAAAATTCAAACCTCACCCACAAATCTTCCATAAATCAAACCCAACCACAACCAAAAACTCTTAAAATCCCTAAACCCTTAACCATTTCAACCAACAAAACTTCATCCCAGTGCCTCAAATCACCATTAGAAGCAAGAAAACCTTGAAGAACACCGTCAAAAAGGTAATCTTCATCTTTTCTTGAAAGCTTTACAGTAGTCAAAAGAGGTAGTAGTTTGGAGGAGTGTTGCATTGTTGAAGTCGTTGGGGTGTTGAAAAATTGGTTGTGAAATTTAGAGGAGGAGTATACAAAGAGGGTGTGGGTATTGTGTAGTGCAGGAGTTGGAGTTTGGGGGTGATAGTGTTGTAGCTGCTAGTTGTTGTGTGATAGTGTTGGGGAACATTTGTGATACTAAGTTTGTAAGCTGCAAAGAGTGATTTAACCATGTCTGCCATAAAGAGAAGAGCCTCCACATCCACCTCAGCCCCGCAATACGATGATACTAGGTTCGTGAGCCAACAAGCTTATGAAAGATACAAAAAGCTTAGTACTAGGCCCTTAATCCCTGAAAGGGGAATGGACTATCAGAGGGATTCGCTTGGGGAGGAGGATGTCTATGAGCCCATTCGGGCAATGATTGAGATGATGGGGTGGAGGAGATTTGTAAACCCGGAAAAGATAACACCAATGAACACAGCGATGGTGCGTGAATTCTATGCTAACTTTCCGGAGAAGGTGGACAATAAATGCTTTGTAAGGGGAAGATATATGCCTGTGACGGCAGAAGTGATAAATATGTCTCTAAAAACAGCAGATGTTGAAGAAAGGGGTGATGACCGAAGCTACTTGTAACATGGTCGAAGCACCACCAAAGATCAATCGGGGCCGTCGCAGAACCGATGAAACTACCCCGGGCTGCATTTGATATTGCCAGAAATGGGTCAAGAGGACTGAGCAGGTGTCAGTTCAACAAAGCAGCCAAGGGTTGGCTGTATTTCGTCAGTGCCCGTCTGATCCCATCAACGCACTTCACCAGAGTGCCAGAAGATAGGATTAAATTGATATATGGAATCATGACGGGGAAGACGATTGATGTGGGGAAAGAGATAGTGCAAAGTATTGAAGAAATCAGCAGGTTGGTAACAACAGGTGGATTGGGACATGACTCACTTATCACTAATTTATGCCACATGAATGGGGTCCCAATCCTACCCACTGATACTAATGAGAGAAACCAACTGCCTGTGTCATATGGGATAGTGCACTCTTTCCCAGACCCAAGCCCCCCAGCAGCAAGAAGAAGAGCACCAGCACCACCAGCAGCAGCAGCAGAGGCCGCCATGAACGAAGATGAGCCTGAAATAGAGGCTCAATATGCGGCAGGGAGCAGCCACCAGCCAACCACAGAATCAGAACCTCCAGTGCCTATGATGGAGCAGTTGCTCCAGAACCAGAGAATGATGATGCAACATTTCGACACAGTGATACAAGGACAACAAGAGTTGAGACAAGCGGCAGAAGTGGCGGGAGAGCAACAAATTGCACCAAAGATTTGACGAGATGAGTTCCCTGTTCAACCAATGGTCGATGCATTATCCACCGCCACCGCCACCATTTTAAACCAAGTTTGTAAGTGTCCTTTTTGCTTTTATTGTCTTTGAGTCTTGCACACATTGGGGACAATGTATGATTTAAGTTTGGGGGGGTGTTTTATTTGTGTCTTATTGTTATAGTATGTTTAAGTCTTTTTGTTGTTTTTGTGTATTTTTGAGTCATAATTTTTTTTTCTTTTTGAGTCATAATTGTCTGTCAAAGATCATGCATGTTGTAGTTACTAGAAACACCTAGTGAAGTAAGGTGGAATAATGTAACGGAATTAGAGCAACTATCTAAACACTTAGGTTAGATATGCCAAAAACTCACAAAATCTGTCTATATGGAGATTCTTGCTTAAATTGTGCATGCTAAATGATGAAAACCTATGTATTATGATTGCTTGCTATTTGAGGAGAAATAGTTAGGATATGCATGTTAGGGAAATGACTCAGACATTTCTTTGTTAGCCAATTCTTACCACTCTTTTCTATCCCTGACATTAAAAGTATCCCTAGTCAGCCCCATTGAGCCTAAAAATTGAACTTTTTCTTTGACACCCTATATTCTCATACTTGTGCCATAAGTAAACATGTGAAATAGTTGGAATAAATTGTGTTAAAAAAGAGACAAAAAGAGTGAACAAAAGTGATGCACCCCAATAAAAAAAGTAATAAAAAATAGGCAAAAGCCTAAGTTTGGGGGTGCTTGTTATTATAATACACTTCACTCTCCCAAAACAAAAGAGGGGAAAGATAGATTTGAAGTGAAGAAAAGAAATCAAAAGAAAAAGGGAAAAATTGAAAAGCTAAAGAGCTTATAGTACACAAAATGAGCCTAAATGCCTATTTTTACCTACCTATACCTAAGCCTACATTACAACCCTCAAAAGTCCTGAAGATATCTTTTATGCATATCCATGATTAGTGGAGAATAGCAAGTAAAAATTTCATAGGATTTTTAAAATTAACATGCATGATTCAGTATTTGACTTCCATTAAGCATGATAAAAATGAGTTTGCGAAATATCTAGCTTAATGTGTTTAGTGTGCTAAAATTTCATGCTATATGTTCCTGCATATTATTCTGCTAATCTTCATGTTTTTCTAAAGTAACACCAATGCAGCAAAGTGGTCAATGTCATTGAGTCCTTTATTTTCCTTTTCCTTGAGTCTTTATTTCTTTCTTTTTTATCTTTGCTCGAGGGCAAGCAAAGGTTAAGTTTGGGGGTATTTGATCGGTGTATTTTATATACATTTTTTGAGTTGTTTTTAGTTAGTCTTTTGTCCCTTTTTGTACAAATACGTGTCGTATTAGGATAGATTTTCTTTCTTTTGAGTCAAGTTGGTTAAAATGGCCCAATGGCGGAAAAGAAGCGAAAAGAGGGCAAAAACGGAGGTTCCAGAGCTTGAAATGCGAGAAAGTGGCGAGCCGGGCAGAAACACCGTTGCAGCGCCGCGGCGCCTCCAGCTAACAGATAGCAGGGCCGCGGCGCCCAATATCCAGAAGGCCGCAGAAGTTGCAGCGCCGCGGCGCCTCTAGACAGCAGAGTGCAGGGCCGCGGCGCCAAATCACCAGAACAGCGCAGAAGTTCCGGCGCCGCTACGATAGCGCAGTGCCGACGCAGAAAATCGAGTTTTGACGTGTTACGGGCCAACTGAAGGAAAAGTTTGAGGCGCTTTGAGCCTATTGTTACACCCCGGAAATTCGGGATATGTTTTTAGAACGTGCGTAAGAACTCAAATGTTAAGGTTTGAGACGAGTAAAATTTATCGGAATTTTGGATTTGTCGGAAAACGAAATATTATGACGAATGGGAGGGCGACACGTGTCACCCCCCTTATGTTGTCTTGGACGAAATTTATCAAGGACAAAAGGGTCATTTGACCATTGTTAGGAAGACAAGTCTTGCAAATGACTTAGCTTGACATTGTTGACTAAAAGTCCAAGGGCCACTGGGCAAGATCCATGTTAAACACATCCGAGCAATCCATATGTACTAATCTAGACCTTCCATTTTGTTATATAAGCTTGCTAGTAGCAAGAATTTGTCATTCTCTACACTTAGAAAAAAATTGAAATCTTTTCTTGCTCACTATGGAAGCTCACTGGTTTGACAAGTTTCCAAGAGGAAAATTTCCAATTCTTGTCCAATAATTCCCCACTTTAAACCAAGGTTCCTAAGAGTATTGTAAGGTTTTCTCAAAGAAAGATTTGGAAAAGAGGCGTTGTATTAGTCGCAAGGCGAAAACCTAAAGGTTATTCAACTTTGAAGTTGGAACTTGAAGATGAGTTATTCTTAAGCTTCTAAGGGTTGCTTGGAGTGGATTGGGCGTCGGGAGGAGGAGCTAAAGTTGCTAAGGGCGACTTGTGATCTTGGATCATAATTGGGCTAATTGAGGTATAATCTTCGCTTTACTTTTGTAATCAAGATTCCACGTTATTATAAGTTAGAAGTGATCATGTGATTTGTGTTATGAAGTTTGATAAGTGACATGGATTGTAGAAGCCTAGAACCGAAAATGACATGTTTAGCCTTTTGAAATTGAAATGCAATTTTGGTCGTTAATTTAGAATCGTCGCATGTTTACCTACTTGAGAATTGTAGTAGTTATGTCGATTGCGGCTTGATATCATGTTATACTAAACCATTTGGATTGAAATGGAAATTGAATAAGAATTGGTATTGTTATATTATTGTGAGCCAATGGGGTTGTTTGGTTATTCATTTGCATCGATTACCTTCATATTATTGTGAGCCAATCAAATTTGGTTATTCATTTGCATTGGATTACCTTCTATATTATTGTGAGCCAATCGGGGCATTTGGTTATTCATTGGCATTGGATTACCTTCTATATTGTTGTGAGCCAATTGGGTCTGTTTGATTATTGTATTTCGACCTTGGAAAAGGTGGCAAAGTTAGTAAAAACAAAGGAGGTGCTGTCCGATTTTCCGTAGAATTTAGAGACTTAACACTTATAATATTCTACGTTTGAAGTAAGGCCTTAATGGACGTATTGTGAATATTATAGGTTGACATACTACAGGCGGGAATTTGTACTTGACAAGTGGTTTGACCCGAAGAGGTATGTGGAACTTTTCCTATCTTTTGAGCATGACTAGTTTCACGTATATAGTACGGTAGACGTGCAAGATTTTGACAATCTAGTCCATTTGACATCCTTGGCTTATTTTAGGAATGTCCAAGTTGATTGAGTTAGGGAATTAACTCACTTGTTTAAATGTTAAGGATATCTTGGTTTTCAAAGTTAAGAGACTTTAAGTATGTTGAAAGTATTTTGATACTTGTTTTTATGGAAAGTTTAAAGAGTGGTTTACTCTAAGTAATTTAAGTATGTTAAGGGACTTGAAGAGTTTTAAAGTATGCGATACTTGTTTCGTTTTAAACGTATAAGTCCCTTGGATAGGAAATTGTACTTGACTAATGCATAAAGTGAATATAACGACTTTATGGGGAGTTGGTTATATTGGCTTTATAGAAAGAGAAATGGCTTGATTTATTGAAAGGCAATTTGATTTAAGGCATCAATTGCCTAAGGTTTTAAAGGAAAGAAGTCACTTGATTTAGAAGCCTAAATGTATTTCTAAAAGGTATCGTGACTTGTCTTGAAAAGTAGTTATGACTTGATACTACGGTTATTAGTATCTTGGAAGTTATATATGAAAAAGAGTCATTTTTAAAAGAATAGAAATACGTAGTACTTTGGGTTAAATTCCCGGATTTTATAATGACATGTTAGTGCCTTAAGTAAACTAAAATGAGAATGTATATGAATAAGGCTAATAAGAAGTTAGGGGGATTTCTTAACTTGCTTATTTATTGTATGATAAGCCGGTAGGGCTTATGTTATGTATGACGGCCGGTTGAGCTAGGGTAAGAGTATAAATGAGGGGTAAACCCCCAAGACGTTATACCACCGCCTGGTAAGAGTATAAATGAGGGTAAACCCAAGACGTTATACCACTGTTTAGTGGATTTGCTACCCATGACGAGGAATACCTCACGCGAGTCCTTATGGGCTTATGCGGGTGAAATAGTCCCACGCGGCGGTACAACCTATGCGAGAATACCTCACGCCGTCCACGCGATCTACGCGGGTGAAATAGTCCCGGGAATATGATTGCTTAATGATCTGCGGGCGGGTGGTCTGCTTTGATCGTGAGCCTCCTACTTTATATTGTAAGTATACTCTATTTACTCTCATTGTTAGTAAGGCACATGATCGTTAATTGAGTAATCATACATGTCTCCGCTTTTATTTTAGACTTATGATTTCATTCTGATGCTTTGATTTCACATATTTGGTACATGTTATCGACCTCCTCGGGGCTGCGTTCACGCCGCAGTAAAATGCAGAGTTCTTGATCCTCGCTCTAGGATCACTGCTCATTTGTTGAAGCTCCTTCATTTGGAGGCTTATCCTCGTATTGTCGGTTGTTGTACATTCAGGGTATGGCGGGGCCCCGTCACTTGAGTTGTTATTCTTAAGTGCGTAGTCACATTGTGGATTGGTGTAAAGAAAAGAAAAATGTCTTGTTCTATTTCGGATCGAGTATATTTTACGGAAGGTGGCCTTATCGGCCAGCCTTTGTTGTTGGTTCTTGTCTAAGTTTTTGTATGTTGTGTATGTTCACCGCTATTCTCTCGATGTATACAGCGGGGTGCCTGGTAGGGCACCGATGGGCCCGGGGTCGGGTCGTGACACCTATAAAAGGAGAACTCTAGGCAGTTTTCAAGAGTTCCCTTTCTTGCACAAACACAAGACTTCTTGGAGTTGAAGATTGGAGACCTTTACTTAGTAATTTTCTTTTCTTTTCTTTACTTTACTTTCAGTTTTTATGTTGAATATTGAATTAGTTCTTGTCATGTCAATGGCTAGGAACTAATTCCATTATAGGGTTTTCCATGTCAAATCACTTGAACCTTATGTTATGAATTGATGCATGTTTTATGGTTGTTCTTGTTGTTGTTGAGATTTACCCAATAATTGCTTTGAATGCTTGGTAATTAATTGATCACTAATTATCATTATTCATATGATTTCTAATCAAACTTCGAAAGGAGGAGGTTGTGAATATGCTGTAAGTTGGGTAGACATATTTTGGATTGGGGATGAAAATACCTCAATTACTTGTGTAGCGTTAATGAGAGGTTTAAACACCTAATTTCACGCATGGCGCGTGACGATTAACTACGTTTTTGGTCTTAATCCTCCTATAGAGTCATCCTTATCACCGAAAGGTAGAAAGGAGCGCTACTGGGGTTGAGTGTTTATATAGCCTTAACGGGAGTATAAAACGATTTAGTAAACCTGCTAGCTCCAAAAGAAGAAGAACCATAATTCATTGCATTAATAAGTAATATAAGCGGATAGTTGATGAGACTTGGAAGCCCTATTTCCATCACTACTGAAGTAAACACATAGTTAATTAGTCTTTATAATTGTTAGTATAATCAACAAACTCAAATATCGGTTACCAAATAGATAACAAAAGATAGATAATTGGTACTTGAACCCTAATCCTTGTGGACGATATTCGATCTTACCTAGACTATATTACTTGTCACGATTACGCGCACTTGCTTTAAAGTGTGTGCATTAAATCGCGCATCACTCCACAATCATCAGTGAGGATTTCAAGGGAAGTTCCACCCTATAAATAGAGGGAAACTTCAGTGTATCGATGATCCAGTCACTCCAGATAATTCAGAAGAAGAATTTTCAAGAGAGCTCTCGGACTTTACCTGAGGAAACTGGATCATCATTTTTGCCTAAAGTTGTTTTAACAACTTCTTGTCCCACATTACAATTGCTATCTTTATTCTAGATTAAGTTTATTGTTCAAGCGATTGTAATGGAGATGTTGTCTTTTATCTTTTAGATTTTGTAACTTTAGACGAAGACATCTGAGACTTCATTTTTGTTTGTAATTTCTTTTTCGTTTATAACGCTCAATTTGTAAAAAGAAATTCATTTGTAATTGTATATAATTTATACAATTATTTTGGTCATTGACCATCAAGGGATATATATTTATATATACTCTTGAAAATATAAACCTTGTGTCTCTTTACTTTTTCCGCTGCACATACTCTACAAGGTTTATTCTATTTTATTGCAATGTTGCCTAAGATGTTGACCCAACATTGAAGACAACATCCAGTGACTGTTTTGTTATTCTAGTTTGCGATTTTAATCTTACGTTTTACTAATCTGTAGCCCACGAGACTCAACATAATTAAATGGTAATTAAGATAGAATCAATCTTGTAAGGTAAGTAGTATAATATATAGAATATAATTGATTAGTAAAGAGAAGATTAAGGCTAGTCTTCCTTTCATATTTGTATATATTAAGACCTTTTGTAAAGGGAAAAGATGAGGAAAATCATCCAATTATATCTCGAAATATATCTCTAATTCTAACATGGTATCAAGAGTTTTAGGAAAGAGATCCATATTCTATAAGCAAATTTTCTACCACCACTCCTCCAACACATAACCCTAGCCCAAAATTTCCAACAAAATTCGTATTTTTTTTTTTCTTATTTCTTCTCCATTGATCATTGTTATTTTTCCAACCATTCTCAATATGTCTGAATCCAAAACATTTTATCATCCCGTTCTCACCGTTTCTAATATCAAAACGCATGTTTCCATAACATTACAAATGGAGAATGTACACTATGTTTTATGGGCGAAACTTTTCAAAACCTGTTGTCGTTTCACCGGGTTCTTCACCATATCATCCCCTCTGAAAAAGGCAAAGAAAAGGTTTTGAAATGGATGAAGAAAAATAATTGTGGGATACTCTCGACGCCAATGTTCTTGGTTGGATATATGCTACAATTTCAACGAATTTGTTGCACACGATCATGGAACCGGATTTTAAGGCAATTGATGCTTGGAATCGCTTAGAGACGTTTTTATGATAATCAAAACTCCCGTGCAGTTGCTTTGGAACAAGAATTCTCCAGTGTTGATATTGTGGATTTTCCTAATGCTTCCGCATATTGTCAACGACTAAAAGTGTTGGCAGATCAATTGAAAAATGTTGGTTCTCCCGTAACCAATAATCATTTAGTTTTACAACTTGTTGCCGCATTGACGGAGGCGTATAGTGGAGTTGCAACAATAATCCGTCAAAGTAACCCGCTTTCCTTATTTTACCAAGCAAGGTCCATATTGATTCTTGAAGAACAAGGTTTTTCAAAAAAGGTGGCTACCACAAATGACTCGGCCTTAATTGTCACAAATTATGGTAATAGTTTTGCAACATCACAAAATGATCGTGGACAAAAAGGGCGTAACAGTAATAAAAAAGGGTAGTAAAATCAACAAAAATGGTGGCCACAGGAATTCCGGTGGCGACAGCGGTGGGAACAACCACTATCGACAGAAGGCAGCAATAATTCAGCCATCGGACTCGCCACGATGAACTGGTTGGGCCACCACGCCTACCCATCAAACAATGGGCGGGCCAGTCCATCCATCGCCCATTTACTTTTCAGCCAACTTCTAATTCTCATTTTGCACGTTATGTCCATCCCACTGTTGGGCCGAATTTCTCCAAGCCCAACAGTGAGGTTGGATTCCCACAGAATTTCCAAGGCGACCCATTTCCCTCGTTTGGGCCACTACCGACGTGGTAGGAGGCCCACTCGGCAGTGAGTTAACCTAAAAACATCGAATCTGCCATGCATACACTCGGGATTAATTCACCGGACCCGAATTGGTATATGGACTTAGGTTCAACATCTCATATGACGTCCTCCTAAGGTAACCTTACATCCTATTTTAATTTGAGAAAATCAAATGGTATAACTGTTGGAAATGACCGCTCTATTCAAATTAAAAGTTATGGTTCTACTAAATTGTCTACACCAAACCCGCCATTAGCCTTGAAAATATTATTCATGATACACAATTGATTAAAAACTTAATCCATGTTCGAAAGTTATATCTGATAACTGGGTTACTGTAGCTTTTGATCCCTTTGGTTTCTCCGTGTATGATTTTCAGATAAGGGAGCGACTAATGAGATGTGATAGCCAGGGAGAGCTTAATCCAGTCACTTCACTCCTTCACCCAGTCAAGAAACATTTTAATTTTGTTGTTTTAATTCCAATTTGTGGCATGAACGTTTGGGACATCCGGGAGAGTCTGTTTTAAACTCCCTCAAACACAATAACTTGATTTCATGTACTCAGACTTTTAATAAGTGTCAGTCATGTCCTTTGGATAAACATAATCAATTACCATTAGTCATCCTATAATTGCACATTTATGCCTTTTGACACTATCCATTGTGATATTTGGACATCCCCTATTTTGAGCTTCTCAGGACATATATATTACTTGTTTATTTTAGATGACTACTCTAATTTCGTGTGGACGTTTCCTCTATCGAATAAATCATAAGTGTTTTCCACCTTTCTCAGTTTTAGAGCATTCATGCAAAAACAGTTTGAAAGGGATATCAAAAATATCCAATGTGAGATAATGGGCAAGAGTTTGATAATAGGCAATTTTGAGATTTTTGCAAAACAAGTGGCTTGAGTTTTCAGTTTTCATGTCCCCATCTTCCCAAAATGGAAAGGCGGAACGCAAAATCCAAACCATAAACAATATCCTTAGGACATCTCTTGCTCATGCCTCTTTACCCCCTAATTTTTGGCATCATACACTCCAAATGACTACTTATTTGTTGAATATCCTACCCAACAAAAATACGCCCAACCAAACACCCCTAAAATTACTTTACCTCTGAGAACCATCATATTCTCATTTACAGTTTTTTGGCTGCTTGTGTTATCCCTTATTTCCATCTACCACCATCCACAAACTACAACTGAGGTCCACTCCGTGTATTTTTTTGAGATATTCATCACATCATCGGGGATACAAATATTATAATATATCCGCAAATAAGATATTTATTAGCCGCCATGTTCTCTTTGATGAGACTCAATTCCCATTCAGAAAAATTCATGAGTCACGATCTCGCACATATGATTTTTTGGATACCGGGATACATCCATTTTTTCTCCCGACCATGTCCCAGCAACCAGCCACAACGTCCATCTTATCTGGATTGGTTCCGAAATTAGTAGTTGGGCCGATGGCCCAAACAATCCCTCACCCGGATAATAATCCCACTGCTCCAGCAGAATCATTTCTGTCTGGGCCACTTCGGTCAGGCCCATCTCCCCTTCATCTAGAAAATAACCCATTGGTTCCTCAATCATCAACTGGGCCGATGGCCCAAACAATTCCTCACCCGGTTGATTATCCCACGGCTCCAGTAGAATCACTTATGCATGGGCCATTTCGGTCAGGCCCATCTCCACTTAATCCAGAAAATAACCCACGGGCCAGTGGCGTCCAACCCACTGACATGACACCGTGTCCACCAATCAGTGTCCATGTCCAGTAGCCCGCAACCAACATGATATACTCAAATCCAACACAGAGTATAGCTTGCACACCCATGTCACTAAATCTCCATTACCCCGTAACCCGGTGTCTGCTCTACGTGACCTAAATTGGAAAATAGTCATGGATGATGAATATAATGCTCTAATTAAAAATGGGACTTGAGAGTTAGTACCTCGTCCATCTAATGTTAATGTTATTCGGTCTATGTGGATTTTCAGTCACAAAGAAAAATCTTATGACACATTTGAGAGGCATAAAATCCGTCTTGTAAGTGATGAGTGCTCAAGCATCCAATCAATTGAAATAAGGGTCAACAAAAAACGAATAGGACCTATTATTCCTACATGTTCCATTAGTAACATTCCCTTGAGATGTTACTGCGGATTTTGCTTGTGTTTAATCTTTCCCGATTAGAAATAAAATAGGAATTTCTTAGCGTGGACTGTGGGAAGACGTTTAGCTCAGTGTTAAAACTAGCTATTATTCGGACGGTACTCAGCGTAGATTTTACCAAAGGATGGTCACTTCGGCAGTTGGTTGTCAAAAATGTATTTCTTCATGGGCATCTTCATGAAACAGTCTATATGCATCAGCCTTTAGGCTACAGGGACTCCAAGTTTTCGGACCATGTGTACTTACTTAAAAAATCCTTATACGACTTGAAGCAAGCGCCTCGGGCCTGGTATAAACGTTTTGCAGAGTTGTATCAAAACTGAATTTTTCAAATAGTCGGTCGGATCATTCTTTATTCATTTACCGTCGAGGTAATAATATTGCCTATCTCCTTTTATATGTGGACGATATCATATTAACCACATCATCAGATACTCTTCGTCAGTCTATCATGTTACAGCTAGGTTCAGAATTTGCTATGAGGATCTTGGTCCTCCTCATTACTTTCTCGGGATTGCTGTCACACATAATTTAGGTGGTTTGTTTTTATCACAAAAGAAATATGCTGCAGCGATTGTAGAACAAACTGGTATGTCTTCCTGTAAACCATCCGCCACACCGGTAGACACTAAATCCAAGTTGAGTGGTGTATCTAGTAAACCATTTGAGGACCCTACCCTTTACAGGAGCTTGGCAGGAGCACTTCAATACCTGACATTTACCAGGCCAGATATCTCATATGCAGTGCAACATGTCTGCCTCTTTATGCACAACCCCATGGAGGAACATATGCATGCCCTCAAACGAATTGTGTGATACATCAAGGGCACGCTAGAGTATGGTTTACACTTGTATTCATCTCCTGGATCCAATTTGATCTCCTATACAGATGTCGATTGGGCAGGCTGTCTGGATACCCGACGCTCCACGTCAGGATATTGTGTATTTCTTGGCGACAATCTGATCTCCTGGTCGTCCAAACGACAACCCATAGTATCTTGTTCCAGTGCTGAGGCAGAATATCGTGATGTAGCAAATGTAGTATCTGAATCATATTGGATTCAGAATCTATTACTTGAACTTCATTATCCAATGCCAAAAGCTACACTAGTATATTTTGACAACATCAGTGCAATCTATTTCTCGGGAAACCCAGTCAATCACCAGCGCACAAAGAATATTGAGTTAGATATTCACTTTGTTCGTGAGAATGTTGCTCGCGAACATATTCGGGTGTTACATGTTCTGATACGTCATCAGATAGTTGATATTTTCACTAAAGGAGTTCCGCTGATTTTATTTGAAGACTTTCGGGACAGTCTCAGCATCCGTTCTCTTCCCGTTTCGACTGCGGGGGAGTGTTAGAGAATATTCTAGAGAATAAATCAATATTATTGTAATTAAATAGTAATTAAGATAGAATCAATCTTATAAGGTAAGTAGTATAATATATAGAATATAATTGATTATTAATCTTCCCCCATATTTGTATATATTAAGACCTTTTGTAAATGGAAAAGATGAGAAAAATCATTCAATTATATCTCCAAATATATCTCTAATTCTAATATATATGATAACAAATTTTACAAATTGCTGCTACATCATTGATTATTTCACCCAAAAAAATGCCTTGTTTTCCTACTAACATGGATGCATTCCAACATATAATACTTTAGGGATTCTTTATTGTTCCGCAATAATAGTGGAAAAATTCAAAACTCTACATGCATATAAAAGAAAACCACCTGCTGAAATAGATAGTGCTTTTAAGGCAAAAGCGGAGAATTTCAGTTTACCTAAGGAATCTAATGTTATATTTTATTACGAGCCAAGTACAAGGTGAACAACAAATTGGTGTTCCAACAATAAAAAAAAACGGTGCACTAAGTTTCCGTTATTGTTGAAATACCAATTTGGTGTTCCAATAATGATATATGAAAAAGGTGCTTAAATATTTTCATTTTTTTACACAACTGAATATCTCAACACAACAACTAAGATTCTTGAATTTCCTGAACTCACTTGTTCTTTATTAAACTGTCATTTCAAGTACAGTTTCTAGAAAGTTTCATGTAAAAACATTTTATAATATATTTCTGAAATACTAAATAAAATAAAATGATCATATTGGCTGGTTATATTCATGGGGAGGAAGCATGTGTTGGATCTTATAAAGAATTAAGAAGGAAAAAAAGTGATCAAATTTTTGGCAGGCCTTGCACGTGGGATTAGGGCATGGCGCGCCGTCGATGGCGGGAAAATAATTTTGTGATTAGCGCCGCGGCGCTTGGTAGCAGAGTCGCGACGCCTGATTGGCAGAAACTCCAGAAAGTTAAAACGTGAATTAAGGTCGCGGCGCCTAGAGGAAGATCCGCGATGCCGGGGAAAACGCCGCGACGCTGAGGACAAAGAGTAGCGGCGCTGTCCCACGGTAAAATTTCTGAAATTATTCAAAAGTTGTATCTATTCACAACATTCACAACCTTTGGTTGAAAGGTTGCATATGTTCGAATATACTACTTTATAAAGGTTAAGATCACTTGGTTGAAGACACACATGAATTAATCTTATGAATTGATCTCATAACTTCTTCTCCTTCTTCCAAAAAGATATTTCTGAAAAATAACATAAAGTAAATTCGTCAGGGTCAAGTTCTTGTGCAAGAACTTGCACCAGATAGTTTTATCCTCTAGATAGACGTCCAGGAACTAAAACACAAATGGGGACAAATTTCTATCTTAGGACACTGCAACGCAGGCCTCTATCTATCAAGTTAGTATTTTGGTTTTCCATTTACTGCATATTTTCTTTGTTGATTTCAATTTCAATTCAATAGTTATTTTATAATTGTTATGTTTAATCGAAGATACTAGATTGGATATAACAATCTAAGACATAAATTCTAATCAAAAGATTCTTCTTTTTGATTAGTCAAAGATGGATCAATCTGGATCTTCGATGGTGAAAAATCATGTTGAGAAACCTGAGAAATTCAAGGGTTCTGATTTCAAACGCTGACAACAAAAGATGTTGTTCTGTTTGACAACTCTTCATGTGGCGAATGTGTTGACTGCTGAGGATCCTATGTCACTGCCAGAAGGAGACGGGGATGATGCTCCTACTGAGGCAGAGAGGGCCGAAAATCTGAAGGCGATTGAGACTTGGGAGAGTCAAGAGTTTCTTTGCAGAAAATATATCTGCAATGTCTTGGATGACTCTCTCTATGATATCTACTCCACGTTCAAAACGGCAAGGGGGTTATGGCAGTCATTGGAGAACAAGTACAAGACTGAGGTTGCTTGTTCAAAGAAGTTCGTCATCGGCAAATTTCAGAATTTTAAGATGAGTGATGCCAAGCTTGTTTTCAAGCAAGCGGAGGAACTCCAAGTCATTGTTCATGAGTTAGATGATGAAGGTATGAGTCTTAACCCTAATTTCCTTGTTGGTTATATTATTGAGAAATTACTTTCTTCTTGGAAGGATTTCAAGGTTTATCTTAAGCATCTAACCGAGTATATGAACTTTGAGCAATTGGTTCTCAAACTTTGAGTTGAAGAGGATAACCAGAAGAATGAAAAGGTTGATGTTGTTTCTTTGGAACCTAATGCTAACATGGTTGAAGACAGTCTATCTAAGGCCAAGTTTCAGAAAAGCAAGGGCAAGTTTGTTGGCGTCAAGCCATCTTTTGCAGCAGGGAAGAATGCACTCGCCTCACAAAAGACCAGTGGGTTCAAGAAATCACATGTTGGTGTATGTTGGGTGTGCGGTAAACCTGAGCATAAATCAAAAGATTGTCGCCTTCGCAAGAGTCAAGGTGGTGGTGTTGGAGGTTTGAGTAATTTCAACTAATCCAACTGTGCTGAAACTAAAAACCAATTCATTGGTGTTGTTGCTACTTAAGCAAATCTGGTTACAAATGCAATCGATTGGTGGATGGATACGGGTGCATCTATGCATGTATGTTCTGAAAAAGACATATTTTCATCCTACATGGCCATCAAGGATGGAGAACCATTGTTCGTAGGGAATGCTGCTGCTGTGAAAGTTGAAGGGAAAGGGAATGTGATATTGAAACTCACTTCCGGGAATTATCTTGTGCTTACTAATGTGTTGAATGTGCCTGAAATTTGTAAGAATTTAATTGATGGTCCTGTTCTTAGTAACAAGGGCTTTAAGATTGTGTTTGAATCGGACAAATTTGTACTCACCAAAGGTGGGATGTATGTAGGGAAGAGTTACCTCAGTGAGAGACTCTTCAAACTATCTGTTGTACCTATAAGTCAATTGCAATTATTAATGAAACTGCAGGCACTAGCACTGCTTCTATGTACATGGTTGATTCCCCTTCCTTATGACATTCAAGATTAGATCATGTTAATTATCATTTTTTACAAAGGATGGTAAGTTTAGGCATGTTGCCAAAGTGTTCTATGAACAAAATGACTAAGTGTGGAGTGTGCATATAATCAAAATATGCAAGTCATCCTCATAAATCTGTAGTGAAATCAAATGAAGTGATTGGTTTAATTCATAGTGATTTGTGTGATTACCAAGCAACCCCATCTCGTGAAGAAAATAATTATTATATATCATTCTGATTGTAGTAAATATTGTTATGTATACTTAATACATACCAAAGACGAGACTTTTAACATGTTTAAAATATATAAAGCTGAAGTGGAGAACCAACTTGAGAAAATGATTAAAATTCTAAGGTCTGATAGAGGTGGTGAATACCAATCTAATGACTTTAGGAATTTTGTTCTACTCATGGTATAGTTCATCAAACCACTGCACCATACACTCCAAAAAAATGGAGTTGCCGAACGCAAAAATAGAACATTGAAGAATATGATAAATTCAATGCTAGTTAGTTCAGAAGCACCTCTTAGTCTATGGAGAGAGGTATTACTTACTTCAAATATGATATTAAATAAAATTCATCATAAGAAAATGACCAATCTCCTTATGAATTGTGAAAAGGTCGATTGCCTACTTTTAAAAGGATGAAAGTGTGGAGTTGCCTAGCGAAAGTTTAAGTTCTCTTACCAAAGAGAACTAAACTTGGACAAAAAACGGTAGATTGCATATATATTGGTCCTGCCAATAATAGTGCAGCATATAAGTTTTTTGGTTTATCATTCCGATGTTGAAGGAGGCAAAATTCTTTGAGGACATGTTTCCTTACAAAGATAAGGAAATGGATAAAAGTGATTCTAATCATAAGAAGAGAACGTTGCTTCAAGATGAGTCAAACCAAAACACACAAAATGATACAAGTAATACTTCATTTGTTCAAGAAGAAAATTCTGAACCAAGGAGAAGTAAACGTGGGAAAATCGCCAAAGATTTTGGACCGGACTTTATGACTTTTTCCGTTGAAGGAAAACCTCAAACATATATGGCTGCTATGGAATCATCTGAAGCACCTTATTGGAAAGAGGCTATCCAAAGTGGGGTAGAACCCATTGTGCAAAATAATATATGGAAAATGTTTGATCTTCCTCCGGGACAAAAACCAATAGGCCATAAATGAATTTTCAAACGAAAATTAAGGTCTGATGGTACTATAGAAAAATACAAAGCTTGTATAGTAGCCAAAGGGTTTCGACAAAAAGAATGTGTAGATTTCTTTGATACTTACTCACCAGTAACTAGAATTACTTCCATTAGGACGTTAATTGTTATAACGACTATTCACAATTTGGAAATACACCAAATGGATGTGAAAATCGCATTCTTGAATGGTGAATTAGATTAAGAAATTTACATGAAACAACCCGAAGGATTTGTTGTTAAAGGTCAAGAAAAGAAGGTTTGTAAATTAATTAAGTCTTTATACGGACTTAAACAAGATCCAAAACAATGACATGAAAAGTTTGATAATACACTATTATCAAATGGATTTCAAATAAATGAATGTGACAAATGCGTCTACGTTAAAAAAGGTAAGAATGCATGTGTCATTATATGTTTATATGTTGATGATATGCTAATTATGAGAATAAGTAAGGATGTAATTAACCAAACTAAGAAGATGTTGCATACCGGATTTGATATGAAATATATGGGAATAACAGATGTTATTCTTGGTATTAGAATTCAAAAGAGTTCTGATGGTTACATACTAACTCAATCCCATTATGTTGAGAAGGTCCTTAGAAAGTTTGAACATTATGACGATCGACCGATTGTTACACCATTTCATCCCGCTAGTCACCTTAAGAAGAATCAACGTGACAGTGTGTCTCAATTGGAATATACATAAGTTCTTAAAAGCCTGATGTACATAATGAATTGTACACGACCGAACTTAGCATATACAGTGAGTCGACTTAGTCGATACTCACATAATCCTGGAAAGGATCATTGGTTTGCACTAATTAAGGCACTCATATATCTCAAATATATAATGAACTATGGGTTGCATTATACAAAATATCCTCATGTTTTAGAAGGATATTGTGATGCTAATTGGATTTTCAACCATTCGGAAAGTAAGTCCACAAGTGGTTATGTATTTACACTTGGTGGAACGTCGGTGTCTTGGAAATAATCAAAGTAAACTGTGAATACTCGATCAACTATCGAAGCAGAGTTTGTAGCCTTGGACAAAGCTGCCGAAGAGGCAGAATGACTCAAAAACTTCCAAGAGGGTATTCCTTTGTGGACAAAGCATGTTACAGCCATTTGCATACATTGTGATAGTATGACTGCTCTGACGAGGGCAAATAATCAAATATACAATGACAAATCAAGACATATAAGGTGACGTCATAATACCATACGTAGCTTGGTAAAAAATAGAATTATTTCCATTGACTATGTAAAATCAAAGGACAATATAGCGGATCCTTTGACAAAAGGCCTTAACAGAGAGCAAGTCGTATGTACATCGAGGGTAATGAGCTTAAAGGCAATACAATGAGTCACTACTTGGCGGAAACCTAACCTAGCAAAATTGGAGATCCCATGCTCTAGGTTCAATAGGATAACTAGTTGGGGAAGACTCAAGGAGCATAGAACACACACATATGCTCATTCCTATGGTGAACCAATGTGTGTTAATCCGTTGATGTAGGGTTGAATATTATTCTTAATAATACTAAAATCCATTATGGTGGGATAGTACTGACTATTCTTGTTTGGTATTACCTATATGAGATTGATGTGGGGTCACATATGTGAAAACCGATATGACTACGTTCTCTAAAACATCTCACGAAGTAGGAGTTGTTCACGACCGAAATGAACACAACCGTAAGAATTGAAATATGTTGATATGATGTGTGTGATACTTATTGTCTTGATTTACTACAAAACATGAATAGTTCAAGACATAGGTTCCCTATTTCATAAAGTAGATTCGATTAGTATTCACTACGAATGGTTCAAGTCCAAAAGACGCCTTTTCCGATGCATGTCATATCTGGTTTTTCCGAAATAATGATAAGTTCCTCATTATCTTATTTTCTATCCAAATGTGGGGTATTGTTAGGTGATTGAATATAAAATGTGAGGAATTGTTGGAATTTGTAAAGAATTAAGAAGGAAAAAAAAGTGATCAAATTTTTGGCGAAGCGCCGCGACGCCTGATTGGCAGAAACTTCAGAAATTTGAAATGTGAATTAGGGTCACGGCGCCTAGAGGAAGAGTCGCGGCGCCAGGGCAAGCGCCGCAGCGCTGAGGACAAAGAGTCGCGGCGCTGTCCAACGGTAAAATTTCTGGAATGGTTCAAAAGTTGTATCTATTCACAACAGTCACAACCTTTGGTATGAAAGGTTGCATATGTTCGAATATACTGCTTTATAAAGGTTAAGATCACTTGGTTGAAGACACATGACCTCTCCTTCCTCCAAAAAGATATTTCTAAAAAACAACATAAAGTAAATTCATCAGGATCAAGTTCTTGTGCAAGAACTTGCACCAAATAGTTGTATCCTCTAGACGTTCAGGAACTACAACACAAGTGGGGACGAATTTTTGTCTTAGGACACTGCAACACATGCCTCTACCTATCAAGTTAGTATTTTAGTTTTCCATTTACTGCATATTTTTTTTGTTGATTTCATTTTCAATTCAATAGTTATTTTATAATTGTTGTGTTTAATCAAAGATACTAAATTGACTATAACAACATGATATTCAAGTTCCGGTTTAAAATTGCTTGACGAATTAGATAACAGAATTGCAATGGTAAACTATTAGACGATAATGCCAACAATTCAGTGGCGTAACTAAAAGAAAACACATCGTCCTTCAAATGGGCTGATTTTTTTATTTTTGGCCTTTAAAGGAGTTAGTATTTAAATTTTATCTTTCAAAATTAAATTTATACTTCGCGAGGCATAGTTTTTTAAGACTGTAAAGCATAACTTGTGGGATAGTATGATACGAAAATATAAACTTAGGTCTTGCGAAAAATTATTTATCTTAAGGGGAAAACGTGCAAATGACTCTAATCAGAGGTCCCAAGTTCGAACCCTAAATATGCAAAAACAAAATTGTTAGAGATCATTTTTCCGTTAAATATGTCTTATACGATACGAATTCAAATTAATAGGATGGTAACGCACGTACCGTCACGACGGAAAATTAACAAAAAATATATAAATACAATATAATTTTAGCAAAATTTACATGACATGACTAACTATTAGTACCTAATTATATTTAGTAACTATAGTTTATTTTAATTACATCTCATAGCTAAAAAATATATGTTAATTATCATCCATAGTTATACCAAAATACATTAGATTTATGACTTGTATTTGTCACGCCCTTTTTCGACCGCGACTTTTCTAAAAGCGAACCTCCTGCTTAAAATGCATGTTAAAATGCTAAATATTAAAAGGGATGTTAAAGTGTTTAAGAAGTGTTTAAAAATGTTAAAAAGGGTGCTAAAATATTAAAAGTGCTAAAAAGGTGCTAAATGCTAAAAGGGTTGCTAGAGAGTCGCCACCTAATTAATTTGGGTGAATTAGGACACATATAATGTTAACTAGGTTAAAGACAACACTAACTCCATTTATCGGTCTGCTAAACTTAATGAGATTCTGGGTAAGGGTTCTTTATTATCCTAAAGGGAAGGGGTTAGGCACCCTAAAGGATCCGCTAACTTGCGGTTGTCCATTCAAACCTAGGGTAATTATTATGCTAAGATGCAATACTTACCTTTGAAAGTTATTTAAGTAAAAATATAGGAAGTTTCCTTGGTAACATAAAACGTGAGATTTAAAATATATAAAGCTAGTTCTAATTAAAACATATATTATTATAGGGCTTTTATGTAAATGTTAATGAGGGTCTATAACAAAATGGGTTGGAAATCTAGTAATAAAATGCTAGCAGCGAACAGTTACGAGGATAAATGAAATTTAATAGTTTAGTATGACTTAAGCAATATGTAGTTAGTTTAGAATAATTAACCTAAAGAGAATTGCTTTCTAATCTAGAGGTTCAGGGTTTAGATATTCTAATTATTCTATTAATTAATGTAGCGTTAGACAAATAATTTACAATAAATAAATGAATGGGGGGCGGGGTAGAAAATAATTAAAAGGACTCGAGGAATGGCGATGTCTTTCGCCTGCGGCTTGGAATTTATGAGGCAATGATAAATGCACATAGATGTGGATCCTATGCATTATAATTAGGGAGTCTCGCATTGAGACTCCTTGTTTAGCTCCGGGCGTGCCATGTAAAAGAGAGGAAATAAAGATTAGTATATGTCCAAATTTATTTAACTAAAAAAACAACACTTGGCACATAATTTTGTATTTAAGCACACACATACGTCAAGACAAAACAGAGGATAATATCGAATGGGGAACTGAAGACTAATGTGCTAAGATAAGAAAGAAGATTACTGATTTAAGTATATTTCAAATATTCAGGTCATTGAAGTTAAAGCACACATAGTAAAAATTCGATACTCCACAACACACAGTGGTCCAGAAGCTATCACAGGCAAGTATAAGTTTTCAATCCAACTCTTACCCCTATGCCCTTATAGATATGAGCTCATAATACTTACTGGCCAGGATTTTGATTTAGACCATCTTACCATTTGTCATTTATAGGCAAAGTAGGGGTCAAATAACAAATTCCAAATTTCACTCCTAAACATGGTCTTGAACCCAAATCTTCCTTCATTCTTAATGTGGTATATTAAATAGCGAGCCTCAAAGGGTGGCAAGACTGATGTCTAGGTATATTTTCATCACACATTAGACGCATATAACAAATTACACAATAAACAGGTGTATGGGAGAACACTTAGAAATAAAAGTCAGACAAGCATTATTCTTAGCCAACTAACATGCCTAACAACTCAGTGACCTTATCACTTGGCATACTGGATTTGTTTTCTATTTATTAACATATGAAAAACTGACACCAAATTGAGGTCTGTATTAATTCTTACTTAGCCCTGTATTAATGTTAAGTGAATGTTTCAATAGGGAGACAATGGTAATAAGAAACACTAAATGAGGTGCCACACTGTATTTCAAGACATTCTTGACACTAGTTTGGCATGGTCAGGAACACAATGAAGCCATTACCTAAACAAGACCTCAGATAGCAGGACACATACAACATCTATTCATGGTTCAAGGATGCTCATATGTTATTCCTATAACTCATACAGCAATTAATCTATTTGGCCATGCATGCAAACACACAATAAATGTTAGTATGATCTGAACATATTAATGACCACAGTCGCGAATATCAACGACAACTAACTTTACTAAGTAGATTAAGCAAATATTAATAAGCATAACAACTGATTAACCCATGCATAATCAGTTATACCAGCACATATGTCGTACCCTGAAAACATGTCAATTGAGCCAGCAACAAATTAACCTAAACATGTATTAACCAGGCTGGAGATCTAATACTAGATAACATATGGCTTTTAGAATTCTGCTTACTAATCATATTTCAGTTACTTAAAAAAAAAAAAATCATACGTCTCGTCTAAATAGAACAGAACATACCCACAACATGACAGCAGGCTATAATCAAACACATAAATACGTCCAAGGACACAAAGGAATTGAGAAGAGTTGTGGTTTTACCTTCTCCGGCGGCGAACCGAGGCAGCGTATCAAGTCGTCGGAGCCACTCGGAGATTTATTGTGATTATGCGAAAGAGTAGAACTTCTCAAAAGCTTAAGGATTCTGATTATCTCCTCTAGAAGGGTAACCTCGAATGATTCTTGCCTCTCTTTTCTCAATTTCTGACTCCCCTCCTCTTAAACCTTTTGCATGCGCCTTATATAGCCATTCTTCGGGTTCTAAGTTTGGTATGGATCTTAAGGTTAGGGTAAGGAACTGATTTTGGAAGGATTTTTAAGGATATTTCGTGCGATTTGTTGCTGATTTTGAAGTGATTCGATAAGGTACGATTTGAATGATTCGGGTGATGGATATGGTAAGGAAAAGTTGGCTGGGGTGCGTGGATAAGGGAAAGCCCCGGATTCTCAGGCGAGAAATCCGGGCTGAGGTGCTGGTGCTGATGCGGCGGTCGATTTTAGGTCTAGGGTTCGTTAGGTTTTGTTTAGGGGAGTGGGGGGGACGATGATGAAGGGGCTGAGGGAAAAAGAAATAGGGCTGGGGCGGGCATCTGGGCTGATAAGGGAAAGGGGAAGTTGGGCTTGGGGCGACGTGGGCTTGCGGGTTGCGGATGGGTGTGGGTAATTGGGTATTAGTTTTAGGCTTTTAATTAGTTAATTAAAATTAACTTAATAAATTGTGATTGAATTATTTAGGTGCTTTATTAATCTAATTGTTATAAATGCGGACGTGCTATTTAATTCTTTAGAATGCGACGCTATTATTTAAAATCTTATTATTGTGCATTATTGCGAAGTTAAATTAAAATTGAATTGAGTTTAGATTAAATTATTTAAATGCTAAATGCAAGTATGATATTTAAGAATTGTTTAAAGCTTTTACCCAAAATGCGGTGCTATTATTTAAAATCTTATTTATTGTGCATTATTATTTAATTTATGCTTTAAATTATTACAATAATTATGGAATTGTCTTGCTATTAATAGATGCGAATATTTTATTTAACACGACGCCATTGTCAAATTATTTATTTTATGTATTTATTTATATTATTATTATTGGCAGGGCTTAAAATTAATTAATGCGGGTGCGGGACTCTAAGTGCTTAATACTATACGTAAGACGCGATGCCATTATTAAATTGTTTATTTATGCCTGTATTTATGTTTTATCGCTGTATTTTATTATAAAATATCATAAAAATTATTTTACAAAATTAGTCTAATTTTATAGCTAATGACTGGACGGAAGGGTCAAAATTGGGTGTCAACAACTGTCCCTCTTTGTATGGAGATGATGGAAGAATCTTCGGACAAAGACGTTGACTCGTAGCCAATTTTGTCTCGATCCTCAGGATTGCAAAAAGTTGGGCACGTAGACAAGGCTGACGAAAAATCAAAATCTGTCCCAGTGTCGAGTTATGGCGACCTTTCCGCCAGGTCAAATGCGAGCGCTAACACGGACTCAAAATTTGTCCGGTGTCGAGTTATGGCGACCTTTGGGTTACCATGGTCGAAACACGAGCGCTAACGCGGACTCAGCATTTGTCGGTGTCGAGTTATGGCGACCTTTGGGTTATGGTAAAAAGTAAAAAATAAAAATAAGCGGCTTGAATAAGGGTGTCTGCTATGGCTTATGGTCTTTGGGTCTATGGTGATGTGGGCGAGTGGGCCGCTGAGGCGCTTACGCCGTTCGTTGGGAAGGTTGGCCCCCAACAAATTGTCGATTATTTATAAGAGAAAATCCGCGTTGTGCTCCTGCTCTGCGTGCTAAAACTTAAACAAGCGGTTAGTGCATAATATTAAGGCAAAATGATGATGCATAATTTTAAAAGTAAAGTATGTGAGTAGAAAATGTTATCTGCAAAATGTGATATACATTTGTGTTGATGCGATCTTTGCAAGCGTTGTGGCTTTCGTCGCACGCAGGCGTGTTGCGATAGTGAATGCGGATATGTCGATCGCTGCTGCGGTATCCTGTAGACTAAAGCTCGAAAGGGTTAGTGCATAAGCGCTAAGGCGAATAATAAAGCATGAGTAAGAAATGCAATTCGAGTATAGAAATCGAATCCTGCGTTGGCGTGATATCGCGATGATGGCGTCGTTTTGGGCTTGTTGTCTTTGATAAGCGTCATTGCTTTCGGGCGATATTCTTCTTTGGCGTCGTTGCGTGGACTTCTTTGTCTTGTCGCGTCATTACTGGGCGTATTCTTCTTTGGCGTCGTTGCGTGGACTTCTTTGTCTTGATAACGTCATTATGCGGGCGTGTTCTTCTTTGGCGTCATTGCGTGGACTTCTTTGTCGCGATACGTCATTACTGGGCGTATTATTCTTTGGCGTCGTTGCGTGGACTTCGATCAGCGTCGTTATGCGGGCGATATTCTTCTTTGGCGTCGTTGCGTGGACTTCTTTGTCTTGATCGCGTCATTGCACGGGCGATATTCTTCTTTGGCGTCATTGCGTGGACTTCTTTGTCTTGTCGCGTCATTACTGGGCGTATTCTTCTTTGGCGTCGTTGCGTGGACTGGCGATCGCGTCGTTATGCGGGCGTGTTCTTCTTTGGCGTCGTTGCGTGGACTTCTTTGTCTTGTCGCGTCATTACTGGGCGTATTCTTCTTTGGCGTCGTTGCGTGGACTTCTTTGTCTTGATAAGCGTCATTGCTTGGGCGTATTCTTCTTGGCGTCGTTGCGTGGACTTCTTTGTCTTGTCGCGTCATTACTGGGCGTATTCTTCTTTGGCGTCGTTGCGTGGACTTCTTGATCGCGTCGTTTTACGGGCGTGTTCTTCTTGGCGTCGTTGCGTGGACTTCTTTGTCTTGTCGCGTCATTGCACTGGGCGTATTCTTTGTTGGCGTCGTTGCGTGGACTTCTTTGTCTTGATCGCGTCAGCTTGGGCGTATTCTTCTTGGCGTCGTTGCGTGGACTTCTTGATCACGTCGTTATGCGGGCGATGTTCTTCTTTGGCGTCGTTGCGTGGACTTCTTTGTCTTGATCGCGTCATTGCACTGGGCGTATTGTTCTTTGGCGTCGTTGCGTGGACTTCTTGATCGCGTCGTTATGCGGGCGTATTCTTTGCTGCTCGCGTAGAATAAATGCTCGCAAGCTAAGCTTGGGAAAGCGTTAGTGTATACTGTTTAAGCGAAATGATAAATACATATGAAATGCAATTTTATGGGTAGAGATGTAAATCACGTCGCGATGAATCTTGAGATGTTGTTTTGCGGACATGCTAAGCAGCTGCTGACGAATTGCCATGATGCCTTTGTTGTGTGTGCGATCGTGGGTTGCCAATTTGACTTTATGCGAGTTGATGCGCTAAGTTTTGTTGCGGAACTACGAACTTTATTTGATTGTTGATGCCCTTTACTGCTGCTTTGCTTTTCTTTGCGGACTTTGGATTGTTGTTATCCTCTGCGCTTCTTGCTTTTTACATACGCTGTCTGAAGAAACTTTTGTCGTATTTCTGCTTGGCTATTGCACTTTCTTACATTAATATGAAAAGACCTGCGCTCAAAGAAACTTTGTGAGTTTTGGGGGGGGGGGTCGATTCGTATTTGACTTCGCCACCTTGTCCCTTGATATTCGCGTGCCTGGCTTGTTTGGACTTGCAATCCCTGTCTGGTT
Organism: Przewalskia tangutica; assembly: GCA_029844215.1. Taxonomy (NCBI): domain Eukaryota; kingdom Viridiplantae; phylum Streptophyta; class Magnoliopsida; order Solanales; family Solanaceae; genus Przewalskia; species Przewalskia tangutica. The sequence goes on along the minus strand of CM056725.1, from coordinate 12,786,234 downwards.
TCCTACATCGTCCCAGTTTTGAAAAGGGTGTCTGGCCTAAAGTGGGTCTCAATGTAGTTGCTTGTATGTTATGTGTATTCTTGTTATTTTCAGGACGAAGGGAAAGTTTCCTAATGGTGTGACCGAAGCCGATTTAGGCCGCCTACGTATCCCCATGAGGGAATCAGGTCATGACGTAGTTCATTACAAGCGAATATTGGGTAAAATTCTAAAGGTGGGACCGAAGCCGATATGGCCGTCTACGTATCCGCCAAGGGAATCAGGTCAAACGTAGTTCCAACAAGCAAATTTTTGGGGTGAAATTAAAATTTCTAAATGTGGGACCAGTAGGTGTGGCCGCTACGTATCACTTGAGGAATCGGTCGAGCGTAGTTCATTACAAGCAAAACAAAAGAAAACATTATTAAAGCTTAAATATGAGTTTTAAATTATTACGCTAAACTAAATTGCTTTTTCTTATCAGACTCTGGCGGACCAAAACAAAGTGCAAATCCAACCAATACGCGCCATGCTCTGCATCGTGGATGGCCAGTCTTCGTGCTCGCTACCGGTATCTCCTTCTTTTGGCTTATCGTGGTGCATGCTTGGATAAATGGTGATTCGGCGGAATGGGCATAGGCGAAGTGTATTCCTCATCTAAGGTTATCGGTGCACGTTGGCGTGGCGTGGTTTGGCGAGGGTTATCGTGCACATTTGGGGCGGGATCCTTGTTGAATTACCCATTCTCGATCGGCGCCTCGATTACGTCACGAGGGAGCAACCTTGATGTCATGTCTGGGCTATCGGTGATACGCGGTAACTTGTTCTCATCATACCATCTTGGGATAGGGTCGGGAATCCTTCCCCGAATCGGTTGGATTAGGCTGCGACTCATGACCTTTCATATATTTGAGGTATGGGTTCGGTAGTGGGGTGCGAACTTTGGGTGGTTTTCCTTCAAAATTCTTATTTAGTGCAGGTGCATTGGGTGCTCTATTTTGTTGGCGGGCTTGATGGGTGGATCTATGCGGGGCGGGATAAGCGGGTGTTTGGGAGCGTTATATATAGTGTGTGTGGTAGTTGTGGTAGTATGATGGGTTTTGGTATGTTATGAATGCTTGGGTTTGCGTTCTTGTACAAACATGGAAGGAAAGCGTCTCTTTCTTCCTTTGTGAAGTACTCGAGTGTCCTCGTGAATCGCCTTATTAGTTGCTGTAATCTTTGCGGTTGTAATCCTACCGGTTTAATACCTTAACCTGCGAAGTCGCCCATTCTAACAACTCGCAAAATTCCGTCGATGGCGCTTATCGTTCGCTCATAGTAGGTTGCGTCCTTCAAAGATTATGCGAATAGTGTGGTCGTCGCTCTCCACCATGGGTGGTTGTACTTTCGCTCTGAGCGCCAGCGCCGTATCGTATTCTCACGAGCGTTTACGTAGGCTTTTTCTCCAACTTCATTAAATAGAATGCATCATGCGGTTTACGTGTTGAACTGAACCGCTCGCAAAATCTTGGGCGATGCATTCCGGTATGCCATTTCGCGGATCTTGGTGGTATACCAATCTAGTGCCTCGTCGAGCTCGAATGAACAACTTCATAATGGCTTTGGGTTCTTCTACCGATTAGCTTGTCGCGATATGACCTCAGTGTGCGGGGTTCCTTTCCCGTCAAATAGTTCAAACTTGGCACCTTGTACCCATGGCGAACGCGTTTGGATGCGTGCAAAGATCCTCGTAGTCTAGTCGCCGTGACCTTTATCCGATCGCGTGCCCGAGCTTGCTTTCAAACTATGAATTTCTTTGGCCACGTCCTCGTCCATTTTGGCTCGGACTTCCTTCTCCATTTCTTCGTAATGATCCACTTCTTGGTGAAGCACGGAGACGGTAAAAGCGGGTTTACATTGCGTAAGTTAGTTATGCAGGTTGTTTCTTTGAAATTTGGTAATGGGTATGGTGCGTGGGTATTGGTTGGCCTGGCGATTAGGGCTGATTGTGGTGAAGTAAGTAGGCGGGGGCTGAGGTACATGGGTAGTAGGAGGATTATTTTGAAGGTGGGGTTGAGGATTGGCTGGGCGAGGCGGTTGGTCGCATGGCGGTCTTTGTGGGGAATTTTGGGAGATATGTGGTGGTGGAGGTCGCTCTGGGATGGTTTGCGAGGTAGTGGCCCTTTGCTATGGCATAGGGGTATTCAAACTAATGGATATGTTGGTCAGATTCCGTAGCCTCTCCATCTCAACCTGCATATCAGCAATTTGTTGTAGCAGCTGCGCAATACATTCTTCCTGACTGGTGACATTTCTTCCTTCTGAAGGTTCTGTTTCGATGACAGGAATAATTCTCAAACCATTTGGCTCAGACGCCCCCGAGCCAGTCATATCATCATTTCTTGCCTTGGACCTGGTAAAGTGTGGATGCTCTGACATTGTTGAGTCAAATACGAACCGACCTTTGGGGAAGATGATAAATCTTTCTAAAAAATGCAACAAACGGTGTTAGCATAAAGCACGTAATTTGCAGGTATGTAGCAAATATATTGCACATAGTACATTCAAACGTTTTCTAACATGCAGGGGGACCTCTTTATGCCAGAGGTAAGCCTAAGCGTCACATACGCGAAGTCGTGATGGATTTGTCCGAGCCGTCAGTAATGCTTTTGTTGGAAATGGCGACCAAACGACGGTGCACTTTTTCCAATTTCGGCATGACATGATTAGGTTTGGATTTGTCTATCAACGCCACGCGTAATATCTTTGGTTGGTCGTTGGGTTGAGAAACAGTCGACAAGTTTAGTGTCTTCCTAATTGTGGTGTCGATGCGAGGACCGACCCACCTAAGGTAAATGCATGCATGCCCTAAAATAAGGGTGGTATAGCTCTATCTTAAGTTTCTAAGATTTGGCTTTACTAGGCCTTGAGTTCAGCGGACAACTCGAGTGAGAAGGCTACGCGACCTGGTTAGGCCAGGACACTCCACGTATGTTACCAACTCTCCTAAATTTGGGTTTTGAAGAAAGAATTTTGCTGATGCACCAAGCGCACCTCGCATGTAGTGTGTGATTGTGTGAATTTTCCAGAGTGGAAGAAATATGAGCGGAATGCCAGTTTAAGGAAAGCAGTAAAGCAGGTAGCAATTAAAATAAATAAAACAAAATACAGCACACAAAATTAAATGCAAAAAATAATGCCAAATAATAACCCTAGGTCTGTTGTGGTTAAGAACCTAAAATCCCCAGCGGAGTCGCCATTTCTGTCACGCCCTTTTTCGACCGCGACTTTTCTAAAAGCGAACCTCCTGCTTAAAATGCATGTTAAAATGCTAAATATTAAAAGGGATGTTAAAGTGTTTAAGAAGTGTTTTAAAATGTTAAAAAGGGTGCTAAAATATTAAAAGTGCTAAATGCTAAAAGGGTTGCTAGGGAGTCGCCACCTAATTAATTTGGGTGAATTAGGACACCTATAATGTTAACTAGGTTAAAGTCAACACTAACTCCATTTATCGGTCTGCTAAACTTAATGAGATTCTGGGTAAGGGTTCTTTATTATCCTAAAGGGAAGAGGTTAGGCACCCTAAAGGATCCGCTAACTTGCGGTTGTCCATTCAAACCTAGGGTAATTATTATGCTAAGATGCAATACTTACCTTTGAAAGCTATTTAAGTAAAAATATAGGAAGTTTCCTTGTTAACATAAAACGTGAGATTTAAAATATATAAAGCTAGTTCTAATTAAAACATATATTATTATAGGGCTTTTATGTAAATGTTAATGAGGGTCTATAACAAAATGGGTTGGAAATCTAGTAATAAAATGCTAGCGGCGAACAGTTACGAGGATAAATGAAATTTAATAGTTTAGTATGACTTAAGCAATATGTAGTGAGTTTAGAATAATTAACCTAAAGAGAATTGCTTTCTAATCTAGAGGTTCAGGGTTTAGATATTCTAATTATTCTATTAATTAATGTAGCGTTAGACAAATAATTTACAATAAATAAATGAATGGGGGGCGGGGTAGAAAATAATTAAAAGGACTCGAGGAATGTCGATGTCTTTACTTTCTTGACTTGGAATTTACGAGGCAATGATAAATGCACGTAGATGTGGATCCTATGCTGTTATAATTAGTAGAGTCTCGCATTGAGACTCCTTGTTTAGCTCCGGGCGTGCCATGTAAAAGAGAGGAAATAAAGATTAGTATATGTCCAAATTTATTTAACTAAAAAAACAACACTTGGCACATAATTTTGTATTTAAGCACACACATACGTCAAGACCAAACAGAGGATAATATCGAATGGGGAACTGAAGACTAATGTGCTAAGATAAGAAAGAAGATTACTGATTTAAGTATATTTCAAATATTCAGGTCATTGAAGTTAAAGCACACATAGTAAAAATTCGATACTCCACAACACACAGTGGTCCAGAAGCTATCACAGGCAAGTATAAATTTTCAATCCAACTCTTACCCCTATGCCCTTATGGATATGAGCTCATAATACTTACTGGCCAGGATTTTGATTTAGACCATCTTACCATTTGTCATTTATAGGCAAAGTAGGGGTCAAATAACAAATTCCAAATTTCACTCCTAAACATGGTCTTGAACCCAAATCTTCATTCATTCTTAATGACAGGGTATATTAAATAGCAGGCCTCAAACAGGGTGGCAAGACTGATGTCTAGGTATATTTTCATCACACATTAGACGCATATAACAAATTACACAATAAACAGGTGTATGGGAGAACACTTAGAAATAAAAGTCAGACAAGCATTATTCTTAGCCAACTAACATGCCTGACAACTCAGTGACCTTATCACTTGGCATACTGGATTTGTTTTCTATTTATTAACATATGAAAAACTGACACCAAATTGAGGTCTGTATTAATTCTTACTTAGCCCTGTATTAATGTTAAGTGAATGTTTCAATAGGGAGACAATGGTAATAAGAAACACTAAAGGAGGTGCCACACTGTATTTCAAGACATTCTTGACACTAGTTTGGCATGGTCAGGGACACAATGAAGCCATTACCTAAACAAGACCTCAGATAGCAGGACACATACAACATCTATTCATGGTTCAAGGATGCTCATATGTTATTCCTATAACTCATACATCAATTAATCTATTTGGCCATGCATGCAAACACACAATAAATGTTAGTATGATCTGAACACATTAATGACCACAGTCGCGAATATCAACGACAACTAACTTTACTAAGTAGATTAAGCAAATATTAATAAGCATAACAACTGATTAACCCATGCATAATCAGTCATACCAGCACATATGTCGTACCCTGAAAACATGTCAATTGAGCCAGCAACAAATTAACCTAAACATGTATTAACCAGGCTGGAGATCTAATACTAGATAACATATGACTTTTAGAATTCTGCTTACTAATCATATTTCAGTTACTTAAAAAAAAAATACTCCTACGTCTCGTCTAAACAGAACAGAACATACCCACAATATGACAGCAGGCTATAATCAAACACATAAATACGTCCAAGGACACAAAGGAATTGAGAAGAGTTGTGGTTTTACCTTCTCCTGCGGCGAACCGAGGCAGCGTATCAAGTCGTCGGAGCCACTCGGAGATTTATTGTGATTATGCGAAAGAGTAGAACTTCTCAAAAGCTTGAGGATTCTGATTATCTCCTCTAGAAGGCTAACCTCAAATGATTCTTGCCTCTCTTTTCTCAATTTCTGACTCCCCTCCTCTTAAACCTTTTGCATGCGCCTTATATAGCCATTCTTCGGGTTCTAAGTTTGGTATGGATCTTAAGGTTAGGGTAAGGAACTGATTTTGGAAGGATTTTTAAGGATATTTCGTGCGATTTGTTGCTGATTTTGAAGTGATTCGATAAAGTACGATTTGAATGATTCGGGTGATGGATATGGTAAGGAAAAGTTGGGTGAGTGCGTGGATAGGAAAGCCGGATTCTCGCGAGAAATCGGTGAATCTTAGTCTGATCTGATACGATTTTTGGTCTAGGGTTCGTTAGGTTTTGTGTAGGGGAGTGGGGGGGACGATGATGAAGGGGCTGAGGGAAAAAGAAATAGGGCTGGGGCGGGCATCTGGGCTGATAAGGGAAAGGGGAAGTCGGGCTTGGGGCGACGTGGGCTTGCGGGTCGCGGATGGGTGTGGGTAATTGGGTATTAGTTTTAGGCTTTTAATTAGTTAATTAAAATTAACTTAATAAATTGTGATTGAATTATTTAGGTGCTTTATTAATCTAATTGTTATAAATGCGGACGTGCTATTTAATTCTTTAGAATGCGGCGCTATTATTTAAAATCTTATTATTGTGCATTATTGCGAAGTTAAATTAAAATTGAATTGAGTTTAGATTAAATTATTTAAATGCTAAATGCAAGTATGATATTTAAGAATTGTTTAAAGCTTTTACCCAAAATACGGTGCTATTATTTAAAATCTTATTTATTGTGCATTATTATTTAATTTATGCTTTAAATTATTACAATAATTATGGAATTGTCTTGCTATTAATAGATGCGAATATTTTATTTAACACGACGCCATTGTCAAATTATTTATTTTATGTATTTATTTATATTATTATTATTGGCAGGGCTTAAAATTAATTAATGCGGGCGCGAGACTCTAAGTGCTTAATACTCTACGTAAGACGCGATGCCATTATTAAATTGTTTATTTATGCATGTATTTATGTTTTATCGCTGTATTTTATTATAAAAAATCATAAAAATTATTTTACAAAATTAGTCTAATTTTATAGCTAATGACTGGACGGAAGGGTCAAAATTGGGTGTCAACAATATTTATCCTCACTCTTCTCTTTTCCCTCACCTATCTCTCCCTCTCTTCGCCGCCCCACTACCGGCGCTTCGGCGATGAACCACGAATACAAATTTGTAATATCCATCAAAACGTGGAGAGGCAATATCCATAACTATATACAAATTCGATCTCTCTTCGCAAGCACCAATATCGAAACTTTGACGAGTCTCGTCAAAATTCTCCATGGAGCAGTCTTCAATTTTTTTATTAATGTCATGGTTTTTCCGTGAATTATAAGCATTATCTGAGTGTGATCCGTAGTAACTGAACACGAAGGTCTTGATCCTAATATTTCAATTTCATCATCACATAGTTCAAATTCTTCCGTTCAGAGATCCAGTGATAGTGTTCCATTCAATTCTAATGATAGTGCTCCGTTCAGATCTAGTCGGCGTCGGTATCATTGTTGCCGAAAGCTCAGATCTAGGCGGTATTATTGTTGTCGCCGTATCTCCTTCTCCGTCTCAGATTATTGTTTTTCTAGTATTTTTCAAATTCGTTTGACGCCACTGTCATCTCATTCTCGTTAATGTCGTCGTCATCTCCTCAGATTTGGATGTATTTCTTTTGTTGTATTTTTTCAAATTTGACCGGATTTTGAGTGCATTCATTTTTTTCATCTATATTTTATTTCTTGTATTCATATTTGAGTGTATTCGTTAATTTTTTGGTGTAAAATCAAATATTGTGAATATATTTTATTTCGTGTGTTCAGTTTTTGAGTGTATTCGTAATTGTTAGTGTAAAATTCAACGTTTGATGTGTATTTTATTTCTTGTATTAAGTTTTTGGTTCTATTTTGAAGGAGATTTCTTTTGTATATAAATAAATAAAATAAATTTAAATACAATTTTTAAATATAATAAATTGAATACAGTATGAAAATAACTGCAAATGAATACAACTGAGTTGACTACATCTGACTTGAATACATCTGAGTTGAATACATCTGACTTGAAAACCTATTAAGATTTTGACCCGCCCTGTCCTATTTAGCTTTGTCCAAAAAAATACCCTGCCCCGCTAAGACCTATCCCGCCCTGTCCTGCCCCGCCCGTTTGTGTTTTTTCATTCCTTTAGATAATTTGAAAGGAATATTTATAACACAAAATGTGATCCACAGTCTCCGTAATCTCATGATCCATGCTAAAAGGCCATAAATCAGAACATGCATGTACAGAATTGTGTAACCAAAAGGTATGGAAAAAAATGTAAGAAAGAAAATACATGGAACTGGAGGAAGCAAGAGCTCAAATTAACACATGGAACTGCAGATGAACATAGAAGAAAAAATAAGGCACAAAATGAGAGAGAAAGAGAAAATGAATAGGTTGCAACCTGAACAGTAGTAGTAAAAATTCACAAACCCATCACCTGTCTTACTCTATTTCAATTTTTAACAAAATTAATTTTGCCCTGCCCCGCCTTGCCTTACCCCGTTTAAGTCTTTCCCTGGCCTGCCCCGTCAAAAGCTTGTCCTGCCCCGCCCTGCCCTGCCCCAATTGCCATCTCTAGAATTGTGATTTGTATAACAATAAAAAAAGCTCATATACTTGTGGTCCGGTGCTTCTCCGGACCAGCGCATAGTTGCAACTTAACTTAATGGGCTGCTTTTTATTTTAACAAAGCCCATATTATTGTGGTTAGACTCTTTTCCGAACCCGCGCAGGGACTTGGCTTAACGGGCTGTTTTTTTTTTAACAAAGCCCATATCGTCCGTTGTTGTTCTATAATCACCTCAAATTCCAGCCCAAATTAGCCAATATTTTCCCCTTCCGCAAAACTTTGACGCTCTCCGTTGCTAGTCTCACCGGTGCCGATCTCTCTCCGGCAAACTCCGTAGATTTTTACTCCGGTGAAATTGAACTGTAAGGCTTCCCTCCTGATTTCCTTTTCTTTCTTTAACCTAACAATAACAAAACCCTAATTTTTCCAATAATTGTTTTAGGTAATTGTGAGTTGGTCTGCATGATAAGCTTCAATTTCGGTTTTGATATATTTATGTGTGAATATTATTATGCATCCGTATTTGCATCTGTACTATCCGATTTCCTTTTCTTCCTTGCTTGAAATTAACCTTACAAAAATGCCCTAATTTTCCAATAATTGTTTTAGGTATAGTACTAGTTTTGAGTTGGTCTGCATAATACGCTTCAATTTCGGTTTTGAGATATTTATTAGTAATTTTTCGAGTTATTATGCATTTGTATTTGCTTTCTAAGTGTTATGGCTGGAAAGATTAATAATCTGCATTAATTCCTCAGAAATTGCATATGCTTTGATGCCATCAATGGAACTAATTACTTCAATAAAGAAAAACCTCAAAATTGCTATTAGAAAGGGTGTATAGTTGAACTAATTTTTGATGGGATGAATGAATACACCATTCCACGTTCCAATATCTTGCTATCAGCTTGCATTGTGTTTGTTTTCTAATAAATTATATGCTAAAACTTGATGTTTTTTCTCCTAATTTTTCCGTAGCATGACGTGGGTATACTTATATATGGTGTTTGCTCAACTTCATCTCAGGCATTTATAAGACTTGTTGGTACGTGCAATTATTTACACGGTGTGATGGGAATGATGGAGATAGATGGACGTGAAAGAAGTGTTGAGATGAGGGATCATGTTGACTCTCCCGTTAAGGAGAGGTGGGAAGATGGGCACTATGATTTGGAAGAAAGCGAGTATGATAAATCTAAAGATTCAAGTAAGCATCGAAGCAAGGATAGGAAAAGTAGTGGCCGAAGAGAAGAGAAAGAATATAAAAGAGATCGGGAGAGTAAAGAGTTGGAGAAAGAATATAAAAGAGATCGGGAGAGTAAAGAGTTGGAGAAAGATAGGTCGTCAACTCGAGATAAGAGGAAAGAGGATAAAGATGAGCGTGAAAGGGATAAGATTAGGGAGAAAGATATCGATAGGGACAAGTATAAAGATAAAGAGAGGGAGAGAGATAAAGATCGTAGAGATCGTGGAAAAGAAAAGGAGCGAGACCGGGAGAGAGAAAGGGAGTTGGAGAGAGATGGTGAACGGGTAAGAGAGAAGGAACGAGACCGTGATAGAGAAAGGGATTTGGAGAGGGACATCGAGCGGGTGCGAGAGGAGAGGGGGAAGGACAAAGTCAGGGACAAGGAGAAGGATAAAGAAAAAGAGAAGGAGAGGATCAAGGAAAGGGAGAAGCACAGGGATAGAGAAAAGGAAAAAGAACGGGAATATGACAGGGAAAGGGGTAGAGATGCGATTGATAAGGAAAAGGGGAGAGGGAGGACTAAAGAGAAGGGGAAGGAAGTGGATGAGGATAAGGAGAGGTCAAGAGACAAAGATAGGGGCAGCCGTAGGCAGCGAGACGAGGGTCATGATAGAAGTAAGGAAAGACGGAAGGATGATGTGCAAAGAGTAGAAGATGAAGATTCTGATTATCAGGGTTCTGTCAAGCAAGAAGTTGTTTCTCATGAGGATGACGATAGAGCACAAAACAATGCAGTCGAAACAGCTGGATCACAATCTTCTGCTTCAGAGCTGGAGGAACGCATTCTGAAGTAAGTAACCCTTAATTGCGTTAATGCTTCTTAGTTTTTCTAGGTGTGTCCTTGCTGTTAGTGGTATGTCTTGTGTATTTTCAACTTAAGGTTTTATATCAATGAGTTGGCAATTTATTTTTCTGTTAGTTTAAAAAAAAAAGAAATGATGGAAATGATAAGGAAGTTCAAATCTCAAACTTTTGACTGCTGTTGCGTCCTTCTATTGAGTTATTTGTACTTCTGAGAAAATATTAATACAATGCTTGACACCAAGGGAAGGGAAGGAAAGGGGAGGGGAAGGTAGGGAAGGGAAGAAAAAGTAAAAGGAGGGAGAATATGAGAGAAGTAGGAGAAATGGCGAGCTTAGGAAGAAACTTACTCCGTGTTCCACTTTCTTGCTCTTTCATTTGTCAAACTACGCAAGGAAAATAATATTTATTGCATTGAGTTAGCCATGATGCATATTTGATACGAGTGTCAGAATACTGTATGAATAAATGTATATCCTTTTGGCTAATTCTTAGTGTATTTTGAGAAATTTACATGAAATATCCACACTGGTCGCATCCTTCAAACAGACTATGCCAGCCAAATAGTGGGTCAATCATTTTCCATTTTACCTAGTTTATCAAGCATGAGGTAAGAAAAGCATGAAGTTCAAGAAGTAACGGTATAGTACTTGATGCTTCATTAAACTTTTCATGAATGTTCATGCTGTTTACTGCGATAGTTCTCAATGTTTTTTCATTTTGGTGACTTGCAAAAAATCGCTCCTTTTCAGGTAAATTTCATAGAAACAGTTTACTGGTGAAGAAAACTTCTGAAATTATAGGCTGCTGCACCCCCCTTATATTGATAGCTATTGTAATTCAAGAGGCTATGTAGCTAGGAAATTAAGAAGCTTGATGCTCAAGAAGTCTAAGAAATGAACAAATAATGTACAGTTCTCAGATATTTTAAATGTAAGAATCCCTAGCTTTGTTTTGTCTAAGTCTACTCTTGTCACGTAGGTTATATTTTGGTTAGAGGTTCTATCATCATTATTTGGCTTGTTGATAGAAACCATACTGTTTGGTTTGATCTTTCCCTTTTCATAAAGGAGTCTGACGTACATTTGAAGGTATCTAATTCTGTGATTGGCAGCATAGTTGTCAAATAGGAATATTTCTTGCATTGGGGTACCCTCCTGGAACCGTGCATCTGAATTGAAGAAAAATACCCTTTTTGTCAATAATCAACCATTACTCATAATTAAGTTAAAAAATATGCTAAAATTTTCTATATAGGAATCGTTACCTTTCTAAGTTAAAAAAATATGTCAAAATTTTCTATATAGGAATCATTACCTTTCTAAGTTAAAAAAATATGCTAAAATTTTCTATATAGGAATCGTTACCTTTCTGCGCAGAAAAAGGGCAAAAAACTTGTATAACAAGATAGTGTTGGCAATAGTTGAGCTATGGTTATGTGACACGAGTAAGGTTAGAGCCGTTGTTATAAATTTCATTTTCTAGGACAGACATACAGTCAAATGGCAGCATTTGTCCGAAAATTTCATAGTTGCAATAGCGAGGTGTTGTTATGTATGTATATTGACATTTGATGTTTAGATCTTATTTAGCTGTTATTTTTCAATACTTATAAACGAAAGCAATATACTTGTTAATTTTAAAATCTCAAGTGATTTTCATATCTCAATAATTAAAAATTAAAAAGACTAATAAATTACTAACAAAATTCATAACTAGTTGTACCATACCGATAAAGAATTAAAATCTAAGGAACATATGCATTTAAAATTAATTGAGAATTTAAATATTTTATTTTTATACATAATATATTTCATACAAAAAAATTATTACACAATACTTGAGTATGCCTGTTATAGAGAGGTAATTTTACAAAGAGTGTACCGTTAATAGATAGAATGTTGTTATGGAGAAGTAAAATATAACATGAAAAATCGGTTCTAGAGAAAATCAGCCATTATAGTGAAATGCTATTATAACGAATGACGATTATAGCGAGGTTTGACTGTACCAGGAAGAACCTTAGAATTTTTTAGAGCTTCAAACAGACAACCATAACAAGATAAGGTTGGCAATAGTTGAGCTATGGTTATGTGACACAAGTAAGGTTAGAGCCGTTGTTATAAATTCATTTTCTATCTCCAGGACAGACATACCAGCAAGAACCTTAGAATTCTTTAGAGCTTCAAGCAGACTACCAACAGAAGTGTTTGAGTCAGTTTTTGGACCTTTCCCAGATCTTTTGTAGAAGTCCTTGCCCCAAATGGGACCAAATACAATTGTGGATAGGAGTAATACTTCTGTGTCATTTTAGCCCTCTCTACACTGTATTTCTTTTGATGTTCTTGCACTTGGTCATGCCAAACAATGGAAGTCCTAAATCCTGTGATTGGACTTGGAAGTAATTATATAGATAAATAAATGGATGGACTTAAGAGTCAAAACATACTCATCAGCTTAATCATTTAGTACCCCTTGGTTTCTTCTGTTCCATGAAGATGGAGTAACCGACTTAAATTGGGAATAAAGCTGGAAATCAGGACGAGTTCAGGTAAAACTAGTCCGATTCTTGATGGTGGCTCATAGTATTAAAAATCGTAAAAAAACAACATTTACAAAAATAATTACCTTAGGGGAGGGGGACTGAGAAAGAATGAGTGTAGGTAAGAGTAAGACTACTATGATACTCGAAACTAATGGAAATAATGAAGATTAGGCTGTTACTGATAGTTGCTGAAAGACAATTAAATAAATAAAAGTGTGCTCTCCCTACCGCTTAAGCATTTAAAGATGGTCACATATTTCAACATGGTAACCGAGCATACAGAGGTCTTGGGTTCAAGTCTCACGGCCACCCATCATAAAAAATCCACGTGCTTGGCCAATGAAAAAGAACCAGGCACCACGTGAGGAGGTGTGTTGAAGACATGATTAAATAAATATAAGTGTGCTCTCCCTACAGTTTAAGCTTTTATGTGAGATGGTCATACATTTCAACAATAGTGATAATGATGATATTCACCGGTCTGGTGGTGATGATGTTATTAACAGTAACAATGTAATTTTAACTAGAGACAATCCAGTGAAAGGTGACATTGGTCGTGCCAGTTTAGTAATTTAATCTGTAATTGTTACCAATCTGTTGGTGGTTATCCATTTGTATTTATTTTGTTCAGAGGTTTGTTTTATCATCTGTCCTAAGATAGCACGTGGTTTATAGCTATGATGTGCAACAGTATTGTGTGTATGGTGCTAGTTTATTAATTTAACCAGGTCGGCTGTACATGCACAATTGGTTTCTAGCTGCACAGAATTCTTGAAGGATTTTTTGACACAGTAGAATCTGGATTTGGTTTGATAAGTTATGTTTTACTTGATAGCTATAGTCTGAAGGAATGCTAATGACTGCAGGATGAAGGAAGAGAGGTTGAAGAAAAAATCAGAAGGTGCTTCTGAGGTGTTGTCGTGGGTTAACAAAAGCCGTAAGATTGAGGAGAAAAGGAATGCTGAGAAGGAGAGAGCATTGCAGCTTTCAAAGATCTTTGAAGAGCAGGTAGGTTGTTGGCTGATGTTCCTGTGATTCTTTATCTGTAGGAATTGGATTGATTTGACCCAGGTCGTCATGACATGTTACAATTTTGCAGGACAAAATGAATGGAGAAGAAAGCGATGAGGAGGAGAATACTCGGCTAGCTGCAAGTATGACTTTTCTTTATGAATATATCTGTTGGTTAATCTTTGTACTCAATTGTTTTAGGAGACCATGCTCATTCAATCAAAGTCGTAATATGCGGTTTAGTCTTTGGAACAGAAATGAGTAATATACTTGGTGTGTTTGTCTTGTCTGAAGTATTTGCCTTTCTTCTTGGGTGCAAAGCTTCCCTTTTATGCGCTCTTCATTCTTAGTGTGTTTGATTTCACTTCTAGTTCTAGTCGTCCTACCTATGATACAAAACTTGTTGGTGGAGTCCACTTTGTCATCCAACTCTAATCAAACTGGTGTTGCATGTGAAATCCAAAGTTTTAAGTCATCATTTGGAAAGTGAAAGTAGGCAAGATCATTTCTTTCATGGAATATGACGCGTCTTTTGTGCATTTTAGGAACGGAAGTTAAATGGCTATATTATATTCTCTGAATTGAAATTGTTGATGAATGCTCTGAAATGTGTCTTTAATTTCTCTCAACAGAAGAGCTAGGTGGGATGAAAGTACTCCATGGGCTTGACAAAGTAGTTGAAGGCGGGGCAATTGTCTTGACACTCAAAGATCAGAGCATTCTTGCTGGTGACGATATTAATCAAGGTAACCAACTAAGTGATATTGTTCGTGCTTTCTCTTTCTTCTTTTGTGTCTTCTTTCAGCATTCAGTATTTGTGGATTCGGATTTTGTAGTGACTTGAATTGTATGCCCCAGAGGTTGATGTACTTGAAAATGTGGAAATTGGAGAGCAGAAGCGGAGGGATGACGCTTACAAGGCTGCAAAAAAGAAAACAGGGATCTATGATGACAAGTAAGATTTAATATAGCTCTAAACGCCACTTCTTTATAAAGTTTTGAATGACTAATTTATTTCGTTCTGATTGGATGTAGGTTCAATGATGAGCCTGGTTCTGAAAGGAAAATATTACCAAAATATGATGACCCGGCTGAAGAGGAGGTTGAACTCTTTGTTTCCCTTTTCTCATTACTTCTTAGAAAATATTGTTTTACCCTGAAATTTCTTTTAAAAGTACTTCGTCCTCAATTTCTTACCCTAGATTTTCTTTTAGGGCGTTACTCTTGATGCAACTGGAGGTTTCAGTGTTGATGCAGAGAAGAAACTGGAGGAGGTAAGTCATTTTTATCTATTTAATCATGAATTGTTTCCAGAGTGTATGTTAGGTTATGTTTGTTAATACAGGGTTACCTTTTTTTATTGCCAGCTCCGGAAAAGGATTCAGGGGCCTTCCTCAAAAAATCTGGCGGAAGATCTCAATTCTTCTGGGAAATTATTGTCCGACTACTATACTCAAGAGGAAATGGTTCAATTTAAGAAGCCCAAGAAGAAGAAATCACTGAGGAAGAAAGAGAAGATGGACCTAGATGCCCTTGAAGCTGAGGCCAAATCCGCTGGTTTGGGTGTTGGTGATCTTGGTACTCGAAATGATAAGACAAGGCAGGTCCTTAAGGAGGAAAAGGAGAGAGCAGAGGCAGAGACAAGGAGCAACGCTTACCAGGCTGCAAAATCTAAGGCTGAAGAGGCATCCAAAGCACTTCGACCCGAGAAAACTAATAACAACCAGAGAGAGGAAGATGATGCAGTATTTGATGATGATGATGAAGAGCTTAGAAAATCCTTAGAAAGAGCCAGAAAGCTTGCTTTGAGAAAGCAAGAGGGCCTTGCCAAAACTTTTCCAGAGTCAATTGCTTCGCTTGCCGCTTCCCGTGCAAATGACTCAACCATGGATAATCCAAGTTCTGTATCTGAAGAGTCACAAGAGAACAAGGTTGTCTTCACAGAGATGGAAGAGTTTGTGTGGGGTCTTCAGCTTGATGAAGGTAATAATCTTTAATTTTGCTTGACTTATTGTGCTAATAGCCATTTTATTATGTGCTATTCTCAAGGTAATTGGGCAAGGTTTATCCAATTGCATGAGGTGGATAGGCCATGTTTTGGAATAGGTGGTATGCTTGCATAATTTAAGTGTTACTAGTTATGAGTAATTTGTAAACTGGGAAGAAAACACTTGATAGTGAGGACGGAAAATCACAGAATGGAATCACTTGTTCAATCTAACGTGCCCTCTTTCTTCCTCTAGTGAGTGCGGAGTAATGGTTTATGCGGTATTCTTGAAACAAAATTCCGTAACGCATTGCAATTGTATCTCCAGATATATCGACACAAAATTTTGAAACTTATTACAGTTGACTCTCCAACTTGTTCAATTTTTTTTTACTGTCGACTCTCCGGATGCGTTGAAACAGAATTTTGAATTGTTTTACAGTTGAGTCACTCTTCCTTTTCACCCCTACTCCTCTTTTTGATGATTAACAAAAGAAAGTTAAAATTTGGAGGTTATAGTATTTTTTTGAGAATGGTAACATTTAATATATATATCCACAGGAATAACTACATCCAAGTATGTAGTCTCCCTACAAAAGTATTACAGTTTACATTGCCTTTCTTTTTCCACTAGATTACAACCAGTCTATGGCTGTCAAAATATCTACTGTTTGATTTATCATCTCCTGTTTACACCAAAAGTAGTAAATAGCTAAACAATTCATCTTCATTTTCTGCATGCTGCTCTGCTTATCTTCAAATCATCTCTGATTCATCTCCTTCAGAACTGTCCACCATATGCTTGCTGGGACAATCTTCCATCTCCCCTACTTTGCTACATTTCCATCTCTGTTCCAACACTTCATTACTTCTTTTATGCTTCCTGGTTTCAACCAACTGATTTTATTCATCTTCACAAAAATCTGCCACAACTGGTCTGTCAATTTGCAATGCAAGAAGAGATGGGTGACTGTCTCTGCTTGTTCCCCACATAAGTAACATCTGGAGCATAGGTGAAATCCTCTTTTGTTCAGGTTCTCATGAGTCAGCACTGCTTCCTTTGCCAAAAGCCAGTTTACCTTGGAAGGTATTTTTGTTCTCCATATCATCCTCCAAGGCCATCCTTCCTCCAGATTTGTTATTGAATTCAAGTCTCTATATGCAGATTAACAGTAAAATTCCTTTTACTGTCAACTTTCCATTCCAAGGTATCCCTCTCACCTGTTAGGGTGTTGAAATGTGCAACTGTGTTGTAAAAAGCTACTATCTTTGTATCTCCCAATCATTGAGGTTCCTTCTTAGGTGTAGATTCCACCCTTGTCCTGTCCACATAGCAGCAATTGTGACTTGTTGGAGTCGACACAATGTGTAAAGATCTGGGTACATCTGCTTTAGGGGTTCTTGGCCACACCACCTGTCATCCCAAAAGGACACCTTCAAACCATTCCCAGTTTTAAATCTTGATCTGGTCAAAACTAAAGGCCATAGATTTCTGATAGATCTCCAAACACTGCAACCATAAGGGGTAGTCACCACTTCAGTCATCCATTTATCCTCCATCTGATATTTTGCAGTGATCACCTCCTTCCAAAGTGAGTTGTCAATTGTTGCAAACTTCCATAACCATTTCATCAGCAAGCTCTTGCTCTGCCTACTCATGTTTCTGATTCCCACCCCTCCTTTCTTACTAATTGTCAACTCCTCCCATTTAACTAGATGGAACTTGTTCTTGTCTTCGTTACCTTGCCAAAAAATTTCTTCTTAGAGTATCTATCCTTTTAACCACATTCACAGTTATAGGAAGCACAAATATCATATAGGATGGAAGAGCATCTAGAACACTATTAACCAAGGTCAATCTTCCCCCCAAGGACAGGTATTGACTCTTCCAGTTTGTCAGCTTGTTTTCACATTTTTCTATCACCCCATTCCATATACCTTTAGACTTGCTTTTTGCACCCAGAGGCATGCCCAAATATGTTGTTGGTAATCCCCCCACCTTGCCTCCCAACTTCTCTGCTAGAGACTCTAGCTCTGTTACATCATTGATTGGATATACAAAGCTCTTCCCCTAATTGATATGTAATCCTGATACAGCTTCAAAAATGATGAATATGACCCTTAGAATTAGAATGTGTTCTTCCACTGCTTCACATAACACTAGAGTATCATCAGCATACTGTAGATGAGTTATCTCCACATTATTTCCTGCCCTGTTTTCCACCTGGAAACCCCTTATCCAACCCTTCTCCTTTGCAGTGAATCAAATTACTCATTCCTTCCATTGCCAAGATGAAGAGAAAAGGGGATAGTGGATCCCCTTGTCTCAGTCCCCTTTGAGAGGAGAAAAAACCAGTAGGACTTCTGTTGATCAAAACTGAGAATTTTACAGTACTAATGCATTTCTTGATCCATCTTGTCCCAAACCCCATCTTCTGTAGCATATACACTAAAAAGTTCCAGTTTAGGTGATCATATGCTTTCTGTATATCAAGTTTGCACAAAATGCCTGGCTTCTGACTTCTCTGCCTGGATTCTATACATTCGTTTGCTATCAATATTGCATCCATTATATGCCTGCCTTTAATAAAAGCCATTTGTTGTCGGTCCACTAGCTTATGTATGACTTTTTTCAATCTCTCTGCCAGCAGCTTTGTAATGATCTTGTATGCCCCCCCTTCTCTATCAAGCTAATTGGTCTAAAGTCATTTAGCTCCACTGCTCCCACCTTAGGAATCAAAGCCACATAGCATTTATGCTCCTTTCAAACACTCCTTCGTCATAGAAGTTTTGAATTCCAGCAACTAGATCTGCATTGATGATCTCTCAGCGTTGACTGAAGAAAGCCATAGAGTATCCATCTGGTCCTGGGGATTTATCCCCTGCACATGCTTTAATACTTTCCAGAATTTCTTGTGGTTCAAATGGTGCCATCAGAATGGAATTATCTTCTCCAATTCTCGGACAATTCCTCATATCTAGTTGAGGTCTCCATTCTTCTGTGTATAGATTCTCATTATAAGCTACAATCTCCTCCTTCAATTCTTCTAGTTCGGTGGTTACCACCCCTCCGACTTCCAATTTATCAATTGTGTCAACTCTTCAATGTGCATTTGCTGTTCTGTGAAAAAAAGTTGTATTCTTGTCCCCTTCTTTTAGCCATAAAGCTCTAGACCTCTGCCTCCATGCTATTTCTTCTTGGTTTGTTATGTCTTCAAACTCCATATTGAGAGCTAGCCTGGAGGCTATCTCACTTTCCTCCAAAGATCTGTATTCTTGAATCTCCTCAAGTTCAGCTAATTGGCTCAAAACATTCTGTTTTTGCAACCCCAAATTTCCTTGAGCAGTCTTCCTCCACTCCTTAAGCTTCCCCTTTAAAGCTTTTAGCTTAGCCACGAAGATGAAATCTGGTTTTCCACTGTAATTGAAAGAATCCCACTAGTTTTAACTCGTTCATTAAACCCCTCTGTATTCAACCATCAGTTTTCAAACTTGAAATATGATTTTGATGTTTCCAGTCTCCACATTGTAGTATCAAAGGCGAGTGATCAGATGTTACTCTGTGGAGAATAGATTGTTTGATCTTCCTACCACAGTTCAAACCTCTAACATTCCATGAAACTATATTTAAATTCATCCATCTTTGATGGCCAGATATCCCCCCCTGCTTCTTGTTCCATTGCTCATGAATTTAGTATCTGACTCTAGTCCTTTTAGTTCATTCATCCCCTGTTTTTTGATCACTGCATGCTCCCCCTGTTTCCCAGTTTTTTCCTGTTTATTATTATCAATCTTCATGAATAATTCTCTGGCCTTCTCTTCACACCCTTTGAAATTTGCTCCAAATTCTGTACTCAGTCTGATTATGTGTTGCTGAATCCATACTGGTGTACTGATATTTGGAGTGCCTTCTCCTGGAAGTTGGATTTGTAAAGGAACTGCTTCTTCTGCAATAAGCCTGGTATCCTCTTTTCCATCCTTTAATTGTAATGTTCCAGGTTCTCCACTACTGAGAACAACTTCTTCTTCTGTTGCTGAATTTTCCCCCAGTTGCACATATCGAGTAAGCTGGATCTCCCTTTCC
This sequence comes from Przewalskia tangutica, assembly GCA_029844215.1. NCBI lineage: Eukaryota > Viridiplantae > Streptophyta > Magnoliopsida > Solanales > Solanaceae > Przewalskia > Przewalskia tangutica. The sequence goes on along the minus strand of CM056725.1, from coordinate 12,766,239 downwards.
CCTTCTTTGTTTTCCTTTCTTTCGTATCTGTTGAGAGTCTTGAGTCTGCAGGTGTTTGCATGGATTTCAATATTAATCATATCCTCAAAATGGGCTTCTGAATTAACTACTTGGGACTGATTTGTAGCTATTGGGTCTAAAAACCCTAGGCCCATTCCACCCAGTCTTTTAACTTGGCCCACAGTTGCTGAAAGTGGTCCTGTCTTTTGAACCTTTTCCACGTGTCCCCAAATTTAAAAATCCCCCATCCTTCGAGGTCCCCACGTGGATTTCCTTCATATACGGGACCTCTTTCACCAAAAAGGATTCATGTCCTTTATTATTTGCTCGTCCGCAGAAATCTTCCTCACCTCTCTCCTCTTCTCGTTTTACAGGCACGGGAGCTTCGACCCATATCAGAATATTTACACATAACCTTCACTAGACAACTCTATCTCCCTCGGCACCATCTTCCCATCTCCTTTCACCTTGATACGAGCCCAGTGTGGATGGTTTTTGACTGTTGTTTCTTCCTCGTCTCGATATATCCCCCACAATGGTCTCCGATCTGCTTTAAAATGTTTTGCAACCATAGCTCATCGGAAGCCCTAGGATCCTGATCCATACCCACACTCTCCTTATTTCCGCCGTCCAGCATCCCTTTGTTGGTCTCCACCAGTCCAGATTCAGTTGGAACTTCTTCCATATCCACTCGCCTGTGAGGACATGCTCAGCAATTTTCTGGGATGGCAACTCGAACATGAATTGTCCGTCATTCATAGTGTATACACTAACACCACAAGCTGTTTTCCAGGTATTGCAAGCCCACCTCCTAACATCGTTCAAAGGTGGAATTCCGACGACGATTGCTGAAATTTCCCAACGACGCACCTATTCAGAAAATCCTTCTCAGATGTTGATGTTCCACTAATGATCTTTATACTATCATTTTTGGTCTGTATCTGCACATTCTTTGTTGCCTCCTCGACCATCTGCTGCTGTTGAAAGCCTCTTTGAAAGAGGCTTCGAGTTTCTGCGTAACAGTTGGCTGCGTCTCCTGTTCTTTATCTGGCTCGTAAATGAACTTTGCGATTTTGTGCGCAATGTTCCCCCAACCCCCTTTGTATGTGGTCTCCGGTGTAATAATTACTGATTTGTTTTGCCCTTGAATGGAAATAAAGCTGATGTATCGTCCACTCTCGTTGTATTTAAGAGTGCAGAAGAATTCTGAAAAGTGGTCCTTCATGTTCCATCTTTTAACTACCTTCCCCTGTTCTTTTGACGCTTCAATAAATACAGAGACTGACCACTTCAAGACTTTACGGCTGACTTTAACTCTTCTCATTAAATTTCTTCTGCGTTCTACCTAGACCTACACAGAGGGTCGAGGGACCCGACCCGACCCGAAAAACAAGGTCCAGGGTCAGTTTATATTTAACCCGTGAGCCACCTGAACCGAAAAAGCGGGGACCCGTTCATATGTAGGGTCGGGCCGGGGTAATTTTTTCCCGTCTGCTCCGGCCCGACCCTGACCTGCGCAGCAGCAGCCTCTTCATTGATTGCTCTGTATATCTTCAAGGTAATTGCAATGTACATTCTCAACCCTCCAAATGGATCTAAGTAATAAGGTCACGTGCTGGAAAAGAACAAAATCAAGAAATCTGCCCTGCGAAACAGGCAAGAAAGAGTAACAAACAAAGATTGCTTAGAAACGCCACTTAATTTGCTAGGGAGCAAACAAAATAGTTAAAATAATAGTAATACAGTCCAGGAGCATGTCATTTGATTTCTATTCATCTGTTACCAAAATATAGTCAAATTATCTCTTCTTGGTATTTTTAGCGGTTGACAATTTTTCCTCATAAATTTTACATATGACACTAATTTTCAGTAAACTTTCAGCCACTATATGGTTCTCCCTCAATATTTAGTGTTTAGTCCTTCCACAAAGAAGATATACGCAGTTTCAATTTTCTCCAATATATATGGAGTTTGCAGCAACAAGAGAGAGCACCTCATATGTTGATTTGTAATTTTATCGTGGAATCTGCGTCAGGTCTTTTTGGTGTATTTTAATGATTTCATGCTTCTGTTTGTTGTAATTTTTAATTGGTGACAAATTATATCGGATAACGGATTGGGTAGAATTGCAGTGTTTGCTTGCTGTTTTATTTTGTTTTGTAGAGCGGGTCAGGGCCGACCCGTAGGGTCAGGGCCAGGGTCGGGCAAGCAGAAAAAAACCACCTGACCCGGCCCTGATTTACACTTTGTAATGTCGTAAGACTTAAAACCAGCATTGTAAAATATAGTACTATCCCCTATTGAACAAGATCTGGCCATTCGTACCAAGTTTCTGCACCAGATTTACACTTTCACGTGTTAATGTTGTATTTTTGCTGTGTGTTTTATCATTAGCTGCAACTTACACTTTGGTCTTTACTGGAACTTGGTGAAAGGCTTTCAAGGCTGATATATCTGATATTACCTGCTTTGAGTTTGTAGAAGAACAAAAACCTGGTAGTGATGATGTTTTCATGGAGGAAGATGTGTTGCCAAAACCCTCTGATGAAGAAATGAAGAATGAGGATGGTGGTTGGACCGAGGTGAATGAAACCAAGGAAGAGGAACCCTCTGTAAAGGAGCAGGAAATGGAAGTAGCTCCAGATGAGACGATACGTGAAGTCCCAGTTGGAAAGGGTTTATCAGGGGTTCTCAAACTTTTGCAAGAACGAGGTACACTCAAGGAAGATATTGACTGGGGTGGTCGAAACATGGACAAGAAGAAGAGCAAGCTCGTAGGCATCCGTAGTGAGGACGGGAAAAAGGAAATACACATTGAAAGGACTGATGAATATGGGCGGATTGTAAGTTCTTTTACTTGATTATTCACTTGTAGTTTTGTGCTGTTACCCCCTTCGGCTAATAGTCTGTTTATTCAATTGGATTTTTTCCCACCCGTTCTATGGAGCCTGTCACTCACCATCCTTGGGTTGTAAATGAAAAAGCACCTTGCCTCCTCCTATCCTGGACTTTCTTGTCCAAAGATGGCTGTACCTTCTGATCGGGAAATTTTTGCTCTGCAATATTCAATAGTCTGAGTAGCTTATTATCAATAAGATTATGCGATTTATTTTTAATTCATTTGATAAGTGATGCCCAGGAATTTTTTAGAAGTGAACTTTTTCATAAATTGATGTAACTATCTCTGAGTACTATAAAACTCCAATTCTGGTCTTATAGTATCAGTGAATGGGATGGAAGGGATCTCTAGTAGCAGATACGGATGTCGAGCTTACTCCTGTAGGACTACTTTGTCCATTATCGGCATGAAACTTGTGCACCATATGTCATTTGATTTAGCGCTAATGAGATTGGAAATATTAATTTCAATAAACTGTCTGAAATGACACTTACCAAATAAGGGGGGGGGGGGGGGTAATGATCTATTTGATGAATTTCCTTCTGGTTCTTTGAGCTTTAGCTAGTGTAGCCTCATTTTCAATTGATATGTGGCTTATTTTCTTCAGCTGACTCCAAAGGAGGCTTTTCGGTTGCTTTCACATAAATTTCATGGGAAGGGACCTGGGAAGATGAAGCAAGAAAAGCGTATGCGGCAATACCAGGAGGAGCTGAAGATAAAGCAGATGAAAAATTCAGATACTCCATCACAGTCTGTGGAGAGGATGAAAGAAGCTCATATTCAATCTAAATCTCCATATCTTGTTCTCAGCGGAAATGTTAAACCAGGGTTTGTTTTTCTTACTTGATTTAAAGTGCTTTATATTAAAGAAGTATTGTCTTTTCCTGTGGAGGATCAACTATGCAGTTGACTAGGGCAGGGTTCTTTTACGTCTTCCCTTTTGAAGTTTCCATCAATTTGGATTTGATCTTTGAGGTTCATTTCTTCAGAGCATTCCTTTATTCTTTGCCGTCAAGTCAGAACAAATATTCAATGTTGTGAGAATATTTGTCTTTGTTAACAGTGATTTTTGTTTTATCTCATGGGTGTGCACACTTGTTTTATCTAAAGATTAGTCCATCACATTAACTTTGTGAATTATTGTGACCCTTTAGGTAATGTAGTTGGAATCTGTGTACATATAATTGAATCTCTCATATTTCCCAACCTACCTTTATCAAAAGAAAAAAAACCTTTCATATTTCATGTGACAAGCTTGTAATATTTATATTGTAATTTTTATATATCTCCCGACATTCTTTATGGTTTGTAATTGCAAAGTATTTTGTCATTTTCAGGCAAACTAGTGATCCTAGAAGTGGTTTTGCTACTGTTGAGAAGAACTTGCCTGGAGGTTTGACTCCCATGCTTGGTGATAAGAAGGTCAGTGTCTTTTGCTGATGATACTTGCATAGCTGGCTATGATGTTAATTTACTTGCGCTCACTAGCTGTCCACCTGAACACACTTTTTTGCAGTGGATTTCTTCTCATGCTATGCTTTATGCTTGCCATCTTGCTTGAATAGTGGGTTCTAATGGTGCTTATTATTCATGATGCATACCATTGTGCTTTTACGTTTTATGTAGCTTTTACAAATAAGTGAAGGGTTCGGTCCTTATATAAAAAAAATGTTTTATCTAGCTTGAAGCATGGTTTAGCATATTGATGTGGTACTGATATTTGCGTTGTACGACTCACATTCATAGCATTGGAGCAAATAGTACTTGCCTAAAATTCCATGATTTGGATGTAACATCATGTCACCTAACGGTTTTGTGTCCTTGGTCCTTCAATCTGTCGTCTTTACTTTTGCTCTCCTGCCTCACCTCGGCCCTCAATAAGCAAGGTCTTACTGTTACTTATGAACAGTCCTAAATTTTAATTTGATTAGTGGCAGATGAATTTAGTTATACCTTTTTTGTCAAATTACCCTTGCTGTAAGTTATTGAGGATATGAATTTCCTTCCGGTTTAAGTAGACTAAAATTATCTCTTTCCTTAGCTGTGTGTGGGCACATACCTATTTGCTTGTGTTGTATTATGGATATCGGTTCTCTTTATTATGACACTTAAATCAATGCTCAGACACATGCAAATATAGATAGTGGTATGTTTATCCGTAAGACTTTTTCTCAAACATGTGCCTAGGACTGAATGCTGTTATTTCCGAATGACAAAATGAAAAAGCACCCTTTTAAAAAAACTTTTCCTGAACCCCTAATTAAGTCAGATGCTTCTAGTTTTTGCCTAGACCTTGCAGTGCATCAGTTGATTGTCCTAGTAGAGGTAGAAGTGTAAAGCAAAGTAGGGCTGATATTTGTTCCTATGTCTGTATGTCGACTGCTTTGCTGGACCTGTAATGATCCTATATCTGATGTTATCATCTTTTAGTGCTTGCACATGGCCATCAACTCATTGGCCTCTATTTATGCTTTTGTTTGCTCATCTAGTATTCCGGATTATAATTTTTATCGCTTCATCTTTCAGGTTGAGCACTTTTTGGGTATAAAACGCAAGTATGAGCCAGGAGAGGGGAACTCACAAAAGAAGCCAAAAACTTAATTGCGTAAACTTCCCAGTTTTAAGATATCATTCTGCTTATGCATAAGCTCTTGTAATTGTACAGACTGTCCAGGCCGATGTAAAAGGTTCAATTGGTGATGCATCTGTTAATGGCATAGTAACATATGAAAATAGTAGTATGTCACATGTAGTTGAACAATACTGCTTGTTTTGATCCCTTTTTGACCTTAAACCACTTGGATACTGTCGATCATGTAGAGAATTTCAGCAATCTTCTGTATTTGGCATGGTGTATGGAGGGGGAGGTCTTGATTTTGAAGTGGTGTTAACTATTCCTGTTGCCTGGTTCTGTCTTCTTTTTTGTTTTTGTCTGTTGTTTGCTGTAGTGTACTCCCATTTCAGCTAAAGTAATGGACTGAACAATGCCTATCTTTTGCAAATTTGAGAAATCAAGTATCACTTTGTATCAAATGGAACGTGGAAAGCTAAATCAGAATTTCCTTGTATAAAATGAACACAAACATTTAATCTCTTGGATCTCACAGAAACAGACTTGTTCCTGGACAACTCTTTTTCCATCTTGTTAAACAAATTTTACGTTTCTAAAGGAAAAACTGAATACTTTTTTAGTTTATTAGCTAGACGACCCAAGTAAAAGTCCTAAAGAAGGAATCGAAACAAATAACAGTTTGGAGGATGGAAGATGACCCATGGATTTGGATACCTTACAGAGATATTTGAAAGTAACATAGTTGGAAGTAAAATTCTTAGTTGTTATATATGAATGTAAGGTGTTGGTTTGTGCAATTTCTGTTTGCAAAAAGTGAATTTAATCTGTATAAAGAGGCATTTTATGAGTTATTTTATCAAACATTTAGGTTTATGATGTAGATTTCATCCTATTGTGAGGAAGTGATGCAAGGAAGAATAAGGACCACCAGATTTGGATAGGCTACTTCGACAACCCAGCCGTTCATCTTCTTTCTTCCTTTGTCACTTCTTATAAACATGAAACAGAAACTTACAGGTTACTCACTAGTGTCTTACTGCCTATCAGTAATTCCACAATGGCAATGCATCATTATCTTCGTACGGGAACATCTACGTCCTGTAACCGAATATACATGACTGATCAGCTTCCCTTATAACCAAAAAGACATGATACACTTGAGAATCAGTTTTCAGGCCGCGATTACTCACGGGGATTGGCACAGCTTCTCTAGTAGCCTTGGGTGCCAATTGCGCTGGAAGCACTAGTTCTTTACTAGGCCTATTGCCTGATGGTGCTCGGAGTCTTAGGCTTGATGTAATTTATCCTATTGGAGGTTACACCCGATGCCTTGATGCAAATGAACGACTTGGTCAGTAAGTAGGTACCATTTTATGTGATTGGTGTTTTAATTGTGTACGAAGTTTTATACTACAATCAAATCTCGCTATAACAATATTGTATGTTCTGATATTTTTTTGTCTCTATAGTGAAATAGAGAGGTCTGACTAAAGAAATAATGGACATTTTGTGGCGACATAGGTTTGATTCGCACTATATGCAACTCTTTCATGGCTACAATAAGGGTCGCCACTAAAATTTTTGTGTCGACGTCGCCATGAAAACATTTATTTTTTGCGGCAACTAAAGTGGCCAACACTGCAAAATGTCGTGACTGAAAACCTTATTTCTTGTAGTGAATTATAATTAGAAAGTACAACTTTTGACGCACTCATTTTAAAAACATGGAGCATAAAAGAAGTATCCTTGATATCTTGTAGATTACAATGCCAAAGTTGGTTCCGGTAAAATAATGTCATTAAGGATAAACCAAGAATGTAAAATATGTCTACAAACAGAGTTTGTGTATCCATCAACTTGGGTGGGAGATCAAACTGTATTGTATCAAGCAGCGGGAAAAGTAGAACGATCACTGGATCTACCGCGGCTGAGCGATGGTAATCACAGGCGGAAAAATGTAATGAGCCAGTTGTTGCGTTTGGGCCACCGGGGTCAAACGGGGAGCTCAATGTTAGCGTCATTGTCGCAGTAGTTCCTATTGATTTCTCGGTAAGCCCCTGATCTTAGCTTAAAATGGAATATTGCATATTGACTATAGGTGTTACATCTCTTGAAAAAGTTTACTGGTAACTTTTTAAAATGACAAAAATATTTTCTTATTTTTGCCGTAGGTTTAAAATTAAATAGTCCCTTAATTATCACTTGAACAGTTTTGGTCATTTAAGTTTGTTAAAGGTTAGCACTTTTGGTGTTTATAAGATATTTACTGTATTATGATCGTTAGATTTTACCGGCACTGTGAGAAAAAAGTTAAACCAGAAACACCATAACCGTCTTTTCACTCTTGGATTAGATACATCGGCTTACGTACAGATGCCCATGTCCTTCATGAATCTAGGAGTTCGTAGGAAAAATGACAACCGGATATCATTTATGTTTCGACATAACAAAGCTTGCACTGTCTTTTCATGCTTAGGCGCACAACGTGCCAATGCCCCCTCGGGACATTACATTGGATTTTGCCAACAACCTTTCACCTTCCTACCTTTCTATTCTATCTTTTATTTCACCATGGCACACTGTCTTTTGTCAAAATTCCAGAAACCACAACAAAAAAACTACTCGCTATTCCAAAAATAACATAAGCTACAAAAACCGTACCAAAGATCACGGATCATGTTTATCATCTTTGTTCTATTAATTTTGGCAGGATAGAGGCATTTGGAGGACCAAAGGAAGTAGGAGAGGTCATAGTGCGAACTATTACATGATCATGCAAACACCCTAATGTGAAGGGGACATTGATTCAAGCAAATCTAAGAGAAGATTCAAATCAAAAGTACTACACATTAGAATTCCAAGTTGAGAGCCCTTCATTTCGAAGACATAATGTTGCTGTTTGTTGTGCTAGGGGAGGAAAGTTATTCACTTTGAATTCCCAGGCTCCAGAATCAATCTGGCCAATGGTGAAAGCAGATTTCTATAAAATAGCTGATTCTTTTAGCTTAACATCGTGACACTTTATTCTAAGGGAGTCTTCGAAAGGGAATGAAGTCGTAAGCCGATCAGAATACGGAGGACCTCTTGATATTGCACGTGTCTCTTTCAGATTTGATATTTAATAAATGAAAAAGATTAATTAAGGTCTGGCTATTCTCGATTGAGAATATGAAAGAGACTATAGAATATGGTTGTCCAGTGGGCCGGGTCGGCCCGATCCCGACCCGTCCCGATTACCGCCCCGCCCCCAAAAAAACGGAATGAAATTGTAGGTAGCGGGGTTCGATCTTGGGACGGGACTAGAACTCGTCCCGCCCGTCCCGATCCCGGCCCGGTCCCCCCCCCCTCCCTTGCAAAAATAACCGACGCAACAACAGCCAAATTTCGACTTTGGTCGTTGTGCAACGGCTATAACAACCATTTTTGCCCCCCCGCCCCACCACATAAACCCCCTACCCCTTAATATTTATTTTTATCCTTTAAGTACTTTAACCTATTTCTCAACTATAAATACTTCATTTTTCTCACAAATCTTCCTACCATCCCTCTAATCTCTCAATCTATCTCTATACAAGTCTACATTGTCTACTAAGTATTATATTTTATTTACTTATTTGTATCAAGTTTAAAAATTGAGAGTAAAGTTGGCAACTAGTTTGATGATCATCCATCGAGCAAAGTTTCAATTTTCAACCTCGATTACATGTCGACGTTACATCGGTGTTTGGTACCTTCGTTCCTTCTTTAAATTATTATTGTTACTTAATTTTAATTATCATACTTAATTTCATTTACTTTAATTATTTATTTACATAATTATAATAGAACGATTTGGACGTTTGATTTCTGGTAGAGGTACTAGGGGTAACAGGGGAAATGGTGCATCTTCTAGTAATCTTATTCCTAGTCCCGATGATTTCACTCATATAGATGATACTGTTTTTTGAAAATGATATTAATATACAATTAGATCATCATATATATTCTGCATCTGAACCAGACTTTAATTTTGAAAATGAATTAGACGATAATGTAGATAACACACCCACTAGTGCACCTCCACCTCAGGCTCAGACTGAGTCTTAGCCTGAAACTGAAACTAGAATGCCTCCTATTTCCCCTAGTATGAGTCGAGGTTCCAAACAACAAAAATTAAAATCACCTACATGAGATTTTTTTAATAGGGATGGTGAGAATCAACTAGCTAGATGTAAAATTTGTCAAGAAGTTTATAAATTCAAAACTGAAAAAGGTCATGGCGGGATTGGAGGTTTATTGAGACATGTACAAAGCATGTACAAAGCTAGGTATAACGAATATCTGGCTGAAAAATCGGGTATGTCAATGACTTCTGAGTTGGGACAAGGTTCACATATTGTCCCCGACCAAGTACATGGTCGAATTAACCCGATGACGGGGGAAATTATATAGGTCCTAAATAGGAGAAACACAAAGATAGGGGAAATATAGCAAAATTAGTTGCGGTGAAGGGTTTGCCTTTTTCATTTTCTTCCTCTACTGGTTTTATTCATTACATTAGAGAAACATATAATCATGCTTTTAACAATTTTCCTAGATCAACTGTTAGAAGAGACATTTTTAAATTTGCATATGAATATCAACAGTATTTACGTTATGCATTATATCATTTTAATGGCAAAGTGACTATCACTTCTTATATAGGTCGTAGTACTAACGATAATGATTATTTACCGTTACATGTCATTGGATAGATCAAACTTGATCTATGCAAAAACATATTTTAGCATATAGATATATTGATGATAGACACACTAAATTATTTATTGCAAGAAATATTCATGAAATTTATGAATATTATGGAATTACAGATAAAATTATGATTGTTACATTAGATAATGCTACTGCTATGATTATGTTGCAAACCTTTTAAAGACTCGATTTACTCCATCTTTTCTCGATATTTTTCATATTAGATGTGCATGTCATATTTATAACTTAGTTCTAAAGGATGACCTAAAACTTTTTACAAACATTCTTGATAAAGTATAATTTGTTATAAACTTTATTTTTAAAGGTAATAAAATACAAAGACACAAAGAGTATCAAAGTCCAACGAATATGCTGGTAGATGATGATTGAGAAACAATTTCGAAACTTATTGCATTTTTAGAGAATTTTTTTCTAGCTACTAAAGTATTTTTTGGAATTCATTATCCTACTTTTCAACTATGTTATTTTATATAGCTCTAATATTTTTGTTACTTAATGAATATATGCAAAAACGAGCTTGCGCTCCAGAGCGAAAAATGTTTATAAAATTAAAAAAATACTTTATTCATAATCCCACTATATATTTTATTGGTGTTGTATTAAATTCGACTATTAAAATAAACGGTTGTAAAACACTTGTTGAAATAATATTATAATGATAATAACAAAGACAATAGTAAGTTGATAATAACGACAAGTAGAAAAATAAATGAGGCACAAATTTAACGTGGGTCAGTCAGTATGACCTACGTCCACAAACGGAGAGGAGGGATTTCACTATACAAATAATAGTACAAAATTAGAGTAAATATTCTAATTACCCCAAAAATATCCCAAGAGAATAACCTCACAAGATCACTCCAAAGAAGGGTTCACACAAGTGTTTTTAAATACCCAACTCTCTTACAAAATACTCTAAATGTCACACCACAAACTTGGGGGGAGGGGGGAGGGTGGCCGACATCCAGTGCCGGAAGGCCTGAGCATACCACTATAGTATCCGAACTCTGAAACATGAAACTTGAGCCGACAACACCTCTAATTAACCATACACGACAAGACTGAAGATAACCTGCATACAGAAGAGTCATAGAAGAATATACACATATACACATATAGCCATAGCCGATAAGGATACAAGATGAGTATATTTCTAACAAAAGGGCCGACAAGGCCATGACGTACCAACATCCACTGAACACATGTCTGTAAGACTCTAAGAGTGATATCTACATACCAACATGCCGGGACAGGACCCCGTCATACCCTAAAATATTAGTAGCATATGTAATAGTATCTAAGGACCCTGCACTGCAACTCCGAGAGAAAAGAGTGCGACAATCAAAGTTGAGAAGATCACCTACTGAGAAAGAGCGCCACTCTGTCTATCTGTACCTGCGGGCATGAACACAATGCCCCTGAGAAGGGCATCAGTACGAAAGATGTACTGAATATGTAAGGCAGTTAACATATGTAAACGTGAAATATAACATGAGAGATATAGAGATAAGAGTCAACCTGAAACTCATGACAACCTCTGGGCCTACTCTGTCACAATAAGAAACATATATATGCATGTCTGTACAAATAATGACACTATGTGGGGAAAATTATATCATAATATATATATATATATATATATATATATATATATAATATCCGGCCTCAAATAGAACTCGATCATACACGGCCCAGATGCGGGCCTCGGTAATATCAAATTAATTACAGCTGGATGCACATCTATGTGTCGTACCCGACCGACCATAGTGCGGTTCGGTAAGAAAATAATTATATATATAAGTGCAGTGCAAGACATACTCTAACATATACCAAGGCTACTAAGAATCGGGCGAAGACTGAAAAACGTCCGCTAAAGCCCACGGGATAAGGTTAGCAGATGCGATCATGAATCGAACCAGATCGAAACATTCAGCTGTCGACAGAGCCGGAGTGACCTTCGTCGTTATCCTTTGACTATTGTTATTGACACTACGTTCAAGAATCTTGATGTGAACATTTGAGACTTATATAACCCGAGAGATGCTAAGGGCAAAAAAGTAATCAAGAATTATGATCGATTTGTCAAATAACCTTTCGCTACTTCATTTTGCCAAGAAATTTCTATGCAAAGAAATGACGTATCAAGTCATGCCAAGAAAGAAGGTTGTCTTACATACCTTATCTACGAAGCTACAAGTCATCCTATAAGCCCTCGTATCCCTTACAGATAATTATCTATAACAACAAAGGGTGGGTATTAATATCAAATCCATATCTAAATAAGAAACTTCATTTAGGCAACTTATCGATAACCTTAAACACAAAGAATTCTAAGACTTATTGACAAAGAGTACTTATGTAATTTGTTCCCACGATTCTCCGAAGCATATGCAACTTATCGATAACCTTAAACACAAATAATTCTAAGACTTATTGACAAAGAGTACTTATGTAATTTGTTCCCACGATTCTCCGAAGCATACTTTCTTAGGTTTACAATACCAACAATCAATGTACTAATAATTCCAATTCATAACTTGATCAAACTAGCCCATAAGTCTATAAACAATGATTTATAGGTTTACACATTCGGTTACAAAAATTCTTTCACAACTTACTTCAAACCATAAATTAACCACAAATATAGATAGATGAGGATAAATTTTACCTCGAAACCCTCTCAAAATAACAACTTGCCCCAATATCAAGGGTTTTCAAAACCGATTCAATGCGGAGAGGATAATTTCTATGATAATCACGAGATTAATGGCGTTAATCTTACGCAATGGACCTTCGATTTGATCTTGGAAGCCATAAGAACTCTTTAGAGATCTATTGAGAGCATTTAGGGTTTGGAAATTGGTATCAAATGAGGTAAGGGTCGAGTTGACCATTTAAAAGAAATCCCACAGCCTCATTTTTGTCACCCTAGCTCGTTGAGCGAAGCCCAGGGAGAGCAACAACCTCGCTATGAAGCTCGCTCGCTCGGTGAGCTACCTTGGCCAGTTTACCGACAGTCGCACAGTCTAACAAAAACACAAATATCTTTCAACTTCATTGTCGTATCGATGAACGGTTTGTTGCGTTGGAAAGAAGACTCCCTGAACTTGAACTTAGATAGGTTATTCACCCCATAAAGACTCACATACCTATATATATCCCTTCCAAGTTGAGCCAAAATCCTATTCGAAATTCGACTGCCCTTCCCTGAGCTTCGACGAACTAAATTTTCTTTGATTCGTTTGACCCCAAATTCTTACAAAACTTTGTAACACATATGTAAACTTATTTTCATCAAAATATGGGATATTAGCCTCACTGAGATTTATAATATTTTACTTATGATGCATACAAGTGCGAAAATACAACCCCATTAGGAACATTCGTCCGGAAATGTTAAGGATATTCTTAACTCTCGAGAGTTCTAAAAATTTAAGCAGAATTTTCTTTGTAAACAGAATTATCCAAAACCTTCTAAATAGCCCAAATATATACCCAACACCACACATGGCAACAACAAAATAATATCAACATGGCCTCACACCACTGTATGTATATATTAAAATCAAATAGAGTTAGCCATAACTCACCTTAACTGTCCTCTGTTATCTTCTGAGCTACACATCTCATATCTGCCTCAACATTAATACCTAAATAAGATACCGGATTTAGGATTATCGAATAGAATAGGAATGAGAGAATCGTATCACACGAGTATCGATATAAAACTAAAGACTAAAATAAGTAAAGATATCTAGATTTCATATCTTATTCGGCTTCCCAAGTCATCTCTTCTGTATTGTTATTTCTCCGTAGCACTTTAACGGAGGCAACATCTTTTATTCTCAGTTTTTGAACTTAGCGATCTAGAATAGCTATTGGAGTCTCTTTATAGGTTAAATTTTCAGTGATTTGTGCATCCTTTATGGGAGGAATGACCTACGCACTTACGCAACATTGACACATGGAATATCGGGTGAACTACTTCTAATTTTGAGGATAACTCAAGCTCATAAGCCACTTGGCCTATCCCGCGGATGATCTAATATGGTCTGACGTATATGGAGCTAAGTTTTCCTTTCTTGCCAAACCTTATAACCCCTTTCATAGGAGAAACCTTTAAGAATACCCAATTGTCAACTACAAATTTTAAGTTGCGGCGTCGAACATCTGAATAAGATTTTTATCGACTTTGGGCAGTCAATAAACACTTTTGGGTTATTTTTACATTCTCATTGGCTGGTAGACCAAATCGGGACCTAGTAACCCAACTTCACCCACTTTAAACCAGTCAATTGGGGATCTACACTTTCGTCCATACAATGCTTTATATGGGGTCATCTTGATATTAGAACGATATATATTATTGTAAGAAAACTAAATGAGGGCAAAATGAACGTCCCAGCTACCTTTGAAATCCAATACATAAGCCCGTAACATGTCCTCGAGTGTTTGGATTGTGCGATCGGCTTGACCATCAGTTTGGGGATGAAAAGTTATACTAGGTTCACTTGGGTGCCTAGACCTTTCTGAAATAACTTCCAAAAGTGAGCCATAAATTGAGTACTTCTGTCGGATATCATAGAGACCAAAACACTATGTAACCGAACTATTTCCTTGATATACATCTTGGCATAATCCTCCGTTGAGAAAGTAGTATGAACATGTAGAAAATGGGCTAATTTCGTAAGCCTGTCGATGATAACCCAAATGGAATTGAACTTCCGATAAGAATAGGATAAATCAGTGATGAAATCCATATTAATCATTTCCCACTTCCATGTAGAGATTTCAATATGCTGTAGCAAACCTCCAGACTTCTGATGCTCGATCATAACTTGCTGAAAATTTGGGCATTGAGCTACAAATGGTGTGATATCGTTTTTATATCATTCCATCAATAAACATGTCGAAGGTCATGATACATCTTTGTCAATCCAGGGTGAATGAAATATATGGACAGGTGGATTTCAGCCATAATTTTCTCCCAAAGTCCTTCCACATTTAGTACACATAGTCGACTCTGATATCTAAGGAATCTGTCTCCTATAAGCTCCAATATTGGCTTATTTTGCATGGAAATCCCTTTTTTTCATCCAAACCAACTCGGGGTCATCAAATTGTCTCGCTTTCACTTTTGCTATCAAGGATGATTCTACAGTATTCTGCACCACTACTCCACCGCTTCTGTCTCCAAAAGTCATATATTTAAACTGGCTAGGCAATGTAGGTCTTTGGTTATCTCTAACTTATTGGATTCAACACTATCCAAACTCTCCATATACTTACGATTTAAGGCATCAACTATGACATTCGCCTTACCAGAGTGATATAAAATATCGACATCATAGTCTTTTAATTGTTCCAAACACCTTCTTTGCCTTAAATGTAGCTCATTCTAGGCAGGATCTTATGATATGTGAAT
Source organism: Przewalskia tangutica (assembly GCA_029844215.1). Classification (NCBI taxonomy): domain Eukaryota; kingdom Viridiplantae; phylum Streptophyta; class Magnoliopsida; order Solanales; family Solanaceae; genus Przewalskia; species Przewalskia tangutica. The sequence goes on along the minus strand of CM056725.1, from coordinate 12,750,591 downwards.
ATGTCCACATGGACTCTATATAAATAATGACGCTACATCTTCAGGGAAAAGATTACCGCCGCCAACTAGAGATCATAAGTCGGATAGTTTACTTCATGCTTTCTTAAATGCCTTGAAGGGCATGCTATGATTTTCTCCTACTGCATCAAAACACATCCTAGGCAAAATCTAGAGGCATCAGAGTAAACTATATACCCATCGATGCCTTCAGGCAGGGATAACACATGTGCGGATGTCAACCTATTTTTCAACTCTTGTGCGCTAGCATGCATTTCTCCACTGAAACTTAGTTTCCTTGTGAGTGAGCTTGGTCATAGGTGTGGAGATAGAAGAAAAACCCTCCATGAATCTGTGATAATATCATGCTAAGACCAAGAAGCTCTTACTTTGATAGGAGTCGTGGGCCTCGACCAAATTTGTATGGCTTTAATCTTTGGATGATCCACCTTAATACCTTCGAATGAGACAATATGGCCTAAAAAGGCAATAGAGTTCAATCAGAATTCGCATTTGGAAAACTTAACATACAACTCACGGTCTTCAAGCGCTTGTAATACCGTTTGCAAATGATTTGCATGTTCGGCTTCTGATTAGGAATATACTATAATATCATCAATAAACACTATTATGAAGATATCCATGTATGACTTAAATACCCAATCAGATCCATAAATATTGTCGGCATATTAGTCAGGCCAAAAGACATAACAAGAAACTCGTAATAACCATATTTATTCCGAAAAATAGTCTTTGGAATGTCTTTCTCCTTAGCAACTGATGGTACCCAAACCTAAGATCAATCTCTGAGAAATACTTAACGCCTGCAGCTAATCAAACAAATCTTCGATCATGGAGAGAGAATGCTTGTTCATAATGGTCACCTTATTCAACTGACGGTAATCAATACACATCCTTAATGAACTATCTTTATTATAAACAAACAACACTGGAGAACCCCACGGGGAAGTACTGGGCCTAATAAATTCATTCTCAATAAGATATTTCAACTAAGCTTTTAATTCTTTTAGCTTGGCAGGAACCATTCGATATGGAGGAATAAATATAGGTTGGGTATCAGATAGTACGTCGATAGGGAATTCAATTTTTCTTTCGGGAGAAATGCGAGAAAGTTCTTAAGGAAATACGTCGGGAAATTCGCTAACGACGGGGACTGACTGAAGAGTTAGAGGCTTTGCCTCCACGTTCTAAACTAGTACGAGGTGATAGATATATCATTTCAAGATCATCTTCTGGGCCTTAAGGTAGGAAATAAACCTACACATTGGCGCTGCAACATTGGCCTTCCACCCAAGGACGAGTTCACTTGGAAAGTTAAAGTGAACGATCTTCGTCCAACAATCAATATTAGCATAGTAAGAAACTAACCAATACATGCCTATAATAGCATCAGATTCCACCATCTCTAGTTTATTTAAGTCGGATATCGTATGGCGATCATGTATCTTTACATCACAATCTCTATACACCCGCTTAACAATTACATGTTCACCCACAGATGTAGACACCTCAAATGACTTATATAACAATTCAGGCTATTTCCCACACTTACCAGCAACAAATGGTGTAATATAGGACTAGGTGAAACCTGGATCTATCAAATAGTATACATCATAAGAGGAAATAGATAATATACCTATAACAACATATAGAGATGACTCAAGGTCCTGTCGATCTGAAAAGGCATAGATTCGATTCTGGGAACCACTCAAAGTAGATATTACTCCTCTGCCTCTACCAGTCGGTGCCTGTGTACCCTACCCCGAAGGGCATACTAATGAAAAAGAAGCTGCCACAGACCCATTCGATTGTGTTATACCACCCCCACCTCTCATCAGACAAAACCACATAATATTGTCCAACTGCCCATATGAATAACACACATCAATTCCTGTAGACACTGCCCAAAGTGACTCCTACCACATCGACCATAATATGGCAATAGTGTCCTTGTCAGACTAGATTCCCTTCTATATTATGGGATTATCGCCTGTGAACTATGACCTTGACCAGAATAAGTGGCTTAGTCTTGACGTTAGCCCTGAAACTGTTATGGCGCACTGGTCGTCGGATACGATGACCATCTCAGAAACTAAGGCCTAAATTCGCCGCAAACCCCTCCCTACATCACCTGTGGACCGAGCCCTCTTGTGTTAGCCTTTATCATATTCTTGATCAGTCCGTTGTTGTCTATTGCAATCCTCTAGATTCTGTGCATAGGCATGAATACGGAAGATGTCCATATTAGGATTTAGAGAAGCTATCGTGCACTTATTTACCAGGTGTGGCCCTAAACCATTAACAAACTGATGTACTCGATCACTCATATCAATAACAATCGTAGGAGCATACCTATCCAAGGAGTTGAACTGCAAACTATATTCTTTGACACTCATATTACTCTACTCCAAATGTAAAAACATATATCGCTTGGCTCATCGAAGCTCGCCCGGCAAGTACTGCTATAGAAATACCTCAGATAACTCAATCGAGCCTAAACGTGGGGCTTATGATCCCCGAGTCTGCTCCTAAGTCTCAAACCAGGTCGCGTCCACATCTCGCAATCTATAAAGTTCGTTGCATTGTATCCAAAAAATTATGTGGGTCCGCATTAGGGTTTGTTCTTGTGAATGACAGAGGGTTCGGGTTAACAAAATCCTGAACTCTTGCACTCACAGCTCTATCACCAATACTGGGGGTCTAACGCTGGTCCTGAGAGGCCACAAGTCGAGTCAGGAATTGCACTACACTTTGCATATCTAGATCCTGATCGGAGAAATTTGAAGGACGAACTGGAGGTACATCAATTCTTTCTTATCCTTATAGAAGTGGTGGTGGGGGTGTAGTCCTGGAGGCTCGAGATATAACCTTATCTTGGTGCTCCTATCTCCCCAGATCAATGGGTAATGCTTGACTGGTACCCTCTACCACCTACTCGACTACCCTTCACAGGGCTTCTTATCATCGAGTAGTAGCAGGCATGACTGAGAAAATAAACAAGATGGAGATTAGGAGTGAACACTTATCATTTAGAACTATCGCACGATCTAGATCAGGAAGAAAAGTAACCATATTAAATATCATGCAACCTTCTACTTATAAGTGTGGTGCACAACACATCCATAAACACGACTCTACTAGATACAACTTGCAAACTCTCTAGGAAAGACCTACTATGATACCAAGTTTTTCACACCCCAGCCTTGGGAGGTGTGGTTGGCACCCAGTGCCCGAAGGCCTGAGCGTACCACCATAGTATCTGAACCTTGAAACATGAAACTTGAGCCAATAAGACCTCTAATTAACCATATACAACAAGGCTGAAGGTAACTTGCATACAGAAGAGTCATAGCAGAATATATACATATATACAGATATCTAAAGTCGACAAGGCTACAAGATGAGTATACTGCTAATAAAAAGGGCCGACAAGGCCACGACATACCAACATCCACTAAACACATGTATGTCAGCCTCTAAGAGTGATATCTACATACTAACATATCGGGACAGGGCCACGCCATACCCCAAAATATTAGTAGCATATGTAATAGTACCTAAGGACCCATGTACTGCAACTCTGAGAGAAGAGAGTGCGACAATCGCAGCTGAGAAGATCACCAACTGATGAGAAATACCGCTCTATCTATACCTGCGGGCATGAACATAGTGCACGTGTCAAGGGCATCGGTACAAAAAATGTACTGAATATGTAAGGCGGGTAACATATGTAAACATGAAATATAACATGAGAGATATGGAGATAAGAATCAACCTGAAAATCATGATAGCATCTGGGGTCCTACTTTGTCACAATCATAAACATATATATATATATATGCATGTCTGTACAAATCATGCCACTCTTTGGGGAAACCCAGCCTCGAAGAGGACTCGATCGTATCCGACCTAGATGTGGGACTCGGTAATATCAAACTAATTACAGATAGATGCACATCCACGTGCCATATCCGACCTACTATAGTGCGGTTCAGTAACAAAATAACTATATATATATATATATGCAATGCAAGACAAACTCTAAAAGATACCACAAACAGAGTCGGAGTGACCTATTGTCATTATCCTCCGATTATTATTATTGGCAATACGTTCAAGAATCTTGATATGAACATTTGGGACTTATATAACCCAAGAGATGCTATGGACAATAAAGTACTCAAGAGTTATGATCAATTTGTCAAAGAAAACCTTTCACTATTTCATTTTGCCAAGAGATTTCTATTCAAATAAATGACGTATCAAGTCATGCCAAGAAAGAAGGTTGCCTTACATACCTTATCCACAAAGCTACAAGTCGTCCTATATGCCTTCATATCCATGACGAATGATTATCTATAACAACAAAGGGTCAATATCAATATCGAATCCATATCCAAATAAGAAATGTCATTTAGGATTCTTATCAATAACCTTAAACACAAAGGATTCTTAGATTTGTTAACAAAGGGTACTTATGTAATTTTATCTCACGATTCTCCAAAACATACTTCCTTAGGTTTACAACACCAATAAGCAATGTACTAATTAATTTCAATTCATATCTTGATGAAAACAACCCACAAACCTATATACAATGATTTCATAGGTTTACAGGTTCGATTACGAAAATCCTTTCACTACTTACTCTAAACAATCAATTAATCACAAACATAGATAAAGGAGGATAAATTTTATCTCGACGTGTCAAAATTTTCTCAAAACAATAACTTGCCCAAATATCAAGGGTTTACAAAACCGATTCAATGCGGAGAGGATAGTTTCTATGATAATTACGGGATTAATGGCATTAATCTTACATAATCGACCTTCGATTTGATCTTGGAAGCAATGGGAACTCTTTAGAGAGATATTGAGAGCATTTAGGGTTTGGAAATTGAAATCAAATGAGGTAAGGGTTGAGTTTGGAATTTTAAAGAATCCCACCGCCTCATATTTTCACCCTAGATCGCTGAGCGAAGCCCAGGGCGAGCAAAAACCTCGCCATGGAGCTTACTCGGCGAGCTACCTTAGCCAGTTTGCCGTCAGTTGCACAATCCAACAAAAATGCAAATATCATTCAACTCCGATGTCGTATCGACGAATGATTTATGGCGTTGGATAGAAGACTCACTAAACTTGAACTTTGATAGGTATGCACCCCATAACCACTCACATACAGTCAGATATATTCCTGCCAAGTTGAGCCAAAAATCCTATTCGAAATTCGGGCTGCCCTTCTGTAACATCTCGTACTTTTGGGTCATGGTTTGAATTGCTAGGCGTATGTAAATAGATCTGAGCATTGGTGGATTTATGTCATACTCACGTATGCAAATGAAGAGCTTACGATATAAATGGATGTGGTCCCGAAATATTTTAAGGATTTAAAAAGGATGTGATAATGATGACTAGTAATAATATTTGATGTGTGCCAAAAGAGACTACGGAACATTATCATATCACATGATTATGATAAGGAATATATGAGGTGTGTCACAAATGATCTATTATTTAAGTGAATTGGAAATAAGAATTAATTACATGAGACAATTGTTCTAGTAAAGAACATAAATGGACGAGTGTCATTAAAAGAGTAGTTATTCGAGCATGGAGTTTTATGTTTGGATTAATTCAGTGAGACTACTGTTAGCTAAGAAGTATATAAGGTATGTTAAGACAAACACTTCTTTCTTTTGGCATGTTCTAAGTACGGAACGTAAACGTAATATTATTCCATAAATAACTCTACTCTTAGTAGATAAGGATGTTCATGTTATTCATTCCTATTGTTAAAGCATGAATAAATATGTTCATAAATCCTTATTGAGGTATATGAAAAAGATGTCAGTATTCATAATGTTAATCGGAGTTGAAACGATTTTACATCACTCTGACAAACTCGTAGTGTCTTATTATCTTATCATATATGCATTATATTCATGTATTACCCTGGACCATATATGAGGATGGGAAATGGGATACAGACCACCTGTAGCTGGTACAGATACACTATGATGCCCACATAGGCTGTTATGGTAAGGAAGATGCCCAATGAGGCTAATATATATGTATGACCGCATTGTGCATGATATTTAGGTATATTATGGCCCTCAGAGGCATTCTACATGGACATGATACTTATGCATATTATGGCCCCGGAGGCATTTTCTACTGGTTGGTTGTTCCTTGTCTCAGTTTACTTTCAAGTCTCTGTTATGCTATTTCTCATATACTCGGTACATCAGTCGTACTGACGTTCCTTTTGTCAGGGGACACTGCATTTCATGCCCGCAAGTTCACATAGGTAAGGCGCATTATTAGGTTGCTGACTCAGTTGATACTGAAGAACTCCCCTTATTTTAGAGTGTCGGTCTAATCTCGGTACGATATTTTTGCATGCGCATATGGGTATGGCAGGATCGTGTCTCGACCTTTTGATGTGACATACTCTTTTAGAGGCTTGTAGACAGAGTCTTGTTTAAATCAATCAAATATGACCTTGTCAGCCTTAGTATATATATGCATGGACTAAGCCCTTCTGTTTATAAGATTTTATATATATTCCATCCACTTTATGATTTATATATGTCAGTAGGGTACTGGGTGACGTCCCTTGTGACCGTGATTAATTATAATTAGATGTTGATTGTATGGTTAGTGGTACTCGGCAAGTAAGATCCAGATGCCCGTCATAACCCTACGGTTTGGGTCGTGACACATTCCATGAGTTTCGACGAACTAAATTTTCATTGATTCGTTTGACCCCGAATTTTTACAAAACTTTTTTAGCACATATTTAAACTTATTTTCATCCTAATATGAGATCTTAGCCTCATTGAGATTTACGTTACTTTACTTATGACACATACGAGTGTGAAAATATGAGGTGTAACACTAAATAGAAAGAAGAAGAGAATAGAAAAAAGACTAAGAGATAAGAGACTCTTGAATTTGGTGTGTTTGAATTGGAGAGGAATGCCCTCCTTTTATATGACAAAATTGACCTCCAAGTTGTGAAAAAGAAATTGAGAAATGATAAAATAATTTATCATCCATCACATAAAACAAAAGTTTGGATCCAAGCATGATACTTTGTCGTCCAAATTGCTATAACAAAATAAGATGATGAGTTATGCCCATGTGGAGGGGATCCCACAATGTGAAAGAAAAGTAAAGGTCACATTACAAATCTCCACCTTGGCCTGATTTTGATTGATATAGTAAATTTTCTCCATCCTCTCTGCAAAAGCCCATATGGGCTAAATCATTCTTGATAAACAACAATCAAGTTCAAGTAGAGCTTGAACTTGCCAACTGAAAGAGGCTTTGTGAATATATCATCAGGGTTTGTCTCTGGTGTTGATCTTTTGAATAGAGACCTTTCTTTCAGCGATGGTTTCCCTGATGAAATAATACTTGATATCAATATGCTTCATCCTATCCTAATACATCTTATCTTTAGTCAAGTGAATGACACTTTGACTATCACAGAAAATGGTAATACCATCTTGGTGTAAGTTGAGTTCAGTAAATAGACCATTCAACCATAAGACTTCTTGTATCGCCTCGGTCACTGTCATATATTCTAATTCGATAGTAGATAAAGTTACTACATGTTGAATGTAGCTTTCCAACTGATAGCGCAGCCACTAATGCAAAATACATAACCTGTTAGTGATTTACTTTTGTTAAGATCACCTGCATAATCTGAGTCTACAAAATCAACTAAAGAGTTAGTATTTCTCTCAAACTCCAAACATGCATTTGAAGTACCTCGCAAATATCTGAGAATTTATTTCACAGCTTGCCAGTGTGTTTTACTAGGGCAAGTCATATATCGACTTATCACACTTATTGCATGTTAAATGTCTGGACGTGTACATACCATCGCATACATAGTACTGCCAACTGCACTAGAATATTATATTTGTGCCATATACATCTCATCTTCCTCTGACTGTGGTGATTGAGCAATTGATAACTTAAAATGAGAATCAAGAGGAGTACTCACTGCTTTAGCATATTTCATGCCAAACCTCTCCAAGTACTTCTAGATCAGGAATAACCTATTGGCTCCTCGATCACTTTTGATTTTCATGGCAAAAATTTTCTTAGATGTTCCTAAATCTTTCATTTCAAATTTACTTTTCAGCTGACCTTTCAAATTGTAAATTTCTGCCAACTCTTTAGCATCAATGAGCATGTCATCAACATATAACAATAGGTACAAACAAATGAACCATCATTTAACTTTCGGAAGTAAACACAACTATCATACATGTTCCTCGAATAACCAGGTCCCAACATAAAGGAATCAAACCTCGTATATCATTGTCTTGGACGTTGCTTTAATCCGTACAAAGATTTCTTCAGCAAACAAACATGATCTTCTTTTCCTTCAATCTCAAAACTTTCGGGTTAATGCATGTATATTTGTTCCTCAAGTTTGCCAGATAAGAAAACAGTCTTAATATCATTAAAATCAACTCCTTGTACATGACTATAGCCCTTTGCAACTAATCATGCCTTATACATTGCATCTTCAACCCCACTACTACAAATACAAAGACTTTTAGTGGCAATTATTTATGGCAATAAACTACTGGCAGCAATTAAATGATAGCCGGAAGTATACGCATTTTTCTGGGAAATTTTGGAGAATGGCCACTAAAGCTTACATTTTAATATTATTTTGTATCTTCCCTGCAAACTAATAGTTCCCTCCAAAGCCAAACTTCTTCACTGATAAGTTATCGAAGTTTCAAATTCAGTTCCTTGTTTATTTGTAAGGTGAGGTCGGATATTGGTTGACTAAGGTGGAGTATTTTGCTACACTGACATTTTTATCTCGTTTATGATATGAACTTGGTGGAACTCTCAAAGCATTTACTTTCACAAATATTGTTCCTCGGAGATCAGACGATTCAGTTACAGATCCAAATACTCATTTGATGTAGTTTCATCTTGGTCTGTTCAAATCGCTAAGTTTATTGTACTGATATGTTTCTGTTACTTTTTTCTTTTTGCTGTGATTTTTATCTGAATTTTCTTTCAGAAATTATCACTTGCGGCTAATTTTTCTACAACAACACCACCATCTCAGCCATACCACACTGGCGCTCCGGTGAACCCCGTCAAACACACAAACCATCAGATGTTAACTATTAACAATTGTCATAAGCAATTGTCGTTACAGATGTTAACTATTAACAACAATTTAGTTGAATTTACATGACATTAAAATGGACACTAAAAGGGAAAATTAAGACGTTATTAGAAGGGATATTGTAGCCATTCTAAGTTGCCACAAAACAATTGTCGTTAGAACTATTGACTTTTGGCGGCAATTTAATTGAATTCACCGGCTAAAAAATGGACGCTAAAAGAGCATAATTAGCTATTAGGAATTGGATTTAGCAGCCAAAATAATTGCCGCAAACAATTGCTGCAAAAAATATCGATTATTAGCGGCAAAAAAGACTAGCCTTTACCAACGTTTCTGAGAATGGTCGCTAAGGCCTTTACCGACCCCGACATCGCCGGTTAAAAGCCAATGACCGGTAATGGATATAGCGACAATTTTTATTGCCACTAAAACCATTTTTTATTGCCACTAAAGCTCATTTTTCTAGAACCCCTGGAATTTCATCCTTTTTCTTGAAGATCCATTTGCAACAAAAAATTCTCTTTCTTGATGACGGCTTCATAAGAGACCAAGTTTCATTCTTGTGGAGAGATTTTATTTATTCATTCACTGCAATCAACCACTTGGTTGAATCAGCACCAGAAACTGCTTCTGAATATTTTGATTTTCTAATTTCTTAAGTTTCTTGTGCAACTGAAAAAGCAAATGCAACATAATCTTCATACCTTCCTGGTCATTGAATTTGTCTTCTTGGTATGTTTATGGCTATGGAATACTCATTTGGTTCAACGTCTGGCTCAACTTCTGGAGCTTCGACTTCTGGCTCAACTTCTGGAGTTTTAATTGTATTTTGTTCAACAATTGATAAACTTGGCTTAGAGGAAATGCCAAGTTCAACCTCCACATGCTCATGTATATCCTGTTTTTTATCCTTGTTATAAGAACCAAAAGACTTTTTTCTGGGATGCAAATAGATAATCTGTCAAAATTTACATCTCTACTAATTATAAATTTTGGCAATTTGGGATCAAGATACTAGAGTCTGTATCCTTTCACCCCCAGATGTATATCTAAAGAAAAATACACATTTTAGCCCTTGACTCTAATTTTCCGTCATTCACATACATGTACGCAGGACAATAAAAAAATTTAGATCAGAATAATTAGCAGGAGTACCTGACCACATTTCCTCTGGAGTCTTAAAGTTCAAAGGTGCATAAGGATCACATTTGGCAATATATCAAGTTGTAGCGATAGCGTCTGCCCAAAAGGCGTTTGTCAACCCAACATTTAAAATTATGCAACGAGCTCTTTCCAAAAGAGTTATATTCATCTTTTCTGCAACACCATTTTGCTGAGAGATCATTTTCACAGTGCGATGTCTAGAAATCCCTTCATTTTTACAAATTTCGTTGAACTCGTCATTAAAAATTCCAAGATGAAGCAATTGTTGCAGCTCCTGCACCGATTGATTTTGCACCTTCTAACATTTAAATCTCGAATTCTCACGCTTTCTTCATCATCGTCAGGATCTCTTCGAGAACACTCGTCTCGTCGATTCTTCTCATCGATCTATTCTAAGCCGCTTGACTTGTTTTTCATGTTTGTTTCTCGATCAAAACTTTCCATTGTTTGAAAGTTAAGAAATTTTTATTTTTATTTTTCAGGAGATAAACCCAAACTTTTCTTGAATAACCATCAATGAAAGTTAGCATATACATGACACCACATTTTGACATGGCACGAGAGGGAACCCAAAGATCTGAATGAATGTAATCCAAAGTATCTTTTATTCGATGAATTGCAGGAGATTTGAAGCTAACCCTTTTCTGCTTTCCGAATACACAGTGTTCACAAAACTTCATATTTCTGGTACTTCATCCATATATGAGACCTTTTTTGCTGAGAATGGAAAGACATTTCTCACTCATACGCCCCAATCACATATGCCACAATTTGGTAATGTCGGAATCAAATTAATTTGATGTGGAAACTGCATAGCACCCGTAATATTGGATCATAATAAAGTGTACAACGTACCAGATATGCGTGCTTTCATGATCACAAGAGCACATAGAGAGATTTTCAGAACTCCACCTTCACCTGTGTATTTGCACCCAAGAGAATCTAGAGTGTCCAATGAGATGAGATTTTTCTTTAAGTCAGAAACATATCTAACATCAGTGAGAGTTCTCACCACATCATCGTGTATTCTGATTTGGATTGAACCTTTACCAATAACATTGCATGGAGCATTGTTGCCCATCAAGACAACTCCACCTCCAACATATTCGTATGTGGTAAACAAATCCCTATTGGGACACATATGATAAGAACAATCTGAATCTAAAATCCACTCATCATTAGATTAAAAGTTATTATTAGTAGATAAAAATATTGTTCCCTCGGTCTCATCAGCAGCTACACTTGCTTCAGTGATGTTAGTATTTTGGTGCTCATTTTTTCTTTCCTTATGCTTTTATTTGTTTTTCAACTTATAGCATTCAAAAATAATATGACCTTTCTTATGACAATATTTGCACACAATGTTTATGTATCTAGACTTTGATCTTGATTTAAACATTTCACTACTTGATTCTTTTTTATCATATCTACCTCTTACAAACAGCCTTCCCATTTGGTCAAACTAGTTTTTCAGTAATATCTCTATCTATATGTTCTTTTCATTTTAAGATAGATTTAATCCTTTTCATAAAGCATAATATCTCTTATATGTTTAAATGAGTGGGGTAAAGAGATAAGAAATAACACAACTTGATCCTCATCTTTAACTTCAGCATCTATATTACTTAAATCCATAAAAATGGAATCAAATGGATCGAGATGTGAGAGTATAGAAGTACCTTCAACCATACCAAAAGTGTAAAACTTTAGGTAAAGTGTATTTTCTATTGTTCTCTTCATATACATGGTTTTTAATTTGTCTCACGTGCCCTTGGTTGTGGTTTCTGCAGATACTTCACGTAAAACCTCATTTGAGAGATTTAAAACATTACATGATTTTGCCTTTTTGTCTAATGACGACAAACTCTGAGTCCGTCATACTTTTTGGTTTCTTCTCATTTTCTCCAACGCCATATCTAAGCCATCCTGAATTAGGATAACTTCCATCTTTAATTGTCACATCCCGAAATTTGCACTTCGGTCAAATTTCTCAACGTAAGTCTTTGTTATAGTCATCTTTGGCTACTAAAATAACCCGGTTAGATCTGGTCTGATACCAATTTGTTAGGATCGAGAATTCGGGTATTGCGGAATTTAGAGAAAAATATTATAATGATAATAACAAAGACAATTGTAAGTTGATAATAATGACAAGTAAAAAAATAATTGGGGCACAAATTTAACGTGGGTCGGTCAGTATGACTTACGTCCACAAGCGGAGGGGAGAAATTTCACTATATAAATAATAGTGCAATAGAGAGTACAAAATTAGAGTAAATACTCTAATTACCCAAAAAATATCCCAAGAAAATAACCTCACGAGATCACTCCAAAAGAAGAGTTCATACAAGTGTTTCCAACACCTAACTCTCTTACAAAATACTCTAAATAAAAGGAAGAAGAGAAGAAAAGAAAGACAAGAGATAATAGACTCTTGAATTTTGGTGTGTTTGAACTTTGAATTGGAGAGGAATGCCCTCCTTTTATAGGCCAAAATTGGACTCTTAGTTGTGGAAAAAGAAATTGAGAAATGATAAAATAATTTATCATCCGCCACATAAAAGTAAAAATTTGAATCCAAGCATGATACTTTGTCTTCGAAATTGCTATAACAAAATAAGATGATAAGTTATGCCCATATGAAGGGGATCCCACAACGTAAAAAAAGAAGTAAAGGCCACATTACATCTCATGAACATGGGGTTTAAGCCATTTCTTGACACATTTATCATTGTATTCATAGATGACATAGTGGTGTATTAAAGTGAGGAAGAGTATGTAGAACACCTCATAACAACGTTAGAAATATTGAGAGAGGTAATCAATATATATAATAAAGCTAGGAATAATTAATTCTACGTGACATCTCGGCCTCCATTGACATTTATCTTTTTTCTCAATTTTTTAACTTTTTCTTCTTCATTTCTCTATTTTATAAAATAAAATATTAAAAAATTTATCTCTACACATAATAAAGACTCACTCACCATTTAATAACATTATATTTTCCATCAATTCTATGGCCTAGACCACCATTTATCCTTTTTTTTTATCATTTTATTATTATTATTGTCTCATTTTAAATATTTGTGCTTGGTTAAAAAAACCTAATAGTCATGTCTGTCTCTTAGTTAAAGAATTGTGAAGGAAATTTACAATTACACTGCTAATGGTTGATAGATTAATTGATAAGAATCTATATCTATATATAATATAAAACTAGAAGTGAGGTGACACCATAATTATCTTTTTTCTCCATTTTTGGGTCTCTTCCCTATTTTTCTTATTTATATGCTAAGTTAAAAGAAACTCAAAAATGAATCATTTAACTCTTTTAGTCATCTCTAATGCCATGAGTATTATACGCAATAATTACCATTTACTTACCAATTATCTCAAGCAATAACGTTGCACGAACCTATACATTATTATCCACTCACCCATTTCTTAATCACTTAAGAAAAGAACAGGCTAATTGATTAAGAAATGCTTAGACCCTTAAAAGATATAAGAAATTAATAATTGATCAAGACCGGTGGTGGTGTCTATCGAAATTCAGAATTTCTTGAGTTTGGCCGGTTATTATAGGAGGTTTGTAGAGAGATTCACCATGTTGGCAACAACACTGACAAAGTTAACTCAGAAGAAAATTAAATTTCAGTGGTCCGACACTTATGTGCAAACTTTTCGAGAGTGGAAGAAACGGTTCACCATTACATCAGTGCTAGCCTTGCCGGACGGGTTCAGGTGGTGTTACGGTGTACTGTGACGCCTTTAAAGTTGGATTTGGGCGTATCCTAAATCCTAATGTAGAATGTAAAAGTCATTAAAGAATTATTCCACACACAATCTAAAATTATATAGTAGTAAGTTAAATTGCATTGAGAGTGAAAAGATATTACTCCCTCGGAATAAAAAAAAAGAGTGTTCACTCAGCCATTTTCACACATCTTAAAGAAATACTAACTCTTAGACAAAAATAGGCAATTTGACTAAAATTCACCTAATTAAATAGGTATTATGATTTGGTCACCTAATACTTATTGCAAATTTGAAAAAGTAAGGCTAATTCTTTCTTGCGTTGCTTTGGTAAGTGAACACTCTTTTTTATCCAAAAAATAAAGGCTAAGTGGACACTCGTTTTTATCATGAGGGAGTATATTATTAGTGTATATAACTTTCTAGAACTTCCTAAAAGACCACACGACCCAAAAGTTGTCTGTGATATACATATAAAGTATATCACAGTTTGAAGAATATTTTATACCATAATTTTGTAATTAATAGCATTGTATTCTTACCATAATTGTAGGATTCTTGTACAAATAAAATATGATTTTGAGAGTAGAATAAGAATATGATTTTTCTATTATGAAAATTGTAAATTGTATATATACTCTTTCATTAATGAAAATGTCACGACCCAAATCAGAGGGCCGCGATGAGCACCCGGACCCAACCCACCGGGCACCCCTGACCATACAACTTATACTTAACTATATATATATACATCAAGGCCGATAAGACCATGTATGACAAACCACATGACACTTATCTACAAGCCTCTAAGAGTATAACGTATCACAATCAGACTGCAACTCTGAAATAAGTGAGTGCTCCCACACAGCTGAACCAGCAATCTCCTAGCACAATCTATCACCCTCTTAGTATGAACTCACGGCATAAAACGCAAAGATCCCCACAGGGAACGCCAAGACGATCTGATGATCGAGTATGTTAGGCATAACGAATAACATAACATAGATGTATCACAATCTGAAACAGAAACAGCTGACCAACAGTAATTGCCTCTAGGGGCCCTAGTATATATGTCCAAATATTATGCAATACCAATGCAGTATACCGATGGCCACACAAGCGTATTTCTTTTCATAACAGCATTTGTAGGCATAATATACATAAATGTCATGCATGATGCAAATATGGTATATTATCTATTTCCCATAACCGCCACACATGTTTTCGGTTATATTGGAATCCTACTTTTCGATAATCGCCACACAGGCTTTCGGTAGTATCGGAATCCTATTTTCCATGACCGCCACACAGGGTTTCGGTCAAATCATAACCGCCACACAGGCTTTTGGTTATATCATATAAGTCATGTTGGCTTCAATGTTGGCCTCTTAGGGCTCTACTGTGATAATTTATACCAGCTGCAGGTGGTGTGCGTATATAACACCTTTTCCCCCTTTTCTCCCATTCCCCTACATGTATATAATATTTACCATATAGTAATGTGCGTAGCACAAATGATCCAGGGTAATATGTGAATGCAATGCAAATGAAATGCATGAATGGTAACACCATATTCCAACCTCAACAGATGACATATTACCTTTGTACCTTTGATGACACTGAATATCATTATCTTTTTCATATGTCTCATTAAGGACTTAGAAATAAGTTAGACATGTTTTCAGCATAGAATCAATAACATGAAAACCCTTAACTACTAAGAGTAGAGTACACTATGGAATAACATGACGATTACGTTTGTCCACAGAATTATGCAAAAGAAATGAATGAATTGCCTTCACATACCTTGTTGTCGAATTAATCTAAGTTCTGTGGATCCTTGTAAGCTCTAGGAATTATTATCCATACCCTAAATATGCTTTAAACCACAATCGAATCAATATACTAATAACGTACTTCACTGAGACATTCTAACGCATGCCCAATACACATAGAGTCTATGTTCCTTCTATATGAAAACCTATCCATGTAGTAGCACAATTACCCCTTTCTAACATTCTTCCTTACTGCCACAACATCCTAATAATTCACCAATTTCACATACAACCTTCAATTCTACTCGGACAGTCCCGAACAAACCCAACCCGCACTTCAGTATTTTCGATAACCACCTTAGAAACTAGTGGCAAGAATCAGACTTAATAACTGGTATAAAACTTAGGAATAATAAGGATTACCTCTATTAGAAGGTGCGGCGAGGGTCGTCGAACAACCCCTCACCCAATCTGATTCCGATAAGCATAAATAGGGCTAAAAAAATCATTTTTCCAGAACTCCACCGAAGCTCCAGGTCTCGGCTCGATTTTTCTGTGGTAAAGCTTGGTTAAGGTCTCAATTTCTACTGGAGTTGAAGTACAAAATATCGTAAATTTCCCCCTCTTTGGTTGAACGAAAGTTTATGGATAATCGCCAATTTTGTTCAAGAATTCTAGAGGTTTATTAATGGAGAACTTACCCCTGCTTGCAGTGTAACAATCTCTTCTCCCCAGAGAAATTTCTTTACAGAAAGATGAGAGCTTAAAGGGATGAAGTTTTATTAAAAAGGAGAAGATAGCATGTCTGAAGATAATGTGAAGTTGCCACACTTGATTATAAAAGCCTAGTCATTTAGACTATTTGTTACAAGGCTACACGCAATCCTACTTTAAGTTGCCCCCAATTATAAATAATTAATCCCACAACTTAATTAATTATACACACAATTAATTTTCGATCCCACCTTATTTAAATTTCGACGACTTGTAAAATCCCCTTTTACTTAATGTCATAATTCTTATAATATGACTCTAGTCCGTATCCTCGTTGGGGATATAAAATTATTTTTAATCTCTGTCGTCACATTCGTTAAATCCAAAAATTATTTCAGGATCTCATCCTTTTATATACTAATTTTCGTATTAGCATATGCAAGTACAATATAAATTCCCCGGGATTCAGGACTAGCCTATGATTATGTGCTCAAATCATTATTCAGAAATACAAGGTGTTTCTCCCCCTTAGAAACATTCATCCTCGAATGTTGGGGTGACATATCTAGCTCCTGTCACAATAAGCATAACTTTAAACCAACTCTAGCAATTAAAGTGGCTATATACTCATAGTATCTAATTACTCAAAATATTTGCAATACTAGGGGGTCTACCGTATTATTATCACTCCTACTCATCACAATAAAGAATAAGACACTCACGTGTATCCTTCATATTCAAACAACAGGCATACTTAGTTCAATGTTCTATGTGTAACATATTTCTTAAAATAGTGGAAAGAAAGAAAGAAAAAATTTCAGATGGGCAAAATGTTGTGCAACTAACAAGGACTGATTCAGTATAATAACAGTCGTTTTTGCTTCCCATAAGATGTGTAACCACTAATCTAATTCATATGCATTTTTATTAGGCATCTCAGAGGTCAAAATCAGCCTTTATGGGACCGGATATAGACAGAGGTAAGCTAATGTAATAGAACACATATGCACAGTATATCATTAACAGTCTGATTTTTAATTTGAACAGAAAACTGGGGAAACAAGAATGCACTTTGGCTCAAAAATTTACTTAAGCAGTTAGTATTTCAGAACTTGTAGAGCATATTATGGAGGTGGTGTTGAACTTAGAATTACCACTAGGGTCATACAAAGGACTTATTGTGCAGGTATTACAGAAGACGGAAACATCATACAGACTATTGAAAAAATCCTCAAAGTATAACAGCAGCAGTACCCTCCTGCTATTCCAGGAGAACCAGATAACCAACTACCAGAATTCAATTAAGGGGACTATCTAGATGTAAATAATAGGTTGATACATGATACCCAATGCTTAAAATTCAACACACACCACTTCCTGGGGACACAACACACAAGAAAGTTGTTATACCCCGTAGTTCCAGGGTATATATGTGAGGATGTACGTACAAGAATACGACAGAAATTTTGGAAAGAAAGGAAGATGTGATATTTCGACGGAAAAGTTTTCGGGTTTTGTGAAGGAAAAAGGTTTGTTGATGGGAATTGGATTCCCAGATTTGGTATTTGGACTTCTTGAATTATATTAGAATTATGGAATTTTATTTCCGGAATTGGTCACGTGGGGCCCACGGGAGAAATTTACGGTTTTGTGGGGCCCACTTTGTTTTCGAGATTTTTGCCTTTATGGATATTTTCGGAAGATGAAATATTTTGGGCAGTAGGAGGCGACACGTGTCACCCCCCTAGGTGGCCTCATGGCCGAAATTTGCTAACAAGTGGCAAGACAAGTGGCCTTGTCTTGCTAGATATTTTGTGTGGACAAGTGGCCAAGTCTTGCTAGATATTTTGTGTGGACAAGTGGCTTGTGGGACCCACACACACTTGTCCCCAATCTCAACCACACACTTGCCTTCATCCTAGCCCTCGTTGTCCTATATACGCACCCTTTAGTTGATGAAAACTTCCACACTTAACCATTTCAAGACAAGAAATTCCCTCCCTTCTCCCTTGACCTTGCTCTCGTTTTTGAGCCCATTTCTTGACCTAAATTTGTCCAACAATTCTTAAACTCTCAAGTGTTCTTCCCTAAGGTGTTAGGAAGATTGTGTACCAAGAGTTGGAAAAGATTTCACACCCCTAACCTATTGTTCATGCCTTGGCCGAAACTTACTAGTTGGAAACCCTAAGTGTTCTTCACTTTTTGGAGTTGGTTCTTGAAGAGAAGTTGGTTAGGAGCTTCTATGGGTTGCTTGTAGCGGATTGGAACGTAAAGATTTGGAGCTAAGACTTTCTTGGAGCGACATTAAGTTCTTGGATAATTTTGGGCTATTTGAGGTAGTAAACCTTAACCTCTTTGTGAATTGGTCATTATACATATATTATAAGTATATTATGGAGTATATAATATATGGAGTAAAGTTTGGTAGAGTTGGATCTTGTTAACTTGTTAAAAGAAAGGATTGGCCGTTTGCCATTAAAATGGTAAAAACGTATCTTACTTGTGAAGAAGTAATTAACAAAGTAACTATAACTTATATTAAGATGGAATATAAGTTGGATGACTAATGAAGTAATTGGATAAGTAAAATGGACAAAGTTGGCCAAGGACCCCAACTTAAGGACTGTATTTACTTTGGACTGTATTTACTTTGGACAATATTTACTTTGGACTGTATTTACTTTGGACTGTATTTACATTTCTGTTAAGGGGAAGATTGTTCAATCGCGTTCCGATTGTGCGTGTGATCCTTTTAATTATTGTATTGTTACGAAGGCGTGATAGTAAACCGCGTTACCGGTTGGGCGCGTAATCCCCTTCTTTTACTTGTTGTTATTATGGAGGCGTGATAGTAAACCGCGTTACCGTTTGGGCGTGTAATCCCCTTCTTTATGTTGTTTAATTATTACGCCTTATATATATATATATATATGGTATATATATTACGGTTATTCGGGCCTTGGAGAAAGATGGAAAAGTGAGTAAAAACGGGGGAAGTGCTGCCGAATTTTCCGTAGAATTAGAGGGCTTTTTATTGGTATAAGTCTTCAATGGTGAGAAAGGTTTGATAAAAGTACTATGACCGTTTTAGGAGTGGAGTACTACGTGTGGCGTGATCTACTTGGCTTAAGGAGTAGCCGACGGGTTGAAGTACTTGGAGCGTTTTGCTATTCGTCGATAATCGTCGCGAGGTATGTGAACCTCTTCCTATCTTTTCTAGCATGATTGTTGTGAACTATGTAGTACGGTAGACGCATACGTGCTAAGTGATTTGGTTGGTTTAAAACATAGGGTGTTATAATAGCTTTATGGGAAGTTAGTTATAACGACTTTATGTAGGTAAAAGAATGGTTTATTGATTGTAGAAAGTTAAGAGACTTGATCTTGAAAGATAAGAGACTTGACTTATACACGACTTGATTTTGAAAGTTAAGAGACTTGATCTTGAAAGATAAGAGACTTGACTTATACACGACTTGATTTTGAAAGTTAAGAGACTTGATCTTGAAAGATAAGAGACTTGACTTAGTTTGACTTGTTATGAATTTTGTTAAAATGTTGTAAAAACCTCATTCGCGAGTAATGAGTAGTTGGTTTTAAAAGAATAATGTTTTACTGATTTCGGAAATGAGATTAAGTATCGAACAAACCATCATAGCGTTAATAAAGGAAATGTATTGACTAATTGTTATTAAAACCAAGAGAAACCTCCATCTGCATAGAAGCTAAGATGAGACAAAATGATATTACATTTCTAGATCATGGTTGCTTTTATAAGATTGTAATAGACAAGAACAACCTACTCACACATAAGGCATATGTTTCTCAAATTTGTTTTAAAGGAGAATTATATTCTTAAGTGATTAAAACTATGAACTACGAAACCTTTCGAAAATGAGAAACTTGAGCATTTGAAATTAGGCAAACTTGAACGTTTGGAAAATAATGTGTTACTTGATTTTACAAGGGAAGTGTTTTGGTTTACTTAAAAGATAGTCACTCTATTTTATACTACGAACATTGTGTGACTTTTGTGAAAGAAACGTATCTTTTTAAAAGAGTTAATGTATGTAATACTTTAGGGTCAGAACCGGGATTTTGGCATAAAATGATAGTACCTTAAGTTGTGTGTAACTTTCCTATGTTTGCGTGTGATAGCCTTGTTGTGCAAGTACTGTATTTTACTCGACTACCGGTTCATGGGATGAACCGGGAATGTATTTCACTCGACTACCGCGTTCATGGGATGAACCGGGAATGTATTTCACTCGACTACCGCGTTCATGGGATGAACCGGGAATGTATTTCACTCGACTACCGCGTTCATGGGATGAACCGGGAATGTATTTCACTCGACTACCGCGTCCACGGGATGGACCGGGAATGTATTCCATCCGACTACCGAGTTCATGAGATGAACCGGGAATGTATTCCACACGCTTTACATCGGGTCCATGATGGGCCGAGACATGTTATATGTATCACATGGTTTGTACCTAGATCGCCACGGTGAGGAAGGAGTTCCACGCGTGAGGATGACTTTGAGGCGTGAGTCACGACTTGACATGACCGCTTATGTTATGAAATGTAGTTTGTTATCATACATGTCTCTGCTTTATATGATCGTTATGATTTCATTTATGATTTTTCGCCACATACTTGGTACTGTTATCGACCTCCTTCGGGGGGCTGCGTTCATGCCGCAGGTAGAGGTACATCGGTTGAGGATCCTCGCTCATAGGATCACAGTTCAGCGTGTTGGGAAGCCCCGTTTCTTCGGAGGCTTATCTTTTGGTATGTTACCCTGAGTCTGTAGGTTCTTGTACATTCAGGGGTATGGCGGGGCCCTGTCCCGTCATAGTTGTTGTCACTTCTTAGAGGTCTGTAGTACTGTTGTGGGCAGAGTTTGTAAAAAGGATAACTGTTCGGGTTTTTATGTATATATACAGAAGGCAACTGTTTTGGTTGGCCTGTTTATTTATCATGTCTCTTGTTTCATGTTTATGTTTTTATTTCCGCTGATTTTCTCTGATGTTGTATCACGAGGGTGCCCGGGGTAAGGCACCAGTCACGGGCCCCGGTTCGGGTCGTGACAAAAGTGGTATCAGAGCAGTTAGTCCTCGGAAAGTGTCTACAGACCGTGTCTAGTAGAGTCTTGATTATCGATGTGTTGTGCACCACATCTATAATCAGGAGGCTGCAGGACATTTAGGATTGGTTTCTATTCTTCTCACTCTGAGATCGTGCCTTAGAGCTGTGTTATAAGTTGGACTCCCTCGGACGTATTCGTTTGTACCAGTTATGCCTCTGCGAAAGGCAGCCTGAGCCCTGATGGGCAAGACAGCAGAGGGAGCTACGAGTAGAACACAGAAGGTTACGAGGGCACAGGCCTGGTCATTACCTGAGATAGTACTTCAGACGACGAGTTTTATGACGCCGCTAGCCCCAGCAGAGTTTAGAGCGGCAACAGTTTCTACGGAGGCCACGATACCTGAGCCTCCAGATCCACGGCCAGGAGCTGAATGATCCTCAGGGTGTCATGCTAGTTTGGGAGATTGTTATGCTTGGCGCCAGCGAGACCATTTGTGAGAGTTTGTCCGACAGAGGTAGCACGATGTAGAGACTCAGCCTTCGGGATCGGTGGCTGGTTCATCGCCTTATATAGCTAGGCGCCCTGCAGGGCAGGATTATGGTTAGAACGACAAGGGGAAAGTGAGGCAGTAGTGGCAGAGATATCTTTAGCCTTTAAGAGACTTGGTTATGTTGTTATGGTGGGTACGTGTGAAGTGCTATACAGATAGCATTGTGTTAAGTATAACTTAGAGAACATGACTAGTTGAAGAGGTAAGTTTGGGGTCATGGAAGGTGTGAACCTTAGAATATTATAAGTGGAGACCTTAGATGCGAGGCCGTCTTGAGTAAAAGATTTGTTTACGATTGACCTTTGTCGGAGTGCATAGTATACGAGGGGTAAAAATTGTGTGATAAGTCCCCGAGTGGTGTGAATTATATAAGGATAGTTATGATAAGAAGACCACTAGGTTTGCGTAACTTGATTAGTGAGATTGTTCCGGATCGGGGAACAAGAGTTTGGCGCGGCAAATGGGTCGGGTTGAGGCAAGGTTGCATGTCAACCCGCAGCCCGGTTTGGGGTCAGTTCGAGGTGGTCCCGCCAGGTGGTAGGGTCACGAGGGTGCTAGGCCCAGGTTTAGGTAACCATCGTACGGGTTCGTGGATGCGTTCGACCAGAATCGGATCGTGAGGGCCGGGGATGGCCTTTGTGGGAATTGAAACTAATGAGATGACCAAGTTTGGAGGTAGTGACTCCAAGGTTTTGGAAATTGAAGCGATGGTAGGCGTGGTGCATTATCTTGGAAAGAGTTCGGGTGTTCGAGAAGTGTACGACAAGTAAGGAAAGAAGTGAACGTGTGCTAAGAGATGGAAGTGATCATGTTTGTGAAGTAAAGGTGCGAAGGAAGTATCCTTTGGACCAGAAGCGAGAGTTGGTGTTGTTTTTACATCGTCGAGGTGATTCCTCGTTGGCTTGGATTTGAGTTTTGCGCACATGTTATATTCTGGCCATTGTGGCGGATCGGTTTGTAAGTATAGTAGTGGAGACTATACCGACGCAAGTACGTTTGGAGACTTAGAAGGAACATTCGGGACGAATGTTTCTAAGGGGGGAAGAATGTTATACCCCGTAGTTCCAGGGTATATATGTGAGGATGTACGTACAAGAATACGACAGAAATTTTGGAAAGAAAGGAAGATGTGATTTTTCGACGGAAAAGTTTTCGGGTTTTGTGAAGGAAAAAGGTTTGTTTATTGGAATTGGATTACAAGATTTGGTATTTGTAATTCTTGAATTATATTAGAATTATGGAATTTTATTTAATTGGTCACGTGGGCCCACGGGAGAAATTTACGCTTTTGTGGGGCCCACTTTGTTTTAGATTTTTGCCTTTATGGATATTTTCTAAGATGAAATATTTTGGGCAGTAGGAGGGCGACACGTGTCACCCCCCTAGGTGGCCTCATGGCCGAAATTTGCTAACAAGTGGCAAGACAAGTGGCCTTGTCTTGCTAGATATTTTGTGTGGACAAGTGGCCAAGTCTTGCTAGATATTTTGTGTGGACAAGTGGCTTGTGGGACCCACACACACTTGTCCCCAATCTCAACCACACACTTGCCTTCATCCTAGCCCTAGTTTGTCCTATATACGCACTTTAGTTGATGAAAACTTCCACACTTAACCATTTCAAGACAAGAAATTCCCTCCTTCTCCCTTGACCTTGCTCTCGTTTTGAGCCCATTTCTTGACCTAAATTTGTCCAACAATTCTTAAACTCTCAAGTGTTCTTCCCTAAGGTGTTAGGAAGATTGTGTACCAAGAGTTGGAAAAGATTTCACACCCCTAACCTATTGTTCATGCCTTGGCCGAAACTTACTAGTTGGAAACCCTAAGTGTTCTTCACTTTTTGGAGTTGGTTCTTGAAGAGAAGTTGGTTAGGAGCTTCATGGGTTGCTTGTAGCGGATTGGAACGTAAAGATTTGGAGCTAAGACTTTCTTGGAGCGACATTAAGTTCTTGGATAATTTTGGGCTATTTGAGGTAGTAAACCTTAACCTCTTTGTGAATTGGTCATTATACATATATTATAAGTATATTATGGAGTATATAATATATGGAGTAAAGTTTGGTAGAGTTGGATCTTGTTAACTTGTTAAAAGAAAGGATTGGCCGTTTGCCATTAAAATGGTAAAAACGTATCTTACTTGTGGAAGTAATTAACAAAGTAACTATAACTTATATTAAGATGGAATATAAGTTGGATGACTAATGAAGTAATTGGATAAGTAAAATGGACAAAGTCGCCAAGGACCCCAACTTAAGGATCAGATTTACTTTGACCGTATTTACTTTGGACAATATTTACTTTGACCGTATTTACTTTGGATCGTATTTACATTTACATTAAGGGGAAGATTGTTCAATCGCGTCCGTTTGGCGTGTGATCCCTTTAATTATTGTATTGTTATGAAGGTGTGATAGTAAACCGCGTTACCGTTTGGGCGCGTAATCCTTCTTTTACTTGTTGTTATTATGAGGCGTGATAGTAAACCGTGTTACCGTTTGCGTGTAATCCCTTCTTTATGTTGTTTAATTATTACGCCTTTATATATATATATATGGTATATATATTACGGTTATTCGCCTTGGAGAAAGATGGAAAAGTGAGTAAAACGGGAAGTCTTCGAATTTTCCGTAGAATTAGAGGGCTTTTATTGGTATAAGTCTTCAATGGTGAGAAAGGTTTGATAAAAGTACTATGACCGTTTTAGAGTGAGTACTACGTGTGGCGTGATCTACTTGGCTTAAGGAGTAGCCGACGGGTCAAGTACTTGAGCGTTTTGCTATTCGTCGATAATCGTCGCGAGGTATGTGAACCTCTTCCTATCTTTTCTAGCATGATTGTTGTGAACTATGTAGTACGGTAGACGCATACGTGCTAAGTGATTTGGTTGGTTTAAAACATAGGGTGTTATAATAGCTTTATGGGAAGTTAGTTATAACGACTTTATGTAGGTAAAAGAATGGTTTATTGATTGTAGAAAGTTAAGAGACTTGATCTTGAAAGATAAGAGACTTGACTTATACACGACTTGATTTTGAAAGTTAAGAGACTTGATCTTGAAAGATAAGAGACTTGACTTATACACGACTTGATTTTGAAAGTTAAGAGACTTGATCTTGAAAGATAAGAGACTTGACTTAGTTTGACTTGTTATGAATTTTGTTAAAATGTTGTAAAAACCTCATTCATGAGTAATGAGTAGTTGGTTTTAAAAGAATAATGTTTTACCGATTTGGAAATGAGATTAAGTATCGAACAAACCATCGGCGTTAATAAAGGAAATGTATTGACTAATTGTTATTAAAACCAAGAGAAACCTCCATCTGCATGAAGCTAAGATGAGACAAAATGATATTACATTTCCTAGATCATGGTCGCTTTTATAAGATTGTAATAGACAAGAACAACCTACTCACACATAAGGCATATGTTTCTCAAATTTGTTTTAAAGGAGAATTATATTCTTAAGTGATTAAAACTATGAACTACTAAACCTTTCAAAATGAGAAACTTGAGCATTTGAAATTAGGCAAACTTGACGTTTGGAAAATAATGTGTTACTTGATTTTACAAGGAAGTGTTTTGGTTTACTTAAAAGATAGTCACTCTATTTTATACTACGAACATTGTGTGACTTTTGTGAAAGAAACGTATCTTTTAAAAGAGTTAATGTATGTAATACTTTAGGTCGAACCGGATTTTGGCATAAAATGATAGTACCTTAAGTTGTGTGTAACTTTCCTATGTTTGCGTGTGATAGCCTTGTTGTGCAAATCGTATTTTACTCGACTACGGTTCACGAGATGAACCGAATGTATTTCACCCGACTACCGCGTCATGGATGAACCGGAATGTATTTCACTCGACTACCGCGTTCATGGGATGAACCGAATGTATTTCACTCGACTACCGCGTTCACGTGGATGAACCGAATGTATTTCACTCGACACGCGTCCACGGATGGACCGAATGTATTCCATCCGACTACCGAAGTTCATGAGATGAACCGGAATGTATTCCACACGCTTTCTACATCGGGTCCATGAGATGGGCCGAGACATGTTATATGTATCACATGGTTTGTACCTAGATCACGGCAGCTGGCGAAGAGTTCCACGGGCATGAGGGATGACTTTGAGGGCGTGAGTCCCTGACTTGACTGCTTTTATGTTATGAACTGTAGTTTGGTTATCATACATGTCTCTTGTTTTATATAGACTGTTATGATTTCATTTACAGTATTTTTCAGTTTCACATACTTGGTACCTGTTGTCTCGACCTCCTGGGCTGCGTTCACGCCGCAGTAGGTACATCGGCCATTGGATCCTCGCTCATAGGATCACGATCAGCGTGTTAGGAAGCCCGCTTTCTTGAGGCTTATCTTTTGGTATGTTACCACAGTGCAGTAGGTTCTTGTACATTCGTGGGTATGGCGGCCCCGTCCCGTCATAGTTGTTGTCACTTCTTAAGTGCAGTAATCTTTGTTGTGGGCAGAGTTTGTAAAAAGGATAACTGTTCGGGTTTTTATGTATATATACAGAAGGCAACTGTTTTGGTTGGCCTGTTTATTTATCATGTCTCTTGTTTCATGTTTATGTTTTTATTTCCGCTGATTTTCTCTGATGTTGTATCACGAGGGTGCCCGGGGTAAGGCACCAGTCACGGGCCCCGGTTCGGGTCGTGACAAAAGTATTTAAACCAAGACAAAATAAAACTGCATGACAAGACACTCAATCTAAACATCATGTTGTCCTAGATATATCACTCTGCCCTGTTCTTATTTGAATCTAGTTTAACATGTCTGATATAATCAAAGAGAATACTTAAAGTAGCCTAAGGGTCATGTATCTTTATTAATATTACATCCAAAGGATTCAAATCACACCCTAGTTAGCCAAATATCATTTCATATGCTCTTGAGTAGTTATTCAAACTTAGTCAAGTCACACTTCACTTGAAACATGCATAGAAGTCAATATTTGGATCCCTACATAACTCAGAAACCTCATACATGACTTAATCAAATGATGTGTTAATGACTAAGGTACCACAGTCTCTTAACTTCAAAATTGTCTTAAGAAATGTAACTTATTTCAACTTAAGATGCAGCAACTATTGACACCATAGAATAGCATATTAGCAACCCTTTTCAGTACAACATGGCAGTTCAACTAGGCTACATATGCAGCAAAATAATAATAATACATATCCACAATTTATCTGAAAGTCAGCAACAACCCTACCCAACTTACAGCAACTCAAGAAATGCAAATAGTAGCAAAGCAGCAGCCATAACTCAAAGTGCAATATTTTAAGAGCCACCCAAGTCTTAACGAAAGGCTACATGTAGCTAAGAGTGCACAACATGTTTGAAACCAAGACATTTGAGACTGAAAAAAGGCAGCAACATATGTTTGAAGTGTAGCAGGGATAGTAGTAGCAGTAATAAAACAGTAGCTAAACAGTACAACAAGTGACATCAAATACTAGCCATAATAACAATAATTGTGGTAGCTAAATGCCTTAACATACCAGTAATTATATAGTTCATCATGTCTTACTACCTTCAGATTCTAATTTCACATAAACTATGGGAAAACATCCCCTTTCAAATTCATTCTAAAACCTGAACTAACCTTAAATCTAGGTATGATGTTGTTCATGTATCTAAGTAGGTTTACTATAATCTGGCACATGTCTTATAAGCTAATTCTGGGAGTGAACATAAGAGGAATATGCCACTTATGGGCTAACCAGTTAGTGAAATCAAGTTGAAACCAATTAAACTAACATGATCCCTATTCTAGACTGTAGGCTTTACATGTCTTTTTTAGGACAAAATCAGATACCAACCATATAACATATCAAATAATACAGTGGAAGGACAGATAGATTAACTCAATTGCACCCAAAAATTTCTCATATAATGTTCCAAATTGATTTATCACAGGTCTTTGTATTCCCCATGCAAGATATCATAAACAACATCTAATCTATTGTAACTATGTTTGTTTAGTTAGTGACTTATAACCAATAACACACAACATCAAGCAATGGACAACTTCAAGTTATCTCAAATAACCATCTCTAGCCTATTGATAAATTTTAGTCATGCTGAAGTAGAAATAAAATCCTAGACATGCATAGGACTAGAAACATGTTATTAGGGTCAAATTAAAAGATTTTTCTCAAGCTATATTGACATGCATGGTAGCATTTTAGGGCATCCTAACCATCACAGGATTAAAGACAAGTACAGATTTCTGGCTTAACTTAAGACTAAAATGTGATAAGTCTTTTAACTATGTCCAGATCATAGAATAAGAACATATCACAACCATATGCAACACTGAGGTAAATATACACACATCAACACACAATAAATGCACATATGAGTGAAATAAAAATAACATTTAAAACATACCAATGGCTGCCTAACTTAAATTGTCAGTAGAATTCATGAGAGTGACATGAATGGTTTGTACAAATTCAACCTACTATCCCTTGTAGTTCAAACCCATCAGTATCCCAAACTACAAAGATGGTAAAACAGATATATATTCAGACCATATATGCTTGAACAACCTTAAGTTAACAATATTGAGGCATGAAATTAATTGACATTGTCTATGTACATGTCTGAAAATTAACACACCATGCTTTGTTTTAACTACATCTGTCAGTTTAAACTATCCCAACACCTCAATCAACATATATCCACACAGGTCAATTTTATCTAATTAAAAAACTCCCAAACTATCATATTAGCACTAATTCAAGTACAAATAGTCTGCATACTGATTAGGCAAAACACATTCTCTTCCTCCTCTATTCTTTTCTACTTCATAGGTTTAATTAAGCTCATTCACATTCAGTTTAGACCAACAGAATAAGGAAATGAAGTCTTATGTTAGCTGATACCTATATATATATTGACAGTATGGATGATTTTTTAAAAACAATTGTTAGCAAGCATGAAAATTGGACAAAAACAACATAACCAAACTCCTTAACTTATATGCTCAAATAGCAGGTATGGCAACAAATGACAAGATGATCATCTAAATGATTATGTACCAGTAGCAGTAATGCAATATCATAAAAAAAAATGAATAACAGGCATATTCAGACAAGCGATTCTACAATTTATATGACTTTATCAAACCATTAGATATCAAGTTCATACATCTTAGGCAAAGATGATCCTTCAGGTCTAAATTAACACATTATCCTACATGAAGACTTAGCAAGACTTGACATAATTACAGGAAAGTAAACAGATGACTATGAGATACAATACCTTTGAAAAACATGGTTCCGAGTACTTCTCTGCTCCCAAACTAGCTAAAGTTTCTTCCAAATCCCTACCTCATATTTTGCGTTGCTATTATGGCTAAGAACATGTTTCACCTTGCCCTTATTGTTTCTAACATCAAGAATCACATCTCTATTGTTCTTGAAATAGAAAACGTCCAATACGCGACGTAGGCCGAACTGTTAAAAGTTCATACGCGCTCGCATCAAGTCCTCCATCACATAATTCCCTCGGCTCCTACGAATACGGGGTTCCTAAACCTGAGGATGATCCCAAATTATGAACGACTCATGATGCTATCGTTCTTCAGTGGATTTATTCCACTATTTCTACCGACCTATTGCTAACGATTATCAAACCAGACGCTAAGACTATGGATAATTGGGATAGAATACGTGATATATTCCAAGATATTCAAAATTCTAGAGTTGTTACTTGAACAGGAATTCTCCCACGTCAACATGGAGGATTTTCTGAACATTTCAGCTTACTGTAAAAGGTTGAAAGAATTGGTGGACCAAGCCTGTTTCATGCTTACGCTCGAAGAAGTCGACTTGGCCAAAAAGGCAGATCCCGACGCTAGTCTCGTGGTTATAATGATGTCCTCCACTAATTCCAAAGGTTTTGTTGATAATTCGAGCCAAAATCGTGCTCACGATGACGGTAAGAATACTCGGAAAAATAATGGTAAAAACCGCGGGGGAAAACATTATGGTTACGACAATGAGCCAG
This sequence comes from Przewalskia tangutica, assembly GCA_029844215.1. Taxonomy (NCBI): domain Eukaryota; kingdom Viridiplantae; phylum Streptophyta; class Magnoliopsida; order Solanales; family Solanaceae; genus Przewalskia; species Przewalskia tangutica. Next base: position 12,720,309 of record CM056725.1, on the reverse strand, counting down.
TGGCGAGCAGCGGGCGTGCACAACAAGGTGGCGGCCGCAGCTCATCGTCCCAGCCATGGGTCTCCTGGCAATGGGGTTGGGCTAGTGGGCAGTGGCCCAACAACCCATATTTCTCGGGTCCTTCATACAATGTGTAGTGGGTCGGCTAGCCCTTCAGAACCAACCGTTCGCAACACCCAATGGTTTCCGACGCAGTGATGGGCCGGGGCAGTAAGTATGGGTGTTTGGGCCTCGGCCTCCGTAGGCCCACCATACAGTGGGCCCCATCCAAACCAACATTGAAGCCATAATGCACACACTTAGATTAAATCTCCCGGATACAAATTGGTACATGGACACTGGAGCTACTACTTACATGACGTCCGACCAAGATACCCTCTCGTCTTATTCTAATTTAAGCAATAGTCGTGGCATAATTATTGGTAATGGCAACTCAATTCCAATTTGTGGTTATGGTCATAAAACTTTATATCCTTCTCATCCACCTCTTGTCTTGAAAAACGTTGTCACGATCCAAACAGGAAGGCCGCGACAGGCGTCCAGATCTCACCCGCAATATTTCTCAAATCGCACCATCACCGTATAATCACAATAAGCACGGACTAAGACGAAAAGATTATAAAAGCTTTTGACTAGAAAATCGACTTATACATATATACATGCCCACGCCAAATGCCGATAAGGCCATATAAAACAACTATCCACATAACACTTGTCTACAAGCCTCTAAAGAGTATACGATATCAAAATATCATATCAAGACTAGACTGCAACTCTGGAACAATAGAGTGCTCCAACATCAGCTGAAGCAACAACCTACCAGCGTGAACCATCACTCTCTTTAACTGAATATGCGGGCATGAAACGCAACATCCCCCGACAAAAGGGATGTCAGTACGACTGATGTACTGAGTATGTTAGACATGAATAATAGCATAACAAAAATATAATAATCATTTAAACAGAAACAACTTACCAACAGTACATACCTCTGAGACCCCAATACATATGTCTAAATGGTATGCAATGCAAATACGGTATAATATTGGCCACATAAACATCTTCGTTTTCATAACAACCTCTGTGGGCATCAGGTTATATTGGTCACACAGACAACCTGATATCGGTCACACAGACATGCCACACAGGGTTTCAATATCAGCTCTTGGCATCGACTATTTCGGTTACACAGACATGCCATACATGCTTCAATATGAATGTATGCATGATGCAAATGCGATGTACTAATGTCCACACATAAATCCTACCCATAACCGCCACACATGAATTCGACTATATCATATAAGACATATAGGCTAGCCACACATGCTTCAACATTATCATATCGTCTTGGCCACACAAGCATCCATTTTGACCACACAGACTCGATATGTGGCCTCTTCGGACTCTTTTGTGATAATCTGTACCAGCTGCAGGTGGTGTGCGTATATAACGTCTTTCCCTCTTTTTCCATATCCCTTATATATATATATATAATATACAATAGTGTGCATAACATAAGTGGTCCAGAGTAATATATGAATACAATGCAAATGAAAATGCATGAATAGTAACACAATATTCCAATCTCAACGGGTGACATATTACCTTTGTATCTTTGATAACCTGTGAATATCATCATCTTTTCTATATGCCTCAATAAGAACTTAGAAACAATTTAGACATGCTTTTAGCATAGGAATCAATAATATGATTATTCTTAACTTCTAGGAGTACAATAAATTATGGAACAATACCACAGTTATATTCATAACATGGAACATGTCAAAAGGAAGAAATAATTTGCCTTAACATACCTCCATCGATTATCGATCCTCCAATCACAACAAAACCATCATCTCTTACAAGTTCCCTCTCTGGAAGTCTTGGATAACATTAATAAGGAAGTGAAACTGGTTTCTTTATTTGAACGAACTAAGGGACTGTTTTTCTCCTAGGATTTTCCAAACAAAGAGGAACAATTGTTAAGATGAGGTTGTGAAGTTGTTGAATCAAAATAGGGGCTGAAGTGAACATGTAAGAAGCAAAATGAGTTGTTGTTTATGTTACACCCCGTAATAACAGGGCTACTAATGGAGAACGTGATTAAGGATTTAAGATTTAAATTTTGGAAGGAAAGAATTATTACATTTTCTTAAGGAAAATTTCCGAAAAATTTGTGAAGGAAAAAGGTTTATATTTTGGAATTTGATTCTCAAATTTGGTATAAGGAATTATTATAATGTATTGAAGTTTTGGATTTTTAAGTCTCAGATTTGGTCATGTGGGGCCCACAAGAGATTTTACGATTCTGTGGGGCCCACGAGATTTTTTAGATATTTGGACCAAGTATGAAATTTATTTGTGAAGAAATATTTTTTGACCAATGGGAGGGCGACACGTGTCACCCCCTTTTGACTTTGACTTGGACTTGGCTAGATATTTTGAAGACAAGTGGACAAGTGGGTCCCACTCACACTTGTCCCTACTTTTGGCCTTACACCTGGCACAATCTCCTCCCTTGAGAAAATTATATACACAAGACAGGTCTTGCAAGACTTACACTTAGCCATTATTTCTCACAACATAAATATATATCTCCCTTCTCTCCATTTTCGGCCAAGGCAAGAACATGAAGAACAAATCCTTAATCTTCCAAGCTTAGGGTTGTTAATACATGATTAGGGTCCCTAACCAAGTGTTTAGCCAAGATAAACCACCTCTAACCACTAAAATCCCATTTGGGCGTGAGAAGGGTTGGAAACCCTAGGGTGTTCCGTCGACTTTTTGGTGTCGAAATACAAAGTGAAGTTGTGTATAAGCTCATAGGGGTCACATATATATGATTGGAACTTGAATAAGTGGAGCGAAATGAAAACTACGGACCATTGTAGCCCGAATTGTTTTGGACGTTATTTTGGGCAAAAACAAGGTAAATGTTCTTCTTCTTTTAAAGTAATTGGATATTACTTATTGTTAATATGTATAGATGAATGTGCTAAAAATAATGAAGATTAAAAATGGTTTGGACACTTTTGGGAGCCTAGGCCGAGAGTTAAGGTTTTTCCGGGTATTGGATTCGTTGATCATTTTTGGTTGTCAATTACACTTGTAGCATGTTGTATAATAAAGGGGATATTGTTGTTGATAGTTTATATAACTTATATAACATGTTGGAATGAGAATTGGATTATAAAGAATTAAGAAAAAGGGCTTTGGATTGTGGTAATGTTGTGGCCGAGAAACTGCCCTAATTATTAGGCGACGTCGTGTTGTTATATGGGTTGTTTTAGACGTGTTGTTATACTGGAAAATCAGCCACTATATTGCATGTTTAATGTAGTAAAATGGCTAATGAAAGTCCTAAGGAATAAGGGTGAAAAAGGCTTCATATTGTACCATTAAAGTTGATTAATTGTGGACTGTTTTTATGGACTGCTTTTATATAATTTTGGGGCAGAATGTTACACGTCAAGTTAGGCGTGTAATACCCTTTGGTTAACTGTTGGTTATGCCCTTAAATGTGGATTGTTGGTTGTTGAATTCGGGCTTGGAAAAAGTGGAAAATTACGTAGAAACCGGAGAAGTGCTGCCCAATTTTCCGTAGAATAAGAGGGTCATTATTTGGTATAAGTCTTACACTTGGAAGCTTGAAGTTGATAGAAGTGCTATTGTCATTTTAGGTTGAAGTACTACGTGTGGCATATTCTACTTGGCATGTGGAATAGCCAACAAGGTTGAAGTACATTGGGGCGTATTCTACTTGTTGTGTTGGTTATGTTATACCCCGTAGTTCTGGCCATACGTGTGAGAGCGTACGAAAGGGATTAAGACTTAAATTTTCGAAAGATAGGTTGACGGATTGTTTCGGTCGGGTTTTTGGTCAACTTTGGGGCGGGTTATGACCCGTTACATTGAGAGTTCCTAGGTGTTTCGAAGGCCTAGTGCGTAGTTCGTTGAGCCTAGCTTCCAACGCGACCAACCGTTCGTCGATAGGACATCGGAGTAGAAAGTTATGGGAGTTACAAGTTCGGTGCGTAGTCGGACAGAAATGTGTTTCGGTCAGGAGCCACAGGGCCGCGGAACCGGGTGAAGGGCCGCGACGCCAGTTGATCTGAGGGTTCGCTGAAGTTTCAGCGCCGCGGCGCCGGGAAGTAGGGCCGCAGTGCCGAAATGTTCTGGGAGTCGGTAGAGTTGCCACGCCGCCACCGCAGTGGCCGCGCGCCGAGGCGGTTTTATGGGTTAAGTGGAAAATTGTTCACTTTTTTGTTTTAAAAGAGGGCATGGGTGGGGGACCAGTGTCCCCCCCCCCCCCCCCATCTGATTTTTGCATGTCTTATATATTGACCAAGTCTTCAAGACTTGGTCATCTTACAAAGTCCTTCTCTCTCTCTAAAGCTAAAGCTCTCACTTCTCTCTAGAATTCCAAGAGAAATTCAAAGCTTGAGGAAAATCTGAAAAAGTATGGCAAGAAGGAAGCTTGTGGCTAGCTTGTAGGAGTTGTTGTGGTGGTGTTCTTGGAAAGGAGGCTAGCAAAGTTGTTGGAATAATTTTGACTAAAGCTCTAAGGTAACAATTCTTCTCTTGTAGCTAGTTATTTGTGTTGCATGTGAAGAAGAAGGAATTTGTAGTAGTAAATAATGCTCTTAGATTCATTGCATGTAAGAAATATGGTTTGGATATGAAAGGATTGGTTAAGAAGGTTATGTGAGCATGTTGTAGCCTAAAAACTACCTTAAACTTGTTAAGTTAGTTGTTTTACATTGTGGGCAGAATTTTACACATCCAAGATTAGGTGTGTAATCCCCTTTGAAGTGTTTGGATTGTTGGGCCTTAAATGTGGCATTTGGATGTTGAATTCGGCCTTGTTAAAGGTGGCAAGTATGTAGAAACAAAGGAAATGCTGCCCAATTTTCCATAGAAAATTAGTAACTTTGGACTTGGAATATTCTACATTGAAACTAGAGGCTAATAAACGTATTATGGTCATTATAGGTTGACATATTACGTGCGGTAGTTTGGACTTGGCAAGTGGATTGATCGAAGAGGTATGTGAAACTTTCTTATCTCTTGAGCATGAGTAGTTGTACCTATGTAGTACGGTAGACGTACAAGATTTGACATTCTTCACTTGTTTTAAGTATATGATACTTGTTTCGTTTAAAAGTATAAGTCCCTTGGATATAGGGAGATGTGTTTGACTAGTGTATAATGATAATATAACAACTTTATGGGAAGTTGGTTGTATTGGCTTTATGAAAGGTTAATAAGGAAAGGTTTACTCCAAGTAAAATAAGTATGGGTAAAAGATTTGAATTTGTGGAAGGCAAATTGTTTTTAAGGCATTACTTGCCTAAGGTTTTAAAAGAGATGGAGTCACTTGATTTTAGAAGCCTATTGTATTTTTAAAGGTAAACGTGACTTGTTTTGAAAAGTTGTCGTGACTTGATACTACAGTTATTAGTATCTTGGGAGTTTTTACATAAAAAAGAGTCATTTTCTTAAAAGGTTTAAGGAACGTGGTACTTGGGTTAAATTCCCGGATTTTCTTTTAAAATGACATGTAGTGCCTTAAGTAACTAAAATGAGAGGATGTACTAGAAATGTTATTAAGAAGTTAGGAGGTATTCTTAACTTGCTTACGTTATGATAAGCCAGTAGCGCTTATGTTATGTATGATAGCCGGTTGTGCTGATTTATGTATTATTATTATTATTACTATTTATGCCATGGATTTGCTACCCATGATGCGAGTGCGACGCTTGTACTCATGCGGGCCCACTGGGTCCATGCGGGTGAAATAGTCCCATGCGGGTGAAATAGTCCCATGCGAGGCGGATGACCTCATGCGGGTGAAATAGTCCCATGCGGGTAAAATAGTCTCATGCGAGGTGATGACCTTATGCGGGTCCACATGACCCATGCGGGTGAAATAGTCCCAAGAGTAGGATTGCTTAATGATACTACAGGCGAGACCGCTTTGATCACGAGCCTCCTATTTTCATGCAAAGAAAGTTTATACTTGTTACTCTCATTGTTAGTAAGGCACATCAGATCGTATTCTTGACTCTCTTCCATGACTCAGTTTATTTTAAACTTATGATATTATTACGATTTTCCGCTTTACATACTTGGTACATATCACAGATCGACCCCTTCCTGGGGATGCTCATGCCGCAGTAAGGGTAAGAGCGGTGGTGGATCCTCATTCTAGGATCTTGCTCGTGTGTCGAGCTCCATTTCTCGGAGGCTCGACTTTTAGTGCAGTTCTCCCGGTGTTGTAGATAATTGTACATTCAGGTACGACGGGGCCCGGTCCCGTCATAGTGTTTACTCATTCTTAGAGGCCTGTAGTCCTGTTATAGCTTGGGTTGTTAAAGATGTAACTGTTCATCTTTGTTATATTAGAGGTAGCCATTTTGGGTTAGCCTGTTTATTTTCTATATGGGTTCTTGTTGTGAGTTTATTTTCCGCTGGTTTTCTCTGATGTTGTATCGCCGCGGTGCCCGGTAAGGCACGCCACGGTCCGTGGTCGGGTCGTGATAAAAGTGATATCGAGCGATTAATCCTGGCAGCGGTCTACAGCCGTATCTAGGTAGTCTTGATTATCGGTGTGTTGTGCACCACATCTATAATCAGGAGGCTACATGATATTTAGGATTGGTTTCCACTCTTTCACTCTAAGATCGTGCAATAGAGCTGTGTTATAGGTTGAACTTCCTCTGACATATTTTCCTGTATCAGTTATGCCTCCACACAAGGCAACCGCGGCCCGTGGCGGCAAGGCAGCAGAGGAACTACTAGTAGGACACCGAGGTTACGAGGCACGAGCCCGTCTTTACCAGAGGGGATGTTTCGGACGGCGAGTTCCACGACGTCGCCACCCCCAGCAGAGTTCGGGGCGGCAGCAGCGGCTACTGAGACCACGATACCTGAGGCTCAGTTACACAACATGGAGCAGAGGATATGGGCTACAAGGAGATGGCCCAGTTATTAGCCAGGATCGTGGCTAGGCAGGAGGATAGACGGGAGGCAGCGGTTCCGGTTGTACCCGTAGCCCACCACAGAGCTGATAGCTTGAGACTGCGGGACTTTTTGAGTTGCAGCCCACCAGAGTTCTACGGGTCGAGACCTGAGGATGACCCTCAGGAGTTTATCCGACAGTTACAGCGGATCATGAGAGTGATCAGGGCTTCGGAGACAGAGTCGGTATTATTGGGCTCACATCGGCTGCGGGATACTGCAGTTGACTGGTATGATTCATGGGAACTATCCCGGGGGGAGCATGCACTTCCAGCTGTTTGGGACGAGTTCTCAGAGGCATTCCTTGGCCATTTCTTGCCTCCGCAGATGAGGAGGGCTCGGGCCGATAGATTTTTGACACTGAGGCAGAGTGGGCGGACGGTTCGGGAGTACAATGTAGAGTTTGACTCATTGGCTCGATATGTACCCGTTTTGGTAGCAGACATGGAGGACAGGGTGCACCGCTATGTCACAGGACTCGATGATTACTTGGCAGAGAGTTGCACGGGAGTAGCTCTTCAGCCGGGCATGGACATTGCCCGCATGCAGGCATATGCACTTGGGTGTGAGGAACGCAAGGGCCGACGGATTGACAGGTATCAGCAGAAGAGGGCCAGGACAGCAGGGTCCTCTGGTAGTTTTCGAGGTAGACAACCTCAGCAGCAGACCGGATTTGCACCTCAGCCGGTTCAGAGTGCTCCTCCACCATCCTCCGGACGTACAGGGCATTCAGGGTGACAGGTTCCGTGGCTTTGGGTTCCTGCAGGACGAGTTCCGTCGATGAGGCCACCTATACCTCGGTGTGGTCGTTGTGGCGATTGCCATTATGGGGGGTGTCGTGTTACTCCAGGAGCTTGTTATTCTTGTGGCCAGCAGGGCCATTTGAGGAGAGATTGTCCGACCAGAGGCGGCGGGAATGTTATGGTTCAGCCGACAGGGTCAGTTGCTGGATCTTCGTCCTCGGTGGCGATGCGCCCCGGAGGGCAGGGTGTTCACGGACCAGCAGGCCGCGGCAGGGGTCGTGGTAGGGGTCCCAGTTCCAGCGGTCCTCAGAACAACATTTATGCTAAGTCCAGCCGTCAGGACTAGGAGGCGTCACCAGATGTCGTCACAGGTACATTATTGGTTTCACGTTGTGATGTATATGCTTTGATAGATCCAGGTTCTACCTTGTACTATATATCTCCTCATATTGCTGGTAGAATAGGGATAGAACCCGAGTCCATAAAACCTTTTGAGGTGGCTACGCCAGTAGGTGATTCGGTGGTAGCTAAGCGGGTATATAAGGCTTGCCCAGTGACTATAAACAGTCGTCAGACTCTAGCCGACTTGATAGAGTTGGATATGATGGACTTTGATGTAATTATGGGTATGTATTGGCTAGCGTCTTGCTATGCCAATGTGGACTGTAGAGGGAGGTTAGTTCGGTTCCAGTTTCCTGGTGAGCCGGTTATCGAGTGGAAAGGGAATACTGCGTCGCCGAGGGGTAAGTTTATTTCTTACCTCAAGGCTAGAAAGATGGTGCGGAAGGGGTATATCTACCATATGGTTCGGGTATTCGATACTGAGGCCGTGATACCGGACCTTGATCGGCCCGATTGTTAGAGAGTTTCGGCACGTATTCCCGCACGAAGCTTCCGCATCCTCCCGAGAGGAGATTGAGTTTTGCATTGATTTGGCGCCAGACACTCGACCGATATCTATTCCGCCATACAGGATGGCACCTGCCGAGTTGAAGAAATTGAAAGACCAGCTGAAGGACTTGCTGGAGAAAGGATTTATTAGGCCAAGTGTTTCTCCTTGGGGAGCGCCAGTGTTATTTGTAAAGAAGAAGGATGGGACGATGCGTATGTGTGTTGATTACAGGCAGCTGAATAAGGTAACTATCAAGAATAGATATCCCCTCCCCAGGATTGATGATTTGTTTGACCAGTTGCAGGGTGCGAGATGTTTTTCCAAGATAGACCTGCGATCTGGTTATCATCAGGTGCGAGTTAGAGAGACAGATATCCCAAAGACTGCATTCAGGACCCGGTATGGGCACTATGAGTTCAGGGTGATGTCTTTCGGGTTGACCAACGCCCCAGCAGTATTCATGGATTTGATGAACCGGGTGTTCAAGCCATTCTTAGATATGTTCGTTATAGTATTCATTGATGATATCCTGGTTTATTCGCGCACAGAGCAGGAACATGCGGATCATTTGAGGACGGTATTGGGAGTTCTCCGGGACCGGCAGTTGTATGCCAAGTTCTCGAAATGCGAGTTTTGGTTGGCTTCAGTGGCTTTCTTAGGGCATGTTATCGGGGCCGATGGTATTCGGGTTGATACAGCGAAGATTGAGGCAGTCAAGACTTGGCCCAAACCCACTACACCGACGGAGGTGCGCTACTTTTTGGGCCTTGCAGGTTATTATCGGAGGTTTGTGGAGAAGTTTGCTTCTATTTCAGCACCTTTGACTAAGATGACTCAGAAGGCAGCTATGTTCCGGTGGACGAATGCTTGTGAGGGAAGTTTCCAATTGCTAAAGGAGAAATTGACGACCGCCCCAGTTCTTACTCTTCCAGAGGGTTTAGATGGATATGTGGTTTATTGTGATGCGTCGGGTGTCGGGCTTGGGTGTGTGCTGATGCAGCACGGTAAAGTTATAGCTTACGCATCTCGACAGCTTAGGAATCATGAGAAGAACTATCCCACACATGACTTAGAGTTGGCAGCAGTGATTCATGCCTTGACGATCTGGAGACATTATTTATATGGAGTTCACGTGGATATTTACACAGACCACAAGAGTCTCCAGTATATCTTCAGCCAGAGGGAGCTGAACTTGCGGCAGAGACGATGGTTGGAACTGCTTAAGGATTACGATGTCGATATCATATACCATCCAGGGAAGGCCAATGTAGTTGCAGATGCCCTTATTCGCAGATCGATGGGTAGTCTGTCAGGTGTGCAGCCAGAGAGGAGGGACATGGTCCGCGAGTTACATCGGCTAGCAAGCCTTGGGGTTCGTTTGGTTGATTCTGATAGTAGTGGAGTTCGGGTTCGAGAGGTTGCCGAGTCTTCCATCGTCGAGGAGGTGAAGAGGCGACAGTATGAAGATCCGATTATGGTACGGTATCGAGATGCAGCTCTTCAGGAGGAGAAGAGTCTATTTGGGGTAGCACCTGATGGGGTGCTAAGATTTGAGGGCCGATTGTGTGTTCCCGATGTGACAGGACTTCGTCAGCAGATTCTGGGGAGGCACACAGTGCTCGTTATTCTATTCATCCGAGGTCGACTAAGATGTACCATGACCTCAGTTGTGTGTATTGGTGGGATGGCCTGAAGAGGGACGTGGCAGGTTTTGTTGCCCAGTGCCCGAATTGTCAGCAGGTCAAGGTTGAGCACCAGAAGCCCGGTGGGCTGTTGCAGGCTATTGATATTCCGACTTGGAAATGGGAGGTGATCAATATAGACTTTATTACAGGGTTACCTCACACTCAGGGGAAGCATGATTCCATTTGGGTTATCGTCGACAGGCTGACGAAATCAACCCATTTTCTTCCAGTCAGGACGACTTTTTCGGCCGAGGATTATGCTAGAATGTATATCAGAGAGATTGTGAGACTGCACGGAGTTCCTATATCGATTATTTCAGACAGAGGAGCCCAGTTCACGACTAACTTCTGGAGGTCTTTCCAGAAGGGATTAGGGACGTAGGTGAGTCTCAGTACTGCATTTCATCCTCAGACCGACGGACAGGCCGATCGCACTATCCAGACACTTAAGGATATGCTGCGGGCTTGTGCTATTGATTTCAGAGGAAGATTGAGGATCATTTACCTCTTGTGGAGTTTGCTTATAACAACAGCTACCATTCTAGTATTCAGATGGCGCCTTATGAGGCCTTATACGGGAGGAAGTGCAGGTCACCGATAGGCTGGTTCGAGGTGGGAGAAGTTCAGTTAGTCGGGCCAGACTTGGTTCAGCAGGCAGTGGATAAGGTGAAGCTTATCCAGGAGCGGTTATTGTCAGCTCAGAGTCGACAGAAGTCGTATGTAGATCATCGGCGTCGACACTTGGAGTTTGAGGTAGATGATTGGGTCTTTCTGAAGGTGTCACCTGTCACGACCCGACCCCGGGGCCGCGACTGGTACCCTACCGGGGTACCCTGTCAGGTATACATCAGAGAATAGCAGCGGAACATACATAACACATAACTTATAAAAAGGTAACATCATCGCCACCGATAAAGTCGCTTTCCATAAAACATACTTAAACAAAAGTATGGCAGTACAACTGGTTCTTATAGCCCAAAACATATATGTGACCACAGACCTCTAAAGATAACAACTGTGGCGGGACAGGGCCCCGCCATACCCCTGAATGTACAAAATACCTATAGCATCAGGGAATATCCGTACCAATAAACAAGCTTCCGGAGGAATGGAGCTTCTGACACCGGAACAGTGATCCTAAGAACGAGGATCCAGACCGCTTTACCACTGCATTTAACGCAGCCCCGAGGAAGGGGTCAGTACACAATATGTACCAAGTATGTAAAGCTGGAAAATACTGTAATAATGATATCATAAGTCTAAAAGTAAGCTGGAGTCATGGAAGACAATCAAAATACCTTTTACTGTGCCTTACTAACAATGAGAGTGACAAGTATATATATAATACTGCATAAAATAGGGGCCTCATGATCAAAACAGGGTACCTCGCCCGTAGTATCAATAAGCACCCCTACTCGTGGGACTATTTCACCCGCATAGGTCCTGTGGACCCGCATGAGGTATTCCTCGCATAGGCTGTACCCGCCCGCATGGGACTATTTCACCCGCATAAGCCCATAAGGACTCGCATGAGGTATTCCTCGCATCGTGGGTAGCAAATCCACGGAACAGGTGGTATAACGATCTTGGGGACTTACCCCTCAGATATACTCTTACCCTGAAGCAGATGGTATAACGATCTTGGGGACTTACCCCTCAGATATACTCTTACACTGAAGCAGATGGTATAACGATCTTGGGGCTTGCCCCTCAGATATACTCTTACACTGAAGAAGGTGGTATGACGATCTTGGGGCTTGCCCCTCAGACATACTCTTACCCTGTAGAAGGTGGTATAACGATCTTGGGGCTTGCCCCTCAGATGTACCCTTACCCTAGCTCAACTGTCATCATATCATAATCATAAATAAGTTAAGAAAACTTATAACTTCTTATTAGTCTTGTTCATATACCCTCTCATTTTAGTTTACTTAAGGCACTTAATCATATCTTTAAAAAAAGGAAACCGGGAATTTAACCCAAGTACTACATACTTCAACTCTTTTAGAAGTGACTCTTTTTCATACATAAAACCTTTGGGCAATTGATGCCTTAAAATCAATTTGCCTTTCATAAATCAAATCATTTGTCCTTACTTGTCTTACTTAGAGTAAACCTCTTCTCATTAATCTTTTATAAAGCTAATAAACCAACTTCCCATAAAGTTGTTATATTAACCCTACACTTTAGTAAAATCATACTTTTCCCCTAACCAAGGGACTTATACATTCTTAAAACGAAACAAATCATTATATACTTAAAACAAGTAAGAATACCAAATCTTGACGCTCACCGTACTACATAGTTTCATCTATTCATGCTCAAGAGATAGGAAAACTCCACATACCTCTTTGGTCAATCCACTTGCTAAGTCCAACTACCGCAAGTAATATGTCAACCTATAATAACCATAATGCGTTTATTAACCTCTAATTTCAATGTAGAAATAATCTAAGTTCAAAGCCCCTAATTTTATGGAAAATTGGGCAGCATTTCCTTTGTTTCTACATACTTTGCCACCTTTCTCAAGGCCGAATTCAACATCCAAATGCCACATTTAAGGCTCAACAATCCAAACATATCAAAAGGGATTACACACCTAAACTTGGGTGTGTAAAATTCTGCCCCAAAAGGTACAACAATTCACTTAACAATTCTAAAGTAGTTTTTAGGCTACAACATGCTCATAATATCTTTTTAGCCATTTCTTTCATATCCAAACCACATTTCTCACATGCAATGACTCTAAGTGCATTATTTACTACTACAAATCCCTTCTTCTTCACATGCAACATTAATAACTAACCACAAGAGAAGAAATGTTACCTTAAAGCTTTAGCCAAACTTATTCCAACAACTTTGCTAGCCTCCTTTCCAAGAACACCACCACACTAACACCAACAAGCTAGCCACAAGCTTCCTTCTTGTTCTTAACTTTTCAGATTTTTCTTAGGCTTTGAATTCGCCTTGAAATTTTAGAGAGAAGTGAGAGCTAATTTAGAGAGAGAGAGAGGGATTGAAAGATGACCAAGTCTTCAAGACTTGGTCAATATAAGGCATGCAAGAAAATCATATGGGGGGGACACTTGTCACCCTCCCATGGCCTTTTTAAAAGAGAAAATCAGATTTTCCTAAGTTTTTCCGCTCGAATCTCGCCAGCGCGCATACGAAACCTCTGCGGACTCTCGGAACTTCCGCGTCGCGCCTGCTGTCCCAGCCGCGCTGCAACTTCAGCGACCCTCAATACTTCCGCGCCATGCCCTCGCATCCGCGCCGCGCCTCGCCGCTTTGCCTGAAACGCATTTCTGTCCGTTTGCGCACTGAACTTGTAATTCCCATAACTTTCTACTCCGACGTCCTATCGACGAACGGTTGGTTGCGTTGGAATCTAGACTCAACGAACTATGCCCTAGGACTTTGAAACACTTAGGAACTCTCAATGTACCGGGTCATAACCCGCCTCAAAGTTGACTAAAACCCGTCCGGAACAATCCGTCAACCTATCCTTTGAAAATTTTAAGTCTTACATGCTTTCGTACGCTCTCATACGTAGGGTCAGAACTATGGGGTATAACATTCTCCCCTCCTTAGAAACATTTGTCCCGAATGTTCCTTCTAGGCTTACTGAAATCACAATATCGACATAGACCCTCTTAACTATTCTTTTGCAAATAAAGAAGCTCCACGAGCCACAACATTACTCAAGCATAATTGCTAAATCAAAACTAACAAGCAGGAAAGTGGGTTACCTGGAGGTATAGGAAATAGGTGAGGGTACTTCTTCATCATGTCATCCTCTGCTTCCCACGTCATTTCCTCCCTGTTCTCGTTCCGCCATAAGACCTTGACGGAAGCCACGTCTTTCGTCCGAAGTTGTCTAACATGACGATCGAGTATCGCTATGAGACTCTCCTCATATGATAACTCCTCTGTCACCTGGACATCATGAATCGGGTGCACTCTAGATGGATCTCCAATACATTTCCGTAACATGGACACATGGAAAACTGGATGTACCGCCTCTAAATCGGACGGCAGATCTAACTCATAGGCAACCTCGCCTACCCTACGGACAATCTGATACGACCCAATGTACCTTGGGCTAAGTTTCCCTTTCTTCCCAAACCTCATCACGCCCTTCATGGGCGATACCTTTAGGAAAACTCAATCATCTATCTCAAATTCCAAGTGTCGACGCCGATGATCTGCATACGACTTCTGCCGACTCTGAGCTGCCAACAACCGCTCCTGGATAAGCTTCACCTTATCCATCGTCACTGAACCAAATCGGCCCGACTAATCGCACTTCTCCCACTTCAAACCAACCTATCGGTGACTCGCACTTCCTCCCATAAGGCCTCATAAGGCGCCATCCGATACCGGAAATGGTAGCCGTTGTTGTAAGCAAACTCCACAAGAGGTAAATGATCCTCCCACTACCCACGAAATCAATAACACAAGCCCGCAAAGATATCCTCGTTGTGCGGATAGTGCGCTACCGCCTGCTGTCTGAGGATGAAACGTCGTACTGAGACTCACCTGTGTCCCTAATCCCTTCTGGAAAGACCTCCAGAAGTTAGTCGTAAACTGGGCTCCTCTGTCTGAAATAATCGATATAGGAACTTCGTGCAGTCTCACGATCTCTCTGAAATACAGTCTAGCATAATCCTCGGCCGAAAAAATCGTCCTGGCTGGGAGAAAATGGGCTGATTTCGTCAACCTGTCGACAATAACCCAAATAGAATCATGCTTCCTCTGAGTGGAAGGTAACCCTGTAATAAAATCCATATTTACCACCTCCCACTTTCAAGTCGGAATATCAATAGCCTGCAACAGCCCACTGAGCTTCTGGTGCTCAACCTTAACCTGCTGACAATTCGGGCACTGTGTCACGAACTCCGCAACGTCCTTCTTCAGGCCATCCCACCAATACACGCATCTGAGGTCATGATACATCTTAGTCGACCCCGGATGAATAGAATAACGAGCACTGTGTGCCTCCCCTAGAATCTGCTGACGAAGTCCTCGCTACATCGGAACACACAATCGGCCCTCAAATCTTAGCACCCCATCAGACGCTACCTCAAACAAACTCCTCTCTTTCTGAACAGCGGCATCTCGATACCGTACCAAAATCGGATCCTCATACTGTCGCCTCTTCACCTCCTCGACGATGGAAGACTCGGCAACCTCTCGAACCCGAATTCCATCACTATCAGAATCAACCAAACGAACTCCAAGGCTCGCTAGCTGATGTAACTCTCGGACCATATCCTCTTCTCCGGCCGTACATCGCATGCACTACCTATCGATCTGCGACTAAGGGCATCTGCAACTACATTGACCTTCCCTGGGTGGTATAGAATATCAACATCGTAATCCTTAAGTAGCTCCAACCACCGTCTCTGTCGCAAGTTCAGCTCCCTCTGGCTGAATATATACTGGAGACTCTTGTGGTCTGTGTAAATGTCCACATGAACTCCATATAAATAATGTCTCCAGATCTTCAAGGCATGAATCATCACGCCAACTCCAAGTCATGTGGGATAGTTCTTCTCATGCTTTCTAAGCCGTCGAGATGCATAAGTTATAACTCGCCGTGGCCGCATCAAAGACGCACTCCAAGCCCGACACTGACGCTGGCCACAATAAACCACATATCCATCTAAACCTCCGGAAGAGTAAGAATCAAGGCCATCAATTTCTCCTTTAGCAACCGGAAACTTTCTCACAAGTATCCGTCCACCGAACATAGCCGCTTTCGAGTCACTTAGTCAAAGGTGAAATAAGCAAACTTCTCCACAAACCTCCGATAATAACTCGCAAGGCCCAAAAGTTGCGCACCTCCGGTGTAGCTGGTCCGCCAAGTCTTGATCGCTCACCGTCAGTATCAACCCGAATACCATCAGCCCCGATAACATGCCCTAAGAAAGCCACTGAAGCTAACCAGAACTCGCACTTCGAGAACTTGGCATACAACTGTCGGTCTCGGAGGACTCCCAATACCGTCCTCAAATGATTTGTATGCTCCTGCTCTATGCGCGAATACACCAATATATCATCAATAAACACTATAACGAACATATCCAAGAATGGCCTGAACACCCTATTCATCAAATCCATGAATACTGCTGGAGCGTTGGTCAACCCGAAGGACATTACCCTGAACTCATAGTGCCCATACCAGGTCCTGGATGCAGTCTTTGGGACATCTATCTCTCTAACTCGTACCTGATGATAACCAGACCGCAAGTCTATTTTGGAAAAACACCTTGCACCCTGCAACTTAGTCAAAGGTGCTGAAATAGAAGCAAACTTCTCCACAAACCTCCGATAATAACCTGCAAGGCCCAAAAAGTTGCTCACCTCCGTCGGTGTAGTGGGTCTGGGCCAAGTCTTGACTGCCTCAATCTTCGTTGTATCAACCCGAATACCATCAGCCCCATTAACATGCCCTAAGAAAGCCACTGAAACTAACCAGAACTCGCACCTCGAGAACTTGGCATACAACTGTCGGTTTCAGAGGACTCCCAATACCGTCCTCAAATGATCTGTATGCTCCTGCTCTATGCGCGAATACACCAAGATATCATCAATAAACACTATAACGAACATATCCAAGAATGGCCTGAACACCCTATTCATCAAATCCATGAATCTCGCTGACCGTTGTCAACCCGGCGACATTACCCTGAACTCATAGTGCCCATACCGGGTCCTGGATGCAGTCTTTGAGACATCTATCTCTCTAACTCGTACCTGATGATAACCAGACCGCAAGTCTATTTTGGAAAAACACCTTGCACCCTGCAACTGGTCAAATAAATCGTCAATCTTGGGGAGGGGATATCTGTTCTTGATAGTTACCTTGTTCAGCTGCCTGTAATCAATACACATACGCAGCGTCCCATCCTTCTTCTTTACAAATAACACTGGCGCTCCCCAAGGAGAAACACTTAGCCTAATAAAGCCTTTCTCCAGCAAATCTTTCAGCTGGTCCTTCAATTTCTTCAACTCGGCAGGTGCCATTCTGTATGGCGGAATAGATATCGGTCGAGTGTCTGGCGCCAAATCAATGCAAAACTCAATCTCCCTCTCAGGAGGTGTTATACCCCGTATTTCCAGAGTATGTACGTATGGACGTACGTACGAAATTTGATCCTTAAGTTAGGCATTGGATTCGAAATTTGGGCACAAGTGCCGAGTAGAGTCGTTTTCCGACGAAACGTTTCCATTTTCGTAGGAAAATTCCGCTATGAAATTTTTAATTTTTGCGGATTTTTCCGAGTGACGAAACATTTTGGACCAACGGAGGTGACATGTGTCACCTCACATTGAAGCAAGTGGGGTGCTTGACGATTTGGGCGCCCAAGAGGCATCGTTGGCCTCGCCGATTGGCTCCTCTTTGGCCTAGTTTTGTTCCATGTTTTGTGGAGTGTTTTGTGGAGTAGGGTTAGGTGCACTTGGCAAGATCTTGGCCTTACACTTGCCTTGCACTTGGCTAGATCTTGGCCATTGGTTGGCCTTTGGTTTTGCTATAAATACCCCCTCTCTTTGAAGACTTCTTCATCCAAAACCTTCCAAGTCTTGAGTCCCTCTCCCTCCCTCTTTTCGTCCAAGAGCCCCCTCTGTCGCCCTTGTGTAGGCCTTGGGCGAAACCTCCCCTTTGTGAGCCTAAAGCCGAGAACACCCCCTCTTTTAGAGTGTTGTTTCGTGTGATACCCCTTTTTGTGGTGTTGAAATACTCCTCCAAGTATTGTTATAATGCCCAAAATACCTTAGCCTTGTACCTTGTAGTATTCCAAAGATACCTCTATACGTAGAGCCCGAAAATACTACCTTTTGTCCTTTTTAGTCTCAAACCGAAACCCTAAGGAATCTTCATTGTTAGTTGAAGGATTTAAGTAGAAGTTGGATAGAACTTCTAAGGGTTGTTTGGAGCGGGATGGAGCACCCGGTGTTGGAGCTAAACGTTGCTAAGGATCGACATTTAACTTGGATAATTATGGGCTTATCGAGGTAATTATCTTGTCCCTTTATCGTAATTGGAAATTACATGTTTGTTAGAATATATAGTTGAAGTATACTATATATGGAACTATACTTAGTATTCGGCAATGTCTTTTGACTTAAGCCTGAAGAATAAAGAAAAGAATCAATCAGTATTTACATAGGACTGTATTGCAGTAGACTTGTGTAGTGTTACTGAGTAGGATGGTACACGTCCGGTTAGACGTGTAAACCCCCCCCTGGTTGGCTTGGTAGCCGGCCTCGATTGAGGAGGAGATTTACGCTGTCATGTGTGTGAGGCGAATTTTATGTAGAAAGTTAGAAACTTGTGTTTTGGGGTTAATAGACGTTTGTGACCTTTATAGGTGAAAGTACTAAGAGTAGCGTATTCTACTCGAGGAGTGGAAAGGGCTAGCAAGGTTGTAGTACTTGGAGCATTTTGCTTATTGTCGATAAATCGTCGCGAGGTATGTGAACCTCTTCCTATCTCTTCTAGCATAATATGTGTGAACTATGTAGTACGGTGACGCATACGTGTTAATCGTGTTTGATTGTTTAAAACATAAAGTGTTATAACGGCTTTATGGGAAGTTGGTTATATGACTTTATGTAGGTAAGAAAATACTTTGTGGATTTAAAAGGTAACTGATGTGAATTATAACTGGCTAGTTATAATAAAGAACTTGATATATTTCAAAAGATTTATAAATCGTTTTGAAGGGAGAGTAACACTTGGTTTTAAAGGTTTTAAAAAGAGTTATACTAGCTCTATGGGAGTTAGGTATAATGTCTTAAGAGAGGTAAAGAAAATGGTTTATCATGTTAGAAGTTAAGAGACTTGATCTTATAAGATAAGAGACTTAACTTATTTGTTTTAATGTGAATGTTTGTGTGAAACCTCATTCGTGAGTAATGAGTACTGGTTTTATTTAAAGGGATAATGTTTTACCGATTTGAAATCGAATGTATCGACAGCACCACCGCAGCGTTAATAAAGGAAAATGTATTGAATAATGATGTATCGTATTAAAAACCGGTAGAAACCTCCATCCGCATAGAAACTAAGATGAGACAAAATGATATTACATTTTCTAGATCATGGTCATTGTAATAAGAATGTTGTAAACAAGAATAACCTACTCTCACGTGAGACATATATTACTCAATTGTTCTAAAAGGAATCAAGTGATTAAGTTTGGGAACTATGAAACCATTTGAAAATGAGAAGCTTGAGTAATTGAAACTAGGCAAACCGAACTTAGGAAAAGAATGTTGCTACTTGATTTTGAAAAGGAATGTGGGTTGGTCATTCTAATACTACGTATCGGTGACTTTTGTCACGACCGACCCGGTCGCGACTAGTACCTCACCGGTACCCCACGTATACATCGAGAATAGCAATGAACATACATAAAACAAATCAGATAAGGTAAACATCACTAGCAAGCCGATAAGGCCGCTTTTCATAAAATAACTTAACCGATAGTGAACAAGATAACTTTATTCTTACGGCCCAAACCACAAACGTGACTACGCACTTAAGAACAATCGTGGCGACAGGGCCCCGCCATACCCCGAATGTACAAAAGTCTATAACCTCGTGGAATCATACCAAAAGACAAAGCCTCCGAGGGATGGAGCTTTCCAGAAGTGAACAGTGATCCTAAGTGCGGACCAACAAGCTACGATCTCGACTGCGGCATGAACGCACCCGGGCGAGGTCAAGATAACAGTACCAAGTATGTGAAATCAAAATATCAGTAATGAATTCATAATAGCATATATATAAAGTAGAGACACGTATGATAGCCAAACTACAAAGCACAACATATACGCAGCCATGTCAAGTCGTGGACTCACGCCTCTAAGTCATCACTCAAATATAACCATAGTCTCATGCCCATAATATCAATCGTGTCTGGAATTCCTTCCTCACCGCCAGCCTATGATATAACAACACTAAGGAGTACATATGAATACTAGATCCCACTCAGATCATAAGAACTGCACGAGGCAAGTACGGCATAGCTACCGATCCACCTGCATCCTCAATCGACCGGGCAAGTACGAAAGCCGCCTACCGATCCACCTGCATCAACAATACTAATACCAAATCACGGCGGCCGGCAAGTGCGATAGCCTCTACCAGATCCACCCTGCGTCACATCGCTGACCGGGGCAAGTACGTAGGCTAACCACCAGGTCCACCCTGCATCACACCACTTCGCCCTAACCCTGACCGGGGCAAGTACGAAAGCCAACTACCAGATCCACCCTGCATCACGTCTCTGACCGGGGCAAGTACGAGGGCTAACTACTAGATCCACCCTGCATCAGTAGACCTCATGGAGAGCTAATCCATGGAACAAAATACTGTCAACAGGGAAACGAACCCTCATCATGGCCGCCTACCCGTGGAATCCTCCATCACTGACGGTACGCCCAAATAACTCATAACTACATGCTTTTAATTCGAATTTCAATATCATGCCTTTACATAAACCAAGACAATTACCATGCCTTCTTTTCACATAAACCAAGAGAATTCTTATTTAAGCAAGCCAAAGTACTTATCAAGGCACCCATAGAATAATTCTCAATTGAACAAGCCCAAAACACTATCAAGGCACAAACAGAATAATTCTCTTTTAACAAGCCAAAGTACTACGTACGTACATCCTTTCCAAGAGATTCCTTTTTATGCAAAATCCAAGATACTAACACCCGTAGTATCAAGGAGCGTCTATTTTTTTCAACGTAAGTTACTACACCTTTAGAAAACTCATTTCAAAGCTTGAAACCAAGTAACTTCAATTTTTCACAATCTAGACAACTTATGCTCATTAATCAAAATAGACAACTTTCATAACCTTCCATAAAGTTATTATAACCAACTTCCCATAAAGCCGTTATACTCACTTTATGCTTTAGAAATTTACGACATCCTTATCCATTCATAAGGCCGTTATAACTAACTTCCCATAAAGCCGTTATAACTCCTTATGAACCATTTCGTTCTTTTACTATCCAAGAGGCTTATACTTCAAACAAATTCATACAATTTTCAAAAATACTTCAAGCCTCTTATCTTTAGAATAATTCAATACTCAATACTTTCACACCAAGTACTCTATACTTTTGTAACATCATACTTTTCCCTTAACCAAGGGACTTATACTTCTTAAAACAAACAAGTCTTTGTTTATACTTAAACAAGTAAAAATACTAAATCTCAGACGTCTACCGTACTACATAGATACAAATACTCATGCTCAAGGATAGGAAAGCTTCACATACCTCTTCGGTCAATCCACTTGCTAAGTCCAAACTACCGCAAGTAATATGTCAACCTAAAATAACCATGATACGTTTATTAACCTCTAATTTCAATGTAGAATAATCTAAACTCAAAGCCACTAAATTCTATGGAAAATTGGGCAGCATTTCCTTTGTTTCTACTCACTTTGCCACCTTTCTCAAGGCCGAATTTACCATCAAAACACCACATTGTAAGGCTCAATCAATCCAACAATTTTAAGGGTATTACACACCCAAAATTCTGTCCCATAAGTTTACAATAATTCACTTAACAATTCTAGGGTAGTTTTTAGGCTACAACATGCTCATAATCTCTTCTTAACCCATTCTTCATAACCAAACCACATTTCTAGCATGCAATGACTCTAAGAGCATTATTTACTACCACAAGTTCTTTCTTCTTAACATGCAACACTATAAACTAAATCTAAAGGAAGAATCATTACCTTAAAGTTTTAGCCAAAACTTATTCCAAGTATTGCTAGCTTCCTTGCCAAGAACACCACCACAACAATGCCAACAAGCTAGCTACAAGCTTCCTTTTGGTTCTTAACTATTCAGATTTTTCTAAGGGTTTTTAGAGAGAAGGAGCAATTTGAGAGAGAGAGAGGTGAAAGATAGAAAATGTCCAAGTCTTGGTCAATATATTGCATGCAACAGAAATCAGATGGGGGACACTTGTCACCCTCCCATGGTCTCTTTAAAACAAAATCAGACTTTCTAAGTTTTTCCGCCCAAAATCCCGCCAGCTGCTTCGCCACGGCGTGGCGCTGAAACCTCCGCGAGTTTCTCGATCTTTCGCGCCGCCCTCGTTATTCCGGCGCGGCTGCAACTTCAGCGACTTGAACTTTAGGCGCCGCGTCGCATCCGCGCCATGCCTGCCGCTTCGCCAAACACATTCTGTCCGATCACAGACCGAACTTGTAACCCTCATAACTTTCTACTCCGACGTCCTATCGACGAACGATTGGTTGCGTTGGAATCTAGACTCAACGAACTACGCCCCAGGCCTTTGAAACACTTATGAACTCTCAATGTACCGGGTCATAACCCGCCTTAAAGTTGACTAAAACCCATCCGAACAACCCATCAACCTATCTTCAAAATTTTAAGTCTTACTCCTTCGTGACGCCTCATGCGCATGACCTGAACTACGGGTGTAACATTCCCTTAGAAACATTCGCCCCGAATGTTCTTTCGAGCCAATCTAATATTCCTGCACTCCTCGCACCTTACACTAATGGAACTTTACTATGCCACTTGTGACCATAAGATATCGCACATGCTTAATCATTCCTCATAAATCAAACAGGAAAACGAGTCCAAAGTATGAACCATTACCACCTACTCTCGTTCACGGCCTAACAGATTTTCCCGTTCGAATTTACCACTCATTCTATCACATGTACACAGTCTCAATATCCTCTGTTCATAACACTAACTCATACAACAATCCTATCATGCATACTAATCTCTAAAGGGTCAAAGACATACCTGTAATTATTGCTTCACATTCCCCTTGTCGTTCTAATCATGATCCTGCCGCACTACGCATAACAAAAGAAGCGCGATGAACCACCACCGATCCTCGGCGTCGAATCTCTATATCCGTGCTATCTCTCGGCCTGATACCGCATAATGGCCCCGCTGGGCCGCATGCATAGCAATTACCCAAACTAGAACGACACTCCCATAATGGGTGTTACCACATCGGCTACACCGGTGCAGGTGGCTTCTCGCACTAACACCCTTACTCTCCCGAAACTCGAACCTCGAGCCCCGCCCCGCTCCCGAATCTCCTGACGCCCCAAGATCGTGGAGTACTCCGCATCGGGCCGAGGAGCATAACTAGCTCTGCCGAGGCGGTCCGCCTCAAAACCGCCCCGAGATCTCGCTGCCCCGCCTCTTGGTGGCTCGAGCCAAGTCGGCCCTCCTTTCTCTCGCCCTCTATCCTCGCGCATATGCTCGCATCTGGCGATATCCATACCTGGCTGAAGAGCCACTCCCAAGCACGCAGTAATCATATGACGGTCTAGCCCCATCACATAGCGATGAACTTTGTCTGCCATATTGGCTACAATAGTGTGCGCATACCTGGCCAAAGAGTCAAACTCCATGTCAGACTTCTCGATGGTCCTCCCATTCTCGCCTCAAGGTCAAGAATCTATCCACGCGGCTCTCTCAACTCGTGAGGCAGAAGTGATCCAGAAGGCCTCTGTGAACTCCTCCCAACCCGCCGGGAAGAGCACCTCCTCTAGACAATTCCCATGACTCAAACTACCAACGCAATATCGCGTAAAGTGTAAGAAGCTAACACAACGGACTCCGTCTCCGAGGCCCTAAGCACCTGCGTAGTCCGCCGCACGTGTCGAATAAACTCCTGAGGATCCTCCTCGCACTCGAACCATAGAACTCGGTGGATTACAACTCGTAAAGTCCCGAATCCTTAAATCGCTTCCTAGGGTTAGCCACGCCGGCGCCGCCGCCACGATGCTAGTCAACAACCTGACCGCTCTCCGTAATCCCTATACTCGCCGCCGCGAATCTGGCTCGCACGAACCTTCGAGCTACCGCCGCCTTTGGCCTTCTAATACCGCCACAGCTGAACTCGCCGACCCGCCATCGCCTCGGGCATAGTTTGTGCCCGAGTCTGGTAACTCTCTGCACCACTAGCGCCTCGCTGATGCCTTGCCCTTCGGGCTCTGGTCGCTCCGCGAGGCATAATCGTACATAAGAATAGGTCGAGAGGACTCAACCTACTATGACAAATTTCATCGCACGATCTCAAAGAGAGAAGAATGGAAACCAACCCTAAATGTCCTGCAGCCTCTCGATTATAGATGTGGTGCACAACACACCGATAATCAAGACTCTACTAGACACGGTCAGACACTTTCCGAGGACTAATCGCTCGATACCACTTTTGTCACGACCGACTCGGGTCCGCGACTAGTACCTACCGGTACTCGTCGTATACATCGAGAATAGCAATGAACATACATAAAACAAATCAGATAAGGTAAACATCACTAGAAGCCGATAAGGCCGCCTTTTCATAAAATAACTTAACCGATAGTGAACAAGATAACTTTATTCTTACACCCAAACCACAAACGTGACTACGCACTTCTAAGAATAACAATCGTATGGACAGGCCCCGCCATACCCCCTGAATGTACAAAAGTCTATAACCTCGGGGAATCATACCAAAAGACAAAGCCTCCGGAGGGATGGAGCTTTCCAGGAAGTGAACAGTGATCCTAAGAGCGGACCAAAGAAGCTACGATCTCGACTGCAGATGAACGCACTTCGGGCGAGGTCGATAACAGTACCAAGTATGTGAAATCAAAATATCAGAATGAATTCATAATAACATATATATAAAGCAGAGACACGTATGATAGCCAAACTACGAAGGCACAAATATATACGCAGCCATGTCAAGTCGTGACTCACGCCTCTAAGTCATCACTCAAATATAACCATAGGTCTCATGCCCATAATATCAATCGTGCCGTGGAATTCCTTCCTCACCGCCAGCTTCATGATATAACAACACTAAGCGAGTACATATGAATACTAGATCCCACTCAGATCATAAGAACTGCACGAGGCAAAGACGAAGCGCATAGCTACCAGATCCACCACGATCCTCAACTTACGGGCAAGTACGAAAGCCGGCTACTGATCCACCCGCACTAACAATACTAATACCGAAATCACGGTCGATCGGCAAGTGCGATAGCCTCAACCACATCCACCTCGGCCACATCGCCGACCGGTAAGTACGTAGGCTAACCACCGTGTCCACCTGATCACACCACTTCGCCTCTAACCCCGACCGGCAAGTACGAAAGCCAACTACCGATCCACCGCATCACGCCTCTCGACCGGCAAGTACGAGGGCTAACTACTAGATCCACCCTGCATCAGTAGACCTCATGGAGAGCTAATCCATGGAACAAAATACTGTCAACAGGGAAACGAACCCTCATCATGGCCGCCTACCCGTGGAATCCTCCATCACTGACGGTACGCCCAAATAACTCATAACTACATGCTTTTAATTCGAATTTCAATATCATGCCTTTACATAAACCAAGACAATTACCATGCCTTCTTTTCACATAAACCAAGAGAATTCTTATTTAAGCAAGCCAAAGTACTTATCAAGGCACCCATAGAATAATTCTCAATTGAACAAGCCCAAAACACTATCAAGGCACAAACAGAATAATTCTCTTTAACAAGCCAAAGTACTACGACGACATCCTTTCCAAGAGATTCCTTTATGCAAAATCCAAGATACTAACACCGTAGTATCGCGAGCGTCTATTTTTTCAACGTAAGTTACTACACCTTTAGAAAACTCATTTCAAAGCTTGAAACCAAGTAACTTCAATTTTTCACAATCTAGACAACTTATGCTCATTAATCAAAATAGACAACTTTCATAACCTTCCATAAAGTTATTATAACTAACTTCCCATAAAGCCGTTATACTCACTTTATGCTTTAGAAATTTACATTATCCTTATCCATTCATAAGGCCGTTATAACTAACTTCCCATAAAGCCGTTATAACTCCTTATGAACCATTTCGTTTCTTACTATCCAAGAGGCTTATACTTCAAACAAATTCATACAATTTTCAAAAATACTTCAAGCCTCTTATCTTTAGAATAATTCAATACTCAATACTTTCACACCAAGTACTCTATACTTTTGTAACATCATACTTTTCCCTTTAACCAAGGGACTTATACTTCTTAAAACAAACAAGTCTTTGTTTATACTTAAACAAGTAAAAATACTAAATCTCAGACGTCACCGCACTACATAGATACAAATACTCATGCTCAAGGATAGGAAAGCTTCACATACCTCTTCGGTCAATCCACTTGCTAAGTCCAAACTACCGCAAGTAATATGTCAACCTAAAATAACCATGATACGTTTATTAACCTCTAATTTCAATGTAGAATAATCTAAACTCAAAGCCACTAAATTCTATGGAAAATCAGCATTTCCTTTGTTTCTACTCACTTTGCCACCTTTCAAGGCCGAATTTACCATCAAAACACCACATTGTAAGGCTCAATCAATCCAACAATTTAAAGGGATTACACACCCAAAATTCTGTCCCATAAGTTTACAATAATTCACTTAACAATTCTAGGTAGTTTTTAGGCTACAACATGCTCATAATCTCTTCTTAACCCATTCTTCATAACCAAACCACATTTCTAGCATGCAATGACTCTAAGAGCATTATTTACTACCACAAGTTCTTTCTTCTTAACATGCAACACTATAAACTAAATCTAAAGGAAGAATCATTACCTTAAAGTTTTAGCCAAAACTTATTCCAAGTATTGCTAGCTTCCTTGCCAAGAACACCACCACAACAATGCCAACAAGCTAGCTACAAGCTTCCTTTTGGTTCTTAACTATTCAGATTTTTCTAAGGGTTTTTAGAGAGAAGGGGGCGCAATTTGAGAGAGAGAGAGAGAAGGTGAAAGATAGAAAATGTCCAAGTCTTGGTCAATATATTGCATGCAATGTAAAAATCAGATGGGGGGGACACTTGTCACCCTCTCATGGTCTCTTTTAAAACAAAAATCGGACTTTCTAAGTTTTTCCGCTAAAATCCGCCGGCGCGCCACATGGGCCATGGCTACATAAACCTCCGCAGCTCTTCGATCTTTCGGCGCCATGCTCGCTTATTCGGCGCGGGCGCTGCAACTTCAGCGACCCTTGAACTTTAGGCGCCGCGCCTCGCATCCGGCGCCATGCCGCGCCGCCGCTCAAACACATTTACGTCCGATCGCGATCGAACTTGTAACCTCATAACTTTCTACTCCGACGCCCTATCGGCGAGCGGTTGGTTGCGTTGGAATCTAGACTCAACGAACTACGCCCCAGGCCTTTGAAACACTTATGAACTCTCAATGTACCGGTCATAACCCGCCTTTAAAGTTGACTAAAACCCATCCGAACAACCCATCAACCTATCTTCAAAATTTTAAGTCTTACTCCTTTCGCACGCCTCATGCGCATGACCTGAACTACGGGTGTAACACTTTATAAAAGTAATGGATCTCTTTTAAAAGAACTTAACGTATGTAGTACTTTGGGGTTAAAAACCCGGACTTTGGCATAAAATGAAAGTACTTTGAGTTGTGTGAAACTTGCCTATGCTTGTTGTTGTGAAACTTGCCTATGCTTGTGATGATAGTCTTTGTTGTGCAAGTGTGGTATTTCTGTGTTACCGCGTCTCCCGATAGAGGGCCGGTTGACTTGTTGAGAACTTACTTGGACGTCTTTGGCGGTGATGGAGAATTCCACGTATGTTTCCATTTTGATTATCGTCTTGTTGTTGATGTCACATGGACATGTCTACACCGACGCAAGATTCGGGCACGCGGCCACGCGCCGTTGATTACCCGATATATGGTTATTACTGCAACATGGACGTGTCTACACCGATGCAGTATTCCGGGGGCATGTGGCCATGCGGTAGGGTTGACCACCCAGTATATTGTTATTGAGGTTACATGGGCATGTCTACACCGATGCAGTATTCCGGGGGCATGTGGCCATGCGACCTTGTTATTATTGTTGCATCATGGACATGTCTACACCGATGCAGTATTCCGGGGGCATGCGGCCATGATGCGAACATGATGGATGTGCGGCGTGAGACCCATAGTTATATTTGAGTGGTGACTTTGAGGCGTGAGTCCCCGACTTGATCGCTTATGTTGCGATCGTATTTTGGTTATCATACATGTCTCCCGCTTTATATAGATCGTTATGATTTAATCGCAGATTTACGATTTCACATACTTGGTACTGTTATCGACCTTCGGGCCGCGTTCACGCCGCAGTAGAGGTACATCACCGTGGATCCTCGCCATAGGATCACATTCAACAGATTGGAAGCTCCGTTTCTCCGAGGCTTATCTTTTGGTATGTGTTTCCTGAGTTGTAGGTTCTTGTACATTCGTGGTATGGCGGCCCCGCCCGTCATAGTCGTTGTAAATCTTAGAGGTCCGTAGTACCGCGCGTGTGGTTGTAAAAGGATTAAACTGCTCGTGTTTTATGTATATACCAAGGCAAATCGCTTGTTGGCCTGCTTATTATTATAACTATTGTTGCATGTCTAAGTTTTTATTTCCGCCGGTTTTTCTCTCGATGTTGTATCACTAGGGTGCCGGGTAAGGCACGACCACGCCCAATTTCGGGTGTGACAGAGGGATACCTGGCTCGTCCGAATACGTCCCGGGAACTCTCTAACGATCGACCGATCAAGGTCCGTATTTCACCTCGAATACCCAACCATATGGTAGATATACCCTTTCCGCACCATCTTCCTAGCCTTGAGGTAAGAAATAAACTTACCCTGGCGACGCAAAGATTCCCTTCCACTGATAACCGCTCACCAGAAACCGAACCGAACTAATCTCTTTCTACAGTCCACATTGGCATAGCAAGACGCCAGCCAATCCATACCCATAATCACATTAAAGTCTGTCATATCCAACTCTATCAAGTCGGCTAGAGTCTGACGACTATCTATAGTCACAGGGCAAGCCTTATATACCCGTTCAGCTACCACTGAATGACCTACTGGCGTAGCCACCTCAAAAGGTCTTATGGACTCGGGCTCTATCCCTACTCTACTGGAAATATGAGGAGATATATAGGACAGGGTAGAACATGGATCTATCAAAGCATATACATCACATCAAGAAACCAACAATGTACCTGTGACGACATCTGGCGACGCCCCGGTCCTCGCTGGCCGACATAGCATATATGCGCTCGAGGACCGCTAGAATCGAACCCCTACCACGACCTTCGCCGCGCTCGGCCGCCCATAAGTACCCAGCCCTCCGGGGCGTCTAACCATCGAAGATGAAGATCCAACAACTGACCCCGTCGGCTGAACCGTGACGCTCCCGCTGCCTAAGGACGGACAATCCTTCTTCAGATGGCCCTGCTGGCCACAAGAGTAACACGCTCCCGAACCCATACGACACTCGCCCGGATGAGACCTACCGCATCGAACGCACCGAGAGGTAGGTGGTCTCGATTGGTGACGGCCGCCTCCCGAAACCTCAAGTCTCGAGCCCCGACCGCCTCAATAACCCGGCCGATCATCGTTATACCGTGGTTCGCCGGACCGGGTCGTGGTCTCAGCGGCCAAGCGCGGTGATTGTAGGGCCGCGGCGCCGGAAAACCTGAGGGGTCGCTGAAGTTTCAGCGCCGGGAAGCAGGGCCGCGGCGCCGAAAGATCCGAGGGTCCGCAGGAGTTGCGGCGCCGCGGCGCCGGGAAGCAGGGCCGCGGCGCCGAGGCGGGAAATCAGGCGGAAAAACTTAGGAAAAGTCAGATTTTTCTTTTGTGTGGCTGGGGACAAGTGTCCCCCCCCATCTGATTTTTGCATGCATTATATTGACCAAGTCTTAAAGACTTGGTCATCTTTCATCTCTCTCTTAAATTATTTCAAGCTCCTCCTTCTCTCTAAAACTCCAAGAGGTATTCTAGCCTTAGGAAAAATCTGAAAAAGTAAAAGGCAAGAAGGAAGCTTGGGGCTAGCTTGTGAAGGTTGTTGTGGTGGTGTTCTTGGAATAGAGGCTAGCAAATTGTTGGATAAATTTGGCTAAAGCTCTAAGGTAATGATTCTTCCTCTATTATTAGTTTTTATTGTTGCATGTTAAGAAGGAAGTATTTGTGGTAGTAAATTATGCTATTAGAGTCATTGCATGCAAGAAATGTGGGTTGTGTATGAAGGATTTGACTAAAGAGATATTATGAGCATGTTGGAGCCTACAAACTACTTTAGAATTGTTAAGTGTATTATTATAACTTATGGGGCAGAATTTTACACACCCAAGATTAGGTATGTAAACCCCTTTGTGTTGGTTTGGATGTTGGTCCTTAATGAGGCGTTTGAGTGTTAAAAATCGGCCTTTGAAAAAGGTGGCAAAGTGAGTAGAAACAAAGGAAATGCTGCCCAATTTTCCTTAGGAATTGGTAACTTGAATTTGGAATTTCTACATTGAAATTAGAGGTTAATCAACGCACTATGGTTATTATAGGTTGACATATTACTTGCGGTAGTTGGACTTAGCAAGTGAATTGACCAAAGAGGTATGTAGAGCTTTCCTATCTCTTGAGCATGAATAGTTGTATCTATGTAGTACGCATAATGACAAGAGTTGATAATCTACACTTGTTTTAAAGTATATGATACTTGTTTCATTTCAAAAGTATAAGTCCCTTGGATTTAGGGAAAATGTATTTGACGAAGGAATAACGCTAATATAATGACTTTATGGGAAGTTGGTTATATTAGTTTTTGAAAGGTTCACAAAGAATGGTTTACTCTAATTAAAACAAGTACGGGTAAAGGATTCGAAACTATGGAAGGTGGATTGGTTTTAGGCATTGGTTGCCTAAGGTTTTAAAGGAAATGAAGTCACTTGATTTAGAAGTCTATTATATTTATAAAAGGAAATGTGACTTGTTTTGAAAAGAACTTGTAACTTGATACTATGGTGATTAGTATCTTGGAATCTTTGTATAAAAAGACTTTTTCTTAAAAAGTTAGAAGTACATGGTACTTGCGTTGAATTCCCGGATTTTCTATTAAAAGACATGTTAGTGCCTTAGGATACTAAAATGAGAGGATATATTAATAATGTTAATAAGAAGTTAGGGGATTTCTTAACTTGATTATGTTACGATAAGCCGGTAGTGCTTATGTATGATATGATAGGCCGGTAGTGCTTATGTTGTGATATGATAGGCCGGTAGTGCTTATGTATGATATGATAGGCCGGTAGTGCTTATGTTATGTATCGTGGCCAGAGGCAGAGGATATGGGCTACGAGGAGATGGCCCGATTAGCCGTGATCGTGGCTGCATACGAGGATAGTCGAGACAACGATTGCATTCGTAGTTCAAAGACAGCCGCTAGCTTGAGACCGAGGGACTTTTGAGCCGCAGCCTCACCGGAGTTTTATGGGTCGAGGCACGAGGATGATCCTCGTGAGTTTATCCGGCGATACTGGATCATGAGGGTGATCGGCTTCGAGACCGAGTCGGTGGTACTAGGTTCGCATCGGCCGCGACACCGCAGCTTGGATCGGTATGATTCATGGAAGCGTCCCGGGGAGCATGCGCTTCAAATTGCTTGGGGACGAAGTTCTCGAGGCGCATTTGGCCATTTCTTGCCTCCGCAGATGAGGGCTCGAGCCGATAGATTTTTGACACCGAGACAGAATCGGCGATCTGTTCACACGACCCAACCGGGCGGATCGTGCCCTACCCGCACCCAAGTAGACATACATCGAGTAATCGGAATATAAAACAAGACATGACATAATATGAAATATGAAACAGCTTCATCTGAGAAAACTTGCCTTTCGCATAAATATAAATAACAACTTGAATAGCATATCCCTTTCTACCACTCGCCCACATCGCATTTCATGCACTTCTAAGAATGATACGACAACAATGGCGGGACAGGGCCCCGCCATACCCCTGAATGTAAGTACCTACCACGACAGGGGACTATACCACTGATAAGCCTCCGGAGAAACGGAGCTTCCCAAACGTCGAACTGTGGACTCCTATGAGCGAGATCAACATCGTGTACTTCTACTGCAGATGAACGCACTTCAAGGAGGTCAAGATAACAGTACCAAGTATGTGAAATCAAAAATATCAGAAATGAAATCATAGTAGTCTATATAAAGCAGAGACATGTATGATAACCAAACTACGATTCACAATAAAGCGATCATGTCAAGTCAGGGACTCACGCCTCAAGTCATTACTCAAGTATAACAATGGGTCTCACGCCCACAACATCAATCATGCCCGTGGAATACCTTCCTCACTGCCGACAGTCCATGATATAAAAGCACCAAGGAATACACATAAACACCAGGTCCCACCTGTCATAATAAAACCGCACGGTAAGTACGAAGGCATAGCCGACTACTAAAACCCACGCACCAACAATGCTATAAAATCAGATCACGAGGTCTTTCTAGACCGCACTACATGATCGGCCGCCACTCGCCCGCAGATCAATGTGCGCGCTATTCCCGAACTTACCGCAGACTCCGCATAGGTCACACACGCACCGCATGAGGTATTCCTCGAATCACGGTCCTGCATCGCCGAGGTATACCTCGACGGAGGCGCCTTAACCCCAGATCCGCCGACTCCGCAGCCCGCATAGTCTCAATAGACCGCATAGTCCCATGGACCGCATGGGCATCCCGCGTCGCTAAACACCCGGAATGATCAATCCTGGAGCATACCGCTGCTCCGCATAGTCTCACAGACCGCATAGGCCGTATAGACCCGCATCAAGGGTGGCAAGCCCTCGGTATAATAAGTCAAGGGGGTAGGTGATATAATAATAGTACAACGGACTTACCGGTTAGCAACGTAAGCACAGCAAGAATGACCCCCTTACACAACAATCACAAGATACTAACACACGTAGCATCCTAACATGTTTACTTATCAAATCAACAAGAAAGTATTACAAGGCTATCACAAACCAACAAAATCAAGTTATTCACACAAGGTACTTTATGCTAATAAGTTCGGGTATCTATCCCCAAAGTACTTCCTACATTAACTCTTTTAAAAGATCCGTTTCTTTCACAGAAGTCACACAATACCCGTAGTGTAAAATAGAGTGACTATCTTTTTTTTAAGTAAACCAAAACACTTCCCTTTGTAAAATCAATTAACAACATTATTTTCCAAACGTTCAAGTTTGCCTAATTTCAAATGTTCACGTTTCTTATTTTAGAAAGGTTTCGTAGTTCATAGTCTTATTCATTTAAGAATATAATTCTCTTTTAAATAATCTGAGAAATATATGCCTTATATGTGAGTAGGTTATTCTTTGTTCATAATCAATCTTATTAAGCAACCATGATCTAGGAAATGTAATATCATTTTGTCTCATCTTAGCTTCTATGCAGATGGAGGTTTCTACTGGTTTTAATAATACTTCTTTAATCAAAACATTTCCCTTTATTAACGCTGCAGTGGTTTGTCGATACTCATTCTGATTTCCGAAATCAGTAAAGCATTATTCCCTTTAAAAACCAAGTACTCATTACTCACGAATGAGGTCTCACACAAAATTCATATTAATTTAATTAAGTCAAGTCTCTTATCTTTTAAGATCAAGTCTCTTAACTTCTAAAATTAATAAACTATTCTTTTTATCAATCTTAAGCCGTTATACCTAACTTCACATAAAGCTAGTATAACTCTTAAGTTTTAAAACCAAGTATTACTCTTCTGTTAAAAATGATTCAGTATTCTTTTGAAATACTTCAAGATTATTCAGGCTTAAGTCAAAAGACATTGCCGTAATTATTATTCAGGCTTAAGTCAAAAGACATTGCCGTAATTATTATTCAGGCTTAAGTCAAAAGACATTGCCGTAATTATTATTCAGTTAACACACGTACGTCTACCGTACTATATATATTCTTTAAAAAATATCATGCTCAAGAGGATAGGAAGAATCACATACCTCGCGACGATTATCGACTATTAGCAAAACGCTCCACGGCTATAACCCGGCTAGCCTTGTCCACCTTCCAAGTAGAACATGCTACTCGCAGATCATTCATCCTATAAAGGTTATACAAGTCTATCAATGACTAGACTACTCTGTAGATTATTCTTCTGATGTGATTCCAGTTCAAGTCTTTTCTGTAATATCCTTCTATTACAGTTCAATTCTCTTCTATGAATCTTATATTCATTTCTATATAACTTCAGTATGAAATTTCCAATTACAATATAAGGACAAGAGTATTTACCTTGATAAGCCCAAAATTATCCAAGTTATAATGTCGATCCTGAGCAACGTTTAGCTCCTACTCCGGGTGCTCCAACCCGTTCCAACAACCCTTAGAAGTTCTACGCAACTTCTTCTTAATACTCCAACCAACTATGGAGATTTTCCTTAGGGTTTCGTTTTTGCGACTGAAGGGAAGTATGATAGTATTTCTGGGCTTTCGTATAAGTGTAACCTTGGAATACTACAAGGTATTTGGACCAAGGTATTTTGGATATAGTAACAATACTTTGGAGAGTATTTCTATCAAGAGGGGGGTGTATTTATACGAGACAACACCACAAGGGGGGGTGTACCCCTCGGCCAACCCCACTAGGAGGGGGGTACTCTCGGCCAAGGGGGAGGGGTGCTCTCGGCCAAGGCCTTTCTCAAAGGGGGAGGGGGCTTTGGACGAAAGCAAACAAGAGGGAGGGGGGAGGATTTTCAAGACTTGGAAATCATTTTGTGGATGAAGAAAACCTTCAAGCAAGGGGGGTATTTATAGGTCAAGCAATGGCCAACCAATGGCCAAGATGAAGACAAGTGTTAGGCAAGTGTAGGGCTAGGATTTGGAGATGTGTCTGTGGGCCCCACTTTCTCATCTACTACACAAAATATCTAGCCAAACATTGACCAAATGTTTAAGGCATGAAACATGAAAAACACGTGCCAAGGGAAGCTCAACCAAACCGTCCACTTGAGGGCCAAGTGTCGCCCTCTCGTTGGTCCAAAATATTTCGTCTCTCGGAAAAATCCGCAAAAATTAGAAATGACATAGCCGGAATTTTCCCTTCGCAAGTCTTGTAAAACGTTTCGTCGAAAAACGATTCTAATCGGGTATTGTGCACAAAAATTCGAACCTTGCCTACTATAAGCTTCAAACTTTTCTACGTACGCCCCACGCATATACCTGGAAATACGGGTATAACAGTTCGGAGTACAATGTGGAGTTTGACTCATTGGCTCGGTATGTGCCCGCTGGTAGCGTATGAAGGGCGATGTGGTGCACCGGTATGTCACAGGACTCGATGATCACTTGGCCGAGAGTTGCACGGGAGTGGCTCTTCAGCGGGGCATGGACATTGCCCGCATGCAGGCATATGCACTTGGGTGTGAGGAACGCAGGGGCCGACGGATCGACAGGTATTAGCAGAAGAGGGCCAGGACAGCAGGGTCCTCTGGTAGTTTTAGGGGTAGACAACCCCAGCCGCAGACCATATTTGCACCACAGCCGGTCCAGAGCGCTCCTCCACTATCTTCGGGACGTCTGAGTATTCAGGAGCAGGCGGTGGTTCCGTGGCTTCGTTTCCAGAGGACGAGTTCCGGGCCAGATGAGGCCACCTATGCCTCGGTGTGGTCGATGTGGTGATTGCCATTATGGGGGGTGTCGTGTCCCTCCAGGAGCTTGTTACTCTTGTGGCCAGCAGGGCCATTTGAAGAGATATTGTCCACTGCAGGCGGCGGAAATGCTATGGCTCACCCGACCGCCCGCTTGCCGGGTCTTCATCTTCGCTGTTGTGCGCCTGAGGCGTGGTGTTCACGGGCCAGCAGGCCGCGACAGGGGTTCTAGGTCCAGCGGTCCTCGGAACCGCATCTATGCTATGTCCGATCGTCGTGACTGCGAGGCGTCACCCGATGTCGCCAGTGTACATTATTGGTTTCTTTGTGATGTATATGCTTTGATAGATCCAGTTCTACCTTGTCCTATATATCTCCTCATATTGGGTAGAATAGGGAGAGCCCGAGTCCATAGAATCTTTTGAGGTGGCTACGCCGTAGGTGCTTCAGCCGTAGCCGAGCGTATATAAGGCTTGCCCGGACTATAGATGGTCGCCGACTCAGCCGACTTGATAGAGTTGGATATGACAGACTTCGATGTGATTATGGGTATGGATTGGCTAGCGCCTTGCTATGCCAATGTGGACCGCAGAGAGGTTAGTTCGGTTCCGATTTCTGCGAGCGGTTATCGAGTGGAAGGAATCCGCATCGCCGAGGGGTAGGTTTATTTCTTACCTCAAGGCTAGGAAGATGATACGGAAGGGGTATATTTACCATTTGGTTCGGGTATTCGATATTGAGGCTGAGATACCGACCTTGATCGATCCGGTTGTGAGAGAGTTTCGACGTATTCCCGCACGAAGCTTCCGCATCCTCCTGAGAGGGAGATTGAGTTTTGCATCGATTTGGCGCCAGACACTCGACCGATATCTATTCCGCCATACAGGATGGCACCTGCCGAGTTGAGGGAATTGAAGGACCAGCTGAAAGATTTGCTGGAGAAAGGCTTTATTAGGCCAAGTGTTTCTCCTTGGGGGGCGCCAGTGTTATTTGTAAAGAAGAAGGATGGGACGTCACAGATGTATTGATTACAGTGCAACAACAAGGTAACTATCAAGAACAGATATCCCCTCCCCAGGATTGACGATTTGTTTGACCAGTTGCAGGGTGCAAAGTGTTTTTCCAAGATAGACCTGCGGTCTGGTTATCATCAGGTGCGAGTTAGAGAGATAGATATCCCAAAGACTGCATTCAGGACCCGTATGGGCACTATGAGTTCAGGGTGATGTCTTTCGGGCTGACCAACGCCCCAGCAGTATTCATGGATTTGATGAATAGGGTGTTCAGGCCATTCTTGGATATGTTCGTTATAGTGTTTATTGATGATATCTTGGTGTATTCGCGCACAGAGCAGGAGCATACAGATCATTTGGCGACGTATTGGGAGTCCTCCGAGACCGGCAACAGTATGCCAAGTTCTCGGTGCGAGTTCTGGTTGGCGTCAGTGGCTTTCTTAGGACATGTTATCGGGGCCGATGGTATTCGGGTTGATACAGCGAAGATTGAAGCAGTCAAGACTTGGCCCAGACCCACTACACCGACGGAGGTGCGCAGCTTTTTGGGCCTTGCAGGTTATTATCGGAGGTTTGTAGAAAAGTTTGCTTCTATTTCAAAGATTTTGACTAAGCCGACTCGTATGCGCTATGTTCCGCCGACGGATACTTGTGAGTAAAGTTTCCATTGCTAAAGGAGAAGTTGACGACCGCCCAGCTTCTTACTCTTCCGCAGGGCTTAGATGGATATGTGGTTTATCGCGACGCCAGCGTGTCGGGCTTGGAGTGCGTCGATGCAAAGACGGCAAGGTTATAGCTTATACATCTCGGCGGCTTAGGAAGCATGAGAAGAACTATCCCACACATGACTCGAGTCGCGCAGTTGATTCATGCCTCAAGATCCGAGACAATATTTATATGGAGTTCATGTGGACATTTACACAAACCACAAGAGTCTCCAGTACATCTTCAGCCAGAGGGAGCTGAACTTGCGGCAGAGACGGTGGTTGGAGCTACTTAAGGATTACGATGTTGATATTCGCACCACCGGGGAAGGCCAATGTAGTTGCAGATGCCCTTAGTCGCAGATCGATGGGTAGTCCGTCTGATGTTCACCGCAGAAGAGGATATGGCCCGAGAGATACATCAGCTAGCGAGCCTTGGGGTTCGTTTGGTTGATTCTGTTAGTGAAGGAATTCGGGTTCGAGAGGTTGCCGAGTCTTCTATCGTCAAGGAGGTGAAGAGGCGACAGTATGAGGATCCGATTTTGGTACGGTACCGATATGCCGTTGTTCAGAAAGAGAGGAGTCTATTTGAGGTAGCGCCTGATGGGGTGCTAAGATTCGAGGGCCGGCCAGTGTTCCCGATGTGGACAGACTTCGCCGCAGATTCTAGGAGGTACACAAGCTCGTTATTCTATTCATCCGGGTCGACTAAGATGTATCATGACCTCGATGCGTGTATTGCGGATGGCCTAAAGAGGACGCCATGAGTTCGTGGCACGCCCGAATTGTCGCAGGTTAAGATTGAGCACCGAAGCGGTGGTCGTTGCAGCTATTGATATTCGACTTGGAAGTGAGGTGATAAATATGGATTTTATTACAGACTACCTACCACTCGGAGGAAGCATGATTCCATTTGGGTGATTGTCGACAGTCGACGAAATCACCATTTTCTTCCTACGTAACGACGTTCTCGGATGAGGACTACGCGATTATATATTAGAGAGATTGTGAGACCGCACGAGTCCCAGGTGTCAATTATGTCGAATAGAGGAGCCCGCTTCGCTAACTTCAAGGTCTTTCGTGGCGGATTAGGACACAGTGAGTCTCGATCGCATTTCACCTCGCATCGACGACAAAGCCGAGCGCACTATCCGCACACTTGAGGATATGCCGTGGCTTGTGTTATTGATTTCGGGGTAGCCGGAGGATCATTTGCCTCTTGTGGAGTTTGCTTACAACAATGCCTACCATTCCAAGATTCGATGGCGCCTTATGAGGCCTTATACGAGGAAGTGCAGTCACCGATAGGCTGGTTCGAGGTGGGAGAAGTTCGCTTAGTCGGGCCGACTTAGTTCAAGAAGCGTGGATAAGGTGAAGCTTATCCAGAGCGATTGTTGGCGCTCGTAGTCGGCAAAAGTCGTATGCGCACCATCGCGTCGACACTTGGAATTTGAGATAGATGATTGGGTTTTTCTAGCGTACGCCTACGGCGTGATGAGATTTGGAAATAAGGGAAGCTTAGCCCAAGGTATATTGGGTCAGACGGATTGTCCGTAGGGTAGGCGTGGTTGCATGAGTTAGATCCGCCGTCCGATTTGGAGGCGGTACATCCAGCCTTCCATGTGTCCATGTTGCGGAAATGTATTGAGATCCATCTAGAGTGCACCGGTTCATGAGGTTCAGTAATGCAGGAGTTATCGTATGAGGAGAGTCCCATAGCGATACTCGATCGAAAGGTTAGGCGACTTCGGACGAAGGACGTGGCTTCCGTCAAGGTCTTATGGCGGAATGAGAACAGGGAGGAAATGACGTGGGAAGCAGAGGATGACATGATGAAGAAGTATCCTCACTTTTTCCCTATACCTCCAGGTAACCCACGTTCTAAATTATTGGTCTTTAAATTTAGTATTTATGCTTGAGTTTTGTTGTGTCCGTGTGGAACGTCTTTATTTGAGTCTATGCCGATATTGTGATTTGAGTAAGCCTAGAAGGAACATTCGGGACGAATGTTTTGGGGGAGAATGTTATACCGTGGTTCGGCCGACCGGTCGGTCTCAGCCTTGATGCCGGAGCGTGGCCGCGCGCCAAGACGGTGATCAGGGCCGCGTGCCGACGCCGTGGTCGCGGTGCCGGAAAATTTGAGGGGTCGCTGCAGTTTCAGCGCGCCGGAAGCAGCCGCGCGCCAAAGATCCGGCGTCCGCAGAGCTGCAGCCGCCGGGAAGCCGCGCGCCGAGGCGGGAAATCAGCGAAAACTTAGGAAAGTCGATTTTTCTTTTGGGCACAGGTGGGGACAAATGTCCCCCCATCTGATTTTTGCAGACGATTATATTGACCAAGTCTTAAAGACTTGGTCATCTTTCATCTCTCTTAAATTATTTCAAGCTCCTCCTTCTCTCTAAAACTCCAAGAGGTATTCTAGCCTTAGGAAAATCAAAAAGTAAAAGGCAAGAAGCTTGGGGCTAGCTTGAAGGTTGTTGTGGTGGTGTTCTTGGAATAGAGGCTAGCAAATTGTTGGATAAATTTGGCTAAAGCTCTAAGGTAATGATTCTTCCTCTATTATTAGTTTTTATTGTTGCATGTTAAGAAGGAAGTACTTGTGGTAGTAAATTATGCTATTAGAGTCATTGCATGCAAGAAATGTGGGTTGGGTATGAAGGATTTGGCTAAAGAGATATTATGAGCATGTTGTAGCCTACAAACTACTTTAGAATTGTTAAGTGTATTATTATAACTTATGGGGCAGAATTTTACACACCCAAGATTAGGTATGTAAACCCCTTTGTGTTGGTTTGGATGTTGGGCCTTAATGAGGCGATTGAGTGTTAAAAATTGGCCTTTGAAAAAGGTGGCAAAGTGAGTAGAAACAAAGGAAATGCTGCCCAATTTTCCTTAGGAATTGGTAACTTGAATTTGGAATTTCTACATTGAAATTAGAGGTTAATCAACGCACTATGGTTATTATAGGTTGACATATTACTTGCGGTAGTTGGACTTAGCAAGTGGATTGACCAAAGAGGTATGTAGAGCTTTCCTATCTCTTGAGCATGAATAGTTGTATCTATGTAGTACGGTATACGTACAAGAGTTGATAATCTACACTTGTTTTAAAGTATATGATACTTGTTTCATTTCAAAAGTATAAGTCCCTTGGATTTAGGGAAAATGTATTTGACGAAGGAATAACGCTAATATAATGACTTTATGGGAAGTTGGTTATATTAGTTTTTGAAAGGTTCACAAAGAATGGTTTACTCTAATTAAAACAAGTACGGGTAAAGGATTCGAAACTATGGAAGGTGGATTGGTTTTAGGCATTGGTTGCCTAAGGTTTTAAAGGAAATGAAGTCACTTGATTTAGAAGCCTATTATATTTCTAAAAGGAAATGTGACTTGTTTTGAAAAGAACTTGTAACTTGATACTATGGTGATTAGTATCTTGGAATCTTTGTATAAAAAGAGTTTTTCTTAAAAAGTTAGAAGTACATGGTACTTGGGTTGAATTCCCGGATTTTCTATTAAAAGACATGTTAGTGCCTTAGGATACTAAAATGAGAGGATATATTAATAATGTTAATAAGAAGTTAGGGGATTTCTTAACTTGCTTATGTTACGATAAGCCGGTAGTGCTTATGTATGATATGATAGGCCGGTAGTGCTTATGTTGTGATATGATAGGCAGTAGTGCTTATGTATGATATGATAGGCGGTAGTGCTTATGTTATGTATGATAGCGGATGAGCTATGTTATATATTTATTATTACGGGTAAACCCCGGTTATTATCTATGCCATGGATTTGCTACCCATGACGCGAGCGCGCGCTTGCACTCACGCGATCCGACCACGTGATCCATGCGAGTGAAATAGTCCCATGCGAGTACGGCGATGGTACTCATGCGGGTCCACCGGATCCATGCGGGTGAAATAGTCTCATGCGGGTGAAATAGTCTCATGACGAGGCGGATGACCTCATGCGGTCCACAGACCCATGCGGGTGAAATAGTCCCGTGAGTAGGATTGCTTAATGATACTACGCGAGGTACCGCTTTGATCGTGAGCCTCCTATTTTTATGCTATAAGATTTACACTTGTTACTCTCATTGTTAGTAAGACACAATGCAAAGAATTGATTTTATCTATGACTCCAGCTTATTTTGACTTATGATATTACTACAGTATTTTCCAGTTTTACATACTTGGTACGTTGTGTATTGACCCCCTTCCTCGGGGGCTGCATTCATGCCGCAGGTGGTAAGGCATTGTGGATCCTCGTTCTTAGGATCACTATTCGGTGTCGAAGCTCATTCTCCGAAGCTTGTTTATCGGTACGACATTCCTCGACGCTATAGGTATTTTGTACATTCAGGGGTATGGCGGGGCCCTGTCCCGCCACAGTTGTTATCTTTAGAGGTCTGTAGTCACATATATGTTTTGGGCTATAAGAACCAGTTGTACTACTATACTTTGTTTATGTATGTTTTATGGAAGGCAGCCTTATCGGCTGGCCAGTGATGGTTACCCTTTTTATAAGTTATGTGTTATGTATGTTCCGCTGCTATTCTCTGACATATACCTGACAGGGTACCCTGCAGGTACCGCCGCGCCCCGGTTGGGTCGTGATACGCACTCTCTGCCGAAAATCGAGAAGGAGCACTTTGGCCGGGCCGGAATGTGGACCTAGTTCACTGCCAGGCCGCCGCCGAAAATCGCCTCGAGACTCGCCGCCCCGCCTCGGGCCGCCTAAATCTAGCCGATCTCGCTCTCTCTCGCCTCAATCCTCGCGCGTATGCTCGCATCTCCGTGATATCCATCCTCGGCCAAGAGCCACCCCAAGCATGCAAGAATCATATGACGGTCTAACCCCATCACATATCGATGAACCCCGCCGGCCATGTCACCACAATGGTGTGCGCGATACCGCCAAGGAGTCAAACCTGTGTCAGACTTCTCGATAGTCCTCCCGCCCCGCCTCAAGGTCAATAATCTATCTACCCGGCTCTCTCATCTCGTGAGGCAAGAAGTGGTCTAGAACGCCTCGTGAACTCCTCCCAAACACCGGAAGAGCATCTCACCTCTCGACAACACCCATGACTCAAACTAGCTTCAACGCAATATCGCAGAACCGTAAGAAGCTAGTATAACAGACTCACTCCGATGCCCTAAGCACTGCATGGTCCGTCAGAATCGCCGACAAACTCCCGCGATCTCGCCAAATCTCGAACCATAGAACTCGGTGGGTGACAACCTGCAAAAAATCCCAATCAGAATCGCCGGCCTAGGGTTGCCGCCGCTTCCTCGCCGGCCGCCGCCACTATGGCCGGTCAAGAATCAACTGCTCTCGTAATCTCTATACTCGCACTCGATCGTGGATCGAGGCTCCGCATCGCGGTCTCGAGCCGCTCACGCCGAATTGCCGAGATCGGCGACGACGTGGAACTCGCCGCCTAAACATCATCTTCGTAAGGACTGGCCTGTGCCTCGTAGAATCTCCGGCCCCACTAGCAGACTCTCACTGTCTTGCCTTCTCGCCGCGGTTGCCTTGCGTGAGGCATAATCGATACATAAAGGAAAACATCGAGGAGGTTCAACCTATAACTCACTCTATTGCACGATCTTAGAGTGAAAATGGAAACCAATCCTAAATGTCTCGCAGCCTCTCGATTATAGATGTGGTGCACGACACACCGATAATCAAGACTCTACTAGACACGGTCATGGACACTTTCCGAGGACTAATCGCTCGATACCACTTTTGTCACGACCCGACCGGCCACGATCGTACTTACCGGTACCGCCAGTATACATCAGAGAATAGCAATGA
Source organism: Przewalskia tangutica (assembly GCA_029844215.1). Classification (NCBI taxonomy): domain Eukaryota; kingdom Viridiplantae; phylum Streptophyta; class Magnoliopsida; order Solanales; family Solanaceae; genus Przewalskia; species Przewalskia tangutica. Next base: position 12,676,870 of record CM056725.1, on the reverse strand, counting down.
ACATACATAACACATAACTTATAAAAGGTAACATCATCGCCACCGATAAGGTCGCTTTCCATAAAACATACTTAAACAAAAGTATGGCAAGATAACCGTTCTTATAGCCTAAAACATATATGTGACCACGCACTTAAAGATAACAATCGTATGGACAGGGCCCTGCCATACCCCTGAATGTACAAAATACCTATAGCATCGGGGAATATCCGTACCAATAAACAAGCTTCCGGAGGAATGGAGCTTCTGACACAAGAACAGTGATCCTAAGAACGAGGATCCACAATCTGCTTACCCTTACCTGCGGCATGAACGGAGCCCCCGAGGAAGGCGGTCAGTACACAATATGTACCAAGTATGTAAAGCTGGAAAATACTGTAATAATGATATCATAAGTCTAAAAGTAAGCTGGAGTCATGGAAGACAATCAAAATACCTTTTATCAGGCCTTACTAACAATGAGAGTGACAAGTATATATATAATATCGCATAAAATAGGGCCTCATGATCAAAACAGGTACCTCGCCTGTAGTATCAATAAGCACCCTACTCCCGGGACTATTTCACCCGTGATAGTCCTGTGGACCCGCATGAGGTATTCCTCGCATAGGTTGTACCCGCCCGCATGGGACTATTTCACCCGCATAAGCCCATAAGGACTCACATGAGGTATTCCTCGCATCGTGGGTAGCAAATCCACGAAACATGTGGTATAACGATCTTGGGGACTTACCCCTCAGATATACTCTTATCCTGAAGCAGATGGTATAACGATCTTGGGGACTTACCCCTCAGATATACTCTTACACTGAAGCAGATGGTATAACGATCTTGGGGCTTGCCCCTCAGATATACTCTTACACTGAAGAAGGTGGTATGACGATTTTGGGGCTTGCCCCTCAGACATACTCTTACCCTGGAGAAGGTGGTATAACGATCTTGGGGCTTGCCCATCAGATATACCCTTACCCTAGCTCAACTGTCATCATATCATAATCATAAATAAGTTAAGAAAACTTATAACTTCTTATTAGTCTTGTTCATATACCCTCTCATTTTAGTTTACTTAAGGCACTTAATCATATCTTTAAAAAAAGGAAACCGGGAATTTAACCCAAGTACTACATACTTCAACTCTTTTAGAAGTGACTCTTTTTCATACATAAAACCTTTGGGCAATTGATGCCTTAAAATCAATTTGCCTTTCATAAATCAAATCATTTGTCCTTACTTGTCTTACTTAGAGTAAACCTCTTCTCATTAATCTTTTATAAAGCTAATAAACCAACTTCCCATAAAGTTGTTATATTAACCCTACACTTTAGTAAAATCATACTTTTCCCTAACCAAGGGACTTATACATTCTTAAAACAAAACAAATCATTATATACTTAAAACAAGTAAGAATACCAAATCTTGTACGTCTACCCTACATAGTTTCATCTATTCATGCTCAAGAGATAGGAAAACTCCACATACCTCTTTGGTCAATCCACTTGCTAAGTCCAACTACCGCAAGTAATATGTCAACCTATAATAACCATAATGCGTTTATTAACCTCTAATTTCAATGTAGAAATAATCTAAGTTCAAAGCCCCTAATTCTATGGAAAATTGGGCAGCATTTCCTTTGTTTCTACATACTTTGCCACCTTTCTCAAGGCCGAATTCAACATCCAAATGCCACATTTAAGGCTCAACAATCCAAACATATCAAAGGGGATTACACACCTAAACTTGGGTGTGTAAAATTCTGCCCCAAAAGGTACAACAATTCACTTAACAATTCTAAAGTAGTTTTTAGGCTACAACATGCTCATAATATCTTTTTAGCCATTTCTTTCATATCCAAACCACATTTATCACATGCAATGACTCTAAGTGCATTATTTACTACTACAAATCCCTTCTTCTTCACATGCAACATTAATAACTAACCACAAGAGAAGAAATGTTACCTTAAAGCTTTAGCCAAACTTATTCCAACAACTTTGCTAGCCTCCTTTCCAAGAACACCACCACACTAACACCAACAAGCTAGCCACAAGCTTCCTTCTTGTTCTTAACTTTTCAGATTTTTCTTAGGCTTTGAATTCCCCTTGAAATTTTAGAGAGAAGTGAGAGCTAATTTAGATAGAGAGAGAGGGATTGAAAGATGACCAAGTCTTCAAGACTTGGTCAATATAAGGCATGCAAGAAAATCAGATGGGGGGGGGGCACTTGTCACCCTCCCATGGCCTTTTTAAAAGAGAAAATCAGATTTTCCTAAGTTTTTCCGCCTGAAATCCCGCCAGCGCTCGACGCGCCAAGGACGCTGAAACCTCTGCGGACTCTCGGAACTTCCGGAGCGGTGGCCCTGCTGTCCTGGCGCTGCGGCGCTGCAACTTCAGCGACCCTCGCATTTCCGCGCCGCGTTCGCATCCGCGCGCGCATGCCCTCGCCGCTTTGCTCGAAACGCATTTATGTCCGTCTGCGCACTGAACTTGTAACTCCCATAACTTTCTACTCCGACGTCATATCGACGAACGGTTGGTTGTGTTGGAATCTAGACTCAACGAACTACGCCCTAGGCCTTTGAAACACTTAGGAACTCTCAATGTACCGGGTAATAACCCACCTCAAAGTTGACTAAAACCCGTCCGGAACAATCCGTCAACCTATCCTTTGAAAATTTTAAGTCTTACATGCTTTTGTCATGGCAATTCGTCACCGCAAAGACTTGGCATGTCCGCAAAGGACAACATCCCAAAGATTCATCAGCGACGTGACGACATCTCTACCCATAAAATTGCACTTCTCATATATATATATTTATCATCTTGTTTAAACAGGTATACACTAACGTTTTTCTCAAGCTTAGTCATATGAGCATTTATTCCACGTAAGAAGAATACGCCCAAACAACGACGTTCGCAAGACAAAGAAGTCCAGGCAACGACAATACGTCCAAACAACGACGTTATCAGCACAGCAAGTCCACGCAACGACGCCAAAGAAGAACACGCCCGCATAACGACGTAATCGAAGTCCATGCAACGACGCCAAGAAGAACACGCCCAAACAACAACGTAATCGAAGTCCATGCAACGACGCCAAGAAGAACACGCCCGCATAACGACGTAATCGCAAGTCTACGCAACGACGCCAAAGAACACGCCCGCATAACGACGTGATCGCAAGTCCACGCAACGACGCCAGAGCAACATCGCCCGCATAACGACGTGATCAAGAAGTCCACGCAACGACGCCAAAGAAGAACATCGCCCGCATAACGACGTGATCAAGAAGTCCACGCAACGACGCCAGAAAGAACACGCCCGCATAACGACGTGATCGAAGTCCACGCAACGACGCCAAAGAAGAATACGCCCAAACAACGACGTTATCGCGACAAGACCCACGCAACGACGCCAAGAAAGAACACGCCCGCATAACGACGTAATCAGCAAGTCCACGCAACGACGCCAGCAGCAAAACGTCCACACAACGACGTTATCGCGACCGCAAGTCCATGCAACGACGCCAAGAAGAACACGCCCGCATAACGACGTAATCAAGAAGTCCACGCAACGACGCCAAAGAAGAACACGCCCGCATAACGACGTAACCAGCAAGTCCAAGCAACGACGCCAGCAGCAACACGTCCAGACAACGACGTAATCAGCAAGTCCACGCAACGACGCCAAAGAAGAACACGCCCGCATAACGACGTAATCAGCAAGTCCATGCAACGACGCCAAGAAAGAACACGCCCGCATAACGACGTAATCAAGAAGTCCACGCAACGACGCCAAGAAAGAATACGCCCAAACGACGACGTAATCCAAGAAATCCACGCAACGACGCCAAGAAGAATACGCCCGCATAACGACGCGATCAAGACAAAGAAGTATACGCAATGACGCCAACAGCAACACGTCCAAGCAGCGACGCTATCAGCACAACAAGTCCGAAAACGCCGCCATCATCAGCATATCACGCAGGGACGATTTCTATACTCCCGAAATTGCATTTCTTACGCATGCTTTATTATTCTGTCTTAGCGCATGCACTAACTCTTTCGAGCTTTAGTATACAGTGGACAATCGCAGCAAGGACAACATACCCGCTGCTCACAATCGCAACACGCCCTGCAAGGACGAAAATCACAAAGATTCGCAACATCGCATCAACACAACAGCATCGCGCTTGCAGGATAACCTTTTCTATTCACAGTTACATTATTTTTAAAATTATTTTGCCTTAGCAGTTATGCACTAACCGTTTGTTCAAGTCTTAGCATGCAGCAGCAGGAGCACAACGTGGATTTTCTCTACAAATAACCGGCAACTGGCCGTGGGCCAACCTTCCCAACGATCGCGTAAGCGCCAAGCGCCGCCCACTCGCCCACATCACCATAGAACCCAAAGACCACAAGCCATAGCAAGACACCCTGTGTTCAAGCCGCCATTTTCTTTTACTTTTTGCACCATAACCCGGTCATCATAACTCGACATCGACATCTTTAAGCCCGCGTTAGCCCGCCCCGTGTTTTGACCATGGTAGCCTGTCGCCATAACTCGACATCGACGCTTGAGTCCGCAAGTAGCCCGCCTTTAGTGTTTTGACCATGGTATCCCAAAGGTCGCCATAACTCGACATCGACGCTTTGATTTTACACACTTTGTCTACCGCCAAAGATTTTGCAATTTCAAGATCGAGACAAAATCAAGCATGAGTCAACGCTTTGTCCAAGATTCTTCCATCATCTCCATACAAAGAGGACATCTGTTGACACCCAATTTTGACCCTCCCGTCCAGCCATTAACTATAAAATTACACTAATTTTGTAAAATAATTTTTAGGATTTTTATAATAAAATACAACAATAAAACATAAATACAGGCATTAATAAATAATTTAATAATGGCATCGTGTCTTACGTAGAGTTTTTAGAGTCTCGCACGCATTTATTAATTGTAAGCTCTGTCGTAATTCTTAAATTAATAATAAATGCATAATTTAGCGATAACGTCGTGTCAGGTAGCATAGCCGCATTTATTAGTAATCATTTGTAACTTTAAAATCAATTTTAATCTAATACATGCATTTAATAGCGTCGCATTTATAAAAGCTTTAAACAATTCTTAAAAATCATATTTTGCATTTAGCATTTAAATAATTCAATCTAAGCTCATTTTGATTTTAACTTCGCAATAATGCATAACAATAAGATTTTAAATAATAGCGTCGCATTCTAAAGTATTAAGCATTAGTTAAATAACGCGCCCGCATTTAGCACCTAAATAATTAGACTAATGTAGCACCTAGATAATTATAATAAAGCACCTAATTAATTTAATCACATTTGTTAAATAATTAATAAAACACTTACCTAGAATTAACTAGCTAATTAATTAAAAGCCTAAAATTAATACTTAATTAAAACCAAACCTAATAACTACCCAAATTTAACACCCTTTAATTCGCCCAAACCCGCTGCCCACCGTCCCACCGACTACGACTCCGCCGCCTACCAAAGACCCGCAAGCCCACGCCTTATCCTTAAACGCTCACTGCCTCTTCCACACGAGGGCCCCTGAACTCACGCGAAACCCTAGCAGCCTAAGGCATCCATCGCCGCACCAACACCAACACACCCCGAGATTCTCGCCAGAGAATCCGGGGTTTCCCCTTACCTTCTCCAACGATGCTTACCATAATAATCGACCCAATATCTGTTCAAATCGTTGCCTTATCGAACACGTAATCATACACAAAATCGCCCAAATCAAGACAAATTTCGTCAAGAATCAGTACGAAATCTCGTCCAATCTCAGCCCTAATTGCTTACCAACATTAGAATCCCAACCAAGGCTATATAAGCACATGCAATAGAGCTCAGTGGGGGGGGCAGTTCAGTAGCAAGAGTCGACAGAGCATCGGGAGTTAGGGTTCAGCACCTAGACCATTAGCCCAGCAACAATAGGAAGTCCGAACCCCTTTTTTCAACTCCAGCCCAAAAAATCAGCAAACAAACATTGCCTTTCTATTCGCATCGCAAAGCCCAAAACCCGTCGACTGGACCGACGACTTGATACGCTGCCCCGGGTCGCTGTCCGGAGAAGGTAAACTCAACTCCCCTCGATCTTGATTTATTTCACATTTTCTTTGTATTTTCTATGTGCTTGCTTACATCAATCATGTCATAGTCCGTTGATATTATCGTGACCGTAATGCTCGATGTTTGTTAGTTCGTTTTCATTAATCTAGGCATATTTAGCTTATTTAAACTATGGAGTGAGTTTACATTCAATTATTAGTCATTTTAGGTCCGCTATAACTCGTGGTTTGTCAATGTTGTGTCTTCGATTGTTCTCGTTCCGCTATACATGTCTATTAGATAATTTTGGTACCTCATATTACATCTTATAGCAAATGCATCATCTGTTAAATACCACTAGTTCATAATACATTTTCCTCTTAATATGGATTCGGCAGTCACTAGAGTTGTTGGTATGGCAACTAGTATAGATATTAAACTAGCTCCCCTTTGTTTCATATTGATGTCTGCCATTTGGTTTTAAGTCTATGTTTGTCTGAATACTGCATATATGAATAATGCCATATTCACCTGTATGATGGTTGGTTGCTATGATTTAAAACATGTCCGAGTTTGCTAAGAGGTATATGTGACAACATTTAAGGAAGAATATATATGTTTGGGCATCATCTCCCTGTTCCTTTTCCTCCATGATAGTACGGTACACCTCCTATATATATTGCTATTGGAATAATATGTGCATTATGGTGTATATTCAGTATATCATTTTGCATCCTTGTGTATGTTTTTTTTTACATTAAATCATGGTGCAGTCTCTGTTGTATGTTCGCATATCCGCATGATCGTATCATCTTATGTACATTTTCCTTCTATCGCGATGCTAAAGTCATCTCATGTTTTGTCCGCTTTCCTCTATGCTTCATCACGCCTTCCGAATCCTTCCTTCAAAATCTGAAAAGATTCATTTCGCTTTGCTCTGCCCTCGCATTGTCCTGTCCGCCTACTAATACATATTCGGGTCGAACCCATTAGGTTTACTTCGTCATTTGTCATATGTTGCTTCTCATCGCTTAGTAATATGTGCTCGATTTTATGCTAACTCATTTATTATATTTGATAAAATTCGGACATATACTAATCCTTATATTTTTCTTTTTACATGGCACGCACCGGAGCAACAAAGAGTCTCATAACGAGACTCGTCGTGGCAAAAGTAAAGGCATGCATATACATCCATCGGGTCCCTCTTCGGCCATTCCTAGACAAACAAATAGACGTGGTCATCCGCTACAATCCCTTCACTCTCTTAATTTTCTTGTCTCGTTTTATGCCATTTATTCGTTTTTTTTCTATTATCTAATTTGTAATTAATAGGAGAACTTCTAGCAATTAGGTCTTTAAATATATGAGACGGGAAGTAATTACATTTTAGAACGCATTCTTCTTTATTTGCCTTTTAGGACTATTAAGCATGTTTAAAATCTAAGAAAAATAATTTAGAATAATGATTTAACTTGCATTATAAAAACCAACATTTTGTGTATTAAAATCCACAACAGATTTCTTCCTAAACTCCCAAAATCATCTTAAAACATTTCTTATATAATATTGTACGCAGGCTAGGCAAGATTAATTTAGCTGTCAAAAATACACATAATTAGTCCATAAAGCATTCTCTTAGCATTCTTTAGCATTCCTAGCTCTTTTAGCACTTTGAATCACCCTCATGCTTAATACCTTTAGCACTTAGCACTACTTTTAGCATTCTTTACCCTTTAACATTTAGCATTTTAGCGCTTTAGCACCTTAGCATTACTAGCACCCTAACACCCTATTAGCATTTTAAACCCTTTAAATTTTAGTATTCTTTTAACATTTAACACTTTTTCTAACACCCTTTTATTCAAGCAGGTTGTATTTTTAGCACCTCTCTTAGCATTTTTGCACTTTTAACACCTTAGCGATTTCTAGTACCTCTTTTGCACTTTTAGCACTCTTAAGCACCTTTAATATTTAAGCACCCTAGCACTACTTTGTTTACACTCAGCACTTTCAAATTGCTAGCACTTTTGTTAAGCGTCTTTAACCCTTAATATTTTAGCACCTCTTAGCATTCTTTCACATATAGCACCTTTTGCCCTTTTTAGACTTAAGCACCTATAAACATTTTAACATTTTTTTTAGCAGGAAGATCTTTTACTTTGCATTTTTAAAAATATAATAATTACCCTAGGTTTGGCAGGACAACCGCAAGTTAGCGGATCTTAGAGGGTGCCTAACCCCTTCCCTCTAGATTAATAAAGAACCCTTACCCAGAATCTCATTAAGTTTAGCAGACCATTAAAATGGAGTTAAATGTTTACTTTAAACTAGTTAACATTTAGGTGTCCTAATTCACCCAAACAATTAGGTGGCGACTCCGCGAACCCTTAGCATTCTAGCAAACCTTTAGCACCCTTTAGCTTTAAAATTAATCTTTTAAACTTTAGCATCTTTTTACACTTTAAGCACCCCTTTTACATTTTTAGCAGTCCTTTTAACATTTAGCATTTAACATTTTAGCCTCTTTTGCAATTTTAGCATCCTTTCAGCATTTTTAAAACCCTTTTGCAATTTTAGCATTCTTTTAAAAAAACACTTCGGCATTTATTATTTATTTCCTAACATTTGCATGTTTAGCAGGAGTTTAGAAAATAAGGTGTCGCGGCCGGAAAAGGGCGCGACAGAAATGGCGACTCCGCTGGGGATTTTAGGTTCTTAACCACAACAGACCTAGGATAATTATTTGGCAATTACTTTGGCATTTAATTTTATGTGTTGTATTTTGTTTTATTTATTTTGATCATACCGCTTATCGCTTTCCTTAAACCGCATTCCGCTCATATTTCTTCCACTGAAAATTCACACAATCACACACTCACGCTGGCGTGTGCTTCAAGGCACCCGCAAATTTCTTCAAATACCCAAATTTTAAGAGAGTCACGCGCGAGTTAGATCGGTTCGTTCGATCACCGCGTAGCCTTCTCACTCGAGTCGTCCGCCTGAACCTTGCGCCTAGTAAAGCCAAGTCTTAGAAAACTTAGGATAGAGCTATACCACCCTTTATTTTGTGGCATGCATGCATTTACCTTAGGTGGACGGCCTCGCATCGACACCACAATTAGGAAGACACTAAACTGGCTGACGTTTCTCAACCCAACGACCAACCAGCATATTATGTGTAGCGTGACATTGACAGACAAATCCAAACCCAATCATGACATGCTGAAATTGGGAAAAGTGCACCGTCATTTGGTCGCCATTTCCAACAAAGGCATTATAGTTGGACGACTTGGACAAATCCGTCATAATCCCGCATAAGTGACGTTTAGGCTTACCTCTGGCATAAAGAGGTCCCCCTTTGCATGTTAGGAAACGTTTGAATGTGCTATGTGCGATATATCTGCTTTATGCTAACACCGTTTGTTGCATTTTTAGAAAGATTTATCATCCTCCCCAAAAGGTCGGTTCGTATTTGACTTAGCAATGGCAGAGCATCAATACTTTACAAGATCAAAGGCACGCATCCGAAGGAACGAAGTCGAACTCGCCTTGGTTCCTATAGGCAAAGCAGGGTCTCGTAAGAGAAAGACAAAGATAGATCCACCGAGCAACTCGCACAATTACTACAACAAATGGCAACCCCGCAGCCGAAATCAAAAGGCTCAAGAACCTCACCAGAGCACTCACATCGCAAATAACCAAAACACTAAAAATCTCCAAATTATTACCGACTCTGCTACATATCCCATTCAGCCAATATACAATGCACCCATATATCCCACACAAAACCGAATGCCTAACGTACTCCAGCTAAACACGAACCAAAGGCCACCACAAACCCCTTATCGCAATGCATATGGCAACCCTTTGCGATACCCATATGTGTATACGCCACAAGCCCGCCCACCAAATATCTTCACACCCGCCTAAATACTACGTAAAGGCCACCAAAATATACGCCCATTTAGCCGAGCCTTTATCGCAGCTTGTACGAGAGGTTGAGGTTTGCAGGATACTCCACCAATTCCAAAGAACGTGCCCAATCCCAAGTCCAAAGCTCATGATGGAAACAAAAGTCGCATACCATTCTCGGAGCCGCTTGACACGACGTGGGAAGCGTGTTATACACTCAGAGACAAAGTAAGGGAGCCGATCGCGAGGAGTCATTCAGCGGAGTGAGGCTTACCCCAATGAGTACAATGAACCCCAAAGGAAGAGAGGTGTTCCTTGCTGTAACCCGCCCGCTCGAATCGCTTATTTATCCAGCAGCACCACGCAGAAGCCAAAAGAAGGAGATACCGACGCAGAGCACGAAGACCCAAACACCACGACGCAGCAAGAAGGCGTGTATTGGTTGGATTTGCACTTGTCTTGGTCCGCCAGAGCCCGGATAGGAAAACGATTTATTTTAGCGTAATAATTTATAAACTCATATTTAAGCTTTAATAATGTTTTCTTTCGCTTTGCTTGTAATGAACTACGCTTGACCCGATTCCTTAGTGATACGCAGCGCCGCCTCGCCTGGTCCCACATCTAGAAATTTTTAATTTCACCCAATATTCGCTTGTAATGAACTACGCTCGACCGATTCCTCACTGGGATACGTAGGCGGCCTAAATCGGCTTCGGTCACACCATTAGGAAACTTTCCCTTTGCTTTGAAAATGACAAGAATACACATAGCCTATAAGCAACTACATTGAGACCCATTTTAGGCCAAACCCCCTTTTCAAAACCGGATGCATGCGGGTCAAGTCCAAACAAGCTGTGCACGCAGATATCAAGGAACAAGGCAAAGAAAGTCAAATATGAATCGACCCCCCCCCAAAACTCACAAATTTTTCTTGGAGCGCAGGTCTTTTCATATTAATGTAAGGTAAAGTGCAATACAAGCGTAAAATACGGCAAAAAGTTTCTTCAGATAGCGTATGCAAAAAGCAAGAAAAGGCAGAGGATGACAACAATCCAAAGTCCGCAGCAAAAGCAGCAGCAGCAGAAAGGGGCATCAACAATCAACAGTCAAAGTTCAGAGTTCCGCAACAAAACCTAGTGCATCAGCTCGGGCATCAAGTCAAATTGGCAACCCACGCATCGCACACAGCAAAGGCATCATGGCAATTCGTCACCGCAAAGATTTGGTACGTCCGCGCGACAACATCCCAAAGATTCATCAAAGCGACGTGACGACATCTCTACCCATAAAATTGCACTTCTCATATATATATATTTATCATCTTGTTTAAACAGGTATACACTAACGTTTTTCTCAAGCTTAGCTTGCAGGAGCATTTATTCCACGTATAAAGCAAGAATACGCCCAAACAACGACGTATCGAAAGACAAAGAAGTCCAGTAACGACAATACGTCCAAACAACGACGTTATCAGCACAGCAAGTCTACGCAACGACGCCAAGAAGAACACGCCCGCATAACGACGTAATCAGCAAGTCCATGCAACGACGCCAGCAGCAAAACGTCCAAACAACGACGTAATCAGCAATTCCATGCCACGACGCCAAGAAGAACACGCCCGCATAACGACGTAATCGAAGTCTACGCAACGACGCCAAAGAAGAACACGCCCGCATAACGACGCGATCGCGAAGTCCACGCAACGACGCCAAAGAAGAACACGCCCGCATAACGACGTGATCGCGAAGTCCACGCAACGACGCCAAAGAAAGAACACGCCCGCATAACGACGTGATCGCAAGTCCATGCAACGACGCCAAGAAAGAACACGCCCGCATAACGACGTGATCAAGAAGTCCACGCAACGACGCCAAGAAGAATACGCCCAAACAACGACGTTACGCAAGATACCCACGCAACGACGCCAAAGAAGAACACGCCCGCATAACGACGTTATCAGCAAGTCCACGCAACGACGCCAGCAGCAATACGTCCAAACAACGACGTTATCAGCACCGCAAGTCCATGCAACGACACCAAGAAAGAACACGCCCGCATAACGACGTAATCAAGAAGTCCACGCAACGACGCCAAAGAAGAACACGCCCGCATAACGACGTAATCGCAAGTCCATGCAACGACGCCAAGAAGAACATCGCCCCGACAACGACGTGATCAAGAAGTCCACGCAACGACGCCACAAAGAACACGCCCGCATAACGACGTAATCGCAAGTCCATGCAACGACGCCAAGAAGAACACGCCCGCATAACGACGTAATCAGCAAGTCCACGCAACGACGCCAGCAGCAATACGTCCAAACGACGACGTAATCAGCAAATCCACGCAACGACGCCAAGAAAGAATACGCCCGCATAACGACGTTATCAAGACAAAGAAGTCTACGCAATGACGCCAACAAAGAACACGCCCAAGCAATGACGCTTATCAAAGACAACAAGTCCGAAACGCCGCCATCATCGATATCACGCAGGACGATTTCTATACTCCGAAATTGCATTTCTTACGCATGCTTTATTATTCTCGCCTTAGCGCTATGCACTAACTCTTTCGAGCTTTAGTATACAGTGGACAATCGCAGCAGCGACAACATACCCGCTCACAATCGCAACACGCCTGCGCAAGGACGAAAATCACAAAGATTCGCAACATCGCATCAACACAACAGCATCGCGTTTTGCAGATAACCTTTTCTATTCACGCTACATTATTTTTAAAATTATTTTGCCTTAGCGCTATGCACTAACCGCTTGTTCAAGTCTTAGCATGCAGCAGTGAGGAGCACAACGTGGATTTTCTCTTACAATAACCGGCAATTCGTTGGGCCAACCTTCCCAACGATCGCGTAAGCCTGCCGCGTCGGCCCACTCGCTCCACATCACCATAGAACCCAAAGACCACAAGCCATAGCAAGACACCCTGTGTTCAAGCCGCCATTTTCTTTTACTTTTTGCACCATAACCCAAAGGTCATCATAACTCGACATCGACATCTTTAAGCCCGCGTTAGCCCGCCCGGTGTTTTGACCATGGTAGCAAAGGTCGCCATAACTCGACATCGACGCTTTGAGTCCGCGTAGCCCGCCTTAGTGTTTTGACCATGGTATCCCGTTGTCGCCATAACTCGACATCGACGCTTTGATTTTCGCACCTTTGTCTACCGCCAAAGATTTTGCATTCTGAAGATCGAGACAAAATTACATGAGTCAACGTCTTTGTCCGAAGATTCTTCCATCATCTCCATACAAAGAGGGACATCTGTTGACACCCAATTTTGACCCTCCCGTCCAGCCATTAACTATAAAATTACACTAATTTTGTAAAATAATTTTTAGGATTTTTATAATAAAATACAACAATAAAACATAAATACAGGCATTAATAAATAATTTAATAATGGCATCGTGTCTTACGTAGAGTTTTTAGAGTCTCGCGCCGCATTTATTAATTGTAAGCTCTGTCGTAATTCTTAAATTAATAATAAATGCATAATTTAGCGATAACGTCGTGTCAGGTAGCATAGCCGCATTTATTAGTAATCATTTGTAACTTTAAAATCAATTTTAATCTAATACATGCATTTAATAGCGTCGCATTTATAAAAGCTTTAAACAATTCTTAAAAATCATATTTTGCATTTAGCATTTAAATAATTCAATCTAAGCTCATTTTGATTTTAACTTCGCAATAATGCATAACAATAAGATTTTAAATAATAGCGTCGCATTCTAAAGTATTAAGCATTAGTTAAATAACGCGCCCGCATTTAGCACCTAAATAATTAGACTAATGTAGCACCTAGATAATTATAATAAAGCACCTAATTAATTTAATCACATTTGTTAAATAATTAATAAAACACTTACCTAGAATTAACTAGCTAATTAATTAAAAGCCTAAAATTAATACTTAATTAAAACCAAACCTAATAACTACCCAGCCCAACACCCCTTTAATTCGTCCAAACCCGCGGCCCACCGTCCCCAAACCGACTCACGACTGGCCGCCTCGCCCAAAGACCCGCAAGCCCACGCCCTTATCCTTTAAACGTTCACTTCGTCTCTTCCACACGAGGGCCCCTGAACTCACGCGAAACCCTAGCAGCCTAAGGCATCCATCGCCGCACCAACACCAACACACCCCGAGATTCTCGCCAGAGAATCCGGGGTTTCCCCTTACCTTCTCCAACGATGCTTACCATAATAATCGACCCAAAATCTTTTCAAATCGTTGCCTTATCGAACACAGAATCATACACAAAAATCGCCCAAATCAGCACAAATTTCGTCAAGAATCAAGACGTAAATCTCGCCCAATCTCAAATTTCTAATTGCTTACCAACATTAGAATCCCAACCAAGGCTATATAAGCACATGCAATAGAGCTCAGTGGGGGGGGTTCAGTAGCAAGAGTCGACAGAGCATCGGGAGTTAGGGTTCAGCACCTAGACCATTAGCCCAGCAACAATAGGAAGTCCGAACCCCTTTTTTCAACTCCAGCCCAAAAAATCAGCAAACAAACATTGCCTTTCTATTCGCATCGCAAAGCCCAAAACCCGTCGACTGGACCGACGACTTGATACGCTGCCCCGGGTCGCTGTCCGGAGAAGGTAAACTCAACTCCCCTCGATCTTGATTTATTTCACATTTTCTTTGTATTTTCTATGTGCTTGCTTACATCAATCATGTTGTTAGTCTGTTGATATTACTGTGACCGTAATGCCTGATGTTTGGTTAGTTCGTTTTCATTAATCTAGGCATATTTAGCTTATTTAAACTATGGAGTGAGTTTACATTCAATTATTAGTCATTTTAGGTCTGTCATAACCTGTGGTTTGCTGAATGTTGTGTCTTCTGATTGTTCTGGTTCCGTTTACATGTCTATTAGATAATTTTGGTACCTCATATTACATCTTATAGCAGCTGCATCATCTGTTAAATACCACTAGTTCATAATACATTTTCCTCTCTTAATATGGATTCGGCAGTCACTAGAGTTGTTGGTATGGCAACTAGTATAGATATTAAACTAGCTCCCCTTTGTTTCATATTGATGTCTGCCATTTGGTTTTAAGTCTATGTTTGTCTGAATACTGCATATATGAATAATGCCATATTCACCTGTATGATGGTTGGTTGCTATGATTTAAAACATGTCCGAGTTTGCTAAGAGGTATATGTGACAACATTTAAGGAAGAATATATATGTTTGGGCATCATCTCCCTGTTCCTTTTCCTCCATGATAGTACGGTACACCTCCTATATATATTGCTATTGGAATAATATGTGCATTATGGTGTATATTCAGTATATCATTTTGCATCCTTGTGTATGTTTTTTTTTACATTAAATCATGGTGCAGTCTCTGTTGTATGTTCGCATATCTGTTGCGACTGGTATCATCTTATGTACATTTTCCTTCTATCGGCGATGCTAAAGTCATCTCATGTTTTGTCTGCTTTCCTCTATGCTTCATCGCCTCCTGAATCCTTCCCTTTAAAATCTGAAAAGATTCATTTCAGTTTGCTCTGTTGCCCCTGCATTGTCTGTCTGGCCTACTGATACATATTTGGGTCGAACCCATTAGGTTTACTTCTCGTCATTTGTCATATGTTGCTCCTTACTGTTTAGTAATATGTGCCTGATTTTATGCTAACTCATTTATTATATTTGATAAAATTCGGACATATACTAATCCTTATATTTTTCTTTTTACATGGCACGCACCGGAGCAACAAAGAGTCTCATAACGAGACTCGTCGTGGCAAAAGTAAAGGCATGCATATACATCCATCGGGTCCCTCTTCGGCCATTCCTAGACAAACAAATAGGACGTGGTCATCCGCTCCAATCCCTTCACTCTCTTAATTTTCTTGTCTCGTTTTATGCCATTTATTCGTTTTTTTTTCTATTATCTAATTTGTAATTAATAGGAGAACTTCTAGCAATTAGGTCTTTAAATATATGAGACGGGAAGTAATTACATTTTAGAACGCATTCTTCTTTATTTGCCTTTTAGACTATTAAGCATGTTTAAAATCTAAAAAAATAATTTAGAATAATGATTTAACTTGCATTATAAAAACCAACATTTTGTGTATTAAAATCCACAACAGATTTCTTCCTAAACTCCCAAAATCATCTTAAAACATTTCTTATATAATATTGTACGCAGGCTAGGCAAGATTAATTTAGCTGTCAAAAAATACACATAATTAGTCCATAAAGCATTCTCTTAGCATTCTTTAGCATTCCTAGCTCTTTTAGCACTTTGAATCACCCTCATGCGTTTAATACCTTTAGCACTTAGCACTACTTTTAGCATTCTTTTACCCTTTAACATTTAGCATTTTAGCGTTTTAGCACCTTAGCATTACTAGCACCCTAACACCCTATTAGCATTTTAAACCCCTTTAAATTTTAGTATTCTTTTAACATTTAACACTTTTTCTAACACCCCCTTTTATTCAAGCAGGGTTGTATTTTTAGCACCTCTCTTAGCATTTTTGCACTTTTAACACCTTAGCGATTTCTAGTACCTCTTTTGCACTTTTAGCACTCTTAAGCACCTTTAATATTTAAGCACCCTAGCACTACTTTGTTTACACTCAGCACTTTCAAATTGCTAGCACTTTTGTTAAGCGTCTTTAACCCTTAATATTTTAGCACCTCTTAGCATTCTTTCACATATAGCACCTTTTGCCCTTTTTAGACTTAAGCACCTGTAAACATTTTAACATTTTTTTAGCAGGAAGATCTTTTACTTTGCATTTTTAAAAATATAATAATTACCCTAGGTTTGGCAGGACAACCGCAAGTTAGCGGATCTTAGAGGGTGCCTAACCCCTTCCCTCTAGATTAATAAAGAACCCTTACCCAGAATCTCATTAAGTTTAGCAGACCATTAAAATGGAGTTAAATGTTTACTTTAAACTAGTTAACATTTAGGTGTCCTAATTCACCCAAACAATTAGGTGGCGACTCCGCGAACCCTTAGCATTCTAGCAAACCTTTAGCACCCTTTAGCTTTAAAATTAATCTTTTAAACTTTAGCATCTTTTTACACTTTAAGCACCCCTTTTACATTTTTAGCAGTCCTTTTAACATTTAGCATTTAACATTTTAGCCTCTTTTGCAATTTTAGCATCCTTTCAGCATTTTTAAAACCCTTTTGCAATTTTAGCATTCTTTTAAAAAAACACTTCGGCATTTATTATTTATTTCCTAACATTTGCATGTTTAGCAGGAGTTTAGAAAATAAGGTGTCGCGGCCGGAAAAGGGCGCGACAATCATAATTGTACAAAAGAATGACAGGGGCAAGTATAAAAATTAAAATACCACATCCTACCGTGCCATTTTAACTCATGAAATCAATCGTACATTAATCATTCTTTTCCTTCTTTCAATAAGAATTAACATCATATTCTTACATACATTCTTAAGAATTCAATCAAGTTTTCCACATAACTTACATATCTTACATAACATAATCGAGCCCTTTATGGAGGGGCTTCTTATTTAGGAGCTTACTTTGATTATCCATACGTGATAACGTAATCCGGCCCATTTGCGGGACACGGTGTACTGATGAATCATGTGGCATAATCCGGCCCGCCTTGCTCGGTGTCTTGTGAAATCATGTAGCATAATCCGCCCGCCCGCCTTGCATCGTGGAATCATGTAGCATAATCCGCCCGCTGTGGCCTCGGTGTAAGATGACGTAACCCGGCCTATGTGTAGGCTTGGGGTAATATGGGGTAATCCGGCCTATGTGTAGGCTCGGTGTATCTCATAACATAATCCGGCCTATTTGTAGGCTCGGTGTATCTCATAACATAATCCGGCCTATTTGTAGGCTCGGTGTATCTCATAACATAATCCGGCCTATTTGTAGGCTCGGTGTGATTTTCCTTACATAACATTTTTAAACCATCGGTTCACTTCTTCTTAAGTCGTTATAACAACTTCCCATAAAGCTATTATAACAACCTTTCATTTTAGAGAACTTAAGACACTTTTATTCTTGCAACATTAGGGAAACTAAACCCAAAAATACTACGTACATACATACTTAAAAAGAATCATAAAACTTCTTCTCTTTAAATCAATAAACGAATACTTTCAAAACTCAAGTCACATACTCTTTCGAAATCAAGCCTCTTAACTTTAGAAGTAAATCAAGTAACCCATATCTTGAAAAATAAAGTCTCATAACTTGTAAACAAATCAAGTCTCATAACTTTAAATCAAATCTCTTAACTTTAGAAATCAAGTCTCATATCTTGAAAAATAAAGTCTCATAACTTGTAAAGAAATCAAATCTCATAACTTTAAATCAAATCTCTTAACTTTAGAAATCAAGTCTCGTATCTTGAAAAATAAAGTCTCATAACTTGTAAAGAAATCAAGTCTCATAACTTTAAATCAAATCTCTTAACTTTAGAAATCAAGTCTCATATCTTGAAAAATAAAGTCTCATAACTTGTAAAGAAATCAAGTCTCATAACTTTAAATCAAACCTCTTAACTTTAGAAATCAAGTCCCATATCTTGAAAAATAAAGTCTCATAACTTGTAAAGAAATCAAGTCTCATAACTTTAAATCAAATCTCTTAACTTTAGAAATCAAGTTCCATATCTTGAAAAATAAAGTCTCATAACTTGTAAAGAAATCAAGTCTCTTAACCTTAAATCAAATCTCTTAACTTTAAAGTACTTCACGTAACTTATACAATTTTGACTAAGCCACTCATACTTTCATAATCAAGACTCATATATTTCCAAAATCGACTTACTTACTTCAAATGAATTAAGTCGCATGGACTTACCAAATCAAGTCAAAGGAAGGAAGAAGTTCACATACCTCGTTGGCGACTAACACAAACGACAAGTAGCAATACGCTCCAATGTACTTCAACCTTATTGGCTATTCCACAAGCCAAGTAGAATGTGCTACACGTAGTACTTCAACCTAAAATGACAATAGCACTTCTATCAACTACAAGCTATCAAGTGTAGGACTTATACCAAATAATGGTCCTCTAATTCTACGGAAAATTGGGCAGCACTTCCTTTGTTTCTACGTACTTTTCCACCTTTTTCAAGGCCCGTATTCATCAACCAACAAGCCACATTTAAGGCACAACCAACAGTTAGACAAAGGGGATTACACGCCTAACTGGACGTGTAAAACTCTGCCCCACAGTTATACAAAACAGTCTACAAATCAGCCCATAAAAACAGTCCGCAATCCAACCATAACGAGGGTAAAATGTAAGGCATTTTAACGTCTTTTCACACCCTTATTTCCTTAGGACTTTCATTAGAAACTACTACACTTAAACATGCATAACAACAACTAAATTTCCAGAATTTAATACCTCAAAACAGTCCACTAAACGACACAACAACGTCTAACAGTTTTGGGCAGTTTCTCGGCCACAACAACTACAACCCGATAACTCGTTCCTTAATCTATTTTATTCCAATTCGAGTTCCAAAACTTCTACATAAGTTATAACAACTTATTAACAACAATATTAATCCATTATAACATGCAATAGGTGAAGATAACAACGACAATAACCAACGAATTCCATTTGCACCAAATCTGTCCCGAATCGGTTTTAGCCCCAAAAATTGCTCAAACGCTTTTTATTCTTCATTATTTTCTAACACAAGTTCATCCATACATAATAACAATAAGTAATATTCAATTACTTTAAAAGAAGAAGGTCTTTTACCTCATTTTTTGCCCAAAAACGCCCCAAAACAGTCCGGTCTTTATTTGTGCGCAGTTTTCGTTTTGCACCACTTATTCAAGTTCCAATCACATATATGTACTCCCTACAACCTTAGGAGCAACTTCTCTTTGAATCTCACTTCCAAAAAGTCGATGGAACCCCTAGGGTTTTGGCATCAACTTTCGGCCAAGACAAGTAAAAACGTGTAGAATATTAATCTAGGCTTAGCACTTGGTTTAAGGGCTTAATCTTGGAGAAATAAATTGATCAACAATGGTTGTTCTTAGCCAAGGGGCTCTCGAAATTATGGAGCTAAAGGGGAGAAGATGAGAGCTTATTTTTTTGTCTAAGTGTAAAGTGATCCAAGTCTTGCAAGACTTGGATATGTATAGCCAAGTGGAGTGGGACCCATGTCCACTTGTCCCCTCTCAAAATATCTAATTTGTTGTCATCTTAGCAAGACAAGTGGAGGGGTGTCACGTGTCGCCCTCCGATTGGTCCAAAATATTATCATTTTTCGAAGGTCCCCGCGAAAATGTGAAATTCTCGGCGGACCCCATATTATCAAATCCAACACCTTATAATCCAATACTAAGTCCATAAATCCAATTATAAGTATTATACTCCAAGTTAATAATTTTTCCGTCGTCACATTTCTTTCCGAAATTTTCCTTAAGAAAATGTAATTATTCTTTCCTTCCAAAATTCAAATCTTAAATCCTTAATCACGTTCTCAATTAGTAGCCCTGGTATTACGGGGTGTAACAGGTACATTGGGCCTTATCAGATTGTCCGTAGGGTAGGTAAGGTTGCCTATGAGTTGGATCTGTCGTCCGATCTGGAAGCAGTACACCTAGTTTTTCACGTGTCCATGTTGCGGAAATGTATTGGAGATCCATCTAGAGTGCACCCGATTCATGATGTCCAGGTGACATAGGGGTTATCGTATGAGGAAAGTCCCATAGCGATACTCGATTGTCAGGTTAGGCGACTTCGGACAAAGGATGTGGCTTCCGTCAAAGTCTTATGGCGGAACGAGAACAGGGAGGAGATGACGTGGGAAGCAGAGGATGACATGATGAAGAAGTATCCTCACTTATTCCCTATACCTCCAGGTAACCCACTTTCCTGCTTGTTAGTTTTAATTTGGCAATTATGCTTGAGTATTGTTGTGGCTCGTGGAGCGTCTTTAATTGCAAAAAGAATAGTTAAGAGAGTCTATGTCGATATTGTGATTTGAGTAAGCCTAGAAGGAACATTCGGGACGAATGTTTCTAAGGGGGGGAGAATGTTATACCCCGTAGTTCTGGCCATACGTGTGAGAGCGTACGAAAGGGATTAAGACTTAAATTTTCGAAAGATAGGTTGACGGATTGTTTCGGTCGGGTTTTTGGTCAACTTTGGGGCGGGTTATGACCCGTTACATTGAGAGTTCCTAGGTGTTTCGAAGGCCTAGTGCGTAGTTCGTTGAGCCTAGCTTCCAACGCGAACAATCGTTCGTCGATAGGACATCGGAGTAGAAAGTTAGGAGAGTTACAAGTTCGATGCGCAGTCGGACAAAAATGGTTTTCGGTCAGGAGCCATAGGGCCGCGGCGCCGGGTGCAGGTCGCGACGCCGCTTGATTCGAGGTTCGCCCGCGCGCCAAATGTTCGGGAGTCGGCAGTTGCTGGCCGCGCGGCCGCAGGCGCGCCGAGGCGGGTTTTGCGAATTTATGTGTAAAATTGTTCCCTGTTTTTTTTTCAAAGGGGCTCTGGGTGGGTGAAAAGGGCCCCCCCCCCCCCCCCCCATCTGATTTTTGCATGTCTTATATATTAACCAAGTCTTCAAGACTTGGTCATCTTTCAAAGTCCTTCTCTCTCTATAAAGCTAAAGCTCTCACTTCTCTCTAGAATTCCAAGAGAAATTCAAAGCTTGAGGAAAATATGAAAAAGTATGGCAAGAAGGAAGCTTGTGGCTAGCTTGTAGGAGTTGTTGTGGTGGTGTTCTTGGAAAGGAGGCTAGCAAAGTTGTTGGAATAATTTTGACTAAAGCTCTAAGGTAACAATTCTTCTCTTGTAGCTAGTTATTTGTGTTGCATGTGAAGAAGAAGGAATTTGTAGTAGTAAATAATGCTCTTAGATTCATTGCATGTAAGAAATATGGTTTGGATATGAAAGGATTGGTTAAGAAGGTTATGTGAGCATGTTGTAGCCTAAAAACTGCCTTAAACTTGTTAAGTTAGTTGTTTTACATTGTGGGCAGAATTTTACACATCTAAGATTAGGTGTGTAATCCCCTTTGAAGTGTTTGGATTGTTGGGCCTTAAATGTGGCGTTTGGATGTTGAATTTGGCCTTGTTAAAGGTGGCAAGTATGTAGAAACAAAGGAAATGCTGCCCAATTTTCCATAGAAAATTAGTAACTTTGGACTTGGAATATTCTACATTGAAACTAGAGGCTAATAAACGTATTATGGTCATTATAGGTTGACATATTACGTGCGGTAGTTTGGACTTGGCAAGTGGATTGACCGAAGAGGTATGTGGAGCTTTCTTATCTCTTGAGCATGAGTAGTTGTACCTATGTAGTACGGTAGACGTACAAGATTTGACATTCTTCACTTGTTTTAAGTATATGATACTTGTTTCGTTTAAAAGTATAAGTCCCTTGGATATAGGGAGATGTGTTTGACTAGTGTATAATGATAATATAACAAATTTATGGGAAGTTGGTTGTATTGGCTTTATGAAAGGTTAATAAGGAAAGGTTTACCCCAAGTAAAATAAGTACGGGTAAAGGATTTGAATTTGTGGAAGGCAAATTGTTTTTAAGGCATTACTTGCCTAAGGTTTTAAAAGAGATGGAGTCACTTGATTTTAGAAGCCTATTGTATTTTTAAAGGTAAACGTGACTTGTTTTGAAAAGTTGTCGTGACTTGATACTACGGCTATTAGTATCTTGGGAGTTTTTACATAAAAAAGAGTCATTTTCTTAAAAGGTTTAAGGAACGTGGTACTTGGGTTAAATTCCCGGATTTTCTTTTAAAATGACATGTAGTGCCTTAAGTAACTAAAATGAGAGGATGTACTAGAAATGTTATTAAGAAGTTAGGAGGTATTCTTAACTTGCTTACGTTATGATAAGTGGAGCTTATGTTATGTATGATAGCGGTCAGTCTGATTTATGTATTATTATTATTACTATTTATGCCATGGATTTGCTACCCATCCGAGTGCGCTTGTACTCACGCGGCCCACCGGGTCCACGCGGTGAAATAGTCCCACGCGGGTGAAATAGTCCCATGCGAGGCGATGACCTCACGCGGGTGAAATAGTCCCACGCGGGTGAAATAGTCCCATGCGAGGTGATGACCTTATGCTGGTCCACAGACCCGTGCGGTGAAATAGTCCCGCGAGTAGGATTGCTTAATGATACTACGCGGGAGACCGCTTTGATCACGAGCCTCCTATTTTCATGCAAAGAAAGTTTATACTTGTTACTCTCATTGTTAGTAAGGCACAAAGATCGTATTTTTGACTCTCTTCCATGACTCCGCTTTATTTTAAACTTATGATATTATTACGATTTTCCGCTTTTACATACTTGGTACATATCAGGTAATCGACCCCTTCCTCGGGGGCTGCGTTCATGCCGCAGGTAAGGGTAAGCAGGTGGTGGATCCTCATTCTTAGGATCTTGCTCAGGTGTCAGGAGCTCCATTTCTCCGGAGGCTCGACTTTTGGTACGGTTCTCCCCGGTGTTGTAGATAATTGTACATTCAGGGGCATGACGGGGCCCTGTCCCGTCATAGTGTTTACTCATTCTTAGAGGCCTGTAGTCCTGTTATAGTTTGGGTTGTTAAGGATGTAATTGTTCAGCTTTGTTATATTAGAGGTTGTAATTTTGGGTTAGCCTGTTTATTTTCTATATGGGTTCTTGTTGTGAGTTTATTTTCCGCTAGTTTTCTCTGATGTTGTATCACAAGGGTGCCCGGGGTAAGGCACCAGTCACGGGTCCGTGGTCGGGTCGTGACAGGTTAGTCGTCAACGAGGTATGTGAACTTCTTCCTTCTATCGGCATGATTGATTATTGGAGTATAGATGACTTTTTCTTGAAGTATACTTGTCTCGTTATTAGAGTATTCATGTTATTGATTCTATGATAAAGGCATGTCTAAATTATTCCTAAGTCCTTACCAATTCTTATGGGAGATGTTGGTAAGAATGCTTAGTAAGCATTGGAGTCGAGTTGATCTTGCTAAGTTACAACACTAATTAGACTTGATTTATTTGAAAGTCATGAGACTAGATTTATTTGAAAGTTATGAGACTTGATTTATTTGAAAGTCATGAGACTAGATTTATTTGAAAGTTATGAGACTTAGTTGAAAGTATATGAGACCTTACTTGAAAGTATATGAGATTTTATTAGATGAAGTATAAGAGACTTGATTTATATGAAGTATAAATGACTTGATTTTGGGAAAGAAGAAGTAACTTGATTTAAAGGTATAGGTTACTTGATTTGAAAAGAATAAGTTGCTTGAGTTTAAAAGTGTAAGTAACTTGTTTTTAATAGTGAAAGTGTCTTGATGCTACAAGTGCTAGTATCTTGAGGTTTTATAAAGGAAAGATTAGATGTACATAGTACTTTGGGTTCATTTCCCTAATGTTACATCACATGATAATGCCTTGGTTTTATTAAAATGAAAGAGGTGATAGTGCCTTGGTTTGTTTAAAAAGAAAGATGTTGTAGTGCTTTAGTTTCTAAAATGAAAGTTGGTTATAATGGCTTTATGGGAAGTTTGTTATAACAGTTTTTTGGAATGGTTTAAAATGTCATATGGTTGCATTGATACGTTGAGTCCCATGGTGGGCCGGGACACGTTGCATGTACATATATGAGGATTATATGGATAGTCGTGATTACATCGAGCCCCCTAATGGGCCGGGACACGTTATAGGTGCATATGTGAGGAAGATGACCACACCGAGTCCCATAATGGGTCGGGACATGTTATACGACTTATATGACTTTACACCGAGACCCAGAAAGGGTCGGGACATGTACCTTATATGACTTTACACCGAGACCCGGAAAGGGTCGGGACATGTTATACCTTATATGACTTACACCGAGACCCAGAAAGGGCCGGGACATGTTATACCTTATATGACTTTACACCGAGACCCGTAAAGTGGTCGACATGTTAT
Organism: Przewalskia tangutica; assembly: GCA_029844215.1. Lineage (NCBI taxonomy): Eukaryota > Viridiplantae > Streptophyta > Magnoliopsida > Solanales > Solanaceae > Przewalskia > Przewalskia tangutica. The sequence goes on along the minus strand of CM056725.1, from coordinate 12,651,918 downwards.
ACCTTATATGACTTCACACCGAGTCCCAGAATGGGCCAGGACATGTTATACCTTATACGACCCTACACCGAGTCCCAATATGGGTCGGGACATGTTAGATACAGAGTATGAGGACCGAGTCCCAATATGGGTCGGGACAGGTTATAAGTACGGAGTATGATACGTTATCTATACCATGATGATTCTATGAGTAAGCATCCATAAGGCGAGTACAGTAGTACAGTGGTACAGAAGTACAGTGATACAAGGTACAGTTGGCTCTTATTTTATATGACACGGTTGGATCTGGTATTTGATTATTTTACTTGTCCCTATCATTTCTTGGCCAGCCATGATTTTAATACTGTACTTTATTTCCGTTCCATATTTAGTACTTGTTATCGACTTCTGGGCTGCGTTCATGCCCGCAGATATTAGGTACTCAGTTGGGTGATCTGCGAGCTTAGGATCTCCAGTCAGCTTCTATTGAGACAACTCCACTATGCCGGAGTCTTGTCATGTTGGTACGAAGTTTGTATTAGAGTCTTGTACATTTATGGGTACGGCGGGGTCTTGTCCCGTCATAGTATTTGTCCAAACTCTTAGAGGTCTGTATTTATATGTGGGCTGGACTTGCGTGAGTTGTAATTATATTTCTGTACCGTTGTAGTCTCATTCGGGTATTATATATTATGGCAGCCTTGCCGACTTGGCCTTTGTTTGAAAAAAAAATGTTATTTAGCTTCCGCGGGTTACTTGTGTTGTATGGGTAGAAGAGTGCCCAGGTAGAGCACCAGTCGCGGGCCCAGGGTTTGGTTTGGGTCGTGACAGTTTATCACTTTGAAAGTTTCAGAGAATTCCAAAGTTTGGCATTGAAATGCCTTTAAATTGGCATAGGCAGAATCTCGTGATAGGGGTCTGCCATGCCGCCATCCTTCGCGGTGGAGTCCCATATGTCACGCCAAAAGACTTCACATACACGGTCACTTAATTTAATTAAGTGACCTGCCTCCGTATAATTTATCAATCGCACACATAATTAATTAATCACGCGCATAAATAATTTTGTGATTCCAATTCACTTAAATTCTAATAACTCATAAGACCTTTGTATGCTCAATGTCATAATTCCTGTAATATGACACTAGTCCATAACTTCTTTATGCATATTCCAATTTTATTTCTGATCCCCATCATCACACTTGTTGTGTCCAAAATTATTTCGGGATCACATCCTTTTATATACTAATTTCTTCATTAGCATGCGTAAATATAACATACACTTCCCCGGGTCCGGGTCTACTTATCTACGTTAAAGTGCTCAAATCATTGTCCAAAATTATGAGTCGTTACAAACGCCTTTCATGCCCCTAACTTAATTAAAATTTTGGTGTTTGTCTGTAAATTCACCACTGATAATTAAGTTTCTGTTGATTTTGATCCTTTTGAGTATTCTGTGAAGGATTTCAAGATGGGGATTCCTCTCATGATATGTGATAGTCGTGGAGATCTTTATCCTATCACGCCAACATCCAGTCTTTCGAGTCCAACCTTGCCATATACTTTTGATGCTCTTGCTCCTTCCCTGTGACATGCACGTCTAGGTCATCTGGGGTTGTCAATTGTCTTCCTTAGATAAAAATAATTTTATTTCTTGTAAGGGTACGCGTAATACTCCAATTTGTCAATCCTGTCCTTTGAGAAAACATGTTAGATTACCTTTTGTAGCTTCTACTTCTCGCACGTTAATGTCATTTGATATTATTCATAGTGATTTATGGACATCTCCCGTTTTAAGTTCTGTGGGCCATCGATATTATGTTCTATTTTTGAATAATTATTCTAATTTTTTGTGGACCTTTCCTTTAGCGAAAAATCCCAAGTTTTTTCCACTTTCTTAAAATTTTGAGCATTCACCGTACCCAATTTGATCGGAAAATAAAAAATATTCAATGTGATAATGGCAAAGAATATGATAATGGGTTGTTTCGGAATTTTTGTGATTCTAGTGGCATAGTTTTTCATTTCTCTTGTCCTCATAATTCCTCACAAAGCGAGAAAGCCGAACGAAAAAATTGTACCATAAATAACATTATTCGAACGTTATTGATACATGCTTTCGTACCCCCTTCCTTTTGGAATCATGCTCTACAAATGACTACGTATCTTCTTAACATACTTCCTACCAAAGGTTTGGCATATTCCTGCCCTCTTCAAATCTTATATAATAAGATTCCTTCGTATTCCCATCTTAGGGTCTTTGGGTGCTTATGTTATCCACTATTTTCGTCGACTACAATTAACAAACTTCAAGCCCGTTCTACTCCTTGTGCGTTTTTGGGTTATCCATCAAATCACCGTGATTACAAGTGTTTTGATTTATAGTCTAATAAAATCATCATTAGTCGCCATGTTCTTTTCGATGAAACTCAATTTTCGTTCGCAAAAGTAAGTAGTCCCGAGCCTAGTTTGTATAATTTTTTAAATGACGATGTCTCTCCATATATTATTCACCACTTATCGTACTTATCCCGTAGCCAAAATCCGATAGCGGGCCCACTGCCCGTTGGACATACTATAACGCCACTGTCTGCCCCAGTTTTGACTATTGGGCCAGTTGCCCAGCTCAATACCGACACCGTTCCAGCCCTTATCATCCTTCTGTCTCGCATACTATTCTGATATTGGGCCAGTAGGCCCACTACCTGCTGGACGACCCATTCCCCATCAGAATTCTTCTCAAAATTCACCCAATTCTCCCCCCGAGTAATAGACCAGTCACTCGTAGTCAACAAGATATTTTTATACCAAAATAACATTTTAAAATAAATTATAATGTCTCTAAATCTCCTATTCCACATAACCCCATGTCTGCCTTAAATGACCTGAATTGGAAATTGGCTATGAACGACGAATATGATGCTCTTATTTCTAATAAGACGTGGGAGTTGGTCCCCCAGCCTTCTAATATTAATATTATTCGGTCTATGTGGATTTTTACTCATAAAGATAATTTTGATGGTTCTTTTGTGCGACATAAGGCTCATCTTATAGGTGATGGTAAGACATAGCAGGTTGGTGTGGATTGTGGTGAGACATTTAGTCTGGTGGTCAAGCCGGCTACCATTTGCATTATGCTCATCTTGTCTCTTTCGAAAGCATGGCTCATTCATCATTTAGATGTGAAGAATGTTTTCTTACATGGTGATCTCAATGAGACGGTTATATGCATCAGCCCTTGGGATTTAGAGACCCCAAATATCCTCATCATGTATGGTTGTTGAAGAAGTCCTTGTATGGGCTTAAGCAGTCTCCACGGGCTTGGTATAACAGATTTGCAGACTATGTTTCCACTATTTGGTTCTCTCACAGCAGGTCTGATAATTCATTGTTCATATATCGTCGTGGATCTTCCTTGACTTATATACTCTTATATATGGATGATATTATCTTGACTACCTCTTCTGATGCATTACGCAAGTCATGAGAATGCTCAATTCTGAGTTTGATATTAAAGAGCTGGGGCCCTTGAGTTATTTTTTGGGGATTGCTGTCACTCATCATGCATATGGGTTATTCTTATCACAACGGAAGTATGCAGCTGAGATCATTGAGAGAGTTGGTATGTCCTCATGCAAGTCCACTTTCACTCCAGTTGATACTAACCTGAAGCTAGGGGCTTTGACCGGCGTACCATACGAGGACCCCACCCACTATCGTAGCCTTGCAGAGACACTTCAGTATCTCACTTTTACACGACCGGATATTATGTATGTCGTTCAACAGGTTTGTTTGTTTGTTTATGCATGCTCCTCAAATTGAGCACATGAATTCACTAAAATGCATTATCCACTACATCCAAGGCACTCTTGATTATGTCGTACATCTATATTCATTGTCGGTCTCAACATTTGTCTCTTACACAAATGTTGATTGGGGTGGGTGTCCGGACACCAGGCGCTCTATGTCTGATTATTGTATGTTCCTTGGTGATAACTTGGTCTCATGGTCCGCCAAACGTCAAGCTACCTTATCACCCTCTAGTGTAGAGGCCGAGTATCGAGGAGTGGCTAATGTGGTTTTTGAATTATGTTGGCTCCGTAATCTCCTCTTAGAGCTTCACTTTCCCGTTCACAAAGCTACCTTGATTTATTGTGATAATGTTAGTGCTATATACCTCTCTAGCAATCTGGTTCAACATCAGCGCACTAAACATATTGAGATGGATATTCACTTTGTTCGAGAAAAAGTAGCTCGTGGACAGGTACACGTCTGTCATGTCTCTTCCAGGTATCAAATTGCAGACATCTTTACGAAGGGTCTTCCCTCGGTTGTATTTGAAGATTTTAGGGACAGTCTCAGCGTAGGAAAACCGTCCGCTATGATTGCGGGGGTGTAAAAGACCACACGGCCAAAAGGACCACACGACCCAAAAGCAGTCTGTGATACACATAGAAAGTATATCACAATTTGGAGAATATTTTGTATCAGAATTTTGTAATTAATTAGCATTGTATTCTTATCATAATTGTAGGATTCTTATATAAATAGAATATGATTTTGAGAGTAGAATAGAAATATGATTTTTCTATTATGAAAATTGTAAATTATATATATACTGTTTCATTAATGAAAATAATTAAGGTTTTCACTTCCCAATTCAAGATTCCACCACTTTTTATGGGAATTTTAGTTCCAATATTTTCTCCTAGCTAGGTCCTAAGTCTTCTCGTTAAGACACGTGCCAATATACATTTTTATCACTTAAAAAAACATTAATTAATAATTAATAATTTATCATCACTATCACATTATTCACAAGTACTAGTTAAAAAATCCCCATGCACGTAAAACCACAACCCATCCTCAACAATAGGAGCACAAGCAAATAATTAACGTCATAAAAGAATTGAACAACCTTAATCATTCCTAAATTAACGTTTGATTGGGTCTCAATCTAAGAATTTCCTCTTCTTTCATGTTTTCACCCAACCCCTTTGTCTAGATTGTCGTATGGAAGCTTGAAAACATCAAGCTTCTTCCATCAATGTACGTATTTTTGCTTTAATTATCATACACTCTCTTATATTTCATAGCATTTGTCTCGGATTTACGTCAGAAATCTTCTATATTGTGAATGTACATGTTTGTTATGGCTTGAAAGTTATTGAATTATGTGTGATCTTGTGTTTGAATTTGATGTTTGTACATGGGGGTGGGGGGCTATGTATTATGTACAATGAAGGGGTTCAACTGAATTTTCTTGGTCGAAAATTTATACTGCATAAATACAGATATATAAATTGTTGAGTCCGCAAAGGTTCTAACGCAGTGACAAACATGGTTCAAATTTTAGATGTGCAATTGCTTGAATTCCTGAGTGTGTTAGAATTACAGGGTTGCGAAAAAATATGTTTTTTTTGTTATTGATTTTCTTTTTATTTGAATTTTAGAATTTACTTTAGTCCAGTAAAGTTGTTCACTTTTTCATTTGGTATTAGTTGTATTCTTGATTGTTGTATTATTTATTTATTGTTAATTTATTTGATCTCTCTGTATTGAAATATTGGTGTTTAATCTTAGTTAACATGACTAAAGGGAGTGTGGGAGACAATGTTGTTCTGTCCAATGTGAATGTGAGTAATGGTGATAAGATGATGGCACCAAATTCATATGGGAATATAAAGGGCAACAGTTTGGAGAGTGAGTTCGAGGCGATACTTGTGAGGCAGCAGGAACAGCAACATAATCGTGATTTAGTTGGTGAACAGGAGAGGGGGTTGAATATATCGAGGAGTGGCAGTGCACCTCCTACTGTCGAAGGATCGTTGAGTGCTGTTGGAAGTTTGTTTAGGAATTTCAATTTAGCACAATCTAATAGTAGGAATAACAACAACAACAGTGGTGGTGGTGGTGGTAATTCTAGCGGTGACATTTTGACGGAAGAACAAATTCGATCACACCCCGCGTACTTAGCATACTACTACTCGAATGTCAATCTCAATCCGAGATTACCCCCACCGTTGTTGTCTCGAGAGGATTGGAGAATTGCTCAGAGGGTTCAGGCTGGGGGATGTGGATTTATGAGCAAGAATTTGGTGGAACAAGGTGGCGGTTCATCCTTGTTCGCGATGCAGCCCGGTTTTCCTCTACAGAGGGCGGAAGACGAATTGATAAAGCTGAGGAAAACAGCTGCGAGGAATCTTTCACGAGGAAACTTGGAATCGAGCACTGGAATTGGTGTAAGGAAAAAGAGTTTCGCAGACATAGTTCAGGTGATCTCTTTTGTCTTGGCTTAATATATATAAATAATCTATCAAGAAACCAGTATGCAAAAAGGGTTGTGAGTAAGAACCCATAATAAACTAAAAACTGTGGCTCCACCTCTGCTTATATTTACTTCATCCTTGCATATTCTCTTTTGTCAAATGCTGCTATTTAGTTCATTGAAGTAACTAATTTTTACAAGCTTTTTCCTTGTATTTTTCTCATACCTGTTTTGGGAAACGCTTTTCTTGACCCAAGGTTCTATCAGAAATAACTTCTCCACCCTGCAAAGGTAGGGGTAAGGTCTGCGTACACCCCATCCTCACTAGACCCCACTTGTGGTATCACACTGGGTATTTATTATTGTTGAAGTAATCAATTTACCAACACTTCTCATGTTGATGTGTGTTTGTGACAGATTAATATTATTTTTCTTTTTTGGGTGCATAGCAACACATAGTGATCAAATATAAGTTGTCCTTGCGAGCAAGTAGTCATCAAGTATAAGTTTTATACTTCAGTTTAAATTATAAAATGATATATTCATGTAGTAATGTTCAGGGGGGAAACATGTATGCATTATTTCTACTGTGGTGATACCTTCAAAGAGACTTACTGATAAAATGTATGCAAAGATATGAGTCCTCTTAGAAAGAAATATCAATTGTAGTAATTTGTGTAGATGGGAGTGAACGGAAACGGAAGAACTGAAAGGATAGACAAACGAGATCTAAGTGAAATGTTGTCGAGTCGAGTGTTAGCACTCTTTTCTTAAGGAAAAAATACCTCCGTATATAATGAGATGGGTAATAGCCTCCCAAGATAAAACGACAGTACTTTCTCAACCACAAGCCAAATACTTGAGAATCCTTGCAGAAGAAACAAGAAAGAAATTAAAGGCTCTCAACAATTTTCAGATTTTTGTGTTGTGAATGGATGATCTAAATCTGAAATTTGAGGCTCCTTTTATAGTTGCAAAGTGATCATTTACATACCATGTGAATGCACTAAATGGGGTGCATAGATCTCATCAAAAGACACTATGATCATGCCAAGAGTTGGCTGATCTTTGGCTCTTCAAATCAGTCCATGAATCAGAAGATTCTGGACAATTTTCGTCATTTGGACACAAACGCCGCGCCTCGTGATCGGGCGCGTCGCGATGTCGAATCGAAACCAACCTCGAGCCTCAGGACTTTTGGCACCGCGGCTCCTGACTGCAGTGTCGTGGCGCCATAGCGCCACGGCGTTGGCCCGTCGTGGCTTGGCGCCGCGACTCTTCCCCATTTTCCGTATTTTGTACATTTCCTCTTTTCCTATACCGTCGTAGAAGACACATTAATTTGGCCAATTAATTTTCCATCGTTACATAACTTAAGAACACTTTAACATATGTACCAACATCTCTTTCATTACATGAAATTTAGCTAGACGTTGTACGACGTATGCATGTGTATGAAAATCATATTTCCGACATGCGGGGCCTCATGTGTTTAAGTCATTAAGAACGGAATAAACTCAATCCACTAGATAAATTTTACAACAATCCCCTCTTGAAAGAGGTGTTGGTGCACGCGGAGTGCCAACCGTTAGCAATCTAGTAACGGAAGTATATTGCATCGGAATAGGTAGCCCGCAGCTTTGAACCTTTCCTAGTCAACTACCTTCGGACATATTTACTGAGTGATGAACGTGATGTCTTGAACCGTCAGTGTTTAGTATATGTCAAGACAATGATAGAGACACAAATAATTGTCCAATCCCTCGTTTCTTCTTATTGTTTTGTCCGTTTTGGTCGTGGACACGCTTGGATTCTTAAGTGCGTACAACTGAGGTGGCCTGTCCTGGCACTTAAATAGGTGACCTTCCACAAGGAGTCATTAAAAGTATCTTCATCTTAACCTCGACTCTCGAGTGTTGTGTTAAGACTTTGATACTTAACATGTACCCATAATGCAGGTAGCACTTTAATGTCTATCGCGGGAAGGCTTTGGATTAGAATTTACCAAATCTGAAGTGCTCTTTCTTTTCTATAAGCGCTCAACTGGACCTTTACATCTTAGTTTTCCTATTGAACCAAATTTATGGGATCTCCAGTCAGTATGGTTTGGTTACCACCGTATCGGTCCTTATTTCTTGGGTTTTAAGCTCATTCCCTTAAACAGGCAAATCATCTGATCATTGGGTAATCCCTTAGTCAGAGGGTCAACTATATTCTCCTTTGATTTTATGTAATCGATGGAGATAATACCTGTGAAGATCAATTGCCTAACGGTCTTATGTCTTCGACGTATGTGCCAAGATTTGTCGTTGTATATGCTACTTCGTGTCATTCCTAATGTCGACTGATTGTCGCAGTAGATCATCACCGAAGGTACGGATTTATCCCAGCAATGGATATCCTCCAAGAAGTCATGAAGCCACTCAGCTTCTTCACCTGCTTTGTCTAAAGCGATGACTTCTGATTCCATAGTAGATCGAGCGATGCAAGTTTGTTTGGAGTACTTCCAGGACACAACCCCACCACCAATTGTAAACACATACCCACTAGTGGACTTGGTGTTCCTTATATCGGATATCCAGTTTGCATCACTGTACCCCTCTAGTACAGCTGGATACCTCGAGTAGTGTTATTCGTAAGACATTGTATATTTTAAATATCCGAGTATTCGATTAAGCGCTTTCTAATGGTCATCTCCGGAATTGCGTGTAAACCTCGCCAATTTATTGACGGCATAAGTGTTATCAGGTCGGGTACAGTTTGTTACATACATCAAACTGCTGATTATCTGCGCATATCGCTCCTGGAGCACAGGTGTACCATGATTCTTGTCAATGCTTTGACTCATATCCATTGGTGAGCTTAATGGCGGACAGTCAAACATCTCAAACTTTCTCAAGACATTCTATATGTAATGAGACTGAGATAGCACTAGTCTGTTAGATGACTTAGAAATCTTGATTCCTAAGATGACATCCGCGATATCCATGTCCTTCATGTCGAAATATTATTTCAACATGTTCTTTATTTCCAGGATCAAGGCTCGACTACTACCTGTGAATAACATGTCGTCTACGTAGAGGCAGATCATGACGAAGGAGTCAGAGTTTCCTTTCACGTAGACACACTTATCACACTCGTTAATGGAGAAACCTTTTGACAGTAGTGTACTATCAAATTTTTCATGCTATGTTTTTTTAGCTTGTTTCAGCCCATACAAAGATTTGATAAGTCTGCAGATTTTGCTCTCATGTCCGAAACTACATACCCCTCGAGTTGTTCCATGTATATTTCCTCTCCAAATCACCGTTTAGGAAGGCTGTCTTAACATCCATTTGATGGATTTCAAAGTCATGCAGTGCTGCAATGGCAATGAACACCCTTATGGAAATCATTCTCGATACTGGGGAGTACGTGTCGAAGTAGTCAAGGTCTTTTGTTTGTCGGTATCCTTTGGCTACCAACCTGGCCTTGTACTTGTCTATAGATCCATTAGATTTGTACTTATATTTAAGTACCCACTTACAACCTAGTGGTTTATTTCCTGGAGGAAGATCGACCAACACCCAGGTGTGGTTTTGCATGATGGACTCTATCTCACTTTCCATAGCTTCTTTTCAAAGTGGTGCTTTTGGAGTTGATAATGCCTCTGCAATTGTCTGTGGTTCATTCTCAATCAGGTAAGCTAGAAAGTCCGGTCCGAAAGTTTTCTCTTTCCTGGCCCTTTTACTTCGTCTAGGTTCTGTCTCAGGACCAGTTGGATTCTCATCCACATCTGTGTCCATTTGGTCAGAATCGTCAGATCCCGGGGAATCATGACTCCTTTTGCGCGAGGCGACTTCATTTTCCTTCTTAGGAAAGATTGTCTCAAAGAATACAGCGTTCCTTGACTCTATTACTGTACTCCCATGGATATCTGGTATATTTGACTTATGTACCAGAAAGCGATAAGAACTACTATTATTTGCATACCCAATGAAAATGCAATCTACAGTCTTAGGTCCTATCTTGACCTGTTTTGGCTTAGGTACCTCGACCTTGGCCAAACAACCACATACCCTTAGATATTTGTAAGAGGGTGCCTTTCTTTTCCACAGTTCATATGGTGTTTTCTCCTTGCCTCTATGAGGGACTCTATTGAGTATCATGTTGGTAGTAAGGACTGCCTCTCAAATATTCTGTGCAAGGCCGGAATTGAGAAGCAAGACGTTCATCATTTCCTTTAGTGTACGCGGTTCTTGCATTCCGTCACACCGTTTGACTGTAGAGAGTATGGTGCAGTCGTTTGATGGATTATGCCGGACTGGGCACAAAATTCCTCAAACGGAGCTACATACTCTCCCCCTCTATCGCTATGAATCGTTTTAATTCGTAGACATAGTTGGTTTTCAACCTCGGCTTTATAGCGCATAAATACATTGAATGCTTCGTCCTTACTTTTGAGTAAGTAAAGGTAGCAGTACCTTGTATTATCATCTATAAAAGTCACAAAGTACTTGTTTCCCCCTCTAGTTTGAGTGAACTTTAAATCACAGATGTCCGTGTGTATAAGTTCTAGAGGGGCGGTATCTCGTTCTACGGAACGAAAAGACAATTTGGTAAGTTTTGCCTCTACACATACCTCACATTTGGATTGAGGGTTTATAGCGTCAGACGGTAACAACTCCAACCTTACCAATCGTTGAATCGATTGATAGTTTATGTGTCTCAGTCTATGATGCCATAGACTGGACGACTCAAGCAAGTAAGAAGATTAACTTTCATTAATGTTACGAATTACATACATGGCGTTAATTTGAAGAGGCCTTCTCAGGCGAACCCCCTTCCTACAAACACACCATTCTTAGTAATAACAAACTTACCCGATTCGAACACTACTCGAAATCCGGCTTGAACTAAAACATTAACAGAAATTAAATTCTTTCGGATGTCCGGAACATGCATGACGTTCTTCAACTTGAGGTCTTTAGCAGAGGACATCTTGAGTACTACAATGCCTTCTCCCAGCACATCTGAGGTAGCATTATTTCCCATGTATAGTTTTTTACGGGCAACTTCTGGGTAGGTAGAGAAAGCGTTTTGGTCGGATCATATGTGACGGGTTGCATCCGTATCCAACCACCATTGTTTTGATTTTCCACCAAATTTGCTTCTAGCACGACGACTGAGAAGTCTTCACACAAATCGTTGAGGATATTGTCATCAGCCATGTTTGCTTTGGCCTTCTTCTTTCCTTTGGCCTTCTCCTGCTGCTCGCTCTTCAACTGACGGCAGTCTTTGATCATGTGGCCAGCCTTGCCACAATGATGACAATTGCCCTTGAATTTCTCAGCGGCCTGAGGTTTTCCATCTTTCAGAAGCCTGCGCTTCTTACTCGGATTTCCTTTGGTTTCAACCAAGTTAACCTTGACATCAATTGTTTGTGTCACGCCCCGAACCCCGGGTCCGCGACTGGTGCCCTACCTGGGCACCCTTCTACCCATACATGACATATAACCAGCGAAAGCTAAAGAAAACTTTTTTTTTAAAACAAGCAAAGGCAAAGTCGCCATTATATATAACAACCAAAACGGAACTACAACTGTAAAATAATATATATACCCCGAGCCAGTACAACCCACATATGAATACAAACCTCTAAGAGTTTGGACAACAACCTCTGACGGGACAAGGCCCCGCCGTACCCATAATGTACATAAACACCTCTAGACAAAATTGTACCGCAATGATAGGCTCCGGAGCAATGGAGCTATCCCAAGAGGTGAGTAGAGATCCTAACCACGAGGATCACCCAACTGAGTACCTATGCCTGCGGACATGAACGCAGCCCCCGGAAGGGGGTCAGTACAACAAAATACCAAGTATGTAAACATGAAGTACAGTAAACAAGATCATAACTATACAAAAGAATGACAGGGGCAAGTATGAAAATCAAATACCAGATCCTACCATGACATATAAAATAAGAGTCAATTGTACCTTGTACCACTATATCACTGTATCACTGTACCACTGTACTTTTTCAAAGTAGGGAAGCCATATCAAAATTATGAACGTCTGTCTATATAAACAAATATTGTCATGGGAGTTGAACCCACATACATATATAAATAATGTATCATACTCCGTACATATAACGTGTCCTGGCCCTTTAGGGAGGGACCCGGTGGAATCATGTAATTGTTGGCACATAACGTATCCCGACCTATTCTGGGACTCGGTGTCTTTTCACACATAACATAATCCGGCCCATTTGTGGGACTCGGTGTCTCTTTACACATAACATAACTCGGCCCATTTGTGGGACTCGGTGTCTCTTTACACATAACATAACCCGACCTATTTATGGGACTCGGTGTATCACATAACGTAACCCGACTCATTTGTGGGACTCAGTGTATCACATAACATAACCCGACCCATTTGTGGGACTCGGTATATCACATAACGTAACCCGTCCCATTTGTGGGACTCGATGTCTCTTTACACATAACATAACCCAGCTCATTTGTGGGACTCGATATATCACATAACGTAACCCGACCCATTTGTGGGACTCGGTGTATCACATAACATAACTCGGCCCATTTTTGAGACTCGGTGTATCAAATAACGTAACCCGGCCCATTTGTGGGACTCGGTGTATCACATAACATAACCCGGTCCATTTGTGAGACTCGGTATAACCCGACCTATTTGTGGGACTCAGTGTATCACATAACATAACCCGACCCATTTGTGGGACTCGGTGTATCACATAACGTAACCCAACCCATTTGTGGGACTCGGTGTCTCTTTACACATAACATAACCCGACCCATTTGTGGGACTCGGTGTATCACGTAACTTAACCCGGCCCATTTGTGGAACTCGGTGTATCACATAACGTAACCCGGCCCATTTGTGGGACTCGGTGTATCAATGCAACCATATGACATTTTAAGCCATCATTTGACTTCTCACAAAGCCTTTATAATAAATTCTCATAAAGCCATTATAACAAACTTTCATTTTAGAAAACTAAGGCACTACCACATCTTTCTTTTTAAACGAACCAAGGCACTATCACCTCTTTCCTTTTAATAAAATCAAGGCATTATCATGTCATGTAAAATTAGGGAAATTGAACTCAAAGTACTATGTACATCTATTCTTTCCTTTATAAAACCCTAAGATACTAGCACTTGTAGCATCAAGGCACTTTCACTATTAAAAACAAGTTACTTACACTTTTAAACTCAAGTAACTTATTCTTTTCAAATCAAGTGACCTATACCTTTAAATCAAGTTACTTCTTCTTTCCCAAAATCAAGTCATTTTTACTTCATATAAATCAAGTCTCTTATACTTCATCTAATCAAATCTCATATACTTTCAAGTAAGGTCTCATATACCTTCAAGTAAAGTCTCATATACTTTCAACTAAGTCTCATAACTTTCAAATAAATCTAGTCTCATGACTTTCAAATAAATCAAGTTTCATGACTTTCAAATAAATCTAGTCCCATGACTTTCAAATAAATCAAGTCTCATTACTTTCAAATAAATCTAGTCTCATGACTTTCAAATAAATCAAGTCTCATTACTTTCAAATAAATCTAGTCTCATGACTTTCATATAAATCAAGTCTCGCCACTTTCAAATAAATCAAGTCTCACCACTTTCAAATAAATCAAGTCTCACCACTTTCAAATAAATCAAGTCTCATTACTTTCAAATAAATCTAGTCTCATGACTTTCAAATAAATCAAGTCTCATTACTTTCAAATAAATCTAGTCTCATGACTTTCAAATAAATCAAGTCTCATTAGTGTTGTAACTTAGCAAGATCAACTCGACTCCAATGCTTACTAAACACTCTTACCAACATCTCCCATAAGACTTGGTAAGGACTTAGAAATAATTTAGACATGCCTTTAGCATAGAATCAATAACATGAATACTTTAATAACGAGGCAAGTATACTTGAAGAAACAAGTCATGTATACTCCAATAATCAATCATGCCGATAGAAGGAAGAAGTTCACATACCTCGTTGACGACTAACCAACACGACAAGTAGAATACGCCCCTATGTACTTCAACCTTGTCGGATATTCCACATACCAAGTAGAATATGTCACACGTAGTACTTCAACCTAAAATGAAAATAGCATTTATATCAACTTCAAGCTTCCAAGTGTAAGACTTATACCAAATAATGGTCTTCTTATTCTACGGAAATTTGGGCAGCACTTCCTTTGTTTCTACGTACTTTTCCATATTTTCCAAGACACGATTTCAACACAAATCAAGACACACTAAGGGCATAACCAACAGTTAACCAAAGGAGATTACACGCCTAACTTGACGTGTAAAATTCTGCCCCATAATCACATTAAAACAGTCCACAAAATAGTCCATAATTAACCAACATTACGGGTACAATATGAAGCCTTAACACCCTTATTCCTTAGGACTTTCATTAGCCATTTTACCACATTAATCATGCATATTAGGGGCTGATTTTTCAGCACATATACACGTCCAAAACAGTCCATAAAATGACACGACGACGTCTAACAGTTTTGGGCAGTTTTCGGCCAACAACAACTACAACAATCCAAAGTCCATTTCCATAATCCATTTTATTACAATTCAAGTTCCAACACTTATATACAAGTCTCATCAACTTATCAACAACATTATAACTTCATTATAACATGCAATAGGTGGTGCTAACAATGACAATAACCAACGAAATCCGATAACACCAAATTCTGCCCCAATTCGGCCCAACCCTAAAAAATTGGTCAAACCCTTTTTAATCTTCATTATTTTTAGTACAAGCTCATCCATACATATCAACAATAAGTAATATCCAATTACTTTAAAAGAAGAAGAATCATTACCTCATTTTAAGCCCAAAAACGTCCAAAACAAGTTGGGGAAGATTGGCCCGCAGTTTCCGTTTCGCTCCACTTCTTCAAGTTCCAATCACATATTTGTGCCCCTACAACCTTAGGAGCAACTTCCCTTCACGTTTTTCTTCCAAATAGTCGACGGAACCCCTAGTGTTCCAAACCCTCTTCTCGGCCCAATGAAAATTTGAGGTTAGTGGTGTGTTATTGATGCGCGGTTTATGCACACACTAACGCAAGTGCACGTGTCGTGACAAGTAATATAGTCTAGAAGACCGAGTTATCGTCCTCGGGGATTAGTGTCCAATTATCAAATTCTATTCTATGGTATCTATTTGGTAACCGATGATTGATGAATTGTTTATAACTATACTTATGAATGCTAACTAAATTACTTTGTTTTACTTCAGATATGGTGGAAATAGGGCTTACAAATCTCTTCAACTATCCGCTCATCTTACTTGTTAATGCAATTAATTATAGTTCTTCTTCTATTTTTAGATAGCAGGTTAACTAAGCCGTTTTATAATCCTGTTAAGGTAATATAAATACTCAACCCCAATATATAACTCTTCTACCTTTCGGTGATAAGATTGACTAAAAAGGAGGATTAAGAGCAATAACCTATTAAGCTACACAAGTATCGGGGTACTTTCGTCCACGATTTAACCTATGTTTATTCAACTATAGCATATTCACAATCTCTCCTTTCGACTTTCGATTAGAAATCATATAGATTATGATAATTAGTGATCAATTAATTACCAAACATTCAAGACAAATATTGAATAAATCTCAACAATGATAAGAAGAAACCAAAACATGCATTAATTCATAAGAATGAGTTTCAAGTGATTTGATATGGAAAGCCCTAAATTAAGTTAGTTCCTAGTCATAGACATGCCAAGAACTAAACTAATATCCAACATAAACTACAAAAAAATAAAACAAAGAAGGAAGAAATTACACAAAAGTAGTCTCCAATCTTGCTCTCCAAGGTTATGATGAATTGGCAAGGTTTTGGAACCCTTAATTCTGACCTAAAAACTGTTTTTTATAGCCTTCAAATCGTTTCCCAACTTTTCCTTCTAGGTCTTGGCCCATTCCCATTCGAATTTGGCGTAATTCCGCCTCGCGCGCGGCCTCAGAATTAGCGCGCACAAACTTCTGCGATTTTACGTATTTTGGGCGCCGTGGCGCTCGACATCGCTGGGCCGAGGCCGCCGCCTGCTTTCTTGCCCGGGCCATTAACTTTCTCGCTTTTTGAGCTCTGAAACCTCTGTTTCTGCCCTCTTTTTGCTCCTTTTCGTCAATGAGCCACTTTAAATCATTATGACTCAAAAGAAAGAAAATATATCCTAAGACGGCACGTATTTGTACAAAAATGGCCAAAAGACTAACTAAAAATGACTCAAAAGGTGTATATAAAATACACTGATCAAACACCCCCAAACTTAACATTTGCTCGCCCTCGAGCAAAGATCAAAAGAAAGAAATAAAGACAAGAGGAAAAATAAAATAGACTGACTCAAAGACACTGATCACTTTGCTGCACAATTGTCACTTAGAAAAGCATGAAGGTTAGTAGAATAATATGCAGGAACATATAGCATGAATTTTTAGCATTCTAAACACATCAAGTTAGATATTTCGCAAATTCACGTTAATCATGCTCAATGTAAGTAAGAATACCTAACTATGCATGTCAATTTCAAAATTCTATGGCATGTTTACTTGCTATTCTCCACTAATCATGGATACACATGTAAGAGATCTTCAGGGCTTTTCAGGGTTGTAATGTAAGTTTAGGCATGGGTAGGTAAAAATAGGCATTTAGGCTCAATTTACGTACCATAAGCTCTTTTGCTTTAAATTCTTCCCTTTTCTTTTGATTTTCTTCTTCACTTCATACCTATCTTTCCCCTCTTTTGTTTTGAAAGAATGAATAGTATTATGAATAGCCGGCACCCCCAAACTTAGGCTTTTGCCTATTTATTATTACTTTTTCATTGGGGTGCATCAAAATTGTTCACTCTTTTTGTCTCTTTTTTAACACTTTATATTCCAATCACCTCAATTTTTCACTTATGGCACAAGTGTGGAATTATAGGGTGTCAAAGAAAAGTCTTATTTTTAGGCTCAAAGGGGCTGACTAGGGATATAATTTGAATGTCAGGGATAGACAAAAATGGTAAGAAAAGGCTAACAAAGAAATGTCTGAGTCATCTCCCTAACATGCATATCCTAATTATTTCGCCTCAAATAGCAAGCAATCATACACATAGGTTTAATCATAAACAATGCACAAATCAAGCAAGATACCCCAAATAATCTAATTTCATGAATTTTTGGCATATCTAACCTAAGTGTTTAGATGGTTGCTTCTAATTCCATTACATTATTCAATCTTACTTCACTAGGCGGTTCCAGTAACAACTTACAGACTTGGTTTAAAGTGGTGGCGGTGGCGGCGGATAATGCATGGACCACTGGTTGAACAAGGAACTCATCTCATCAAATCTCTGGTGCAACTGTTGTTGCTCCTGCCTTAGTTCTTGTTGTCCTTGCCTCAGGTCCTGTTGACCTTGTATCATTATGTCAAAGCTCTGCATCATCCTCATCTGGTTCATGAACAACTACTCCATTATAGGCACTGGAGGTTCTAATTCTGGGGGTTGTTGCTTGCTGCTTCCTGCCTCAGGTCCTGTTGACCTTGTATCATTATGTCAAAGCTCTGCATCATCCTCCTCTGGTTCATGAGCAACTGCTCCATTATAGGCACTGGAGGTTCTAATTCTGGGGGTTGTTCTTCGCTTCTCGCTACGCCTTGAGCCTCTGTCTCAGGCTCATCTTCATCCATGGCAGCCTCTGCTGCCGCTTCTTGGTGTTGTTCTTGCGTCTTTGGTATCCTTCGTCTTCTTCGGGAGGAGGATTGGTGCAAGGAATGCACTATCCCATATGACACAAGAGGTTGGCCTTTCTCATATGTATCAGTGGGTAGGGTTGGGACTCCATGTCTAGAGCATAAGTTGCTAATAAGTGAGTCATGTTCCAACCCACCTGTCGTTACCAACCTACTGGTTTCTCCAATATTTTGCAATATTTCCTTCCCAGCGTCAATCGTCTTCTCTAACATGATTCCATATATCATTTTTATTCTATCTGTTGGCACTCTGGTGAAGTGCATCGATGGAATTAAGCGGGCACTGACGAAATATAACCACCCCTTGGCTGTTTTCTTGAACTGACATCTGCTCAGTCCTCTTGATCCATTTCTTGCAATATCATACTCACTCTGGTAGCATAATGTGCTTGCGACGACATCTCAGTCGATGTTGTTGGTGTCTCTAGACCAAGTTCTGAAATAGCTCCGATCGCCACCTCTTTCTTCAACATCGGTTGTTCTTAATAGCACATTCACCACTTCGGCAGTCACAGGCACATATTGTCCTCTCACAAAGCATCTACCATCTACCCTCTCTGGAAAGTTAGCATAAAACTCTTTCACCATTACAGTGTTCTGCGGTGCTATTCTTTCTGGGATAACAAATCTCTTCCACCCCATGACCTCTATCATCGCCCGAATAGGCTCATAGGCATCTCCCTCCTCAAATGACTCCCTTTGATACTCCATTCCTCTCTCAGGGATCAAGGGTCTAGTACTAAGTTTGTGATATCTATCTTCAGCTTTTTGACTGACAAACCTAGTAGTATCATATTGAGGGACGAAGGTGGATGTGGAAGCTCTCTTCTTCTTGGCAGACATTTTTAGATAAATTCGGAAGTGTTTCCTTTTGTTTCAGTGATATTACCCAACACTATCAATCAAACCAATCAACACACAGTGTAATCAACAGCTACAACACTCTTCAACCCCCACACTTCACTCAAAGCTCCAGTACAACACCCCACGCTCACTTCGTATAATCTTCCGCGAAATCTTACACCTAAATTCAACACACCACACACCATCCACCAATAAAGCACCTCCCAAAACCTATTACCTCCCCTGATTGTATTGAAGATTTCAAGAAAAGTGATAAAGGTTACCTTGGACGGTGTTCTTCAAGATTTTCTTGTTCCTAATGATGTATTGAGGCAATGGAATGAGGGTTGTTGTTTAAGATGGTTAAGGGTTTAAAGAAATTAAGTACTTTGGTTGTGATTGAGTTTAGTTTGTGGAAGATTTTTAGGTGAAAGGGTTAATTTCGTGGGTTTTGGAGAGATGAAAGGTTTGGGTTTTGATTTGGAGAGAGGAAAATCGGAGTAAGGCTTCTTTAAAATTCAGATTTTTCGTCGCGGCGCCGCGGCACCCAAACTTCTGCGACCCTCTGAACTTCTAGCGTCGTGGCGCTCTGATTTGGCGTCGCGGGGCCCAAGCTCCAGAGCTCTTCTGGACTTTTGGCGCCGCGTTCGCAATCGCGACAGCGTCGCCGACTTTTTCGCGCTTCTTCGCACTTCCGCGCCACGGCTCACTGGCGCCGTGGCGCTGAGCCGATTTTTTTTTCTTTTCCTTTGATCTCTCCGTTATCGTCCTCCAAATTTTTGGCCCTGTACCTGTCATCACAACATGCAAACGATACCTTCCGTGAGACTGTTCTAATTAAAACTAAATTGCAAAAACTAACATAAAATAAAATAACCTTGGGTTGCCTCCCAAGTAGCGTTGTCTTTAACGTCTTTTAGCCGGACGCAAGTTCCTTATCAAGAGGCATGGGGTAGATTAACCCCACAATTTATCCATTTCATCAATATTTTTCGTTTCCGCCTTCTGTTTTTCTTTTTCTCCTTTTTCTCAAGAGGAGGTTTAGCGTTGCTTACCTGTTTTGGCGGACTTATTTCCCTTGCTTTGGCTTGTGATGGCTCAACCGATGTGCTGACATTGCTAACTGCAAAACACTTCCTCATGACTGGAGGTTCAATGATGTGTTTGAACACCTTGAACACCATCTCTTCATTCTCCACTCTGAGTGTCAGCTCACCCTTCTCCACATCAATCAAGGCTCTCCCGGTTGCCAAGAATGGTTTTCCCAATATGATGGGGATCTCATCATCTTCCTCCATATCAATGATGAGGAAGTCTGCAGGAAAGAGGAACTTTCCCACCTTAACTAAGACATCTTCAATCGTTCCCCTGGATGTACCATTGTCTTGTCTGCTAACTGCAAGCTCACAGTGGTTGGTTTGGCCTCACCCAACCCCAACCTCTTAAAAACAGACAAGGGCATAAGGTTTATGCTAGCCTCTAAATCACAAAGGGCCCTATTACATGTCACTCTGCCAACTGTGCAAGGCAATGTGAAGCTCCCTGGGTCCTTGAGTTTGGGGGGCAATTTCTTCTGCAAGATGGCACTGCATTCCTCTGTCAGTGTCACCATCTCATACTCTGCCAACTTCTTCTTCTTCCCAAGAATTTCCTTTCATGAATTTAAAATAAGTAGACATTTGCTCCAATGCCTCAATGAACGGAATTTTAATGTGTAGCTTTCTGAATACCTCCAAGAACTTGGAGAATTGCTTATCAACCACTTTCCTTTGCAACCTCTGCGGGTAAGGAATCCTCTCAGTGTATTCCCTCACTGGGACTGTTGGAACTTTCTCTAACATAGGGCGGTCTTTAGTAACCCTTTCCTTCTCTGCATCTACTCTCTGTTCTACTACAGGTTAGGGTGTAAGTTCTTCTAACTGTTTTCCATTCCTCAGCTGCACCGCTTGGCACTGTTCTCTAGGGTTCATCTCTGTATTACTAGGAAAAGTGCCATGTGGCCTGTTGTTTTCCATCTTCGCTAGTTGTCCCACCTGCGTCTCCAAATTCCTGATAGAGGATCTGGTCTGCCGTGAACTGGTCTCGTGAGTTGGTGAGTGTCAATGTGGTCGCTCTCAACCGATCCGCTTTCTTGTTGAGTAGGTGCACTGAATTGTTGTGAAGATGAGGCATGAGTGAATGGTTGTTGATTTTGGTACTGGCCTCGAAATTGGTTTTGCTGCCCTTGATCACCCCTCCATGAAAATTTAGGGTGATTCCTCCACCCTGGATTGTAGGTATTTGAATAGGGGTTGTTCTGGGGCCTTTGATAATTCCCTACTGCTTGGCATTCTACTTGCTCGACCGAGATGTTGTTGGGATCTGCTGATGGGCACTTATCAAAGGTATGTGGACCTCCACACATCTCACAACTCAATGGCATTTGAACTGCGTTCACTGACATTGTATTCTGTTGCAGTTGCTTGGTCAAGAGAGCAACTTGTGCATTTAATGTTGTGATATCATCAATCTCATGAACTCCTATTGCTCTTCTTCCACTCACCACTCTGTCATCTGTTACATGATTATTGGTGGCCATGTCTTCACACAAATCATGGGCTTCGTGTGTTGTCTTTCTCATGAAAGTTCCACCTGCGGCTGCGTCAATGATAGTTCTTGTGGTCCCGCTTAGCCCATTGTAGAAAATATGGACCAAATTCCACAACTCAATGCTATGATGTGGACACTTCCTTTGCAAATCTTTAAATATCTCCCAAGTCTCATAGAGTGACTCTCCATCAGCTTGATAAAAATTGTTCAACTCCCCTCTCAGCTTCGCGGCTTTAGATGGTGGAAAGAACTTTGCTAAAAAATTCTGTGCCAACTCCTGCCATGTGAATATAGAATCTGTAGGCAGGGAATTCAAACAAACTTTCGCTCTATCCCTGAGTGAGAAAGGAAAGAGCCTCAATCGGATGGCGGCGTCAGTAACGCCATTATACTTGAAAGTTGCACATAATTCCAAGAAGTTCGCTATGTGCATGTGAGGATCTTCAGACGGCAACCCTCCGAATTGAACAGTATTCTGCACCATACTTAGGATCGCAGGCTTGATTTCGAAATTATTTGCTCCTACATCGGGAGCTCGATGCAAGTTTGTGCTCCATTCACCCTTGGCAGCACATAATCTCCCAAGCTCCTCTCAGCTTGGACCTGGACCCTCTCTTCCACATCCATTGGTACCCTCCGGGGCATCCTTTGTTTAGGTTGATGATCACCTAACCCTTCGTTCATCTCATTGTTGTTCTGCACGCCCCCCATTGCTATTAAGGCCAAAATTCGTTTGTTTCTCCTGTTCTGTTTGCACGTCTTTTTAATCTCCGGGTTGAAGGGAACAAGTGCATCTTCTCCTCGTCTCCTTCGCATAAACTAGATGCCTGCAACAGATCAAAATTAACAAACGGATCACGGCGCACGGGTTTCACGAATAAAAGAGAAAAATATAGTAAAAAAAATAAAAACCAAATTAGAAATTAAGAATAGATAAAATGATATTGAACTACGTCAATCCCCGGCAACGACACCAAAAACTTGATGCGCGATTTATGCACACACTAACGCAAGTGCACGTGTCGTGACAAGTAATATAGTCTAGAAGACCGAGTTATCGTCCTCAGGGATTAGTGTCCAATTATCAAATTCTATTCTATGGTATCTATTTGGTAACCGATGATTGATGAATTGTTTATAACTATACTTATGAATGTTAACTAAATTACTTTGTTTTACTTCAGATATGGTGGAAATAGGGCTTCCAAATATCCTCAACTATCCGCTCATCTTACTTGTTAATGCAATTAATTATGGTTCTTCTTCTATTTTTAGATAGCAGGTTAACTAAGCCGTTTTATAATCCTGTTAAGGTAATATAAACACTCAACCCCAATATAGAACTCTTCTACCTTTCGGTGATAAGATTGACTATAAAGGAGGATTAAGAGCAATAACCTATTAAGCTACACAAGTATCGGGGTACTTTCGTCCACGATTTAACCTATGTTTATTCAACTATAGCATATTCACAATCTCCTCTTTTGGCTTTCGATTAGAAATCATATAGATTATGATAATTAGTGATCAATTAATTACCAAACATTCAAGACAAATATTGAATAAATCTCAACAATGATAAGAAGAAACCAAAACATGCATTAATTCATAAGAATGAGTTTCAAGTGATTTGATATGGAAAGCCCTAAATTAAGTTAGTTCCTAGCCATAGACATGCCAAGAACTAAACTAATATCCAACATAAACTACAAAGAAATAAAACAAAGAATGAAGAAATTACACAAAAGTAGTCTCCAATCTTGCTCTCCAAGGTTGTGATGAATTGGCAAGGTTTTAGAACCCTTAATTCTGACCTAAAAACTGCTTTTTATAGCCTTCAAATCGTTTCCCAACTTTTCCTTCTAGGCCTTGGCCCATTCCCATTCGAATTTGGCAGAATTCTCGCCTCGACGCCGCGCCAGAATCAGCCGCGCGCCAAACTCCCGCAGATTCAGATTTTGGGCGTGGCGCTCGACATCGCTGGCCGAGGCGTCGGCCGCCTGCTTTCTTGCCCTGCCGCTAACTTTCGCTTTTTGAGCTCTGGAACCTCTGTTTCTGCCCTCTTTTTGCTCCTTTTCGCCAATGAGCAACTTTAAACCATTATGACTCAAAAGAAAGAAAATTTATCCTAAGACGACATGCATTTGTACAAAAATGGCCAAAAGACTAACTAAAAATGACCCAAAAGGTGTATATAAAATACACCGATCAGTTATCTTGGATAATCACTAGGTTAGAAACCTTAATCTTGTATCAATGGACAAAGCTTGGAAGTTTAAGGATTTTTGTTCAAGAAAAAGGGCCAAAGCCGTGAGCCCTTAAGAGAGGGAAATATATTTTGCTCTTGAAATAATTCTAAGTGTGGATGATCTTGCAAGCCCTCTAGGTGTGTATATATAAAGTATTACAAGGCATGGGATGATGACAAGTGTAGGGCAAGATAGTGGACAAGTGTGTGTGTGGGACCCACTTGTCCACTTGTCTTCATTTTCATGAAAATATCTAAGTCCAAGTCAACGACAAGTGGCGGGGTGACACGCGGGGTGACACGTGTCACCCTCCTATTGGTCCAAAATTATTTCTTCACCAAAAACGTCTATATTTGGTCAAAATATCTCGAAACTTTGTGGCCACTTGTCTTCATTTTCATGAAAATATCTAAGTTCAAGTCAACGACAAGTGGCGGGGTGACACGCGGGGTGACACGTGTCACCCTCCTATTGGTCCAAAATTATTTCTTCACCAAAAACGTCTATATTTGGTCAAAATATCTCGAAACTTTGTGGGCCCCACAAAACCATAAAATTTTCCGGTGGGCCCCACATGACCAAATCTGAAACTTAAAAATTCAAAAATTCTAATATATTCCATTAATCCCAAATACCAAATTTTAGAATCAAATTCCAATTAATAAACATTTTTCCTTCATAATGTTCGAAAAATTCTCCTTAGGAAAAGGTAATATTTCTTTCGTTCCAATATTAAAGTCTTGTTTTCCCACGTACGTTCTCATCTCATCTCTTGGAAATACGGAGTGTAACATTATTTCCCCCTTAGAAACATTCGTCCCGAATGTTCATACTAAGTGTCAAGCTGAAATTCCAAGTGTCAACTTAACCGCACTTGCACACAACCATCACATGCTCACATTTTATCCATTCTCGGCTCCCACGACCTGGTTCTGGTAGAACGCGTCCACGAACTAGTACAACGATTAACTAGACTTGGGCATTTCATCCTCGTGACCCTATCACATAGCGGGACCATCTACAACTGGCTCCACTTCATTTCATGCTACGGGTTGACCCGGAATTGGCCCACAACCCCACTCATTGTCACACTTAACTCTCATTCTTGGTCTGAAATAATATTACTACCCGAGAATGCCTTGTACATCTAAGGTCTCAACGGTTATCAATATTCTAAGGTTCACAATTTTTCCATGTCCCAAGCTCACATTATCTGTCCCCACATACGGGTAAGGTAGCTTCTCATAATCTCAAAATCACGTTGTCTTAACCATAACATCCCTATTTACTCCATACCAATATTATTCACACATATCACTTAAGCGTACAACACGGCTTAATCTAACAATAGGGTATGTCCTTAAGTCAATTGAACCTGATCTTTCACTAGTCTATCACCATCTTAGTCAGTTCATTACCTCCTGATTATTCCAAATCAGTACATATATAAAGCCTAGGTGGGGATTCAATAAATTGTTCCACACCTTCCAAGTAATTATTAAGGCTTAACCAAATCATGGTAATTCATAATCATTTCAGGCAACACACAGGGCCCTAAATAAATACGCTCGTACAGATACACATCATCATTATACCAACTATACAATAGTTTTACCAACCTCGATACGAAGTCCATATAATCCTTTCTGGGCCACTGTTGCCTTTCACATAGCTGCAATCACAATAATACGTTAGAGGGAGACTACCCTAACAACACAGCTCTACCGCACGATCTCAGAGTGAGAAGAAGGGAAACCAATCCTAAATGTATTGTAGCCTCCTGTTTATAGATGTGGTGCACAACACACCGATAAACAAGACTCTAATATACACGATCTGTAGACATTCTGAAGACTAACTGCTCTGATACCACTATGTCACGCCTCGACCCCGGGCACGCGACTGGTGCCATACCTGGGCACCCTTCTACCCATACATGACATGTAACCAGCGGAAGCTAAAGAAAACTCTCTTTTTTTAAACAAGCAAAGGCAAATGCGTCATTATATATATAACAACCAAAACGGAACTACAATTGTAAAATAATATATACACCCCGAGTCAGTCCAACCCAAATATGAATACAGACCTCTAAGAGTTTGGACAACAACCTCTGACGGGACAAGGCCCTG
Organism: Przewalskia tangutica; assembly: GCA_029844215.1. NCBI lineage: Eukaryota > Viridiplantae > Streptophyta > Magnoliopsida > Solanales > Solanaceae > Przewalskia > Przewalskia tangutica. The sequence goes on along the minus strand of CM056725.1, from coordinate 12,626,035 downwards.
CCGTACCCATAAATGTAGATAAACACCTCTAGACAAAACTGTACCGCAAGGATAGGCTCCGGAGCATTGGAGCTATCCCAAAAGGTGAGCAGATATCCTAACCACGAGGATCACCCAACTGAGTACCTATGCCTGCGGACATGAACGCAGCCCCCCGAAGGGGGTCAGTACAACAAGATACCAAGTATGTAAACATGAAGTACAGTAAACAAGATCATAACTGTACAAAAGAATGACAGGGGCAAGTATGAAAATCAAATATCAGATCCTACCGTGCCATATAAAATAAGAGTCAACTGTACCTTGTACCACTGTATCACTGTATCACTGTACCACTGTACTTTTTCAAAGTAGGGAAGTCATGTCAAAATCATGAACGGCTGTCTATATAAACAAATATTGTCATGGGAGTTGAACCCACATACATATATAAATAATGTATCATACTCCGTACATATAACGGTCCCAGCCCTTTAGGGAGGGACCCGATGGAATCATGTAATTGTTGGCACATAACGTATCCCGACCCATTCTGGGACTCGGTGTCTTTTCACACATAACATAACCCGGCCCATTTGTGGGACTCGGTGTCTCTTTACACATAACATAACCCGGCCCATTTGTGGGACTCGGTGTCTCTTTACACATAACATAACCCGACCCATTTATGGGACTCGGTGTATCACATAATGTAACCCGGCCCATTTGTGGGACTCGGTGTATCACATAACATAACCCGACCCATTTGTGGGACTGGGTGTATCACATAACGTAACCCGACCCATTTGTGGGACTCGGTATATCACATAACATAACCCGACCCATTTGTGGGACTCGGTGTATCACAAAACGTAACCCGGCCCATTTGTGGGACTCGGTGTATCACATAACATAACCGGCCCATTTGTGGGACTCGGTGTATCACATAACGTAACCCGGCCCATTTGTGGGACTCGGTGTCTCTTTACACATAACATAACCCGGCCTATTTGTGGGACTCGGTGTATCACATAACGTAACCCGGCCTATTTGTGGTACTCGACGTATCAATGCAACCATATGACATTTTAAGCCATCATTTGACTTCTCACAAAGCTGTTATAACAAACTTCCCATAAAGACATTATAACAAACTTTCATTTTAGAAAACTAAGGCACTACCACATCTTTCTTTTTAAACGAACCAAGGCACTATCACCTCTTTCCTTTTAATAAAATCAAGGCATTATCATGTCATGTAAAATTAGGGAAATTGAACCCAAAGTACTATGTACATCTATTCTTTCCTTTATAAAACCTCAAGATACTAGCACTTGTAGCATCAAGGCACTTTCACTATTAAAAACAAGTTACTTACACTTTTAAACTCAAGTAACTTATTCTTTTCAAATCAAGTGGGGTCCTCAAACCTTCACCCCAATACTGATCTTGCGCATCATGAGAGGCTGAGAAATGAGGCAAGGCTTGCTGAAAAGAACACACCATCTGACCCGCAAACTCTTCTTGATGGGGGAACTTGTAAGGGTACTACGGATGAGTTTAACCATGCAATACGTTGCATAAACTTTGAGCGCGAAAAATATAGTATAGTTGGGACCCCTGCCTTGACTTCTCACAACAAGGATGAGGGATGGAAAGAAGTTATTTCAAGAAAGAATATTAGTATGGTGAAGAATGCGAAGCGCGGAGGTGCTACTAAAACCTCTTTTGTTTCCTAATGAAAATTCTTTGTTGGAATGTCTGAGGTCTTTGCGGACAAAGGGATAGGGCAGCCACACAAACTCTTGTGTGTAGTCTTGCAAAACAACATGATGTGGCATTGGTTTGCCTAATAGAAACTAAGTTCACTCGTGCACGGCTAGACTCTTTTACATCTCAAAGATTCCTTGCTTGGAAATTCTGCTCCAACATAGACTTCATTGATGGCGGAAGAATGATAGTACTATGGGACCCCTCCAGAGTTAGTTGTGATGTGCTTGGAATTGACTCTCAACATATCCATGTCCAAGCACGTTGTAATTTATCTCAAGTGTCCTTTCTTGCTACATTTGTGTATCCGGTCTATAGCATTCCGGAAAGAAGGAAACTTTGGCATCATCTTACCCTCCTGGGCACTAGCATTGTCATGCCTTGGATGATCATTGGAGATTTTAACACTTATTGCTACCCTCATGATAAGGTCGGTGGTCCTCCTCTCACGCCTTATGCACTTAGGGACCTTGGGGAATTCAGAATAGCTCACGGACTTGATGACACTCCTTCTACGGGTTCCTTCTACACTTGGACGAATGGCTCAATATGGTCCAAACTAGATAGAGTGTTAATGAATCAGCATTGGAGTGACTTGAACCTAGAGTGCTCAGCCAACTATTTTCCTATGGAACCAGTCTCGGACTATTGCCCCGTGATTGCTTCGGTAATTGCATCTTCTAACAATGGAAAATGACCTTTCAAGTTTATGAACATGTGGCTCTCACATCCCGCCTTTGAAAACATCCTAACTTCATGCTGGAGACAGCGTATATTTGGATGTGCCCAATTCACATTGGTCATAAAATTGAAGTCTTTAAAGAAGCCATTGCGGGATTTGAACTCTAATGAATTCGGGAGTATTGCACAAAGAGCAAATGCGGCAAACATGGAATTTAAGGAGGCTATAAATTCGCATATGGAGGATCCCTTTGATGAAGAATTAAAAGCCAAGGTCAAGTCCCTAAGAGCTAAAGCTAATCACCTACTTGAATCCGAGAGACACTTCATTAGACAAAAGGCGAGACAAAAACACTTGATTGGAAGTGATAGGTGCTCCAAATACTTCCATAGCTTGATCAAGAGGAGCAATGTTAAGAACGCTATTACCTATCTTGTAAAGGACAACGGTAATACCACAACATCTCCCGGGGAAGTAATAGGCATGCTTGTTGAGTTTTACAAAGGACTTCTTGGCTCTTCCCGACCAGCAACCAACATTGATCACGCGGTACTTGATTGTGGTCTGAAGCTAGGGGAGGAGGATAACATATTCCTTTTACATCCTGTCTCCCCAAAGGAGGTTTGGGATGCTCTCTCCGACATAGGCAATGACAAAGCATCTGGCCCGGATAGTTTTTCAGCCGCCTTCTTCAAGAAAGGATGGAGGGATGTGGGACATGATGTAGTAAGGAGTGTACAAGAATTCTTCTCTTCCGGTGTGCTATTGAAGCAAGTGAACCATACAATACTCACCCTCCTACCCAAAACTGACCGGGACCCCAAGGTGAGTGATTTTAGACCCATTGGATTAACCAATGTGGTCTACAAGATCATAACAAAGATCCTAGCTAACCGGATGGCAAGGTTTCTTCCTACACTTGTGGATAAAAGCCAAGGCGCTTTTGTGAAAGAAAGGAACATGGTGGATAATGTCTTCATTGCCCAAGAACTCGTGAGAGTTTATAACAGAACTAGAGTCTCGCCAAGGTGTATGCTTATGGTGGATCTTCGGAAAGCATTTGACACGCTCCGAATTTCCTCGAACTGCTAAGAGGTCTCAAGTTTCCGGACAGATTTGTTAGATGGATTATGGAGTGTGTAAGTTCAACCTCTTTCTCTCTTTCCATCAATGGAGAGTTACATGGCTATTTTGCGGGAAAAATGCAGCTTGAGGCAAGGTGATCCTATGTCTCATATGCTCTTCATCCTATGCATTGAATACTTTTCAAGATTGCTTAAGCTAAAAACTTCGGACAAAGTTTTTTCGTATCACCCAAAGTGCAAGAGACTAGGCATCTCTCATCTTGCCTTTGCGGATGACCTTATGCTTTTTGCCAAAGGGGATATTTCTTCGGTTGGTGTTCTTATGGATTGTCTTGATGAATTGGAGGCGCTTCGCCTTACACTAAACCGTCAAAATCTTCCATCTATCATGGAGTGCCAGTTCAATCTCGACTTGATCTTGCAAGAGTTGGTTTCTCTTGAGTCTTTCCGCACGCACTTAGGGGTCCCTTTGTCCCCAATTTCTGTCTCGGTGGGTCAGTTTGACCCTTTCACTAGTGCAATCTCGGGTTATATTCAGAAATGGGGTCATCACTCACTCTCCTACGCGGGAAAGTTGGAACTAATCAGATCGGCTATTCAGGGTGTCGAGAGCTTTTGGTTCCGGGCACTTCCTATTAGCTCTTCAGTCCTCAACAAGGTTCGCTCAGCTTGCATCCAGTTCTTATGGGGTGGCAAGCCACCAATAGTCGCTTGGGATGAAATTTGTGTGCCTCAATCTGAAGGAGGCTTGGGCCTCATGGACATCAAAGTATAGAATCACGCCTTACTCTCCCGGACCATCTGGCAAGCTCACACTAAGGCGGATACCCTATGGGTTCAATGAATTAATAGCTATTACTTGAGAGATCAATCCATTTGGGATTATGAGGTACGTACTAGGGATTCACCTTTATTCAAGAAACTTTGTTGCATTCGTGACACTTTCGAAAGCATCTTTGGGAATCAAGGAAACACAATTGCCGGTTTGGATAAGTGTTGCACCAATGGGAGATTTGATTCGGGTCTTGTGTACGATGTCCTACGCACACCGCGGGAACATAAGCTTTGGATGTCTCAAATTTGGAAAGGTTACATTCCACCAAAATTCTCATTCACGGTCTGGCTCACTTGTAGGAAGCGTCTTGCTACCAAAGACACTCTCTCCTTCCTAAACTTGGAAGACAAGAGTTGCGGGTTCTGCAAGCGTGCCAATGAGACAATGACTCATCTCTTCTTTTATTGCCCCTTCACTCACAAGATTTGGAAGCACACAAAAGAATGGTTGGGAATTAGAAGAGAAATGACAACAATTGAAAGTGCACTCAAGTAGATAAAGAAAGAGCATCGAGGGAATGGCATTCGATCCAAAGCCATCCTACTTGCCTTTATCATAGTGGTATATGAGATTTGGAGAACAAGAAATGAATTGCTATTTGCGGGCAATAGCTCAACAGCATATGAGGTTGTAGCAAAAGGCAAAACAACAACCTATAGAGTTCTTTATGATTTAATCCCCTCTTGTAACGTCACCTCTGAGTGAACGCCCCTTCCCTCCTTCATTTCTTGCTTTATGTTACGTTGAGGATTGAGAACCCTCAATGATTGATTGTAGTTCCCAGTTTCTTTCTTAGTAATAATAGTTTCATTTACCGGGAAAAAAAAGTGACTTATACCTTTAAATCAAGTTACTTCTTCTTTTCCAAAATCAAGTCATTTATACTTCATATAAATCAAGTCACTTATACTTCATCTAATCAAATCTCATATACTTTCAAGTAAGGTCTCATATACCTTCAAGTAAAGTCTCATATACTTTCAACTAAGTCTCATAACTTTCAAATAAATCTAGTCTCATGACTTTCAAATAAATCAAGTCTCATGACTTTCAAATAAATCTAGTCTCATTACTTTCAAATAAATCTAGTCTCATTACTTTCAAATAAATCAAGTCTCATGACTTTCAAATAAATCAAGTCTCATTACTTTCAAATAAATCTAGTCTCATGACTTTCAAATAAATCAACTCTCATTACTTTCAAATAAATCTAGTCTCATGACTTTCAAATAAATCAAGTCTCATTAGTGTGTAACTTAGCAAGATCAACTCGACTCCAATGCTTACTAAACACTCTTACCAACATCTCCCATAAAACTTGGTAAGGACTTAGGAATAATTTAGACATGTCTTTAGCATAGAATCAATAACATGAATACTCTAATAACGAGGCAAGTATACTTCAAGAAACAAGTCATGCATACTCCAATAATCAATCATACCGATAGAAGGAAGAAGTTCACATACCTCGTTGACGACTAACCAACACGACAAGTAGAATACGCCCCTATGTACTTCATTTCAAATTGCGGCCATTCCACATGCCAAGTAGAATATGTCACACGTAGTACTTCAACCTAAAATGACAATAGCATTTCTATCAACTTCAAGCTTCCAAGTATAAGACTTATACCAAATAATGGTTCTCTTATTCTACGGAAATTTGGGCAGCACTTCCTTTGTTTCTACGTACTTTTCCATCTTTTCCAAGGCCCGATTTCAACACAAATCAAGACACACTAAGGGCATAACCAACAGTTAACCAAAGGGGATTACACGCCTAACTTGACGTGTAAAATTCTGCCCCATAATCACATTAAAATAGTCGACAAAACAGCCCATAATTAACCAACATTACGGGTACAATATGAAGCCTTTAACACCCTTATTCCTTAGGACTTTCATTAGCCATTTTACCACATTAATCATGCATATTAGGGGCTGATTTTTCAGCACATATACACGTCCAAAACAGTCCATAAAACGACACGACGACGTCTAACAGTTTTGGGCAGTTTTGGGCCAACAACAACTACAACAATCCAAAGTCCTTTTCCATAATCCATTTTATTCCAATTTAAGTTCCAACACGTATATACAAGTCTCATCAACTTATCAACAACATTATTACTTCATTATAACATGCAATAGGTGGTGCTAACAACGACAATAACCAACGAAATCCGATAACACCAAACTCTGCCCCAATTCGGCTCAACCCTAAAAAATTGGCCAAACCCTTTTTAATCTTCATTCTTTTTAGTACAAGCTCATCCATACATATCAACAATAAGTAATATCCAATTACTTTAAAAGAAGAAGAATCATTACCTCATTTTAAGCCCAAAAGCGTCCAAAATAGCTCTGGGAAGATTGGCCCGCAGTTTTCGTTTCGCTCCACTTCTTCAAGTTCCAATCACATATTTGTGACCCTACAACCCAGAGCAACTTCCTTCACGCTTCGCCTAAAAGTCGTGGAACCCCTAGTGTTCCAAACCCTCTTCTCGGCCCAATGAAGATTTGAGGTTAGTGGTGTGTTATATTGGCTAATCACTAGGTTAGGAACCTTAATCTTGTATCAATGGACAAAGCTTGGAAGTTTTAAGGATTTTTGTTCAAGAAAAAGGGCCAAAGTTGTGAGCCCTTAAGAGAGGGAAATATATTTTGCTCTTGAAATAATTCTAAGTGTGGATGATCTTGCAAGCCCTCTAGGTGTGTATATATAAAGTATTACAAGGCATGGGATGATGACAAGTGTAGGGAAAGATGGTGGACAAGTGTGGGTGGGACCCACTTGTCCACTTGTCTTCATTTTCATGAAAATATCTAAGTCCAAGTCAACGACAAGTGGCGGGGTGACACGCAGGGTGACACGCGTCACCCTTCTATTGGTCCAAAATTATTTCTTCACCAAAAACGTCTATATTTTGTCAAAATATCTCGAAACTTTGTGGGCCCCACAAAACCGTAAAATTTTCCGGTGGGCCCCACATGACCAAATCTGAAACTTAAAAATTCAAAATTCTAATATATTCCATTAATCCCAAATACCAAATTTGAGAATCAAATTCCAATTAATAAATCTTTTTCCTTCACAATGTTCAGAAAATTCTCCTTAGGAAAAGGTAATCTTTCTTTCGTTCCAATATTAAAGTCTTGTTTTCCCACGTACGTTCTCATCTCATCTCTTGGAAATACGGGGTGTAACAGTTTGCTTGCCTTTGAACAAGGTCTTCTTGTTGTCTTCATGGATATGAAGCTTGATGACAAGTTCTTCAAAACTCATTTCCTTGAATTTGAGTTTGAGATAGCTAGTGAACTCACTCCATGAGGGAGGCAGTTTCTCAATAAGTGGAGCGACCAAGAATGACTCATTGGGCTTCATACCTTCTATATCCATATCATGGATGATTAACTGGAACTTCTATACTTGTGACATGACTGATTTGTCATTCACCATTTGGTACTTCAGAAACTTTTCGACTATAAATTTTTTAGCACCCGCATCATGAGTGTTGTACTTCTTCTGCAACAGATCCCATAACTCCTTTGCGGTATTTGTAGATCAATATAGTGTAGAGTGGGTCGCACAGGCAATTCAGGATGTAATTCCTGCACATGTAGTCGTTCTGAATCCAGGAGTCAAATTTCATCATCAGGCCACCAGTAGCCTGGGTATCGTGGCCCGTCTCAACTGGATTGTCGATTTGGACGTCCATATCATCTCCAACAGTAGGACCTTCAGTTAAGTATTTTGACATACCTAGTACGGTGAAGTAGAACAACATCTTTTGTTGCCACCTTTTGAAGTTAGTTCCTGCAAACTTTTTGGGTCTTTCGACTTGGAAGTTGGGGAATCATAACACTCCCAATGGTACCGAAATTGATACCAGCGACAGTAGCAGTGCCAAAAGATGTGGCATTGGAAGCAGAGACTTGTTTCTTTTCATTTACCATCTTTAGTTCTTCGTAATAGTAATTTTGCCTTAACTGTAGTAATTTGTGTAGATGGGAGTGAACGGGAACGGAAGAAGATAGACAAAAGATATCTAAGTGAAATGTTGTCAAGTCGAGTGTTAGCACTCTTTCCTTAAGGTAAAATTACCCCCGTATATAATGGCTTACGGTAGATGGGTAATAGCCTCCCAAGATAAAACGACATTACTTTCTCAAGCACAAGCCAAATACTTGAGAATCTTTGCAGAAGAAACAAGAACTCTTGATTGCTAGAAATAGAAGAAAGGCTCTCAACAATTTTCAGATTTTTGTATTGTGAATGGATGATCTAAATCTGAAATTTGAGGCTCCTTTTATAGTTGCAAAGTGATCATTCACATACCATGTGAATGCACTAAATGGGGTGCATAGATCTCATCAAAAGACACCTTGATCATGTCAAGAGTTGGCTGATCTTTGGCTCTTCAAATCAGTCCATGAATCAGAAGATTCTGGACAATTTTCGATTCGCTGGACCTGGAGCGTCGTGGCCCTGCACTGGCGGCGGCGCGGCGCTGAACTGTCAGAAACCAACCTCGAGCCTCAGGACTTTTGGCGCCGCGACGCCTGACTACATTGTCGTGGCGTCGTAGCGTAGCGTAGCGTAGCGGCGCTGGCCCGCCGTGGTTCGGCGCCGCGGCTCTTCCCCATTTTCCATATTTTGCACATTTCTTCTTTTCTTATGCCGTCGTGGAAGACACATTAATTTGGTCAATTAATCGGTTATCCTTACATAACTTAAGAACACTTTAACATATGTACCAACATCTCTTTCATTACATGAAATTTAGCTAGACGTTGTTCGACGTATGCATGTGTATGTAAATCGTATTTTCAATATGCGGGGCCCTATGTGTTCAAGTCATTAAGAACGAAATAAACTCAATCCCACTAGGTAAATTTTACAACATCAATCAGGGCGAACATATTGCAGTTCTAACGGCCACTAGGAGCCCCGTTGGAACATGACTTTATATGCAAACTATCGTCTTTCCAAGATTTATCATGTCAAAACATTGACAAAATAAACTATATGTGGAAGGGTACCTAAATCCATGATTACCGATGAAACTCTTTGATCTTAGGGTTATTTCTGAATCTTTTAAATTAACATTAGATGCTTTTCTTCTTCAGGAAGGATTTGACCAATCTGCACGCTCATCTGCTGATCTTTCACACTCCGAAAGCACAGAACACACAAAGGCATCGCCCACTAGAAATGCTCCCCCTGGCTTTTCACCTGAGCCTCGTTCATTTACAAGATCACCTAGTCCCCAGCTTTCAATTGACAAAACGAGTTCAAAAGGTCTCAATGGTGTCTCCTCGGGGATGGCTAACGTTTCTGATCTTACTACCTCTTTATCTCGCCTTCAGTATGATGATAATATGCAGCAGCAGCCTTGGCTTCACAATGGAGTATCAAATGGTTATAGGCAGGATGTGCAGGAACAATTAATTAAATACTATGGAGCTGAAAATTTGGGTGCTGCTTCCGATTTTGCCTATCTTGTAAAAAATAAAGATGTTTCGAGGGACCATAATTCTGCCTTCTACCTTGATGGACATACGAATTTTCCAAGTCAAAACTCTAGAGTCCAACACCAGGTCAATAATTATCACGTTGCTGATTCTACTGGATATTTACCTAGTGGATACAAATATAATCCGAAGCTTAACATGGTGTTGAACAACAATCTTGGTAAGGTTTATTGATCAAGCGTAATGTCATGTGCATTAGATTTCAATCCTAAGGCTTTTTGTGCTCACATTGTTCAAAAAATGTGTCAGGTTCTCATTTAAATGGTGTCAGTGGGAATGGACAATACTTGCAGAAAACTTCTGGTAACCCGAAATATGCAACTGTTCTTCCAGACAATTCCTCTAAAGGAAGAAACTTGATTGGAACTTCTCATGGCAATACAGACTTAAAAGTTCTTGGAACAATGTATGCTGAGGCATCGCTTCCCCAACAAAGCCAACAATATTGCTCGTCCTTTATACGTGGTCCTTGCAGTTTAACGGATCCGTATCATGTGACTCATGCGCTTGGCTCAGGCCAAGAGAATAAAATAGCAAGTTCATTGCATGTGACAGTAGGATCCAGAAGTCCTATTGCCTTGAGAAATTCTACCGATGAGTCCACAAATTCATGGCATTCAGAGAACGTTGCTGAAGGAAGTGTTGCACCATCTCTGCTGGAAGATTTCAAGAACAACCTGAGGTCGTTGGACCTTTTGGATGTTCTCAATCATGTTGTAGAATTCAGGTGCGCATTAGCTACTTTTTCTATATACAATCAAACTTCTCTATAACATCATCGTTTGTTCTGATATTTTTTTGTTGTTATAGCGAAATGTTATTATAGAGAATATATGATATGACATATCATAACATGAGAGATTTGTTCCACGGAAAACATTGTTGGTATAATAATCTGTATTTGGCTAAATAATGTTTCAACTCAATCTGTTAATCACTTAGTGAAACAGATAACATTAATGAACAATAAACGAAAACAGAATTTGTTTTGAAAAATAATTTCAGAATGTAATCGAGCCCACTTAGTTCAAAGTGTGTCCTTAAGGAAATTATTCCCCTCACAGTACTCGAGGTTAACGGAATATCGCCTCCCAGGATAGAACGATTATCTTACCAGAATAGTAGTACTCCAAATTCCAGTAGCAGCGAATCATTCAACGGCAGTATATCACACAGAATGAAGACAAAAATATTTTTGAGTTGAAGATCAAATTCAGAATTGAAAATGAATTGATTAATGAATGAATAAATTCTTGGAATAATCAAGAATTTATAGGGTTAAAGGTACTGATTCTGAATGTTTGCAACCATTCAGAATAGTCACCTAATTTTGGAGGGAAATTCGAAAAAGAGAGGGAGAGCCGGACGGGTCGGGTCGATCGCAGGTCTTGGGTTGATCCGTTTGGATTTATTTTTAATTAAATAATTAATTAATTAATTAATTAAAGAAACGTTTGTCCAAAAAAATTATCAATCAATCAATCGATCCAAAGCCGAAGCCGAGCCGAGCGAGTGACGACGACGGCGCGAGGGGTCCTTGCCCTCTCAACCCTTTTAGCAACTAGAGAAGGTGTAATGTAATATATACACCTCTCTTTCCTTCTCTTTTTTCGATGTGGGACAAAAGAGCCTTTTACTCCCTTTAATTTTCATCCCATCATTTCTCATTCACCAATATCAAAATCCAATAATCCCCCACATGAATGGGGAATGGCTATAAGATAAAAGAATGTACGGACGAGTGTGATATACTGGAGAATCGATCGATCCGGATAAGTAGGTTTCCCTTTGAACTTTCCGTAGTGAACTTATATCGGATATACTCGATCAATCGGTAGATTTGATATCTTTGAACCGTCGAACTTTGTTGTATACCTAGACAACATAAGACACAATCAACCCTCAACCGTTTATGGTTCTCACGGTTGTGTTCGTTTCAGCCATGAACACCGCCTGGTCTCATGAGTGCATAGAGAATTGGCCTTTACTGTCATTCCCCTTTAAAGCGGCTTACACTTAACACTCACATAGGTAATTTCTAAACATGTGGTCCTATAGCCACATTATCTGGTCATTCATCGCCAGATTTAGATAACCATTAAAAAATCTTAATGCTTTATTAACTCATTAACAAGCCATAAAGTCTTATCCTTATTTCTGAACATTGTCTTCATCCTAGAATGAGTTGAGTTATTTGACAATGTTGAACCGTCAGTCACAACTTTGTTTGATCTCCTTGAACCTAGCTCTTGGGATCTCCAGTCTGCTAGGTAGAGTTACCGTCATGATGACTTGTCCTTGGCCTTAACCCCATTCTCATTGATGATCTACCAACTCCCTCTCTAGATAAGCCTTTTGTAAGCGGATCCGCCACATTATCTCTTGACTTTACATAATCAATTGTGATAACGCCACTATAGAGGAGTTGTCTAACGGTATTGTGTCTCCGTCGTATGTGACGAGATTTTCCTGCCCTACCTATTGCTGCTTGACTGTCACAATGTATACATGTAGGAGCCAAAGGTTTGGGCCAGAATGGAATATCTTCTAAGAAATTCCGGAGCCATTCAAATTTTCTTCACCTTGTCTAAAGCTATAAATTCTGATTCCATTGTAGAGCGGGCGATGCATGTCTGTTTTGATGATTTCCAAGAGACTGATCCTCCGCCAACGGTGAAAACATATCCACTCGTGGATTTAACTTCAAACGATCCGGTGATCCAATTTGCATCACTATATCCCTCAAGTATTGCGGGATATTTATTATAATGCAAAGCGTAGTTTTGGGTGTGTTGTAAATATCCCAAGACTCGTTTCATTGCCATCCAATGAGTTTGATTGAGATTACTCGTGAATCGACTCAGCTTGCTTATAGCACATGCTATATCTGGTCGTGTACAATTCATAATATACATCAAACTTCTCAAAACTCGTGCAAAGTTCAATTGTGAGTCACTTTCACCTTCATTCATCAATTGGAGTCTTTGCAACATTGAAATTTAAATACTTGAACTTGTCAAGTACTTTTTCAATATAATGTGAATGTGATAATGCTAGACCTTGTGGAGTTTTATGGATCCTAATTCCTAAGATCAAATCAGCAACCCCTAAGTCTTTCATGTCAAATTTGCTAGCGAGCATATGCTTCGTAGCATTCACATCGACAATATCTTTACTCATTATCAACATGTCATCAACATACAAACAAACAATGACTTCATGATTTGGAGTATTTTTAATGTAAACACATTTATCACGCTCATTAATCTTAAATTCATTTGCCAACATTGTTTGGTCAAATTTCGCATGTCATTGTTTGGGTGCTTGTTTAAGTCTATAAAGTGACTTAACAAGTCTGCACATTTTCCTTTCTTTACCAGGAACCACAAAACCCTCAGGTTGTTCCATGTAAATTTCTTCCTCCAATTCTCCATTTAAGAAAGCTGTCTTGACATCCATTTGATGGATTTCAAGACCATATACGGCCGCCAGGGCCACTAACACTCGAATAGATGTTATTCTTGTCACCGGCGAGTATGTGTCAAAGTAATCAAAACCTTTTTTTTGTCTATAGCCTTTGACCACAAGTTTTGCCTTATATTTGTCAATAGTACCATCAGCTTTCATTTTCCTTTTAAAGATCCACTTTGATCCTAAAGGTTTATTTCCAGGAGGAAGATCAACTAATTTCCATGTATGGTTGTTTAAAATTGATTCAATCTCACTATTGACTGCTTCTTTCCAAAATATTGAATCAGAAGATGACATTGCTGCTTTAAATGTTTGAGGCTCATTTTCAAGCAAGAATGTTACAAAATCTGGTCAAAAGGAAGTAGATGTCTTTTGACGTTTGCTACGTCTTGGATCCTCTTTGCTTGGTATACTTTCTTTTGGTTCTTCCCGCGGTCGTTTAGATCTTTCACTTGACGACTCACATTCAGTTTTATACGGATAGATGTTTTCAAAGAATTCATCATTATCTGATTCAATTACCGTATTAACATGAATTTCGGGATTGTCCGATTTGTGAACAAAAAACCGACAAGCTTTGTTGTTTGTAGCATAGCCAATAAAAACACAATCCACAGTTTTTGGTCCGATTTTTACCCTTTTGGACAAAGGAACTTGGACCTTCACTAAACACCCCCACACTTTGAAATATTTTAAGTTGGGTTTTCTTCATTTCCATAGATCATATGGAATAGATTGTGTTTTGATGTGGGGTACTCTGTTGAGTATTCGATTAGCTGTAAGGATAGCTTCTCCTCACAAGCTCTGCGGTAAACCGAAACTAATTAGTAAGACATTCATCATTTCCTTTAATGTTCGGTTTTTCCTTTCCACAATTCCATTTGATTGTGGTGTGTAAGGGGCAGTAGTTTGATGAATAATTCCATATTCCAAACATGTCTCTGCAAAAGGAGATTCGTACTCTCCACCCCTATCACTTCTAATCATTTTGATCTTTTTATTCAATTGATTTTCTACTTCGTTTTTGTATTGCTTAAATGCATTAATTGCTTCATCCTTACTATTAAGCAAATACACATAACAGTATCGAGTGCAATCGTCAATGAAAGTTATAAAATACTTTTTTCCACCACGAGATGATATTGACTTCATATCACATATATCTGTGTGAATTAAGTCTAAAGGATTTGAATTCCTATCAATAGACTTATATGGATGTTTAACAAACTTATATTCAACACAAATTTCACATTTTGATTTGTTACACTCGAATTTAGGCAATACTTCTAAATTAATCAATTTTCGCAAGGTTTTGTAATTGACATGTCCTAAACGAACATGCCATAAATCATTTGACTCCAATAAGTAAGACGAAGCTGAATTTTCATTAATACTGTCAACAACCATTATATTGAGTTTGAAAAGTCCCTCGGTGAGGTAACCCTTTCCAATGAACATATATTCTTACTTATTACAATTTTCTCACTAACCAACACGCACTTAAACCCGTTTTTGACGAGTGGTCCGGTGGAAACTAAATTCCTCCTTATTGTTGGAACGTGCAGAACATTGTTGAGAGTCAGGACCTTGCCGGAAGTCATCTTCAGAAGTATCTTCCCATATCCTTCAACCTTGGTTGTTGTAGTATTTTCCATAAATAGTACCTCTTCAGGTCCAGCGGGAGCATAGGTCGGGTTGCAAATGTTCCTTTAGCAGCGCAAACATGTCGAGTGACACCAGAATCAAGCCACCACTCCTTTGGGTTTCCAACCAAATTGCACTCCGACAACATTGCACACAGATCATTCATATCAATTGCCATTATTTGTTTGTCACAGTCAAATCGACAAACTGTTTTAATTAATAAAACCAAAATAGCAATTAATTCACAGACTTCAACGATGAAGATTTTATTTCTTCAAATCGCAGTCGAATTATAAACTTCAACGATGAAGATTTTATTTCTTCAAATCGTAGTATAATTATGAAACTTTAGTATTCCAACGAAGTTTTTATATCTTCGAGTCAGAATACTAATATTCATATGGAGTAGAAAACTACACAAGTTTTAATCTACTTAAACAGAACGATGAAGTTTTTATGTTCTTCAAATCGTTGCAACAAATATCATACACAACGGTGAAGATTTTATTTCTTCAAACCGAATCAATTTTGATAGAAACGAAGTGCAGTAGATTGTATGTTATATACTTGATGAAGTTTTTATATCTTCAAATCAAGTATCCAAATGAGTAGAAAGTTATGAAAACTTTAATCTCAACCGGAGTAGAAAATCCGAAGATTTTAGTCTCCAAACAACATACAAGAAAAATACTTTTTCCCCCCTAAAAAACACTTTTTTCCCTTTCTTTTGAAAACACTTTTTCCTGGACTTTTAATATTCCAACGAAGTTTTTATGTCTTCAAGTTAGAATATGAAATCTCATACGGAGTAGAAAACCACACAGGTTTTAATCTCCAAACCAGGATACAGATTAAAATAAAATAAACGTAATTTCCTTAAGATTGTTGGTATAATAATCTGTATTTGGCTAAATAATGTTTCAACTCAATCTGTTAATCACTTAGTGAAACAGATAACATTAATGAAACAATAAACGAAAACAGAATTTGTTTTGAAAAATAATTTCAGAATGTAATCGAGCCCACTTAGTTCAAAGTGTGTCCTTAAGGAAATTATTCCCCTCACAGTACTCGAGGTTAACAGAATATCGTCTCCCAGGATAGAACGATTATCTTACCAGAATAGTAGTACTCCAAATTCGTGAGCAATAACCACTCAACCAAAGATATCACACAGAATGAAGACAAAAATATTTTTGAGTTGAAGATTAAATTCAGAATTGAAAATGAATTGATTAATGAATGAATAAATTCTTGGAATAATCAAGAATTTATAGGGTTAAAGGTACTGATTCTGAATGTTTGCAACCATTCAGAATAGTCACATAATTTTGGAGGGAAATTCGAAAAAGAGGAGAGCTGACGGCCGGGTCGGTCATGTCTTGGGTTGATCCGTTTGGATTTATTTTTAATTAAATAATTAATTAATTAATTAAAGAAACGTTTGTCCAAAAAGATTATCAATCAATCCGAATCTGAAGCCGAAGTCGAGCGACAGCGCAAGGGGTCCTTGTCCTCTCAACCCTTTTAGCAACTAAAGAAGGTGTAATGTAATATATACGCCTTTCTTTCCTTCTCTTTTTTCGATGTGGGACAAAAGAACTTTTTACTCTATTTAATTTTTATTCCATCATTTCTCATTCACCAATATCAAAACCCAACAAACATGACTGTTATGTTGAAATATTGTTATAGATGATGGTAGTTATAAAGAGGTCTTACTATATACTTTAGTTATATTATCTCTCTTTTCCGTTAATTGCCCTTTTCTATTACTTAGTAAGGATCAGTATGGGAGTCGATTTATTCAAAAGAAGCTGGAAACTGCCACTGTCGAAGAAAAGATGAAGATATTCCCGGAAATTCTTCCTCATGCTCACAGTTTAATGACCGACGTCTCTGGAAATTATATCATACAGAAGGTACGTATTGTCATTTTATACCGTCTATCATTTTTTTTAATTCTTCGCTTCTTTTTCCTTTTCAAACTGTGCACTATCCTAGATGAAGTTTGTATTGAATCTATTGATTGTCGTTTGTTAATCAATGTAAACAGTTCCTTGAGCATGGAACGGAGAGTCAAAGAAAGGAACTAGCAAGGCAACTTATCGGTCACGTTTTGCCTCTGAGTCTTCAAATGTATGGTTGCAGAGTTATTCAGAAGGTTGATCCTTAAGCTTTATTCTGTATAATAAGTTGGTCTAGATACTATGGGTCCATGGCCAACTTTTTTGTTTTAAAAAGCCTAGAAGGAATAAAAAGGGTTAATTTCATGTACAATCACTTAACTTTACTAACCAGGGGTGGAGCCAGGTGGGGGCAAGGGTTCTCATCCAACCCCCTTCGGCGGAAAATTACACCGTCCGTATATACAAGGTTAAAATTATTTTTTATGTATACATAGTAGATGTTGAATCTCCTTGGCTTCTCTGTGCTTGCTTCTTCATAATTTGAACACCCTTAATGAAAATTGAAAATCATGGTTCCTCCACTATTACTAACTATCATAGCAAAGTCAAAAAACTATTTTTTTGTCGCATTAAAGTAATTGAACTTTACCCGCTCTATAACACTAAAATTGCTTAACACTTTATTGAGTATTATATCCTTGCTTAATGGTTCATCATTTTGTCCCTTTTTTCTTGATTATGGAACGAAACATATTGTGATGAGCACAGGCTTTGGAGGTCTTTGATGTGGAATTGCAGAAGCAAATGGCTACAGAACTAGATGGCTATGTGATGAAATGTGTTCGTGATCAGAACGGTAATCATGTTATTCAGAAGTGCATAGAGTATGTACCTCAAGATCGAATTCACTTTATTGTAGCTTCCTTCTTCGGGCATGTTGTGTCTCTATCCACACATCCTTATGGCTGTTGTGTCATTCAGGTAACGATCTGGCTTCTTTTTCGGTTCTTTGTTTTGATGTGTCGAGTACCCTCAATCACTTTGGACCTGTTCATTGTCAGAGAGTCCTTGAGTACTGCAACAACCCGAAGACACAAAAGATCATCATGGATGAAATAGTGCAGGCTGTTGGTACTCTTGTGCTGGATCAATATGGAAACTATGTCATTCAGGTATCGACTTAATTAAGACATTTTCATCTTGATTTCATTCGTTACTTGACATCGTTGCTTCACTAATTAAAAGATTCTGAATGTATTGATATGGAGAAAATTTCCGCTTCTTATCTTTTATAAGTTGATTTTTTGCGTTGTTATGTTCTGTTGCAGTAAGAAAATGCAATTGGTACATGAATTCAAAATACTTAGTTTACCTTCTTGCAATACGAGAAGGGTATGGTGTTGCTGGCATTTCTGTTTTTGTTGAAGTCATCTCTCTCTTTAAGTTTTTACTTGGCTTTAAAGAATGTTAGTAAAGATGAGAAATTTGTGCTTGAATTGTTAGGGTCTTAGGGAAAGCGTAAGCGGAAGTAATGTATGCCTTACTCCGGTCTTTGTGTGATCCTATCATCATATTTCAATCCATGTAATTCTTTGTGCCTAGCGGATTTGCATCAGTAGCAATCTTTAGTGAAATGAACAATTTAGTTCCATTTCTTTTCTATCTTGGTACCTGTAAATAACTAGAATACTGATAAAGAAAATCAACTTTAAAGAGTACTAGTTCCACTTCCATATGAACTTTGCTTGCAACATTGACATTACCGTTTCATCCTTGTTACTCTTTCATACAAAACTACTATAAGACAACCTTTTACAGGAGATATAGTGTAAATGCAACTCCCATTTTCCTTGTATTTGAAACAAATTTGAGTTGCAAAGACTGGCAAGTGCTTGAGGGCATGGCGCTGAGTTTTTAGTCATCAGTAAGGCGTCGCCAAATAAAACTTTAAACCTTTTTCAAGGTCTCGAGGCACTTCTCGTTCTCAGTTACCCTGAAACCACCTTTTTGAATGCTGGAAGTGTAAACCATCAAGTTAAAGGAACAAAGCTCTTTACTATACTTACAGATAAAATTAAGGCAAATACGTCTATTCCAACTGGCACAAGAAATTTCTGACTAAGTTGTATTCACCTTTGATAAAACATCTGATATGCTCGACTTTAGCTGATTTTGTGTCCTGGAATCTTCATTAATATCCTTTAGTTGGCTGAATATTTAGTGATAATTAAATTCTACTTTTCTGCTTAAATGATTAATGGATACTTTCGAAACTGCTGTTTACAAGGGTACTAGTTTTCATTTTTGAACTTCTGAGTGCTGCTAAATGTCTGCAGTAGACGATGTGGAATTCATTGATTTTTGTATTATAAGTTGCTGTTCTGTTCTTGGTCCTTATTTCGGTCTTTTTCTTACTTGGTTAGCATGTACTCCAACATGGTAAACCACATGAGAGGTCTGATATAATAGGCAAGCTTACTGGACAAATTGTAAAGATGAGTCAGCACAAGTATGCTTCTAATGTCGTTGAGAAGTGCTTGATTTTTGCAACTCCAGAGCAGCGTCAAATTCTGGTGAATGAGATGCTTGGCTCGACACAAGAAAACGAGCCTCTACAGGTCCGTGACTATTCTTTATTTTCTCAGATTTTGCACCATTCTATTCTGCATTTGAAAGGAAAGCTGAAAGAGAAGAAAGAAGAACAAGATGTTATCGGTTATTTGTGCATGTATTAGTGCGCGTTCTACATACATGCACATGTATTTATCTAGGAAAGCAGTGTGCTGAATGCTTGCTTTGCTTTTTCACATGAAAGTGATAGAATATGATAGAATATTTAGTCATAATTATGTATATTTTATTAGAAATATCTTCCTTGATTATTTCATTCCAAAGGGGTAGTAAATATACCCATAATACAAGCATAATCCTAGACTAGAATTACGGTAAGTAGTGACTAAATATACACCTACCATCTACATAATTATGACTAAATATTCTATCCTATTCTAACAGAAAGATTACTTAGTGCAATGAAAATTCACTTCGTTGACTATAAAACAGTTAGAATCCTGATAATTATGTAGTCGTGAAGAGAACACCTTAGCAACAATATGAATCAGTACAAACACCATCACCTGGAGAGCTAATCTGGTACCTCCAGGAGTGGTTGTAATGTATTTGTTCTTATGATGGAAATCTTAGTCATCATGACAATGACATTAATGTTGTGTAGCCTTTACTATTGAAACTGAAAATAGAATTGGTGGACTATGTAGTCCTTCAATCCTTAACTTAGTAATCGAAACACATAACGAGGTTGGAAAAGATATTTGCTTAATTTGTTAATCACAATTGTTGTCCTTTCTCGTCCTTTTTTCCATCGCCCCGTTTCTTCCCTTCCAGGTTTATAGTAAAGTTCAACCATGATCACTTTAATTTTTTCCAATGTAGGCTATGATGAAGGATCCCTTTGGAAACTATGTCGTGCAAAAGGTTCTTGAGACATGTGATGATCAGAGCCGCGAACTAATTCTTTCTCGCATTAGGATACACCTTACTGCCCTTAAGAAATTCACTTATGGAAAACACATTGTGTCTCGTGTTGAGAAGCTCATCGCGACAGGAGGTTAGTACCCTTGTTTAGTAAAATTCTCTTGATATACTTACAATGTTTCATGGTACATATTCTTTAGCCATTTCTAACTATCCTTGCATCGTTTTTATTTCCTTCAGAGAAACACGTGGCTTTATCGTTGAATTCTTCTCGAGGCAATCCAATTTTGAAGAACTGAAGACATTCTTTCTGTACAGCTGATAAATAATTGTAAATAAGCAGCAAACCAGTTTTGCTTCTGCCCAAATAAGTCTTTTGATTTCCTCTCTTGAAATGTAAATGGAAACCTGTAATTATTTTTCACTATGAACTTTGTTAGGGTAGAGAAAAGAGGCAACTTATTATATACGTACATGTTTTTCGAACTACTGAAATAAGCTGAAACTTCTCGAGCATAAAAAATTGAGGATATTTTACATATGTTTTTTTGTATAATTTTCTGGTATTCGGAACACTATTGGCCCCGATTCGTGTCACATAGGCCTTTTAAGAGAGGAAGCTCTCCCTATTAGAGATTTCTCCATTCCCAAAGTTTGAAGTCAGAAACCCTAGTTAAGGGTGGAGTGATTCTTTCAATTCGACTACATATGAAAAATGTGGCTTTTTTGTAATCAACTTTAAGTTATATTTGTATCTGATTGATGCATGTACTAAAATCACTTCATTTCATGTAATGATCTCAAGTTGGTCCAATGTCTTTTACTATTTCTCATAGTTGGTCCAATAGGGATCCTAATGTCTTTTACTATTTATCGAGTTGTAATAGGAATCATAATTCTATCATAATTACATAACACCGGATATATTTTATATTATACACGTGCTAACACCTAGAACAGTCAATTTAGCAACTCATCTAATACTCCTATTATTGAGCTTTCCCAACTTACTGTTTTTCAATGAATAATTGGAATAACATTCAATTTAGTCAATTTAATTAATATACTAAATAACAAATTCTCATTCTTGGTATATAGTTTCATGATTGCCAAGTTGATGCATATAACTGCTCGAACTAGAAGCAACACATACACAATACATATATTTGACGTTTACATCGGAAAATATAGTTAATTAATATACAATCTGTTAAGTTTGCTCAATTCACACTAATTGAGCCAGTGTACACTGATGAAGAACAGAGAAAGTGCAAAGGAAGAAGAGGACGCGAGATCGAGAAGAGAGAAATTTGTTTTGGGCTCAACTGTGAGCTTCTAATGTTTTCTATTTTTGTATTATAATTTTCTAATTTACAATGGTCATTTTAAGTGTGTTTATATACACACTACTACCATATACAAGATATCTAATTAACTTTCCCAAAATATCTAATGACCATCTAATCAAAATATTTAGTTTACCATCTAATCAAAATATCTAGTTAATGAATTTATATCAAACTAACTACTAACTAACCATATATATATATATATATATATATATATATATATATAATGAATTTATATCAAACAAACTACTAACTAACAATATATATATACAATCTATATATTTGTTATATCTCAACACTTCTCTCTGCTAGGCACGGAAAACAGAGTTTTCAGTCCTAGCTTGGAAACAACTGGCATCGCAGATGCATTATCGACAAAGAATAAATAAGGAAACACTTCACGAATGGCGATACAACAGTTTGCCAAAGAAAATCGCTTTTCTAAGAACAACAACAATTTATGTGGCATTTAACAACCAGCATAAAATCCATCAGCAGCAACACCTGAAACAACATCAGCAAAGACCACAACCCTTTTCTCTGCCAGCAGCAACCAGCTCAGTTTGTATCCTTAACTGAAGACGATGCAAACTTCTCAATAGTAGCCATACAAAACTCCATTTTCAGCAAACCAAGTCACCTAGAAGGAACAACACATCTAAATTCTAATATTGGTAGTAGCTATGGCTACCATACTAGAAGCAAAGCATTTGCAAGTTCTTGTTTGCCTTCCAATGAAGGTCATCCAGACCAGAAACATTCTTTGTTGCCACAAATTACTAATGAACCTTCCAAGTAATTCAAAAAATTATTTAGTTTCTCTCGTGATAGTTTCTTGGCCTCCTCAATAGATGATCTCCAAACAGAACCAGATTTGGACCCTCCAACAAGAAGAGGGTAATCACAAGCTTGTCTCAATCGCAAAGGCATCAGCATTCAACAGTATATGGAGCTTCATAACAACTTTCGTACATTTCTGTAGTAGCATATTCAGCAAGCTCCACGTAGAAACATCAGTAGCTGCAGTCCCAACAATCTCATCGAACATGTCATTTCCTCCTTGGAACATGTCATTTCCTCTACGTACATTGCCTATCGATGCTCCCCTCCAACCTTCAACATCATAGCCATATTGAGAACATGTCACACTTGTTCGAGGATAAGAAGCACCATTCATTGTATTTCTCGAAGTAGGAAATGTATATTTTCCCTTATGACTCCTTTTTTGTACCTACAAAACGTGCAAACAAGTTAATAGTAAAAGATCCTCACGTCACTCGTATTTGCACTCAATTTTTATCACACTCTAGTGTCCTTCCAAAGATGGCAACGAACCTCTTATCCAAATCAATTCACAAGGTTGATAATTCTTTGTGGAAGAATAGATTCTTGTTAATTGAAAGACGGACGACTCGATTAAACTAAGAGACTTGAGCAAAGAAGTTCCAACGAATTCAAAACGATAAAAGCTTGAAAGAATTGGTACGAAAGGAAATGAGACCCAAGAACTAATTAATCAACCAATTAGGAACAATTACTAGTTTTTAATTGGCTTAGAGAATCAAGGAAACAAGATAAGAAGTAGACAAACCTTGGCCAAACACTTGGAAAAAATTAGAGAAGTTTTTGGCCAACACATAGAAAATTGGGAGCTGCTTGTAGCGTATTTTTAAAACGCACGTAACTTTTTATGCAGAGCTCTGATTGACGAATGACTTGTTGATTTGGAAATTAGACTCGCTGAACTTGAATGTAGATATATTATGCATCCCGTAACTCCTTATAAACACAAAGTTGTACCCTCCTAAAGTCGGGCCAAAATCTGCCAACACTTAGAAAAACAAATCAAAGTGTTGAATATTTCACTCTCTGAAACTGGGCCCCACGCACCTCAGGGGCGCGTCATTTTTTTTTTGAAAAATAAGAATTTTGAACTTACTTTCTCCTTTTTTTTCCACTTTGGACCACAACACCTTTCAACCTTTGACTTAAAGATTTTGGATCAAACACCTTTTTTTGCCTTCTTCTTCAAGATGAATGTATGAAGATGTTCAAGAACATGTAGAACACCCAAAATTTCAATTCACCTCAAATCAACTCCAAATTGTACCAAAATTTAAGTCTAAGCTCCTTTTGATGAGTAGAACAAAATCCACCAACTTTTGAGGCCAATATCACATTCCTTCACCAAAATTCTTCTTTAAGTTTCAAACCTTCAAGGTCCTTCAATGGTAGAATGCTCAAAACACCTCTAAATTGAATGAAACTTGAAATTTAGGTTCAACTAACACTAGAGAACAACAAATATAGTGTCAAAACAACAAAATTAACACATTTTTTTTCGGAATTTCAGATTTGATTTTTGATGATTTTTTTTAGAACTAAAGATGAAGATCAATTCTTCTACCAAGCTCTGATACCAAATGATATGTTCCGACTTGTGGAAGACACAGATTCAAACAACAACAAATGCGAAAACTAAAATAACAAGAAAATTGGGAATACGAATTGAAGAAATTGGGATGAGAAAAGAGGGATAGAAGCAAGACCCGATTGGTAATGAATTTATGGGCAAACTTGGATATATGAAATCCAAATCCTTCCAATTGAATTCAACCAAAAGAACCTATACTATTCAATTTCAACAAAAGAGATGATTCAAATGAATCCACAAGTGAACAACTCAATTATGAAATTGATGGAATTGAGTTCAATAACCAACTAAGGAATCCACCTTAATTATCTATCACTAAGCACTAATTAACACTACAAACTATACTATCCTAAGATAATACTAACACACTCATATGAGTTCAATATTTATCTTCAAAACTAAGCATGAAAAAAAAAGGCTAAGGGTTCCTTATATAGTATCCCTATTACAACAAAGACCCAAAAATGACATTTGCACAAATAACCTAACATGGGTCCTTCTCTTGAATTGCAATCCTATCCTCGAATTTGCACTTCTAACCACATTGTGTGGCTTCCATCAATTGGCCCTCATCTCCATGATTCTTCCAAGCAATCAGCCACACAATATATGCCTTTATGACTTGTCCTTCCATGGCCTCCAAAGGCCCTGTCTCCATCACCAAAAGGCATGTGGCATGGAAATGCATGTCCGAAGCTCTATCACGGGTTTTAGATTTCATAGTCGCACATGAGCTTTCTATGATCATATCATGAGGTGGTGGGAATGGTGGCTACCGGGGTGGGAGTGAAGATGAGGTGTGTTGGAGGGTGGGTAGGACACCGTCAATGTGAAGTGTCACTTGTGAAACTTGTTTCTCCTACTTTCACTAGGAAAGTCATTTCCTCATTTTTAAGAAACTCTTTTTTCTAGAATAAATGTTTCTCAAATTTTTTGACCAGCCGAACATGGGAAAATTGGAAATTTGTTGTTACTCTTTTCTTGCTCTAGAAGTATATGCTACTGACTCTTCCAGTGTACAGGAGAACCCCATAAGCAAAGAGCTTCAAGTTTGGATCTTTTTGCTATTTACTTGCTGTTTTGCCCTATTTATGTGAATTTTTGGTTTTGAAAATTGAAATACGGTCAAACCTCTCTATAAAAATGTCATCTCTTCCAATAATGTTTAGTTGCTATAGCGAAATGTTGTTATAGAGAACATATAATATAACATAACATGAAATATTTTGGTTCTAATAAAACATGGCTATTATAGTGAAATTGTTATTATAAAGGATGACTGTGATAGAAAGGTTCGATCAGATAGTAATGTAGTTATTGCTTTTTTTAATTACTTTGGGACTGTATGGTTTATAGGTAATACCAACCCAAATGAAACGCATTCCTAAAGATGATGAAGGTTCCATGGTTGAGGAGGAGGAAGTCGTGGACCCTTGAGAGAGGTTTCATTAAAGATTGGGATGCCATGGAAGATCTGTTGCACCATGTTCTTTATTCGGTCTTGGTTGGGAAATTGGAAATGAAGGTCAAATTTTGTTCACCGACCCACTCTGCACTCCCGATTGTCGCCTATGCCGCTGGACGCATATCCGTCGCGACCGTTGATGTTGGTCACGGGAAAATTGGTATATGTGTTACCTTAAAACTTATAATCCTTCATCATCCGTATTTGAAGTTCCTTTACTTTTTCTCACTTAGTCTTCCCTAATCCGATTCAAATTTATTTATGTAGTCATTAGGTAGCAATATTGTCTACTTACTTTTGTTTCTATTTCCTTCAAGTTGCAAAGTATAAGTGAGCAGAGACATAAAAGGCTTGAGTGTGGTTATGCTTGCAGTAATGGTTGGAAAAACTTAGTAGCATTGTTGGTTTTATTAGCTTCAAGCAAAAGGTCCGTAATAATCCAAATGGTGATACGCTGATATGCCTCAATAATATTCTTGGTCTATTTATACCGAGCCTTTTGAGTCTGCATCACCATCGTTAATGCTAATTTATGATTTTTTTTGTACAAATGGGCCCCTCAAACCTTGCTTCAACCATATCACTTAGGGACAACACCACACATGTATCCACAAAAAGCAGTGAATACACTAACCCTAAATATGAGCTCTAGTAGTAACTCGATTTTGTTTTTGAGAAATTTTGAGCAGTAGGAGAAATATCGTTATCACTCATCGCTACCACAGGTTTCATACTGGGTTGGTACCTTTTGGTGCTTACGTTTTATAAGATTTATGTTACCTCATCCTAATGAAGGGACAGAAAGAAAAGAAACTCGTAGCCTCTATTCATATGGAATGGGCAGAATAATATGATATTTTCTTCTCTTGCCTCGCATCGCGAATCGTGAGAATTGATTTATCCCTGGTTGCTAAGAAATATGACTTTTGCTTATTTTGCTATAACGAATGTTCAAGTTCTTTGGATGTGTTCGGTATGGGTGGAAAATATTTTTCACAAAATGTTTTCCAATTTTTCCATTTTCTGTTGGTCAAACTTTTTGGAAAACAAGTTCCTTAAAAATGAGAAAAATGACTTTTGCTTATTTTGCTATAACGAATGTTCAAGTTCTTTGGATGTGTTCGGTATGGGTGGAAAATATTTTTCACAAAATGTTTTCCAATTTTTCCATTTTCTGTTGGTCAAACTTTTGGAAAACAAGTTCCTTAAAATGAGAAAATGACTTTCCTAGTCAAGTAGGAAAAAAGTTTCACAATTGGAATTCCACAGTGATTGTGTCCTCCCACCCTCCAACACATCATCTTCACCCCCACCCCCGTAGCCCCCATCCCCACCACCCCATACCCCTACCTCCACCCCACCTCCCATAGTATTTGTATGAATTATATACAAATGCATTTAGGATAATATTTTTACTTACGTACCAAACACAAAAAATAGGTAAGTATTTTCCTGGAAAACATTTTCTTTATACAGAACACACCTTTATGTGTGCTTCTTTTCTTCTAAAAGTCAAACTGTTTGTATCTGATTTGTTTATGTTGCTTTACATTTCTCTGTTTCTTCTCTCGGTGTTGATTTATTGCAATTCTTATCGCTTTTTCTTTATGACCTTTTAGATATTGCACCGTCATCGAGGGTGATGTTCAGACATGCATCGAAGGTTGAGATTGGGGTTTGGATTTGACAAAAATACTAGCAGATGATCTTAGTAAATCAAATCCCACAGTGAAACTCAATATTTCGATGTTGAAAAATTGAAAGAGATATACGCATGATGTCTCGATGATGATATTGCTTATGCGAAGATTCAACAATCATGCCCTAAGAGAAACATACCGCTCACGATGGCGTGTTTCTGTGCACTACTTTTCAACTTATATGGCAACGTGTATTATACATCTCTAATTTCTAGAACTTCTTCTACTCCCTCCTTTTCAATTTGTTTGTCTTACTTTCCTTTTTAATCTCTTTAAAAAAGAATACCTTTTTCTATATACGTCCAATATCCTATGACATATTTAAGATCACAAGATTCAAATGACATTATGGTACATTATACACATCTTTAATTTAAGACCACCAGATTCAAAAGTCGTCTTTATTTTCTTGAACTCCGGTCAAACTAAGACAGACAAATTGATTAAAAAAGTTCTCGCTGGCCTTCGTTTATTGTTGTTCTGTCATCCTTATCTTGTGTGTTGATGTCCGAACGATTTCTCATTTCATTTTTTGTACTTAAGGTAATCAGAATTGGAAAAGAAAGATTCACTGTTGGAGAGGCATTGTTTCAACCATCTATATTGGGTAATGATACTCACGGAATAGTTGAGCAGCTTGTTCATAGTATTTCGTCTGTCTCATCTGAAAATCACCGCCAGCTGCTAGAGAACACAAGATTTGTGGTAATCGCTACTATAACCGGTCAGTCTTCATCTCTTTGTTTAGTTGAATATTATTGACGAATGTTCATATTTTTCTGTATCTCTGCGCGTCTGTTTTGTTACTAAAATGTTTTAGTCCTTGCCTTGTTTTGTTGGTTTTATCTCAAGTAGTTCAATATTGTTGGATGTACTTGATATCCGTCAGATGGCATGGCTTCTTTTCTTGCTCGAATTTATGTGAATGGTTTCTTTTCTTCCATGTTCCAGCACACAAATTCAGTTTTGCTCTTACTGGTTTAAGTTTATCGCTTGCACACTAAAATGACCCAAATGACAAGCGGGAAGAGCTGACCGACTTATTGATGATTTAGCATTGATAAGTCCCAAAAGGGATGGCTGAGTGGTTGAGGCATAGGAGTAATAACTTGGTATTGGTAATGTCTCGGTTGGAATCCCAGCTCCAACATGTTACACCCCGTAAGTCCAGGACATGTAAAAGAGAATGTACGTAAGGAATCAAGACTTGGAAATTGGTACGAAAGGAAGAATTGTTTTTCCGACGGAAAATCTTTCGAACGTCGGAAGGGAAAAATGTTCGTTGTTGAGAATTGGATTCTCAAAATGCATTATTTGAAGAGTATGGAACTTATTAACATTATGAAAATTTATTTTTACGGATTTGGTCACGTGGGGCCCACCCGAGGAATTTTACGTTTTGCGGGGCCCACGAGGGTTACGGAATTTTATGGACGAATGAGAGGGCGACACGTGACACCTCCCCCACTTGGTCTTGGACGAAATTATGCAAGGGTATAATGGTCATTTACCATTGAGGATGAACAAGTCTTCAAAGCTTGAGATTGTTGACTTGTCAACTTGTCCACTTGGCTTTACATTAATTATTCTTCATCCTAGCCCACAAGTGTTTTAATCTAAGCCCTCCATTGTGTTATAAATACTACACTAGTGCAAGACTAAGTCTCCAACACTTAGAAAAATCACAACACTTTGTTCTTCAACATTGTAGCTCTCGGGTTTGGTCCTATTCCCACACAAAAAATTTATAGTTTTGATCCATTATTCACAAGACTTAAACCCAAGGTCCCTAAGGGTATTGTAAGGATATCTCAATAGAAAGATTTCGGAAAAACGACGTTTTCACGTTAGTCGCAAGGCGAAAACCTAAGTAGTTTTCCTAGTTTTGGATTGGAAATGGAAGAGAAGTTGGTTGTGAACTTCTAAAGGCTTCAAATAGCGGATTGGAGCGTAAAGGAAAGGAGCTAAGAATTGCTAAGGAGTGACTTTGAATCTTGGAATTTTTAAGTGCTTGTAAAGGTATAATTCTTGTCGTTTTAGTAATTAAGATTTACTTATTGTTGTAGCTATGGATATTAACAAGCATGAGATGTTTAGTATGAAGTTTGATAAGTGTATTGACTATTGGAACCCTAATCCGAAAACTAGCATGTTTAGCCTTAAGATTACAATTCAAGTTGATTATTAGTTTAAGTCGTCGCATGTTGTATAAAGAAGGAAATTGTAGTTGTTGAAGTTGTTTATGACTATATAACATGTTAGACCTTAGAACTTGGAATTGGAAAAGGATTGGAAAAGACTTTGAGTTGTTGTTTATATAGCCGAGAATGGCTTTAAATATGGAACTACTTCGTATGAATTGTGGGGCGGAATTTTACACGTATTGTAAGGCGTGTAATCCCCTTTGATTGGTTGATATGTTGAGCCTTAAATGTGGCATGTTTGGTTATTGAATTCGGCCTTGAAAAAGGTGGCAAAGTATGTAGAAACAAAGGAAGTCTTTGCGATTTTCCGTAGAATAAGAGACAGTATACTTAGTATTATTCTACGTTAGAGACTAGAAGTTGATAGTCATGTTGTGACCATTATAGGTTGACACTTCTACGTGCGGCGTATTCGACTTAGCTTGTGGATTAAGCCGAAAAGGTATGTGAACTATCTCCTCTTCTAGCATAATTCCTTAAGATAAAGAAAGTATGTCCTACTCCTTAAATGATTCATTCCTTGGTTGTATTTGGATTGCCTAAAATAGAATTTGTTCTATGTACTTCCTTGATTGTACGTTGATGTTTAAATTGTAAGTTGTATAATCCATTGCCTTAGTGAAGTTTGGATTCTTAAGAGTGAAAGTATTTTACTTAAAGTACATAGAGTCTTGAAAAGGAAGTGGTTTCCAAACCTTTTGGCTAGTGCCTTAGTTCCAAAACCTAATGGTTGTTATAATGACTTTAGGGGAGTTAAATGAGTGATTTACTTAATTGTTTTAAAAGAGGAGAAATGACATGATTTAAGAGAAGTAACTTGTTTTAAAGGTGTGAGTTACTTGAGGTTTAAAAGTAGAAGAAACTGTTTTCTAAATATTAAGAGACTTGAAGTATTTTGAAAGTTAAGAAACTTGATTTGTAAGTATGTGATACTTGGTTTTAAAAGTATAAGTCTCTTGGTTATAAAAGGAATGAATTGGTCTAAAACCATAAAGGGTTATAACGGCTTTATGGGAAGTTGGTTATAACGGTTTTATGGAAGGTTAAGAAAGTTGTCTATTTTTTATTAATGGGCATAAGTTGCCTAGATTGTGAAAATTTGAAGTTACTTGGTTTCAAGCTTTGAAATGAGTTTCTAAAAGTGTAGTAACTTACTTTGAAAAATAGACACGCCTTGATACTACGGGTGTTAGTATCTTGGGGTTTTATATAAAAATGAGTCTTTTGAAAAGAATGGAAGTACGTAGTACTTAGTGTTAAAATCCCGGATTTTTTATATAAAACGTAAGTGCCTTGAGTTTATAAAATGAAAGTCTAAAGATTTTATGAACTTGCCTATGTGTGATGGTGATAGCCTTTGAGTGCAAGTATTATATTTTTACGCTGCCGTGACTCTCGGTTGGAGAATGGTCATCTTGTTGTAAGTTTACTCGACGCATCGGCGGTGATGTGGGATTCCACGGGTATGCTTCCATTATTTGTATTACTCTTTGGACATGCTTATACGATGTGGGATTCCGGGGTATGTGACTGCGAGGCGTTAGATTCGGATTGGTTGTATTACCCGTGGTCATGCTTATACGACGATGTGGATTCCGGCGTGCGACCACGTGGGATATTGTTACTCCATGGATTAGCCCTCCATGAGAGATTTAGCGACGCAGCCGGATCCGTAGTTAGCTTTCGTACTTGCCCGCCGATTGTCGACGCAGCCGGATCTCGTAGTTGGCTTTTGTACTTGCCCCGTCGTTCTATTACACGATTTGGTACGGTAGGCTCCGAGATAGCTTTCGACTTGCCCGGCCATATCTCATGATGACAGCCGGATCCGTAGTTAGCTTTCGTACTTGCCCCGCCGTTTATGATGCAGCCGGATTCGTGGTTCGCTTTTCCTACTGCCCGTCTGATTTTAGGACACAGTGGGACTTGGTGTTCATGTATGCCTATTGGTGTTATATTATATCATGGATCGCCGGTGAGGAAGCGATTCCACGGGCATGATTGATATTATGGGCGTGAGACCCATGGTTAATTTTAGTAATGACTTTGAGGCATGCGTCCCGACTTGATATGATCGCTTATGTATTGTAATCGTAGGTTGGCTATCATACATGTCTCTGCTTTGTTTAGATGGCCATGATTTCATTACTGATTTATCGCTTTCACATACTTGGTACATTTTTCGCATCGACCTCCTTCGGAGGATCGCATTCACGCCGCAAGTTTAGGTAATGCAGCTTTGGTGATCCGCAGTGTAGGACCTGCCCGAGTTTTTGGATAAGCTCCATCTGTTCAGGAGTTTATCATTTTGGTATAGTTCTTTCAGTACAGGCTTTTGTACGGTTATGGGTACGGCGGGGCCTTGTCCCGTCGTATTTCAGTAAAACTCTTAGAGGTATGTATTCATATGTGGGTTTGGACTCGTGTACAGTGTAGTGTCTTTTGATTATGTATATTATATGGGAGCCTTGTCGGCTTTTCCCTTGTACGTACGTTGGTTTAAAAAAAATGAGGTGTTATTAAATTTCCGCAGTTTACTTAGTTGTTAAGGTAGAAGGTGCCTGGTAGGGCACCACCACGCCCGGTAGGCAAATGTAAGACTGGAACTCCTTTTAGAAAATCTAAATCTGGCACAATCGGGGGGATCGACGCAAGGTACACCGGCAACGACACATGCAAACACAACATCGGTCCGAACACGACGTATACTATCGCACTCTACGATACGCGAGTACGGTCAATCTTCAGGTACTAGAACCCTTATCGATAATACTCAAGGTGTTTATGTCACGACCCG
Organism: Przewalskia tangutica; assembly: GCA_029844215.1. Classification (NCBI taxonomy): domain Eukaryota; kingdom Viridiplantae; phylum Streptophyta; class Magnoliopsida; order Solanales; family Solanaceae; genus Przewalskia; species Przewalskia tangutica. Next base: position 12,593,680 of record CM056725.1, on the reverse strand, counting down.
ACCTCGGATCCGTGACTGGTGCCTTACCCCGGGCACTCTTGTGATGCAACATCAGAGAAAACCAGCGGAAATAAACTCACAAACAAGAACCATATAAGAATATAAAACAGGCTAACCCAAAGTGGCTACCTCTAAATATAATAAAACGAACAGTTACATCCTTACACCCCAATTCATGACAGGACTACAAGCCTCTAAGAAGGTATAACACTACGACGGGACAGGGCCCCGCCATACCCCCTGAATGTACAAAAGTCTACAACCTCAGGGAACCGTACCAAAAGACGAGGCCTCCGGAGAAATGGAGCCTTCTGAGAACCGAACAGTGATCCTAAGAGTGCAGATCAGCAAGCTATGAACCTCAACCTGCGGCATGAACGCAGCCCCCCGAAGGAGGTCAGTACAACATGTACCAAATATGCGAAACTGAAAAATACTGTAGTAATATCATAAGTCAAAAGTAAGCTGGAGTCATAGATAGAAATCAATTTCCTTGCACTGTACCTTACTAACAATGAGAGTAACAAGTATAAATCTTATAGCATAAAAATAGGAGGCTCACGATCAAAACAGGGTACCTCGCCCGTAGTATCATTGAGCAATCCTACTCCTGGGACTATTTCACCCGCATGGGTCCTGTGGACCCGCATGAGGTCATCCGCCTCGTCATGGGACTATTTCACCCGCATGAGACTATTTCACCCGCATGGATCCTGTGGACCCGCATGAGTACCATCGCCGTACTCGCATGGGACTATTTCACCCGCATGGATCCTGTGGTCCGGATCCGCATGAGTGCAAGCGTCGCACTCGCATCATGGGTAGCAAATCCATGGCATAGATAATAACCCGGGGTTTACCCCGTAATAATACAAATATATAACATAGTTCATCCGGCTATCATACATAACATAAGTACTACCGGCCTATCATATCATACATAAGCACTACCGGCCTATCATATCACAACATAAGCACTACCGGCCTATCATATCATACATAAGCACTACCGGCCTATCATATCATACATAAGCACTACCGGCTTATCATAACATAAGCAAGTTAAGAAATCCCCTAACTTCTTATTAACATTATTAATATATCCTCTCATTTTAGTATCCTAAGGCACTAACATGTCTTTTAATAGAAAATCCGGGAATTCAACCCAAGTACCATGTACTTCTAACTTTTTAAGAAATAACTCTTTTTATACAAAAATTCCAAGATACTAATCACCATAGTATCAAGTTACGATTTCTTTTCAAGACAAGTCACATTTCCTTTTAGAAATATAATAGGCTTCTAAAACAAGTGACTTCATTTCCTTTAAAACCTTAGGCAACCAATGCCTAAAAATCAATTCACCTTTCTTAGTTTCAAATCATTTACCCGTACTTGTTTTAATTAGAGTAAACCTTTCTTTGTGAACCTTTCAAGAAAACTAATATAACCAACTTCCCATAAAGTCATTATATTAGCGTTATTCCTTTGTCAAATACGTTTTCCCTAAATCAAAGGGACTTATACTTTTAAAAATGAAACAAGTACCAATATACTTTAACACAAGTGAAAGATATCAAATCTTGTACGTCTACCGTACTACATAGGTACAACTACTCATGCTCAAGAGATAGGAAAGTTCCACATACCTCTTCGGTTAATTCACTTGCTAAGTCCGAAATACCGCACGTAATATGTCAACCTATAATGACCATAATACGTTTATTAACCCCTAATTTCAATGTAGAAATTCCAAATTCAAGTTACCAATTCCTAAGGAAAATTGGGCAGCATTTCCTTTGTTTCTACTCACTTTGCCACCTTTTCAAAAGCCGATTTTCAACACTCAAACGCCACATTAAGGCCCAACATCAAACCAACACAGAGGGGATTACACACCTAATCTTGGGGGTGTAAAATTCTGCCCCATAAGTTATAATAATACACTTAACAATTCTAAAGTAGTTTGTAGGCTACAACATGCTCATAATATCTCTTTAGCCAAATCCTTCATATCCAAACCACATCTCTTGCATGCAATGACTCTAATAGCATTATTTACTACCACAAGTTCTTTCTTCTTAACATGCAACACTAAAAACTAATAATAAAGGAAGAATCATTACCTTAGAGCTTTAGCCAAATTTATCCAACAACTTGCTAGCTTCTATTCCAAGAACACCACCACAACAACCTTCACAAGCTAGCCACAAGCTTTCTTCTTGCCTTTTACTTTTCAGATTTTTCCTAAGGCTAGAATATCTCTTGGAGTTTTAGAGAGAAGGAGGAGCTTGAAATAATTAAGAGAGAAGAAGGAGCTTTGTCTAAGAGAGAGATGAAAGATGACCAAGTCTTAAAGACTTGGTCAATATAATGCATGCAAAATCAGATTGGGGGGGGGGGACACTTGTCACCCTCTCATGCCCTTTTTAAAAGAAAAGATCAGATTTTTCTAAGTTTTTCCGCCAGATTTCGCGGCCATGCCAGCTGCAAGGCCATGGCGCGCAATCTCCTGCGGACTCGGAACTTTAGGCGTCGCGCACGATTTCCGCGCGTGGCATGAATTTCGCTGGCGCTGAGGCCCCTGATCGAAGTTTTCTGATTTCGAGTCCTAACTCCTTTCGCACGGCCGCATACGCACGGCCTGAACCACGGGGTATAACAGTTTACACCCCATCGACCTTTTCGACTGGAAGAGGATTTACTTTTCCTCCAGCTCCTCCATTATCTTCAAGTCCACCCATCTACCGTAACCCTAATATTTCTTTAACACCTCCAACATCCCCAAATATAACACTTCAGAACCCTGAAACCAACAACAACCACAGAACTTTCAAGCATAAAATAAACTTTCCGGAGTTTGATGGCACTAACCCCTGGAGTTGGCTTAGGAAATGTGAGAAGTTCTTTGAATTATACGACATAAATGAGCAAGAAAAGCTTAGCTATGCTTCAGTTCATATCGGAGAAAAGACTGATGTGTGGTTTGGTAATTGTATAATTAGTAATAGGGGAGACATGACATGGTCCAAGTTCAGTAGTGAGGTGTGTAGAAGGTTTGGTAATATTAGACCACAAGATATTGTAGATGAATTCAACAAAATCATGCAAACAGGTACTGTTGATCAGTACCAAAATAAGTTTGAGGAGCTTACGAGATATATGACTATAATCAACCCTTTACTCAATGAAATTCATTATATGTCCAGTTTCATTAGTGGATTGAAGCCTGAACTTAAACCCCTAGTTAAAATGACCAATCCCCATACAATTTTAGATGCCTATGAAACTGCTAAACTCTATGAAGAGTCTTTCAAGGCTCTAATTCCCTTTGCCCAACAGAAAAGCTATCCAAATTATAATCCAAAACTTGTGATCACCCCTTACAATAGAAATACTCCAACCACTATCCTTAAATACCCCCTTACCCAACCAACTCTCAGACCTACCTACCCTGCTCAGAGAATAAACAAAGTACCTTACAAATCAAACACCCTTCCCACCAATTTAGAAAATCTCAGAGAGCAAGGATTGTGTTACAGATGCAAGGAGAGGTATTTCCCTGGACACCAATGCAAACAGAGAGTTATGCATACTATGGAAGGGATACCAGTGGAGGAGGATGGTGAAAATCAGGAGATGTTTATGGATGTCGTTGAGACCTTAGAAGAAAAAGGGGAGGGACAAACTGAACAAGCTGAGATATCAATTAATTACCTCTTGGGATTAAGTTCTTCCAAGGGAAATATCTCAACTATCTAAATCATAGGGTATGCTGGTAAAGTATTCATGACAGTTTTGATAGATAGTGGGTCTACTCATTCTTTCACTGACCCCTACATTGTTAAGAGGTTGAGATTACCAATACAACCTATGAAGAGGCCTATGAAATGTTTTGTAGCCAATGGACAGGAAATAAACTGTCATCTAGAAAATCCTGTGTTCAATTGGAAAATGCAAAATGAGCCTTTCACTTTCATACTTAGACTAATGAAGTGGGGGGATGTGACATGATATTGGGTATGGACTTGATAGACAGGGTAGCCCCCTGTGATACTACACATCAAGCCTCATAGTTTGAGCTTCATGTGTAAAGGAAAAATGATTACATTATATGGAGAACAAGAAGAGGCTGGCATAGCCACAATGAATCCTGAAGAATTGAAGAGGACGTTACATTGTGGTACTTGTGAGGTGATGGTTGAGGTATCCTTGATTAAACCAGAAGTGACAGTTAGGGAGAAACATGTTATACACCCTGGAATTAGTACATTATTACAGAGATACCAAGCATTTTTTCATGAACCTACTGAATTACCATCAAAAAGAGAATGTGATCATGTTATCAATCTCTTCCTGGAGCCCAACCTTTCAACCTAAGACCATATATATTCTTATGATCAGAAGAATGTTATTGAGTCCATTATTGTTGACATGATTAGAGCTGCTACTGTGGTACCCAATCAATCAACTTTTGCATCTCATGTTCTATTAGTCAAAAAGAAAGACTCCACATGGAGATTATGTGTGGATTACAGAAGATTGAACAGCCTTACTTTTTGTTACACCCCGTAGTTCGGGTCATGCTTAGGGGGACGTACGGAAGGGATTAAGACTTAAAATTTTAGAAAGATAGGTTGACTGATTGTTTCGGACGGGTTTTTAGTCAACTTTGAGACGGTTTATGTCCAGCTGCATTATGAGTTCCTAGGTGTTTTAAAGTCCTAGCACGTAGTTCGTTGATTCTAGTTCCCAATGCAACCAACCGTTCGTCGATAGGGTATCGGAGTAGAAAGTTACGGCGTTGCAAGTTCACGCAATGATCGGAGCAGAGCCAGTGCAGGCCGCGCACGGATGCGCATGGCGCGGATATTCCGGCGGAGTCTTGAGATACTGCGCCGCACCGGAAAGCGTGGCGCGCGCAGAAGTTCTCGCGAGTGGTGAGGTTTTAGCGTCACGCCACCGCAGGGCGCGCGGCGGGATTTCTGGCGGACAAATTGAGGGAAATCAGATTTCTTCTTTTAAAAAGGCCATGGGAGGGTGACAAGTGTCCCCCATCTGATTTTTGCATGTCCTATATATTGAACAAGCCTTGAAGACTTGGTCATCTTTCAAAGCCCTTCTCTCTCTCTAAATTAGAAGCTCTCCCTTCTCTCTAGAATTTCAAGAGGAAATCTAAGCTTGAGGAAAATCTGAAAATAGTGTGGCAAGAAGGAAGCTTGTTGGCTAGCTTGTAGGATTATTGTGGTGGTGTTTTTGGAAAGGAGGATAGCAAATTTGTTGGATTAATTTGGCTAAAGCTCTAAAGTAACAATTCTTCTCTTATAGCTAGTTTTTGGTGTTGCATGTAAAGAAGAAAGAACCTATAGTTGGAAATATTGCCCTTAGATACATTGCATGCAAGAAACATGGTTTGGATATGAAAGGGTTGGATAAGAATGATATGTAAGCATGTTATAGCCAAAATATTACCTTAAACTTGTTAAGTTAGTTGTTGTACATTGTGGGGCAGAATTTTACATATCCAAGTTTAGGTGTGTAATCCCCTTTGAAATGTTTGGATTGTTGGGCCTTAAATGTGGCGTTTGGATGATGAATTCGGCCTTGAAAAAGGTGGCAAAGTATGTAGAAACGAAGAAAATGCTGCCCAACTTTCCATAGAATTTAGTGACTTTGAACTTGGAATATTCTATGTTGTAGCTTGAGGTTATTAAACGTATTATGGTCATTATAGGTTGACGTACTACGTGTGGTGTATTGGACTTAGCAAGTGGATTAACCGGAGAGGTATGTGGAAACTTTCTTATCTCTTGAGCATGAATATTTATAACTATATAGTACGGTAGACGTACGTGTTTTGAATGAAGTAAATCCATTTGTTATACTTGACTTGTTTTAAGAAAATGTCTAAGTTGGTTGGGTTAAGGAGTTAACCCACTTGTTCTTGAGGAATGGTTTATCCTAATTTTTAAGGTAAGAAACGTGTTTCCTAAAGATAAGAGACTTGAAGTATTTTGAAAATTGTGTAAATTTGATTTGAAGTATAAGTCTCTTGGTTAATAAAAGAACGAAATCGTTTGAAATATAAGGGGTTATAACGACTTTATGGGGAGTTAGTTATAACGGTCTTATGAAAGGATAAGAATGTCTAAAGTTTTAAAGCATAAAGTTAGTATAACGGCTTTATGGGGAGTTGGTTATAATAACTTTATGAAAGGTTAAGAGTTGGTTTTTCTTGAATAAAGTAAACATAGATGAAAGAAATGAAAGTTTAAAGAAGTTATGAGTTTACTTGGACGTACCGTCAGTGATGGAGGATTCCACGGGTATGCTTCCATTGTCTTGTTATGAGTATATGTGGACGTACCGTCAGTGATGTGGGATTCCACGGGTATGCTTCCATGGTCTTAGTATGAGTTTACTTGGACATACCGTCAGTGATGTGGGATTCCACGGGTATGCACCTTGGACATGCTTACGATGAGGGATTCCGAGGCATGCAGTATGAGGGGTAAGAGTATAAATGAGGGGTAAATCCCCAAGACGTTATACCACCTTCTTGAGGGGTAAGAGTATAAATGAGGGGTACACCCCCAAGACGTTATACCACCTTCTTCAGGGTAAGAGTATAAATGAGGGGTAAACCCCCAAGACGTTATACCACCTGTTCCGTGGATTTGCTACCCACGATGCGAGGAATACCTCATGCGAGTCCGTTGAGGCTTATGCGGGTGAAATAGTCCCATGCGGGCGGGTACAGCCTATGTGAGGAATACCTCATGCGGGTCCACAGGACCTATGCGGGTGAAATAGTCCCAGGAGTAGGATTGCTTGATGATACTGCGGGCAGGTGACCTGGCTTTGATCACGAGCTTCCTATTTTCATGCAGTATGGTATATACTAGATATTCTCATTGTTAGTAGGGCATAGTGTACTGTAAATTGATTATCAAACATGTCTCCAGTTATTTTAGACTTATGAGGTATTTTCAGTATTTTTCCGCATACATACTGCACTGGCCAGATCGACTCCTCTGCGTTCATCCCGCAGGTTGAGGTACGTAGCTTGCTGATTCGCACTCTTAGGATCACTGTCAGTTCTTGGAAAGCTCCATTTCTCCGGAGGCTTTGTCTTTTGGTACGGTTCCCTGAAGTTGTAGATTTTTGTACATTCAGGGGGTATGGCGGGGCCCTGTCCCGTCACAGTTGTTATTCCTAGAGGTCTGTAGTCACGTTTGTGGTTTGGGCTGTAAAAACAAGTTGTACTGTTTTACTTTTGATTAAGTATACTCTATGGAAGGCGGCCTTGTCGGCTAGTCGGTGATGTTTACTAATTACAGGTTTATCTGTTATGTATGTTCATCGCTATTCTCTCGATGTATACTGATGGGGTGCCCTGAGGCACCGCCGCGCCCGGCTGGGTCGTGACACTTTTAAAAATAAGTATTCTATACCCATAATTGATGACTTATTGGATGAGTTGTATGGGGCCAAAGTATTCTCTAAAGTAGATTTGAGAGCTGACTATCATCAAGTTAGAATGAAGGAAGGGGAGAAGCACAAAACTGCATTTAGGATCCACCATGGTCTTTGGGAATTCAAGGTAATGCCATTTGGCTTAACCAATGCACCTGCAACTTTTCAATCTCTTATGAACTGTGTATTCAAGGAGAATTTAAGAAAATTTATCTTAGTGTTCTTTGATGACATACTAATCTATAGTAAATCTATGGAAGATCATCTGAAACACTTGGATTGTGTATTGAAACTGTTGAAAAAATATCAACCATTTGCTAAGCTCAGTAAAAGTGAGTTTGGGCAGTCCCAAGTAGAATAGTTGGGACACATCATACATGATAAGGGAGTAAGCACTGATCCTAACAAAGTAGTTGCAATGGTTGAGTGGCCTTATCCAAAAATAGTTAAAGAACTGAGAGGTTTCTTGGGATTAATAAGTTACTATAGAAAGTTTGTAAAATGATATGCACAAATTAGCAAACCTTTGACAAATCTACTGAAGAAAGGAGAATTCCACTGGAATCCAGAAGCTGAGACAGCCTTAACCAGTTAAAAGGAGCTATGTCAAGTACACCTATATTAGCACTCCCTGACTTCAACAAGCCTTTCATAGTAGAGGTGGATGCATGCAACACAGGCATTGGTGCTGTTCTGATGCAAGACAAAAGACCATTGGCCTTTATGATCCAGATGTTGAGCAAGAAACACCAGTGTATGTCTACCTATGAGAAATAGTTAATAGCCTTATTGCAAGCTGTGGATAAGTGGAGACATTATCTACACCCCCATCATTTTATCATTAAAACAGACCATTTCAGTTTAAAGTTCCTACAAGATAAAAAAAATACCACATCTCTGCAACACAAAGGAATGATCAAGCTGATGGGGTTAAGTTTTGAGATTCAATACAAGAAAAGGGTTGAGAACTTGGTGATTGATGCCTTGTCCAGGAAGACTATAGTTCAGCAGGACCAGGCCTTAAAGTGCAGCACAGTACAACGTTATGTAATAACTCAGGCACAATCTAAGTAGATTGAGGAAATTTTGAGTAGTTACAAAGGAGATGCAGAAGTACTACAAGCCATAACAACACTCAGTACCAATAATGGCAATGAAATAAGCCTTTCAATGCAACAGGGTCTGTTGAGATATAAAGGTAAAGCTTGGGTGGGGCAAAATGGATCTCTTAGACAATGATTGATTTTAACAATGCATCAGAATGGACTTGGAGGACATTCAGGAGTGTAGGCCACCTACCAAAGGTTGAAATTCATATTTTACTGGCCTGCAATGATTGAGCAAGTTAAGAGTGTGGTAAAAGTATGTGAAGTATGCCAAAGATGCAAGGATGAACAAGTAGCCTAACCAGGCTTGTTACAACCCCTATTTATTCCTGAAGGAGCATGTGAACACATTTCCATTGACTTCATTGAAGGCTTACCAAAATCTGAAGGAAAAGATACCATATTAGTGGTTGTTGATAGATACAGTAAATATGCACATTTTATAGACACTGCTCACCCATTCACAACATCACACATAGCCAGAATATTCTTAGATAACATCTACAAACTGCATGGGTTGCCCAAGAGTATTGTATCCGACAGAGACAAGGTGTTCATCAGTCATTTTTGGAAGAAAATGTTTAAACTACTGTAGATTCAGCTTTGCTACAATTCAATCTATCATCCACAAACAGATGGCCAAACAGAGAGACTCAACAGGTGCCTAGAAAACTATTTGAGATGCATGACTGGGCATAAACCAATGGAGTGGAACAAATGACTATCATTGGCTGAATACAATAGCAACTACCACACCTCACTAAAATTGACCCTGTTCAAAGTATTGTATGGTTATGATCCTCCTCAAATTATTTTTGAACTTATTGCTCAAACTAGAGTGGACACAATGGATCAACTACTCAGGGAGAGACATTTAGTGGCTAGAGTCTTGAAAGAGAATTTGAATAAATCACATAACATAATGAAGATGAATGCAGACAAAAGGAGAACAAAAAGGGAATTTCAAGAAGGTGATTGGTTTTTTTTGAAGCTGCGGCCTTATAGACAGACATCTGTAGCTATAAGAAGGAACCTCAAACTATCTTCCAAATTATATGGCTCTTATCAAATCATTCAGAAGATTGGATCAGTGGCATACAAGTTGGCATTGCCTACGACTGCAAGGATACATCCAATTTTCCATATTTCCCAACTTAAGAAGAAGATTGGAGATCAAGTTACACCTTCCATTGACCCTCATTTTTGTTCAGCAGATGGCCAGATCATGACAGAACTAGTGGGAGTACTAGATAGAAGGATGATCAAGAAAGAAAACAAGGCTATCACTCAAATCTTGGTTCAGTGGGCCAATCTCTTACCGGAGGAAACTACTTGGGAAGATTTTCAGTTTATCAAGTCTCAATTTCCAGAAATAGCTGCATTTTGAAGGCATAAGTTGGTCCTGAAGAGGGATGGAGTGTCACAATACACTATTGTGACAATGTTATTTCTTTATCAAATTAGCCCCTTAAATTTTAATTAATTCACTTTAGTATTTAAGTACAAATTATGTTATGAAGTTAAGTTTAATTCCTATTAGTCCCTCTTGTTTTGGTATTGAAAGAATACCCGTATGTAATGCCATATATGGATGAACCACTGTTACATTGATTTTTATCAGAAAATTAATCAAAATACTTTCTTCTTTCTCTTCTCTTCCTCCTCTCCTTTCTTCTTCCTGCTGCAAATAAGTAACAAGAGCAGTACTCTTGTTACACTTTCTTCGTTCCATTCTAATCCAATCTTTGGAACATACTAGAACTTCCAATGTCGGACTAAACAATGAGTGGTTGTTGTCTTTGTCTGCTTCCTTTCTTGACTAAAAGCGTAATACTCTGACGCCACGGTTGAAACTGGAACACTTAGCATATCCCGAGCCATTTTTGGAACGGGAAATTGTTATCATCAAAAAAAATTCTTTTAGAAGATTTAGTAGAACTAGAGGTAGAAATATTCGATTTATTACTATCAATTCTTCTGCATAAAATAATTTTCTACCAGGATTTAATACAGTAGCAATTTGAAAAATATGTGGCATAGAAATAAAATATTTTTTGATCGGGGTACCGGGTCAAGCGGATTGGGATCAGGTCGGGGTCGATTTTCTTTTTCCACTTATTTAAAAAATAACATATATTAAATATATGAACAACTCAATAATTGAAGATAGTGTAATAAAAACACCTCAAGGCTGTTTATGTGCCTCTTATATTATTTCATTGAAATATGTTTTTTGGTAATACATATAAAGTTGTCAAAATTACAACTTTGTGGTGTTGTTCAAAAATTGCAAATGACATAGTAAAATTGCAATTAAATAAATTACCATTTTGAAACACTTTTTTCTAGTTTCTTCACAATGTCGTGTGGTTCTTCGGTTGTAATTAGTATTTGTTGGTCAAATTGATCCACGTCGCTACTCATACATTCAGATAAGATGTCGTTGTAGTTTTCTTCTTCTTCTTCGTTGATCTCCGGTTGATCGCACCTTCTCCGCCTCCGTCAGATCCAATCTCGAATAGTATCGCAATCTCCAAGTCCGCTAAGGAGTGTATGTGCTCTCCTATTTGAAATCACGACAAAGAAAAGCGCTTTGAAGTCGTTGATGACGGCAGAATGTTCAAAACATCTCGCCATCATCAACGGTTTAAAATGTCTTCTCATTCCTCCAAGATTTCAAAGAAATCTTCCTTTCCTTCTTCATTGACAACTGCTTGATACAGTAAAGTAACCTGCAAAATAAAAACATCAAACTCGCTAATTTAGTTAGTAGTGCTACCACCGCACATTCTATTTTTGAGGCTTTTAATACTAGCCGCAGAAACAATTTTTTTTTTTAGAGACTGTATTGAAGAAGAAGAAGATGGTATGAAAGCCGATTGGTTGCTAGCACTTTCTTGTTGGTAATGCATATATACTTTTTTTGCATTCGTCTTCTATGCTAGACAACACTTCTTCTTTTGTTTGTTCAATTTCAATAGGTGGTGGGGCATTTAAATTTTTGGGTGTTGGAGGTGGTAGTACTTCTATACAGTTATAAATATTTTTAATAAGTGATTTACAACCGTCTATTTTAATAATCGGATTTAATACAACACCAATAATATAAATAGGGGGAATATGAATAAAATATTTCTTTATTTTGATAAACATTTTTTTAATAGCTGTCTTATAAGCTGGATTTTCCATATATTCTCTAAGCAGTAAACATATTATAGCTATATAAAACAACATAGTTGAAATAATAGGATAATATATACCGGAAAATTCTTTTGTTGCTTGAAAAAATTTCTCTAGAAATACAATAAGTTCTTTAATTTTTTCCCAATCGTTATCTACAATCATATCAGTTGAATTTTGATTATGGGCGTTAAAAAATAAAGTTATAGGTTTTCTATAATCAAAAGCAACAAGTAGTTGTTCATAGAAAGAATTTCACCTAGTGGGTACTTTTTCGGGAATTTTTCAATAAGGTAGTTGACAATCGTGACAATTTTTTTTATAATCTTTTTTTCGTTGTATTCTATTATTTTTAAAAATAAAGTGTATAACAAATTATATTTTTTCAAGAATATTTTGAAAAAGTAATAGTCCATCATTTACAACTAAGTTATAAATATGATACACACATTTTATATGAAATTATTTGAAAAAGACGGAGTTAAATCATCTTTTAAAACTGTAATAGTAGTATTATTAGAAGATGCATTATCTAATGTAATACTCATAATTTTATCAGTTATTCCGTAATAATCGCAAACTAAATAGATATTTTCTGAAATAAAATCACCAGTGTTCCTACTATCTATATATCTATACGCTAAAATACATTTTTGCATAGACCATTTATAATTTATCCAATGACATGTCACCGTTAAATAATCATGACCGTTAGTACTACGGCCTATATAAGAAGTTAGAGCGACTTTGCCATTAAAATGATATAATGCATAACGTAAATACTGTTGATATTCATGTGCAAATTTAAATACATCTCTCTTAACAATTGATGTAGAAAAACCTTTATAGGCAGAATTGTATATATCTCTAATATAATGAATAAAACCAAGAGATGAAGAAATGAAAACGGCAAACCCTCCACAACAACTAATTTTGATAATGCTTCCCTATCTCTATGTTTATCGTATATATGACCTACAATTTCCCTGTCGCAGGGTTAATTTAACCATATACTTGGTCCGGGACAGTATATGAACCTTGTCCCGATGGAGAGGGCACTTGCGCTCCCTTTTTTTTGCATTGTATTGGGCATACCTAACTGAGTGTTTTTATTTTATGTGTCTCATTAAACCCCCCGTTCCACTATGACCTTATCCAGTTTTAAAACTAAAATAGTGTTTACAAATATTACATATAGCTACTTTATTTGCTATGTCCCTAATAAAAAATTGTCATGCATCCCGACAAAGCAATGAAGGTTTCGCACCCCATTTTGCGCCTTTATCTTTGGAAACTCGCACAGGCTACAAGAATGTATGCCGCCACTCAAAAGGTCGCTCGTCTCCTTCTATAGTTCGTCTCTAAGGCTTCATTCAGAAATGAAAGAACCGCCGGGCCTAAACCTTGATTAACTGAAAGTGAAAAGTGTATACCGGTCGGGTTGCTGCCCGGAGGACCGTACCTTTTAATGATTGTTTTGCTGGACCTCGTCTCATACTAGGGGGAATATGAGACGTTCCAGTTGGAGGTTCACTAGTGGGTGTTTCATCTACATTAGTGAGTGTATCATCATCTAGAGCATCTTCTAAATTAAAGTCTTGTTCATTTTGAGAAAATATCTGATCGTCTAAATCATATGGTATTTCAAGAAAAGGGGGATTTCAAGTGACAGCGGCGACCGGACGTCGATTCGACGGACCGGGCTCGCGAACGAGATCATGTCCCATCCAGGTTCGAATCCCGATACCATTTTTTTTCCAATAATTTCAGGGTCGGGGTGAGACCGAGCGGTGTCGGGGCGGGACCGGGTCATCCTGACCCACTGGCCAGGCCTATTTCTATCCAATGACACGTAACTATTAAATAATCTAAGTTATGAACATCACGAACGTGGAAATAATTTTTTTTACAGAAATATGAGGTAAAACTGCATACACTATATTCTTGTGGTTCGGCCTCTCCCCGGACTCCGCGCATAGTGAGAGCTTAATGCACCGGGTTGTCCTTTTTCTGAACATCACGAAGAAAACAAACGCAAGAGAAACTCTACAATTAAGTTGTGAAAATAAATAACATACGTATTTATGATATTGCCTATAAAAATTCACAACATCATTTTTACAAGTAATTCTAGGAATATCATTAAAACGAGGATTATATTAATATATGTAGTAAAAGCATCAGGAGATGTAAAGTCAAAAGACAACTATCGATATTGTCCTTTCATTCCTATATTTTTTCTTATTACTTAAATCAATCGATTGTTTAATAATACTAGGACCCTTAGATTCTTCATCCTCACTAGATTCACTTTCATGATTATTTTTATGTGTACAATGTTGTGTATACGTGTCACTATATTGTGAACAATCATCGTTAGAATTACGAGGAAATTGTTGATTAATTTTTTCAAAAGGTGGATCTCCCACCCCAGGAACCCCACACACTGATCCGACATAATTGTAAAAGAGTTAATCATGGTACAACTACTAATTTGTGTCTTTCCTTTATTCTTACCCCCTCCTTTAGGTAACATTACCTCTATTTGAAGACATTATGCAAATAAAATAACAAATCCAAAAATAATTGTGCCGGGCCTGATGGGCTCTTAATTGTAATGGCCGGTCCTAGTCCCAGTTCGGGTTTCGGGCTAGGGGTAAAATTGTAAATTACATATTTTAGGGTCTTTTTAGCGATCCCATTTATACATTAACACCTCTTTATTTTCCATTGTCTTCTCCTTTCACTAACAGCAACAACAAACCCTAATTTGAACTTTGAAGACCCAATCATGGTAATTTTTCTACATTTTTTCTACTGAAGTAACTGGATTTCTTCAGGATTATTTTTTTGTACCCCATCAAGCATAGTGACTGTTCTCGTCTTAACTCCTCAATTCTCTTCTTGTGTGTACATTTGTTAGAAATTCTTCATATATGTTGAGCTGTTGGGGGGAAATGTTGATGAAGTGACTAATCTTCTAGTTGCTCATAAGTGCCCGTATTGGTAAAAGAACTGCCGTTTTATTATAGCTTAAGACTCGATGAATGAGATTTTTTGTTTTCTTTTTGCTCGCTTTTTCCTAAATACATCAGTTCTTACTCGTGCAAATGTTTCATGTTCATTACCAAGTGATTTTTTGTGACTGTGTACGGTAACTTTCTTAGGACTACTTGATGAATCTTTTTAATTTTTGAGAGTGAACTTTTTATGTTTTCAGCCGAAGCAAATCCACGAGATCAAGGATTTCCTTCTGACAGCAAGGAGGAAGGATGCATGAAAGTTGTAATATAAAGGAAAATTACTTTGGTCTACCAAAATTTGTAATTAGAAGACCAAAAGTGCCACAACCCAAAAAAACAAGTCATACCAAAAGCCCCTGGAAAAATATAATAATATAAAGTGAAAAGGGGAAAAAGGAATAGAGCCTAATTCAATTTTACTTCACCAGTCAAAGGAAGAGAGAAATATATTTTCAAGAATGGAGGCAGTAGTAGTGGACGCTGGTACTAAATTCCTCAAAGCTGGTTTTGCTGTTCCTGATCAAACTCCTTCAATGGTACTTACTTTACTTTACTTTAACTTTTCCAAACTCAAAAAACAAAGAAACCCCACTATTTTTTTTGGATATTTCTATTGTTTTCTTGAAAATTTGGAGTTTAATAAGGGTAATAGGTTTCTATAATGTGAAATAAGAAAAACCCAGAAGAAAATAGTTTCAAGATTGGAACTTTATGCTATTTACATGTCATTTTGTGTGAATTTTTTGCCTTCTCTTTTTGGTAACTTTGGTAATATATGGTACTAAAGTATAAGAAAACCCCATAAAAATAGAGTTTCAAGATTGGAACTTTATGCTATTTAACCTCAATTTGTGTGAATATTTAACCTCCAAGAAAACAAGTAGGTTTCTTACTTATTTTCTAATATTTGGTAAGTAAGCTTAAGAACATTTATATGTAATCTAGCAAAACACTATGGGGTGGGATGGGGGTGGGGTAGGGAGTGGGGATTCGGGGGTGGGATGGTCAATGGATGGGGGTTGGGGGAGTTGGGTGGGGGAGGTGACAATGAACTTGGAATGTAACTTACGGAACTTGTTTTTCCTAGTTGTGTGAACTTTTGGGGTTTTAAGATAGTAATTATGTATTTGCTACTCTTCTTTTGCTTTGGCAATATATGGTACTAAAGTATAAGAAAAACCCTTAAGAATTGAGCTTTCAAGATTGTAATTATGTATTTGTTGCTGTTCTGTTGCTTTGATAATATATGGTAACTAAGAGTATAAGAAAAACCCATAAGAATAGAGCTTCAAGATTGGAACTTTATGCTATTTAGCCTCAATTTGTGTGAATATTTGGGTTTAATGATTGTAATTCTGTATTTGTTGCTGTTCTGTTGCTTTGATAATATATGGTAACTAAGAGTATAAGAAAACCCATAAGAATAGAGCTTCAAGATTGGAACTTTATGCTATTTAGCCTCAATTTGTGTGAATATTTGGGTTTAATGATTGTAATTCTGTATTTGTTGCTCTTCTGTTGCTTTGGTAATATATGGTAACTAAGAGTATAAGAAAACCCATAAGAATAGAGCTTCAAGATTGGAGCTTTCTGCTATTTTACCCCAACTTGTGTGAATTTTTGGGTTTTAAGATTGTAATTCTGTATAAGTTACTCTTCTTTAGGTTTTGATAATATATGGTGCTAAAGTATATGAAAAGCCCATGAGAATAGAGGGGTGTTTGGTATGAAGGAAATTGTTGTCCAAGAAAACAAGTAGGTTTCTTACTTATTTTCTAGTATTTGGTAAGTAAGCTTAAGAGCATTTATATGTAATCTAGCAAAACAGTATGGGGTGGGATGGGGATGGGGATGGGGATGGGGATGGGGATGGGGATGGGGTATGGAGTGGGGATTCGAGGGTGGCGGGGGTGGGATGGTCAATGGATGGGGGTTGGGGGAGTTGGGTGGGGGAGGTGACAATGAACTTGGAATGTAACTTATGGAACTTGTTTTTCCTAGTTGTGTGAACTTTTGGGGTTTTAAGATAGTAATTATGTATTTGCTACTCTTCTTTATCTTTGGTGTAATATATGGTAGTCAAGTTTGAAAACCCCATAAAAATAGAGCTTCAAGATTGGAACTTTCTGCTGTTTCTTGCTATTCGTTTGCGTGAACTTTTGGGTTTTAAGATGGTCTTTGGGTGTGTTCTTCACAAAGGAAAGCGTTCTCTATGAAAAATGTTTTCTAGGAAAATAAGTGGATTTTGTACTTATTTTCTTATGTTCGGTATGTAAGCCAAAAATATTATCACAAAAGCATTTGTATATAATCTAGATAGATACTATGTGGGTGGGGTGAGGGGTAGGGGTATTGATACGTTCCGGCTTGTGGAAGACACGGATTCAAACAACGACAAATGTGGAAACTAAAATAACAAGAAAATTGAGAATAAGAATTGAAGAAATTGGGATGAGAAAAGAGGGATAGAAGCAAGACCCGATTGGTAATGAATTTATGGGCAAACTTGGATATATGAAATCCAAATCCTCTCAATTGAATTCAACCAAAAGAACCTATACTATTCAATTTCAACAAAAGAGATGATTCAAATGAATCCACAAGTGAACAACTCAATTATGAAATTGATGGAATTGAGTTCAATAACCAACTAAGGAATCCACCTTAATTATCTATCACTAAGCACTAATTAACACTACAAACTATACTATCCTAAGATAATACTAACACACTCATATGAGTTCAATATTTATCTTCAAAACTAAGCATGAAAAAAAAGGCTAAGGGTTCCTTATATATTATCCCTATTACAACAAAGACCCAAAAATGACATTTGCACAAATAACCTAACATGGGTCCTTCTCTTGAATTGCAATCCTATCCTCGAATTTGCACTTCTAACCACATTGTGTGGCTTCCATCAATTGGCCCTCATCTCCATGATTCTTCCAAGCAATCATCCACACAATATATGCCTTTATGACTTGTCCTTCCATGGCTTCCAAAGGCCCTGTCTCCATCACCAAAAGGCATGTGGCATGGAAATGCATGTCCGAAGCTCTATCACGGGTTTTAGATTTCATAGTCGCACTTGAGCTTTCTAGGATCATATCAGGAGGTGGTGGGAATGGTGGCTACCGGGGTGGGAGTGAAGATGAGGTGTGTTGGAGGGTGGGTAGGACACCGTCAATGTGAAGTGTCACTTGCTTTCACTAGGAAAGTCATTTCCTCATTTTTAAGAAACTCTTTTTTCTAGAATAAATGTTTCTCAAATTTTTTGACCAGCCGAACATGGGAAAATTGGAAATTTGTTGTTACTCTTTTCTTGCTCTAGTAGTATATGCTACTGACTCTTCAAGTGTACAGGAGAACCCCATAAGCAAAGAGCTTCAAGTTTGGATCTTTTTGCTATTTACTTGCTGTTTTGCCTTATTTATGTGAATTTTTGGTTTTGAAAATTGAAATACGGTCAAACCTCTCTATAACAATGTCATCTCTTCCAATAATGTTTAGTTGCTATAGCGAAATGTTGTTATAGAGAACATATAATATAACATAAGATGAAATATTTTGGTTCTAATAAAACATGGCTATTATAGTGAAATTGTTATTATAAAGGATGACTGTGATAGAAAGGTTTGACTGTATAGTAATGTAGTTATTGCTTTTTTTAATTACTTTGGGACTGTATGGTTTATAGGTAATACCAACCCAAATGAAACGCATTCCTAAAGATGATGAAGGTTCCATGGTTGAGGAGGAGGAAGTGACTGTGGACCCCATTGAGAGAGGTTTCATTAAAGATTGGGATGCCATGGAAGATCTGTTGCACCATGTTCTTTATTCTGGTCTTGGTTGGGAAATTGGAAATGAAGGTCAAATTTTGTTCACCGACCCACTCTGCACTCCCAAGGTGAGTTGTTGATTTTAAAATAAAAGAATCTTTTTGAGAATTTCTGTAATTTTTTTTTGGGTGGTTATTGAGTATACACTGCTAGATTTGGATTATTGGTTTTAACTGCAACATCAAGTTAATGTCTTTATTGTGTATTGGTATGGAAATTTAATTTAATATATAGCACTTCCTTTGTGTTAACAGGCTGTTAGGGAACAATTGGTGCAATTGATGTTTGAGACGTTTAACATCTCGGGGTTTTATGCCTCAGAGCAGGCAGTATTGTCGCTCTATGCTGTTGGACGCATATCTGGATGCACTGTTGATGTTGGTCACGGGAAAATTGGTATCTGTGTTACCTTAAAACTTATAATCCTTCATCATCCGTGTATTTGAAGTTCCTTTACTTTTTCTGTCACTTAGTCTTCCCTAATCCGATTCAGCCTATTTATGTAGTCATTAGGTAGCAATATTGTCTGCTTACTTTTGTTTCTATTTCCTTCAAGTTGCAAAGTATAATTGAGCAGAGACATAAAAGGCTTGAGTGTGGTTATGCTTGCAGTAATGGTTGGAAAAACTTAGTAGCATTGTTGGTTTTATTAGCTTCAAGCAAAAGGTCTGGGTAATAATCCAGCTTATGGTGGATACGGTTGATATGCCCCTCAATAATATTCTTGGTCTATTTATAGCTGAGCCTTTTTGAGCCTGTACCAATTACTGTTAATGCTAATTTATGATTTTTTTTGTACAAATGGGCCCCTCAAACCTTGCTTCAACCATATCACTTAGGGACAACACCACACATGTATCCACAAAAAGCAGTGAATACACTAACCCTAAATATGAGCTCTAGTAGTAACTCGATTTTGTTTTTGAGAAATTTTGAGCAGTAGGAGAAATACCGTTATCACTCATCGCTACCACATGTTTCATACTGGTTGGTACCTTTTGGTGCTTACGTTTTATAAGATTTATGTTACCTCATCCTAATGAAGGGACAGAAAGAAAAGAAACTCGTAGCCTCTATTCATATGGAATGGGCAGAATAATATGATATTTTCTTCTCTTGCCTCAGATCAAGGAACTGTGAGAATTGATTTATCCCTGGTTGCTAAGAAATATGACTTTTGCTTATTTTGCTATAACGAATGTTCAAGTTCTTTGGATGTGTTCGGTATGGGTGGAAAATATTTTTCACAAAATGTTTTCCAATTTTTCCATTTTCTGTTGGTCAAACTTTTTGGAAAACAAGTTCCTTAAAAATGAGAAAAATGACTTTCCTAGTCAAGTAGGAAAAAAAAAGTTTCACAATTGGAATTCCACATTGATTGTGTCCTCCCACCCTCCAACACATCATCTTCACCCCCACCCCCGTAGCCCCCATCCCCACCACCCCATACCCCTACCTCCACCCCACCTCCCATAGTATTTGTATGAATTATATACAAATGCATTTAGGATAATATTTTTACTTACGTACCAAACACAAAAAATAGGTAAGTATTTTCCTGGAAAACATTTTCTTTATACCGAACACACCCTTTATGTGTGCTTCTTTTCTTCTAAAAGTCAAACTGTTTGTATCTGATTTGTTTATGTTGCTTTACATTTCTCTGTTTCTTCTCTCGTCAGTGTTGATTTATTGCAATTCTTACTGCTGTTTCTTTTATGACCTTTTAGATATTGCACCTGTCATCGAGGGTGATGTTCAGCACATAGCATCAAGAAGGTTGGAGATTGGGGGTTTGGATTTGACAAAAATACTAGCAGATGATCTTAGTAAATCAAATCCCACAGTGAAACTCAATATTTCTGATGTTGAAAAATTGAAAGAGATATATGCATGATGTGCTGATGATGATATTGCCTATGCGAAGATTCAACAATCATGCCCGGAAGAGAAACATACTCTGCCTGATGGCCAGGTTTCTGTGCACTACTTTTCAACTTATATGGCACGTGTATTATACATCTCTAATTTCTAGAACTTCTTCTACTCCCTCATTTTCAATTTGTTTGTCTTACTTTCCTTTTTAATCTCTTTAAAAAAAATACCTTTTTCTATATACGTCCAATATCCTATGACATATTTAAGATCACAAGATTCAAATGACATTATGGTACATTATACACATCTTTAATTTATGACCACAAGATTCAAAAGTCTTCTTTATTTTCTTGAACTCCGGTCAAACTAAGACAGACAAATTGATTAAAAAAGTTCTCGCTGGCCTTCGTTTATTGTTGTTCTGTCATCCTTATCTTGTGTGTTGATGTCCGAACGATTTCTCATTTCATTTTTTGTACTTAAGGTAATCAGAATTGGAAAAGAAAGATTCATTGTTGGAGAGGCATTGTTTCAACCATCTATATTGGGTAATGATACTCACAGAATAGTTGAGCAGCTTGTTCATAGTATTTCGTCTGTCTCATCTGAAAATCACCGCCAGCTGCTAGAGAACACAGTACTTTGTGGTGGCACTGCTACTATAACCGGTCAGTCTTCATCTCTTTGTTTAGTTGAATATTATTGACGAATGTTCATATTTTTATGTATCTCTGCGCGTCTGTTTTGTTACTAAAACGTTTTAGTCTTTGCCTTGTTTTGTTGGTTTTATCTCAAGTAGTTCAATATTGTTGGATGTACTTGATATGCTGGTTGTATGGCAGTCAGTTCTTTTCTTGCTCGAATTTATGTGAATGGTTTCTTTTCTTCCATGTTCCAGCACACAAATTCAGTTTTGCTCTTACTGGTTTAAGTTTATCGCTTGCACACTAAAATGACCCAAATGACAAGCGGGAAGAGCTGACCGACTTATTGATGATTTAGCATTGATAAGTCCCAAAAGGGATGGCTGAGTGGTTGAGGCATAGGAGTAATAACTTGGTATTGGTAATGTCCCGGTTGGAATCCCAGCTCCAACAGTAGTGCGAACCTATCTGCTTCAGCCTCAGTGGATAGGTTTGCGTAAAATAATACATAGATTTCCTTATAACTAGTCCCTGCATTACTAATATCTGCATAACTCTAACCAACAACCAAATGACCGCTTCAGCCTCAGTGGATAGGTTTGCATCGACACTTGTGCTTTTGGTCTGTAAAAGACTGCTCGTTGGATCAGTCGACTAGTGCGCAAGGTCTTCCAGACACCACAGTAATTAGCAAATTAAAAAGAGATGGCATTGACAAAATAATAAACAACATAGCTTCCTGTTGTAGTTATACTTTTATTGATAACAACAAGAACAACAATGATAATAGTAACTTGAGGTAGGCAGGTAGATCAGTATGGAGTATCACATTGAAGAGAAGTAGAATTTGTTCCTCCTCCCCATCACTACATAGGCTAACATATGTTGTGAATGAAGGTGAAAAATTTGTATAATGGCGTGATTAGGTATTTCTCTTCTCTTATCGGTTGGGTGTAGAGGGAAATGGATCGAGAGACGCTAACTCAGTCAGTGGGCATGGATGGATCGGACATGCCTGAACTGCAATCTGTGAAGTCTATACTCTCTTTGTTCCCTGGGTCTTGCAGATACAGTAGTAGTGTAATATATGTAATTTAAATTTGTACTATGCCTGGACACATTCATTGAATCAATGAGGAAGAAAGAAGCTCTGCTATTTCCTTATATGGCAGGAAACTTCTGTTATGGTGCTAACTTTTGTATTGCTTTTGGTTGTAGGGTTTGAGGAACGATTCCAAAGAGAAGCTACCCTTTGCTCTTCAGCAGTTCGTCCATCGCTAGTAAAGGTATCTTTCTTGTTATTAATCCTTGGTTGATAGCTTGGGTTCTTTTTGCGTCTTGGCAATGATCAATCTTATTTGTTCTCGTCACAATACCATACCGCTTTTATGTTTCCATCATAAAACCAGTCCATTATGGCAAACTTAGGGTTGTCAGCTCAAGTCATTGCGAAAAATCCAACTTAGAGAGGGAAATGGATTCAATTTTTTTTTATGTCCGAGAAATCTGTCTGGAGCCAACCCTTTGGGCCACCATAGCATTTGAAACGCGGGGATGATGATACCGCTCTTTTACCCTTCTCCATTTAAATACTAGACTTAAGAGTGTGTTCGGTTTCCAATTTTCCCATGGTCCGTTGGTCAAAATGTTTGGAAAATGTTTTTTTTAGGAAAATAAATTCCTTAAAAATGAGGGAAATGACTTGCTTGGGGAAAACAAGTACCGCAAGTGGCATTCTTACATTGATTGTGTCCTCTCCACCTTTCAACACACCTCATTTTCACCCCACCCCATCACCCTACATCCCTACCCCCACCTCCAATAGTATTTGTCTAGATTATATACAAATGCTTTTAGGATAAACCCACTATGTTTCCTGGAAAACATTTTCCAAGAGAACTTTTGCCATGGAAAAGATTTCCCTTCATAGTGAACACCCTTTGTTCGTTTAGCGCAAGACTCAAACTTGTAACCTTTAGCTGATTATATGAAAAAAGGATGGATTTTGAATGGAGAAGATATCCATCAGGTAGTTTTATTTTCTCTTGACTTTGTCATGGTTAGATGTGTAATGGCTGGATATATCTTTTGTTTTCCACTAGTATCATACCCTGTCTTATTAATGCTCCACTTGAGTTCCAAAAGTTGGCACTTCACTTTTGCAGTTACTAAGTTTCCTTTTTTCTGCTATTCTTGCAGGCTCCAGAATATATGCCAGATAACTTGACTTCATATTCAGCATGGATTGGTGGTGCTATACTTGCCAAAGTTGTCTTCCCTCAAAACCAGCACATAACCAAGGCTGATTACGATGAGAGTGGACCTTCAGCTGTTCATCGAAAATGCTTTTAATACTAGGAAATACGTTTTCAATTTTATTAAATTTGTAGTTTTGAGTGTGATCTTTCCTAGAATGGTAGTTCGATCGACTTCTTATTTATTTAAAACGCAGTCCTGTACATCAATTATCAACTAGTTGGTTTTCGGATTTGTTGTTAAACTAAGAGGTTCACTTCAGTGGATATCTACCCTTATGCTCATTGCAAATGACTCCCATTATATATATAGCCTACTGACAATTGGAAAATATTGTAGATAATAAGTTTACCGACTCCCATTATATCTTGGTTACTTGCAAATTGCAAGGAAAATAAGTTTGTTGATAGTAATGGAAAACATTTGAAGATTGTGTTGATTTATTTGTCCACATGTTGCAAATCAAGAACTGTTTTCAGGAAGAAAAAAAAGGAGAAAAGCTATTAGCATTAAACAGGATCTTTTCAACAATTCTTCCAATTTCTATGTGATAATTATTCTTACTAATGTGTGTTTAATGTGTAATTTCATGAGGCTGGAGATAGGAATAAACATTGAAACTACATACAGAAAAATAGTTTTTGATTTAGAACTCTTTGAACACAAATTTGGAACTTAAAAACGGTCTTTCAATGCCATTTAGTATAGCTTTGAAATTTAAACTACTCAAATTGAAATTTAAGCATACAAATTGAAAGTTTGTGCTTTCATTTTTGAACTTTTAAACTTGCAAATTTCAACAAGAGTCGAGAGGTTCTACTCTCATGAAGTAAAAAAGAAAAAAGAGAGAAACTTCCAAGTACAATAAATGTATAAAAGATGATCAAAAGTTTCTACAAAAATTAGTCATCTCCTTGATCTCAATGTGAGAAAGATTAATTGGAATTGGATTATCTTGATTATCATCGCTATCGTCGCTTTGGTCAGACGACATTGACATGATATCTTCAAGTGCTTCGTCCTCTAGTTGATATTCTTTTATGCAATGCTTTCTGTCACAATACACTATTGTGACAATGTTACTTCTTTATCAAATTAACCCCTTAAGTTTTAATTAGTTCACTTTAGTATTTAAGTACAAATTCTGTTATGAAATTAAGTTTAATTCCTATTAGTCCCTCTTGTTTTGGTATTGAAAGAATGCCCCTATGTAATGCAATATATGGCTGAACCACTGTTACATTGGTTTTTATCAGAAAATTAATATATCATCTCTCTTCCTCTTTCTTCTTTCTCTCTTTTTCTTCTCTGCATTCAGTAACAGAGCTCTGCTTTTGTTATAAATGGTATCAGAGCTGGTTCCGACACCGGCGACAACAACACCACACTCGTGTACGACGACATATGAATGATTAAGACGCAACTCGCGGTGTTCGCCGAAGACACTGGCAAGAGGTTTGAATCACTGGAGCAAAATCAAGATAGATTTCAATCACAGTTGGACGAGGCTCGCGAGACCAACAGAAGACTGGAACTCCTTTTAGCAAATTTGAATCTGGCACAATCGGGGGGATCGACGCAAGGTACACCCAAGAACGCACATGCAAACACAAGCCATCGGTGCGAACACGACGTATACTATCGCATCTACCACACGAGTACGGTCAATCTTCAGGTACTAGAACCCTTATCGATAATACTCAAGCTGTTTACACCCTATCGACCTTTTCGACTGGAAGAGGATTTACTTTTCCTCCAGCTCCTCCATTATTTTCAAGTCCACCCATCTACCGTAACCCTAATATTTCTTTAACACCTCCAACATCCCCAAATATAACACTTCAGAACCCTGAAACCAACAACAACCACAGAACTTTCAAGCATAAAATAAACTTTCCGGAGTTTGATGGCACTAACCCCTGGAGCTGGCTTAGGAAATGTGAGAAGTTCTTTGAATTATACGATATAAATGAGCAAGAAAAGCTTAGCTATGCTTCGGTTCATATCGTAGAAAAGACTGATGTGTGGTTTGATAATTGTATGATTAGTAATAGGGGAGACATGACATGGTCCAAGTTCAGTAGTGAGGTGTGTAGAAGGTTTGGTAATATTAGACCACAAGATATTGTAGATGAATTCAACAAAATCATGCAAACAGGTACTGTTGATCAGTACCAAAATAAGTTTGAGGAGCTTACGAGATATATGACTATAATCAACCCTTTACTCAATGAAATTCATTATATGTCCAGTTTCATTATTGGATTGAAGCCTAAACTTAAACCCCTAGTTAAAATGACCAATCCCCATACAATTTTAGATGCCTATGAAATTGCTAAACTCTATGAAGATTCTTTCAAGGCTCTCATTCCCTTTGCCTAACAGAAAAGCTATCCAAATTATAATCTAAAACCTGTGATCACCCCTTACAATAGAATACTCCAACCACTCTCAGACCTACCTACCATGCTCAGAGAATAAACAAAGTATCTTACAAATCAAACACCCTTCCCACTAATTTAGAAAATCTCAGAGAGCAAGGATTGTGTTACAGATGCAAGGAGAGGTATTTCCCTGGACACCAATGCAAACAGAGAGTTATGCACACTATGAAAGGGATACCAGTGGAGGAGGATGGTGAAAATCAGGAGATGTTTATGGATGTCGTTGAGACCTTAGAAGAAAAAGGGGAGGGACAAACTGAACAAGCTGAGATATCAATTAATTACCTCTTGGGCTTATGTTCTTCCAAGGGAAAGATCTCAACTATCAAAATCATAGAGTATGCTGGTAAAGTATCCATGACAGTTTTGATAGACAGTGGGTCTACTCATTCCTTCACTGACCCCTACATTGTTAAGAGGTTGAGATTACCAATACAACCTATGAAGAGGCCTATGATTTTTTTTGTAGCCAATGGACAGGAAATAAACTGTCATCTAGAAAATCCTGTGTTCAATTGAAAAATGCAAAATGAGCCTTTCACTTTCATACTCAGACTAATGAAAGTGGGGGGATGTAACATGATATTGGGTATGGACTGGATAGACAGGGTAGCCCCCCTGTGATACTACATATCAAGCCTCATAGTTTGAGCTTCATGTGGAAAGGAAGAATGATTACATTATATGGAGAACAAGAAGAGGCTGGCATAGCCACAATGAATCCTGAAGAATTGAAGAGGATGTTACATTGTGGTACTTGTGAGGTGATTGTTGAGGTATCCTTGATTAAACCAGAAGTGACAGTCAGGGAGAAACATGCTATACACCCTGACATTAGTACATTATTACAGAGATACCAAGCATTTTTTCATGAACCTACTGAATTACCATCAAAAAGAGAATGTGATCATGCTATCAATCTCTTCCCTGGAGCCCAACCTTTCAACCTAAGACCATATATATTCTTATGATCAGAAGAATGTTATTGAGTCCATTATTGCTGACATGATTAGAGCTGCTACTGTGGTACCCAATCAATCAACCTTTGCATCTCATGTTCTATTAGTAAAAAAGAAAGACTCCACATGGAGATTATGTGTGGATTACAGAAGATTGAACAACCTTACTTTTTAAAATAAGTATTTTATACCCATAATTGATGACTTATTAGATGAGTTGTATGGGGCCAAAGTATTCTCTAAAGTAGATTTGAGAGCTGACTATCATCAAGTTAGAATGAAGGAAGGGGAGAAGCACAAAACTGCATTTAGGATCCACCGTGGTCTTTGGGAATTCAAGGTAATGCCATTTGGCTTAACCAATGCACCTGCAACTTTTCAATCTCTTATGAACTGTGTATTCAAGGAGAATTTAAGAAAATTTATCTTAGTGTTCTTTGATGACATACTAATCTATAGTAAATCTATGGAAGATCATTTGAAACACTTGGATTGTGTATTGAAACTGTTGAAAAAATATCAACCATTTGCTAAGCTCAGTAAAAGTGAGTTTGGGCAGTCCCAAGTAGAATATTTGGGACACATCATACATTATAAGGGAGTAAGCACTGATCCTAACAAAGTAGTTGCAATGGTTGAGTGGCCTTATCCAAAAATAGTTAAAGAACTGAGAGGTTTCTTGGGATTAATAAGTTACTATAGAAAGTTTGTAAAATGACATGCACAAATTAGCAAACCTTTGACAAACCTACTGAAGAAAGGAG
Source organism: Przewalskia tangutica (assembly GCA_029844215.1). Lineage (NCBI taxonomy): Eukaryota > Viridiplantae > Streptophyta > Magnoliopsida > Solanales > Solanaceae > Przewalskia > Przewalskia tangutica. Next base: position 12,566,105 of record CM056725.1, on the reverse strand, counting down.
AATTCCACTGGAATCCAGAAGCTGAGACAGCCTTAACCAGTTAAAAGGAGCTATGTAAAGTACACCTATATTAGCACTCCCTAACTTCAACAAGCCTTTCATACTAGAGGTGGATGCATGCAACACATGCATTGGTGCTGTTCTGATGCAAGACAAAAGACCATTGGCCTTTATGATCCAGATGTTGAGCAAGAAACACCAGGATATGTCTACCTATGAGAAATAGTTAATAGCCTTATTAGAAGCTGTGGATAAGTGGAGACATTAGCTACACCCCCATCATTTTATCATTAAAACATACCATTTCAGTTTAAAGTTCCTACAAGATCAAAAAATACCACCTCTCTTCAACACAAAGGAATGATCAAGCTGATGGGGTTGAGTTTTGAGATTCAATACAAGAAAAGGGTTGAGAACTTGGTGGCTGATGCCTTGTCCAGAAAGACTATAGTTCAGCAGGACCAAGCCTTAAAGTGCAGCACAGTACAACGTTACGTAATAACTCAGGCACAATCTAAGTAGATTGAGGAAATTTTGAGTAGTTACAAAGGAGATGCAGAAGTACTACAAGCCATAACAACACTCAGTACCAATAATGGCAATGAAATAAACCTTTCAATGCAACATGGTGTGTTGAGATATAAAGGTAAAGCTTGGGTGGGACAAAATGGATCTCTTAGACAACGATTGGTTTTAACAATGCATCAGAATGGACTTGGAGGACATTCAGGAGTGTAGGCCACCTACCAAAGGTTGAAATTCATATTTTACTGGCCTGCAATGATTGAGCAAGTTAAGAGTGTGGTAAAAGTATGTGAAGTATGCCAAAGATGCAAGGATGAACAAGTAGCCTAACCAGGCTTGTTACAACCCCTACCTATTCCTGAAGGAGCATATGAACACATTTCCATGGACTTCATTGAAGGCTTACCAAAATCTGAAGGAAAAGATACCATATTAGTGGTTGTTGATAGATACAGTAAATATGCACATTTTATAGCCACTGCTCACCCATTCACAACATCACACATAGCCAAAATATTCTTAGATAACATCTACAAACTGCATGGGTTGCCCAAGAGTATTGTATCCGACAGAGACAAGGTGTTCATCAGTCATTTTTGGAAGAAAATATTTAAACTACTGCAGGTTCAGCTTTGCTACAGTTCAACCTATCATCCACAAACAGATGGCCAAACAGAGAGACTCAACAGGTGCCTAGAAAACTATTTGATATGCATGACTGGGCATAAACCAATGGAGTGGAACAAATGACTATCATTGACTGAATACAATAGCAACTACCACACCTCACTAAAATTGACCCTGTTCAAAGTATTGTATGGTTATGATCCTCCTCAAATTATTTTTGAACTTATTGCTCAAACTAGAGTGGACACAATGGATCAACTACTCAGGGAGAGACATTTAGTGGCTAGAGTCTTGAAAGAGAATTTGAATAAATCACATAACATAATGAAGATGAATACAAACAAAAGGAGAACAAAAAGGGAATTTCAAGAAGGTGATTGATTTTTTTTGAAGCTGCAGCCTTATAGACAAACATCTGTAGCTATAAGAAGGAACATCAAACTATCTTCCAAATTATATGGCTCTTATCAAATCATTCAGAAGATTGGATCAGTGACATACAAGTTGACATTGCCTACGACTGCAAGGATACATCCAGTTTTCCATATTTCTCCAACTTAAGAAGAAGATTGGAGATCAAGTTACACCTTCCATTGACCCTTATTTTTGTTCAGCAGATGGCCAGATCATGACAGAACTAGTGGGAGTACTAGATAGAAGGATGATCAAGAAATAAAACAAGGATGTCACTCAAATCTTGGTTCAGTGGGCCAATCTCTTACCGGAGGAAACTACTTGGGAAGATTTACAGTTTATCAAGTCTCAATTTCCAGAAATAGCTGCATTTTGAATGCATAAGTTGGTCCTGAAGAGGGATGGAGTGTCACAATACACTATTGTGACAATGTTACTTCTTTATCAAATTAGCCCCTTAAATTTTAATTAATTCACTTTAGTATTTAAGTACAAATTATGTTATGAAGTTAAGTTTAATTCCTATTAGTCCCTCTTGTTTTGGTATTGAAAGAATACCCGTATGTAATGCCATATATGGATGAACCATTGTTACATTGATTTTTATCAGAAAATTAATCAAAATACTTTCTTCTTTCTCTTCTCTTCCTCCTCTCCTTTCTTCTTCCTGCTGCAAATAAGTAACAAGAGCAGTACTCTTGTTACACTTTCTTCGTTCCGTTCTAATCCAATCTTTGGAACATACTAGCACTTCCAATGTCGGACTAAACAATGAGTTGTCTTTGTCTGCTTCCTTTCTTGACTAAAAGCGTAATACTCTGACGCCACGGTTGAAACTGGAACACTTAGCATATCCCGAGCCATTTTTGGAACGGGAAATTGTTATCATAAAAAAAAATTCTTTTAGAAGATTTAGTAGAACTAGAGGTAGAAATATTCGATTTATCACTATCAATTAATTAGTGATAATAATCGTATAATGCTTCTGCATTTGAATATATACTAGACTTAGCATTTTCTAAATCTGATTTTTCTCCCTCTTTAATTTCTAAATATTCATACAATACTCTAGAAATACAATAAGTTCTTTAATTTTTTCCCAATCGTTATCTACAATCATATCAGTTGAATTTTGATTATGGGTGTTAAAAAATAAAGTTATAGGTTTTCTATAATCATAAGCAACAAGTAGTTGTTCATAGAAAAAATTTCACCTAATGGGTACTTTTTCGGGAATTTTTCAATAAGGTAGTTGACAATCGTGACAAATTTTTTTATAATCTTTTTTTCGTTGTATTCTATTATTTTTAAAAATAAAGTGTATAACAAATTATATTTTTTCAAGAATATTTTGAAAAAGTAATAGTCCATCATTTACAACTAAGTTATAAATATGATACACACATTTTATATGAAATTATTTGAAAAAGACGGAGTTAAATCATCTTTTAAAATGTAATAGTAGTATTATTAGAAGATGCATTATCTAATGTAATACTCATAATTTTATCAGTTATTCCGTAATAATCGCAAACTAAATAGATATTTTCTGAAATAAAATCACCAGTGTTCCTACTATCTATATATCTATACGCTAAAATACATTTTTGCATAGACCATTTATAATCTATCCAATGACATGTTACCGTTAATGTCACGACCCGACCCCGGGACGCGACTGACGCCCTACCTGGGCACCCTTCTAATCGTACAACATAATAAACTGCGGAAGATAAATAACACTTTTTTTTAAAACCAAGGCCAAGCCGATAAGGCTGCCATAATCATAAAAAATTACCCGAAAGGGTCTACACTGTTTAACAATATAAAAACAACTCTAGCCAGTCCAGCCCACAGATGAATACAGACCTCTAAGATTTGAACAAATACTATGGCGGGACAAGGCCCCGCCGTACCCCTGAATATACATAGACATGACAACTCTGGAACATTGGAGCCATCTCAAAATGCTGAACCAGGATCCTAAGCTCGCGGATTCACAACTGTGTACCTAAACCTGCAGACATGAACGCAGCCCCGAAGATCGATGCAACAAAAGTCCGAATATGGAGCGGAAAATAAGTGCGAGAACAAATCATAACTGTACAAAAGAATGACAGGGGCAAATATAAAGAAAGGGTAAGTACCAGATCCTACTGTGTCATTTCCATCTCGTGAACTTAATCGTACCTTATTATCTTTTCCCATTTTTCCATAAGAGTATAGTCAAATTCTTACGTACATACTTAAGAAAACTCATCAAGTTCATAAACATATAACTTACGTATCTTGCATAACCTAATCCGTCCCTTTATGGAGGAACGCCTATACTGTCGGCCCAATCTGGGACGCGATAGAGTCACATAAGTCTGCCCATAAAGGTATACTGCATAAAAATAGGAGGCTCATGATCAAAGCAGGGTCTCTCGCCCACAGTATCGATAAGCAATCCTACTCCTGAGACTATTTCACCCGCATAGGTCCTGTGGACCCGCATGAGGTATTCCTCACATAGGCTGTACCCGCCCGCATGAGACTATTCCACCCGCATAAGCCCATAAGGATTCGCATGAGGTATTCCTCGTATCATGGGTAGCAAATCCACGGAACAGGTGGTATAACGTCTTGGGGGTTTACCCCTCATTTATACTCTTACCCTGAAGCAGGTGGTATAACGTCTTGGGGGTTTACCCCTCATTTATACTCTTACCTTGGAGAAGGTGGTATAACGTCTTGGGGGTTTACCCCTCATTTATACTCTTACCCTAACTCAACCGGCCATCATACATAACATAAGCCCTACCGGCTTATCATACATAACATAAGCCCTACCGGCTTATCATACATAACATAAGCACTACCGACTTATCATACATAACATAAGCACCACCGGCTTACCATACATAACATAAGCACCACCGGCTTATCATACATTACATAAACAAGTTAAGAAATCCCCTAACTTCTTATTAGCTTGTTCATATACACTCTCATTTTTGTTTACTTAAGGCACTAACATGTCATTATAAAATCCGGGAATTTAACCCAACGTACTACGTGCCTCTACTCCTTTAAAATGATTCTCTTTCAAATAAAACTTCCAAGATACTAATAACCGTAGTATCAAGTCATATCTACTTTTCAAGACAAGTCACAATACCTTTAAAACAATTTGTCCTTCTTTATTTCAAATCATTTCTTTGCTTACATTACTGAAGAAAACCATTCTTTTAATCTTCCATAAAGTTGTTATAACCAACTTCCCATAAAGCCGTTATAACTCTTTATGTCTTAGACAAATTCATTCCTTTTATAACCAAGAGACTTATACTTTCAAATCGAATTACATAGCTTTCAAAATACTTCAAGTCTCTTAACTTTTAAGAAAACCAGTTTCTTAACTTAGAATATCAAGCTTCTTAACTTTAGAAATCAAGTCTTTCCATATCAAGTATTCTATACTTGTAAATCAATTCATTTCTTCCTTTAAGAATCAAGTCCCATAACTTGAAAAATAAAGTCTCTTAACCTTTTAAGAATTTGAGGTTCATAGTCTTAAAACTTCATACGTAAACTCTTTTAAATTAAGTAACATATACTTTGGTGCGTTGTGAATAAGTTATACTTATTTATAACGATCTTAATCAAGTAGCCATGATCTAGGAAATGTAATACAATTTTGTCTTATCTTAGCTTCTATGCAGATGGAGAATTCTACTAATTTTAACTTAATTGATTGTCATTACATTTTCCTTTATTAACGCTGCAGTGGCTTGTTCGATACTTATTCTCATTTGTGTCGTAACTTAGCCAAGTCAACTTGGCTCCAAATACCTCCTAACGACTCTTACCAACATCCCCCATAAGACTTGGTAAGAACTTAGGATAACTTAGACATAACCTTTACGTAGAGTAAATCAACATACATACCTCTTAACTTCTAAGAGTAGAAGGAATCATGAAATAGTACTACATGTATATTCCATACATAGAATCATGTCAAAAGAAGGAAGAGGTTCACATACCTCGCGACGATTATCGAAAAATAACAAAATGCTCCAAAGTACTTCAACCTTGATAGCTATTCCATCCTTCAAGTAGAATACGCTATACTTAGTACTTCAACCTATAATGGCCATAATACGTCCATTAACCTTTAGCTTCGAACGTAGAATATTCTAAGTGCAAAGTCACTAAATTCTACGGAAAATCGGACAGCACTTCCTTTGTTTCTACATACTTTGCCACCTTTTTCCAGGCCGAATTCAATACCAAACACCCCACATTTAAGGCACAACAATTCAGCTAACCAAAGGGGATTACACGCCTTAACATGACGTGTAAAATTCTGCCCCAAAACCATACCAAAACAGCCCCTAAAATAGTCCATAATTACTATAACGAGGGTGGAATGTGAGGCCTTTCAACGCCTTTCCACACCCTTATTCCTTCGGGGTTTTCATTAGCAATCTAATACATTAAACATGAAATATAGGGGCTGATTTTCCAGCATACAACACGTCTAAAGCAGTCCCTAAAAACTGCACGACAATATCCAATGCTTTATAGATTCTACTACAACTAAAATCCGATAACTCTTTCCTTAATCCTTTTTATTCCAATTCGGGTTCCAAAACATCTACATAAGTTATAACAACTTATTAACAACAATATTAATCCATTATAACATGCAATAGGTGAAGATAACAACGACAATAACCAACGAATTCCATTTACACCAAATCTGTCCCAAATCGGTTTTAGCCCCAAAAAATGGCTCAAACACTTTTTATTCTTCATTATTTTTAACACAAGTTCATCCATACATTATAACAATAAGTAATATCCAATTACTTTAAAAGAAGAAGGACTTTTACCTCATTTTTTGCCCAAAAACGCCCCAAAATAGTCCGGTCTTTATTGGTCCGCAGTTTTTGTTTCGCTTCACTTCTTCAAGTTCCAATCACATATATGTATCCCCTACAACCTTAGGATTAACTTCTCTTCACGTTTCGCTTCCAAAAAGTCGACGGAAAACCCCTAGGGTTTCATTCTATTTTCGGCCCAACCTAGATTTAGGGGTTAAGGGTGCTTAATCTTGGAAAGAAAATACTTTGATCTTGATCTTGTCTTTGGATATGGTGATTTCGAATTGCTCTAGGTTTTTGGAGAGATGAGGGTTTGTATGGATGGATATCTTTTGTTCTAAGTCTTCAAGACATGGTCTTGCTACTAGGATGACTATATAAAACATTGGAGGGTTAAGATTATAACACATGTGTGGTTTGGATGGAGAACATTAATTAGTAAGCCAAGTGGACAAGTTGACAAGTCAACAATCTCAAGCTAGCAAGACTTTGTTCATCTTCAATGGTCAATGACCATTTTACCCTTAAATATTTCGTCCAAGCCATGTGGGGGAGGTGCCATGTGTCGCCCTCCCATTCGTCCATAAAATTCCGCAACCCTCGTAGGCCCCACAAAACGTAAAATTCCTCGGGTGGGCCCCACGTGACCAAATACTAAAAATAAATTTCCATAATGATAATACATTCCATAATCCTCAATTAATGCATTTTGAGAATCCAATTCTCCTCAACGAACATTTTTCCTTTCCGACGTTCGAAAGATTTTCCGTCGGAAAAATAATTCTTCCTTTCGTACCCTTTTCAAGTCTTGTGTTCCTTACTTACATTCTCTTAAACATGTCCTTGAATTACGGGGTGTAACATTCTTCCCCCTTAGAAACATTCGTCCCCGAATGTTCTTTCGGAGTCCAATCTAATTAGATAGCGACATAGTCTCCTTTTACTACACCCTTCATACAACATATGCCACCCATGGCCACATAACAATACTTATGCTAAGATGTCAACCTTGGCACTCACGAAGCCAACTAGTCCATACTCATAATGACCTCAAAGTCCGTCATAATCATCTCTACTAGGTCTACTAGGGTCTGACGACTGTATCATCACCGGACAAATCTCATATACCCGCTCAGCTACCACCCAAGCACTCACGGGTGTAGTTACCTCGAAAGGTTCTTATGGATTCAGGCTCTATTCCTTTACACTTGGTTGTTATCTTTCTTACTGGTCGCACTCTTTCCGTACTTCCAACTCATACTAGCATACATACATAACCCCCATACCGATTCTGGCCCCCAATCTTTTGGAGTCACTCTATTAAACAACATAAGGCCATTTCCGGCTCTCACGACCTGGTTCCGGTGGAACGCATCCACGAACCCGTAAAACAATTAACTAGACTTGGGCCTTGCACTCTCGTGACCCTGTCACGTAGATGAACTACTACCAACTGATCCCACTCCATTTCAGGCTATGGGGCGACCCGTAACAGGTACTCACCCCGACCCGCCGTCGCACTTAACTCTTATTCTTGGTCTATAATAAATCTTTCTACCCGAGAAGACCTTGTACATCTAAGGTCTCAGCGGTCATCAATATTCTTAGGCTCGCAATTTCCATGCTCCAAGCCTACCTTATCAGTCCCCCCGTAAACGGGTACAAAAACTTCTCATAATACCATAATCGTGTCGTCTTGATCACAACAACCATTACTTACTCTATACGGACCTCATCCGTACAATTCTCTTAAGCCTACCACGTAGCTTAATATATTAACATGGTATTCGATTAAGTTCTTAACATGACTTCTTAAGGGTTCACTGCCCTATCAGACAGTTCATCCTTTCCCAATTATCCCAAAATAAAACATAAGACCTTGGCGAGAATTCATTAACTGTTCCATACCTTCCCTGTATTTAGTTAGTCTTTACCAACTCCTGGAAATCTAAAATCATTCAAGGCAACACGCGTCTGACCCTCATACATAACTCCGTATAGATGTATGTCACAATACCAACTATACTATAATCATTACCAACCTGGATACGCAATCCACATAGTCCTTCCTGAGTCACTGCTGCCTTTCTCGTAGCTGCAATCAACATAACTCGTTAGGGAGAGACGACTTAACAACACACTCTATCGCACGATCTCAGTGAGAAGAATGGAAACCAATCCTAAATGTCCTGCAGCCTCCTGATTATAGATGTGGTGCACAACACACCAATAATCAAGACTCTACTAGACACGGTCTGTAGACATTTTCCGAGGACTAACTGTTCTGATACCACTTTTGTCACGACCCGACCTCGACGCGATCGCGCCTACACGGGCACCCTTCTAATCGCATAACATAATAAATCTGCGGAAGATAAATAACATTTTTTTTTAAAACCAAGGCAAGCCGATAAGGCGCCATAATCATAAAAATTACCCGAAAAGTGGTCTACACTGCTTAACAATATAAAAACAACTCTAGCCATCCCCATTACGATGAATACATACCTCTAAGATTTGAACAAATACTATGGCGGGACAAGGCCCCGCTGCACCGAATATACATAGCCATGACAACTCCGAACATTGAGCCATCTCAAAATGTGAACCAGGATCCTAAGCTCGCGGATTCACAATCGTAGCTAAACTGCGGACATGAACGGCCACGAAGGGGTCGATAACAACAGTACCGAATATGGAGCGGAAAATAAGGCGAGAATAAATCATAATCGTACAAAAGAATGACAGGGCAAATATAAAGAAAGGGTAAGTACGGATCCTACCGTGTCATTTCCATCTCGTGAACTTAATCGTACCTTATTATCTTTTCCCATTTTTCCATAAGAGTATAGTCAAATTCTTACGTGCATACTTAAGAAAACTCATCAAGTTCATAAACATATAACTTACGATCTTGCATAACCTAATCCGTCCCTTTATGGAGGAACGCTTATCTTGTCGGCCAATCGGGACGCGATGAAGTCACATAAGTCCGCCATAAAGGTATACCGCATAAAAATAGGAGGCTCATGATCAAAGCGGTCTCTCGCCCGATGATCGATAAGCAATCCTACTCCCGAGACTATTTCACCGCGTAGGTCTGTGGACCCGCATGAGGTATTCTCACATAGGTCAGACTACCGCGCGTGGGACTATTTCACCGCGTAAGCCCATAAGGACTCGCATGAGGTATTCCTCGCATCATGGGTAGCAAATCCACGGAACAGGTGGTATAACGTCTTGGGGGTTTACCCCTCATTTATCCTCTTACCCTAACTCAACCGGCCATCATACATAACATAAGCCCTACCGGCTTATCATACATAACATAAGCCCTACCGCTTATCATACATAACATAAGCATCGCCGACTTATCATACATAACATAAGCACCACCGCTACCATACATAACATAAGCACCACTTTATCATACATTACATAAACAAGTTAAGAAATCCCTAACTTCTTATTAGCTTGTTCATATACACTCTCATTTTTGTTTACTTAAGGCACTAACATGTCATTATAAAATCCGGGAATTTAACCCAACGTACTACGTGCCTCTACTCCTTTAAAATGATTCTCTTTCAAATAAAACTTCCAAGATACTAATAACCGTAGTATCAAGTCATATCTACTTTTCAAGACAAGTCACAATACCTTTAAAACAATTTGCCCTTCTTTATTTCAAATCATTTCTTTGCTTACATTACTGAAGAAAACCATTCTTTTAATCTTCCATAAAGTTGTTATAACCAACTTCCCATAAAGTCGTTATAACTCTTTATGTCTTAGACAAATTCATTCCTTTTATAACCAAGAGACTTATACTTTCAAATCGAATTACATAGCTTTCAAAATACTTCAAGTCTCTTAACTTTTAAGAAAACCAGTTTCTTAACTTAGAATATCAAGCTTCTTAACTTTAGAAATCAAGTCTTTCCATATCAAGTATTCTATACTTGTAAATCAATTCATTTCTTCCTTTAAGAATCAAGTCCCATAACTTGAAAAATAAAGTCTCTTAACCTTTTAAGAATTTGAGGTTCATAGTCTTAAAACTTCATACGTAAACTCTTTTAAATTAAGTAACATATACTTTGTGCGTTGTGAATAAGTTATACTTATTTATAACGATCTTAATCAAGTAGCCATGATCTAGGAAATGTAATACAATTTGTCTTATCTTAGCTTCTGCGGATGGAGAATTCTACTAATTTTAACTTAATTGATTGTCATTACATTTTCCTTTATTAACGCCATGGCTTGTTCGATACTTATTCTCATTTGTGTCGTAACTTAGCCAAGTCAACTTGGCTCCAAATACCTCCTAACGACTCTTACCAACATCCCCCATAAGACTTGGTAAGAACTTAGGATAACTTAGACATAACCTTTACGTAGAGTAAATCAACATACATACCTCTTAACTTCTAAGAGTAGAAGAAATCATGAAATAGTACTACATGTATATTCCATACATAGAATCATGTCAAAAGAAGGAAGAGGTTCACATACCTCGCGACGATTATCGACAAATAGCAAAATGCTCCAAAGTACTTCAACCTTGATAGCTATTCCATCCTTCAAGTAGAATACGCTATACTTAGTACTTCAACCTATAATGGCCATAATACGTCCATTAACCTTTAGCTTCGAACGTAGAATATTCTAAGTGCAAAGTCACTAAATTCTACGGAAAATCGGACAGCACTTCCTTTGTTTCTACATACTTTGCCACCTTTTACCAGGCCGAATTCAATACCAAACACCCCACATTTAAGGCCCAACAATTCAGCTAACCAAAGGGGATTACACGCCTTAACAGGACGTGTAAAATTCTGCCCCAAAACCATACCAAAACAGCCCCTAAAATAGTCCATAATTACTATAACGAGGGTGGAATGTGAGGCCTTTCAACGCCTTTCCACACCCTTATTCCTTCGGGGTTTTCATTAGCAATCTAATACATTAAACATGAAATATAGGGGCTGATTTTCCAGCATACAACACGTCTAAAGCAGTCCCTAAAAACTGCACGACAATATCCAACAGTTTTATAGATTCTACGGCAACAACTAAAATCCGATAACTCTTTCCTTAATCCTTTTTATTCCAATTCGGGTTCCAAAACATCTACATAAGTTATAACAACTTATTAACAACAATATTAATCCATTATAACATGCAATAGGTGAAGATAACAACGACAATAACCAACGAATTCCATTTACACCAAATCTGTCCCAAATCGGTTTTAGCCCCAAAAAATGGCTCAGACACTTTTTATTCTTCATTATTTTTAACACAAGTTCATCCATACATTATAACAATAAGTAATATCCAATTACTTTAAAAGAAGAAGGACTTTTACCTCATTTTTTGCCCAAAAACGCCCCAAAATAGTCCGGTCTTTATTGGTCCGCAGTTTTTGTTTCGCTCCACTTCTTCAAGTTCCAATCACATATATGTATCCCCTACAACCTTAGGATTAACTTCTCTTCACGTTTCGCTTCCAAAAAGTCGACGGAAAACCCCTAGGGTTTCATTCTATTTTCGGCCCAACCTAGATTTAGGGGTTAAGGGTGCTTAATCTTGGAAAGAAAATACTTTGATCTTGATCTTGTCTTTGGATATGGTGATTTCGAATTGCTCTAGGTTTTTGGAGAGATGAGGGTTTGTATGGATGAATATCTTTTGTTCTAAGTCTTCAAGACATGGTCTTGCTACTAGGATGACTATATAAAACATTGGAGGGTTAAGATTATAACACATGTGTGGTTTGGATGGAGAACATTAATTAGTAAGCCAAGTGGACAAGTTGACAAGTCAACAATCTCAAGCTAGCAAGACTTTGTTCATCTTCAATGGTCAATGACCATTTTACCCTTAAATATTTCGTCCAAGCCATGTGGGGGAGGTGCCATGTGTCGCCCTCCCATTCGTCCATAAAATTCCGCAACCCTCGTGGGCCCCACAAAACGTAAAATTCCTCGGGTGGGCCCCACGTGACCAAATACTAAAAATAAATTTCCATAATGATAATACATTCCATAATCCTCAATTAATGCATTTTGAGAATCCAATTCTCCTCAACGAACATTTTTCCTTTCCGACGTTCGGAAGATTTTCCGTCGGAAAAATAATTCTTCCTTTCGTACCTTTTTCAAGTCTTGTGTTCCTTACTTACATTCTCTTAAACATGTCCTTGAATTACGGGGTGTAACATTCTTCCCCCTTAGAAACATTCGTCCCCGAATGTTCTTTCGGAGTCCAATCTAATTAGATAGCGACATAGTCTCCTTTTACTACACCCTTCATACAACATATACGCCACCCATGGCCATAACAATACTTATGCTAAGATGTCAACCTTGGCACTCACGAAGCCAACTAGTCCATACTCATAATGACCTCAAAGTCCGTCATAATCATCTCTACTAGTTCTAGGTCCGACGATCGTATCATCACCTGACAAATCTCATATACCCGCCTACCACCCAAGCACTCACGGTGTAGTTACCTCGAAAGGTTCTTATGGATTCGTGCTCTATTCCTTTACACTGTTGTTATCTTTCTTCGGTCGACTCTTTCCGTATTTCCAACTCATACTAGCATACATACATAACCCCATACCGATTCTCGCCCCAATCTTGAGTCACTCTATTAAACAACATAAGGCCATTTCCGGCTCTCACGACTGGTTCGGTGGAACGATCCACGAACCCGTAAAACAATTAACTAGACTTGGGCCTTGCACTCGTGACCTGTCACGTAGATAACTACTACCAACCGATCCCACTCCATTTCAAAGGGCGACCGTGCAGTACTCACCCCGCCGTCGCGCACTTAACTCTTATTCTCGGTCTATAATAAATCTTTCTACCCGAGAAGACCTTGTACATCTAAGGTCTCAGCGGTCATCAATATTCTTAGGCTCGCAATTTCCATGCTTCAAGCCTACCTTATCAGTCCCCCCGTAAACGGGTACAAAAACTTCTCATAATACCATAATCGTGTCGTCTTGATCAATGTTGTGTGTACAATGTTGTGCATACGTGTCACTATATTGTGAACAATCATCGTTGGAATTACAAGGAAATTGTTGATTAATTTTTCCAAAAGGTGGATCTCCCACCCCAGGAACCCCCACACACCGGTCCGACATGATTGCGAAGGAGTTAATCATGGTACAACTACTAATTTGTGTCTTACCTTTATTCTTACACCCTCTTTTACGTAACATTACCTCTATTTGAAGACATTATGCAAATAAAATAACAAATCCAAAAATAATTGTGCCGGGCCTGATGGGCTCTTAATTGTAATGGCCGGTCCTAGTCCCAGTTCGGGTTTCGGGCTAGGGGTAAAATTGTAAATTACATATTTTAGGGTCTTTTTAGCGATCCCATTTATACATTAACACCTCTTTATTTTCCATTGTCCTCTCCTTTCACTAACAGCAACAACAAACCCTAATTTGAACTTTGAAGACCCAATCATGGTAATTTTTCTACATTTTTTTACAAAATTATTAAATGTATTATATACTTTTTGGGTATCATGGTTTTGATAATTAAATAATGTTTTGTTGTGGTTTTTTAAGGCTTTGTTTTGTTTAGTATGTGTTATTTGAGGTAAAGGTTTGAGTCTGTTTGGGATGAATTGATAATTACTAGGTTATATATGCTTAAAGGTTTTGTTTTTATCTTTATGTTTTGTGGGGTTTGTTTAAGTGTTAATTTTCATATAGAACATGTATGGCTGTTATCTTGGAAGTGGTTACTTTTGAAATTAGTAATTTTCTGGGATATTTCTGTGAATAAAAAGCTAATCTTGAGCCACCTTTGGTCTAGGTGGTAAGAGCTTAGGTGATGATGGGTGGGGTTAGGTGCTCGTTACGGTTTCTTGAACCCCACAAAGGGTAGAGGGGTGGGCTCATTATACCGTTCACCACTGACCTTTTAGGTTGTTGAAAAAAACAATCTTGATGGATTGAGTTGGTGACGGGTGGGTTAGGTGCACGTTATGGGTTCGAACCCTACGGTAGAGTGGCGGGCTCATTATAGCGTTCCCTGGTGACCTTTTAGGTTATGAAAAAAACAATCTTGATGGATTGAGTTGGTGATGGGTGGGTTAGGCGCACATTATGGGTTGTGGAACCCTACCAAGGGTAGATGGGCAGGCTCATTATGCCGTTCACCACTGACCCTTTTAGGTTATGAAAAAACAATCTTGATGGATTGAGTTCGTGATGTGGAGATATTAGAATTTGTTAGTGGTACTTGAAGTGTTATTTAAGCCATGATTTTAGCCCCTTCTAGTTTCTACTGAAGTAACTGGATTTCTTCAGGATTATTTTTTTGTACCCCATCAAGCATAGTGACTGTTCTCGTCTTAACTCCTCAATTCTCTTCTTGTGTGTACATTTGTTAGAAATTCTTCATATATGTTGAGCAGTTGGGGGAAAATGTTGATGAAGTGACTAATCTTCTAGTTGCTCATAAGTGCCCGTATTGGTAAAAGAACTGCCGTTTTATTATAGCTTATGACTCGATGAATGAGATTCTTTGTTTTCTTTTTGCTCGCTTTTTCCTAAATACATCAGTTCTTACTCGTTAGGCAGGCAAATGTTTCATGTTCATTACCAAGTGATTTTTTGTGACTGTGTACGGTAACTTTCTTAGGACTACTTGATGAATCTTTTTAATTTTTGAGAGTGAACTTTTTATGTTTTCAGCCGAAGCAAATCCACGAGATCAAGGATTTCCTTCTGACAGCAAGGAGGAAGGATGCACGATCTGTCAAGATCAAGAAGAACAAGGATATGGTTAAGTTCAAGGTTCGCTGCTCCAAGTACCTCTACACACTCTGTGTCTCCGACTTTGAGAAGGCCGACAAGTTGAAGCAGTCACTTCCTCCAGGTATAATGCTCATCTTTTGGTGCTTACATTTTAGTTACGTTGTTTCATTTGGCTAGTTTGTTTGCTCTATAGTTGCTAATTGTTGAGTATATTTGGATATGTAGGTTTGAGCGTGCAAGACCTTTGAAGATGGAAGAGTTAACATGTTTCTTTTTCCCCCCCTTAGATTGATTAGATACTGGATAATTCAAAGAACTTTTGTTCCTTTTACCATTTTGTGTCCTGTTGAATATCTTTAGTTTTGTTCATTCTAGATATTGTGTTGCCTTTTCTCTTGTCCGTGTTGACTTTATTGTGAGCTCTAATGGTTTTAACAAAGAATTTTGGTTGTTTGATGTCAAATTTGGTTAATTTGCTTGATTGCAATTTCCTTAGATTAGTAATATCTTTAAAATCTCAAAGAATGGCTGCTTCTATTGTTTCAGGAAAATAGGTGAACTAGTTAGTTGATCTTATACAGACTATGTGCTTTTGACCACAGTCAAGAATGTTTAAAATAATCTAATTCTTGAAAGAACGAATGATCTCTTATGATATAAGAATTTCAGTTGCTTCCTTCATATTTGTTTTACATGTTCTAATTTTCCTTTTAGTCACTCCGTTGGCGGTTCGATGATCAATTTCCCTGTTTGAGTACCTATTACCATCCAGTTTCCGCCAGTGGTGATGTTGTTGGATGGTTACATCATTGTTTTAAGTTGTGATTGTTGAAAGTATGTCGAGTTTATTAGCTCTTCAAATCCCTTTTTTTGTTGTTAATTAGCTTTTCTCAATGGCAGTTTTCATGTTCCGCATTCAATAATCCCTCGGTAAATAAGTCAAAAAGTACTTATAATGGTCATGACAAGCGTTCTCCAGTTTTTGTAAAATGCCATCTCAGTTTGGATAATAACATAAACACTACAGCAATTCACCTGTCAGATCTTATAGTTGATTGATGTCTATATCTCAGGTGAAGAGACAAATCTACTTGCCAACAATAGTTTGATTCAATGTATTTGTAAGTGCTTGATCTATTAAAATGCAGATATACAGCAAGTTCATGATCAAATTCCTCATTAATGCCACCATTATTATTGTTAGAATATTCTAGAATAGTATCATAGTATCATTAATATAATATTGTGTGAATATCATATATTAATGTAGTATCTCTTCATATATGGTAGGTAATTATTATATAGAGAATATTTCTAGGATTATACTAAGGAAGACTTATTCTCCCTAGTCATTGTAATTAATGTATATATTTTTACCTAATGGAAGAAGAAAACTTGAGGAAAATAATTTCAAAGTCTTACATGGTATCAAGAGTTTAAGGAAAGATTCAAATTTTCGACCTAGGCTACTCCTTGGCCAAAATTGTTCTTCAATTTTCTTTAATTTTTCTTGCTTTATCCCTCCATTGTTGAACATCATTCATCTCAACCAAAATATGTATGAATCTAAATCCTCTTTTTATCCCGCTCTAACCATTTTAAACATTAAGACACATGTTTCTGTTAAACTGGAGATGGAAATCGTGCATTATGCTTCATGGGCAGAATTGTTTAAAATATATTGTAGGACTCACAAAGTCCTTTATCATATCATTCCACCAAAAGATGAGAAGGGAAAGGAACCCACAGATACAGACAATGACTTGTGAGATACGCTTGATGCCACAGTCCTAGGTTGGATTTATGCAACAATTTCCACCGATTTGTTGCACACCATAATGGAGCCGGATTCAACAGCCATGGCGGCGTGGGACTGCTTGAGAGATATCTTTCAAGATAATCAAACTCGCATTTATTACCGAACAGAATTCTCCACCGATTGACACGACGGAGTTTTCCAATGTTTGACATATTGTCAACGCTCAAAGTGTCGATGCACCGCCATTAAGGCGTCGGTTCACCGGTTACTAATAACCGGCTAGTGTTGCAATTGGTTGCTGGTCTCACTGAAGCGTATAGCGGAGTAGGAACTCTCATCCGACAAAGTAACCCTTTACCACATTTCTATCAAGCAAGATTCATGCTTGTACTTGAAGAGTCAGACTTGATGAAAAAAGCCTCAACTACGTCAAATTTCGCCTTCCTTTCCACCCCCTTCAAATGATGGTAATTTTTTTTATCCCTCTCACCAAAATAAGGGACAACAAGGACGTAATAATAATAAAAATAAGGGTGGAAGTCGTGGAAATAACAAAGGGGGAGGACATCGAAATTCCTGTGGCGGCAGAAATGGCAACACCACCAACTCCGGTGGGCGATGCGCAAGCCGCGGCGGAGTGGGCGATGGCAACGAGCCACCGGTCCAAAGAACCGACTCGATGGCGGCCCAGTGGCCAGACACAGCATCGCCCAAATGGGCCTCAGCAGTGGCAGAATCCAAATGGGCCTCAGCAGTGGCAGCAGAATGGGCCTCAATTCGGCCAGGCCCAACATGCATATTTTTCAGCGGTCCAGCCAAGCAGTGGACTTGGGCCTCAGTCGACCCAGTGGCATGAGGCCCACTCAACCGTGGCCCATCCAATAGATATTGAGTCCGTCATGCACACTCTTGGACTCAATCCACCGAATTCAAATTGGTACATGGACTCCGGGGCAACGTCACACATGACGTCCTCCCAAGGTAATCTCACGTCCTATTTTAATTTGAGTAATGATAGTGGTATAATTGTCAGAAATGGTCATTCAATTCCAATCAAAGGGTATGATTCTACTACATTGTCGACTAATGAATGGCCTCTATAAATGCATCCCTAGAGGTTACGTGTTTATTAATGATGTGAGAATTAATGTTATAGCGTAACTCTTAAATTACCTCGACTAATGATCATCGAGTGAACACTCAGATACTCATAAGATATTAGGTTGATTGAGTCGTTGGCCAACGCAATGGACATGTCTATGACATGGTCCTGTTTTCAACTAATATAGATGAGTTATAATAATCAAGCCATTTGGATAGACACTTGACAGATCCTAAGCTTGATTGAGTGTGTCATGAATGAAAAGATTTTACCTTCTCACATATAGGTTCAGTTCACATATTTTGTGTAGCTAAACTTTACATATTGGGTTCGTCTTCCAGCGCAGTCTAGGAGTTCCGTGAAGATCCTAATATAATTAGTGACGATATGTAAAGGCCTGAAGGGTAACACTAAGTCAAATGTTCCGTCGATTGAAGGATGTAATTAGACGGAGATTATACCTATATGTTCGGTTGATGACCGAAAAATTAAAATGGGAAAAGACTGAAAATTAGGTCAGGACCGCGGTTCCCTGTTTTGGGATCGCAGTGCCGGGAACACGTGCCAGCACCGCGGTGCCTCTTTAGTGGGACCGCGGTGCCTGTACGGATTCTGGCAGTCTGAATTTTGCAAGTCTGATTTTCTGCTGGGCCCAGCCCACGGAAACCCTAAGCCTCTGTTTTGAAACTATAAATAGAGGGCTTACCTCCCATTCCAAATACTGAAAACCTAAGAGAGGTAAATCTCTTCTAAAGCTCTGTCAGAATTCCTAGCATTTCTGACTTAGCAAATTTACATCACAGTTCTTCAGAACTTACAGATCGAAGGACGTTTGCGTGTGCACCCTCAGACTACACAAAGCATCCAAAATCAACTGCTTGACTGATTATCTCAAAATGTAGTCTTCTATCGAAGTATTACATTTACTATGTGCTTTGTAATTTTCATTACTTATCATACTGCAGTTCGACCGTCGTCGGGTTTGAAATATAAATTTTTAAATTCCGCTGCGTGTACGAACCCGACGAAAACACCTACACAGACTCAATACCACTGTCATGTTCTATATTCCAACTCATCTTCTTCATCTCATTCTTGACTTGATTCGTCGGTAAGCTTGTTTCCTTTATTGACTTTACCTGAATACAATGCAAATATGACAGAATCATTTCATATCCTCTCAACAAAATAAGCAGACTGTCCAGGTTAATTCTTTTTTGAGGAAGGTAACAATCACTTAATATCTTAATATGCATTAGTTAATTAACACGGACAGAGAAGCTCCCAATATCAACAACATTTTAAAGAAGTTTTACCATTTTTCCAGCAAACATCTTCTTTAGTTGAACTTTGGCTATTGTTGAATAATCAGCGTCTTCACCAGACTATCCACATCCACAATGCATAAAAACCATAAGGGTAAGTAGTGATATCAGTTAACAAGGCACAATCATAGGTCTAACCTATAATGATGTAGCTAAAAAAATTCTCAAAGTAAAGTTGCTGTTTTTTTGTGAAAGTAAAGCTGAAACAAAGAAATGATGTAAGACTTCATAAACTTCTATTTCGTCCATACTTTATATGCTTGCGTCTGTTTACTAAGAACAACTAGTTTATTCTTACCTTGTATAGATGAGCCAAACGGATAAGTACACCTCCATTATCCAACTCTTGGAGACAGAAAAACTAAAAATGACTTCATTAATTCATCAAAGGAAAGGGATCGCTCTAATCATTGCATGATCTATACAATAACCTGGAGAGTAATCAGTGCAACATTTGGAGGTAAACTATAATTGGGATTCGTGATGGTGGCTTTGGTTATATGCGAAGCTTTCCATTCTTCATGATTCTGCAAGATAAAGTAGTACAAATTCCTGATATCAAGCACTAATATTGACCATTTAAAATAAAAGAATATAATAAGGTGTGGAGGGCCTGCAGTATTTGGTCCTCTTCATAATATGTTGAAATTACCTCATGTCCAAAAGCTAAAACAAGAGGTGAATAAATTTCTTGGCCAGTTGTTCTGCGCCAACGTGAACCATCACCGTTTTTATGAATTTCCAGATAGTAATTACCTCGAACCTGGCCATATGAAATGAGAATAGACCAGTTCAAAAAGAAGCATTCAAGTAGGAGATTGCTACACTATATATTATTGAAGGACATTTCCCTAATTAGGACGACACAATTAATGGTACCAACCTCAGTCGTCGACTGTGTCTCAGATCGCCGGAAAATGCTATGGCGGCGGCTAGGGTTTTCAGATTTTCGATTGGGTGTTGTGGCGTTTTGGTGAGAATCGAACAACGTGAGGGGTGTCAAAATGACGGCAAGGTGATGCCGAGTGTGATGGTACCAACGCCGAATCTTGAAATCGCCGGAATCGGCCGAAATTTGCAAAAAACCGATCGGAATCGACGGGCTTGCAATGAGTTTTTTAATCTGAAATTAACGGAGATGTAGGATGAATCGATGGGGGTACTTGGTATGAAATGACGGACTTGAAGATACGAAGCTATTGGACTAAGTCTCGTCCCCGATGAATGCCGTAATTGGCCTGAAATGGCGAAACTCCGGTGGTTTCACTGTTCACTCGGCGAAATCGCCGAAAATGAGAGCATTTCGGGTTTTGGGATTTAAAAATGGGATTTCACTTATGTATGAGGGAAAATAAAAAAATTAAGGGAGGGAAACACTAACTGTTGCATTAGCCAGAGACAGCCGTTGCATTACATAGGCTAATGCAACAGTCGTTTTTTGCCGTTGCATTAGACAATTTGTGTCGTCACATTACACAGGCTAATGCAACGGTCATGTTCTACCATTGCATTAGCATAATTTTCTGATTTGTTACACTTGAACCAGCCGCATTAGCCATATCTAATGCAACGGTACTACATAGGGCATTACATTAGCCTTCTATGAGCCGTTGTATTAGATTAAAAATGTAGTAGTGTGGACATGTGCATTTTTAATGAGGTTAAAATCTGATGTGGTCACAGTACTGAGAAATTTCTTTGTTGAGATCAGTACTCATTTTGAAACTAAAATATAAAGAATAAGATCAGATAATGGAACTGAGTTCTTTAATCATAGCTGTAAAGAATTGTTTGCACAATATGGTGTGATACATGAAAGTTCATGTTTATATTCACCACAATAAAATAGTGTAGTAGAGAGGAAACACAAGCACATATTGGAGACATCTAGAGCCTTTAAGTTTCAGGCAGGCTTACCAGATAAGTTTTGGGGGTCTTTTGGTGGAAGGAGCTATCTATATTTTAAACAGAATTCCCTCCACATTTATACATAACAGATCACCTTATGAGATGTTGTAAAACAATACACCATCACTTTCTTATCTAAGAATGATTGAATGTTTATGTTTTGCAACTTTTCTAGTAAGGCGTAACAAATTTAGTCCAAAAGCGGCGAGGGCTTGGCTATGGTACTACACAAAAGGGCTACAAGCTATATGTCATGAAGAATAGAACATATTTTATGATGAGATATATAGTGTTTATAGAGACTATTTTTCCTTTCAAAGGAGGAACTGATAATATCATCAATCACATTAGGTCACATGAGCATTTTTGCTTTGATGATCTAGTTTCATTACTAGACAGTCAGAATTCCTCAGACTATTTCACATGCGCCAACTGCTGTGCTATCAGGTTCCCAACAAGGAGATACATTGCTAGATACACTAGATAAGGTTCAGGATATATGCATCAGGGATGAGATTCAATAAAGGGATACTAAGAATAATCATCCACCAGCAAGTGTATCAGATTTAAATGCTAGAAGGTCTGCAAGAACTAGTAAGCCTCCCATTTGGCATAAATACTATGTTACCAAGCATGGATGATCAAGTTATTTGTATTCTATCTCTGGTGGAGTGGATTACACTAGACTGTCACCCAAATACCAAAGTTTTGTAGCTCGTCTTTCAGATAATGTTGAGCCATGTTCTTACTTAGAAGCTGCAAATGATAGAAGGTGGGTTGAGGCAATGGAGGCTGAGATCAAGGCTTTGGAAGACAATGGTACATGGAAACTGGTGTCACTTCCAGAAGGGAAGAGAGCTATAAGCTGCAGATGGGTGTATAAAATTAAATACAATACAACAGGAGAAGTGGAAAGGTATAAGGCAAGACTTGTTGCAAAGGGATACAGTTAGAAAGAAGGATTGGATTATCAGGAGACATTCTCACCAGTAGTCAAAATGTCTACTGTGAGGTCAGTGATCTCCATCGCTAGCCAAACAATGGGCAATTCACCAGATGGATGTATATAATATTTTTTTACAAGGAGACTTATATGAAGAAGTTAGTATGACAGTACTAGAAGGGTTTAATGTCAACAATGGGAAGAAACAAGTATACAGGTTGCTGAAATCCCTATATGGTTTAGAAAAAACATCAAGATATTGGAATATCAAACTCACCACAATCCCGATTGCTTATGGTTTCCAGTAAAGTCATAGGAACTATTCTTTGTTCACCAAACATGAGAATGACATCATTATGGTTATATTAGTGTATGTAGATGATCTATTGATGACTGGAGATAACATATCACTTATTCAGTCCATAAAAGAAGCCTTAAAGTCAGTTCTCAAGTTAAAGGGTTTAGGAAAACTTAGATATTTTCTTGGTATAGAGTTTGCAAGGAATGCTCAAGGCATACTCATGCACCAGAGAAAATATGCCCTGGAACTTATTTCAGACTTGGGATTGTCAGAGCTAAACCTACATCTTCACACATGGATATGAATATGAAGTTTACTACTGTGAAATTTGATCAGCAAGCTATGGTGGCATCAGCATATAAATATCCCAAGCAGCAGTCAGATCAACCTTTGTCTGATCCCACTTCTTATAGGAGGCTGATTGGAAGACTGTTATACTTGACAAATACAAGAACATATATTGATTTCTCAGTCCAATATTTGAGCCAATTCATGCAGGCTCCCAAAAAATCACATATGGAGGAAGGACTGAGACTTGTGAGATACATTAAACAAGAACCAGGCTTGAGAATTCTCATGGCTAATTCCAGGACACAAGATTTGAGGATATTTTGTGATGCAGACTGTGCATCTTGTGTTAATAGTAGGAAATCAGTGATAGGATACATGGTTTTTTTGGTTCCTCACTACTTATATGGAAATCTAAGAAGCAAGATAATGTGTCCAGAAGAGTATAGAGCAATGACATCATCAGTAGCTGAGGTGATCTGGCTTGTTGGTCTTTATCAGGAGATTGGAGTTAAGATCCAGACACCAATCTCCTTGTATACTGATAGCAGGTCTGCAATTCAAATTGCAGTCAATTCAGTGTTCCATGAAAGAACTAAACATATTGACATCGACTGCCATTTTATAAGAGAGCAAATTCAGAAAGGGTTGGTGTCTACTGCATTCTTTTCCTCTGCAGAGCAGCCAATAAATATGTTAACCGAGGATCTTGGTCGATTTCAACACCTTTATTTGATGTTCAAGCTAGGGATGAAGAACATCTTCATGGCCCCTAGCTTGACGGGAGTTTGTGTAAAAGAATTAATGAAACATGATCATGATAGAACACTATAAGGAGCATGAGAACATTATATGGGATCAATGTTTGTTAGGAGTTTGTTGATGGTTGTTAGGAAAGTTAATGTGTTTGTTAGAAGTTAGTTTTTGATTAGTTAGAAGAAGTTAAATATCCCATAGAATATTCTAGACAAGTGATAAGAGTATGTGTATAAATATACATGAAATATGCAACTTGAGTAATAAGACTTTATCTTCTTTCTTCCACACACTCTCTCTGCACATTTCTTTCTCATCTTCTTCTCTCTTTATCTCTCTTTCTTTTCTCTTCACCTACGAATCAGTCTTCTTCTATAACTTTTCTTCATTCATTTTCTTATTGTCCACACACTGTTTGTGATCCACTGATTGTTTGAGCTTCGACAAGGGTGAAACAGTGGCTAATGCATAGCCACTGGATGCAGTAATTACTATGTTCCTCGATGGAACAGTAATTCAACACCAAAAGTTCCCTGTTGCACAATATGACTCTCCTAAAATCTTTATCTAGTAGTCTTGCAATGGACTTTTACTCTGCTGCACATTTAACAAAAACTTTTACCTATTCAACCCTATTACTCAACAATTCATCACACTTCCTAGACCATCAGGGGATGTTATCAAGATAAGTTTAACCTTTTATCCGTGGAAATCGTCTCATTATAAAGTTATTTGCCTCCGAATTTCTAAACTGGAACCTGAGAACGATCAGATTGACAATTTGTTTTCTTTATACAGCCAATAGTCAAACAAATCAGCAGCCAAATTGCTGGCTACATTCAGTGTGTTTCACATCAGCTCATACATAGAATTAATGAATATTAAAAGAGAGGGATACTTCAACTAGTAGTTCTAATTAAACTGGTAAAATATTTCTTAATCCTGCAAATTGCTATGTTCATTTGCATAACGCGGTTCTAGTCCTTAACTATTTGAAACTTTGATCGGCACAATGAGGTCCATTACATCATTAGGAATGATAAGGTAAAACCTAGCTCCCTTAAATTGATCACCAAAGTCTGTCATCAGTTACATCAACATCTCACAATTTTGCTTAAAAGAAACTACAGAGTGAAAAATGGCAGTGTGATGTAACTTTTCTGGTGCATTAGCTTTCAACCTTGCTCAATGGTGGACAAAAATTTATTCAAGGAATTCAACAAAAGATTGTGTATTATTGCATATATAAGAGCAACAAAAGCATATAAACGAAATACTTTCTCGACAAGTTGAATATATTAGGGAAGCAAAGACATGAAATTAATATTTTTAAAAAGTAGGATAAAATTAAATATAATTATTACCTCTTCCGTCTTAGTTTGATTTAACACGAAATAACGGAAGACTTTTGAAATGTATAACCAAAATAAGCATGGGATATTTATGTATGTAAATCATCTCATAAAATTAAAAATTTCAAATATAAAAGGTGTCAATCTTTTTTAGATAAACTAATAAAAAAATAAGACAATCTTTTGAGGACGGAGGGAGTAAATGAAAAGTAAGGGCAAGATCAGATGACAAAAAAAGGTAACAACGCTAAGACACAAAATTGATCTTTACATAAAATAATACATTTGTATTATTATATAATAACGGATTTTAACAATATAATAAAATTTAATAACAATCAAAAATTGATCTTTATATAAAATAATACTTTTTATTTGTTGAAAATTTACTAAATGTGAAATAAATTAATCCTATTAATTATGACTCAAACAATTGAGGTCGCGCACGTTGGAAACACGGTTTCCACACACGTGCACATAAAGTGCCAATGATCGTAATTTCCTTAAATAGAAGAGATATTGGTACGTATACGAATTGTTTGAAACATAAGAGAATAGACGGTTATTGGCCAAATAATAATGGTTTCACATTGGTAAACAAAGGGAAGACATGTGCAATGTGTTAAAAGATGAAACGAGGCGGCAGCGAGGCGAGTGGTCTTTGGCTCACGCGGCGCGCTTCTACGCAGGGCCGCGACGCCAAGTCTCTGAAGTTTCGGCGCCGCGGCTCCACTCTGAGACGCGGCGCTGCGCCTCGAAGTTACAGCGCCACGGCGCCTCCTGCACTGCGGCCTGGCCGTTCGATTCGTTGGAGAAGAATAAAAACTGACGTTTGAGCTGACTTTGGAGGATTAACTCCTAATTATTATGCTCTTGAATTCAGCCATTACTTGGCTGAATTGTAACTCCATACTAATGGTCATTACTTGGTCATTCAAAGCCATAAATTGGCTAGTTGGAGGGTCTTCTTCTCAACACTATAAAATGAGGTGTTTGGCTCATTTGCAAAACACACTTGACATTCACTAAACAATTTTGAAATTATCTTCCTCTGTTGCAATCACAAACACTCAAAGATATTTCTTCCAAAGCAAACACTTGAGTTCCCTTTGCTCATTTGTTTGATTGCTGTTTTATCTTGGGAGATAAGTTGCCATTACAACCGTTGAAAGGATATACAGGGCATTATTATCTTAAGGATAGATCAAGAATTTGGTCGACTCAGCAAGCCCTCTTATTTGATCATTTTCAGATTTCTAACAAATAGTTGTTGTTATTTTCCCGTTTTACACATTACCACTCATAATCTTAAGATAATATTCACTATTCCAACAACAACATGACTGGTTTTGGTACAACCAATACCTCCACTGCTGTTCTAGGGACTTATAGTGCCTATGCTCCTGTCCAAGGCGTCAACAACATCTATGCTCCTGTTGGAGGCATTCCCAACGCCTTTGCAACTACTCAAGGGGGCGTCACTGCCCCTGTACCTGCTGTATTTCACCATGAACGTCCTGAAAAGTTCATGGGAACTCACTTTAAGAGATGGAAGCAAAAGATGCTGTTTTCCTGACGGTTATGACAATGTCACGTTTCATAATCGAAGACCCTCCACTAGTTGGGGAAGACGTGGACCCTCAGCCAAATGATTTGGCGGGAGGGGGCCAGGGTAACCATGTCACTGATGACATGAGGATGGTTCACGACGCATGGACACATAGTGATTTCATGTGTAGGAACTATATTCTAAATAGTTTGTCCGATTCACTATACACGGTATATTGTACCATTGAAACTGCCAAGCAATACAACATCCAAGATGTGGGTAGTAAGAAGTTCATCATTGGGAAGTTCCTGAAATTTCAAATAGGAGACAACAAAAGTGTGACATCCTAAGTTCAGGAATTTCAAATGATTCTACATCACCTGGATTTGGAAGGATTAAAGCCCAACGAACAATTCTTGGTTAGGGCATTGATCGAGAAAATTCGCCTCACGTGGGTGAGTTTATGAACTATCTAAAACTCAAAACGAAGGAGATGACTTTAGACGAACTTGTTGTCAAACTCCAGATTCAGGAGGACAATAAGAAGGCCATGTCAAAGGGGAAACAACCCGCTGAGGCTGAGGCTAAGGCAAATCTGACGGAAGTCAAAGGAAACTCAAGCAAGAAGCGAAAGTACTAAAAGGAAGGAAAACCCCAAACAACTGAAAAGTTCAAGGGCAAGTGTAATCATTGTGGTATATTTGGTCACATAGCCAAAGATTGCCACAAGATCAAACGTGAGAATAAGGCCAAAGGCAAGGCCAAGGCTAACATCGTCGAAGACACGCTCATAGACGATATGATTCAGGAGTTCTCAGCGGTTGTTCTTGAAGCTAACCTCGTTGAGAACCCGGTGCAATGGTGGTTAGACACAGGTGCCACCCGTCACATATGTTCCAATAAAAGAAGCCTTCTCCACTTATACACTAGTCTCAGACAATAAGTTGTTCATGGAACAATTCTTCTCTAGAGGTACTGGGGGTAGGAAAGGTGGTCCTAAAGATGACATCCGGGAAGGATTTGACTCTGAAGGAAGTGATGCATGTCCCAGAAATTCGTAGAAATCTGATTTCTGGACCTCTGTTAGTAAATGCTGGTTTTAGGCTAGTATTAGAGGCTAACAAATTTGTAATCACTAAAAATGGAACTTTTGTAGGAAGGGACTTCGTTTGTGAATGCCTCTTTAAGCTTAATGCTGCACATGTAATGCCTTCTGTTATCAATAAAATTGCACCTTCTACTTACTTGATTGAGTCATCTAATTTATGGCATCATAGACTTGGACATGTTAACTATCAATCCATCATAAGATTGGTAAAGTTGGAATTATTGTCGTCTATCGACATAAACCTTCAACGTAAGTGTGAGGTGTGCGTAGAGGCTAAACTTTCCAAGAGTTTCTTTAGATCCGTCAAAAGGGATACCACTCCTCTAGAACTTATACACACATATATATGTGATTTGAAGTTCGCTCAAACTAAAGGGGGGAACAAGTACTTAGTGACTTTCATAGATGATGGCACACAGTTTTGTTACCTTTACTTACTAAAAAGTAAAGATGAAGCCTTTGAAGCATTCAAATGCTACAAAGCAGAAGTTGAGAATCAACTAGGCGGACGGATTAAAACTATCCGTAGCGATATAGGGGGAGAATATGTAGCGCCTTTTGAAGAACTTTGTATCCAATCGGGTATAGTTCATCAAACAATGGCTCCTTACTCACCTCAATCAAATGGGGTTACTGAATGCGAGAACCGAACACTAAAGGAAATGATGAATGCTCTACTCATCAATTCGGGCCTCCCTCAAACCATGTGGGGAGAAGTTGTCCTTACCGCGAATAGGATTCTTAACAGAGTCTCACACAAGGGGTAAAGACAAGACTCCATACGAGCTATGGAAAGGAAAGAAACCTACCTACAAGTATTTGAAGGTATGGGGTTGTCTGGCCAAGGTAAAAGTGTAACGACCCGTTCCGGGGCCCGTTACTGGTGCCTTATCCCGGGCACCCTAGTGATACACTCATCAGAGAAAACCAGCGGAAAATAAAACTTAAACAAGAAACAGATATATGAACATAAACAAAGCAACCCAGTGTTACCTTCCAATAACATAATAAATCTGACTCTTTCAAAACGAGCAGTTTAATCCCTTTTACAAACCACCTTACAAGATTACTGCACTTAAGATTTACAACAACTATGACGGACGGGGCCCGCCATACCACAATGTACAAGAACCTACAACTCGGGAACACATACAAAAGATAAGCCTCCGAGAAACGGAGCTTCCCAAAACGGCAATCGAGATCCTAAGAGCGAGGATCCACGGCCGATGTACCTCTACCGCGGCATGACGCGGCCAAGGAGGTCGATAACAGTACCAAGTATGTGAAATCACAAATCAGTAAATGAAATCATAATAGCTTAAAAAGCGAGAGACATGTATGATAACCAAAATACAAGACGCAACATAAAATGATCAAGTCGTGGACTCACGCCTCAAAGTCACCACTCAAATATAACTATGGGTCTCACGCCCATAACATCCATCATGTTCGCATCGGCGCGTGCCCCGGAATCGCCTCGGTGTAGACATGTCCATGATGCACAATAATAACAAGCGCGTGGCGCATACCGGAATCGCCGGTGTAGACATGCCCATGTAACCTCAATAACAATATCTGGGTGGTCAACCCGCGCGTGGCCACGTGCCGGAATCTTTGCGACGGTGTAGACACGCCCATGTTGCGGTACTAACCATATATCGGGTAATCAACCGCCGCGTGGCCGCATGCCCCGAATCTGCGACGGTGTAGACATGTCCACGTGACATCAACAACAAGACATAAATCAAAATGGAAACATACGTGGAATTCTCCATCACCAAGCCAAAGACGCTCCAGTAAGTTCTCAACAAGTCAACCGCCTTCTATCGAGACGCGGAATACGAAATACCACACTTGCACAAAGGCTATCATCACAAGCATAGGCAAGTTTCACAACAACAAGCATAGGCAAGTTTCACAACAACAAGCATAGGCAAGTTTCACACAACTCAAAGTACTTTCATTTTATGCCAAAGTCGGGTTTTCAACCCCAAAGTACTACATATGTTAAGTTCTTTTAAAGAGATCCATTACTTTTATAAACGTCACGATACGTAGTATTAGAATGACCAACCCACATTCCTTTTCAAAATCAAGTAACAACATTCTTTTCCTAAGTTCCGGTTTGCCTAGTTTCATTACTCAAGCTTCATTTTCAAATGGTTTCATAGTTCCCAAACTTAATCACTTGATTCCTTTTAGAACAATTGAGTAATATATGTCTCACGTGAGAGTAGGTTATTCTTGTTTACAACATTCTTATTACAAATGACCATGATCTAGAAAATGTATATAATTTTGTCTCATCTTAGTTTCTATGCGGATGGAGGTTTCTACCGGTTTTAATACAATTCATCATTTCTCAATACATTTTCCTTTATTAACGCCGCAGGGTGCTGTCGATACACATTCGATTTCAAATCAAGAAACATTATCCCTTTAAATAAAACCAAGTACTCATTACTCACGAATGAGGTTTCACACAACATTCACATTAAAACAAATAAGTTAAGTCTCTTATCTTATAAGATCAAGTCTCTTAACTTCTAACATCAAGAAACCATTTTCTTTACTCTCTTAAGACATTATACCTAACTCCCATAAAGCTAGTATAACTCTTTTTAAAACCTTTAAAACCAAGTGTTACTCTCCCTTCCAAAACGATTTATAAATCTTTTGAAATACATCAAGTTCTTTATTATAACTAGCCAGTTATAATTCACATCAGTTACCTTTTAAAACCACAAAGTATTTTCTTACCTACATAAAGTCATTATAACCAACTTCCCATAAAGCCGTTATAACACTATATGCTTTAAGAACAATCAAACACAGTTAACACATGTACTTCTACCGTACTAACATAGTTAACACATATCATGCTAGAAGAGATAGGAAGAGGTTCACATACCTCGACGATTATCGACAATAAGCAAAAAGCTCCAAGTACTACAACCTTGCTAGCCCTTTCCACTCCTCGAGTAGAATACGCTACTCTTAGTACTTTCACCTATAAAGGTCACAAACGTCTATTAACCCCAAAACACAAGTTTCTATCTTTCTACAGAAAATTCGGCAAAGACTCCCCGCAGCGTAAATCTCCTCCTCTATCGAGGCGGCTACCAAGCCAACCAGTGGGGTTTACGCCTAACCGACGCGCACAATTCTACTACACAAGACACAAGTCTCATGTCAGATACACCCTATGTAATTCTGATTCGATTCGATAATCTTGGCTTAAGTCAAAAGACATTGCCAACTAACTACGTTCAAGACTATATATAGTATACTTCACTATATAATCAACAACATGCAATTTCCAATCACAATAGAAGGATGAGTGTTTACCTCGATAAGCCCAAAATTATCCAAGTATAAAGTCGATCACGAGCAACGCTTAGCTCCTACTCGAGTACTCCAATCCGCTCCAAACAACCCTAGAAGTTCTAACCAACTTACTCCAAAACTTCAACCAACAATGAAGATTTCCTTAGGGTTTGGTTTGAGACTAAAGGACAAAAGGTAGTATTTAGGACTTACGTATATAGGTAACTTTGGAATACTACAAGGTATAAGGCTAAGGTATTTTGGGCATTATAACAATACTTGGAGGAGTATTTCAATACCACAAAGGGGGTACCACACGAGAACAACACCCAAGGGAGGGGGTTCTCGGCAAGGCTCTCAAGGGGAGGTTTCGGCCAAAGGCCAATTTCAAGGGAGAGGGCTCTTGGGCGAGAGTCAACAAGAGGAGGAGGGTTTCTCAAGACTTAGGCAAGTGAAGAGTGGATGAAGAAGTCTTCAAAGAGAGGGGGGTATTTATAGCAAAACCAAAGGCCAACCAATGGCCAAGATCTAGCCAAGTGCAAGGCAAGTGTAAGGCCAAGATCAAGCCAAGTGCACCCACAAAACACTCCACAAAACACTCCACAAAACAAGCCACAAAGCAAGGCACAAAAGAGGGAGCCAATCGGCCAAGGCCAACCAAGGCTCTTGGACGCCCAAATCGTCCAAGCCAACCTATTTGCTTCCAATGTGAGGGTGACACATGTCACCCTCCCGTTGGTCCAAGATGTTTCGTCTCTCGGAAAAATCCGCAAAAATTATAAATGACATAGCCGGAATTTTCCCTACGAAAGCTGTTGAAACGTTTCGTCTGAAAACGACTCTAATCGGCACTTGTGCCCAAATTCGAATCCAATGCCTAACTTAAGGCTCAAATTTCGTACGTACGTCCATACGTACATACTCTGGAAATACGGGGTATAACAAAAAGTACCTATGCCAAAGCAGGTCAATATTAGACCTAAGACTTTGGATTGCATATTCATCGGATATGCCAATAACAGTAGTGCTTATCGCTTCATAGTGCATAAGTCGGATCATCCGAACATTTATGAAGATACGATCATAGAATCAAGGAACGCATGGTTCTTTAAAGACACGTTTCCATACAAGGAAAACAACATAACCTCTCACAAACGAAGTTATGATCAAGCCTCTGAGGATCAAGAGGTAGATTGTTACACCTCGGAAAATTTTTCGTGTTACCGAGACTGCAGACGACTTAGTATAGGCTCAGGGAGGGTAAAGATATACAAGAATTAGGGATGAAGATTCTGTTATATATGTATAAGAATAACATATAGAAGACAGTGGAGGCCATAAGGTGTAAGTTGGTTAATACATTACTTGACAAATAACCTGTTACACCCCGTAAGTTCTGGACAGGTGTAAGTGAAGGTACGTGTGGAACACAAGACTTGGAAATATGTACGAAAGGAAGAATTGTTTTTCCGACGGAAAATCTTCCGGACGTCGGAAAGGAAAAATGTTCGTTGTTGAGAATTGGATTCTCAAAATACATTATTTGAAGAGTATGGACCCTATTAATATTATGGAATTTATTTTTACGGATTTGGTCACGTGGGGCCCACCCGAGGAATTTTACGTTTTGCGGGGCCCACGAGGGTTACGGAATTTTATGGACGAATGAGAGGGCGACACGTGGCACCCCCACATGGCTTGGTCGAAATTTGTACAAGGGTAAAATGGTCATTGACCACTTTGGAAGATAAGTCTTGCTAGCTTGAGTTTGTTGACCAAGTCAACTTGTCCACCTAGGCTTGATCCAAGTGAAACTCATCCTAGCCTCACATTTGTTGAAGTCATGACCCTCCATTGTGTTATAAGTATACTACTAGTGCAAGACAAGCTCATTTTACACTTAGAAAAATTAGAGAACCTTGTTGTCTTCACTACATGCTCTCGGGTTCACCTTGTATCCCCACAAAATTTTTATAGTTTTGATCCATTAGCCACAAGACTTTAACCCAATGTCCCTTAGGGTATTGTAAGGATATCTCAATAGAAAGATTTCGGAAAAACGTATTTTTACGTTAGTCGCAAGGCGGAAACTAAGGGAGTTCTTCAACTTTGAAGTTGGAACTTGAAGATGGGTTCTTGTAGGCCTCAAGGAGTGCTTGAGCGGATTGAAACCTAAGGAAAGGAGCTAAGAATTGCTAAGGCGCGATTTTGGATCTTGGAAATTTTAAGGGCTTTGAAAGGTATAAATTTTGTCGTTTTAATAGTTAAGGCTTACTTATGATTGCAGCTATGGTTATTAGCAAGCATGAGATATATAGTATGAGTATTGATAAGGATATCGTTATTGGAACCCTAATCCAAATCTAGCATGTTTAACTTTAAGATTTCAATTTAGTTGATTATTAGTCTAAGCGTCGCATGTTGTATAAAGAAGGAAATTGTAGTTGTTGAAGTTGTTTAGACTATATAACATGTTAGACCTTAGAACTTGGAATTGGAAAAGGATTGGAAAGGACTTAGTGTTGCTATGGAAGTTGGCCGAGAATTGGCTAGTGTGCCTTAGGCTATTTCGTATGAATTGTGGGGCGGAATTTTACACGTATAGTAAGACGTGTAATCCCCTTTGTTTGATTGTTGTTTGGAGCCTTAAATGTGGCGTGTTGGTTATTGTATTCGACCTTGAAAAAGGTGGCAAAGTGAGTAGAAACAAAGGAAGTGCTGCCCGATTTTCCGTAGAATTAAAGACCAAATACTTAGTATTATTCTACGTAGAGACTAGAAGTTGATAGTCTTGTTGTGACCATTATAGGTTGACACTTCTACGCACGTGATTCGGCTTAGCTTGTGGAATTAGCCGAAAGGTATGTGAACTATCTCCTCTTACAGCATGATTCCTTAAGATAAAGAAAGTATGTTCTACTCCCTAAATGATCCATTCCTCGTTGTATGTGGATTGCCTACAGTAGAATTTGTTCTATGTGCTTCCTTGATTGTACTTTGATGTTTAAATTGTAAGTTGTATAATCCATTTCCTTAGTGAAGTTTGGATTCTTAAAAGTGAAAGTATCTTACTTAAAGTACATAGAGTCTTAAAAAGGAAGTGGTTTCTAAACCTTTTGGCTAGTGCCTTAGTTCCAAAACCTAAAGGTCATTAAAATGACTTTAGGAGTCGGAGTGATTTACTTAATTGTTTTAAAAGAGGAGAAATGACATGTTTTAAGAGAAGAAACTTGTTTTCTACATATTAAGAGACTTGAAGTGTTTTGAAAGTTAAGGGACTTAAAGAGTTTTAAAGTATGTGATACTTGTTCCGTTTTAAACGTATAAGTCCTCTGATAGGAAATTGTATTTGGCTAAGGTATAAAGTGAATATAACGACTTTATGGGAAGTTGGTTATATTTGCTTTATGGAAAGATAAATGACTCGATTTTAATGAAAAGGCAACTTGATTTTAAGGCATCAATTGCCTAAGGTTTAGTAATAAAATAAGTTACTTGGTTTCTAAAGGTTAAGAGACTAAGTGTATTTTTTAAAAGTTAAGAAAATCGATTTGAAAGTATTTAATACTTGGATTTTAATAAGTATAAGTCTCTTGGTTATAAAAGGAATGGATATGTCTAAAACCATAAAGGGTTATAACGGCTTTATGGGAAGTCGGTTATAACGGCTTTATGGAAAGTTTAAAAGTTGTCTATTTTGATTAATCGCATAAGTTGCCTAGATTGTAAAAGAAAAATTTGAGTTACTTGATTTCAAGTGTTGAAATAAGCTTTCAAAAAAAATGTAGTAACTTACTTTGAAAAATAGACACGCTGATACTACGGTGTTAGTATCTTGGGATTTTTCACAAAAAGGAGTCTCTTGAAAAGATTAGTACTTTGGCTTGATAAATTGAGTATTTGTCTAAGTGTGCCTTGATTAGTACTTTGGCTTGATAAATTGAGAATTTGTCTAAGTGTGCCTTGATTAGTACTTTGGCTTGATAAATTGAGAATTTGTCTAAGTGTGCCTTGATTAGTACTTTGGCTTGATTAATTGAGAATTAGTCTAAGTGTGCCTTGATTAGTACTTTGGCTTATTAAATGAGAATAATCCTATTGGTGCCTTGATTAGTACTTTGGTTGTTAATTGAGAATTATTCTAAGTGTGCCTTGATAAGTACTTTGGCTTGATAATTGAGAATTATTCCATGTGTGCCTTGATTAGTACTTTGGCTTGATTAATTGGGAATTGCCTATATGTGCTGGTAATAGCCTTTGAGTGCAAGTACTATGTTTAATTACGTTGTCGCGACTCTCGGTTGAAGGGTCGGCTGTCTGGTTGTAAGTTACTGGGACGTACCAACAGTGATGTGGGATTCCACGGGTATGCTTCCGTTATTTGTAGTACTTGGGTTAAATTCCCGGATTCTTTTTATAAAAGACATGGTGGTACTTATGTCTTGTTTGATGGTCGGTCGAGATAGGGTAAGAGTATAAGTGAGGGGTAAACCCCCAAGATGCTATACCACCTGTTTTACCACCTTCTCCAGGGTAGAGTATATGTGAGGGGTAAACCCCCAAGATGCTTTATACCACTGCTTTACCACCTTCTCGAGGTAGAGTATATGTGAGGTACACCCCAAGATGCTATACCACTGTTTACCACCTTCTCCAGGGTAGAGTATATGTGAAGTACACCCTCAAGATGCTATACCATGTTTTACCACCTTCTCCAGGTAGAGTATATGTGAAGTACACCCCAAGACGCTATACCACCGCTTACCACCTTCTCCAGGGTAAGAGTATAAGTGAGGTGAACCCCAAGATGCTATACCAGGTGGGACTTGGTGTTCATGTATGCCTATTGGTGTTGTACTATATCATGGATGCCGCGGTGAGAAAGATTCCACGGGCATGATTGATGTTATGGGCGTGAGACCCATGGTTATATTTGAGTAATGACTCAGGGGCTGCGTCCCGACTTGATGTATCGCTATGTATTATATGCGTAGGTTGGCTATCATACATGTCTCCGCTTTGTTTAGACTGTTATGATTTTATTACGCATACTTCGCTCACATACTTGTACATTCTTCATCGACCTCGCCCGGCTGCGTTATCGCCGCTTGAGTTTAGGTCTGCTGTTCGGTGATCGGCAGCGTAGGATCCGCTCGGGGTTTTGGATAGCTCCTCTGTTGAGTTTATCTTTTGGTATATATCCTTGACAGAGCTTTGTACAGTTTTGGGTGCTGGGGCCTTGTCGCCATAGTTCGATTTAACTCTTAGAGTGCAGTATTCATATGCTGGATTGGACTCACGCAGTGTAGTATCATTGTTTATGTATATACGGCAGCCTTGTCGGCACTTGCCGCACGCACCTTTATTTTAAAGAAAAAAAAATGAGTACATTACTAATTTCCGAATGTACTTAGTTGTTAAGGAAGAGGGTGCCTGTAGGGCACGATCCACGAGCTTGGGTTGGTGTGACATAACCCTCGTAACCGTAAGTTAAGGTGGGGCCCACATGTCGGGATTTTATAAAGTGCATATGACAAGTTATATGAATAGTGCATAGGAAGTTTAGAAAGTCTTAAGAGGGACACTTAAGCCAAATATGAGTATAAGCACTACAAAAGGATGATTTAAGGATACGTTTTCGGGTAATCTAGCTTTACGAGGCCAAAACACCATTATACGTTGAGAATTTGGGAAAACACAAAAATGAATGTTGTAGATAATTGAAATACCTTTCCAACCATAGATCGTGGGCCTTCATGCGGCATATGGATAAAAAAGTTATAGACGTCTTAAGGAGAAAATGTCAAACTGGCAGTGGGCTCGGCCCAACCCGACTCCAAGTCGGGTCAGGCCTACTTCCTTGGCTATATAAGGAAAATTTTCACCCATTATATTCCTCATTGCATGCCAAAAGATCTAGAATATTTTAGAGATCGAGAGTGAGGAGAGTTAGAGAGATAAAACAAGGGTTCGATCAAGTTCGAGGCCCCGAATCCCGAGGTTCGTGAAGGATAAAGTGTAATACGAGTTGTCGTCGTCGTTTCAAGCTAAATATTGAGCTTGGGGGATGATATTTTTGTGGTTGATCTGCTTCTAAGGTATGTATTATTTTCTTATCATTGTTATTAAGATGATTACGTGGAGATTTAACGGATTAAAGTGTTAGAAATATAGTTATAATTATCGTATACCGAATATTAAGGCGTTGTGGTTTAGGGGTTGTTTTGGATAGAATTGTAAGATGAGTTTAGTCATATTATTGTTGTAAATTGTTATATTTGTTGTTGTTATTGGTTATTAGCTTAATTTGGAATTGTTGGGTTGGTAGGATTATAGGGGAGATGCTGTCCAAATCCCGTTAGGCGACATAATAAATGATTAGTTAGAATAATCTTGTTGGCCTATTATTAATCCCTATATTGTTGATGGTATTTAGTTGATTAAGTTCGGGAAGGGACTCGAGGATTAGCTTGAGGCATAAATAAGATATGTAAGGCTAACCCTTCTTTCATGTTTTGGCATGATCCCTTTTATATGACTCCTAAAAAATGTAAAACATATGTACTCTATTCTTAGTTGGAATTGGAGTCGATATCCAATGTCTTGTTTCGTTCATGCTATACTCTTGTTGATAATTCGAAGGAAGCTTCTGCGATACATTATATACTTACTTGTTCACTATAAAGCAAATGGTAAATGAAGGAAACTCTAAAACTTGTTCTCAAAATCTCTCCAAAGGGAGTTGTAATAGAAACCACTCTGAATGGGGTGCAACATTTTGTAAATTCATTACATATTCATACTGTATATCATGCGTATTGTTATTGTTCCACCTAATCAACTAGATTATGATATTCTTAAGCCGGAAGCAGCTGCCCAAAGGGGCCATCATGACTCCGACAGAAGTGGCCGTCCGAAGGGACTATTGTGTTATTAGCTGGAAGCGGCTATGAGTAGGATATTATATATTTATATTGTGTATGCTAGAATTTGTGTAAGGACCGTATGACATGGTTCAAAGTGCTGTTCCAGGTTACTCCCAGGTTGTTTTCTAAACTTGCTTACCGTTACGTTTTTCCTTGTTTTATGATTCAGTATTGCCTTATATATTCAATACATATTCCGTACTGACCCCTTTCTTCGGGGGTCTGTGTTTCATGCCC
Source organism: Przewalskia tangutica (assembly GCA_029844215.1). NCBI lineage: Eukaryota > Viridiplantae > Streptophyta > Magnoliopsida > Solanales > Solanaceae > Przewalskia > Przewalskia tangutica. The sequence continues at coordinate 12,527,987 of CM056725.1, read as the reverse complement.
GCAGGTTCAGGGATGCTGTTAAAATATCTAGCCACCTAGGAGGGGTCAGCGTTGAGAGTCAGACAACTCTACTTACTTCGGAGACTGTTCCTGTTTTGGTATAATTTTGTTTGTATACATTATAGGTCTGACGGGGCCCTGTCCCATCACTTATGCATGGTCATACACTTATAGTAGTCTGCGGATAGCGTGGGTGTCATGGGTACTGTTTGGACTTGCCGGCCATTGTTTTGTTGTACAAAAGTATCGACAGCCTCGTTGGCTTACCTTGTGACATATTACGTATGTATAAGTATGTTTTGAGTTACAGTTGGACTTTGGTATTCTATTTACAGCTTTCAAACTTAGAAAGACCCTATTGAATGCCATGTTTGAGTACAAGTAACATAAGTTGGGTTATCGGAAAGGTTAAGCTCGGTCACTCGTTATGGCCCTAGGTTGGGTCGTGATAAAAGTGATATCAGAGCAGTTCAGTCCTCGGCATGTTCGCATACGGTTTCTAGTAGAGTCTTGTTTATTGGTGTGTTGTACACCACATCCATAAACAGGAGACTACGAAACATTAATAGGATGCCATTCCTTCTTTCATGTTTGAGATCATGCGAATAAAGCTATGTCATAAGTGAAGTCCTTAATCTAATAATCTTGTATGATTTCAGCGATGACTAGGAAGAGTAAAGCGACAACAGCCCAGAAGGGAAAATCAGTTGAGGGTAAGACAGTTAGCCAAGCCCTCAGGTCTACCAGAGCCCAGACCTACAATGGGATACACATTTAGTCCCAGAGTTCTCCTACTTTCCCACATCTAGAGGAGCTCAGAGGGGCAACTGATCCAGCCCCAGCTCGGCAAGATACTGTACTTCGGTCCCTCACCCGTATGCTCGAGTCGGAGATGAGAGATGCGAGATGCTATCCGTTTGATGACTCAGATACTTGCTACCCGGTGGGCGACATGATAAGTCATGAGTATCCGAGATAGGCTTCTAGTGCGGGGCAGGATTTTCTTACATTAGACCCCCCAGAGTTTAAGGGCATGGACCCTAATACTGATCCTCTGGAGTTCATAGATAGTATGCAACACACTTTAAATGTGATGAAGGCGTCATCTACAGAATCTGTTGAGTTATCTGCTTATAGATTGCAGGGTATAACGATTAATTGGTTTTAGTCATGGAGATTATCAAGGGGTAGGGATGCTCTTTCGCCGACTTGGCAAGAAATCTCAGATGCCTTCTTGCGCCATTATATGCCACCCGAGTTGAGGCGGGCAAGGGTTGATAGGTTCCTTAACCTCTGAGGTAGTATATGCATTAGAGAGTATAGTGTGGAGTTTGACTCTTTAGCTAGATATTCCCCTTCTATTGTGCAGGAAATGGAAGATAGAGTCCATCGATATGTGATGGGATTAGAGCCAGGATTGCAGGAGGATTGTATGGCAGTAGCGATGCAGCCAGGTATGGATATAACTCGTATTCAGGCTTATGCTCAAGGGTCAGAGGAGTTGATGAGGTAAATCGAGACAAAAGACTTAGTGAAAAGCTTAGTTGAAACCCTAAGGGGGGAAGTGCCCATAGCATAGCAACACCATAGCTATAAATCGGAACATGGGTAAACGAATAGAAGACTACCCTTGATATGTAACCTTTTAGTTATTATAACATGATACTGGCGGTATTAGATACGATTAATTTGACCTTAAATAGTACCGTCATGTTTTACTCTATTGTTTAACTATCCCTAAAACTTCTATGATTTACATATTTCCAACATTCGAGGACGAATGTTCCTAAGGGGGGGAGAATGTTACACCCCGGGTTTTTTTTTTGTGTTACCGAGACTGCTGATGACTTAGTATGGGCTCAGGTGAGGGTAATGATATACAAAGATTAGGGATGAAGATTCTGTTATGTATGTATAAGAATAACATATAGATGACAGTGGAGGCCATATGGTGTAAGTTGGTTAATACGTTACTTGACAAATAGCCCTCGTAATCGTAAGTTAAGGTGGGGCCCACATGTCGGGATTTTATAAAGGGCATATGACAAGTTATATTAATAGTACATAGAAAGTTTAGGAAGACTTAAGAGGGACACTTAAGCCAAATATGAGTATAAGCACTCCAAAAGGATGATTAAAGGATACGTTTTCGGGTGATCTAGATTTACGTGGCCAACACACCATTATACGTTGAGAATTTAGGAAAACACAAAAATGAAAGTTGTAGATACTTTTAAATACCTTTCCAACCATAGGTGATGGGCCTTCATGCGACATAGGGATAAAAAAGTTATGGACGTTTTAAGGAGGAAAGGTCAAACTGGCAGTGGGCTCGGCCCAACCCGACTCCAAGTCAGGTCAGGCCCACTTCCTTGGCTATTTAAGGAAAATTTTCACCCATTATCTTCCTTATTGCATGCCAAAAGATCTAGAATATTTTAGAGAGAGAGAGTGAGGAGAGTTAGAGAGATAAAGCAAGGGTTCGATCAAGTTCGAGGCCCCGAATCCAGAGGCTCGTGAAGGACAAAGTGTAATACGAGTTGTCGTCGTCGTTTCAAGCTAAATATTGAACTTGAGGGATTATATTTTCGTGGTTGAGCTGCTTCTAAGGTATGTATTATTTTCTTATCATTGTTATTAAGATGATTACGTGGAGATTTAACGGATTAAAGTGTTAGAAATATAGTTATAATTATCGTATACCGAATATTAAGGCGTTGTGGTTTAGGGGTTGTTTTGGATAGAATTGTAAGATGAGTTTAGTCATATTATTGTTGTAAATTGTTAGATTTGTTGTTGTTATTGGTTATTAGCTTAATTTGGAATTGTTGGGTTGGTAGGATTATATGGGAGATGCTGTCGAAATCCCGTTAGGCGACAGAATAAATGATTAGTTAGAATAATCTTGTTGGCCTAGTCTTAATCCCTATATTGTTGATGGTATTTTAGTTGATTAAGCTCGGGAAGGGACTCGAGGATTAGCTTGAGGCATAAATAAGGTATGTAAGGCTAACCCTTCTTTCATGTTTTGGCATGATCCCTTTTATATGACTCCTAAAGAATGTAAAACATAAGTACTCTATTCTTAGTTGGAATTGGAGTCGATATCCAATGTCTTGTTTCGTTCATGCTATACTCTTGTTGATAATTCGAAGGAAGCTTCTGCGATACATTATATACTTACATGTTCACTATAAAGCAAATGGTAAATGAAGGAAACTCTAAAACTTGTTCTCAAAATCTCTCTAAAGGGAGTTGTAATAGAAACCACTCTGAAAGGAGTGCAACATTTTGTAACTTCATTACATATTCATACTGTATATCATGCGTATTGTTATTGTTCCACCTGATCAACTGGATTGTGATATTCTTAAGCCGAAAGCGGCTGCCCGAAGGGGCCATCATGACTACGCCGGAAGCGACCGTCCGAAGGGACTATTGTGTTATTAGCCGAAAGCGGCTACGAGTAGGATATTATATATTTATATTGTGTATGCTAGAATTTGTGTAAGGGACCATATGACATGGTTCAAAGTGCTGTTCCAGGTTACTCCAAGGTTGCTTTCTAAACTTGCTTACCGTTACTTTTTTCTTTGTTTTATGATTCAGTATTGCCTTACATATTCAGTACTGACCCCCTTTCTTCGTAGGGCAGCGTTTCATGCCCGCAGGTTCAGGGATGCGGTTAAACGATCCAACCACCTAGGTGGGGTCAACGTTGAGAGTCAGACATCTCTACTTACTTCGGAGACTGTTCATGTTTTGGTATAATTTTGTTTGTATACATTATGGGTCCGACGGGGCCCTATCAAGTCATTTATGCATGGTCATACGCTCTTAATTGTCTACGGACAACGTGGGTGTCATGGGTACTGTTTGGACTTGCCAGCCATTATTTTGTTGTATAGAAGTATCGGCAGCCTCGTTGGCTTACCTTGTGACATGTTACGTATATATAAGTATGTTTTGAGATGTTTTGAGTTACAATTGGACTTTGGTATTCTATTTACAGCTTTCAAACTTAGTTAAAAAGACCCTATTGAATGCCATATTTGAGTACAAGTAACATAAGTTGGGTTATCGGGAAGGTTAAGCTCGGTAACTCGTCATGGCCCTAGGTTGGGTCGTAACAAAAGTGATATCAGAGCAGTTCAGTCCTCGGCATGTCGCAGACGGTGTCTAGTAGAGTCTTGTTTATCGGTGTGTTGTGCACCACATCCATAAACAGGAGACTACGAGACATTAATATGGTGTCATTCCTTTTTTCATGTTAGAGATTGTGCGAATAGAGCTGTGTCATAAGTGAAGTCCTTAATCTAATAATCTTGTATGATTTCAGCGATGACTAGGAAGAGTAAAGCGACAGCAGCCCAAAAGGGAAAATTAGTTGAGGGTGAGGCAGTTAGCCAAGCCCCCAATTCTACCAGAGCTCAGACTTACACTGGGATACACATTCAATCCCAGAGTTCTCTTATTTACCAACCTCTAGAGAGGCTCGAGAGGGCACGATCGGCCCAACTCGGCAAGACTACACTCTCCTCGGTCCCTCACCAGTATGCCGAGTCAGGAGATGAGAGATGTTATCTGTTTGATGACTCAGATACTTGCTACCCAGGTTGGACGACAGGATAGGGTTCATGAGTATCCAGATAGGGCTGCTAGTGCCAGGGCCCGAGATTTTCTTACATTAGATCCCCAGAGTTTAAGGGCATGGACCCTAATGCTGATCCTTAGAAGTTCATAGATAATATGCAGCACACTTTAAATGTGATGAAGACGTCAGCTACATAATCTGTTGAGTTAGCTGATTATAGATTGTAGGGTATAACGATTAATTGGTTTCAGTCATGGAGATTATCAAGGGGTAGGGATGCTCTTCCGCCGACTTGGCAGGAATTCTCAGATGCCTTCTTGCTTCATTATATGCCACTCGAGTTGAGGTGGGCAAGGGTTGAGAGGTTCCTTAACATGCAACAGGGTAGTATGTCTGTTAGAGAGTATAGTGTGGAGTTTGATTCTTTAGCCAGATATGCCCCTTCTATTGTGCAGGAAATGGAAGATAGAGTCCACCGATATGTGATGGGATTAGAGCCAGGGTTGCAGGAGGATTGTATGGCAGTAGCGATGCAGCCAGGTATGAATATAGCTCGTATTCAGGCTTATGCTCAAGGGTCAGAGGATCCTAGGTGCCAGCGAGAGGCTATCTCGGAGCAAAGTAGTAGTCAGCCCAAGAGGGCTAGGTCAGAATGTTGGTATATAGGTTCTACTAGTGAGAGCAGACACCATTATAGTGCACCTCTATAGTTTCAAGGATTGGGAGACTTCCCTTAGGCAGAGACAGTGTTCTATGAATCGGGTTCTCAGCAGCAGGCGGGGTCAGGACAGGAGGTGATGCCCCCTTATCGATGTGCGACTTGTGGGAAACGTCATGTAGGAAGGTGTCGTCAGGGTGTATGCTATACTTGTGGTGTTCCGGGGCACTATGCTAGAGATTGTCCACAAAGAGTGGGTAGTATTGTTCCTGAGAATTCGGTAGCAGCATTGTCACCCCCAGTGAGAGCCCCAGATATAGGACGCCAGACTTCTTCTGGCCGAGGTAGGGGCATAGGTGGAACATCTAGCTCCAGTACTGGGCCTCATCGTATCTACGCTCTAGGTGGGAGACCGGGTCCAGAGACACCGCAGGATGCACCATCAGATATACCCTTCTTCAGATTATTTATTGATGGGTTTAAGCTATATACGAACTGTCTCTTACCACTATGATATGATGTATTACAACATAAGTTAGAATACAAGCATAGAAGTTGATGGGGTAAATAGAGACAAAAGACTTAGTGAAAAGCTTAGTTGAAACCCTAAGGGGGGGGAAGTGCCCATAGCATAGTAACACCATAGCTATAAATCGGAACTAGGGTAAATGAATAGAAGACTACCCTTGATATGTAACCTTTTAGTTATTATAACATGATACTGACGGTATTAGATACGATTAATTTGACCTTAAATAGTACCGTCATGTTTTACTCTATTATTTAACTATCCATAAAACTTCTATGAGTTACATATTTCCAACATTCGATGACGAATGTTCCTAAGGGGGGGAGGATGTTACACCCCGGAAATGTTTTTGTGTTACCGAGACTGCAGACGACTTAGTATGGGCTCAGGGGAGGGTAAAGATATACAAAAATTAGGGATGAAGATTATGTTATATATGTATAAGAATAACATATAGATGACAGTGGAGGCCATATGGTGTAAGTTGGTTAATACGTTACTTGACAAATAGCCCTCGTAACCGTAAGTTAAGGTGGGGCCCACATGTCGGGATTTTATAAAGGGCATATGATAAGTTATATGAATAGTACATAGGAAGTTTAGGAAGGCTTAAGAGGGACACTTAAGCCAAATATGAGTATAAGCACTCCAAAGGATGATTTAAGGATACGTTTTCGGGTGATCTAGATTTACGAGGCTAACACACCATTATACGTTGAGAATTTAGGAAAACACAAAAATGGAAGTTGTAGATAATTTAAATACCTTTCCAACCATAGGTCGTGGGCCTTCATGCGACATAGGGATAAACAAGTTATGCACGTTTTAAGGAGAAAAGGTCAAACTGGCAGTGGGCTCGGCCCAACCCGACTCCAAGTCGGGTCAAGCCCACTTCCTTGGCTATTTAAGGAAAATTTTCACCCATTATCTTCCTCATTGCATGCCAAAAGATCTAGAATATTTTAGAGATAGAGAGTGAGGAGAGTTAGAGAGATAAAGCAAGGGTTCGATCAAGTTCGAGGCACCGAATCCCGAGGCTCGTGAAGGACAAAGTGTAATACGAGTTGTCGTCGTCGTTTCAAGATAAATATTGAGCTTGGGGGATGATATTTTCGTGGTTGAGCTGCTTCTAATGTATGTATTATTTTCTCATCATTGTTATTAAAATGATTACGTGGAGATTTAACGGATTGAAGTGTTAGAAATATAGTTATAATTATCGTATACCGAATATTAAGGCGTTGTGGTTTAGGGGCTTTTTTGGATAGAATTGTAAGATGCGTTTAGTGATATTATTGTTGTAAATTGTTAGATTTGTTGTTGTTATTGGTTATTAGCTTAATTTGGAATTGTTGGGTTGGTAGGATTATAGGGGAGATGCTGTCGAAATCCCGTTAGGCGACAGAATAAATGATTAGTTAGAATAATCTTGTTGGCCTAGTCTTAATCCCTATATTGTTGATGGTATTTTAGTTGATTAAGATCGGGAAGGGACTCGAGGATTAGCTTGAGACATAAATAAGGTATGTAAGGCTAACCCTTCTTTCATGTTTTGACATGATCCCTTTTATATGACTCCTAAAGAATGTAAAACATAAGTACTCTATTCTTAGTTGGAATTGGAGTCGACATCCAATGTCTTGTTTCGTTCATGCTATACTCTTGTTGATAATTCGAAGGAAGCTTCTGAGATACATTATATACTTACATGTTCACTATAAAGCAAATGGTAAATGAAGGAAACTCTAAAACTTGTTCTCAAAATCTCTCTAAAGAGAGTTGTAATAGAAACCATTCTGAATGGGGTGCAACATTTTGTAAATTCATTACATATTCATACTGTATATCATGCGTATTGTTATTGTTCCACCTAGGAGGGGTCAGCGTTGAGAGTCAGACAACTCTACTTACTTCAGAGACTGTTCCTGTTTTGGTATAATTTTGTTTGTATACATTATAGGTCTGACGGGGCCCTGTCCCATCACTTATGCATGGTCATACACTTCTAGTAGTCTGCGGATAGCGTGGGTGTCATGGGTACTGTTTGGACTTGCCGGACACATCTGGAGGAGCTCAGAGGGGCACCTGATCCAGCCCCAGCTCCAGCACCAGTACCTGTACTTCCAGTCCCTCAGCCGTATGCTCAGGGTCAGGAGATGAGAGAGATGCGAGATGCTATCCGTTTGATGACTCAGATACTTGCTACCCAGGCTGGACGACATGATAGAGGTCATGAGTATCCAGATAGGGCTTCTAGTGCCAGGGCCCGGGATTTTCTTATATTAGATCCCCCAGAGTTTAAGGGCATGGACCCTAATGCTGATCCTCAGTAGTTCATAGATAGTAAGCAGTACACTTTAAATGTGATGAAGACGTCATCTACAGAATCTGTTGAGTTAGCTTCTTATAGATTGCAGGGTATAACAATTAATTGGTTTCAGTCATGGAGATTATCAAGGGGTAGGGATGCTCTTCCGCCGACTTGGCAGGAATTCTCAGATGCCTTCTTGCGTCATTATATGCCACCCGAGTTGAGACGGGAAAGGTTTGATAGGTTCCTTAACCTACAACAGGGTAGTATGTCTGTTAGAGAGTATAGTGTGGAGTTTGACTCTTTAGCTAGATATGCCCCTTCTATTGTGCAGGAAATGGAAGATAGAGTCCATCGATATGTGATGGGATTAGAGCCAGGATTGCAGGAGGATTGTATGGCAGTAGCGATGCAGCCAGGTATGGATATAACTCGTATTCAGGCTTATGCTCAAGGGTCAGAGGATCGTAGGCGCCAGCGAGAGGCTATCTCGGAGCAAAGTAGTAGTCAGCCCAAGAGGGCTAGGTCAGAAGGTTGGTATAGAGGTTCCACTAGTGAGAGCAGACCCCAGTATAGTGCACCTCTGTAGTTTCAAGGATTGGGAGACTTCCCTTAGGCAGGGACAGTGTTCTATGCATCGGGTTCTCTGCAGCAGACGCGGTCAGGGCAGGAGGTGATGCCCCTCCTCGATGTGCGACTTGTGGGAAACGTCATGTAGGACAGTTTCATCAGGGTGTATGCTATACTTTTGGTGATTCGGGGCACTATGCTAACGATTGCACACAAAGAGTTGGTAGTATTTTTCTTGAGAATTCGGTAGCACCATTGTCACCCTCAGTGAGAGCCCCAGAGATAGGACTCCAGACTTCTTCCGGCTGAGGTAGGGGTAGAGGTGTAACATCTAGCTCCAGTACTGGGCCGCATCGTATCTACGCTCTAGGTGGGAGACCGGGTCCAGAGACACCGCAGGATGCACCATCAGGTATACCCTTCTTCAGATTATTTATTGATGGGTTTAATCTATATACGAACTGTCACTTACAACTATGACATGATGTGTTACAATATAAGTTAGAATACAAGCATAGGAGTTGATGAGGTAAATCGAGACAAAAGACTTAGTGAAAAGCTTAGTTGAAACCCTAAGGGGGGAAGTGCCCATAGCATAGCAACACCATAACTATAAATCGGAACATGGGTAAACGAATAGAAGACTACCCTTGATATGTAACCTTTTAGTTATTATAACATGATACTGGCGGTATTAGATACGATTAATTTGACCTTAAATAGTACCGTCATGTTTTACTCTATTGTTTAACTATCCCTAAAACTTCTATGATTTACATATTTCCAACATTCGAGGACGAATGTTCCTAAGGGGGGGAGAATGTTACACCCCGGTTTCTTTTTTTTGTGTTACCGAGACTGCTGATGACTTAGTATGGGCTCAGGTGAGGGTAATGATATACAAAGATTAGGGATGAAGATTCTGTTATGTCTGTATAAGAATAACATATAGATGACAGTGGAGGCCATATGGTGTAAGTTGGTTAATACGTTACTTGACAAATAGCCCTCGTAATCGTAAGTTAAGGTGGGGCTCACATGTCGGGATTTTATAAAGGGCATATGACAAGTTATATTAATAGTACATAGAAAGTTTAGGAAGGATTAAGAGGGACACTTAAGCCAAATATGAGTATAAGCACTCCAAAAGGATGATTAAAGTATACGTTTTCGGGTGATCTAGATTTACGTGGCCAACACACCATTATACGTTGAGAATTTAGGAAAACACAAAAATGAAAGTTGTAGATACTTTTAAATACCTTTCCAACCATAGGTCATGGGCCTTCATGCGACATAGGGATAAAAAAGTTATGGACGTTTTAAGGAGGAAAGGTCAAACTGGCAGTGGGCTCGGCCCAACCCGACTCCAAGTCGGGTCAGGCCCACTTCCTTGGCTATTTAAGGAAAATTTTCACCCATTATCTTCCTTATTGCATGCCAAAAGATCTAGAATATTTTAGAGAGAGAGAGTGAGGAGAGTTAGAGAGATAAAACAAGGGTTCGATAAAGTTCGAGGCCCCGAATCCAGAGGCTCGTGAAGGACAAAGTGTAATACGAGTTGTCGTCGTCGTTTCAAGCTAAATATTGAACTTGGGGGATGATATTTTCGTGGTTGAGCTGCTTCTAAGGTATGTATTATTTTCTCATCATTGTTATTAAGATGATTACGTGGAGATTTAACGAATTAAAGTGTTAGAAATATAGTTATAATTATCGTATACCGAATATTAAGGCGTTGTGGTTTAGGGGTTGTTTTGGATAGAATTGTAAGATGAGTTTAGTGATATTATTGTTGTAAATTGTTAGATTTGTTGTTGTTATTGGTTATTAGCTTAATTTGGAATTGTTGGGTTGGTAGGATTATAGGGGAGATGCTGTCGAAATCCCGTTAGGCGACAGAATAAATGATTAGTTATAATAATCTTGTTGGCCTAGTCTTAATCCCTATATTGTTGATGGTATTTTAGTTGATTAAGCTCGGGAAGGGACTCGAGGATTAGCTTGAGGCATAAATAAGGTATGTAAGGCTAACCCTTCTTTCATGTTTTGGCATGATCCCTTTTATATGACTCCTAAAGAATGTAAAACATAAGTACTCTATTCTTAGTTGGAATTGGAGTCGATATCCAATGTCTTGTTTCGTTCATGCTATACTCTTGTTGATAATTCGAAGGAAGCTTCTGCGATACATTATATACTTACATGTTCACTATAAAGCAAATGGTAAATGAAGGAAACTCTAAAACTTGTTCTCAAAATCTCTCTAAAGCGAGTTGTAATAGAAACCACTCTGAATGGGGTGCAACATTTTGTAACTTCATTACATATTCATACTGTATATCATGCGTATTGTTATTGTTCCACCTGATCAACTGGATTGTGATATTCTTAAGCCGAAAGCGGCTGCCCGAAGGGGCCATCATGACTACGCCGGAAGCGACCGTCCGAAGGGACTATTGTGTTATTAGCCGAAAGCGGCTACGAGTAGGATATTCTATATTTATATTGTGTATGCTAGAATTTGTGTAAGGGACCATATGACATGGTTCAAAGTGCTGTTCCAGGTTACTCCAAGGTTGCTTTCTAAACTTGCTTACCGTTACTTTTTTCTTTGTTTTATGATTCAGTATTGCCTTACATATTCAGTACATATTCCGTACTGACCCCCTTTCTTCGGGGGGCAGCGTTTCATGCCCGCAGGTTCAGGGATGCGGTTAAACGATCCAACCACCTAGGAGGGGTCAGCATTGAGAGTCAGACATCTCTACTTACTTCGAAGACTGTTCATGTTTTGGTATAATTTTGTTTGTATACATTATGGGTCCGACTGGGCCCTATCTAGTCATTTATGCATGGTCATACGCTTCTAATTGTCTGCGGACAACGTGGGTGTCATGGGCACTGTTTGGACTTGCCAGCCATTATTTTGTTGTACAGAAGTATCGGCAGTCTCGTTGGCTTACCTTGTGACATGTTACGTATATATAAGTATGTTTTGAGATGTTTTGAGTTACAATTGGACTTTGGTATTCTATTTACAGCTTTCAAACTTAGTTAAAAAGACCCTATTGAATGCCATGTTTGAGTACAAGTAACATAAGTTGGGTTATCGGGAAGGTTAAGCTCGGTAACTCGTCATGGCCCTAGGTTGGGTCGTGACAAAAGTGATATCAGAGCAGTTCAGTCCTCGGCATGTTCGCAGACGGTGTCTAGTAGAGTCTTGTTTATCGGTGTGTTGTGCACCACATCCATAAACAGGAGACTACGAGACATTAATATGGTGTCATTCCTTTTTTCATGTTAGAGATCGTGCGAATAGAGCTGTGTCATAAGTGAAGTCCTTAATCTAATAATCTTGTATGATTTCAGCGATGACTAGGAAGAGTAAAGCGACAGCAACCCAGAAGGGAAAATCAGTTGAGGGTGAGGCAGTTAGCCAAGCCCCCAGGTCTACCAGAGCTCAGACTTACACTGGGATACACATTCCATCCCAGAGTTCTCTTATTTCCCAACCTCTAGAGGAGCTCAGAGGGCACTGATCAGCCAACTCCGGCGCGATGCACTGTACCTCCGGTCCTGGCCGTATGCTCAGGGTCAGGAGATGAGAGAGCTGAGAGATGTTATCTGTTTGATGACTCAGATACTTGCTACCCAGGTTGGACGACAGGATAGGGTTCATGAGTATCCAGATAGGGCTGCTAGTGTCAGGGCCCGAGATTTTCTTACATTAGATCCCCAGAGTTTAAGGGCATGGACCCTAATGTTGATCCTTAGAAGTTCATAGATAGTATGCAGCGCACTTTAAATGTGATGAAGACGTCAGCTACATAATCTGTTGAGTTAGCTGATTATAGATTGCAGGGTATAACGATTAATTGGTTTCAGTCATGGAGATTATCAAGGGGTAGGGATGCTCTTCCGCCGACTTGGCAGGAATTCTCAGATGCCTTCTTGCTTCATTATATGCCACTCGAGTTGAGGTGGGCAAGGGTTGAGAGGTTCCTTAACATGCAGCAGGGTAGTATGTCTGTTAGAGAGTATAGTGTGGAGTTTGATTCTTTAGCCAGATATGCCCCTTCTATTGTGCAGGAAATGGAAGATAGAGTCCACCGATATGTGATGGGATTAGAGCCAGGGTTGCAGGAGGATTGTATGGCAGTAGCGATGCAGCCAGGTATGGATATAGCTCGTATTCAGGCTTATGCTCAAGGGTCAGAGGATCGTAGGCGCCATCGAGAGGCTATCTCGGAGCAAAGCAGTAGTCAGCCCAAGAGGACTAAGTCAGAAGGTTGGTATAGAGGTTCTACTAGTGCGAGCAGACCCCAGTATAGTGCACCTCTGTAGTTTCAAGGATTGGGAGACTTCCCTTAGGCAGAGATAGTGTTCTATGCATCGGGTTCTCAGCAGCAGGCGAGGTCAAGACAGGAGGTGATGCACCCTTCTCGATGTGCGACTTTTGGGAAACGTCATGTAGGATGGTGTCGTCAGGGTGTATGCTATACTTGTGGTGATCCGGGGCACTATGCTAGAGATTGCCCACAAAGAGTGGGTAGTATTATTGTGAGAATTCGGTAGCAACATTGTCACCCCCACTGAGAGCCCCAGAGATAGGACTCCATACTTCTTCCGGCCGAGGAAGGGGCAGAGGTGGAACATCTAGCTCCAGTACTGGGCCGCATCGTATCTACGCTCTAGGTGGGAGACCGGGTCCAGAGACACCGCAGGATGCACCATCAGGTATACCCTTCTTCAGATTATTTATTGATGAGCTTAAGCTATATACAAACTGTCTCTTACCACTATGACATGATGTATTACAACATAAGTTAGAATACAAGCGTAGGAGTTGATGGGGGGAAATCGACACAAAAGACTTAGTGAGAAGCTTAGTTGAAACCCTAAGGGTGGGAAGTTCCCATAGCATAGAAACACCATAGCTATAAATCAGAACTAGGGTAAACAAATACAAGACTACCCTTGATATGTAACCTTTTAGTTATTATAACATGATACTGACGGTATTAGATACGATTAATTTGACCTTAAATAGTACAGTCATGTTTTACTCTATTATTTTACTATCCATAAAACTTCTATGAGTTACATATTTCCAACATTCGAGGACGAATGTTCCTAAGGGGGGGAAGATGTTACACCCCGGATTTTTTTTTGTGTTACCGAGACTGCAGATAACTTAGTATGGGCTCAGGTGAGGGTAATGATATACAATGATTAGGGATGAAGATTCTGTTATATATGTATAAGAATAACATATAGATGACAGTGGAGGCCATATGGTGTCACACCCCAAAAATCGGGCCCGTGACTGGTGCCTTACCCCGGGCACCCTAGCGATCCAACATCAGAGAAAACCAGCGGAAATAAAAACTTTAAACATGAAATGAGAGACATGATAAATAAACAGGCCAACCAAAACAGTTGCCTTCAGTATATATACATAAAACCCGAACAGTTATCCTTTTACAAACCACCGCCTTGATTACTCTGCACTTAAGATTTACAACAACTATGACGGACGGGCCGCCATACGTACCACGAATGTACAAGAACCTACAACTCGGGAAACATACCAAAGATAAGCCTCGAAGGAACGGAGCTTTCCAACACTGAAATGAGATCCTAAGAGCGAGGATCCACGAGCGATGTACCTCTACTGCGGCGTGAGCGGCCAGGAGGTCGATCTGAGTGCAGTATGTGAAACTGAAAATACTGTAAATGAAATCATAGTAGTCTATAAAGCAGGAGACATGTATGATAACCAAACTACAGTTCACCATAAATAAGCAGTCATATCAAGTCGTGACTCGCGCCAAAGTCACCACTAAATATAACTATGGGTCTCACGCCCACAACATCAATCATGTTCGCATCATGGCCGCATGCCCCCGGAATACTGCATCGGTGTAGACATGTCCATGTAGCCACAATAACAAGGCCGCGTGGCCACGTACCGGAATCTGCATCGGTGTAGGCATGCCCATGTAACCTCAATATGATACTGGGTGGTCAACCCTGCTACATGGCCACATGCCCCCGGAATTCTGCATCGGTGTAGACATGTCCATGTAACATTAATCAATCAAGAAATCCAAAGGGAGCATACCCGTGCGCTACGCATCGTGTCAGTATGTCCAAAGGGAAACAATAAGCCAGCATTCCAAATGGAAACATACCCGTGCGCTACGCATCGTGTCAGTATGCCCAAAGGGAAACAATAAAGCAGCATTCCAAATGGGAACATACCCGTGCGCTACGCATCGTGTCAGTATGCCCAAAGGGAAACAATAAAGCAGCATTCCAAATGGGAACATACCCGTGCGCTACGCATCGTGTCAGTATGTCCAAAGCGATTAGCAAAAGTAACACAATCAACAGGAACGTACCCGTGGAATTTCTCCGTCACTGCCGGCACGTCCAAGTAAGTTCTCAACAAGTCAACCGACCCTCCATCGAGAGACGCGGTAACACAGAAATACAACACTTGCACAACAAAGGCTATCATCACAAGCATAGGCAAGTTTCACAACAACAAGCATAGGCAAGTTTCACAACAACAAGCATAGGCAAGTTATACACAACTCAAAGTACTTTCATTTTATGCCAACGTCCGGGTTTTAACCCTAAAGTACTACGTAAGTTAAGTTCCTTAAAAGAGATCCATTACTTTTATCAAAGTCACCCGATACCCGTAGTATTAGAATGACCGACCCACATTCCTTTTCAAAATCAAGTAACAACATTCTTTTCCTAAGTTCCAGTTTGCCTAGTTTCCATTACTCAAGCTTCTCATTTTCAAATGGTTTCATAGTTCATAAACTTAATCACTTGATTCCTTTTAGAACAATTGAGTAATATATGTCTCACGTGAGTAGGTTATTCTTGTTTACAACATTCTTATTACAAAGACCATGATCTAGAAAATGTAATATCATTTTGTCTCATCTTAGTTTCTATGCGGATGGAGGTTTCTCTGGTTTTAATACGATACAACATTATTCAATACATTTTCCTTTATTAACGCCGCAGTGGTGCGTCGATACACATTCGATTTCAAATCGGTAAAACCTTATCCCTTTAAATAAAACCAAGTACTCATTACTCACGAATGAGGTTTCACACAAACATCCACATTAAAACAAATAAGTTAAGTCTCTTATCTCATAAGATCAAGTCTCTTAACTTCTAACATGATAAACCATTTTCTTTACCTCTCTTAAGACATTATACCTAACTCCCATAAAGCTAGTATAATTCTTTTTAAAACCTTTAAAACCAAGTGTTACTCTCCTTCAAAACGATTTATAAATCTTTTGAAATACATCAAGTTTCTTTATTATAACAAGCGATTATAATTCACATGATTACCTTTTAAAACCACAAAGTATTTTCTTACCTACATAAAGTATTATAACTTGACTTCCCATAAAGCGTTATAACACTTTATGTTTCAAACCAATCAAATACATTAAACACGTATGCGTCTACCGCACTACATAGTTACACGCGTATCATGCTAGAAGAGATAGGAAGAGGTTCACATACCTGCGACGATTTATCGACAATAAGCAAAATGCTCCAAGTACTACAACGCGCTAGCCCTTTCCACTCCTCGAGTAGAATACGCTACTCTTAGTACTTTCACCTATAAAGGTCACAAACGTCTATTAACCCCAAAACACAAGTTCCTATCTTTCTACGTAAAATTCGTGACACGCCCCGCCACAGCGTAAAACTCCTCCTCTATCGAGGTCGGCTACCAAGCCAACCAGGGGGGGGGTTTTATACGTCTAACCGGACGCACAACTCTACCACACAGTAATACTACACAAGTCTACTGTAACACAGTCCTATGTAATTACAGTTCAGTTCAGTCTTTATTCTTCAGGCTTAAGTCAAAAGACATTGCCACAATACTAAGTTATTCTATATATAGTATACTTCAACTATATATTTAAACATGTAATTTCCAATTACAATAGAAGGACAGTAGTGTTTACCTCGATAAGCCCAAAATTATCCAAGTATAAAGTCGATCTGAGCAACGCTTGGCTCTACTCGAGTGCTCCAATCCGCTCCAAACAACCCTTAGAAGTTCTAACCAACTTCTACTCCAAAACTTCAACCAACGGTGAAGGTTTCCTTGAGGTTCTGGTTTGAGACTAAAGGGACAAAAGGTAGTATTTCCGTACTCTACGTATAGAGGTAACTTTTGGAATACTTCAAGGTATAAGGCTAAGGTATTTTGGGCATTATAACAATACTAGGAGAGTATTTCTATACCACAACAAGCGGTATTATACGAAAGTAACTAGGCTAGGGGGGGGGGTACCCCACGGCCAAGCCTCACTCTAGGGAGACCTGCGGCCAAGCTCACAAAGGGGAGGGCTTGGACGAATGTCAACTCACAAAGGGGGAGAGATTTCAAGACTTGGAAATGATTTTTGGATGAAGAAAGTTCATCAACTAAGGGGGTATTTATAGCAAACCCAGGCAACCAATGGCCAAGATTTGTAAGTCTGCAAGGCAAGTGTAAGGCCAAGATCAAGCCAAGTGCACCCTAACCCTACTCCACAAAACATTGCACCAAACAAGCCACAAAACAAGGCCAAAACAAGGCACAAAACAAGGAACCAATAGGCACAAGCGTGAGCCAAAAGATCAAGCCAAAAGCGTGAACCATTCGTTCACGGGCGCCACTGCTTCCGATGTGAGGTGACACATGTCACCCTCCGTTGGTCCAAAATGTTTCGTCTCTCGGAAAAATCCGCAAAAATACAAAACGACATAGCGGAATTTTCTTCGCAAGTTACGCAAGCGTTTCGTCGAAAACGACTCTAAGGTGTTGTGCACAAAGGTAACCGGCCACCACTAGGCGGGGTGACACGTGTCACCCTCCTATTGGCCCTCAAAAACGTCTTTGAAAAATATCCACAATGGCCAAAATCTCGAAAATATAGTGGGCCCACAAAAGCAGTAAATTTCTCCGTGGGCCCACGTGACCATTCAGAAAATAAAATCTCAAAATTCTAATATAATCTATGAAGTCCAAATACCAAATCTGGGAATCCAATTCCCATTAACGAACCTTTTTCTTCACAAATAACAGGAAACTTTTAGTGAAAACTCACATCTTTCTTTCTTTTCAAAATTTCTGTACTCTGCATGCGAGCGTCCTCACAAACATACCCTGCAACTACGAGGGTATAACATTCTCCCTCCTTAGAAACATTCGTCCGAATGTTCCTTCTCAAGTCGGATAACGATAAAGTTCCTCTAACAAGTTGCCAATGCCACGCAGCCACGCGAAATAACGCACGTCCTCTTCCTTACTCGTCGTGCCCTTCTCGAACACTTGAACTCTCGAAGACGTACCATACTTGGTCGTTACTTCGTTCCGAAAATCTGCGAGTCACTACCTCCAAACTTGGTCATCTTACTAACCTCAAACTTCCTTAAGGCCATTCCGGCCTTTACGAACTTCGGTCGAACGTCCCACGAACTCATCGTTGGTCACACAAACTTGGGCCTAGCATCCTCGTGACCCTACCACTGGCGGGACCACCGAACTGACCCCACCTTAATCGGGCTACGGGTTGACCCGTATCACATCCTCAACCCGACCCATCGCGTCAAGCCCTTGTTCCCGACACGGAACAATCACGCTAAATCACATCATGAAAGCTACCACTTCCATCTCACACTACAGTGGACTGATCACTCAAATAAACCCCACGTATACTACGCACTCGATAAAGGTCAAACATAAACGAATCTTTTACTCAAGACGACCTTACCTCTAAGGTCTCAATCGTGACGATCTAGGGTTCACACTTACCATGTCCATACTTATACTCCCAACTAATCAAGTTTTCAAACTCATAATAAAAACAACGCTATAGGAACAACACTTAAGGTAAACCAACCTTATCACATATACAAAACTCTCTTTGGGGCTAGTGGCGTCGCAGAACTCCCGAATGAAGCACTACCCTAGGTAATGATTGGGCGTGCCTCGTGACCCTCTGTACTCGACTCGCAGCTCCTCCGGCGCCTTGCCCTCTGGGCCGGGTTGCCTACGCGGAGGCATAACGATAAGGAAAAGAATTTCGTCGGAGGTCCAACTTACAACATAGCTCTAAGGCACGATCTCAGTGAGAAGAATAGAAACCAATCCTAAATATCCTATAGCCTCACGATTATTGGCGTGGTGCACAACACACGATAATCAAGACTCTTGGATACGATGCAGAGACACTTTCAGAGATTAGCGCTCACGATACCACTATGTCACACCCCAAAAGTGGGCGTGATGGTGCCTTACCGGGCACCCTAGCGATCCAACATCGAGAAAACCGTGGAAATAAAAACTTTAAACATGAAATGAGAGACATGATAAATAAACAGGCCAACCAAAGCGATTGCCGGTATATATACATAAAACCCGAGCAGTTATCCTTTTACAAACCACGCCAACAATTGCTACAGACCTCTAAGATTTACAACAACTATGACGGACAGGGCCGCCATACCACGAATGTACAAGAACCTACAACTCGGGAAACATACAAAGATAAGCCTCAGAAGGAACGGAGCTTTCAACACGCTGAAATGAGATCCTAAGGCGAGGATCCACGAACGATGTACCTCTACTGCGGCATGACGCGGCCCCGAAGGAGGTCGATCTGGCAGTGCAGAGTATGTGAAACTGAAAATACTGTAAATGAAATCATAGTAGTCTATAAAGCAGGAGACATGTATGATAACCAAACTACAGTTCACCATAAATAAGCAGTCATATCAAGTCAGGGACTCACGCCCTCAAAGTCACCACTCAAATATAACTATGGGTCTCACGCCCTCAACATCCATCATGTTCGCATCATGGCCGCATGCCCCCGGAATACTGCATCGGTGTAGACATGTCCATGATGCAACAATAATAACAAGGCGTGGCCACACCGAATCTTGCATCGGTGTAGACATGCCCGTGTAACCTCAATAACAATATCTTGGGTGGTCAACCTCGCTCGTACGCCACGTGCCGGAGTCTGCATCGGTGTAGACATGTCCATGTAACATTACTCAATCAAGCCATCCAACGGGAGCATACGTGCGCTACGCATCGTCGTGTCGGTATGTCCAAAGGAAACAATAAGCGGCATTCCAAATGGAAACATACGTGCGCTACGCGTCGTGTCGGATATGCCCAAAGGGAAACAATAAAGCAGCATTCCAAATGGGAACATACCCGTGCGCTACGCATCGTGTCAGTATGCCCAAAGAAACGATGCAAAGATTCCAAATGGGATCATACCCGTGCGCTACGCATCGTGTCAGTATGTCCAAAGCGATTAGCAAAAGTAACACAATCAGCGAGAGCGTGCGTGGAATTTCTCGTCGCCGCAGACGCGTCAAGTAAGTTCTCAACAAGTCAACCGACCCTCCATCGAGACGCGGTAACGTAAATACAACACTTGCACAACAAAGGCTATCATCACAAGCATAGGCAAGTTTCACAACAACAAGCATAGGCAAGTTTCACAACAAGCATAGGCAAGTTATACACAACTCAAAGTACTTTCATTTTATGCCAACGTCGGGTTTTAACCTAAAGTACTACGTAAGTTAAGTTCCTTAAAGAGATCCATTACTTTTATCAAAGTCACCCGATACGTAGTATTAGAATGACCAGGCCACATTCCTTTTCAAAATCAAGTAACAACATTCTTTTCCTAAGTTCGGTTGCCTAGTTTCCATTACTCAAGCTTTCCATTTTCAAATGGTTTCATAGTTCATAAACTTAATCACTTGATTCCTTTTTAGAACAATTGAGTAATATATGTCTCACGTGAGAGTAGGTTATTCTTGTTTACAACATTCTTATTACAGCAGCCATGATCTAGAAAATGTAATATCATTTTGTCTCATCTTAGTTTCTATGCAGATGGAGGTTTCTCTTGGTTTTAATACGATACAACATTATTCAATACATTTTCCTTTATTAACGCATTTGCGATGGTGCGTCGATACACATTCTGATTTCCGAAATCAGTAAAACCTTATCCCTTTAAATAAAACCAAGTACTCATTACTCACGAATGAGGTTTCACACAAACATCCACATTAAAACAAATAAGTTAAGTCTCTTATCTCATAAGATCAAGTCTCTTAACTTCTAACATCAGTAAACCATTTTCTTTACCTCTCTTAAGACATTATACCTAACTCCCCATAAAGCTAGTATAATTCTTTTTTAAAACCTTTAAAACCAAGTGTTACTCTCCCTTCAAAACGATTTATAAATCTTTTGAAATACATCAAGTTTCTTTATTATAACAAGCCAGTTATAATTCACATCAGTTACCTTTTAAAACCACAAAGTATTTTCTTACCTACATAAAGTCATTATAACTTGACTTCCCATAAAGCCGTTATAACACTTTATGTTTCAAACCAATCAAATACATTAAACACGTATGCGTCTGCCGTACTACATAGTTACACGCGTATCATGCTAGAAGAGATAGGAAGAGGTTCACATACCTCGCGACGATTTATCGACAATAAGCAAAATGCTCCAAGTACTACAACGCTAGCCACTTTCCACTCGAGTAGAATACGCTACTCTTAGTACTTTCACCTATAAAGGTCACAAACGTCTATTAACCCCAAAACACAAGTTCCTATCTTTCTGAGAAAATTGGCAAAGACCTTCCCCCACACAGCGTAAATCTCCTCTACATCGGTGGCTACCAAGCCAACCGGGGTTTATACGTCTAACCGGACGCACAACTCTACCAGCGGTATACTACACAAGTCTCAGTAACACGATCTATGTAATTACATTCGATTCGGTCTTTATTCTTGGGCTTAAGTCAAAAGACATTGCCACAATACTAAGTTATTCTATATATAGTATACTTGACTATATATTTAAACATGTAATTTCAATTACAATAGAAGGGCGATAGTGTTTACCTCGATAAGCCCAAAATTATCCAAGTATAAAGTCGATCTGAGCAACGCTTGGCTCTACTCAGAGTGCTCGATCCGCTCCAAACAACCCTTAGAAGTTCTAACCAACTTCTGCTCCAAAACTTCAACCAACGGTGAAGGTTTCCTTAGAGATTCTGATTTGAGACTAAAGGGACAAAGGTAGTATTTCCGTACTCTCACGTATAGAGGTAACTTTTGGAATACTTCAAGGTATAAGACTAAGGTATTTTGGGCATTATAACAATACTAGGAGAGTATTTCTATACCACAAAGCGGTATTATACGAAAGTAACTAGGCTGGGGGTACCCCGGCCAGCCTCGCTCAGGGAGACCTCTCGGCCAAGCTCCACAAAGGGGAGGGCTTGGACGAATTTCAACTCACAAAGGAGAGATTTCAAGACTTGGAAATGATTTTGGATGAAGAAAGTTCATCAACTAAGGGGTATTTATAGCAAACCCAAAGGCCAACGATGGCCAAGATTTAGTAAGTCTGCAAGGCAAGTGTAAGGCGAATCAAGCCAAGTGCACTAACCCTACTCCACAAAACATTGCACCAAACAAGCCACAAAACAAGGCCAAAACAAGGCACAAAACAAGGAACCAATAGGCACAAGCGTGAGCCAAAAGATCAAGCCAAAAACGTGAACCATTCGTTCACTTGGGCGTAACTGCACCGATGTGAGGTGACACACGTCACCCTCCGTTGGTCAAAATGTTCGTCTCTCGGAAAAATCCAAAAATACAAAGCGACATAGCCGGAATTTTCTCTTCGCAAATTCTGTAAGCGTTTAGTCAAACGACTCTGCGGGTGTTGTGCACAAAGGTAACCGGCGAGCCACCAGGCGGGGTGACACGTGTCACCTCCTATTGGCCCTCAAAAACGTCTTTGAAAAATATCCACAATGGCCAAAATCTCGAAAATAAAGTGGGCCCACAAGCAGTAAATTTCTCAGTGGGCCCAGCGTGACCATTTCCGAAAATAAAATCTCAAAATTCTAATATAATCTATGAAGTCCAAATACCAAATCTGGGAATCCAATTCCCATTAACGAACCTTTTTCTTCACAAATAACCGGAAACTTTTCCGTCGAAAACTCACATCTTTCTTTCTTTTCAAAATTTCTGCCGTACTCTCGTACGAACGTCCTCACAAACATACCCTGCAACTACGGGGTATAACATATGGTGTAAGTTGGTTAATACGTTACTTGACAAATAACCCTCGTAACCGTAAGTTAAGGTGGGGCCCACATGTCGGGATTTTATAAAGGGCATATGACAAGTTATATGAATAGTACATAGGGAGTTTAGGAAGGCTTAAGAGGGACACTTAAGCCAAATATGAGTATAAGCACTCCAAAAGAATGATTTAAGGATACGTTTTCGGGTGATCTAGATTTACGTGGCCAACACACCATTATACGTTGAGAATTTAGGAAAACACAAAAGTGAAAGTTGTAGATACTTTTAAATACCTTTCCAACCATAGGTCATGGGCCTTCTTGCGACATAGGGATAAAAAAGTTATGGACGTTTTAAGGAGGAAAGGTCAACCTGGCAGTGGGCTCGGCCCAACCCGACTCCAAGTCGGGTCAGGCCCACTTCCTTGGCTATTTAAGGAAAATTTTCACCCATTATCTCCCTCATTGCATGCCAAAAGATCTAGAATATTTTTGAGAGAGTGAGTGAGGAGAGTTAGAGAGATAAAACAAGGGTTCGATCAAGTTCGAGGCCCCGAATCCAGAGGCTCGTGAAGGACAAAGTGTAATAAGTGTTGTCGTCGTCGTTTCAAGCTAAATATTGAGCTTGGGGGATGATATTTTCGTGGTTGAGCTGCTTCTAAGGTATGTATTATTTTCTCATCATTGTTATTAAGATGATTACGTGGAGATTTAACGGATTAAAGTGTTAGAAATATAGTTATAATTATCGTATACCGAATATTAAGGCGTTGTGGTTTAGGGGTTGTTTTGGATAGAATTGTATGATGAGTTTAGTGATATTATTGTTTTAAATTGTTAGATTTGTTGTTGTTATTGGTTATTAGCTTAATTTGGAATTGTTGGGTTGGTAGGATTATATGGGAGATGCTGTTGAAATCCCGTTAGGCGACAGAATAAATGATTAGTTAGAATAATCTTGTTGGCCTAGTCTTAATACCTATATTGTTGATGGTATTTTAGTTGATAAAGCTCGGGAAGGGACTCGAGGATTAGCTTGAGGCATAAATAAGGTATGTAAGGCTAACCCTTCTTTCATGTTTTGGCATGATCCCTTTTATATGACTCCTAAAGAATGTAAAACATAAGTACTCTATTCTTAGTTGGAATTGGAGTCGATGTCTAATGTCTTGTTTCGTTCATGCTATACTCTTGTTGATAATTCGAAGGAAGCTTCTGCGATACATTATATACTTACATGTTCACTATAAAGCAAATGGTAAATGAAGGAAACTCTAAAACTTGTTCTCAAAATCTCTCTAAAGGGAGTTGTAATAGAAACCACTCTGAAAGGAGTGCAACATTTTGTAACTTCATTACATATTCATACTGTATATCATGCATATTGTTATTGTTCCACCTGATCAACTGGATTGTGATATTCTTAAGCCGGAAGCGGCTGCCCGAAGGGGCCATCATGACTACGCCGGGAGCAACCGTCCGAAGGGACTATTGTGTTATTAGCCGGAAGCGGCTACGAGTAGGATATTCTATATTTATATTGTGTATGCTAGAATTTGTGTAAGGGACCACATGACATGGTTCAAAGTGCTGTTCCAGGTTACTCCCAGGTTGCTTTCTAAACTTGCTTACCATTACGTTTTTCCTTGTTTTATGATTCAGTATTGCATTACATATTGATCGTATTATTCGTCTTGACCCGCTTTCTTGAAGTGCGTTTAAATGCCGTAGGTTCAGGGATGCGGTTAAACGATCCAACCACCTATGAGGAGTCAGCGTTGAGAGTCAGACATCTCTACTTACTTCGGAGACTGTTCCTGTTTTGGTATAATTTTGTTTGTATACATTATGGGTCCGACGGGGCCCTATCTCGTCACTTATGCACAGTCATACGCTTCTATTAGTCTGCGGACAGCGTGGGTGTCATGGGTACTGTTTGGACTTGCCAGCCATTGTTTTGTTGTACATAAGTATCGGCAGCCTCGTTGGCTTACCTTGTGACATGTTACGTATATATAAGTATCTTTTGAGATGTTTTGAGTTACAGTTGGACTTTGGTATTCTATTTACAGCTTTCAAACTTAGTTAAAAAGACCCTATTGAATGCCATGTTTGAGTACAAGTAACATAAGTTAGGTTATCGGG
Organism: Przewalskia tangutica; assembly: GCA_029844215.1. Classification (NCBI taxonomy): domain Eukaryota; kingdom Viridiplantae; phylum Streptophyta; class Magnoliopsida; order Solanales; family Solanaceae; genus Przewalskia; species Przewalskia tangutica. The sequence goes on along the minus strand of CM056725.1, from coordinate 12,502,979 downwards.
AAGGTTAAGCTCAGTAACTCGTCATGGCCCTAGGTTGAGTCATTACAAAAGTGATATCAGAGCAGTTCAGTCCTCGGCATGTTCACAGACGGTGTCTAGTAGAGTCTTGTTTATCGGTGTGTTGTGCACCACATCCATAAACAGGAGACTACGAGACATTAATATGGTGTCATTCCTTCTTTCATGTTAGAGATCGTGCGAATAGAGCTGTGTCATAAGTGAAGTCCTTAATCTAATAATCTTGTATGATTTCAGCGATGACTAGGAAGAGTAAAGCGGCAAAGAACTTGAAGGAAAATCGGTTGAGGTGAGGCGATTAGCCAGCCCGTGTCTACCAGAGCTCAGACTTACACTGGGATACACATTCAATCCCAGAGTTCTCTTATTTACCAACCTCTAGAGGAGCTCAGAGGGGCACCTGATCCAGCCCCAACTCCAGCACCAGTACCTGTACCTCCAGTCCCTCAGCCGTATGCTCAGGGTCAGGAGATGAGAGAGATGAGAGATGCTATCTGTTTGATGACTCAGATTATTTATTGATGGGTTTAAGCTATATACGAACTGTCTCTTACCACTATGATATTATGTATTACAACATAAGTTAGAATACAAGCATAGGAGTTGATGGGGAAATCGAGACAAAAGACTTAGTGAAAAGCTTAGTTGAAACCCTAAGGGTGGGAAGTGCCCATAGCATAGCAACACCATAGTTATAAATCGAAACTAGGGTAAACAAATAGAAGACTACCCTTGATATGTAACCTTTTTGTTATTATAACATGATACTGACGATATTAGTGTTATACCCCGTATTCTCAGGGTATGTATGCGAGGACGTACGTACGAGAGCACGACAGAAAAATTGGAAAGGAAGAAAGAGGTGATTCTTCCACGGAAAAAGTTTCCGGTTTTTGTAAGGAAAAATGTTCGTTGAAGGGAATTGGGTTCCCAGATTTGGAATTTGGGCTTCTTAGATTATATTAGAATTATGGAATTTTATTTTCGGAAATGGTCACGTGGGGCCCACGGGAGAAATTCTGATTTTGTAGCCCACTTTGTTTTGAGATTTTGGCCATTGTGGATATTTTTGGAAGACGTTTTGAGGGCCAATAGGAGGGTGACACGTGTCACCCCGCCAGTGGCTTAGTAGAATGACATTTGTGCCTGGCCTTTGGTTAAGTCGTTTTTGTGAAACGTTTTACATAACTGCGAGGAAAATTCGGCTATGTCTTTTCTTATTTTTGTGGATTTTTAGAGACGAAACATTTTGGACCAACGGGAGGTGGCGTGTCACCTCACAATGGAAAGCAGTGGGGCGACTTGGCGATTGAAGGGCAAGTTTATGGTAGATATTTGTGTAGATATTTGTGAGGGTTTTAAGGAGTAGGGACTAGGGTGCACTTGGCTTGATCTTGGCCTTACACTTGCCTTGCACATGGCTTGATCTTGGCCGTTGGTTGGCCTTTGGGTTTGCTATAACGACCCCCCTAAGCTTGAAGACTTCATCCATTCCTAAAATCTTCCAAGTCTTGAGTCCCTCTCCCTCCCTTTGAGTGTGTTCTCGTCCTAAGCCTTCCTCCCCCAGGTGGCCTTGTGGCGAGAGCCTCCACTCCTTTGTGGTGCTAGCAGTGGGGTACCCCACAGCCTAGTTGTTTCGTATAATACACCCCTCTTGGTAGAAATACTCTCGAGTATTGTTATAATGCCCAAAATACCTTAGCCTTTACCTTGTTGTATTCCAAAAGTTACCTCTATCGTAGAGCAGGAAATACTACCTTTTGTCCTTTTAGTCTCAAACCGAAACCACAGGAAATCTTCATAGTTGGTTGAAGTATTTGAGTAGAAGTTAGTTAGAACTTCTAGGGTTGTTTGGAGGCGGATTGGAGCGCGGAGTAGGAGCTAAACCTTGCTCAGGATCGACATTATAACTTGGATAATTTTGGGCTTGTCGAGGTAAATATTCTTGTCCCCTTATTGTAATTGGAGATTACATGTAGTAGGAATATATAGTTGAGGTATACTATCTATAGAAATGAACATTATTTGTGCGTGATGTCTTTTGACTTAAGCTGAATTTAAAGAAGAGAAGCTGACTGTAATTACATAGGGGTGTATTACGATGAGACTTGTGTAGCATTGTTGTGTAGTAGAATGGTACACGTCAGGTTAGACGTGTAAACCCCACGGTTGGCTTGGTAGCGGCCTCGTTAGAGGAGGAGATTTCTGTTGTTGCGGGGAGTGTTGCGAATTTTACGTAGAGAAATGGAACCTTGTGTTTTGAAGTTAATAGACGTTTGTGACCTTTTTAGGTGAAAGTACTAAGAGTAGCGTATTCTACTTGAGGAGTGGAAAGGGCTAGAAAGGTTGTAGTACTTGGAGCATTTTGCTTATTGTCGATACTCTTCGCGAGGTATGTTAACCTCTTCCTATCCTTCGAGCATGATGTTTTGTAAAATATGTAGTACGGTAGTCGTACATGTGCTAAATGAGTTTGTTGGTTTAAAACATAGGGTGTTATAATAGCTTTATGGGAAGTTAGTTATAACGACCTTATGTAGGTGAAAATGGTTTACTGATGTTAGAAGTTAAGAGACTTGATCTTATAAGATAAAAGACTTAACTTATTTGTTTTAATGTGGATGTTTGTGTGAAACCTCATTCGTGAGTAATGAGTACTTGGTTTTAAAGGGATAATGTTTCTGATTTGGGAATCGAATGTGTATCGACAGGACCCTGCGGCGTTAATAAAGGAAAATGTATTGAATAATGACGTGTTGTATTAAAACCGGTAGAAACCTCATCTGCATAGAAGCTAAGATGAGACAAAATGATATTACATTTTCTAGATCATGGTCTTTGTAATAAGATCGTTATAAACAAGAATAAACTACTCACATATATGACATATGTTACTCAATTGTTTTAAAAGAGATTAAGACTATGAGTTATGAAACCTTTCTAAAATAAGTGACTTGAGCATTTGAAATTAGGCAAACTTGAACGTTTGGAAAATAATGTTGTTACTTGATTTTACAAAGGGAAGTGTCTTGTTTACTTAAAAAGATAGTCACGATTTTTATACTACGGGTATTGGGTGACTTATGTGAAAGTACTTTGAGTTGTGTGAAACTTGCCTATGCTTGTGATGATAGCCTTTGTTGTACAAGTGTTATATTTACGTATTCCGCGTCTCGATAGAGGCGGTTGACTTATTGAGAACTTACTTGGAGCGTCTTTGGCGATGTGGAGAATTCCACGGGTATGTTTCCATTTTGATTCTTGTCTTGTTATCGATGTTACATGGACATGTCTACACCGAGTAAAATTAGGGGCATGTGGCCATGCGGCGGGGTTGATCACGATATATTGTTATTAATGTCACATGGGCGTGTCTACACCGAGGTAAAATTCGGGGCATGTGGCCGTGGGGCATTGGTATTATTGTTGCATCATGGACATGTCTACACCGATCACGAAGTCCGGGGCATGCGGCCGTGATCGAACATGATTGATGTTGTGGGCGTGAGACCCATAGTTATATTTGAGTGATGACTTGAGGCGTGAGTCACCGATCGACATGACCGCTTTTAAGTTGTGAGCGTAGTTTGGTTATCATACATGTCTCACGCTTTATATAGACTAGTATGATTTCATTTCTGATATTTCTGATTTCACATACTTGGTACTGTTATCTTGACCTCCTTGGGCTGCGTTCATCTGCGCGGTAGGTACATCGATCGTGGATCCTCGCTCTTAGGATCTCGATTCAGCGTTTTGGGAAGCTCCGTTTTCTCGGAGGCTTATCTTTTAGTATGTGTTCCCGAGTTGTAGGTTCTTGTACATTCGGGGTATGGCGGCCTGTCCGTCATAGTTGTTGTAAATCTTAGAGTGCAGTAATGCTGTTGTGGCGGGGTTTGTAAAAAAAAAAAGAGATTAAGCTATTCGTTTTGAAAGAGTTGTATTTATATATGTTATTGGAAAGTACTTGGGTTGCTTTGTTTATTATTATATCTCTTGTTTCATGACTCATGTTTTATTTTCCGCTGGTTTTCTCGATGTTGTATCACTAGGGTGCAGGGTAAGGCACGATCACGGGCAGTCGGGGTGTGACAAAGTGGTATCGAGCGATTAGTCCTCGGAAAGTGTCTACTGCCGTGTCTAGTAAGTCTTGATTATCGGTGTGTTGTGCACCACATCTATAATCGAGGAGGCTATAGGACATTTAGGATTGTTTTCCATTCTTCTCATTACGAGATCGTGCCTTAGAGTATGTTGTAAGTTGGACCCTGCAGCGTATCTCGTTTTACGATTATGCCTCCGCTAGTGCAACGAGCCCGAAGGGCAAAGCGGCCGAGAGTCTTGCTAGTGAGATCTGAGAGATGCGAGCGCGAGCGAGGCAGTACGAGGTTGTGCTTGACAGCGGGTTTTGTAGCCCGGCCCAGCCAGAGGTTAGAGCGCAGCAATGGGCTGCCGAGACCGCGATACTGAGCCTCAGTCCCGATGCAGGCGAGAGGAGATGGGTTACAAGGAGATGGCCCGATTGCTGTCCGAGTCGTGGCGATATGAGGATAAATTTGGATCTGGCGATTCGATTCGATGCACGATGGTTCACCCCGGCGATAGTTTGAGGCTACGGGACTTTACGAGTTGTAGCCCTTGAGTTTTATGGGTCGAGGCACGAGGATGATCCGCGAGTTCATCCGGCGATTCTGTGGATCACGCGGGTGATCAAGGCTTGAGAGACGAGTCTGTGACCTTTGGTTCGCATTGGTGCGTGATACCGCGATCGATTGGTTTGATTCAGGAGCTTTCGGGAGAGCATGCACCAGCGGTATGGGATGAGTTTTGGGGCTTTCTCACTCAACTTCTTGCCTCGCGAGATGAGAGGCACGGGCGATAGATTTACGATGCTTAGGCGAGGCGTGCGGTTGAGTACAATGTGAGTTCGACTCATTGGCGACGTCGGCGTTGGTAGCTAGTATGGAGGATCGAGTGCACCGATATGTTACGAGGCTCGATGATTACATGTCGAGGCATGTTGAGTAGCTCTTCAGGGCATGGACATTGCCCGCATGCAGCTCATCTGCAGGATGTGGCGCGGAGGTCGACGGAATAACCAAAATCAGCGAAGAGGCGAGAACAACGTGGTCCTTTGGTGACTTTCGAGGCGGACCGCCTCGGAAGATACTAGTTTTGTACCTCGCCCGGTCAGAGTGGTCCTCGCAACCTTCGTGAGCATCGAGTATTCGGGGCGGTCGAGCTCGAGGTTGAGTTTCGAGGAAGTAAGGGTGTTGGCGGATCACGGTCACCCCTACGGTGTGGTCGATGTGGTAGACCGCATTTGGGAGTGTCGTGGTGAGGAGCTTGTTATTTTTGCGGCCAGCGGGGCCATTTGCGAACTGTCCGACCAGGTAGCCGCGGATGTTACGACTCACCTCGGATCGATGGCTGGTTCATCGCGCCTACGATTATGCCTGCGGCAGGGCCTATGATTAGAGTGAGCGGTAGCCGGGTATATCCTTAACCCTCAGAGTTTTGGTATGCTTGTTATGATGGTCTCATTATTATGTGCTATGCGAATAGCGGTGTGTTAATTGTGAGTTAGAAAACATGCTTAGTTGGGAGGATAAGTATGGGGGCATGGTAAGTGTGAGCCCTAGACTGTCACGATTGAGACCTTAGAGGTAAGGTCGTCTTGAGTAAAAGATTCGTTTTATGTTTGACCTTTATCAGAGTGCGTAGTATACGTGGGTGTTTTGTGAGTGATCATCCGTGGGTAATGTGAGATGGAAGTGGTAGCTTTCATGATGTGATTTAGCGAGGATTGTTCGTGTCGGGGAACAAGGCGTGACGCGATTGTGGGTCGGGTTGAGGGCGTGATGCGGGTCAACCCGTAGCCCGGATTAAGGTGGGGTCAGTTCTGGGTGGTCCCGCCAGGTGGTAGGGTCACGAGGATGCTAGGCCCAAGTTTGTATGACCATCATATGAGTTGGTGGATATGTTCGACCAGAAGCGGATCGTGGAGGCGGGAGCGGCCTTAGAAAGATCGAGGTTAGCAAGATGACCAAGTTTGGAGGTAGTGACTCAAGGGTTGGTATGAAGCGTTAATGGCGGAAGTGTGGTACGGATACTAGAAAGAGTTTGAGTGTTAGAAGGGCACGACGAGTAAGGAAAAGAAGAGCGTCGTTATTTCGTGGCGGTGTGGCGTTGGCAACTTGTTAGAGGAACTTCACCGATATCCGTCTTGAGAAGGAACATTCGGGACGAATGTTTCTAAGGAGGGGAGAATGTTATACCCCGTATTCTCAGGGTATGTATGCGAGGACATACGTACGAGAGCACGACAGAAAAATTGGAAAGGAAGAAAGAGGTGATTCTTCCACGGAAAAAGTTTCCGGTTTTTGTAAGGAAAAATGTTCGTTGAAGGGAATTAGGTTCCCATATTTGGAATTTGGGCTTCTTAGATTATATTAGAATTATGGAATTTTATTTTCGGAAATGGTCACGTGGGGCCCACGGGAGAAATTCTGATTTTGTGGGGCCACTTTGTTTTGAGATTTTGGCCATTGTGGATATTTTTGGAAGAGCGTTTTGAGGGCGATAGGAGGGTGACACGTGTCACCCCCCCAGTGGCTTAGTAGGAATGACATTTGTGCAACACTTTGGTTAGAGTCGTTTTTGACGAAGCGTTTTACATAACTGCGAGGAAAATTCGGCTATGTCTTTTCTTATTTTGCGGATTTTCCGAGAGGCGAAACATTTTGGACCAACGGGAGGGTGGCGTGTCACGCCTGACAAACAAGTGGGCAGACTTGGCGATTGAAGGGCAAGTTTATGGTAGATATTTGTGTAGATATTTGTGAGGTTTTGGGAGTAGGGACTAGGGTGCACTTGGATTGATCTTGGCCTTACACTTGCCTTGCACATGGCTTGATCTTGGTCATTGGTTGGCCTTTGGTTTTGCTATAAATACCACCCTAAGCTTGAAGACTTCATCCAGTCCTAAAATCTTCCAAGTCTTGAGTCCTCTCCCTCCCTTTGAGTGTGTTCTCGTCCTAAGCCTTCCCCCTCCTTGAGGTGGCCTTGTGGCGAGAGCCTCCCCTCGCTGTGGTGCTAGCAGTGGGGTACCCCACTAGCCTAGTTGTTTCGTATAATACACCCCTCTTGGTAGAAATACTCTCAGTATTGTTATAATGCCCAAAATACCTTAGCCTTTACCTTGTTGTATTCCAAAAGTTACCTCTATCGTAGAGCAGGAAATACTACCTTTTGTCCTTTTAGTCTCAAACCGAAACCCTAAGGAAATCTTCATAGTTGGTTGAAGTATTTGAGTAGAAGTTAGTTAGAACACAGGGTTGTTTGGAGGCGGATTGGGCGCCGGAGTAGGAGCTAACCCTTGCTCAGGATCGACATTATAACTTGGATAATTTTGGGCTTGTCGAGGTAAATATTCTTGTCCCCTTATTGTAATTGGAGATTACATGTAGTAGGAATATATAGTTGAGGTATACTATATATAGAAATGAACATTATTTGTGCGTGATGTCTTTTGACTTAAGCTGAATTTAAAGAAGAGAAGCAATCGTAATTACATAGGGCGTATTCTGATGAGACTTGTGTAGCATTGTTGTGTAGTAGAATGGTACACGTCAGGTTAGACGTGTAAACCCCGCAGTTGGCTTAGTGGCGGCCTCGTTAGAGGAGGAGATTTCTGTTGTTGCGGGGAGTGTTGCGAATTTTACGTAGAAATGGAACCTTGTGTTTTGAAGTTAATAGGCGTTTGTGACCTTTTTAGGTGAAAGTACTAAGAGTAGCGTATTCTACTTGAGGAGTGGAAGGGCTAGCAAGGTTGTAGTACTTGGAGCATTTTGCTTATTGTCGATACTACGCGAGGTATGTGAACCTCTTCCTATCCTTGAGCATGATGTTTTGTAAACTATGTATGCGGTGAGCGTCATGTGCTAAATGAGTTGGTTGGTTTAAAACATAGGGTGTTATAATAGCTTTATGGGAAGTTAGTTATAACGACCTTATGTAGTGAAAATGGTTTACTGATGTTAGAAGTTAAGAGACTTGATCTTATAAGATAAAAGACTTAACTTATTTGTTTTAATGTGGATGTTTGTGTGAAACCTCATTCGTGAGTAATGAGTACTTGGTTTTTAAAGGGATAATGTTTCTTGATTTGGGAATCGGAATGTGTATCGACAGGACCCTGCGGCGTTAATAAAGGAAAATGTATTGAATAATGGCGTGTTGTATTAAAACCAGTAGAAACCTCATCTGCATAGAAGCTAAGATGAGACAAAATGATATTACATTTTCTAGATCATGGTCTTTGTAATAAGATCGTTATAAACAAGAATAAACTACTCACATATATGACATATGTTACTCAATTGTTTTAAAGAGATTAAGACTATGAGTTATGAAACCTTTCTAAAATAAGTGACTTGAGCATTTGAAATTAGGCAAACTTGAGCGTTTGGAAAATAATGTTGTTACTTGATTTTACAAAGGGAAGTGTCTTGTTTACTTAAAAAGATAGTCACGATTTTTATACTACGGGTATTGGGTGACTTATGTGAAAGTACTTTGAGTTGTGTGAAACTTGCCTATGCTTGTGATGATAGCCTTTGTTGTACAAGTGTTGTATTTACGTATTCTGGCGTCTCGATAGAGGCGGTTGACTTGTTGAGAACTTACTTGGGCGTCTTGGCGATGTGGAGAATTCCACGGGTATGTTTCCATTTTGATTCTTGTCTTGTTGTCGATGTTACATGGACATGTCTACACCGAGTAAATTCGGGGCATGTGGCCGTGCGGCGGGGTTGATCACCCGATATATTGTTATTAATGTCACATGGGCGTGTCTACGAGGTAGAATTCGGGGCATGTGGTCGTGGGGCATTGGTATTATTGTTGCATCATGGACATGTCTACACCGTCTGAGAATTCCGGGGGCATGCGGCCATGATGCGAACAAGATTGATGTTGTGGGCGTGAGACCCATAGTTATATTTGAGTGATGACTTGAGGGCGTGAGTCCTGGCCCGGACATATCGCTTTTAAGTTGTGGCGTAATTTGGTTATCATACATGTCTCTGCTTTATATAGACTAGTATGATTTCATTTCTGATATTTCTGATTCACATACTTGGTACTGTTATCTTGACCTCGCCCGGGGGTTGCGTTCATGCCGCAGGTAGAGGTACATCGGTCGTGGATCCTCGCTCTTAGGATCTCAGTTCAGCGTTTTGGGAAGCTCCGTTTTCTCCGGAGGCTTATCTTTTGGTATGTGTTCCCTGAGTTGTAGGTTCTTGTACATTCAGGGGTATGGCGAAGCCACTGTCCGTCATAGTTGTTGTAAATCTTAAGTGCAGAAATGCTTGTTGTGGGCAGGGTTTGTAAAAAAAAAAAAAGGATTAAACTGTTCGTTTTGAAAGAGTTGTATTTATATATGTTATTGGAAGGTAACCGTTGGGTTGGCCTGTTTATTATTATATCTCTTGTTTCATGACTCATGTTTTATTTTTCCGCTGGTTTTCTCTGATGTTGTATCACTAGGGTGCCCGGGGTAAGGCACCAGTCACGGGCCCGAATTCGGGGTGTGACAATTAGATACGATTAATTTGACCTTAAATAGTACATTCATGTTTTACTCTATTATTTAGCTATCCCTAAAACTTCTATGAGTTACAAATTTCCAACATTCGATGACGAATGTTCCTAAGGGGGGGAGGATGTTACACCCCGGATTTTTTTTTGTGTTACCGAGACTGAGACGACTTAGTATGGGCTCGGGGGAGGGTAAATATATACAAAGATTAGGAATGAAGATTATGTTATATATGTATAAGAATAACATATAGACGACAGTAGAGGCCATATGGTGTAAGTTGGTTAATACGTTACTTGACAAATAGCCCTCGTAACCGTAAGTTAAAGTGGGGCCCACATGTCGAGATTTTATAAAGTGCATATGACAAGTTATATGAATAGTACATAGGAAGTTTAGGAATGCTTAAGAGGGACACTTAAGCCAAATAGTAGTATAAGCACTCCAAAAGGATGATTTAAGGATACATTTTCGAGTGATCTAGATTTTCGAGGCCAACACACCATTATCCGTTGAGAATTTAGGAAAACACAAAAATGAAAGTTGTAGATAATTTAAATACCTTTCCAACCATAGGTCATGGGCCTTCATGCGACATAGGGATAAAAAAGTTATGGACGTTTTAAGGAGGAAAGGTCAAACTGGCAGTGGGCTCGGCCCAAACCGACTCCAAGTCGGGTCAGGCCTACTTCCTTGGCTATTTAAGGAAAATTTTCACCCATTATCTTCCTCATTGCATGCCAAAAGATCTAGAATATTTTAGAGAGAGAGAGTGAGGAGAGTTAGAGAGATAAAACAAGGGTTCAATCAAGTTCGAGGCCCCGAATACCGAGGCTCGTGAAGGACAAAGTATAATACGAGTTGTCGTCGTCGTTTCAAGCTAAATATTGAGCTTGGGGGATGATATTTTCGTGGTTGAGCTGCTTCTAAGGTATGAATTATTTTCTCATCATTGTTATTAAGATGATTACGTGGAGATTTAACGGATTAAAGTGTTAGAAATATAGTTATAATTATCGTATACCGAATATTAAGGCGTTGTGGTTTAGGGGCTGTTTTGGATAGAATTGTAAGTTGAGTTTAGTCATATAATTGTTGTAAATTCTTAGATTTGTTGTTGTTATTGGTTATTAACTTAATTTGGAATTGTTGGGTTGGTAGGATTATAGGGGAGATGCTGTCCAAATCCCGTTAGGCGACAGAATAAATGATTAGTTAGAATAATCTTGTTGGCCTAGTCTTAATCGCTATATTGTTTATGGTATTTAAGTTGATTAAGCTCGGGAAGGGACTCGAGGATTAGCTTGAGGCATAAATAAGGTATGTAAGGCTAACCGTTCTTTCATATTTTGGCATGATCCCTTTTATATGACTCCTAAAGAATGTAAAACATAAGTACTCTATTCTTAGTTGAAATTGGAGTCGATATCCAATGTCTTGTTTCGTTCATGCTATACTATTGTTGATAATTTGAAGGAAGCTTCTGCGATACATTATATACTTACATGTTCACTATAAAGCAAATGGTAAATGAAGGAAACTCTAAAACTTGTTCTCAAAATCTCTCCAAAGGGAGTTGTAATAGAAACCACTCTGAAATGGGTGCAACATTTTGTAACTTCATTACATATTCATACTGTATATCATGCGTATTGTTATTGTTCCACCTGATCAACTGTATTATGATATTCTTAAGCCGGAAGCGGCTACCCGAAGGGGCCTTCATGACTACGCCGGAAGCGGCCGTCCGAAGGGACTATTGTGTTATTAGCCGGAAGCGGCTACGAGTAGGATATTCTATATTTATATTGTGTATGCTAGAATTTGTGTAAGGGACCATATGACATGGTTTAAAGTGTTGTTCCAGGTTACTCCCAGGTTGCTTTCTAAACTTGCTTACCGTTACGTTTTTCCTTGTTTTATGATTCAGTATTGCCTTACATATTCAGTACATTTTCCGTACTGACCCCCTTTCTTCGGGGGGCTGCGTTTCATGCCCGCAGGTTCAGGGATGCGGTTAAGCGATCCAGCCACCTAGGAGGGGTCATCGTTGAGAGTCAGACAACTCTACTTACTTCGGAGACTGTTCCTGTTTTGGTATAATTTTATTTGTATACATTATGGTTCCGATGGGGCCCTGTCCCGTCACTTATGCACGGTCATACACTTCTAGTAGTCTACGGACAGCATGGGTGTCATGGGTACTGTTTGGACTTGCCGTTCATTGTTTTGTTGGACAGAAGTATCGACAGCCTCGTTGGCTTACCTTGTGACATGTTACGTATATATAAGTATGTTTTGAGATGTTTTGAGTTACAGTTGGACTTTGGTATTCTATTTACAGCTTTCAAACTTAGTTAAAAAGACCCTATTGAATGCCATGTTTGAGTACAAGTAACATAAGTTGGGTTATCGGGAAGGTTAAGCTCAGTCACTCGTCATGGTCCTAGGTTGGGTCTTGACAAAAGTGATATCAGAGCAGTTCAGTCCTCGGCATGTTCGCAGACGGTGTCTAGTAGAGTCTTGTTTATCGGTGTGTTGTGCACCACATCCATAAACAGGAGACTACGAGACATTAATAAGGTGTCATTCCTTCTTTTATGTTAGAGATCGTGCGAATAGAGCTGTGTCATAAGTGAAGTCCTTAATCTAATAATCTTGTATGATTTCAGCGATGACTAGGAAGAGTAAAGCGACAGCAGCAGAAGGAAAATCGATTGGTGAGGCGATTAGCCAGCCCTGAGTCTACTGAGCTCAGACTTACACTGGGATACACATTCAGTCCCAGAGTTCTCCTACTTCCCAACCTCTGGAGGAGCTCAGAGGGGCACCTGATCCAGCCCCAACTCCAGCACCAGTACCTCAGCCGTATGCTCAGGGTCAGGAGATGAGAGAAATGAAAGATACTATCTGTTTGATGACTCGGATACTTGCTACCCAGGCTGGACGACAAGATAGGGGTCATGAGTATCCAGATAGGACTGCTAGTGCCAGGGCCCGAGATTTTCTTACATTAGATCCCCAGAGTTTAAGGGCATGGACCCTAATGCGGATCCTCAGGAGTTCATAGATAGTATGCAACACACTTTAAATGTGATGAAGACGTCAGCTACATAATCTGTTGAGTTAACTGCTTATAGATTACAGGGTATAACGATTAATTGGTTTCAGTCATGGAGATTATCAAGGGGTAGTGACACTCTTCCGCCGACTTGGCAGGAATTCTCAGATGCCTTCTTGCTTCATTATATGCAACCCGAGTTGAGGTGGGCAAGGGTTGATAGGTTCCTTAACATGCAGCAGGGTAGTATGTCTCTTAGAGAGTATAGTGTGGAGTTTTATTCTTTAGCCAGATATGCCCCTTCTATTGTGCAGGAAATGGAAAATAGAGTCCACCAATATGTGATGGGATTAGAGCCAGGGTTGCAGGAGGATTGTATGGCAGTAGCGATGTAGCCAGGTATGGATATAGCTCGTATTCAGGCTTATGCTCAAGGGTCAGAGGATCGTAGGTGCCAGCGAGAGGCTATCTCGGAGCAAAGTAGTAGTCAGCCCAAGAGGTCTAGGTCAGAATGTTGGTATATAGGTTCTACTAGTGAGAGCAGACACCATTATAGTGCACCTCTGTAGTTTCAAGGATTGGGAGACTTCCCTTAGGCAGAGACAGTGTTCTATGAATCGGGTTCTCAGCAGCAGGCGGGGTCAGGACAGAAGGTGATGCCCCCTTATCGATGTGCGACTTGTGGGAAACGTCATGTAGGAAGGTGTCGTCAGGGTGTATGCTATACTTGTGGTGTTCCGGGGCACTATGCTAGAGATTGTCCACAAAGAGTGGGTAGTATTGTTCCTGAGAATTCGGTAGCAGCATTGTCACCCCCAGTGAGAGCCCCATATATAGGACGCCAGACTTCTTCTGGCCGAGGTAGGGACATAGGTGGAACATCTAGCTCCAGTACTGGGCCTCATCGTATCTACGCTCTAGGTGGGAGACCGGGTCCGGAGACACCGCAGGATGCACCATCAGATATACCCTTCTTCAGATTATTTATTGATGGGTTTAAGCTATATACGAACTGTCTCTTACCACTATGATATGATGTATTACAACATAAGTTAGAATACAAGCATAGAAGTTGATGGGGTAAATAGAGACAAAAGACTTAGTGAAAAGCTTAGTTGAAACCCTAAGGGGGGGAAGTGCCCATAGCATAGTAACACCATAGCTATAAATCGGAACTAGGGTAAATGAATAGAAGACTACCCTTGATATGTAACCTTTTAGTTATTATAACATGATACTGACGGTATTAGATACGATTAATTTGACCTTAAATAGTACCGTCATGTTTTACTCTATTATTTAACTATCCATAAAACTTCTATGAGTTACATATTTCCAACATTCGATGACGAATGTTTCTAAGGGGGGGAGGATGTTACACCCCGGATATGTTTTTGTGTTACCGAGACTGCAGACGACTTAGTATGGGCTCAGGGTATGGTAAAAATATACAAAGATTAGGGATGAATAATCTATTATATATGTATAAGAATAACATATAGACGACATTGGAGGCCATATGGTGTAAGTTGGTTAATACGTTACTTGACAAATAGCCCTTGTAACCGTAAGTTAAGGTGGAGCCCACATGTCGGGATTTTATAAAGGGCATATGAAAAGTTATATGAATAGTACGTAGGAAGTTTAGGAATGCTTAAGAGGGACACTTAAGCCAAATATGAGTATAAGCACCCCAAAAGAATGATTTAAGGATACGTTTTCGGGTGATCTAGATTTACGAGGCCAACACACCATTATACGTTGAGAATTTAGGAAAACACAAAAATGAAAGTTGTAGATAATTTAAATACCTTTCCAACCATAGGTCATGGGCCTTCATGCGACATAGGGATAAAAAAGTTATGGACGTTTTAAGGAGGAAAGGTCAAACTGGCAGTGGGCTCGGCCCAACCCGACTCCAAGTCGGGTCAGGCCCACTTCCTTGGCTATTTAAGGAAAATTTTCACCCATTATCTTCCTCATTGCATGCCAAAATTTCTAAAATATTTTAGAGAGAGAGAGTGAGGAGAGTTAGAGAGATAAAGCAAGGGTTCGATCAAGTTTGAGGCCCCGAATCCCGAGGCTCGTGAAGGATAAAGTGTAATACGAGTTGTCGTCGTCGTTTCAAGCTAAATATTGAGCTTGGGGGATGATAATTTCGTGGTTGAGCTTCTTCTAAGGTATGTATTATTTTCTCATCATTGTTATTAAGATGAGTACGTGGAGATTTAACGGATTAAAGTGTTAGAAATATAGTTATAATTATCGTATACCGAATATTAAGGTGTTTTGGTTTATGGGCTGTTTTGGATAGAATTGTAGGATGAGTTTAGTCATATTATTGTTGTAAATTCTTAGATTTGTTGTTGTTATTGGTTATTAGCTTAATTTGGAATTGTTGGGTTGGTAGGATTATAGGGGAAATGTTGTCCAAATCCCGTTAGGCGACAGAATAAATGATTAGTTAGAATAATCTTGTTGGCCTAGTCTTAATCGCTATATTGTTTATGGTATTTTAGTTGATTAAGCTCGGGAAGGGACTCGAGGATTAGCTTGAGGCATAAATAAGGTATGTAATCCTTCTTTCATATTTTGGCATGATCCCTTTTATATGACTCCTAAATAATGTAAAACATAAGTACTCTATTCTTAGTTGGAATTGGAGTCGATATCCAATGTCTTGTTTCGTTCATGCTATACTCTTGTTGATAATTCGAAGGAAGCTTCTGCGATACATTATATACTTACATGTTCACTATAAAGCAAATGGTAAATGAAGGAAATTCTAAAACTTGTTCTCAAAATCTCTCCAAAGGGAGTTGTAATAGAAACCACTCTGAAAGGGGTGCAATATTTTGTAACTTCATTACATATTCATACTGTATATCATGCGTATTGTTATTGTTCCACCTGATCAACTGGATTATGATATTCTTAAGCCGGAAGCGGCTGCCCGAAGGGGCCATCATGACTACGCCGGAAGCGGCCGTCCGAATGGACTATTGTGTTATTAGCCGGAAGTGGCTACGAGTAGGATATTCTATATTTATTATTACACCCCGTAATTTCAGGACATGTGTTTAAGAGAATGTACGTGAGAAGCTACGACTTTAAGTTTGAAACGAAAGAAGGATTGCTTTTTCCTACGGAAAATTATTCCGAGCCTCGGGAGGGAAAAATTATTCGTTACTGAGAATTGAGTTACCGAATTTGATATTTGAGACTTTTAGAATTTACCAGATTTTCGGGAGATGAAATATTTTAGACCAACCGGGGGGCGACACGTGTCACCCTCCACTTGGCATGTAGGACGAAAATGGACAAGTCAAGCTAGACAAGTGGAGCTTGACATTCTTGACTAAATTCTAGCCCTTCAAGTGTTTTAATCCTAGCCTTTGATCCTCTTATTTATCCATTACTAGTGCAAGACTAGTGAACACTTAGAAAAATATTTCAAGAACTTGTTGTTCATAGTGTGCTCTCGGCCAAGAGGGTTTTAGGAGAGAAAATTTTTGCAATTGTGGATCATTATTCACAATACTTTAACCCAAGGTTCCTAGGGGTATTGTAAGGATATCTCAATAGAAATGTTACACCCCGTAGTTCCGGAATATGTATGTAAGGACGTACGTACGAATGTATAAACCCTAATTAGGGTAAGAATGAAAGAGTTGTTTTCCGACGGAAAATATTCCGAACCTTGTGAAGGAAATTTTTACGTTTTCAATATTTTTATGGAATTTTTCCGAGAGATTAATATTTTGGACCAATTGGAGGGCGACACGTGTCACCCAAGATCCATGTTGGACGATTTTGGTGCCATTAGTGGGCAAGTCAAATGGTCAAAGTCTTGCATGGTCTTGCATGGCATTTGTGGGACAAGTGTTCAAAGAAACCAACATCCTAAATCTCTACCTTACACATGTTTCAATCCTAACCCTTGGTTGTACTAGATAAACCCCTTTAGTTGATGAAAAATCTTCCACACTTAGAATATTTCAAGACTTGAAAATATTCCCCTCTCCCTCCTAGCTAGTTCTCGTCCAACCCCCCCTCCCCTTAGCCAAATGTTGTCCAAAAATTCTTAAACTTATAAGTGTTCTTCCTTAATGTATTAGGAAGATTATTAACCAAAAGTTAGACAAGATTTCACATCCCTAGCCACAACCCCCCCCCCCCCCCCCTAGGCTGAGAGTGGGCAGATTTTCGGGACTGTTTTGGACAGATTTTTAGTCAGATTTGGAAGGGAATATATCCTAGCATATTAGGATTTTTTGGGTGTTTCAAAAGCCTAAAATGAATTTCGTTGAGTCTAGTTTCCAACGCAGCAAACCGCTCGTCGATAGGACACTGGAGTAGAGAGTTATCGACGTTACAATTTCAGCTGACGAAGCAGTGGCTAAAAATCTGGACAGTCACGTTGTTTGGGCTATTTTGAGGTAATGAACCTTAACCTCTTTGTGAAGTTGATTATTATGTATATATGGATATTATACATATATTGGAAGTATATTATGGACTATAAGATATAAAGAAAGATTTGGATCTTGTTAAGATGTTAAAAGGAGAATTGACATATTATCCATTAAAATGGTAAAGATGTATCCATTACTTACTAAGAGGTTAAAAACAAAGGAACTATAACTTATAATAAGATTGGAATATAAGTTGAAGGACTAATTGTTACACCCCGTAACCCCATGACATGTTTAAGAGAATGTATGTAAGGAACACAAGACTTGAAAAGGGTACGAAAGGAAGAATTGTTTTTCCGACGGAAAATCTTCCGAACATCGGAAAGGAAAAATGTTCGTTGAGGAGAATTGGATTCTCAAAATGCATTAATTGAGGATTATGGAATGTATTTTCATTATGGAAATTTATTTTACGGATTTGGTCACGTGGGGCTCACCCGAGGAATTTTACATTTTGTGGGGCCCACGAGGGTTACAGAATTTTATGGACGAATGGGAAGGCGACACGTGGCACCCCTCCCACATGGCTTGGTCGAATTATGCAAGGGCAAAAGGGTCATTGACCATGATAGAAGACTAAGTCTTGCTAAGCTTGAGCTTGACATTGTTGACTAAGTCAAGAGCCACTTGGCTTGATCCCATTCATCCAATTTTAACATGTGTTGTAATCTAGACCCTCCAATGTGTTATATATCATCCTTAGTAGCAATACTTGGCATTATACACTTAGAAAAAAATTAGAACACTTAGAGGGAGGAGATGAGCTCTCGGGTTAGGGCTTTTCCCACACAAAATAATTTGCAATTTTGGTTCATTAGCCACAAGACTTTAACCCAAGGTCCCTAAGGGTATTGTAAGGATATCTCAATAGAAAGATTTCGGAAAAACCGCATTTTTACGTTAGTCGCAAGGCGGAAACTCAAGGTGTTCTTCAACTTTGAAGTTGGAAATAGAAGAGGAGTATTTCACAAGCTTCTAAGGGTTGAAAATAGCGGATTGGAACGTCAAGAAAAGGAGTTGGAGTTGCTAAGGATCGACTTAGGGTTTTGGATCATTTTGAGCTTAAGGAGGTAATAATCTCCGTCTTGCTATATTAATTCGAGTTTTCAAGTTGTAGTAGTTAGAAATGATCATGTGGATTATATTATGAAGAATGATATGTGTTATGGAATATTTGGATGGAATCCGAACGTTGCATGATTTAGCCTTTAAGTTTGTAATTCAATTTAGTTACTAGTTTAGTCGTCGCATGTTATCTAAAGAGTTGATTAAGGTGGTTTTAATTGCTAAGTTGTTTATGACTATATAACATGCTAGACCTAAGAGCTTGTATTGAAAAGGAATTGGAAAGGTTGATAAGTTGTTGCACTTTTTGGCCGAATTGACATTTGTATTATGGACTAGTTTAATGTAATTTGTGGGGCGGAATTTTACACGTCCTGTTAAGGCGTGTAATCCTCTTTGGTTAGCTGATTTGTTGGGCCTTAAATGTGGCGTGTTTGGTTATTGAATTCGGCCTTGAAAAAGGTGGCAAAGTATGTAGAAACAAAGGAAGTGCTGTCCGATTTTCCGTAGAATTTAGTGACTTTGCACTTAGAATATTCTACGTTCGAAGCTAGAGGTTAATGGACGTATTATGGCCAATTTAGGTTGAAGTACCAAGTATAGCGTATTCTACTTGAAGGATGGAATAGCTAGCAAGGTTGAAGTACTATGGAGCATTTTGCTACTTGTCGATAATCGTCGCGAGGTATGTGAACCTCTTCCTTCTTTTGACATGATTTTATGTATGGAATATACATGTGGTATTATTTCATGATTTCCTTCTACTCTTAGAAGTTAAGAAATAAGTATGTTGATTTACTCTACGTAAGGGTTATGTCTAGGTTATCCTAAGTTCTTGCCAATTCTTATGGGAGATGTTGGTAAAAATCGTTAGGAGGTATTTGGAGTCAAGTTGACTCGACTAAGTTACGGCACAAATGAGAATAAGTATTGAACAAGCCATCGCAGCGTTAATAAAGGAAAATGTAATGACGATAAATTATATTAAAACAAGTAGAATTCTCCATCTGCATAGAAGCTAAGATAAGACAAAATTGTATTACATTTTATAGATCATGGCTGCTTGAATAAAATCGTTATAAATAAGTATAACTTATTCACAACGCACCAAGTATATGTTACTTAATTTAAAAGAGTTTACGTATGAAGTTTTTAAGACTTTGAAATTTGTTTTCTTAAAAGTTAAGGGACTTGAAGTATTTTGAAAACTATGTGATTTGATTTGAAAGTATAAGTCTCTTGGTTATAAAAGGAATGAATTTGTTTAAGACATAAAGAGTTATAACGGCTTTATGGGAAGTTGGTTATAACAACTTTATGGAAAATTAAAATAATGGTTTTCTTCAGTAATGTAAGCAAAGAAATGATTTGAAATAAAGAAGGGCAAATTGTTTTAAAGGTACCAATTGCTTAAGGTTTTTAAGAAAGAAGTCACTTGATTTAGAAGCCGGTAAATGTATTTCTAAGAAGGTATTGTGACTTGTCTTGAAGGGTAGATATGACTTGATACTACGGTTGTTAGTATCTGGGAAGTTTTATTTGAAAAAGAGTCTTTCTAAAGGAATAGAGGTGCGTAGTACTTTGGGTTAAATTCCCGGATTTTATATGACATTATCGTCCCAGAAATGGGCCGGGCAGTATACCTTTATGGGCAGACTATATGACATTATCGTCTCAGAAATGGGCCGGGCAGTATACCTTTATGGGCAGACTATATGACATTATCGTCCCAGAAATGGGCCGGCAAGATACCTTTATGGGCGAACTATATGACATTATCGTCCCGAAAATGGGCCGGCAAGATACCTTTATGGGCGAACTATATGACATTATCGTCCGAAATGGGCAGGCGATATACCTTTATGGGCGACTATATGACATTATCGTCCCCGAAATGGGCGGGCGATACCTTTATGGGCAGACTATATGACATTATCGTCCCAGAAATGGGCCGGGCAGTATATCTGTATGGGCAGACTATGTGACTTTATCGCGTCCCAGTTTGGGTCGGGCAGTATAGGCGTCCCTCCGTAAAGGGTCGGATTAGGTTATGAAAGATAAGTAAGTTAGATGGTAATAAACTTAATGACTTCTCCTAAGTATGTACGTAAGATATGGCTATAACTCTTAATGGAATGGAAAAGATAATGATGTGCAATTGAGTTCATAAGGGGTAATGACACGGCAGAATCTGGTATGTACTTTTTATACTTGCCCCTGTCATTCTTTTGTACAGTTATAATCTGTTTACGGTACTTTATTTCATTCCATATTAAATTTTTGTTATGCGGCCCGCCGGTGCGTTCATGTCCGCAGTTTAGGTACCTGATTGTGGATCCGCGAGCTTAGGATCTGGTTCAAGATTTTGAGATGGCTCCATGTTCCGAGTCGTCATGGCTATGTATATTCAGGGGTACGGCGGGGCCTTGTCCCGTCATAGTATGTGTTCAAATCTTAGAGGTCTGTATTCACATGTGGGCTGGACTGGTTAGAGTTGAAATTACATTTTTGGATAGTGTAAGCCCTTTTTGGGTGATTTTTATTACGGCAGCCTTATCGGCTTTGCCTTGGTAAAAAAAAATGTGTGTTATTTATTTTCCGCAGCAGTTTATTATGATGTATGATTATAAGGGTGCCCAAGTAGGGCACCAGTCGCGGCCCGGGGTCGGGTCGTGACAAAAGTGGTATCAGAGCAGTTAGTCCTCGGAAAGTGTCTACAGACCGTGTCTAGTAGAGTCTTGATTATCGGTGTGTTGTGCACCACATCTATAATCAGGAGTGCGGACATTTAGGATTGGTTTCCATTCTTCTCACTCACGAGATCGTGCGATAGAGGCGTGTTGTTAGTGTCGTCTCCCAACGAGTTATGTTGATCGCAATACAAGTAAGGTAACGATGACGGGAAGGACTATGTGGATTGCGTATCGGGTTGGTAATGATTGTAGTATAGTTGGTATTGTGACATACGGTATACGGAGTTATGTATGAAGTCGACGCGTGTTGCCTAGAATGATTTTAGATTACCAAGAGTTGGTAAAGACTAACTAAATACCGGGAAGGTATGGAACAATTAATGAATTCTCGCCAAGGTCTTCTCGGGTAGAAAGATTTATTATAGACCAAGAATAAGAGTTAAGTGCGACGGTGGGACGGGGTGAGGACCTATTGCGGGTCGCCCCATAGCCTGAAATGGAGTGGGATCAGTTGGTAGTAGTTCCGCTACGTGACAGGGTCACGAGGGTGTAAGGCCCAAGTCTAGTTAATTGTTTTACGGGTCCGTGGACGCGTTCCACCGGAACCAGGTCGTGGGAGCCGAAAATGGCCTTACGTTGTTTAAAAGAGTGACTCCAAAAGATTGGAGGCCAACATCGGTATGGAAGTTATGTATGTATACTAGTATGAGTTGGAAATACGGAAAGAGTACGACCATTAAGAAAGATATCAACCAAGTGTAAAGGAATAGAACCTGAATCCATAAGAACCTTTCGGGGTAACTACACCCGTGAGTGTTTGGGGTGGTAGCTGAGCGGGTATATGAGAATTGCCCGGTGATTATACAGTCGTCAGACCTTAGTAGACCTAGTAGAGATGATTACGACAGAATTTGAGGTCATTATGAGTATGGACTAGTTGGCTTTGTGAGTGCGAAGGTTGACATCTTAGTATAAGTATTGTTATGTGGCCATGGGTGACATATGTAGTATGAAGGGTGCAGTAAAAGGAGACTATGTCGCTATCTAATTAGATTGGACTCCGAAAGAACATTCGGGGACGAATGTTTCTAAGGGGGGAAGAATGTTACACCCCGTAACACCAGGACATGTTTAAGAGAATGTATGTAAGGAACACAAGACTTGAAAAGGGTACGAAAGGAAGAATTGTTTTTCCGACGGAAAATCTTCCGAACATCGGAAAGGAAAAATGTTCGTTGAGGAGAATTGGATTCTCAAAATGCATTAATTGAGGATTATGGAATATATTTTCATTATGGAAATTTATTTTACGGATTTGGTCACGTGGGGCCCACCCGAGGAATTTTACGTTTTGTGGGGCCGCGAGGTTCTGAAATTTTATAGACGAATGGGAGGGCGACACGTGGCACCCCTCCCACATGGCTTGGTCGAATTATGCAAGGGCAAAAGGGTCATTGACCATGATAGAAGACTAAGTCTTGCTAAGCTTGAGCTTGACATTGTTGACTAAGTCAAGAGCCACTTAGCTTGATCCCATTCATCCAATTTTAACATGTGTTGTAATCTAGACCCTCCAATGTGTTATATATCATCCTTAGTAGCAAGACTTGGCATTATACACTTAGAAAAAAATTAGAACACTTAGAGGGAGGAGATGAGCTCTCGGGTTAGGGCTTTTCCCACACAAAAAAATTTGTAATTTTGGTTCATTAGCCACAAGACTTTAACCCAAGGTCCCTAAGGGTATTGTAAGGATATCTCAATAGAAAGATTTCGGAAAAACCGCATTTTTACGTTAGTCGCAAGGCGGAAACTCAAGGTGTTCTTCAACTTTGAAGTTGGAAATAGAAGAGGAGTTTTTCACAAGCTTCTAAGGGTTGCAAATAGCGGATTGGAACGTCAAGAAAAAGAGTTGGAGTTGCTAAGGATCGACTTAGGGTTTTGGATCATTTTGAGCTTAAGGAGGTAATAATCTCCGTCTTGCTATATTAATTCGAGTTTTCAAGTTGTAGTAGTTAGAAATGATCATGTGGATTATATTATGAAGAATGATATGTGTTATGGAATATTTGGATGAAATCCGAACGTTGCATGATTTAGCCTTTAAGTTTGTAATTCAATTTAGTTACTAGTTTAGTCGTCGCATGTTATCAAAAGAGTTGATTAAGGTGGTTTTAATTGCTAAGTTGTTTATGACTATATAACATGCTAGACCTAAGAGCTTGGATTGAAAAGGAATTGGAAATGTTGATAAGTTGTTGCACTTTTTGGCCGAATTGACATTTGTATTATGGACTAGTTTAATGTAATTTGTGGGGCGGAATTTTACACGTCCTGTTAAGGCGTGTAATCCCCTTTGGTTAGCTGATTTGTTGGGCCTTAAATGTGGCGTGTTTGGTTATTGAATTCGGCCTTGAAAAATGTGGCAAAGTATGTAGAAACAAAGGAAGTGCTGTCCGATTTTCCGTAGAATTTAGTGACTTTGCACTTAGAATATTCTACGTTCGAAGCTAGAGGTTAATGGACGTATTATGGCCAATTTAGGTTGAAGTACCAAGTATAGCGTATTCTACTTGAAGGATGGAATAGCTAGCAAGGTTGAAGTACTTTGGAGCTTTTTGCTACTTGTCGATAATCGTCGCGAGGTATGTGAACCTCTTCCTTCTTTTGACATGATTTTATGTATGGAATATACATGTGGTATTATTTCATGATTTCCTTCTACTCTTAGAAGTTAAGAAATAAGTATGTTGATTTACTCTACGTAAGGGTTATGTCTAGGTTATCCTAAGTTCTTGCCAAGTATTATGGGAGATGTTGGTAAGAATCGTTAGGAGGTATTTGGAGTCAAGTTGACTCGACTAAGTTACGACACAAATGAGAATAAGTATCG
Source organism: Przewalskia tangutica (assembly GCA_029844215.1). Taxonomy (NCBI): domain Eukaryota; kingdom Viridiplantae; phylum Streptophyta; class Magnoliopsida; order Solanales; family Solanaceae; genus Przewalskia; species Przewalskia tangutica. The sequence goes on along the minus strand of CM056725.1, from coordinate 12,479,173 downwards.
AACAAGCCATCGCAGCGTTAATAAAGGAAAATGTAATGACGATAAATTATATTAAAACAAGTAGAATTCTCCATCTGCATAGAAGCTAAGATAAGACAAAATTGTATTACATTTTCTAGATCATGGCTGCTTGAATAAGATCGTTATAAATAAGTATAACTTATTCACAACGCACCAAGTATATGTTACTTAATTTAAAAGAATTTACGTATGAAGTTTTTAAGACTTTGAAACTTGTCTTCTTAAAATTTAAGGGACTTGAAGTATTTTGAAAACTATGTGATTTGATTTGAAAGTATAAGTCTCTTGGTTATAAAAGGAATGAATTTGTTTAAGACATAAAGAGTTATAACGGCTTTATGGGAAGTTGGTTATAACAACTTTATGGAAAATTAAAAGAATGGTTTTCTTCAGTAATGTAAGCAAAGAAATGATTTGAAATAAAGAAGGGCAAATTGTTTTAAAGGTACCAATTGCTTAAGGTTTTTAAGAAAGAAGTCACTTGATTTAGAAGCCGGTAAATGTATTTCTAAGAAGGTATTGTGACTTGTCTTGAAGGGTAGATATGACTTGATACTACGGTTATGGGCAGACTATATGACATTATCGTCCCAGAAATGGGCCGGGCAGTATACCTTTATGGGCAGACTATATGACATTATCGTCCCAGAAATGGTAGGCAAGATACCTTTATGGGCGCACTATATGACATTATCGTCCCGAAATAGGCCGGCGATATACCTTTATGGCGGACTATATGACATTATCGTCCCGAAATGGGCGGGCAAAGATACCTTTATGGGCGAACTATATGACATTATCGTCCCGAAATGGGCGGCAAGATACCTTTATGGGCGCACTATATGACATTATCGTCCCGAGAAATGGGCCGGCGATATCGTTTATGGCGAACTATATGACATTATCGTCCCGAAATGGGTCGAGCAATATACCTTTATGGGCGAACTATATGACATTATCGTCCCGAGAAATGGGCGGGCAATATACCTATGGGCGGACTATATGACATTATCGTCGAGAAATGGGCGAGCAAGATACCTTTATGGCGCACTATGACATTATCGTCGAGAAATGGGCGGCGATATACCTTTATGGGCGAACTATATGACATTATCGTCCCGAAATGGTAGGCGATATACTGTATGGGCGCACTATGTGACTTTATCGCGTCCCATTTGGGTCGGGCGATATAAGCGTCCGCCGTAAAAGTCGGATTAGGTTATGAAAGATAAGTAAGTTAGATGGTAATAAACTTAATGACTTCTCCTAAGTATATGCGTAAGATACGGCTATAACTCTTAATGGAATGGAAAAGATAATGATGTGCAATTAAGTTCATAAGGGGTAATGACACGGCAGGATCGGTATGTACTTTTATACTTGCCCTGTCATTCTTTTGTACGATTATAATCATTTACGGTACTTTATTTACATTCCATATTAAATTTTGTTATCGACCGGCCGAAGTGCGTTAAATGTCCGCAGTTTAGGTACACGATTGTGGATCCGCGAGCTTAGGATCTGGTTCAACATTTTGAGATGGCTCCATGTTAGAGTCGTCATGGCTATGTATATTCGAAGTGCAGCGGGGCCTTGTCCGTCATAGTATGTGTTCAAATCTTAGAGGTGCTGTATTCACGTGTAAATTTGGACTGGTTAGAGTTGAAATTACATTTTTGGATAGTGTAAGCCCTTTTTGGGTGATTTTTATTACGGCAGCCTTATCGGCTTTGCCTTGGTAAAAAAAAAAAATGTGTGTTATTTATTTTCCGCAGCAGTTTATTATGATGTATGATTATAAGGGTGCCCAGGTAGGGCACCAGTCGCGGCCCGGGGTCGGGTCGTGACACTACTGAAGTAATGGGATAAGTAAAATTGTAAAAGTTGGCCAAGGACCCCAACTTAAGGACCGTATCTACTTTGGACCTTATCTACTTTGGATCGTATTTACTTTGGACCGTATTTACTTTGGACTGTATTTATATTATTGTTATGAAGGAGAGATTGTTAATCGCGTTCCGTTTGGGCGTGTTATCCCCTTCTTTAGTTATTATTGTTATGAAGGAGATTGTTAATCGTGTTCCGTTTGGGCGTGTTATCCCCTTCTTTAGTTATTATTATTATGAAGGAGAGATTGTTAATTGCGTTCCGTTTGGGCGTGTTATCCCCTTCTTTAGTTATTATTGTTATGAAGGAGAGATTGTTAATCGCGTTCCGTTTGGGCGTGTTATCCTCTTCTTTAGTTATTATTGTTATGAAGGAGAGATTGTTAATCGCGTTCCGTTTGGGCGTGTTATCCCTTTCTTTAGATTTCGGTATTATTGCACCTTAATTATAGTATGTTAATTACGGTTATCGGGCCTTGGAAAAGGTGGAAAATTGAGTAGAAACGGGAGAGTCTTCGAATTTTCCGTAGGATATGGAACTTTGTTCTTAGAAATATCCTACGAAGAGATCTAGAGGTTAATGGACGTTTCATGGCCATTATAGGTGGAAGTACTACGAGTAGTGTATTCTACTTGAAGGGTGGAAAAGGGCTAGCAAGGTTATAGTACTTTGGAGCGTTTTGCTAATTGTCGATAATCGTCGCGAGGTATGTGAACCTCTTCCTATCTTTTCTAGCATGATATTTGTGAAATATATATAGTACGGTAGACGTACGTGTGTAAAATGAGTTTGGTTTATTTAAAACATAAAGTGTTATAATGGCTTTATGGGAAGTTAATTATAACAACTTTATGTAGGTAAAAGAATGGTTTATTGATTTTTAAAAAGATAAGAGACTAGACTTATATTTGACTTGACTTGATATGTGAAGAACTTGAATTGTGTGGAAAGTTGTGGAACCTCATTCGTGAGTAATGAATACTTGGTTTTGAATAATAATGTTATATTGATTTCGGAAATGAGAATAAGTATCGAACAAACCATTGCAGCGTTAATAAAAGAAAATATATTGACAAATAATTAATATTATTAAAACAAGTAGAAACCTCCATCTGCATAGAAGCTAAGATAAGACAAAATTGTATTACATTTCCTAGATCACGGTTGCTTTAATAAGGTCATTAATAACAAGTATTGATTTTTCTTAAATTCCAAAGTAAGGAACTTGATTTCTAAAAGAAAAGAGACTTGAGGAATTGAAGTGTTTTTGGTTTAAAAGAAAGGCATGGTTTTGTCTTAAATTGGTTTAAAAAGAAGGTATGGAAATTGTTTTGGTTTACTTAAAAATGATAGTTACTCTATTTTTTGATACTACGGGTATCGTGTGACCTTCGTAAAAGAAATGGATCTTTTTGAAAGAATTAAAGTACGTAGTACCTTGGGGCTAAAACCCGATTTTGTTATAATAAAATGAAAGTCTATGAGTACGTTGGACTTGCTTATGATTGTTGTGATAGCCTTGTTGTGCAAGTGTGGTATCCTTATATTACCGTGTCTCTCGATGGATGGTCCACGGGTATGTGGCCATGATGAGTGTTCGTTCCCTGTTGATAGTGTTGTTCCATGGACTATCTCTCCATGAGGTTTACTGATGCAGGCTGGTATCCGGTAGTTGGTTTTCGTACTTGCCCCGGTCATTGTCGTGATGCAGGAGGTATCTGGTAGTTGGCTTCGTACTTGCCGTCACAAGACATGACGCGGAGGTATCGGTAGGCGACGCCCGTCTTGCCGGTCAACCGTGGTACAATATACAGTATTGTTGGTACGGTAGGTATCTGGTAGTTGGCTTTCGTACTTGCCCCGGTCAGCGGAGTGACGCAGGAGGTATCTGGTAGTCGGCCTTCGTACTTGCCCCGTACGGTCCTTATGACACAGGTGGGATCTGGTGTTCATGTGTACTCCTTGGTGTTGTTATATCATAGACTGTCGGCAGTGAGGAAGGAATTCCACGGGCACGGTTGACATTGTTGGACATGAGACCCGTGGTTGTATTTGGGTAATGACTTGGAGGGCATGCGTCCCTGACTTGACATAGTTGTTCATAGATTGTGAAATGGTCTTTTAAAAGACGATGTTGATTCTCATTACTCTTGTAGTTAATCAGGCTTTGTGTACCGTATATTGGTTATCATACATGTCTCCTGTTTTATATAGACTATTATGATTTCATTACAGTATTTTCAGTTTCACATACTTGGTACCTGTTATCGACCTCGCCCGAAGTGCGTTCATGCCGCAGTTGAGGTATCGTAGCTGGCGATCCGCGCTCTTAGGATCACTGCTCGATTCTGAAAGCTCCATTTCTTGGAGGCTTTGTCTTTTGGTACGGTTCCTCGAGGTCATATACTTTTGTACATTCGGGGTATGGCGGGGCCTGTCGTCATAGTGGTATAAAAACTCTTAAGTGCATGAATCTTGTTGTGGGCAAGGTTTGTAAAAAGGATTTAACTGTTCAATTTTTTAATGTATATACAGAAGGGTAACCGTTTTGGTTAGCCTGTTCTTACGTTAATCTATTGTTTCATGTCTTTGATTTTATTTCCGCTGATTTTCTCTGATGTTGTATCACTAGGGTGCCCGGGGTAAGGCACCAGTCGCGGGCTCGGGAACGGGTCGTGACAAGAAAGATCCCGGAAAAACGACGTTATTACGTTAGTCGCAAGGCGAAACCCTAGGGTGTTCTTCAACTTTGAAGATGGAACTTGAAGAAGAGTTCTTCATGAGCTTATAAGGAATGCTTGGAGCGGATTGGAACATAAGAAGAGGAGCTAAAAGTTGCTAAGGATCGACTTTTACGCTTGAACATTATTTGGGCTAAATGAGGTAATAATCTTCGTCTTACTATTGTAATTGAAGTTTCCATGTTATGATAAGTTAGAAATGAGCATGTGATATATGTTATGAAGATTGATAAGTGTTATGGAATTTTAGAAGCTCAAAAACCGAAAATGGCATGTTAGCCGTTAAGATTATTATTCAAGTTAATTATTAATTACGAACGTCGTATGTTATTGAGAGAAGGGAATATAGTTGTTGTAATTGTTATTATGTATATAACATGTTGTAATAACAACTTGGATTGAAAAGGAATCGAACGGAAATTGACATTGTTGTAGGCATGGATTCTAGCCGAGAATTGCCTTAATTTTTTGGACAGTTTCGTATTAATTGTGGGGCAGAATTTTACACGTCCTGTTAAGGCGTGTAATACCCTTTGGTTATCTGATTTGATTGAGCATTAAATGTGGCATTTGGTTATTGATTTTCGGGCCTTGAAAAGGGTGGAAAAGTACGTAGAAACAAAGGAAGTGCTGTCCGATTTTCCGTAGAATTTGGTGACTTTACACTTAGAATATTCTACGTTTGAAGCTAGATGTTAATGGACGTATTATGGCCATTATAGGTTGAAGTACTAAGTATAGCGTATTCTACTTGAATGATGGAATAACTATCAAGGTTGAAGTACTTTGGAGCATTTTGCTACTTGTAGATAATCGTCGCGAGGTATGTGAACCTCTTCCTTCTTTAGACATGATTCTATGTATGAAATATACATGTGGTACTATTTTATGATTCCTTCTACTCTTAGAAGTTAAGAGGTATGTATGTTGATTTACTCTATGTAAAAGATACGTCTAAGTTATCCTAAGTTCTTACCAAGTCTTATGGGGGATGTTGGTAAGAGTCGTTATGAAGTATTTGGTGTCAAGTTGACTTTGCTAAGTTACTGCACGAATGAGAATAAGTATCGAACAAGCCACTGCAGCGTTAATAAAAGAAAATGTATCGGCAATCAATTAAATTAAAATGAGTAGAATTCTCCATCTGCATAGAAGCTAAGATAAGACAAAATTGTATTACATTTTCTAGATCATGGCTGCTTTAATAAGATCGTTATAAACTAGTATAACCTATTCACACGCATAAAAGTATATGTTACTTAATTTAAAGAGTTTACGTATGAAGTTTTAAGACTATGAACCTTAAATTCTTAAAAGGTTAAGAGACTTTATTTTTCAAGTTATGAGACTTGATTCTTAAAGGAAGAAATGACTTGATTTAAAAGTATAGAATACTTGATTTGGAAAGTACTGATTTCTTGACATTCTAAAGATAAGAGACTTGTTTTCTAAGTAAGAAACTTGATTTCTAAAGATAAGAGACTTGAAGTATTTTGAAAGTTATGTAACTTGATTTGAAAGTATAAGTCTCTTGGTTATAAAAAGAATGAATTTGTCTAAGACATAAAGAGTTATAACGACTTTATGGGAAGTTGGTTATAACAACTTTATGGAAGTTTAAAAGAATGGTTTTCTCTAGTAATGTAAACAAAGAAATGACTTGTCTTGAAAAGTAGATATGACTTGATACTACGGTTATTAGTATCTTGGAAGTTTTATATGGAAAAGAGTCATTTTAAAGGAATAAAGGTACGTAGTACTTTGGGTTAAATTCCCGGATTTTATAATGACATGTTAGTGCCTTAAGTAAACTAAAAAGAGAGCATATGTAAATAAGGTTAATAAGAAGTTAGGGGATTTCTTAACTTGCTTATGTTATGTATGATAAGCCGGTAGTGCTTATGTTATGTATGATAAGCCGGTAGTGTTTATGTTATGTATGATAAGCCGGTAGTGCTTATGTTATGTATGATAAGCCGGTAGCGCTTATGTTATGTATGATAAACCGGTGGTACTTATGTTATGTATGATAGTCTTTGGTTCTAGTGTTATGAGTATAAATGCGGGGTAAACCCCCAAAACGTTATACACCTACTGAGTATAAATGCGGGGTAAACCCCCAAGACGTTATACACATCCTGAGTATAAATGCGGGGTAAACCCCCAAGGCGTTATACACCTTCTGAGTATAATTGCGGGGTAAACCCCCAAGACATTATACATCTCCATGGATTTGCTACCCATGATGCGAGCATGACGTATATGCTCATTGCGGACCCGTAGGGCCTAAGAGGGTGAAATAGTCCTGTGCGGGTGAAATAGTCCTATGCGGGACAAATTGTCCTATGCGGGTCCACAAGACCCTTGCGGGTGAAATAGTCTCAGGAGTAGGATTGCCAAATGATACTATGGGCAGGTGGCCCTAAGTTGATCATAAGCTTCTTATTTTTATGCAGTATACCTTTATGGGCAGACTTATGTGACTTTATCGCGTCCCAGATTGGGCCGGGCAGTATACCTTTATGGGCAGACTTATGTGACTTTATCGCGTCCCAGAATGGGCCGGGCAGTATAGGCGTCCCTCCATAAAGGGGCTGATTATGTTATGCAAGATAAGTAAGTTATATGGTTATGAACTTGATGATTTTTCCTAAGTATGTACGTAAGAATTTGACTATAACTCTTATTGAAAAATGGGAAAAGATAATGATGTACGATTAAGTTCATGGGTTGTAATGGCATGGTAGGATCTGATATTTACTTCTTATACTTGCCACTGTCATTCTTTTGTACAGTTATGATCTGTTTAATGTACCTTATGTCCATTCCATATTCGGTACCTGCTGTACTGACCCCCTGGATATATTGAGAGAATGCAAAATATCAGATTTAGAATCAAGATATTTATTCAATAATAAATTATGGGATAATTTCCATTTGATGGAAATTATTTAATTAAGTCAAAATTGGATTTTGGATTTAATTAAAATCAAAACGTGCTGAAACTTTGAAGTAAAAGGGAAGCACTGCGGCGCCTCAGAGGATGAGCCGCGACGCTGGTACGGTAGTGGGCACAGTCAGACTGGCCCACTACAATTCGGATTTGGACCATGCTTTTAAGCCAAATCCCAATCTAATTTGTATTTTAAAGTTTCCCTATATATTCAGCACTTAACCTCATAATTTATGTTAGAGAACTTCACTACACAATTCTTACTTTCTGAACTCAGAGTTCAGAGATTAAAATCCTCTCAAACTTCTTCCAAGATTTCCTAGCTTTCTTGAAGGAGGAATATACCGCAGCAAGGCTTGAACCCGAATTGACAATCGTGTGCGCACCTTTTAGTAGAGAAAACATTAACCATAAATTGTAAGTTTTCTAATGTCTCTGCATGTTTCAATTGTAGCATAACTATACCAGATGTATTTGTTGGGGAAAGTAAGTTAACAAAATTTTAAACTTCCGTTGTGCCTTACTTGTGTATTTTAGACCCAACAAAAATCCTACAGTAGTATCAGAGCCCAGGATGATGGTTCAATGGTTACGTAATAATTGAAAGACATAATAATATGGGTTAAATATAAAATTGATTTAATATGAATTAAAACAAGACTACTTGAAATCTGACATACTTGGACTGAGGGATTGACTTTTGTAATCACCCTAAATTATCAATTACGCTAAATCGAGGAAGTCATTCCGTTCTAGCACGAACTAAGCCTTGTGCCGAAACCGGTTTATTGCAAACATGGTGCACGATAAATAACGTGTAGGAATGGATGATGGTCGACATGTGCGTTATTGATAATGGTGGGTGGTAGTAAACGACTCGTAATCTGAAACCTAAATTAGATTTGGGGATTGGAAGATTTTTAGAAAATCAGCACGGAACCGCTCTGAAAAGGACGTCGGCGTCGCGACCTTGTTGCAGGGCGCTGCGGTGCCACCTAGGGTTTCATGACGGCGCCGTGGTTCCATGTCGGAGCGCCGCGGTGCCTGTCACGGTAATTTCCAGGGGCCGTGATTAAAAGCTTCATTTAAAATTCGGGACTTTTTGGAACTTAAGCGCCGCGACCCCATGGTGTAGCGCCGCGACCCTAATTCACAAAACTGCCTGTCAGACGCCGCGGCTCTATGGTGGAATCCCGTTGCGCATGACGTCCAGAATGTTAAATCTCAGTTTTTCAAAATTTAATCCATAATTATTATTACACAGTGTGTTGGTATACTGTTTACGTTCTAAATGATTGTCATTTACTTTACTAAGTTTTAGAGTCCGCAAATCATGCTTGGATAGACGGCACCCAAAACTAGTATAGAGTCTGCAATTCTGCTTGGGTAGGCGGCGCCCAAAACTAGTTTAGAGTCCGCTATGGATAGGCGACGCCCAAATACATGTTTAAATATTTTGAGTGATGTTTGAAACATGTAATAGTTTATCTTGGTCATAACCCTGAATTAAAATGTTCCCCAAATTTAATACAAGTCTCATTTAAAATGAATGCGTCATCCGTTATAATTGATTGTGGTGCAAAATCCTTTTCGGCGAGATGTGTATTTATTCCCCAGCATTTGCTCTAAGTCTACGAGGACTCAGACCCTTTCATAGAATGTTGTAGTAGGTGATAAACCTTCGTGAGTATTTACACCCCAATGTTTTCTCGATGAAGGCTAAGCCAACTTAGATACATAATTGCAATCGCATAACGGGGTTGACTTGCTAGACTGTCTTGGCGCCCCAGTGTCGGACAGTCGAGAGACGCAGATCGTTATGTTTAGAACATTCGGTCAACCAAGAGTTGAAAATTGTTTGCAATTGGTTTAGAGACATACCACATCATGTTGTTGAAGTTATCAGCCTCAGCAAACGCGGAGACAACATGAGTTTGGATCTTGGCCCATTATGACCGTATTTGATATGAGTCCGTATTCTTTCATGGGGTAAAAAGATATGTTAAAATAGTGAGAGCTAATTAAACAAAAGACCATGTTAGTTAGTTAAAGAATGTGTTCAATAGAAATTATGTTAGAGTGTTAATTTCAAGTCTATCTTTTCTTCAGTTACAATGTCGAATCTGTCACTTAAAATGTTGGTGGAAACAAACAAGTTAGAATGAAGCCAATTTTTCTGACTGGTTAAGAAATTTGCGTTTGGTGTTGCGATTAGAAAAAATTGAGTATGTATTGGATACAATACTCCCTACGGTCCCTGCAAAAGATTTTGAAGCATATGCCCTGTTTGACAAGACAGCCTATCAGAAATATCTTGATGATGCTATTGCGGCACAAGGAAGATTGTATATATATTTGTCTATTGGAAATATTATCATGTAAGGATAATTTTCCTACAGATTCAACTATTGCGTATGCATCAATTATAAATAGTTGTAAATGATTTCTATGGAGGACACAATAGTTGGAACTCCATCCTTTCGTTCTTGAACTTTTTAAGCAAAATATTTCCGCATGCTAATACAATAGCATTCCTCCAATTGATTCAACAACTCCATTAAAAGGAATGTTCTTTTCTGTAGCCATCCTGATTATATGAAGAAACTAAAGAATACTACATATCTACATAAAAAAACATACAACTCCTTTATCTTTAGCGACTATTTAGATTTAGTCTCAATAATAATATTTTTATCAGACTCACATATAGAAAGTTCTAAATCTCCCACCATTAAAGCAACTTCCTCGAAAACCTCGATAATTTATATCTTCTATCATCAATGCTTCTTTTTCGTAGTAATCCGAGTGGAACATCGAAGCTTACTATCTTCTTACAATTGATTTGTTATCATTCTAAACATCTTAGCCTTAACATTCACACAAAATTTAAAGCATAGAAAAAGATTTTAAAAAATTAAGTACATCTTGGTTACCAGAAAAGTTATTTAAGATGTTGGATATCTTACCGTAATTGTATAGTTTATAAAAAAGCACAAGAATCTACCACAGGGTTAGACTCCATCAGGACGGCTAGATGACATGGGATCAGCTCTATGTGCGCTCTCAAATGCTCATAATCAATTCATGGAGGAAACGAGGTTATCCATCAGGAATCTAGAAGGGCAAATGGGACAGCTAGCTAGCAAGCCGAGAGATGATATGCAGTGGACCCGCCCTAACACCATTGGGGCAGGTCCACAGGAGCAGTGCGTTGATGTGACGAGTGGTCAGCAAATGCAGACAGGTTCACCCCAACTATGCCCAGAAAAAGAGTGTGAACCTGGCAATGTGAATGAGTCCAATGATGCAGTCAGTGACACACCGCAGGTGAAGATATCGTATCCTCAGAAACATAAAAAGAATTCTCTTGACAAGCAATTTTCTAAGTTTTTGGAGGTCTTTAAGCAACTGCACATCAACATTGCATTCGCTGAGACCTTAGAACAAATGTCGAGTTATGTAAAGTTCATGAAATAGATTCTTAGTAAAAAGAGGAGATGGGAAGAGTATGAAACAGTGGTGTTGACTGAAGAATGCAGTGTCATCCTACAGAGAATGTTACATCAGAAGTTGAAAGATCCGGGGAGCTTCACCATCCCTTGCACTATAGGGAAGTTTGAGTGTCAGAAAGCCTTGTGTGATTTGGGAGCGGGTATAAATCTGATGCCTTATTCGGTGCTTTGCAAACTCGGAGTGGGGGAAGCACGACCTACAACCATCACTTTACAGCTAGTCGATCGCTCCATTGTCCACCCTAGAGGAATTATCGAGGATGTGTTGGTGAGGGTGGACAAGTTCATCTTCCTTAATGATTTCATCATCTTAGACATGGAAGAAGATGAACAGGTGCCCATTATTCTTGGCAGACCATTCTTAACCACAGGGCAGACACTCATTGATGTTAAAAGAGGTGAGCTGAGACTTTGGGTTCAGGAAGAAGAGGTGATTTTCAATGTATTCAGAGTAGCAATCTTCCCAGAGGTAAGTGATAACTGTTATGCTATTGATATGATTGATGAAGCAGTTGTTGAAGGTGAGTTCATGAGTGCAGATGCTATTGAAGTAGTGCAGACACAAGGAGATGAGGGTAGAATGGATGATTTTTTTTTGTTGGAGTATGCGAGTTAGTTGGATTCCCATGAGCCATGCTATAAAAAGAAATATAAAGAGTTAGGCACCATGCCAGTGAGACCAGTGCCATCCACAGAGCAAGCTCCATAACTAGAATTGAAGACTCTGCCTGATCATCTGCACTACCAATATCTAGGTGAGAACCAATCCTTACAAGTGATTGTCTCTCATGTCATCTGTCCAAGTTGGAGGTTGAAAAGCTGTTGAGAGTATTGAGGGCTCACAAGCTCGCGATTGGGTGGACACTAGCAGATATTAGGGGGATAAGTCCTTCTAGAGTGATGCATAAAATTCATCTAGAAGAGGAGAGCAGACCTTCCATTGAGGCACAAAGGAGACTGAATCCAATCATGAAGGAGGTGGTGAGAAAAGAGATCCTGAAATGACTTGATGCTGGGGTGATTTATCCTATATCTAACAGTGCATGGGTAAACCCTGTGTAAATGGTGCCCAAGAAAGGTGGCATAACTGTGGTGACCAATGAAAAGAATGAGCTTATTCCATCCAGAACAACTACAGGGTGGAGAATGTGTATTGACTACCGCAAGTTGAACAAAGCAACCAGGAAGGATAATTTTCCTTTGCCTTTTCTTGACCAAATGCTTGACAGGATTGCAGGACACAACTACTATTGCTTTTTGGATGGCTACTCAGGGTATCATCAAATTTCTATCTCTCTTGAAGATCAAGAGAAGACAACCTTCACATGCCCCTTTGGTACGTTTGCTTTCAGGAGAATGTCATTTGGGCTTTGCAATGCACCTGCTACTTTTCAGCGTTGTATGATGGCTATCTTTTCTGACATGGTGGAGAGGACCATAGAAATCTTCATGGATGACTTTTCTGTTTTTGGGTCGTCATTTGATGAATGCTTAAGGCATTTAGAAGCAGTGCTGCAACGGTGCAAAGACTCGAATTTGGTGTTGAATTGAGAGAAGTGTCACTTTATGGTGCAGGAAGGCATCGTTCTTGGCTACAAGATTTCCAGCAAAGGCATTGAGATGGACAAAGCTAAGGTTTCAGTGATTGAAAATCTGCCACCTCCAGTATCAGTAAAAGGGATCAGAAGTTTCCTTGGGCACGCAAGATTCTACAGGAGGTTCATCAAGGACTTTTCAAAGATCTCTAAACCTCTGTCCACCTTGTTGATGAATGGGGTTGCGTTTGAATTCAATGAAGAATGTCTGACAGCTTTTCAGCCACTTAAGGAGCGGCTAACCTCAACACCTATAGTCACTGCACCTGATTGGGAAATCCCGTTTGAATTGATGTGTGATGCAAATGACTACGCAGTAGGAGCTGTTCTTGGGCAGAGAATTGATAAGGTATTCAGGTCTATTTACTATGCTAGCAAGACCCTCAATGATGCTCAGCTGAATTATGCGACGGCAGAGAAAGAACTGCTAGCCATAATATACGCATTTGAGAAGTTCAGACCATACCTCATTGGAAGCAAGGTGATAGTGTACACTGATCACTCAGCCATTAAGTATTTGATGACCAAAAAAGATGCTAAACCTCGACTTATATGATGGGTGCTGCTACTACAAGAATTTGATATGGAGATCCGTGATAAGAAGGAGACTGAAAACGTGGTGGCAGACCACTTGTCCAGGCTTGAAGTGGAAGAGAGCCAGAACACCAAGGATGTGTAAATAAATGACTCTTTTCCAGACGAGCAACTGTTTCAGGCGAGCATCAGTGTGGAATTACCTTGGTTGGCTGACTTGGTTAATTTTCTTGTAGCAAAAGTATTGCCTTTAGGGTTGACGAAGCAGCAGGTGAAAAAGTTCTATTCAGAGGTAAAACATTACTACTGGGAAAAGCCAATTCTCTACAAGCACTGTGCTGACCAGGTCATAAGGCGGTGCGTACCTGAGGATGAAATGCACCAAATTCTCACTCATTGCAATGTGGTAGGAATTTTGGGGCACTACGGACAGCAGCCAAGGTATTGCATAGTGGATTCTATTGGCCAACCCTATTCAAAGATGCCAACACCTTAGTGAGGGGCTGTGATCGTTGCCAAAGAACTGGGAATATGTCCAGGCGAGATGAAATGCCTCTAACTGGGATCGTTGAAGTAGAGATGTTTGACGTATGAGGGATTGACTTCATGGGCCCGTTCTCGATGTCCTTTGGGAACCAATACATTCTCCTCGCTTTGGATTATGTGTCCAAATGGGTCGAAACTGTGGCTACTAGAGAAAATGATAGTAAGACTGTTTTGAAATTCCTCCAGAAAAATATTTTCACAAGATTTGACACTCCAAGGGCCCTCATCAGTGATGAAGGGAGTCATTTTTGCAACAAGCAGCTTGACACTTTGCTGGCACGTTACAGAGTCTACCATAGCACTGCTTTGCTATATCACCCTCAAGCCAATGGGCAAGCTGAAATTTCGAATAGAACAATGAAAAGCATATTGGAGAAAACAGTGAATGGCTCAAGAAAGAATTGGTCTGCCAAGCTGTATGATGCACTCTGGGCCTATAGGACAACTTTCAAGACCCCCATTGGGATGTCACCATACAAGATGGTCTATGGGAAGGCATGTCACCTACCGGTGGAGTTAGAACATAGGGCATATTGGGCAATGAGAAAGCTGAACATGGATGTCAGAGCAGCAGGGCAGAAAAGGCTATTGCAACTGAATGAGCTAGATGAATTTCGGAATAATGCCTATAAAAATGCAAAAATCTACAAAGAAAGGGCCAAGACATGGCACGACAAGAATTTGATCTCGAAAGAACTACAGCCTGGGCAACAAGTACTCTTATTCAATTCAAGGCTGAGATTGTTCTCAGGCAAGTTGAAGTCTAGGTGGTCAGGGCCATTTGTGGTGGAAAAAGTGTTCCCTTATGGTGCAGTCGAAGTTAGAGGAAAAGAGGGAGCATCATTCAAAGTGAGCGTACAGAGGCTGAAACCATACTTGTTGAATAACATGGAGCAGATCAACTCTGCGATCTATTTCAAGTAACAATAAAGAGGAACTTGCGTCCGGCCAAAAGACGTTAAAAACAGCACTACTTGGGAGGCAACCCAATATTTAAATTATGCAATTTATTTTAATTAGGACAGTCTCACTTTTGATGTGTTTGTTATGTTGTGATGCCAGGTGAAGGACTCAGAGGATGGAACATGAAGAAAAAGGGCGAAAAGACACGAAATCGAGTCAGCACCGCGGTACCGATCTGCAGCACCGCGGTGCCGAATATTCAGGAAATCTTCAGTACTTTATGCACCGCGGTGCCATAGAGGCAGAACCGCGGTGCCAGTTCACGATCCCCGAAAATATTAAAAGGTCCGGAATCGCCAAATCTCCTCCCACAGATACCGTCTCAATGCAATATCCGCTGCCACCACCACCATTTTGAGCCGCTGTACGTCTGTAAATCATCCCTGTTTCATCTTTGAGTCATACACATTTGGGATAATGTGTCAGTTAAGTTTGGAGGGGGGGGGGGGGGTACTTGTATTTTCTTATAATTTTGAGTCGTTGATTTGTATCTTTTATGTGTCTATATGAGTCACAATTTTTTTTATCATGCATGCTGTAGTTGCTTGAAACGCCCAGTGAATTAAGTAGGTTAATGTAATGGAATGATATGCAAAAATTTGTGTGCTTAAGTTAAATATGCTAAAGATTCATGAAAACCTGATTAGTTGGAATATTATGTGCTTAGCCTGTGTATGTCAATTGCGAAAAATGTCCTGCATGCTTGTTATTTGAGGCGAAATAATTAGGATGTATATGTTAGGGAGAGGATTCAGACATTTCTTTGTTAGCCCTTCTTACCTTTCATTACCTACCCTGACAATGAATTGTATCCCTAGTCAGCCCTTTGAGCCTAAAATGAAAAACTATTTCTTCGACACCCCAATTCCTTCATATACTATAAGCAATAACTGATGATACGGAGGAAAAATAAAGTAAAAAAGAAATACAAAAGAGAGCAAAAATAAATTATGCACCCCAATTAAAATATGAAAAAACTTAAGTTTGGGGGTGCCAATGCGAATGTGTATGTTCCGCTCTCAACAAAAAGAGAAAAGGGAGTAATGAGTATGAACTAAAAAGAATACAGCAAGAAAGAGAAACAATTTTAATGAAAAACGCTTATGGTACGTAATTTGAGCCTAAATGCCTATTTTTACCTACCCATGCGTAAGCCTACATTACAACCATGAAAAGTTCTGATGATCCCTAGTATGTATGTCCATGATTAGTGGAGAATAACAAGTAAACATGCTATAGTACCTTGACAAAAATGCAATGACATTGACATGCAAATGTTAGGTATTCATGCTTCCGGTGATTGTGACTGAAATGAATCTGCGAAATATCTAACTTGAAATTATAGATTTTCAATGCATGCTACATCTATTCCTACATATTTTCCTAACTAACGTTCATGTATTTCTAAGTGACATTTTGCAGCTGCTTGACGTGAGTCTTTGAGTCTTTTTGATTTTATTTCTTTGTTTTGTTTTCTTCTTTGCTCGAGGGCGAGCAAAGTTTAAGTTTGGGGGTTTATTAGGCATATTTCATATACCTATTTTGAGTCATTTTCGATTAGTATTTTATCCATTTTCATTGCGTCTAGTACAATTTTAGGGTTGTTTTTCTTTCTTTTGAGTCACAACGGTTCAAAAAGACAAAATGACAAAAATGAGCGAAAAGTGGGCATAAAAGGAGGTCCCGAAGCAAAAAAAGGTCGAAAATTGATGACTCGGAAAAACCACAGCAGCACCGCGGTGCCCAGAGGCAGGACCGAGGTGCCAAAACAGCAAAAACCCGCAGGAATTTCAGCACCGGGGTGCTTTCATACAGAACTGCGGTGCCATTTATTCAGAGAGCTGCAGAAGTTTCGGCACCGCGGTGTTGACCTGCAGAACTGCGGTGCCGGTACGAAATTTTTCAGTTCCGAGTTGGAATTGGCCAATGGAGATAGGGTCCCTAGGGCACAAAATTGATACCTATTTAAAGCCCTAGGGATCCGTTTTTAGGAGGGGAGTCCATTCTTGAACACAAGAACAACACATGGCACTTGGAGCAACAATTGGAGACTTTAATCTTCGTAATTTTCTATCTTTAGTTTTTATTTCAGTTTTATGTTGGATATTGTGTTAGTTCGTAGCATGTCTATAGCTAGGAACTAAACACTTAATTAGGGCTTTCCTTATGATTCACATGAACCTTTATTCATGATTTGATGCAATAGTTTGATTACTTCTTCAGTTGTTAAGATCTATTCAATAATTGATGTGAATGCTTGATAGTTAATTGATCACTAATTATCATAACATATATGATTTTGAATCAACAACCGAGAGGAGAGATTTGGATATGCTGTAGTTGAATAGACATATGTTAAATCGTGGACGACAGTACCCCGATACTTGTGTAGCTTTATAGGTTACTGTTATTAATCCTCATATGTGGTAAATCCTATCATAGAAATATAGAAGGGTTCTGCACTGGGGTTGAGTGATTATATATCCTTACCAGAATATAAGACAGTCTAGTTAACCACTATCTTAACATATAAGAAGAATCATTCTAGAACACATTAATGATTGAATAAAGTGGATAGTTGATGATTTTGGAAGCCCTAATTCCTTCATAATCTGAATACAACCTAATTAATTTACTTATTTATTGCAATCATTCCAGTACACTTGCGTTTTGCGTGTGCGGAAATCTCCTAACAGGGACACTCATCCAACGAAGAAATCCCCTACCATTGTTTTATCAAGCACGCTCGAAGCTTATACTTGAAGAAGCGGGCTTCGCTAAAAAGGTCGTCACCGTCTCCAATTCTGCCAGGATTGTTACTCCAACAAATGAAGGTATTATACATTTTGAGCCCACACAATAAAACCGGGGACAAAAAGGAAAAAATGGTAATAAAAATAGGGTGGAAATCTCGAAAATAATAAAAATGGAGCCCACCGAAATTTCGGTGGTGACGGTGGAAATTCCTGCAAGCAGAATTCCGGCAGCTAGCAGTAAACCTGTCCGGGTTAACCGGTAACCAGACCGGTCGACTCAGTACAAAATCCGGTCTGATCCAGACGGTAAGGCTTAACGGGTTGGGGGTTGGTTTGGCCCCCGACCCCAACCCGCACGGGTTATATAAAAATTCGGTAAGGACCGGACCGGTTGGAACCGGTAACGGAACCTAGTAACCTTACCGATTAACCTGTCCGGTCCGAACCGATAAGGAACTAATTAAAAAAAAAGGTTGTTGCTGCCCAACGATAACATTACTGTTGGGGCTGGGGGGAGGGGCCAACGGTCAGTGGACCGTTTGGCTTGTTTTTTTTTTTGTTTATTTATTTATTATTTATTAATTACATTTTAATCCTTTAAAAAATCTATAAATACTCTATATTCTTCTCATTTTTATCACACAATTATTTCTACAATTATCTCAATTCTCATACTCTCTTAATTCTCTCTATTATCAATTCTCAAGTTATTATTATTATTATTATTATTATTATTAATTTTCAAAGTAGCAAGACGCAAGACTTCGAGCTTCGAGTTTCAATTGAATTCTGAATCCCAAAGTTTGGTACACTCGCTTCATTCTCTAATTATTTTATTAAATTGTCATATTTATTTGTTGATTATTTAAATTAAATTTTAAATTAAATATTTTATAATGGATTTGCTAAGGGGATTGGGACTGCGTAAATCTAGTTCAAGGGGTAAAAAATCTAGAGGTTCTTCATCATCTAATCAAAATATAGATTATGATCAAACGCAAGAAGATTTTGGAATAGAAGATAATGAATATGATAACGTTCATATAGATAATATTGTTGAACTTGAAATTGAAACTCTTACACCTACTAGTGTTCCTACGGTCAATGTTGGTACTACTATTGGTAGTCGTAGACCTCCTTTACCAGGACCAGAAGTAAGGAAAAAAAGGAGTAAAGTGTGGCTCTTTTTTGATAGAGTTGGGGACACTGATAGAATTAGATGTAATATTTGTGGAAAAACTTATAAACATAAGAGAGGGGGTGGTGACGAGGACAGACACTATAGGTAGACATTTATTGAAAGATCATCGGACACAATGGGCTGTTGTCTCTGATTTAGAACCCGGTCAACAACAACTTAATCCATTACCGGGGGGTGGCGGCTAAGTACAATCCAAAGAAGGATCGCATTGAATTAACAAAAATGATTGTTGGAGGTTGTTTACCTTTTTATTTTATTTCTTCTTCATATTTAATTACATATATTCAAAGAGTATATAATCCTTTATTTAAAGGTGTTCCTCGTATTAATTGTAGAGCCGATATTTTTAGACTTTATAATGATTATGTTATTTTTTTGCAATATTTGTTCACTAACTTTCCATGCCTAGTTAGTTTTACTTCAGACATTGGACATGCTTTAAACAATTATGGTTATTTAACAATTACTTGTCATTGGATTGATGAAAATTTTAAAATGGAAAAACGTATCATTTCTTTTCCGTATGACGAGGATCAAAGTCATACTGGAAAATATATAAGCGAAACTATTTGTGCTTATGCCAAAAATTATAATCTTTATAAAAAAATACTTTGTATATCATTTGATAATACATCTAATAATACTGTTGCTGTAGATCTTTTAAAAGTGTAATTAGAATAGCTACTTCCTGATATATTTCATGTTCGTTGTGCTTGTCATATTTATAATTTAATTGTTAAAAGTGGTCTTGATTTATTTGCAACTGAAATAAAACTTGTCCGAAGAGTTGTTGGAGTTATTCAGGGTAATAATAGAAAAAATAGAATTATAGAATTTAAATAAAATGTAAACAATTTTATTTGAGACCTAAATTCATGTCAGATGAGATTATTACATGGTGGAATTATACTTATTTCTTTTTAAAAGAATGTTATAAGTATAAAGACCCCATATCACATGTTGCAAATGCGCATTGTAAGAACGTGATTTATATGTTAACTGACGAACATTGGAAATCAATTGCTGAACTTTTAAAAAATTTACGTAAATTTTACCTTCGCTCTTTTATTGAATTTTCAGGATCTTATTACCCAACAGTTTGTAATGTTTTAGCTCATATAGCTGAAATTTCATATTTAATTTATGGTTTAAAATCAAATATAAAATATAAAG
The DNA here is from genome assembly GCA_029844215.1 of Przewalskia tangutica. Taxonomy (NCBI): domain Eukaryota; kingdom Viridiplantae; phylum Streptophyta; class Magnoliopsida; order Solanales; family Solanaceae; genus Przewalskia; species Przewalskia tangutica. The sequence continues at coordinate 12,459,291 of CM056725.1, read as the reverse complement.
CTGCAGTTACAGTTATGTTTGAAAAGTTAAAAAAATATTTTTTCCCTATTCCTGATATTTATTGTATTGGTGCAGTCTTAAATCCTTCTATTAAAAAAGTAGATTGTCATAATTTAATATTTAGTTTATATAATTATATGGAAGTAGGTGCAACAGAAACTTCATCTTCATTTGATTGCATAAGTAAACTTGATACTAATTTAACTAAATTATATGAATATTATGCCACATTACATGATAACAACAACTCTGTTACTAATATTCCTTCTAGTTCTGGTTCTGTGTCTACACCTTCAGGATTCGATGAAGATAATGAATATTTAGACATATGAAGCACTTTTACAACACAAGAAAGCACAAGTCAATCTTGTGATGGGATGCAATTTTATTTGCAAATGTCAGCGGAGCCGAAGAAAAACTTTCAACCTTTACAATGGTGGCAGGATAACAAAAGGCAATTCCCGGTACTTGCAACTATGACACAGGATGTTCTTAATATACCTATCTCAATAGTGGATTCTGAAAGTGCATTCAGTCAAGCACGAGAGCAAATAGGAGACACGTCACTTATTGGGCGGAAGCACATTAGAAGTGTTAGTCTACTTAAGGGATTGGATCAGATCAGAGAGAAGAAATCAAGGATTGGTAGACGTTGACTCTCCGGAAGATGAAGAAATCGGAATATTTTGTAAAGGGAAAGCGGGACTGAAATTAAAAAAAACCGATCTGGTAGGCCCGGTTCAACCCGGAACCGCACGGGCCGACCGAAAATCCGGTAATGAACTGGTCCGGTAGGCCCGGTAAGTCGGAAATCCAGACCGGAACTTGTTCAACCCGGTAACGGACTACCGGTCCGGACCGGGTTGATCCGTTAGCCACCTATAACTAGCAGCAGTGGTAGCCCCGCGGTGGCCCAACCCAGTGTCCCTGGCAGTGGCCATGGGCAGTGCCTCCGTGCCCCTACGCAACCGGGAATTAGGCTAGGCTTAATTTTCGTCCCAATGGTGTGGAAACTGTCGGGACAGGTAGTGTTAGGCCAAGCAGTTTTGGGCCCAGATCAGTGGCAACTTCCAATCCCGGCAGTAATGGGCCTCTGCCGAACCAGTGGCAGGAGGCCCATTCGATGATGACAAGCATAACATCCACCGTGCATACTCTTGGACTCAACTCGCCCGATGCTAATTAGTATATGGACTCAGGTGCAACGTCTCTGTCACGACCCGACCCCGGGACCGCGACTGGCGCCCTACCTGGGCACCCTTTCAGGTAAACATCAAAGAAAATCAGCGGAACATACATGAAACTTAAAAATAAAACATCGTAAGTAAAACAACAGGTTAGCCGACAGGGCTACCTTCCTGAACATATATAAAAACAACCGAAGCAGTAGCCTCCTTTCTTTTTACAAACTGACCCACCATATGTGACTACAGACCTCTAAGAGTTTTGACATAACAACTGTGGCGGGACAAGGCCCCGCCGTACTTCGAATAAACATAAACGTGACAACTCCGAAACACTGGAGCCATCTCAACGTGCTGAACCGGGATCCTGAGCTCGCGGATCCACAACTGTGTACCTAAACCTGCGGGCATGAACGGCCTCAGAAGGGTCGATAACAACAGTGCAGAATATGGAACAGAAAATAACGTACAGTAAACAAATCATAACTGTACAAAAGAATGACAATGACAACAATAACCATACATACCAGATCATGCCGTGTCATTACCACTAATGAACTTAATCGTACCTTATTATCCTTTCCATTCCCAATAAAAGTTATAGTCACATTCTTACGTACATTATTTAGAAAAAGAATCATTAAGTTCATTACCATATAACTTACTTATCTTTCATAACATAGTCCGGCCCACTACGGAGGGACACATATACTACCCGGCCCAATCTGGGACGCGATCAAGTCACACTAATATCAAAGCATGCCCGTGGAATCCCCATCATCGATGACTATTAGTGTAAAATATAACCATGTGACGCGCCTGGCATCCCACCTCACCGTCGGGCGTACACATACACAATACATATATATATCCTGCGTGGAATCCTACATCATCGCCGATCCGGTATAATAATACACCAATAGGCATACATGAACACCAAGTCCCACCGGTGGTATAGCGTCTTGGGGGTCTACCCCTCACTTATACTCTTACCCTGGAGAAGGTGGTAAATCAGGTGGTATAGCATCTTGGGGGTCTACCCCTCACTTATACTCTTACCCTGGAGAAGGTGGTATAACGTCTTGGGGCTTGCCCCTCATTTATACTCTTACCCTATCTCGTAGGTCGTCAACAACACATAAAGCGGGTGGTGCAGCGTCTTGGGGTTTACCTCACTTATACTCTTACCCTGGAGAAGGTGGTATAACGTCTTGGGGCTTGCCCCTCATTTATACTCTTACCCTATCTCGACCGACCATCAAACAAGACATAAGCACTACCATGTCTTTTATAAAATCCGGGAATTTAACCCAAGTGCTACAAATAACGGAAGCATACCCGTGGAATCCCCCATCACTGTCGGTACGTCCAAGTAACTTATAACAAGACGGTAGCCTCCAACCGAGAGTCGCGGCAACGTAAAAAAAAACATAATACTTGCACTCAAAGGCTATCTCCAGCACATATAGGCTAAATCTCAGTTAACCAAGCCAAAGTACTTATCAAGACATACTTAGAATAATTCTCATTTAACAAGCCAAAGTACTTATCAAGGCATACTTAGAATAATTCTCATTTAACAAGCCAAAGTACTTATCAAGGCATACTTAGAATAATTCTCATTTAACAAGCCAAAGTACTTATCAAGGCATACTTAGAATAATTCTCATTTAACAAGCCAAAGTACTTATCAAGGCATACTTAGAATAATTCTCATTTAACAAGCCAAAGTACTTATCAAGGCATACTTAGACTAATTCTCAATTAATCAAGCCAAAGTACTAATCAAGACATCACATAGAATAATTCTCATTTAATCAAGCCAAAGTACTAATCAAGGCACAAATAGAATAATTCTCAATTAATCAAGCCAAAGTACTAATCAAGGCATCACATAGAATTATTCTCAATTAAACAGGCCAAAGTACTACGTACGTCCATTCTTTTCAAAAGACTCCTTTCCGAATAAAACTTCCCCGATACTAACAACCGTAGTATCAAGTCCTATCCACCTTCGAGACAAGTCACAATACCTTTTTAGAAATACAATTAGAACTACAAATCAAGTGACTTCTTTATTAAAACCTTAAGCAATTGGTACCTTTAAAACAATTTGCCCTTCCTTAACACAAGTTATTCCTTTGATTACTTTACTAGAAAACCATTCTCTTAACCTGCCATAAAGCCGTTATAACCAACTTCCCATAAAGCCGTTATAACCCTTTATGGTTTAGACCAATACGTTCCTTTTATAATCAAGAGACTTCTACTTTTTGAAACCAAGTATTAAATATTTTCAAATCAATTCTCATAACTTTCAAAAATACAATTAGTCTCTTAACCTTTAAAACTCAAGTGACTCATTTTATTATAAAACCTTAGGCAATTGACGCCTTAAAAACAAATTGCCTTTTCAATAAAACAAGTCATTTATCTTTCCATAAAGTAAATATAACCAACTCCCCATAAAGTCGTTATATTCACTTTATACCTTAGCCATAAACAATTTCCTATCCAAGGGACTTATACGTTTAAAACGGAACAAGTATCACATACTTTAAAACTCTTCAAGTCCCTTAACTTTAAAATCAACTTAAGACATCCTTACTATTTTCAAAGAAGCGAGTTAATCTCCTAACCCACCCGACTTGGCATTACATAAAACAAGTAAAAAATGGCATAGTCTTGCACGTCTACCGTACTACATACGTGCAACTAGTCATGCTCAAAAGATAGGAAAAGTTCTACATAGAGTAAATCACATAACTACCTCTTAACTTCTAAGAGTAGAAGGAAACATGAAATGATACCACAAGTATAGTCCATACATAGAATCATGCCAAAGGAAGGAAGAGGTTCACATACCTCGCGACGATTATCGACAATTAGCAAAACGCTCCAAAGTACTTCAACCTAAAATGGCCACAATACGTCCATAGCCTTGAAAATCAATTTTTTTGGAGGTCTGGTGGTCTGCATGCGCACCGCCACCGCCGGCGAGCTCAAGGCGGCATCAATGGCGGATTCCAAAATACTGAGAATTGAGGCTCGGGATTGGTTGCAAAACGTAGCTAAGATCAATACGAACACAATGGTATATGCCTTAGCCCTCAACTGTACCAGAATCGATCGGAATCTTCCAACTTCCGATCGAAGAAAACGTTTTGGTTGACCCGACGATGCGGTTGAATTGAGGTCGTGGGTGGTGCCAAAATGTCGGCCTTTCCACCCTGAATATTTCTACACTAGCCACGACCGTCGACTCTACCTGTGGTGGCCGGAAAATGCTCGTCGACGACCTAGGGTTTCGACGAAAATCGATCTGGTCGACGGCGAGTTTGAGCAAGAATCGAGGGTCCTGATTTACATGGAAATGACGGCAAGGAGATGGTGGTTCTGATGGTATACTCCACTCCCGTCGATTGCACCTCAGTTGGTCGGAAAATCAGAAAAACCGAGCGGGAAGATGGATGAGCGATGACCAAAACCCGATCGAAAGCCGGCGATTCCGGAGAATCGGCGGTGGTGGTTGGTATGGGCGTGGCGGGCTCGACGACGAAGCTTTTGGTATATGTCTCGCCCCCGGCGGATTCCTGGTTTGGCCGGAAATGGCGTTTTTCCGAACACTGTTCATCGAACAACACTGTTCATGGACGGGTTTTCACTGTTCATACTCGTTTTGGTATTTTTTTTGTTCTGCGTTTTGCCTTCCCAAACTCCCCAACATATACAAAATTTCTCGGGTGGTCCCACGTGACCAAATTTCGAAATTAAATTCCAAAATTCCGATAAATTCTAAAAGTCCCAAATACCGAATTTCGAGAATTAAATTCAACTAATAAACCTTTTTCCTTTACAAGGTTCGGAGAAATTTTTCAGAATCTTTCATTCTTTCCAAAATTCAATTCCCAAATTCTTACGTACGTTCTTATCTCAACTGCCGGAAATACGGGGTGTAACATCCTTCCTCCCTTAGAAACATTCGTCCTCGAATGTTCTTTCGGAGTCCCATCTAATTAGATAGCGACATAGTCTCCTTTTACTACACCCTTCTTACAACATATGCCACCCATGGCCACATAACAATACTTATACTAAAATGTCAACCTTGGCACTCACGAAGCCAACTAGCCCATACTCATAATGACCACAAAGCCTGTCGTAACCATCTCTACTAGGTCTACTAGTGGTCCGACGATCAGATCATCACCGGCAATTTCATATACCCGCCAAATACCACCCCAAACACTCGCGGGTGTAGTTACCGAAATGTTCTTATGGATTCGTGCTCTATTCCTTTACACTTGGTTGCTATCTTCATCGACCGCATTACTCTTCCGTACTTCCAACTCTTACTAGCATACATACATAACTTCCATATCGATTCGGCCTCTAATCTTTGGAGTCACTCTATGAAACAATATAAGGTCATTTCCGGCCACTACTGGTTCGGTGGAACGCGTCCCAACCCGTAAAACAATTAACTAGACTTGGGCCTTGCACCGTGACTCGTCACGTGGCGAACTACTACCAACTCGATCCCACTCCATTCCAGGCCATGGGAGACCCAGAACAGTCCTCAACCGACTCGTTCGCACTTAACTCTTATCCTCGTGCGACTTAAAATCTTATTGCGAGAAAACCTTATATACCTAAGGTCTCGGCGAATCAATATTCTTAGGCTCGCAATTTCCATGCTCCCTACCTTATCATCCCCAGAACGGTACAAAAACTTCTCATAAAACCATAACCATGTTGTCTCGATCACAACAACCATTACATACTCTATCTGGGCCTTATCCGTATAATTCTCTTAAGCATACTACACCTTGATCTATTAACATGACATTCCGTTAGGTTCCTTAATATGGCTTCTTAGGGTCCACTACCCTACTGCAGACCTCATCCTTTCCCAATTATCTCAAAATAAAACACAAGACCTTGGCGAAAATTCATTAACTATTCCATACCTTCCGGTATCTAGTTAGTCTTTACCGATTCACGGTAATCTAAAATCATTCTAGGCAACACGCGCCCGACCATACATAACTCCGTATAGATGTATGTCACAATACCAACTATACTATAATCATTACCTACCCGGATACGCAATCCACATAGTCGCTACGGTCACTGCGCTTTCTCGGCGCAATCAACATAACTCGTTAGGGAGAGACGACCCTAACAATACAGCTCTATCGCGCGATCTCAGAGTGAGAAGAATGGAAACCAATCCTAAATGTCCTGCAGCCTCCTGATTATAGATGTGGTGAACAACACACCGATAATCAAGACTCTACTAGACACGGCTCAGACACTTTCAGAGGACTAAGCGCCTGATACCACTTTTGTCACGACCACTCGGATCGGATCGCGCCTACACGGGCACCCTTTCGTAAACATCGAGAAAATCAGCGGAACATACATGAAACTTAAAAATAAAACATCGTAAGTAAAACAACAGGTTAGCCGACAGGGCTACCTTCCTGAACATATATAAAAACAACCGAAGCAGTAACCTCCTTTCTTTTTACAAACTGACCCACCATATGTGACTCTGGACTCTAAGAGTTTTGACATAACAACTATGGCGGACAAGGCCCCGCTGCACTGAATAAACATAAACGTGACAACTCAAACACCTGGAGCCATCTCAACTTCTGAACCGGATCCTAAGCTCGCGGATCCACAATCGTACCTAAACTGCGGCATGAACGCACGGCGAAGAAGTCGATAACAACAATTTAATATGGAACAGAATATAACGTACAGTAAACAAATCATAACTGTACAAAAGAATGACAAGGACAAGTATAAAAATACATACCAGATTCTGCCGTGTCATTACAACTTATGAACTTAATCGTACCTTATTATCCTTTCCATTCCCAATAAAAGTTATAGTCACATTCTTACGCACATTATTTAGAAAAGAATCATTAAGTTCATTACCATATAACTTACTTATCTTTCATAACATAGTCCGCCCACTACGGAGGGACACATATACTACCCGCCCAACTGGACGCGATCAAATCACACTAATATCAAAGCATGCCCGTGGAATCCCCATCACCGCCGATACTATTAGTGTAAAATATAACCATGTGACGGCGCGTGGCATCCCACCTCACCGTCGGCGACACATACACAATACATATATATATATATCCCGCGTGGAATCCCACATCATCGCCGATACCCAGTGGTATAATAATACACCAATAGGCATACATGAACACCAAGTCCCACCGGTGGTATATCGTCTTGGGGTCTACCTCACTTATACTCTTACCCCGGAGAAGGTGGTAAAGCGGTGGTATAGCATCTTGGGTCTACCCTCACTTATACTCTTACCACGGAGAAGGTGGTATAACGTCTGGGCTTGCCTCATTTATACTCTTACCCTATCTCGAATTGGCCACAAACAACACATAAAGCGGTGGTACGTCTTGGGGTTTACCCTCACTTATACTCTTACCACGGAGAAGGTGGTATAACGTCTGGGGCTTGCCTCATTTATACTCTTACCCTATCTCGACCGACCATCAAACAAGACATAAGCACTACCATGTCTTTTATAAAATCAGAATTTAACCCAAGTGCTACAAATAACGGAAGCATACCCGTGGAATCCCCATCACCGATGCGTCGCCCAAGTAACTTATAACAAGACAGCCGGCCCTCCAACCGAGAGTCGCGGCAACGTAAAAAAAAACATAATACTTGCACTCAAAGGCTATCTCCAACACATATAGGCTAAATCTCAGTTAACCAAGCCAAAGTACTTATCAAGGCATACTTAGAATAATTCTCATTTAACAAGCCAAAGTACTTATCAAGGCATACTTAGAATAATTCTCATTTAACAAGCCAAAGTACTTATCAAGGCATACTTAGAATAATTCTCATTTAACAAGCCAAAGTACTTATCAAGGCATACTTAGAATAATTCTCATTTAACAAGCCAAAGTACTTATCAAGGCATACTTAGACTAATTCTCAATTAATCAAGCCAAAGTACTAATCAAGACATCACATAGAATAATTCTCATTTAATCAAGCCAAAGTACTAATCAAGGCACAAATAGAATAATTCTCAATTAATCAAGCCAAAGTACTAATCAAGACATCACATAGAATTATTCTCAATTAAACAGGCCAAAGTACTACGTACGTCCATTCTTTTCAAAAGACTCCTTTCCGAATAAAACTTCCCCGATACTAACAACCGTAGTATCAAGTCCTATCCACCTTCGAGACAAGTCACAATACCTTTTAGAAATACAATTACAGCTTCTAAATCAAGTGACTTCTTTATTAAAAACCTTAAGCAATTGGTACCTTTAAAACAATTTGCCCTTCCTTAACACAAGTTATTCCTTTGATTACTTTACTAGAGAAAACCATTCTCTTAACCTGCCATAAAGCCGTTATAACCAACTTCCCATAAAGCCGTTATAACCCTTTATGGTTTAGACCAATACGTTCCTTTTTATAATCAAGAGACTTCTACTTTTTGAAACCAAGTATTAAATACTTTCAAATCAATTCTCATAACTTTCAAAAAATACAATTAGTCTCTTAACCTTTAAAACTCAAGTGACTCGTTTTATTATAAAACCTTAGGCAATTGACGCCTTAAAAACAAATTGCCTTTTCAATAAAACAAGTCATTTATCTTTCCATAAAGTAAATATAACCAACTCCCCATAAAGTCGTTATATTCACTTTATACCTTAGCCATAAACAATTTCCTATCCAAGGGACTTATACGTTTAAAACGGAACAAGTATCACATACTTTAAAACTCTTCAAGTCCCTTAACTTTAAAATCAACTTAAGACATCCTTACTATTTTCAAAGAAGTGAGTTAATCTCCTAACCCACCCGACTTGGCATTACATAAAACAAGTAAAGAATGTCACGATCTTGCACGTCTACCGTACTACATACGTGCAACTAGTCATGCTCAAAAGATAGGAAAAGTTCTACATAGAGTAAATCACATAACTACCTCTTAACTTCTAAGAGTAGAAGGAAACATGAAATGATACCACAAGTATAGTCCATACATAGAATCATGCCAAAGGAAGGAAGAGGTTCACATACCTCGCGACGATTATCGACAATTAGCAAAACGCTCCAAAGTACTTCAACCTAAAATGGCCACAATACGTCCATAGCCTTGAAAATCAATTTTTTCGGAGGTTCACGGTGGTCTGCTTGGCGCACCGCCGCGTAGCTCAAGGCGGCATCAATGGCGGATTCCAAAATACTGAGAATTGAGGCTCGTGTTTGGTTGCAAATCTTAGCTAAGATCTATAAGAACACAATGGTATATGCCTTAGCCCTGATCTGTAACAGAATCGCTCTGAATCTTCCAACTTCCGATCGAAGAAAACGTTTTGGTTGACCCGACGATCTGGGTTGAATTGGAGGTCGTGGGTGGTGCCAAAATGTCGCCTTTCCACCGAATATTTCTACACTAGCCACGACCGTCGACTCTACCGTGGTGGCGGAAAATGCTCGTCGACGACCTGGTTTCACGAAAATCGATCCGTCGACGGCGAGTTTGAGCAAGAATCGAGGGTCACGATTTACATGGAAATGACGGCAAGGAGATGGTGGTTCGATGGTATACTCCACTCCGTCGATTGCACCTCGGTTGGTCGGAAAATCGTAAAAACCGAGCGGGAAGATGGATGAGCGATGACCGAAACTTCGATCTGAATCGCCGCGATTCGGAGAATCGACGGTGGTGGTTGGTATGGGCGTGGCGGGCTCGGCGAGACGAAGCTTTTGGTATATGTCTCGCCCCGTGATTCTGGTTTGGCGGAAATGGCGTTTTCGAACACTGTTCATCGAACAACACCTTGTCATGGGCGGGTTTTCACTGCTCATACTGCTTTTGGTATTTTTTTGTTCTGCGTTTTGCCTTCCCAAACTCCCCAACATATACAAAATTTCTCGGGTGGTCCCACGTGACCAAATTTCGAAATTAAATTCCAAAATTCCGATAAATTCTAAAAGTCCCAAATACCGAATTTCGAGAATTAAATTCAACTAATAAACCTTTTTCCTTTACAAGGTTCGGAGAATTTTTTCAGAATCTTTCATTCTTTCCAAAATTCAATTCCCAAATTCTTACGTACGTTCTTATCTCAACTGCCGGAAATACGGGGTGTAACAGTCTCATATAATGTCCTCTCAAGGTACATCTCGTTCTAATTTAATTTGAGCAAAAATAATGGTATAATTGTCGGAAGTGACCATTCTATTCCAATACGAGGTTATGGGTCTATAAAATTGTCACCCCCAATTCACCACTAACCTTAAAGAATGTGATTCATGCCCCACAATTAATTTAAAATTTGGTATCTATTAGAAAATTTACCACTGATAATTGGGTGTATGTTGTATTTGACCCTTTTGGATTTTCCGTGAAGGATTTGTAGACGGAGACAATCCTAATGAGATGTGATAGTCAAGGGGAGCTGTATCCAATCACTTCATCCATTAAACAATCCAAGTTATCATCTACTTTTGCCGCTCTCAACCAATCATCAAGACATGATCGTTTGGGGCATCAGGGGGCATCTGTTTTAGCCTCTCTAAAAAACAATAATTTTATTTTTTATATTAAAAACCGGACATTGGATAATGGTCATTCATGTCCATTGGGTAAACATGTTCGATTGCCATTTGCTTCATCAAATTCATGCACTTTATTGTTATCTGAAATTATACATTATGATATTTGGATTTCACCCGTTTTGAGCTCTTCAGGCCATTGATATTACTTGCTATTATTAGATGATTACTTAAATTTTTTGTGGACTTTTCCCTTATCTAAAAAATCACAAGTTTTTTCCACATTTCTAAAATTTATAGCATTCATCGAACTCAATTTGAACGGGAAATAAAAAATATCTAATGTGATAATGGTAGGGAGTTTCATAATCGGCTGTTTTGGGATTTTTGTAAATGTTATGGCTTGATTTTTTTGCTATCTTGTCCTCACGCCTCCTCTCAAAATGGAAAGGTCGAGCGTAAAATCCGAATCATAAATAACATTGTTTGAACTTCCCTTGCCCATGCCACATTACCCCCTCATTTTGACATCATGCGCTACACATGGCTACATATTTATTGAATATACTCCCTCATAAAAACCTATCCTATGGAGCTCCTCTCAAAATACTTTATTTACGGAACCCCTCATATACACATTTACATGTATTTGAGTGTTTGCTATCCACTTTTTCCATCCACCACAATCCATAAACTCCAACCTCGGTCCACGTCTTGTGTTTTCTTGGGATATTTGTCTAATCATCGGGGATACATGTGTTATGACCTCTCCTCAAATAAAATAATTGTGAGTCATCGTGTCCTTTTTTATGAAATAAATTTTCCATTTGGAAAAATTCACAAGTCTGGACCCTCCACTTATGCATTTTTAGATGATGGATTACCCCCGTATTTGTCTCATATTTTTTTATCTCATCTTGAACCCACTGTTTCGTCCAGCCCACAATTTTTGGACCACCAAATAGTGGCCTAGTCAATGGAAAATGTTTCCCAGCACTGGGCCGACTATTGAAAGCCCAAACAATGCGGGATAGTAATGATGGCCCGATCTGTTTCTGATCAGTGACGGGCCCAATTCGACGAGCCCATCGCCACGCCATCGCGCATGTGTTGCACATCCTAGCCCACTCCAAAATTCAGCCCGTCGCCCAGTTACTCGTAGTCAACATGACATTGTCAAACCCAATACAAAATATAGCATACACACCCAAATATCAAAATCACCTTTACCTCGTAACTCTGTGTCTGCACTAAATGACCCGAATTGAAAAATAGTTATGGATGATGAATTTAATTCTCTTATTAAAAATAGGACGTGAGAGTGCCTCCTCCCCATAATGCCAATAAAATTTGGTCTATGTGAATTTTCAGTCACTAGAAAAAATCTGATGGTACTTTTGAGAGGCATAAAATCCATCTTGTAGGTGATGGAAAGACACAATAGATTGGTGTAGACTGCGGGGATACATTCAGTTCGGTGGTGAAATCTGCAACTATACGAACGATCCTTAGTTTGGCTCTCTCAAAGTCATGGCCACTCCACCAGTTGAATGTGAAAAATGCTTTTATCTATGGCCAGTTGAATAAAATGATATACATGCATCAACCACTGGGATATAGGAACTCCAAATATCCAAGAAGTCGCTTTATGGGCTTAAACAAGCTCAACGAGCCTGGTACAAATTGTTTGCGGATTTTGTTTCACACATTGGATTTTCTAGTAGTTGTTTTGATCACTCTCTATTTATCTACCGATAGGGTAATAATATTTCTTATCTTCTGTTATATGTGGATGATATAATCTTAACAGCCTCATCAAATGCTCTTCACAAGTCCATCATGTCACAACTTGCCTTAGAATTTGCAATGAAAGATCTCGGCCCTCTTCACTACTTTTTAGGCATAACAGTGACACGTCATGCAGGTGAGTTGTTTTTATCCCAAAAGAAGTACACGGGAGAGATTGTAGAACGCGCTGGAATGTCTTCTTGCAAACCATCTGCAACACCAGTAGACATAAAGCCAAATTAAGTGCATCATCTGACATACATTTTGTTGATCCATCTCTCTATCGCAGTTTTGCAGGGGCCTTACAATATCTCACTTTCATCAGCTCGGATATTTCATATGATGTGCAACAAGTGTGCCTCTTCATGCATAATTCGATAGATGTTCATATGTATGAACTCAAACGGATTGTGAGATATATTCAGGGAACTCTAAAATATGGGTTGCACTTATACCCATCATCGACATCCACTTTGGTGTCCTATACAGATGCAGACCAGTGTGGCTTCCCAGAAACCAAACGCTCTACATCTGGGTATGGTATCTTTTTTGGCGATAACTTGGTTTCTTGGTCCTCCAGACGACAAGCAACACTCTCTCGCTCTAGTGCCGAAGTAGAATACTGAGGAGTCACCACTGTAGTGTTTGAATCTTGTTGGCTTCAGAATCTGCTCCTAGAACTCCATTGTCCAGTTCTGAAAGCCACATTAGTATAATGTGATAATGTTAGTGCTATCTATCTATCAGGTAATCCGGTGAACCATCAACACACTAAATATATAGAACTAGACATTCACTTCGTTCGTGAAAAAATGGCTCGCAGACAAGTACGTGTCCTACATGTCTCATCGCGTTATCATATTGCAGATATCTTCACTAAAGGTCTTCTGCTGATATTATTTGAAGATTTTCGAGACAGCCTCAACATTCGTCTCCCTCCCGCTTCGACTACGGGGGAGTTATAGAATCAATAATCATAATTATTAATATTCCAAATTAATGATTATGATTATTGTAATTAATATAGTATTGTAATTAATGTAAAATCTTGAGTATATGGTAGGGAATTAGAATAGATTAGGGCCTTGATTTTAGCATATTTCACATTATTCATTAGCTTAAATCATGGTTGTAATATTGATATATTTACCACATTTTTGGAATGAAATAATTGAAGAAAATATTTCATAATTCTTACCATTACGATAAATAGATAGAAGCTCTTCATTCATAAATATAAATATTACCTCATGAAATATTAAAAATCTACACCAGTCATCAATACCTTTTTTTGAACTTTCAATTCTAATGGAAGCATAATATTTGACCAAAAAAATCTAATGATTTCTATCTTAACTTCAATTCTAAAAGAAGAGAACTTACTATATGATTTATCCGGAGGTCCCCGTAAGCTATGAAACAAAATGGTAAAGAAAATAATATAAATTAGAGCATAAAACATTACATCACATGATATAGCCACAATTAATCATTCATTTAAATCGAAGCTATAAAAGAAAATCCTCATTGTATACTCACAAAAAGTCATTTCTTTATCCTTTGCCATGCCATTTGTCACACTATGAAATGCGATGAAAATAAAAAATAACTTCAAACAAATGAAGTTTCTTTTAACCGATGTACGGATATAATGACGGATCTTTCTATTAAGAAAGGAAATGGGGGAAAATAAATATTGAAAGAAGTCATGGTGGTAGGATGAATAGGTCTAAGAAGAAAATATAATTTGACTTGTGTATTATTTGAAGGGTATATATATGAGGTTAAGCAGTTGGAATTTAATTTCCAACTTGTTAATACTAAAAAATAATTTAAGCGTTTAGCTGAATTCATTGACAGCCGAACTGTTCCAGAGCCAAATTTATTCCTAGCCCTCGACTACAAGAACTTCATCGACTACTAAGGCATCTTAGCTGAGTTGTTAGTTAGAGGTACGACTAGGACCCACTCATATACATACGCCTCAACGACTAAGTCAAAAGGGTTTTCGGACCCCTAGAAAAGGTAATGGCCAACAACAGCTAAAAAAAAGGACCATTATCCGAGCAAGAGGAGTAGAATGCGAGAAAATTGGCACCACCTCCCCTATAGTCGGCCATTGAACTTAGTGGGTTACTTGATGGCTGATATGGGGGATCACATTATATAGTCTTTTTCTTCTTTTTTGTAATATAAATATAAACCATTATTTGTATATACAAGGACATAACCAATCAATCAAACAACTCAATTTTTATATATCTTTACTTTATCATTTACTTTACTGTACTCAACTGCATTCATGTTTCTTACCTCTTAGTTTACTGATACTGCCGTGCTAACGCTTTCTGGAGTAGTTGGGGAATCCATTGCTGGAAATTAGAGTATCATTTCCAGCCCAAATCACTTAAGTTAAGGAATCAATTTATCTCCCGATTCGGTCAACCGATAAAATGACAGAGAACAGAATTCGGTGCTAGAATAAATTTAGCACTCCCAGTGGGACCATAGGTGAATTAATAGCAAAGTTTGATTCTCCACGTCAAGATCATTCTTGGCATATACGCTTAAGGACCGTAAGAAAATGAACCCTGAGTTCAGTCCACATCCTAAACGAAATCCTCCCAGAAGGAACAACGAACTAACATCCTCCTCGGGTATGCCTACATCGGTTGATACCCCTCTACTTTCTCTATCAACCCAAGCTGTGGAAGAATTTAGTCAATCTAAAGGTCCAACCATAATGACCACGTCTATTATTAGACAATGGATCGACTTGGGCATCTATGATATTATGTACCAAATTTCTAAATAGTTGGCCTACATTGTGAAGCCGATGGTACATAATGAGGTTCAACAATCGAGGGATATGGAAACCAATCGAATGCACCCCGAAGAATGTTCATCTAGTTCTGCCATCCCTCTAACGAATGGTGTTATTCAACATGAGACCACAACTCCCGGTGTTGTTCCTCAGCCGCATGCGCATCAACTAGTGCCTACTCAGGTGCAATTGATAGTGCACCTAGGAACACAAGCCCAATCGCCTGGCAACCAGCCCACTGCATGGTCGCCGCCAAACCTTGGGGGGCAAAATGTACCACTTGACCAAATGAGTCTATAATATGGGCATATCAACATGGCTCGGAGACCAGTTCAGGCTCCAAGACACTTCAGATTGCCGCCTGTTACGCCATACATTTCTATGAACAACCCTACGATGCAGGCGAACAATGTTGGCCAGTCAAATTGGCAGTCGATGGCCCCTGGCTATGATTTAGCTCGAATATTTGGTGACTCTATTTACAATGGAATACCATTTCAACAGTCATTATCAATACCCAATCCATACCTTCCAAGAAGCATAAATTTTCTATGAATGGCCGACGTCCGAGGAGAGCAACTATGTAATACTGTTCCACCTTGTCCTCAGGCTCCGTTAGTCATTTCAGGAGCTCAAGTTGCAGACTTTGGTGGCCATACCCAACAACAGCATTGGGGCATCACCCCACCTTTTGGTAATGGCCAGCAGACCATCTATAACATTCAAAACCCTGTCTAACAAAGTGTAGAATGGAGGCCACCAGTACAGATACCTACTAGCCGAATCCAGTCGAGAATCGATAGGGGACATCACAACTGATAAACATGGAAATCATTGCTAATACCATGCGGAGGTACTTCAGCATCCAACTGAAACCTTTGGACAAACCTGTTTATAAAAAGCCTTACCCCGATTGGGTAGATCGGATAACACCTTTGCCAATGGACTTCAAAACA
Source organism: Przewalskia tangutica (assembly GCA_029844215.1). Taxonomy (NCBI): domain Eukaryota; kingdom Viridiplantae; phylum Streptophyta; class Magnoliopsida; order Solanales; family Solanaceae; genus Przewalskia; species Przewalskia tangutica. Next base: position 12,442,945 of record CM056725.1, on the reverse strand, counting down.
CCGGAGTTTGCAATCATTTCTGGCAATGATGACAAATCCACTATCGAGCACATCAGTAGAATCACGACCCAATGCGGCGAGTCTGGCCAGAATGAGTATCACAAGTTACAGTTCCGAAGTTAATTTGGCAAGGGCAAAAGGGTCCATAGTGTCACGACCCGATCCCGGGCCCGCGACTGGTGCCCTACCTGGGCACCCCTTACAGGTATACATCAGAGAATAGTAGCGGAACATATATACAACTCAACAATTACTAGTCATGAAATATCAACAGGTTAGCCGATAAGGTCACCTTCCGAAAAATATATACATAAGCCCAAAAGTAGTTACCTCTTTCTTTTTACAACCCAATCCACAAGATATGACTACAGACCTCTAAGAATTTTTACATAACAACTGTGACGGGACAGGGCCCCGCCATACCCCTGAATGTACATAAATCTACAACATCAGGGAAACCGTACCAAAAGACAAGCCTCGGAGAAATGGAGCTTCGACAACCGATCGAGATCCTAAGAGTGAGGATCCACAACTCGCTACCCTACCGCGGCATGAACGCAGCCCCCGAGGAAAGGGGGTCAGTACACAATATGTACCAAGTATGTAAAACTGGAAATACTGTAATTTACATCATAAGTCTAAAATAAAGCTGGAGACATGTATGATAATCAAATTAACAGTATACTGTGTCTTACTAATAATGAAAGTAACAACATAAACATTTCCGGTTCTTAAAATAGGAAGCCTGTGATTAAACTAGGATCATCCGCCCGTAGTATTATCACGCAATCCTACTCCTGGGACTATTTCACCCGCATAGGCCGTGTGGACCCGCATGAGGTAATCTCCTCGCATAGACTGTATCCGCCCGCATAGGCCGTATGGACCCGCATGAGGTAATCTCCTCGCATAGGCTGTATCCGCCCGCATGGGAATCGAACCCGCATAAGCCCTACGGACTCACATGAGGTAATCTCCTCGCATCGTGGGGAACAAATCCACGGAATATGCAAATGTAACAAGCCCGGGGAATGACCCCGTAATGAATAATATATCACAAGCACAAACGGCTAACATAAATAACATAAGCAAGTTAAGAAACCCCTTAACTTCTCCTTAGACTTAATTAGCATGCATTCTCATTTTATTTAACTTAAGGCACTATCTTATCATGAAAAATCCGGGAATTTAACCCAAAGTACTACGTACTTCTATTCTTTTAAAATGACTCATTTTCATATAAAACCCCAAGATACTAATACTGTAGTATCAAGTCATATCTACTTTTCAAGACAAGTCACGATACCTTTAGAAATACATTTATAGGCTTCTAAACCAAGTGACTTTTACTGTAAAACTTTAAGCTATTGATGCCTTTAAATCAATATTTGCCCTTCTTCATTTCAAGTCATTTAGCTTTGTTTACATTACTAGAGTAAACCATTCCCTTAACTTTCCATAAAGTTGTTATAACCAACTTCCCATAAAGTCGTTATAATAACTTTATGCTTTAGGAACTAAGACATTTTCATTCCTTAAAAATCAAATGAGTTAATTACCTAACTCAACCAAACTTAGAAATTCTTACATCAAGTTAATGATATCAAAACAAAACCGAATTTCTTTAAAACTCGTACGCCTACCGTACTATACATTTATAAAACTCATGCTCAAGAGATAGGGAAAGTTCTACATACCTCTTCGGTTCAAACCATGTGCTAAGTCCAATATGCCGCACGTAGTATGCCAACCTATAATGACCATAACACGTCTATCAACTTCTAGCTTTCTAACGTAGAATATTCTAAGTGTAAAGTCACTTATTCTACGAAAAATCGGACAGCACTTCCTTTGTTTCTACATACTTTTCCACCTTTTTCAAGGCCCGAAATCAATAAGCAATATGCCACATTTAAGGCTCAACATATCAATCAATCAAAGGGGATTACACGCCTTACAAGACGTGTAAAATTCTGCCCCACAATTAATACCAAGTAGTTCCATAGGCAAGCCATTCTCGGCTAACAATGTACAACAACACAAAGTCTTTTCCAATTCTTTTCAATCCAAGTTGTTAAGTCTAATATGTTATATAGTAGTAAACAACTTTAACACTATAATTTCTTCTTTATATAACATGCGACGACTAAACTAATAATCAAATTGAATTTCAATCTCAAAGGCTAAACATGTAACTTTCGGATTTCTTCCAAATATTTCATAACATTTCAATCTCCATTATATACATCTCAAGCTTGTTTATATATATATATAATTACAACAACATGTAATCTTTAATCACTAAGAGGACAAGATTGTTACCTTGACAAGCCTTAATCCAACTTCAAGATCCGAAGTCGCTCCTTAGCAACTTAGTTCCTTCCCTTGATGCTCCAATCAGCTATTTGAAGCCCTTAGAAGTTCACAAACAACTTTCCTTCAATTTCCAATCAAAACTATGAAAACAACTTAGGTTTTCATCAAGCGACTAACGTGAAAACGTAGTTTTCCCGGGATCTTTCTATTGAGATTGTTACACCCCGTAAATTCAAGAGAATAAGATAAGAACGTACGAAAGGAAATAAGGTTTGAATTTGGAAAGATAAGTTAGCAAAACTGTTGTAGGCATATTTTCAGTCAACTTTAGAGAAGCATATCTCCTAGTTCATTAGGAATTTTTAGGCGTTTCAAAAGAAAAGCTTCAGTCAGGTGCCACAGCGCCACGGGGCAGGCAGCAGGGCCGCGGTGCCGAAATCCCTGAAGTGCTCTGAAGTTGCAGCACCGCGGCACCGGCTGCAGGGCCGCGGCGCCGAGGCGGGATTTTTAGCGAAAATTGGGGAAAATCAGAAGATATTTTGGAGAAAGGCCTATGGGAGGGTGACAAGTGTCCCTCCCATCTTTTTGACCAAGAGGGGGTCTTATTTTAGGACCAAGTCTTGAAGACTTGGTCATTTGCAAAGGCTTTTCCTAAAGAAAATCCCCCTCTTCTCTATCAAAAATTGATGAACCTCAAGTGTGATGAGTTTTTTTTTTTGAAAGGAAACAAGAAGGAAATATGTTGGCAAGCTTGTAGAGGGTTCGTGTGGGTGATTTTAACGTGAAGAAGATTTCGGAAAGAGGGAATATTGATGTAAAATCTTCACCTTCTTAATGTGATCGAAGATTTCATGTTATAGTAGCTAAGAAATGAGCATGTGGTTTAGTTATTAAAGTTTGAAAAGATTTGGATCATGTCGACATGTTGAAAACCGTAAATGGGCATGCTAGTCACTCATATTGTAATCAATTCGGTTGTTAGCTAAAATCGTTACATGTTATAAATAAAATGATATATAATTGGTTATGACTTATATAACATGTTAGAATAACGAGTTGGACTGAAAGGATTTGCAAAAGATGATATGTGAGCATGTTGTAGCCAGGGAGTTGCCTTAAACTAATTGGATTGTTTAATATGAATTGTGGGGCAGACTTTTACACGTCCGGTTAGGCGTGTAATCCCCTGTATATTTCTGAATTGTTGGGCCTTAAATGTGGCGTTTGGTTATTGAATTCGGGCCTTGAAAAAGGTGGAAAAGTGCGTAGAAACAAAGGAAGTGATGTCCAATTTCTCGTAGAATAAGGGGCTTTACAATTAAAATATTCTACGTTGAAGCTAGAGGCTAATAGACGTATTATGGTCATTATAGGTTGACATACTACAGACGACATATTGGACTTGGCAAGTGGATTAAGCCGGAGAGGTATGTGAAAACTTTCTTATCTCTTGAGCATAAGTAGTTATAAATGTATAGTACGGGAGACGTACGTGATTTAAATGAAGTCAGTTCATTTGATATACTTGACTTGTGTTAAGAATGTCTCAGTTGGTTGAGTTAGAGAATTAACTCACTTGTTCTTAAGGAAAGGTTAAAAGAATGGTTTATTCTAATAAGGTAGACAAGGATTTCTTGACATGAAAAAGTATAGAATACTTGATTTGGGAAGTATTGACTCTTGAACTATTCTAAAGATAAGAGACCTGATTTCTGAGTTAAGAAACTTGTTTTCTAAAGTTAAGAGACTTGAAGTATTTTGAAAAGTTATGTAACTTGATTTGAAAGTATAAGTCTCTTGGTCATAAATAGAATGAATTCGTCTAAGACATAGAGAGTTATAACGACTTTATGAGAAGTTAGTTATGACGGCTTTATGAAAGGATAAGGATGTCTTAGTTTCTAAAGCATAAAGTTAGTATAACGGCTTTATGGGAAGTTGGTTATAACAACTTTATGGCAGGTTGAAGGAATGGTTTTCTCGAGTAAGGTAAACAAGTATGAATGACTTGAAATATGGAAGGACAATTTGATTTAAAGGCATCAATTGCTTAAAGTTTAAAGTAAGGGTCACTTGATTTAGAAGCCTAAAAGTATAATTCTAAGTGTAGTGACGTATGCGAAATGTAGATTAGCCTTGATACTACGAGTGTTAGTATCTTGGGGTCTTATATGAAAATGAGTCTTTTGAAAGAATAGAAGTATATAGTATGTTGTGTTAAATACCCGGAAATTGTTACGTGATATGAAAATGCCTTGAGGTTATAAAATGAGATCCATTTGGTATGTTAATGAAAGTCTAAAGATTTATTGAACTTGCCTATACTCGCTTGTGATAGCCTTGGAGGGCAAGTATTATGTTGTTACGCTGTCGTGACTCTCAGTTGGAGGGTCGGCTGTCTTGTTGTGAGATTATTTGGACGTACCGACAGTGATGGAGGATTCCACGGGTATGCTTCCATTGTGATTGATCCATGGACATGCTTGCGATGGAGGATTCCGGGGCATGCTACCATGATGCGGGTTAAATTCTCGGATACTATTATTACGCCATGGATTAGCTCTCCATGAAGACATGTACCCGAGATGAGGGATTCCACGGGCATGTTATATATGATTATTACGCCATGGATTAGCTCTCCATGAAGACATGTACCCGAGATAAGGGATTCCACGGGCATGTTATATATGATTATTACGCCATGGACTAGCTCTCCATGAAGACATGTACCCGAGATGAGAGATTCCACGGGCATGTTATATATGATTATTACGCCATGGATTAGCTCTCCATGAAGACATGTACCCGAGATGAGGGATTCCACGGGCATGTTATATATGATTATTACGCCATGGATTAGCTCTCCATGAAGACATGTACCCGAGATGAGGGATTCCACTGGCATGTTATATATGATTATTACGCCATGGATTAGCTCTCCATGAAGACATGTACCCGAGATGAGGGATTCCACGGGCATGTTATATACGATTATTACTCCATGGATTATCTCTCCATGAAGTCATGTACCCGAGATGAGGGATTCCACGGACATGAGATATATATATATATATATATATGTATTGTATGTGTGTACGCCGACAGTGAGGTAGGATGCCACGGGCGCGTCGCATGGTTACATTTTACAATTTCGGCTGTCGGCAGTGATGGGGGATTCCACGGGCAGGAGATATATATATATGTTTTGTATGTGTGTATGCCGACAGTGAGGTAGGATGCCACGGACGCGTCACATGGTTATATTTTACGCTTACGGCTGTCGGCAGTGATGGAGGATTCCACGGGCACGCTTTGGTATTTGAGGGCTTGTGTCCCTAGCTATGGTGTGACTATTGTTCATATGTTGAGATAGTCTTTAAAAGGTAAAAACTGACTTTCATTACTTTCATTTCAGGAGGCACGGTGGTACTGATAATTTGGTTATCATACATGTCTCCAGCTTTATTTTAGACTATTATGATTTAAATTACAGTACTTTCAGTTTTACATACTTGGTACATATTTTGTACTGACCTCCTTCGGGGGGCTTCGTTCATGCCGCATGTTGAGGAACATAGCTTGCTGATCCGCACTCTAGGATCACTGTCCAGTTCTTGGAAAGCTCCATTTCTCCGGAGGCTTTGTCTTTTGGTACGGTCCCTGAGGTTGTAAATTCGTGTACATTCAGGGGTATGGAGGGGCCCTGTCCCATCACAGTTGTTATGTCAAACTCTTAGAGGTCTGTAGTCATATCTTGTGGGTCACTTTGAAAAAAAAATGAGGTAACTGCTTTTGGATTTGTATATGTCCAGGGAGGTAGCCTTATCGGCTAACCTATTATTTATTCTTGTTAAGTCTATGTATGTTCCGCTGATTATCTCTGATGTATACCTGTAAGGGTGCCCAGGTAGGGCACTAGTCGCGGGCCCGGGGTCGGGTCGTGACAAAAGTGGTATCAGAGCAGTTAGTCCTCGGAAAGTGTCTACAGACCGTGTCTAGTAGAGCCTTGATTATCGGTGTGTTGTGCACCACATCTATAATCAGGAGGCTGTAGGGCATTTAGGATTGATTTCCATTCTTCTCTCTCAGAGATCGTGCATTAGAGCTGTCCTACTAGGTTGAATCCTCTCTGACCCATTCTTATGTATCAGTTATGCCTCCACGGAAGGCGACCAGGGACCAGAAGGGCAAGGCGGCAGCAGGAGCTGCTAGTGGTACACGGAGAGTTACTAGGACTCAGACCCAGACTATGCCTGAGGTTCTGGGCGGGTCGGCAAGTTCAGCCACGCCGACAGTATTAGAGGAGCCGAGAGCGGCCGTAGCTCCAGAGGTTCCGATACCTGATCCTCCAGTTCCGCAGCCAGGGGCAGAGTATAGAGATTATGGAGAGCAGATCAGGTTATTGACTAGCATAGTGGCAGGGCAGCGCCGACAGGAGCCGGTAGCTAACCCTAAAGTCGGCAGTTTGAGGATTCGGGACTTTCTGATTTGTAATCCACCCGAGTTCTATGGTTCGAGGTCTGAGGAGGATCCTCAGGAGTTCATTCGGCAGGTACAACGGACTATGAAAGTGCTTAGTACCTCGGAGACGGAGTCCGTTGTGTTAGCTTCTTACCGGTTACGCGATATTGCGTTGAACTGGTTTGAGTCGTGGGAGCTGTCTAGAGGTGTGAGTGCTTATCCAGCCATTTGGGATGAGTTCACGGAAGCCTTCCTCGATCACTTTTTGCCTCCTGAGACGAGGAGAGCCCACTTGGATATGTTCTTAGCATTGAGATAGAATGGGAGGACCATCAGAGAGTACAACCTGGAGTTTGACTCATTGGCCAGGTATGCGCCCACTATTGTGGCGGACATGGCGGGCAGAGTTTACCTCTATGTGATGGGGCTAGACCGTTATATGGTTACTGCATGTCTGGGAGTGGCCCTTCAGCCAGGTATGGATATTGCCAGGATGCAGGCTTATGCACAGGGGATTGAGAACAGAGAGAGAGAGGACCAGACAGGCCCAGTCCAGCCCAAGAGGGCCAGGACGACAGGATTTCAGGATAGTTTTCGAGACGGACAGCCTCAGCATCAGGCTAGGTCTACATTTCAGCCGACGCAGAGTGCTCTTTCCCGGTCTTCTGGCAAGTGGTTTGACCGCCGGGGATATTCGGGAGCAGGTCAGGGCTCCAGGGCTGCAGGTTCACAGGTTTCCGAGGATAGTAGCCAGGGGAGGCCACCTTTGCCTCGGTGTGGTCACTGTGGTAGATCCCATTTCAGGGAGTGTCGTACTACGTCGACAACTTGTTATGCTGCGCCGCAGGCCATTTGGCGAGACTATTCGACCGCAGGTGGCACCGTGGGATAACACGCCATCGGATCAGTTGCGGGTTATTCGCCTTCAATAGCTAGGCAGGATGTTCATGCACCGGCAGGCCGCGACAGAGGTCGTGGTAGAGGTTCCCAGTTTTGGCGGTCCTTTGACCCGTCTATGTGATTTCAGGTATATCTTTGACCCTTTAAATACTTGTATGCATTGATAAGGTGGTTGTATGATGGAGTTTCATGAACGGATAATATTGAGGTTATGTATGTATGCTAGAAGTAGGTTGGAAGTACGATAAGATAATCATTTTAGGCCTTGAATGGGAGTAAATAGCATTGGTGCACCCTTGGGATCTGTTTTCTTGTTTGACAGTGATGGATGGATATGCGTGTGCGATATCTTAGGATCATATGTGGCATAATAAGGTTCCATTAAGTGTAAATTATGAGGCTGTACCGAGAAATATTAGATTGACTCCAAAAGAACATTCGGGGACGAATGTTTCTAAGGGGGGAAGAATGTTACACCCCGTAAATTCAAGAGAATAAGATAAGAACGTACGAAAGGAAATAAGGTTTGAATTTGGAAAGATAAGTTAGCAAAACTGTTGTAGGCAGATTTTCAGTCAACTTTGGAGCGGCATATCTCCTAGTTCATTAGGAGTTTTTAGGCGTTTCAAAATCCTAGTATGAAGCTCGTTGAGTCTAGTTTCCAACGCAACAAGCCGCTCTTCGATTGGACATCGGAGTAGAAAGTTATGGACATTAGAAGTTCGGTTGGTGGAAGAGGAAAGAAAAGCTTCAGTCAGGCACCACAGTGCCACGGCGCCGGCAGCAGGGCCGCGGCGCCGAAATCCCTGAAGTGCTCTGAAGTTGCAGCGCCGCGGCGCCGGCTGCAGGGCCGCGGCGCCGAGGCGGGATTTTTAGCGAAAATTGGGGAAAATCAGAAGATATTTTGGAGAAAGGCCTATGGAAGGGTGACAAGTGTCCCTCCCATCTTTTTGACCAAGAGAGGGTCTTATTTTAGGACCAAGTCTTGAAGACTTGGTCATTTGCAAAGGCTTTTCCTAAAGAAAATCCCCCTCTTCTCTCTCAAAAATTGATGAACCTCAAGTGTGATGAGTTTTTTTTTTTGAAAGGAAACAAGAAGGAAATATGTTGGCAATCTTGTAGAGGGTTCGTGTGGGTGATTTTAACGTGAAGAAGATTTCGGAAAGAGGGCGTATTGAGCTAAAATCTTCACCTTCTTAATGTGATCGAAGATTTCATGTTATAGTAGCTAAGAAATGAGCATGTGGTTTAGTTATTAAAGTTTGAAAAGATTTGGATCATGTCGACATGTTGAAAACCGAAAATGGGCATGCTAGTCACTCATATTGTAATCAATTCGGTTGTTAGCTAAAATCGTTACTTGTTATAAATAAAATGGTATATAATTGGTTATGACTTATATAACATGTTAGAATAATGAGTTGGACTGAAAGGATTTGCAAAAGATGATATGTGAGCATGTTGTAGCCAGGGAGTTGCCTTAAACTAATTGGATTGTTTAATATGAATTGTGGGGCAGAATTTTACACGTCCGGTTAGGCGTGTAATCCCCTGTGTATTGCTGAATTGTTGGGCCTTAAATGTGGCGTTTGGTTATTGAATTCGGGCCTTGAAAAAGGTGGAAAAGTGCGTAGAAACAAAGGAAGTGATGTCCAATTTCCCGTAGAATAAGGGGCTTTACAATTAAAATATTCTACGTTGAAGCTAGAGGCTAATAGACGTATTATGGTCATTATAGGTTGACATACTACGGACGGCATATTGGACTTGGCAAGTGGATTAAGCCGGAGAGGTATGTGAAAACTTTCTTATCTCTTGAGCATAAGTAGTTATAAATGTATAGTACGGGAGACGTACGTGATTTAAATGAAGTCAGTTCATTTGATATACTTGACTTGTGTTAAGAATGTCTCAGTTGGTTGAGTTAGAGAATTAACTCACTTGTTCTTAAGGAAAGGTTAAAATAATGGTTTATTCTAATAAGGTAGACAAGGATTTCTTGACATGAAAAAGTATAGAATACTTGATTTGGGAAGTATTGACTCTTGAACTATTCTAAAGATAAGAGACCTGATTTCTGAGTTAAGAAACTTGTTTTCTAAAGTTAAGAGACTTGAAGTATTTTGAAAAGTTATGTAACTTGATTTGAAAGTATAAGTCTCTTGGTCATAAATAGAATGAATTCGTCTAAGACATAGAGAGTTATAACGACTTTATGAGAAGTTAGTTATGACGGCTTTATGAAAGGATAAGGATGTCTTAGTTTCTAAAGCATAAAGTTAGTATAACGGCTTTATGGGAAGTTGGTTATAACAACTTTATGGCAGGTTGAAGGAATGGTTTTCTCGAGTAAGGTAAACAAGTATGAATGACTTGAAATAAGGAAGTACAATTTGATTTAAAGGCATCAATTGCTTAAAGTTTAAAGTAAGGGTCACTTGATTTAAAAGCCTAAAAGTATAATTCTAAGTGTAGTGACGTATGCGAAATGTAGATTAGCCTTGATACTACGAGTGTTAGTATCTTGGGGTCTTATATGAAAATGAGTCTTTTGAAAGAATAGAAGTATATAGTACGTTGGGTTAAATACCCGGAAATTGTTACGTGATATGAAAATGCCTTGAGGTTATAAAATGAGATCCATTTGGTATGTTAATGAAAGTCTAAAGATTTATTGAACTTGCCTATACTCGCTTGTGATATCCTTGGAGGGCAAGTATTATGTTGTTACGCTGTCGTGACTCTCAGTTGGAGGGTCGGCTGTCTTGTTGTGAGATTATTTGGACGTACCGACAGTGATGGAGGATTCCATGGGTATGCTTCCATTGTGATTGATCCATGGACATGCTTGCGATGGAGGATTCCGGGGCATGCTACCATGATGCGGGTTAAATTCCCGGATACTATTATTACGCCATGGATTAGCTCTCCATGAAGACATGTACCCGAGATGAGGGATTCCACGGGCATGTTATATATGATTATTACACCATGGATTAGCTCTCCATGAAGACATGTACCCGAGATGAGGGATTCCACGGGCATGTTATATATGATTATTACGCCATGGATTAGCTCTCCATGAAGACATGTACCCGAGATGAGGGATTCCACGGGAATGTTATAAATGATTATTACGCCATGGATTAGCTCTCCATGAAGACATGTACCCGAGATGAGGGATTCCACGGTCATGTTATATATGATTATTACGCCATAGATTAGCTCTCCATGAAGACATGTACCCGAGATGAGGGATTCCACGGGCATGTTATATATGATTATTACGCCATGGATTAGCTATCCATGAAGACATGTACCCGAGATGAGGGATTCCACGGGCATTTTATATACGATTATTACTCCATGGATTAGCTCTCCATGAAGTCATATACCCGAGATGAGGGATTCCACGGGCATGAGATATATATATATATGTATTGTATGTGTGTACGCCGACAGTGAGGTAGGATGCCACGGGCGCGTCGCATGGTTATATTTTACAATTTCGGCTGTCGGCAGTGATGGAGGATTCCACGGGCAGGAGATATATATATATATATGTTTTGTATGTGTGTACGCCGACAGTGAGGTAGGATGCCACGGGCGCGTCACATGGTTATATTTTACGCTTGCGGCTGTCGGCAGTGATGTGGGATTCCACGGGCACGCTTTGGTATTTGAGGACTTGTGTCCCTGGCTATGGTGTGACTATTGTTCATGTGTTGAGATAGTCTTTAAAAGGTAAAAACTGACTTTCATTACTTTCATTTCAGCAAGGCACGGTGGTACTGATAATTTGGTTATCATACATGTCTTCAAATTATTTTAGACTATTATGATTTAAATTACAATACTTTCAGTTTTACATATTTGGTACATATTTTGTACTGACCTCCTTCGGGGGGATGCGTTCATGCCGCAGGTTGAGGTACATAGCTTTCTGATCCGCACTCTAGGATAACTGTCCAGTTCTTGGAAAGCTCCATTTCTCCGGAGGCTTTGTCTTTTGGTACGGTCCCTAAGGTTGTAAATTCGTGTACATTCAGGGGTATGGCGGGGCCCTGTCCCGTCACAGTTGTTATGTCAAACTCTTAGAGGTCTGTAGTCATATCTTGTGGGTCACTTTAAAAAAAAAATGAGGTAACTGCTTTTGGATTTGTATATGTCCAGGGAGGTAGCCTTATCGGCTAACTTATTATTTATTCTTGTTAAGTCTATGTATGTTCCGCTGATTATCTCTGATGTATACCTGTAAGGGTGTCAGGTAGGGCACCAGTCGCGGGCCCGGGGTCGGGTCGTGACAGAGATAACCTTACAATACCTCTAGGAACCTTGGTTTAAAGTATTGTGAATTTTGAACAACAAACGAAATTTTTTTCTTCTCTCTCAAGAGCAATGCCGAGAGCTCCCTCTAGCGCACACAAGTTTTCTTGAAAATTTTCTAAGTGTAGAGACTTGTCTTGCTACTAGGATGATTATATAATACAATGGAGGGTCTAGATTAAAACATTTGTGTGGCTTGGATGAATTTCATTTAAAAATCTAGTAAAGTGGGCTCATTGACTTAGTCAATTATGTCAAGCTTTAGCTTAGTCAAGACTTGAATATCTTTGCTTGGTCATTTGACCACTCTACCCTTGGTCCATTTCGACCAAGACCATGCAAGGAGGGTGGCACGTGTCACCCTCCCATTCGTCGTAATATTTCATTTCCCGACATTTCCATAATTCCGATAAATTCTACAAGTCTCAAATCTTAGCGTCTTGATTTCTTACGTACGCCTTACGCACACGCTCCCGAATTACTGGTGTAACATTCTTCCCCCCTTAGAAATATTCGTCCCCGAATGTTCTTTCGGAGTCATTCTAATAGATAGCGACATAGTCTTCTTTCACAACCCCTACATACCAATAATGCCACATCTGGCCACATAACAACACTTAAGTAAATACGTCAATTAAAACTGACAACTAAGGGAAAAGAATTACCTGAAGGTGTAGGGAATAAGTGAGGATACTTATTCATCATCTCCTCCTCTTTCTTTTTACAACCCAATCCACAAGATATGACTACAGACCTCTAAGAATTTTTACATAACAATTGTGACGGGACAGGGCCCCGCCATACCCCTAAATGTACATAAATCTACAACATCAGGGAAACCGTACCAAAAGACAAGCCTCCGGAGAAATGGAGATTCTGGCAACTGATCAGTGATCCTAAGAGTGAGGATCCACAACCTGCTTACCCCTACATGCGGCTTGAACGCAGCCCTCGAGGAAAGGGGGTCAGTACACAATATGTACCAAGTATGTAAAACTGGAAATACTGTAATTTACATCATAAGTCTAAAATAAAGCTGGAGACATGTATGATAATCAAATTAACAGTATAATGTGCCTTACTAACAATGAGAGTAACAACATAAACATTTCCGGTTCTTAAAATAGGAAGCCTGTGATTAACCTAGGACCATCCGCCCGTAGTATTATCACGCAATCCTACTCCTGGGACTATTTCACCCGCATAGGCCGTGTGGACCCGCATGAGGTAATCTCCTCGCATAGACTGTATTCCCCCGCATAGGCCGTATGAACCCGCATGAGGTAATCTCCTCGCATAGGTTGTATCCGCCCGCATGGGAATCGAACCCGCATAAGCCCTACGGACTCGCATGAGGTCATCTCCTCGCATCGTGGGGAGCAAATCCACGAAATATGCAAATGCAATAAGCCCGGGGAATGACCCCGTAATGAATAATATATCACAAGCACAAACGGCTAAAATAAATAACATAAGCAAGTTAAGAAATTCCTTAACTTCTCCTTAGACTTAATTATCATGCATTCTCATTTTATTTAACTTAAGGCACTATCTTATCATGAAAAATCCGGGAATTTAACTCAAAGTACTACGTACTTCTATTCTTTTAAAATGACTCCTTTTCATATAAAACCCCAAGATACTAATACCGTAGTATCAAGTCATATCTACTTTTCAAGACAAGTCACCATACCTTTAGAAATACATTTATAGGCTTCTAAACCAAGTGACTTTTACTGTAAAACTTTAAGCTATTGATGCCTTTAAATAAATATTTTCCCTTCTTCATTTCAAGTCATTTAGCTTTGTTTACATTACTAGAGAAAACCATTCCCTTAACTTTCCATAAAGTTGTTATAACCAACTTTCCATAAAGCCGTTATAATAACTTTATGCTTTAGGAACTAAGACATTTTCATTCCTTAAAAATCAAAAGAGTTAATTACCTAACTCAACCAAACTTAGAAATTCTTACATCAAGTTAATGATATCAAAACAAAACCGAATTTCTTTAAAACTCGTACGCCTACCGTACTATACATTTATAAAACTCATGCTCAAGAGATAGGGAAAGTTCTACATACCTCTTCGGTTCAAACCACGAGCTAAGTCCAATAAGCCGCACGTAGTATGTCAATCTATAATGACCACAACACGTCTATCAACTTCTAGCTTTCTAACGTAGAATATTCTAAGTGTAAAGTCACTTATTCTACGGAAAATCAGACAGCATTTCCTTTGTTTCTACATACTTTTCCACCTTTTTCAAGGCCCGAAATCAATAACCAATATGCCATATTTAAGGCTCAACACATCAATCAATCAAAGGGGATTACACGCCTTACAAGACGTGTAAAATTCTGCCCCACAATTAATACCAAGTAGTTCCATACGCAATGTCATTCTCGGCTAACAATGTACAACAACACAAAGTCTTTTCCAATTCTTTTCAATCCAAGTTGTTAAGTCTAATATGTTATATAGTCGTAAACAACTTTAACACTATAATTCCTTTTTTATATAATATGCGACGACTAAACTAATAATCAATTTGAATTTCAATATCAAAGGCTAAACATGTAACTTTCGGATTTCTTCCAAATATTTCATAACATTTCAATCTCCATTATATACATCTCAAGCTTGTTTATATATATATATAACTACAATAACATGTAATCTTTAATCACTAAGAGGACAAGATTGTTACCTTGACAAGCCTTAATCCAACTTCAAGATCCGAGGTCGCTCCTTAGCAACTTAGCTCCTTTCCTTGACGCTCCAATCCGCTATTTGAAGCCCTTAGAAGTTCACAAACAACTTTTCTTCAATTTCCAATCAAAACTATGAAAACAACTTAGGTTTTCATCTTGCGACTAACGTGAAAACATAGTTTTTCCGGGATCTTTCTATTGAGATAACCTTACAATACCTCTAGGAACCCTGGTTTAAAGTATTGTGAATTTTGAACAACAAACGAATTTTTTTTCTTCTCTCTCAAGAGCAATGCCGAGAGCTCCCTCTAGTGCACGCAAGTTTTCTTGAAAATTTTCTAAGTGTAGAGACTTGTCTTTCTACTAGGATGATTATATAATAAAATGGAGGGTCTAGATTAAAACATTTGTGTGGCTTGGATGAATTTCATTTAAAAATCTAGTAAAGTGGGCTCATTGACTTAGTCAATTATGTCAAGCTTTAGCTTAGTCAAGACTTGATCATCTTTGCCTTGGTCATTTGACCACTCTACCCTTGGTCCATTTCGACCAAGACCATGCAAGGAGGGTGGCACGTGTCACCCTCCCATTCGTCGTAATATTTCGTTTCCCGACATTTCCATAATTTGATAAATTCTACAAGTCTCAAATCTTAGCGTCTTGATTTCTTACGTACGTTCCTATGCACATGTCCTGGAATTACGGGGTGTAACATTATTCCCCCCTTAGAAACATTCGTCCCCGAATGTTCTTTCGGAGTTAATCTAATAGATAGCGACATAGTCTTCTTTCACAACCCCTACATACCAATAATGCCACATCTGGCCACATAACAACACTTAAGTAAATACGTCAATTAAAACTGACAAGTAAGGGAAAAGAATTACCTGAAGGTGTAGGGAATAAGTGAGGATACTTATTCATCATGTCCTTCTCTGCTTCCTAAGTCATCTCCTCTCTATTATCATTCCGCCACAAGACTTTGACGGAAGCCACATCCTTGGTCTGCAGTCGCCTGACCTGGCGATCGAGTATCACTATGGGACTCTCCTCATACGATAATCCCTCCTCCACCTGTACATCACTAGTTGGGAAAACTATCGATGGATCTCCGATACACTTCCGCAACATAGACACATGAATGACCGGATGTACTGCCTACAAGTCGGACGTCAGTTCCAACTCATAGGCAACCTTGCCTACTCTACGGATGATCTGATAAGGCCCAATGTACCTTGGGCTAAGTTTCCCCTTCTTTTTGAACCTCATCACATCCTTCATGGGTGATATTTTCAAGAAGACCCAATCGTCAACCTGAAACTCCAAGTGTCGACGCCGATTATCTGCATAAGACTTCTGCCGACTCTGAGCTGCTAACAGTCTCTCCTGGATAAGCTTCACCTTATCCACAGCCTGCTGAATCAAATCTGGGCTAACTAACTGAACCTCGCCCACTTCGAACCAACCAATTGGCGACCTACACTTCCGCCCATACAAAGCCTCATATGACGCCATATGAATACTGGAATGGTAGATGTTGTTATATGCAAACTCAACAAGAGGCAAATGATCCTCCCAGCTACCCCTAAAATCAATAACACAGGCCTGCTGCATATCCTCAAGTGTCTGCGGATGATGCGTTCGCATGTCCGATGCGAGGATGAAGCGCAGATCGAGACTCACCTGTGTCCCTAACCCCTTCTGGAAAGACCTCCAGAAGTTAGCCATAAACTGGGATCCTCTGTCTGATATAATATATATAGGGACTCCGTGCAGTCTCACAACCTCCCTGATATACTGTCTAGCATAATCCTCAGCCGAAAATGTAGTCCTGACTGGAAGAAAGTGGGCTGATTTTGTCAGCTTGTCTACAATAACCCATATGGAATCACTCTTCCTCTGAGTACGAGGTAACCCTGTAACAAAATCCATCTTGATCACCTCCCACTTTCATGTCGGAATATCAATCGCCTGCAATAGCCCACCGGGCTTCTGGTGCTCAACCTTGACCTACTGACAATTTGGACATTGAGCAACAAACTCTGCTATGTCCCTCTTCAGGCCATCCCACCAATCCATACATCTGAGGTCATGGTACATCTTAGTCGACCCCGTATGAATAGAGTAACGGGCATTGTGTGCCTCCCCTAGAACCTGCTGACGAAGTCCTGCAACATCGGGAACACACAATTTTCCCTCGTATCTTAGCACCCCATCAGGCCTACCTCAAATAAACTCTTCTCCCCTCGAAGAGTCGTATCTCGATACCATATCAGAACTGGATCCTCATACTGTCGCCTCTTCACCTCCTCAACGATAAAAGACTCGGCAACCTCACGAACTCGTACCCCACTATCATCGGTATCGACCAACCGAACCCCAAGGCTCGCTAGCTAATGGATCTGACGGACCATGTCCTGTCTATCTGGCTGCACCTCTGACAGACTCCCCATAGATCTACGGCTCAAAGCATCTGCAACCACGTTAGCTTTTCCCGGATGGTATAGGATCTCAATATCATAATCCTTTAGCAACTCTAACCACCGTCTCTACCGCAAGTTCAACTCCATCTGCCTGAAGATGTACTGGAGGCTCTTGTGGTCCGTATAAATGTCCACATGAACCCCGTATAAATAATGTCTCCAAATCTTCAAGGCATGAATAACTGCGGCTAACTCTAAGTCGTGAGTAGGGTAATTCCTCTCATGCTTCCGTAGCTGCCGGGAAGCATAGGCTATAACCTTGCTGTGATGCATCAATACGCACCCTAGCCCGATACCCGAGGCATCACAATAAATCACATAACCCTCTAACCCCTCGGGAAGAGTAAGAACTGGAGCCGTCGTCAACTTTTCCTTCAGTAACTGGAAGCCCTTCTCACAAGCTTACATCGGAACTTAGCCACTTTTGAGTCGGCTAGTCAATGGTGCGATATCGGCGAAGCGCACAAACCTACGATAATAACCCGCCAGCCCCAAGAAGTTGCGCACCTCCGTCGGAGTAGTAGGTCTTGGCCAAGTCTTGACCGCCTCAATCTTTGCCGTATCAACCTGAACACCGTCAGCCCCGATAATGTGCCCCAAGAATGCCACTGAGGCCAACCAAAACTCACACTTGGAGAACTTGGCGTACAACTGCCGGCTCCGGAGGACTCCAAGTACCGTCCTCAAGTGATCTGCATGCTCCTGCTCTGTGCGAGAATAAACCAGGATGTCATCAATGAATACTATAACAAACGTATCCAGAAATGGCTTGAACACCCGGTTCATCAAATCCATAAATATCGCTGGAGCGTTAGTCAAACCGAAAGACATCACCCTGAACTCATAGTGCCCATACAGGGTCCTGAATGCAGTCTTCGGAATATCTGCCTGCCTAACTCGCACCTGATGATAACCGGACCGCAGGTCTATCTTGGAGAAATACCTCGCACCCTGCAACTGGTCAAACAAATAATCAATCATGGGGAGGGGGTATCTATTCTTGATGGTTACCTTATTCAGCTGCCTGTAGTCAACACACATACGCAGCGTCCCATCCATCTTTTTAACAAACAAAACCGGCGCTCCCCATGGAGAAATACTAGGCCTAATAAAGCCTTTTTCCAATAAATCTTTCAGCTGGTCCTTCAACTCCCTCAACTCAGCAGGTGTCATCCTGTATGACGGAATAGATATAGGCTCAGTGTTTGGCAGCATATCAAAACTCAATCTCCCTCTCTGGAGGAATAACTGGGAGATCATCTGGGAATACATCCGGAAACTCTCTAACCACCGAAACTGACTGAAGAAGTGGCACCTCAACCTCTGTATCGAATACCCGAACCAGATGATAGATGTACCCTTTCTGCACTATCTTCCTAGCCTTGTGGTAAGAAATAAACCAACTCCTCGGCGACGCTGTATTGCCCTTCCACTCGATAACCGGCTCGGCGAAAGCGGAATCGGACCAACTGTCTCTGATCCAACGTTGGCATAACAAGAAGCCAACCACCATACCCATAATGACGTCAAAATCTGCATCTCCAACTCTATCAAGTCGCTAGGTCGGCGGCGTATATAAACACCGAACAATCTTTGTACACCCGCTCAGCTAACACCGAATCACCCACGGGCGTAGCTACCTCAAAAGGCTCTATCGACACAGGCTCTATCCCTATTCTACCAGCAATAAAACGGGACACATAGGACAAGGTAGAACCTGGATCTATCAAAGCATAAACGTCACAACATAAAATCAATAATGTACCTGTGACGACATCCGAGGAAGCCTCCTGATCCTGCCGACTGGCTAAGGAATTTATGCGGTTCTGTGTACCACTAGAACTAGGACCCCTGCCATGACCTCTGTCGCGACCTGCTGGCCCGTGAACACCCTACTCTCCAGGGCGCATAGCCACAGAAGATGAAGACCCAACAACTGACCCTGTAGGCTGAACCATACCACCCATGCCGCCTATGGTCGGACAATCCCTCTTCATATGGCCCTGTTGTCCGCAAGAGAAACAAGCTCCCGAAGCAGTACAACACTCCCCAGGGTGAGATCTACCGCATCGAACACACCGAGATAGGGGTGGTCTCGATCGGCTAGGATCTCTGCCTCCTTGAAACCCCGAAGCCCTGGAGCCCTGACCTGCTCCTGAATAACCCGACTAATCAAACCTCCTGCCAGAAAACTGGGAAGGAGTACTCTGTGCCGGCTGAAATATAGACCTAGCCTGCTGCTAAGGATGTCCGCCTCAAAAGTTACCCTGAAACCCTGTCGTCCTGGCCCTCTTGGGCTGGCCTCGATCTGGCTGGTCCTCTCTCTCTCGGTCCTCAATCCCCTGTGCATACGCCTGCATCCTTGCAATATCCATACCTGGCTGAAGGGCCACTCCCAGGCATGCAGTAACCATATAACGGTCTAGCCCCATCACATAGCGGTGAAATCATGCGTCATGTATCGGCCCACAATAGTGGCGCATGCAGCGATGAGTTAAACTCGTGTTCTACTCTCTGATAGTCCTCCCATTCTTTCTCAATGTCAAGAACCTATCTACGCGGGCTCTCCTCATCTCAGGAGGCAAAAAGTGATTAAGAAAGGCCTCTGTGAACTCATCCCAAACAGCTGGAAGAGCACCCACACCTCTAGACAACTCCCATGACTCAAACCAGTTAAACGTAATATCGCATAACCGGTAAGAAGCTAGCATAACTGACTCTGTCTCCGAGGCCCTAAGTACCTGCATAGTTCGATGTATCTGCCGAATGGACTCCTGAGGATCATCCTCAGATCTCGAACCATAGAACTCGGGTGGATTACAACCCAAAAAATCCTGAATCTTCAAACTGTCGGCTCTAGGGTTAGCTACCTGCTCCTGTCGGCGCTGCCCCGCCACTATGCTAGTCAATAACCTGATCTGCTCTCCATAATCTCTATACTCTGCCCGTGGCTGCGGAACTGGAGACTCAGGTATCGGAACCTCTGGAGCTACGACCGCTCTCGGCTCCTCTAATACTGCCGGCGTGGCTGAACTCGCCGACCGGCCCACAACCTCAAGCATAGTCTGGGACTGAGTCCTAGTAACCCTCTGCGTACCACTAGCAGCTCCTGCTGCTGCCTTACCCTTCTAGGCCCTGGTCGCCTTCCGTGGAGGCATAACTGATACATAAGAATAGGTCAGAGAGGATTTAACTTAATAAGACAACTCTACTGCACGATCTCAGAGAGAGAAAGATGGAAACCAATCCTAAATGTCCTGCAGCCTCCTGGTTATAGATGTGGTGCACAACACACCGATAACCAAGACTCTACTAGACACGGTCTGTAGACACTTTCCGAGGACTAACTGCTCTGATACCACTTTTGTCACGACCAGGCCGGGCATGGTGCTCTACAGGCACCCTTACAGGTATACATCAGAGAATAGTAGCGGAACATACATACAACTCAACAATTACTAGTCATGAAATATCAACAGGTTAGCCGATAAGGCCACCTTCCGAAAAATATATACATAAGCCCAAAAGCAGTTACCTCTTTCTTTTTACAACCCAATCCACAAGATATGTCTACAGACCTCTAAGAATTTTTACATAACAACTGTGACGGGACAGGGCCCCGCCATACCCCTGAATGTACATAAATCTACAACATCAGGGAAACCGTACCAAAAGACAAGCCTCCAAAGAAATGAATCTTCTGACAACTGATCAGTGATTCTAAGAGTGAGGATCCACAACCTGCTTACCCCTACCCGCGGCTTGAACGCATCCCCCGAGGAATGGGGGTCAGTACACAATATGTACCAAGTATGTAAAACTGGAAATACTGTAATTTACATCATAAGTCTAAAATAAAGTTGGAGACATGTATGATAATCAAATTAACAGTATATTGTGCCTTACTAATAATGAGAGTAACAACATAAACATTCCCGGTTCTTAAAATAGGAAGCCTGTGATTAACCTAGGACCATCCACCCGTAGTATTATCACACAATCCTACTCCTGGGACTATTTCACCCGCATAGGCCGTGTGTACCCGCATGAGGTAATCTCTTCGCATAGACTGTATCCGCCCACATAGGCCGTATGGACCCGCATGAGGTAATCTCCTCGCATATGTTGTATCCGCACGCATGGGAATCGAACCCGCATAAGCCCTACGGACTTGCATGAGGTTATCTCCTCGCATCGTGGGGAGCAAATCCACGGAATATGCAAATGCAACAAGCCCGGGGAATGACCCCATAATGTATAATATATCACAAGCACAAACGGCTAACATAAATAACATAAGCAAGTTAAGAAATTCCTTAACTTCTCCTTAGACTTAATTAGCATGCATTCTCATTTTATTTAACTTAAGGCACTATCTTATCATAAAAAATCCGGGAATTTAACCCAAAGTACTACGTACTTCTATTCTTTTAAAATGTCTCTTTTGCATATAAAACCCCAAGATACTAATACCGTAGTATCAAGTCATATCTACTTTTCAAGACAAGTCACCATACCTTTAGAAATACATTTATAGGCTTCTAAACCAAGCGACTTTTAATGTAAAACTTTAAGCTATTGATGCCTTTAAATCAATATTTGCCCTTCTTCATTTCAACTCATTTAGCTTCGTTTACATTACTAGAGAAAACGATTCCCTTAATTTTCCATAAAGTTGTTATAACCAACTTCCCATAAAGCCGTTATAATAACTTTATTCTTTAGGAACTAAGACATTTTCATTCCTTAAAAATCAAATGAGTTAATTACCTAACTCAACCAAAATTAGACATTCTTACATCAAGTTAATGATATCAAAACAAAACCGAATTTCTTTAAAACTCGTACGCCTACCGTACTATACATTTATAAAACTCATGCTCAAGAGATAGGAAAAGTTCTACATACCTCTTCGGTTCAAACCACGTGCTAATTCCAATATGCCGCACGTAGTATGCCAACCTATAATGACCATAACACGTCTATCAATTTCTAGCTTTCTAACGTAGAATATTCTAAGTGTAAAGTCACTTATTCTACGGAAAATTGGACAACACTTCCTTTGTTTCTACATACTTTTTCACCCTTTTCAAGGCCCGAAATCAATAACCAATATGCCACATTTAAGGCTCATCACATCAATCAATCAAAGGGGATTACACGCCTTACAGGACGTGTAAAATTCTGCCCCACAATTAATACCAAATAGTTCCATAGGCAATGCCATTCTCGGCTAACAATGTACAACAACACAAAGTCTTTTCCAATTCTTTTCAATCCAAGTTGTTAAGTCTAACATGTTATATAGTCGTAAACAACTTTAACACTATAATTCCTTCTTTATATAACATGCGACGACTAAACTAATAATCAAATTGAATTTCAATCTCAAAGTATCATACTCGTAGCCGCTTCCGGCTAATAACACAATAGTCCCTTCGGAAGGCCGCTTCCGGCGTAGTCATGATGGGCCCTTCGGGCAGCCGCTTCCGGCTTAGCTAGGGTGGCCCCTTCGGACAGCCGCTTCCGGCTTAAGAATATCATAATCCAGCTGATCAGGTGGAACAATAACAATACACATGATATACAATATGAATATGTAATGAAGTTACAAAATGTTGCACCGCTTTCAGAGTGGTTTCTATTACAACTCCCTTTGGAGAGATTTTGAGAACAAGTTTTAGAGTTTCCTTCATTTACCATTTTCTTTGTAGTGAACGTGTAAGTATAATGTATCGCAGAAGCTTCCTTCGAATAATCAACAAGAGTATAACATGAACGAAACAAGACATTGGATATCGACTCCACATTCAACTAAGAATAGAGTACTTATGTTTTACATTCTTTAGGTGTCATATAAAAGGGATCATGCCAAAATATGAAAGAAGGGTTAGCCTTACATACCTTATTTATGCCTCAAGCTAATCCTCGAGTCCCTTTCCGAGCTTAATCAACTAAAATACCATCAACAATATAGGGATTAAGACTAGGCCAACAAGATTATTCTAACTAATTATTTATTACGCTACTTTGAGTTTGGACAACATCTCCCCTATAATCCTACCAACCCAACAATTTCAAATTAAGCTAATAACCAACAACAACAACAAATCTAACAATTTACAATAATAATATGACTAAACTCATCTTACAATTCTATCCAAAACAGCTCCTAAACCGCAACGCCTTAATATTCGGTATACGATAATTATAACTATATTTCTAACACTTTAATCCGTTAAATCTCCACGTAATCATCTCAATAAAAATGATGAGAAAATAATACATACCTTAGCAGCAGCTCAACCACGAAAATATCATCCCCCAAGTTCAATATTTAGCTTGAAACGACGACGACAACTCGTATTACACTTTATCCTTCACGAGCCTCGGGATTCGGGGCCTCAAACTTGATCGAACTCTTGCTTTATCTCTCTAACTCTCCTCACTCTCTCTCTCTAAAATATTCTAGATCTTTTGGCATGCAATGAGGAAGATAATGGGTGAAAATTTTCCTTAAATAGCCAAGGAAGTGGGCCTGACCCGACTTGGAGTCCGGTTGAGCCGAGCCCACTGCCAGTATGATCTCTCCTCCTTAACATGTCCATAACTTTTTATCCCTAGGTCGCATGAAGACCCACGACCTATGGTTGGAAATGTATTTCAATTGTCGACAACTTTCATTTTGTATGTTTTACCAAATTCGCAACGTATAATGGTCTGTTGGCCTCGTAAATATAGATCACCCAAAAACATATCCTTAAATCATCCTTTTGGAGTGATTATACTCATATTTGGCTTAAGTGTCCCTCTTAAGAATTTATAAACTTCCTATGTACTGTTCATATAACTTGTCATATGCCCTTTATAAAATCCCGACATGTGGGCCCACCTTAACTTACGGTTGCGAGGGCTATTTGTCAAGTAACGTATTAACCAACTTACACCATATGGCCTCCACTGTTGTCTATATTTTATTCTTATACATATATAACAGAATCTTCATCCCTAATCCTTGTATATCTTTACCCTCCCCTGAGCCCATACTAAGTCGTCTGCAGTCTCGGTAACACGAAAATATTTCCGGGGTGTAACAGGTTACTCATTTGACATCACAAAGGCATATCAGATATTTAATGATCTTCTCAAAGATAAGCATATTTGGCTGCTTGGTGGTCATAGGATTCTTCCTGCCGAGGAACTCAAAGATAAGAAGTATTTCAAGTGGCATAATTTATACAGTCACTCTACTTCTAATTGTATGGTCTTCAGAAAGGCGATCCAAACGGGCATCAAAGATAAAAGGTTCAAGCTAGCTGATAAAAGTATGACTGAAATGTCTATTGATACCGATTCCTTTCTCGTGGTACTAATATCTATGGTGTCCTTTGCTAAGCCTGATGTCACGACCCAAACCCCGGGCCCGCGACTGGTGCCCAACCTGGCCACCCTTCTACCCATACATCACATAAAATCAGCGGAAACTCTAAGAAAACTCATGTTATAAAATCAGGCAAGCCGATGAGGTTTCCGCTATATATAAACGGGAACATCCCGACAACATAGTAGTACAACTGGCCAACAATATATATACAACTCAAGCAAGTCCATCCCACATATGAATACAGACCTCTAAGAGTTTGGACAGTAACCTATGACAGGACAAGACCCCGCCGTACCACTGAATATACATAGCCATAATGGAAGACCTGTGCCAAAATGACAAGCTCCGAAACATTGGAGCTATCCCAAAATGCTGACCAAGGATCCTAAGCTCACGGATCACCCAACTGAGTACCTAATACCTGCGCGCATTAACGCAGCCCCCCGAAGGGTGTCAGTACAATAAGGTACCAAGTATGTAAACATGAAGTACAATAAATAAGATCATAACTGTACAAAAGATGACAGGGACAAATATGAAAATCAAATACCAGATCCACCCGTGCCATAATAAATAAGAGTCAATTGTACCTTGTACCACTGTACTACTGTAACATTGTATCACTGTACCATTTAAAATATTAAATCAACTGTGCCTTTTTAAAAGTGAGAGTCATCGTATCTGTTTACATATAACGTATCCCGGCCCATTCTGGGACTCGATCGATCATCGTACCTTTTTTTTACACATAACATAACCTGACCCATTTGTGGGACTCGATGTCTTTTTATACATAACATAACCCGACCCATTTATGGGACTCAATGTCTTTTTACACATAACATAACCCGGCCCATTTGTGGGACTCGGTGTCTTTTTTACACATAACATAACCCGACCCATTTGTGAGACTCAGTGTCTTTTTACATATAACATAACCCAACCCATTTGTGGAACTCGGTGTAATAAAAGTGTGACATAAAACCGGCCCATTCTGGGGCTCGATGTATCGATGCAACCATTCTTTTATAATCATCTTTTGACTCTCCATAATATCATTATAAATGAACTTCCATTTTAGAAAAACCAAGACAATACCATGCCTTCCATTTTTCGGGAAAAACCGAGACAACACCATGCCTCTCATTTTAGACAAACCAAGGCAATACCATGCCTTCCTTTTTAGAAATATCAAGGCAATATCATGCATTCCTTTTTAGAAATACCAAGGCAATATCATGCCTTCCTTTTTAGAATAAACCAAGGCAATACCATGCCTTCCTTTTTAGAATAACCAAGACAATACCATGCCTTCCTTTTTAGAAAAACCAAAGATACTAGCACTTGTAACTTCAAGGCACTTTCACTTATAAAATTAAGTCACTTAAACTTATAAAATCAAGTCACTTATACTTCATTTAGAGACACCCAAGATACTATCATATCTTTCATTTTTAAATCCTCATTTGGAAAATCAAGTTACTTATACTTTTCAAATCAAGTCACTTATACTTTTCAAATCAAGTAACTTATACTTTTCAAATCAAGTAATTTATCATATCAAGTATCACTTTAAATCCTCATTTGAAAAATCAAGACACTTATCATATCAAGTATCACTTTAGGATTAAGATCCAATAAAACTACGTACGTACGTCTACCGTACACTTACTTCAAATAAACAACTTTCAAAAGAAGAAAGGATAGATCACATACCGTTTGTCATTTGTACCAACTCGATAATCTAAATTCGTCTCGCTCATCTGGCTAACATTATGGAAACATTTGCATAGTGATAACCGATCTGAATTGCCAAATTAATCCACTTTATGAGCCTTTAGCAGGTTATATATTAATAATGATCTTATCTAATCAGTTGTGAACCTAGAAAGTGTAAAACGAACTGGTTATATCTTAACTTCTATGCAGATGGAAATTCTACTCATTTCAATATAATTGATTGTCGATTCCTTTTTCATTTAACGTTGCAATGGCTTGTTCGATACCTTTTCTTATTAGTGTTATAACTTAGCAAGATCAACTCGACTCCAATGCTTACTAAAATCTCTTACCAACATCTCTCATAAGACTTGGTAAAGACTTAGGAATAATTTAGACATGCCTTTAGCATATGATCAATAACATGAATACCCCTTAACTTCTAAGAGTAGAATAACTTTTGAAACAATACCACAGTTATGGTTCATACGTAGAACATGCCAAAAGAGAGAAGGAAGAGGTTCACATACCTTATTGACGACTAACCAACATGACAAGTAAAATATGTCCCAAATAGGTACTTCAACCTATAATGACAACAACACGTCTATCAACTTCATGATACTAGTATACACTTATACCACATAATGAATCTCCTTTCTTATAAAAATTTGGGCAGCACTTCCCCTGTTTAAACGTACTTTTTGTTATACCCCGTATTTCCAGAGTATGTACGTAAGGACGTACGTACGGAAGTTTTAGCCTTAAGATAGGCAAGGATCGAGAATATTTGTTCACAACTACCGAAAAGAATCATTTTTCGACGAAACGTTTTACAAAGCTTACGAGGGGAAAAATTCGGCTATGTCATTTATAATTTTTGCGGATTTTTCCGAGAGACGAAATATTTTGGACCAACGAGAGGGCGACACTTGTCACCCTCAAGGTTGGCGGATTCTTGGCCGATTGGTGCCTTGTTTTGTGCCTAAATCATGGGTCAATGTTGTGAGGGAATTGTGGAGTAGGGATATGGGGCACTTGGGCAAATCTTGGCCCTCCACTTGCCCCCCACTTGGCTTGATCATGGCCATTGGTTTTCCTATAAATACCCCCCCTTTGTGAAGACTTCTTCATCCAAAAATGTTTTCCAAGTCTTGAGAGCACCCCTCCCCCTTTCGTGAGGCCCCCTGGCAGAGATATCTCCCCTTAGTGTAGTGTTCTCGTCCAAAGAGCACCCCTCCCCCTTTGTGAAGCCCCTTGGCTGAGAGTACCCCCCCCTCTTGAGAGTTGTTCTCGTAAAATACCCCTCCCCTTTTGGTAGAAAATACTCTCCAAGTATCGTTACTATACCAAAATACCTTAGCCTTATACCTTGTAGTATTCCAAAGTTACCTCTATACGTAGAGCCCGAAAATACTACCTTATGTCCTTTTAGTCTCAAACCAAAACCCTAAGGAAAATCTTCATAGCCGGTTGAAGTATTAAGAAGAAGTTGCGTAGAACTTCTAAGGGTTGTTTGGAGCGGGTTGGAGCGCCCAAAGTAGGAGCTAAACGTTGCTCAGGATCGACATTTAAACTTGGATAATTTTGGGCTTATCGAGGTAAATATCTTGTCTCCCTATTGTAATTAAGTTTACATACTATTGAAGTATAAGAATTAAGTATAAGTTATATACAAGGAAGGTATATAAGAAGGGAATTGTTGTACTTACATAGAATTTATTCTGATGAGACTTGTGAAGTTTGACGGGTAGGGAAGTGCTGCCCAATTTTTCGTAGAATCTTGTATCTAGATTTATCCTACCGAGTAGTCTAGACATTGATAGACTTGTATAACCGTTATAGGTTGAAGTACTGCGAGTAGCGTATTCTACTCGAAGGGTGAAAAAAGGCTAGCCGGACTACAATACTTTGGAGCTATTTGCTAATAGTCGATAATCGTCGCGAGGTATGTGATTCTTCCTATCCTCTTGAGCATGATATTTTAAAAGTAATATATTTAGTACGGTAGACGTACGTGTGTTAACTGAACGTAGTTGTACGGCAATGTCTTTTGACTTAAGCCTGAATAATAAGAATCTTGAAGTATTTCAAGAGAATTAAGAAACCTTTTTAAAAGAAGAGTAACACTTGGTTTTAAAAGCTTAAGAGTTATACTAGCTTTATGGGAAGTTAGGTATAACGACTTAAGAGAAGTAAAAAGAATGGTTTACTGATTTTAGAAGTTAAGAGGCTTGATCTTAAAAGATAAGAGACTTGACTTAATTGAATTAATGTGAATTTTGTTAATAAGTGTGAAACCTCATTCGTGAGTAATGAGTACTTGGTTTTTAAAAGGAATAATGTTTTACTGATTTCGGAAATCAGAATAAGTATCGAACAAACCACAGCAGCGCTAATAAAGGGAAATGTATTGACTAATAAGGTATTATGAAAACCAGTAGAAACCTCCATCTGCATAGAAGCTAAGATGAGACAAAATGATGTTACATTTCCTAGATCATGGCTGCTTTAATAAGATTGTTATAAACAAGAATAACCTACTCACATATAAGGCATATATCTCTCAAATTGTTTTAAAGGAGAATTATATCATTAAGTGATTAAAAACTATGGACTATGAAACCTTTCGAAAATGAGAAACTTGAGTATTTGAAATTAGGCAAACTTGAACATTTGGAAAGAATATTGTTACTTGATTTTACAAAGAGAAGTGTTTTGGTTTACTTAAAAAGATAGTCCCTCTATTTTTATACTACGGGTATTGTGTGACTTTTGTGAAAGAAACGGATCTTTTAAAGGGTTAATGTATGAAGTACTTTGGGGATAAAAACCCGAACTTGCTAACATAAAGTAGAAAGTACCTTGTGTGAATAACTTGATTGTATTGGTTTGTGATAGCCTTGTAATACTTTCTTGTTGATTTGATAAGTAAACATGTTAGGATGCTACGTGTGTTAGTATCTTGTGATGTTTGTGTAAAGGGGTTTCCCTTGTTGTGCTTATGTTGTTTAACGATAAGCTGTTATGTTAGTATTATATCACTCACCTCTTGACATGATTAGGGGTTAAGGCGCCTCCGATGCGGGTAGACTCAGCGGAGTGCAGTGTGACCTATGATTCGAGAATAACTCATGCGGTGCATGTGGCCTATGCGGAGCTACGGGAGTTCGGGTTAGTGTGCGGCCTTTATGGTCATGCGGTCTATGTGGCCATGCGGATCGCGAGTCGGGGCGTTGCCGGAGTAGCTACCCTCGATGCGAGGAATACCTCATGCGGGCCATTGGAGTGGCCTGCGAGTCGCGGAAGTTCGGACTAGATGCGCACATTAGATCTGCGGGCGAGTGGCGGCTTCGATCATGTGGCGGTCTAGACAGATCTCATGATACGATTTATGACCTTGTTGGTGCTGTGGGTTTTAGTAGTCGGCTATGCCTTCGTACTTACCGTGACGGTTTTATTATGACACGGTGGGACACGGTGTTCATATGTATTCCTTGGTGCTTTTATATCATAGATCGGCGTGAGGAAGGTATTCCACGGGCATGATTGATGTTGTGGGCGTGAGACCCATAGTTATATTTGAGTGATGACTTTGAGGCGTGAGTCACGACTTGACATATTGCTTATTTATCAGGAATCGTGTAGTTTGGTTATCATACATGTCTCCTGCTTTATATAGACTACTATGATTTCATTTACAGTATTTTCAGTTTCACATACTTGGTACCTGTTGTACTGACCTCCTTCGGGGGGCTGCGTTCATGCCGCAGGTAGAGGTACACCAGTCATCGATCCTCGCTCTTAGGATCACAGTTCAGCGTTTGGGAAGCTCCGTTTCTCCGGAGGCTTATCAGTGGTATAGTCCCCTGTCAGTGTAGGTACTTACATTCAGGGGTATGGCGGGGCCCTGTCCCGCCATTGTTGTCATATCATTCTTAGAGGTCTGTAGTACTGTTGTGGGCAGAGTTGTAAAAAGGATGTAACTGTTCGGTTTTAAGTTTATATATATATGCCGTAAGGCAAGTTTTCTCAGATAACTGTTTCACATTTCATATTATATCATGTCTTGTTTTATGTTCCGCTGATTACTCTGATGTATGTCTACTTGGGTGCCCGGGGTAAGGCACCAGTCACGGGCCCGGGTTCGGGTCGTGACACTTTTCCACCTTTCAACGAGGCCAAT
Source organism: Przewalskia tangutica (assembly GCA_029844215.1). Taxonomy (NCBI): domain Eukaryota; kingdom Viridiplantae; phylum Streptophyta; class Magnoliopsida; order Solanales; family Solanaceae; genus Przewalskia; species Przewalskia tangutica. The sequence goes on along the minus strand of CM056725.1, from coordinate 12,412,456 downwards.
TTCATCAATAACCAAGGCACCAATTAAGGGCACAACCAAAAGAGCAACCAAAGGGGATTACACGCCTACTTTACGTGTAAAATTCAGCCCCTTAATCCATATAAAAACAGTTCACAAAAACAGTCTGTGTTCCACAACAACAAGGGTAAAATGTGAGGCCTTTCAACACCTTTCTACATCCTTATTCCTTTAGGACTTTCATTAGAAATTACTACACTCAACATGCATAATGTGGCTGATTTTCCAGCATTTTAATACCACAAAACAGTCCCTTAAAACTGCATAACAATATCCAACAATTTTATAGTATATACGGCCAACAACCCCAATACAATTATCCTTTCCATAATCCTTTTTAATCCAATTCAAGTTCCAATACTTTAATACAATCATATCAGCTTATCAACAACAATATTACTTCATTATAACATGTAATAGGTGACGTTAACAACATCAATTATAGTCAACGAAACGAACACCCGAAAACTGTCTACATTCGGCTACTTCACCAAATATTGTCCATACATATTTTATTCTTCATTCTTCTTAATACAAGATCATCTATACATTATAACAACATGTAATATCCAATTACTTCAAGAGGAAGAAGAATTCTTACCTTTAAAATAGCCCAAAAACGTCCAAAACAGTCCACTAACTTTCGGCCCACAGTTTTGTCTTAACTCCACTTCTTCAAGTTCCAATCACTCTCATGTATCCTTTACAAGCTTATAGCCATCTTTCCTTCTTGTTTTACTTCCAAAAAGTTGATGAACAAGCCTAGGGTGTCCATACCCTTTTCGGCCAAGAAGAATTTTGAAGAGACTTGGAGAGTTAACTTGGCTTAGAACAAGCCTAGGGTGTCCATGCCTGAATTTCACAGCACACATTTTTCACTTAATCTCTTCTTTTTCTAAAAGTCCCAACAATACTCAGCAAACCCAAAGATGCCACATCGGGCCACAATATAACACATAGTCTCATTCATCAATCATAAGTGGTTTATACTCAAACCAAGGAATCATTACCACTAATATACTTCACATAAACCATGTAACGTAACCACGATCACACATAAAATATTTACTCAAGAAGGCCTTGTCTATCTAAGGTCTCAACGATTTTTCCAATATTCTAGGATTCTCAATTATTCCATGTCTCAAGCTTACATTATCTCCCCGCGCATACGGGCAAGATAGCTTCTCAATATCTCAAAATCATGTTGTCTTAATCCCAACAACCCTATTTACTCCATACCAATATTATTCGTGCATCTCTCTTAAGCATACAACACAGCTTAATCTAATAACATGGTATTCCATTAAGTCAATTAAACATGATCCTTTAAGGGTTCATCACCCTCTCAGACAACTCATCACCTCCTAATTATTCCAAATTAGCACATATATAACCTTGATGTGGATTCATTAAACTGTTTTATACCTTCCAAGCCATTATCAAAGCTTAACCAACTCATGATAACCCACAATCACATTAAGCAACACACACATAGCCCTAATAAATATTGTTAGGCGTAATTTGTATACGCCTTTTGAGACATTTTTAGTTGGTATTTTGCTCGTTTTTGTTATGTTTAGTATAGTAGTAGGTTTGTTTTCCTTCTTTTGAGTCACAGCGGTGCACAAAGGCAAAATGGCAAAAAGGAACGAGAAATGTGCAGAAAAGATGCTCCCGAGGCGAAAAGGAAGAAAGTTGGCAACTCAGAACGAAAGAAGGCAACACCGCGGTGCCATATTTACCGATGGGTCGCAGAACTTTCGATCTTTGCGGTGCTATCGGGCGATCTTGCGGTGCCAATTGTCCGAGAAGTCAGAGAGTTTCGCACCACGCGCCGCAGATGCGTAATCGCGGCCGACACGGGATATTTCAGTTCCAAAGGCAAATTGGCTAAGGGCAGATTGGTCCATAGGGCACGAAAATTAGAGGATATTTAAGCCCTAGGGATTAATGCTATGAGGAGGTTGGCCATGCTACAACAAAAACACAACACAGGGCGGATTTGGAGCTACAATTGGAGACTTTATTCTACGTAGTTTTCTTTCTTTCATTTTTAATTCAGTTTATGTATGGATGTTGTGTTAGTTCTTAGCGTGACTATGGATAGGAGCTAAACACTCTATTAGGGCTTTCTTTATGAATCGCTTGAAACTTTTATTCATAAATTAATGCAGTAGTTTGATTTCTTCTTCACTTGATTAAGATTTAGTCAATATTTGGTATGAATGTTTGATAATTAATTGATCACTAATTATCATAACCTATATGATTTTGAATCAAAAGCTGAAAGGAGAGATTTGGATATGCTGTAATTGACTAGACATAGGTTAAAATCGCGGACAAAAATACGCCGATACTTGTGTAGAATTATAGGTTACTGTTATTAATCCTCCTATATGGTAAATCCTATCATAGAAATATAGAAGGGTTCTGCAATGGAATTGAGTGATTATATGTCCTAACCAGAATATAAGACAGTCTAGTTAACCACTATCTTAACGAAGAAGAAAAATCATTCTAGTCACATTAAGGATTGAATAAAGTGGATAGTCGAGAATTTTGGAAGCCCTAATTCATTCATAACTGATTACAACTTAAATAGTCCAGTAATTCTTGCAATTATTCTAGTAGGTAAACAAAAACCCCAATCAAATATCAATTGCCAAATAGATAACATAAAATAGATGAACGATACTTACAAACCAGTCTCTGTGGATGATATTCGGTCTTACAGACTATATTATTTATGAACGATACGTGCGCTTGCGTGAGCATTCGAAATCATCGCTAACAAGTTTTTGGCGCCGTTATCGGGGACTGGCGTACATCTAATATCGAATCATTTGTTTTAATTTCTACTTTGGCTTTAATTTTTATTTTTATTTTTATTTTTACTGTCAGAACTGTGTGCCTTTATTTGTTTGTTGATTTTGATCTGTTTCAGCAATCTAGTGTATGCGAAGAAGGAGAGGAGCAGATACACTTGTTCACTTCAATCCTGAAATTGAGAAAATCTCCAAAAAAACAGGCGCAACAAAAGGATATCTGAGTTAGTGACTATGAACAATGAAACAAATCAAAATGGGGCAGACAATGAGGTTCCTGAAAATGCAGGGGAGCCAATACAGGTCCCAGCAGATAGAAGTTTGGGGGACTATGTTATTCCAACGGTCACAGGTGCACAGACTTGCATCAGGCTCCCAGCTATAGGGGCCAACAACTTTGAGATTAAGACAGTCATCCTGAGCATGGTCCAGAACACAGTACAATTTGGGGGACTGCCATCTGAAGATCTCCACATACACATTGCAAACTTTCTGGAGTTGTGTGCCACTTTCAAATACAATGGCGTTACTGACGATGCCATTAGAATGAAGATCTTCCCATTCTCACTGAGGTATAGAGCCATAAGCTGGTTGAACTCACTGCCTGCCAACTCCGTCACTACCTGACAGGACCTAGCACAAAAGTTTCTAGCAAAGTTTTTCCCTCCTTCCAAAGCAGCAAAATTAAGGAGAGAGCTGAACAACTTTTATCAGGTGGATGGTGAGTCGATCTATGATGCATGGGAACAATTTAAGGACTTGCAAAGGAAATTCCCACATCATGGCATTGAGAAGTGGATGTTAGTCCACATTTTTTATAATGGGTTGAGTGGTACTACTCGTACCATCATTGATGCTGCAGCAGGGGGTGCTTTCATGAGAAAGAGTGTCAATGAGGCACATGAGTTACTGGAAGACATGACTGCCAACAATCATCAAGGGGTGGATGACAGGTCAGTAAACAGCAGAAGACTATGGGCATACATGAAATAGATGCCATCACTGCCTTGAATGCACAGGTGGCCCTTCTGACGAAGCAACTGCAGCAGAACACCATGTATGTGAATGCAGTCCAGATATCGGTAAATTGTGAGATTTGTGGTGGGCCGCACCCCTTTGATAGATGCACAACAGTTGACCCCAATAATGTGCCAATGGAGCAAGTGCAGGCAGTTGGGAACTTTCATATGACTTATAATTCCAACACGTACAATCTAGGATGGAGAAATCACCCTAAATTTTTGTGGAGGAACGACCAACCCCGGCAGCAAACATATCAAGGTGGTTACCAGAATCAGTAGGCACAGAATCAACATACCTCATCCCAGCAGTATAAACCACCTACACAATAGGAGAAGCCTGATGAACTGAAAGTTGCATTTCTTACACTCACCAATTCGCAGAATCAGTTCATATCTGAAACCAGGTCCACTCTCAGGAACCTGGAAACGCAGGTTGGACAACTGGCAAACATGGAAACCAACAGACCGCAGGGCACTCTCCCAAGCAATATAGAGGTAAATCTTAGAGAGCAATGTCAGGCAGTGTTGTTGAGGAGTGGAAAGCAGTTGGAGCAGGTTGCTCCCCAACCCGCAGTAGTTCGTGAAAAAAGGTTGAGAAAGCAGTTGAGGTAGAGAAGGAGGGGGTCACTGAGGACCGCCCTAAAGTTGAGAAAGGTCCATCAGCACCTTTGAGGGAATACGTTGATAGAATCCCTTACCCTCAGAGGTTATAAAAGAAGGCAATTGATAAGCAGTTCTCCAAATTCTTGGAGGTGTTTAAGAAGTTGCACATAAATATCCCCTTCATTGAGGCGCTAGAACAGATGCCCATATACTTCAAGTTCATGAATGAGATACTTGGGAAAAAGAGGAGGCTAGTGTATTATGAGACAATATCATTGACAGAGGAGTGCAGTGCCATCCTGCAAAAGAAACTGCCTTCTAAGCTGAAGGATCCAGGAAGCTTCACCTTGCCCTGCACTATTGTTAAGATGACATGCAACAAGGCGCTGTGTGATCTATGGGTCAGTATCAATCTCATGCCTATGTCTGTCTTCAAGAGATTGGGTTTGGGTGAAGCCAAACCAACCACAGTGAATTTGCAGTTGGCCGACCGAACCGTAGTGCACCCCAGAGACATAATAGAAGATGTGCTGGTCAAGGTGGGAAAGTTCTTCTTCCCAGCAGACTTCCTCATTCTTGATATGGAAGAAAATGATGAAATATCCATCATTTTGGGGAGACCATTCCTTGCAACTGGGAGAGCCCTGATTGATGTAGAAAAGGGAGAACTGAGACTAAGGGTTCAAGAGGAAGAGATGGTGTTCAAAGTGTTCAATTCCACCATTTAATCCTAATCCATCAACAAGTATTTCGCAGTCAGTACAGCTGACACAACAGTTCAGCCAACACAGGCCAAGACTATGAAGATCATTCATACAGCGGTGAAACCACATGCTAGTTTAAAAGCTAAAAACAAAAATTGTTGAGATGAAAGATGTCGAACATGTAAGTCTTACTGAACCCCCTCTTGTGAAAAAGAAAAATAGAATGAGAAAGATGAGGATGATTATGAAGTGGATAGGTTGTGGGGTTAAATTACCCCAATGACTTTTGATAAGGAACATGCGTCCAGCTACAAGACGTTAAAGACAGCGCTACTTGGGAGGCAACCCAATTTTTAAATTATGCAATTTAATTTAATAGAATAGTCTCACTTTTGGTATATTTTTGTTGTGTTGTAAAGCCAGGTGAAGGAATGAGACACTAAGCACAAAGACAAGGATGGAAAACATGGAATCGGGGAAGCACCGCGGTGCCATTGTGCAGGACCGCGGTGCCTAATGTTCAGAGAGGTCGCGGGAGTTTATGCACCGCGGTGCCATGATGCAATACCGCGGTGCCGAGACGAGATTTTCAAATTAAAAGCCCTAATCCCCCAAATCTTTTCCCAAACAAACATAAATCCTTCCTCTCTTTAAAAAGTCCGAAAATCCCTTTCTTTACCCATAAAAATCTCCCACAAACTTCCCCAAATTCTTCCAAAAATCCCTACACAAACCCTCACATCTTGCACCACCATCATTCCTTCCAATTGGGTCAAGAAATTGGTGAAGAACAACTATTCAAAAAGGTAATCTTCATCATTGTTCTTGCAATTTCAAGGCTAGTAGGGAAAGTAACTTGCAAGTTTAGGGGTGTACGGGCTTTTTTGGTAGGGCGTTGTGTAGTTGTGGGTATGTGCTGCAGCGGTTGTCTGTTGTGTAGTTGTGTGAATTGAGGCGTATTATGGTGTAGTTGTTGTGTATTACTATTGTGGTCCAATTTTGCTTGGTTATTGTTGTTGTGTGGTGTGAGAGTTGTTGGGAAACCTCAAAGAAACAAAGGAAACGTTGCTGAAAATTTTCCAACAACCTTCACTATGGCCTCTAGGAAACGAACTTCAAGAGCTTACCCATCTTCATCCGCCCCAGACTATGACGTGACTCGATTCGCCAACAAACAGACGGATGATCGATACAACAAGATTAGCACTAGGGAATTGATACCAGAAAGAGGCATGGATTTCCAGGTCATTTGATGATGATGATGATGACTACGAGTCTATTAGGGCCATGATCGAGGCAAATGGGTGGATAAGGTTCACCAATCCAAAAAGGATCCCACTTCAAAATTCTAGCCTTGTGAGGGAGTTCTATGCGAACTACCCCGAGCAAGAGGATGGGCGGTGCTTTGTTAGAGAGAAATATGTGTCTGTCAGTTCCGAAACAGTGAATGTGATACTAAGGACCTATGATGTGGAGGACTGAGGCGATAATCCAAACCACTTCAGAAGTTGGTAAAGAGACGCCAACCACATCATGTGGGACGTAGTAGCGCAAACATTGTGCTACCCAGGCGCTGAGTTTAGTTTTGCCCGCAACGGATCCAGGAGACTTTCCCCATGCCAATTCAATAGAACAGACAAAGGATGACTATATTTCATAAGTGCACGCTTGATTCCGTCAACTTAATTCACAAATGTGCCCTCAGATAGAATCAAGCTCATTTATGGCATCATGACGAGCATGACAATTGATGTGGCGAGATAAATAGTGCAGAGCATAAGGGAGATTAGTAGGCTGACGACTACTGGCGGATTGGGACATGGTTCACTCATTACTGCCTTAAGTGATAGGCATGGAGTCCCAACATTCACCATTGATATCCTAGAGAAGAGTTAGTCTGCTGTGACCTACAGTTTAGTGCACTCCTTTCTTGACCCCCACCCAGGACCAGCAACAAGGGAAAGGGGCCCAGCAGCAGCAGACCCAGCACCCATGTATGAGGAAGAGCCAGAGGCACACAATGAAGCAGGCGAAATCAGCCATCATCTTCCCCTGTCCTTAGAGCCTCCAATGCCAATGATGGAGCATATGATCTTGAACCAACAAAGGATGTTGCGGAATCAAGAGCAAATGATACAAGACCATCAACACCTGACCAAGCGTGTTGGTAATTTGAGTTTCATGTTCACCCAATGGACAATGCAATATCCGCCGCCGCCACCACCATTTTGAGTCGTTGTATGTCTGTAAGTCGTCCAATTTTAATTTTTGAGTCTTTTACACATTTGGGACAATGTGTAGTTTAAGTTTGGGGGAGAGTTTTCATTTTATTTTATTTTTGTGAGTCTTTTGTTGTTTTTGTGTTTTATGTGAGTCAATATTTTTATATATCATGCATGTTATGCTTATTTGGAATGCCTAATGAACTAAGTGGATAATGTAATGAAATGAGAAGCTAAATCTGTGTGCTTAAGTTAGATATGCCAAAAATTCATGAAAATCGGATTATTTGGAATATTTGATGCTTAGCCTATTTGTTGTCAATTGAAAAATGTATGTGAAGTCTGCTTGCTTGTTATTTGAGGCAAAATAGTTAAGATGTACATGTTAGGGAGATGATTCAGACATTTCTTTGTTAGCCCTTCTCACTATTCATTACCTACCTTGTAATAAATTATATCCCTAGTCAGCCCCTTTGAGCCTAAAATAAGTTATTTCTTTGACACCCTATGATTTCCTTGTGTTCCATAAGCAGTAATTGAAATAATTGGAATGAAGAAGTGTGAAAAAGAAATACAAAAGAGAGTGAAAAATTGATGCACCCCAATAAAAAAAATATGCTAAAGCTTAAGTTTGGGGGTGCCTATGTGAATGTGTTTCATGCTCTCAAAAAGAGAAGAGGAGAATGATAGGTATGAACTGAAAAAGAATACCAAAAAGAAGGACCAAATGGTTGAATGAGAACAACGCTTATGGTACGTAATTTGAGCCAAAATGCCAATTTTTACCTACCCATGCCTAAGCCTACATTACAACCCTGAAAAGTCCTGAGGATCTCTAGTATGTATGTCTATGATTAGTGGAGAATAACAAGTACACATGCCCGTAGACTAAATGAAATTGACATGCATAGGTTAGATATTCATGCTTCCATTACTTGTGATTGAAATGAATTTGCGAAATATCTGACTTGAAATTCTAGATTGATGAATTCATGTTATATCTGTTCCTGCATATTATCCCAACTGGCGTTCATGTGTTTCTAAGTCTTTGTGCAGCTTCTTGATTTGAGTCTTTGAGTCTTTTTATTTTTGTGTCTTTGTTTTTGTTTTGTTCTTTGCTCGAGGGCGAGCAAAGGTTAAGTTTGGAGGTGTTTGTTAGGCGTAATTTATATACGCTTTTTGAGTCATTTTTAGTTGGTATTTTGCTCGATTTTATTATGTTTAGTATAGTAGTAGGTTTGTTTTTCCTTATTTTGAGTCACAGCGGTGCAAAAAGGCAAAATGGCAAAAAGGAACGAAAAATGGGCAGAAAAGGTGCTCCCAAGGCGAAAAGGATGAAGTTGGCAACTCAGAACGAAAGAAGGCAGCACCGCGGTGCCACTATGCAGAACCGCGGTGCCATATTTACCGAGGGGTCGCAGAACTTTCAGCACTGTGGTGCCATCAGGCATTACCGCGGTGCCAATTGTACTGAGAAGCTGCAGGAGTTTCAGCACCGAGGTGTCGGTATGCAGAACCGCGGTGCCGACACGGGAAATTTCAGTTCCGAAGGCAAATTGGCTAAGGGCAGATTGGTCCATAGGGCACGAAAATTAGAGGATATTTAAGCCCTAGGGATTAATGCTATGAGGAGGTTGGTCATTCTACAACAAAAACACAACACAAGGCGGATTTGGAGCTACAATTGGAGACTTTGTTCTACGTAATTTTCTTTCTTTCATTTTTAATTCAGTTTAGGTATGGATATTGTGTTAGTTCTTAGCGTGACTATGACTAGGAGCTAAACACTCTATTAAGGTTTTTCTTATGAATCGCTTGAAACTTTTATTCATTAATTAATACAGTAGTTTGATTTCTTCTTCACTTGATTAAGATTTAGTCAATATTTTGGTATGAATGTTTGATAATTAATTGATCACTAATTATCATAACCTATATGATTTTGAATCAAAAGCCGAAATGAGAGATTTGGATATGCTTTAGTTGACTAGACATAGGTTAAATCGCGGACGAAAGTACCCCGATACTTGTGTAGCATTATAGGTTACTGTTCTTAATCCCCTATGTGATAAATCCTATCATAGAAATATATAAAGGTTCTGCACTAGGTTGAGTGATTATATGTCATAACCAGAATATAATACAGTCTAGTTAATCGTTATCTTAACGAAGAAGAAGAATCATTAAAGTCGCATTAAGGATTGAATAAAGTGGATAGTCGAGGATTTTGGAAGCCCTAATTCATTCATAACTGATTACAACTTAAATAATCCAGTAGTTCTTGTAATTATTCTAGTAGTTAAATAAAAACCCCAATCAAATATCAATTGCCAAGTAGATAACATAAAATAGATGAACAATACTTTGAAACCAGTCTATGTGGACGATATTCGGTCTTACAGACTATATTACTTGTGAACGATGTGTGCGCTTGCGTGAACATTCGAAATCATCACTAACAAATATGTTTGTATAGATGTACATCATTATCACACCAACTATACAACAATTTTTACCAACCTGGATACCAAGTCCATATATTCCCCTTCTGGGCCGCTGTCGCTTTCTCATAGCTGCAATCACAATAATACGTTAGAGAGGGACTACCTAACAACATAGCTCTATCGCACGATCTTAGAGTAATAAGAAAAGAAACCAATCCTAAATATATTATAGCCTCCTGTTTATGGGTGTGGTGCACAACACACCGATAACCAAGACTCTATTGCACACGGTCTGTAGACATTCTGAGGACTAACTGCTCTGATACCACTCTTGTCACGACCCAAACCCCGGGCTCGCGACTGGTGCCCTACCTGGACACCCTTCTACCCATACATCACATAAAATCAGCGGAAACTCTACGAAAACTCATGTTATAAAAACAGGCAAGCCGATGAGGCTGCCGCTATATATAAACGGGAACATCCCGACAACACAGTAGTACAACTGTCCAACAATATATATACAACTCACGCAAGTCCAGCCCACATATAAATACAGACCTCTAAGAGTTTTGACAGTAACTTATGATGGGACAAGGCCCCGCTGTACTCCTGAATATACATAGCCATAATGGAAGATATGTGCCAAAATGACAAGCTCCGGAACATTGGAGCTATCCCAATACGCTGACCAAGGATCTTAAGCTCACGGATCACCCAACTGAGTACCTAATACATGTGGGCATGAACGCAGCCCCCCGAAAGGGGTCAGTATAATAAGGTACCAAGTATATAAACATGAAGTACAATAAATAAGATCATAACTGTACAAAAGATGACATGGACAAGTATGAAAATCAAATACCAGATCCACCCGTGCCATAATAAATAAGAGTCAATTGTACCTTATATCACTGTACCATCAGATTATCAGAACATCATCACGACCGAACCGGGCGTGGATAGTGCCTTACCCCGGGCACCCTAGTGATACAACATCAGAGAAAATCAGCGGAAATAAAAAAAAACATATACATGAATTAAGAGACAAGATAAATAAACAGGCCAACCAAAACAGTTGCCTTCATCATATATACATAAATACCCGAACAGTTATCCTTTTTACAAACCACGCCTACAACAAAGGCATGCACTCTAAGATTTTTACAACGGTATGACGGACAAGGCCCCGCCATACCGAATGTATAAGAATCTACACTGTGGTAACATACCAAAAGATAAGCCTCAGAAGAAATGGGGCTTCCGACACGTGAATCGTGATCCTATGAGCGAGGATCCACAACCGATGTACTTCCACTGCGGCGTGAACGCAGCCAAGGAGGTCGATAACAGTATCAAGTATGTGAAATCAGAAAAGATCAAATGAAATCATAATAGTCTATATAAAGCAGGAGACATGTATGATAACCAGATGAAATACGTGTCCCTGCCCATCTCGTGGGACTCGGTGTAAAATCAGATGAAATACGTGACCCTGCCCATCTCGTGGGACTCGGTGTAAAATCAGATGGAATACGTGACCCTGCCCATCTCGTGGGACTCGGTGTATAATCAGATGAAATACGTGACCCTGCCCATCTCGTGGGACTCGGTGTATAATCAGATGAAATACGTGACCCTGCCCATCTCGTGGGACTCGGTGTATAATCAGATGAAATACGTGACCCTGCCCATCTCGTGGGACTCGGTGTATAATCGTTCATAACAAATCAACCGGCCCTCCATCGAGAGACGCGGGGGTACAGAAATACAACAAAGGCTATCACAACAAGCATAGGCAAGTTTCACAACAACAAGCATAGGCAAGCTTCACAACAACAAGCATAGACAAGCTTCACAACAACAAGCATAGGCAAGCTTCACAACAACAAACATAGGCAAGCTTCACAACAACAAGCATAGGCAAGTTATACACAACAACAAGCATAGGCAAGTTATACACAACTCAAAGTACTTTCATTTTATGCCAAAGTCTGGGTTTTAACCCTAAAGTACTACGTACGTTAATTTCCTTTTAAAGATCCATTTCTTTTACAAAGGTCACCCGATACCCGTAGTATAAAAATAGAGTGACTAACATTGTTAAGTAAACCAAAATGCTTTCCTTTGTAAAATCAAGTAACAACCTTATTTTCCAAACGTTCAAGTTTGCCTAATTTCAAATGCTCAAGTTTCTCATTTTAGAAAAGGTTTCGTAGTTCATAGTTTTAATCCTTTAAAACATAATTCTCCTTTAAACGTTTTGAGAAACATATGTCTTATATGTGAGTAGGTTATTCTTGTTTATAAACAATCTTATTAAGCAGTCATGATCTAGGAAATGTAATATCATTTTGTCTCATCTTAGCTTCTATGCAGATGGAGGTTTCTACTGGTTTTAATACCATACTTCATTATTCAATACATTTTCCTTTATTAACGCTGCAGTGGTTTGTCGATACTTATTCGATTTCCAAATCAAGAAACATTATTCCTTTTAAACCAAGTACTCATTACTCACGAATGAGGTTTCACACTTTTTAACAAAATTCATATTAATACCATTAAGTCAAGTCTCTTATCTTCTAAAAATCAGTAAACCATTCTTTTTATCACTTTTAAGACGTTATACCTAACTTCTCATAAAGCTAGTACAACTCTTATGTTTTCAAAGCCAAGTATTACTCTTCTTTCAAAAAGGTCTTTTTGAAACACTTCAAGTTCTTTAATACTACACATCAAATCCGTTATAAGTCAAATCAGTTACCCTTTGAAACCACAAAGCATTTTCTTACCTACATAAAGCTGTTATAACCAACTTCCCATAAAGCCGTTATAACACTTTATGTTTCAAACCAATCAAATACATTAAACACATGTACGTCTACCGTACTACATAGTTATACACATATCATGCTAGAACAGATAGGAAGAGGTTCACATACCTCGCGACGATTATCGACTAATAGCAAAATGCTCCAAGTACCTCAAACCGTCGGCTACTCCTTAAGCTAAGTAGATCACGTCATACGTAGTACTTCAACCTATAGAGGCCACAAGGCGCCTATTAACATCCTAGATCTCAAAGTAGAATATCTTACGTAAAATTGGAAGATTTTCCCGCAACAAACAGCGTAAATCTCCTCCTCTATCGAGGCCGGCTACCAAGCCAACCAGGGGGGGGGGGGTTTGCACGTCTAACCGGACGTGTACAATTCTACTCACAGTAATACTACACAAGTCTCATCAGAATACATCTATGTAATTACGATCACCACTTCTTAAAATTCAGGCTTAAGTCGCAAGACATTGCCGTAAGTATTATTCAGGCTTAAGTCAAAAGACATTGCCGCACAACTATGTTCAGTTCTATATATAGAATACTTAACTATATACTCCTACAACATGTAATTTCCAATTACGACAGAAGGTCAAGAATGTTTACCTCGATAAGCCCAAAATTATCCGAGTTTAAATCTCGATCCTGAGCAAGGTTTAGCTCCTACTCCGTGCGCTCCGACCCGCTCCAACCAACCCTTAGAAGTTCTAACCAACTTCTACTTATAACTTCAACTACGGGTGAAGATTTACTTAGGTTTCGTTTTTGTGACTGAGGGAAGTATAAATAGTATTTTCTGGGCTTTTGTATAAGTGTAACCTTGGGAATACTACAAGGTATTTGGGCCAAGGTATTTGGGCATTATAACAATACTTGGAGAGTATTTCAATACCACAAAAAGGGGGGGTATTTATACGAGACAACTAGGCTAGGGGGGGTACCCCACGGCTAAACACCACAAAGGGGAGGGGGGAGGCTCTCGGCCAAGGGATCTCAAAGGGGGAGGGGGTGGTGTTTGGACGAAAACAAGGTTGAGGGGGAGGGGGTGGTGTTTGGACGAAAACAAGGTTGAGGGAGAGGGAGGGATTTTTAACACTTAGAGAAATTTTGGATGAAGAAGTTCATCAACTTAGAGGGGTATTTATAGGTCAAGCAAAGGCCAACCAAGGGCCAAGATGAAGCCAAGTGCAAGGCAAGTGTAAGGCCAAGATTAAGCCATGTGCTACCTTATCCATCTACACAAAATATCCTACCTAACCCTTGACTAAAATTTCAACACAAAAAACGTGCCAAAGCCCTCACTTTGCCGTCCAAGTCCTTCCAATGTGAGGGTGACACATGTCACCCTCCCGTTGGTCCAAAATGTTTCGTCTCTCGGAAAAATCCGCAAAAATTAAAAATGCCATAGCCGGAATTTTCCCTACGAAAGCTGTGGAAACGTTTTCGAAAAACGACTCTATCGTGTGTTGTGTACAAATTTGAAACTTGCCTAACTTAAGGCTCAAATTATTATACGACGCCTCACGTACATACTCTGGAAATACGGGGTATAACATTCTTCCCCCCTTAGAAACATTCGTCCCGAATGTTCCTTCTCAGTCTCAAAACAAACACGTGCCGGTCTAGCCTTCACTACTATACTTACGAAACCAAACATGCCACACCTGGCCACAAAAATAACATGCGCGCGAAAACCCAAATCCCCGCCAACAAGGAATCACCTGCTTATCACAAACTTTTGTCACTTTGCGCGAGGTTCTAGTGTCACTCGGCGACTAACAAATGGTACCGATCGCATGCGATCCACGAGGTCTAAAATATACATCATTCGCACATTCTCCCTTTACAAGAAATGATCATCTATGCTCGCATTACCTGCTCGCCTCTACCCTTACTCGTCGTACTCTTCTCGAACACGTGAACTCTTCTAGTATACGTACCACACTTCAGTCATCGCTTCAGTTCTCCAAACCTTGTAGTCACCACCTCCAACTTGGTTATCTTACTAGCCTCAATCTTCCTTAGGCCATTCCGGCCTTCACGATCTGCTTCGGTCGAACACACCCACGAACTCATACGATGGTCAACTAAACTTGGGCCTAGCACCTCGTGATCCTACCACTGGCGGGACCACGAGCTGACCCAGCGCCGAAGCAGTGCGGGTTGGCCCGCAACATGGCCCCAACCCGACCCACTTAACGTATCACGCTCTTGTTTCCCGATCCGGAACAATCTTACCTATACAAGTCATGAAAGCTACCACTTCCATTTTACACTACCCAAGGAATTATCCCAGAACACATTTATACGTAAACCAAGTATTTCATCAAAGACTAACCGTAAAATCTTTTATTCAAGATGACCTTACATCTAAGGTCTCAACATGAAATATTCTAAAGTTCACACTTTCCATGCCCCCATACATAACCTTTCAACTAGCCAAGCTTTCTAACTCATAACCAACATAACGCTATCCGAACGTAGCACACAATAATAAGGTCATCATATCAAGCATACAAATCTCTAAAGGGTTAAGGATATACCTGAATCTACCGCTCCACTCTAATCAAAGGCACGCCTGCAGGCATAGAGTAGGCGATGAACACGCCATCGATCCGTGGTGAGTCATTCTGTTTGCATCCTTCCTACTAGGGCGGTTTCGTCATATGGCCACACGGCCGCAGAAAAACAAGCACGATAAAAAGACGACATTCCCGGGATGACGTGCGCCACATCGTACACCGAGGAAAACTGAACCCGATGGCTAGAACCCATGTATATCTGTGAACGGAAGCCACGAGCTCGACCGGCTCGAATACCTGAGCGTCGGCGGTCGCGGGGACCACTGCATCTTGGTGGAGGTACATAACTAGACTGCTGTTGAGGCGGTCCGCCTCGAAAGTTACCAAAGGACCTGCTTTGCGCCTCTTCTGGCGATCTCGGTCATTCCGTCGACCTCTCCGTGCCTCACATCCTAGTGCATGAGCTTACGTGCGGGCAATGTCCATGCGGTGAAGAGCTACTCCGCAAGCCTCGCCAAGTAATCATCCATCCGGTGGCGTGGCGGTGTACTCATCCTACATATCAGCTACCACAGCGGGAACATACCGAGCTAATGAGTCGAACTCCACATTGTACTCACTAACCGTCGCCCGCCCCGCTCAACGTCAAAAATATGTCGGCCCGAGCCCTCTCATCTGTGGGGCAAGAAATGTGCAAGAAAATCCCGAGAACTTCGTCCCATACGGTGGGAGTGCATGCTCTTCCCGGGACAACTCCACGAATCAAACGGTCAATCGCGGTATCACGCGGTGATGCGAACCCAATACCACCGACTCTGCCTCTGAGACTCTGATCACTCTCATGATCCGCTGTAGCTGTCGGATAAACTCCTGAGGGTCATCCTCAGCTCTCGATCCATAGAACACTGGCGGGCTACAACTCAGAAAGTCACGTAGCCTCAAACTGTCTGCTCGGGGGTGAACTACGGGTGCTCACGGAGTGGGCTGTGCATCCAGCCTATCCTCATATCGCCACGACCACGGCGATGGCGCCATCTCCTTGTACCCCATCTCATCTGCTCCAGGCTGTGGGACCGGAGGCTCAGGTACTGTAGTCTCAGCAGCCACTGCTGCGGCTCTAAACTCTGCTGGTGCTGGCGGCGTCGCGAAACTCGCCGTCGGAAGCACTGTCTCAGGCACTGACCGGGCCTGCGCCCTCGTACTCCTCTGTATCTCACTATGACTCCTCGATCGCCTTGCCCATGGGCTCAGGTTGCCTTACGCGGAGGCATAACTGGTAAAAACGAAGTATGTCAGAGGGGTCCAATCTTATCACACAGCTCTAAGGCACGATCTCAGAATGAGAAGAATGGAAACCAATCCTAAATGTCCTATAGCCTCCTGATTATAGATGTGGTGCACAACACACCGATAATCAAGACTCTACTAGACACGATGCGTAGACATTTTAGAGGACTAATCGCTCACGATACCACTTTTGTCACGACCGAACCGGGCAGTGATCGTGCCTTACCGGGCACCTAGTGATACAACATCGAGAAAATCAGCGGAAATAAAAAAACATATACATGAATTAAGAGACAAGATAAATAAACAGCAACCAAAGCGATTGCCTTCATCATATATACATAAATACCGACAGTTATCCTTTTACAAACCACACAGCGATTACTCTGACCTCTAAGATTTTTACAACGGTATGACGGGACGGGCCCCGCCATACCCACGAATGTATAAGAATCTACGGACTCGAGTAACATACCAAAAGATAAGCCTCAGAAGAAATGGGGCTTCCCGACACAATGGCGTGATCCTATGAGCGAGGATCCACAACCGATGTACTTCCACTGCGGCGTGAGCGCGGCCCAGGAGGTCGATGCAACAGTACCAAGTATGTGAAAGCGTAAAGATCGTAAATGAAATCATAATAGTCTATATAAAGCGGGAGACATGTATGATAACGGATGAAATCGTGTCCCCGCCCGTCTCGTGGGACTCGGTGTAAAATCGGATGAAATACGTGACCGCCCATCTCGTGGGACTCGGTGTAAATCGGATGGAATACGTGACCTGCCCATCTCGTGGGACTCGGTGTATAATCGGATGAAATACGTGACCTGCCCGTCGTGGGACTCGGTGTATAATCGGATGAAATCGTGACCACTGCCCGTCGTGGGACTCGGTGTATAATCGTTCATAACAAATCAACCGCCTCCATCGAGAGGCGAAGTGCAGAAATACAACAAAGGCTATCACAACAAGCATAGGCAAGTTTCACAACAACAAGCATAGGCAAGCTTCACAACAACAAGCATAGGCAAACAACAACAAGCATAGGCAAGCTTCACAACAACAAGCATAGGCAAGTTATACACAACTCAAAGTACTTTCATTTTATGCCAAAGTCGGGTTTTAACCACTAAAGTACTACGTCGTTAATTTCCTTTTAAAGATCCATTTCTTTTACAAAGGTCACCCGATACCGTAGTATAAAAAAAAGAGTGACTAACATTGTTAAGTAAACCAAAATGCTTTCCTTTGTAAAATCAAGTAACAACCTTATTTTCCAAACGTTCAAGTTTGCCTAATTTCAAATGCTCAAGTTTCTCATTTTAGAAAAGGTTTCGTAGTTCATAGTTTTAATCCTTTAAAACATAATTCTCCTTTAAACGTTTTGAGAAACATATGTCTTATATGTGAGTAGGTTATTCTTGTTTATAAACAATCTTATTAAGCAGTCATGATCTAGGAAATGTAATATCATTTTGTCTCATCTTAGCTTCTATGCAGATGGAGGTTTCTACTGGTTTTAATACCATACTTCATTATTCAATACATTTTCCTTTATTAACGCTGCAGTGGTTTGTCGATACTTATTCGATTTAGAAATCGAGAAAACATTATTCCTTTTTAAACCAAGTACTCATTAATCACGAATGAGGTTTCACACTTTTTAACAAAATTCATATTAATACCATTTAGTCAAGTCTCTTATCTTCTAAAAATCTGTAAACCATTTTTTTTATCACTTTTAAGACGTTATACCTAACTTCTCATAAAGCTAGTACAACTCTTATGTTTTCAAAGCCAAGTATTACTCTTCTTTCAAAAAGGTCTTTTTGAAACACTTCAAGTTCTTTAATACTACACATCAAATCCGTTATAAGTCAAATCGATTACCACTTTGAAACCACAAAGCATTTTCTTACCTACATAAAGTCATGTTATAACCAACTTCCCATAAAGCCGTTATAACACTTTATGTTTCAAACCAATCAAATACATTAAACACGTATGCGTCTACCGTACTACATAGTTATACACATATCATGCTAGAACAGATAGGAAGAGGTTCACATACCTCGCGACGATTATCGACTAATAGCAAAATGCTCCAGTACCTCAAAGTCGGCTACTCCTTAGCTAAGTAGATCACGCCATACGTAGTACTTCACCTATAGAGGCCACAGCGCCTATTAACATCCTAGATCTCAAAGTAGAATATCTTACGAGAAAATTCGAAGACCTCCCCATGACAGCGTAAATCTCCTCTCTATCGAGGCTACCAAGCCAACCGGGGAGGGTTTGCACGCGTCTAACCGGGCGTGTACAATTCTACTCACGATAATACTACACAAGTCTCATGTCTGATCTATGTAATTACGATTCGATTCACTTCTTAAAATTGGGCTTAAGTCGCAAGACATTGCCGTAAGTATTATTCAGGCTTAAGTCAAAAGACATTGCCGCACAACTATGTTCAGTTCTATATATAGAATACTTAACTATATACTCCTAAACATGTAATTTCCAATTACGACAGAAGGTCAAGAATGTTTACCTCGATAAGCCCAAAATTATCCGAGTTTAAATGTCGATCCTGAGCAAGGTTTAGCTCCTACTCCGTGCGCTGGGTGCCGCTCCAACCAACCCTTAGAAGTTCTAACCAACTTCGACTTATAACTTCAACTCCGGGTGAAGCTGTACTTAGGTTTCGTTTTGTGGTGAGGAAGTATAAATAGTATTTTACGGGCTTTTGTATAAGTGTAACCTTGGGAATACTACAAGGTATTTGGGCGAGTATTTGGGCATTATAACAATACTTGGAGAGTATTTCAATACCACAAAAAAGGGGGGAATTTATACGAGACAACAAGGCTAGGGGGGGGGTACCCCACGGCTAAACACCACAAAGGGGAGGAAGGAGGCTCTCGTCCAAGGGCTCTCAAAGGGGGAGGGTGGTGTTTGGGCGAAAACAAGGTTGAGGAGAGGAGGGATTTTTAACACTTAGAGAAATTTTGGATGAAGAAGTTCATCAACTTAGAGGGGTATTTATAGGTCAAGCAAAGGCCAACGAGGCGAGATGAAGCGAGTGCAAGGCAAGTGTAAGGCCAGATTAAGCCATGTGCTACCTTCTCCATCTACACAAAATATCCTACCTAACCCTTGACTAAAATTTCAACACAAAAAACGTGCCAAAGCCCTCACTTTGCCGTCCAAGTCCTTCCAATGTGAGGGTGACACATGTCACCCTCCCGTTGGTCCAAAATGTTTCGTCTCTCGGAAAAATCCGCAAAAATTAAAAATGCCATAGCCGGAATTTTCCCTACGAAAGCTGTGGAAACGTTTCGTCGAAAAACGACTCCTATCGGGTGTTGTGTACAAATTTCGAAACTTTCCTAACTTAAGGCTCAAATTATTATACGTACGCCCTCACGTACATACTCTGGAAATACGGGGTATAACATTAACACTGTATCACTGTGCCATTTCAAATATGAAATCAACTGTGCCTTTTTAAAAGTAAGAGTCATCGTATCTGTTTACATATAACGTATCCCGACCCATTCTGGGACTAGGTGGATCATCATACCTTTTTTACACATAACATAACCCGGCCAATTTGTGGGACTCAATGTCTTTTTATACATAACATAACCCGGCCCATTTGTGGGACTCATTGTCTTTTTACACATAACATAACCCGACCCATTTGTGGGACTCTGTGTCTTTTTACACATAACATAACCCGGCCCATTTGTGGGATTGATGTAATACAAGTGTGACATAAAACTGGCCCATTCAGGGGCTCGATGTATTGATGCAACCATTCATTTATAATCATCTTTTGACTCTACATAATATCATTATAAATGAACTTCCATTTTAGAAAAACCAAGACAATACCATGCCTTCCATTTTTCGGGAAAAACCGAGACGACACCATGCCTCTCATTTTAGACAAACCAAGGCAATACCATGCATTCCTTTTTAGAAATACCAAGGCAATACCATGCCTTCCTTTTTAGAATAAACCAAGTCAATACCATGCCTTCTTTTTAAGAATAACCAAGACAATACCATGTCTTCCTTTTTAGAAAAACCAAAGATACTAGCACTTGTAACTTCAAGGCACTTTCACTTATAAAATAAAGTCACTTACACTTATAAAATCAAATCACTTATACTTCATTTAGAGACACCCAAGATACTATCATATCTTTTATTTTTAAATCCTCATTTTTCAAATCAAGTCACTTATACTTTTCAAATCAAGTCACTTATACATTTCAAATCAAGTAACTTATACTTTTTAAATCAAGTAATTTATCATATCAAGTATCACTTTAAATCCTCATTTGGAAAATCAAGACACTTATCATATCAAGTATCACTTTAGGATTAAGATCCAATAAAACTACGTACGTCCACCGTACACTTACTTCAAATAAACAACTATCAAAAGAAGAAATGATAGATCACATACCGCTTGTCGTTTGTACCAACTCGATAATCTAAATTTGTCTTGCTCATCTGGCTAACATTATGGAAACATTTGCATAGTGATAATCGAACTGAATTGCCAAATTAATCTATTTTATGAGCCTTTAGCAAGTTATGTATTAATAATGATCTTATCTAATCAATTGTTAACCTAGAAAGTGTAAAACGAACTGGTTATATCTTAGTTTCTATGCAGATGGAAATTCTACTCATTTCAATATAATTGATTGTCGATTCCTTTTTCATTTAATGTTGCAATGGCTTTTTCGATACCTTTTTTCATTAGTGTTGTAACTTAGCTAGATCAACTCGACTCCAATGCTTACTAAAAACTCTTACCAACATCTCTCATAAGACTTCGTAAGGACTTAGGAATAATTTAGACATGCCTTTAGCATAGAATCAATAACATGAATACCCCTTAACTTCTAAGAGTAGAATAACTTTCGAAACAATACCACAGTTATGGTTCATACGTAGAACATGCCAAAAGAGAGAAGGAAGAGGTTCACATACCTTATTGACGACTAACCAACATGAGAAGTAGAATATGTCCCAAATAGGTACTTCAACCTATAATGACAACAACACATCTATCAACTTCATGATACTAGTATACACTTATACCACATAATGAATCTATTTTCTTATAAAAATTTGGGCAGCACTTCCCCTGTTTAAACGTACTTTTCCACCTTTCAACGAGGCCAATTTCATCAATAACCAAGACACCAATTAAGGGCACAACCAAAAGAGCAACCAAAGGGGATTACACGCCTACTTTACGTGTAAAATTTAACCCCTTAATCCATATAAAAACAGTATGTGTTCCACAACAACAAGGGTAAAATGTGAGGCCTTTCAACACCTTTCTACACCTTTATTCCTTTAGGATTTTCATTAGCAATTACTACACTTAACATGAATAATGGTATCTGATTTTCCAACATTTTAATACCACAAAACAGTCCCTTAAAACTGCATAACAATATCCAACTATTTTATAGTATATACGGCCAACAACCCCAATACAATTACCCTTTCCATAATCCTTTTTAATCAAATTCAAGTTCCAATACTTTAATAAAATCATATCAACTTATCAACAACAATATTACTTCTTTATAACATGCAATAGGTGACGTTAACAACATCAATTATACTCAACGAAACCAACACTTGAAAATTGTCTACATTCGGCCACTTCACTAAATATTGTCCATACACTTTTTATTCTTCATTATTCTTAATACAATATCATCTATACATTATATTAACATGTAATATCCAATTACTTCAAGAGGAAGAAGAATTCTTACCTTTAAAATAGCCCAAAAACGTCCAAAACAGTCCACTAACTTTCGGACCACAGTTTTGTCTTAGCTCCACTTCTTCAAGTTCCAATTACTCTCATGTATCCTCTACAAGCTTATAAACATCTTCCCTTCTTGTTTTACTTCCAAAAAGTTGATGAACAAGCCTAGGGTTTCCATACCCTTTTCGGTCAAGAACAATTTTGGAGAGACTTGGAGAGTTAACTTGGCTTAGAACTTGATTAGGTTTCTTAATCTTGGATAATAATCAACTCTTGTTCTTGGAATTTTTCTAGGGATTTTCGAAATTCAAGGCAAGAGAAGAGAGAGAGAAGAGAGCTTTTGGAAGATGAAATATTGAAATGTGGCTAAGTCTTCATCTCTATCTCTATATAGAAATATCCTTTAGCAAGATAAGTGGAGGGGGACACATGTCACCCTCTCATTGGTCATAATTTCTCTTCACAAAATAATAACTACACTTGGCCAAAACATCTAAAAATCGAAGAGCCCCACAAAATTGTAAAATTTTCGGCGGGCCCCATATTATTAATTCCAAGACTTCATAATCCAATACTAATTTCATAAATCCAATTAGAATAATTAAAGTCCAGGTTAATAATTTTCGCCTTCATATTATTCCGAAATTTTTTCTTAAGAAAATGTAAAAATTATTTCCTTCCAAAATTCAAATCTTATTTCCTTACGTACGTTCTCATATTAATGCCTTGGAATTATGGGGTATAACACCCGATGAGTCAAGGGACACCAAAGAGAGACATCCGATGAGAAGGGTGTGGGTCCCAAAGAAACCTACTGAATAGGAGAAGGCCGCAAAGACCTCTGAATTCAACTGGTTAGGCAACCTACATGACGTTCATGATGATAGGAAGGCAGCTAGGAGCAATTTTCATGGTCTCCCTAAATACTTGAGGGACGTTGAACGAGAACTTCAGAAATAAACCATGAGGTTCAGAAGGGTCCCCATCAACGCCAGGCGTAGGCCTGGGGGAAGTATGGATGCCAACTAACTGGCAGCCAAGCATGCCTCAAAGAGATGAAAAACCACTCCCTAAAACCAAACAGATGGTGGTCGAGTTTAATGTAAACGAGGGTGTTTCGTCCTTACGTGTCACAACGAGAAATGAGGACCAGACGAGAACCCAAATAATGATTAAACCAACCGCCAACATAGAAGAGGGAGAATGGTCTGTTAATCAGGCTCCCAGAAAGAAAGAGGACCACCGATAGTTGCATCAAGGACTCAGAAAAGAATGATGCAACCTGTCAAGCCCTTGCGTAAGATGCAACATACATTGCATCTAATATCTAACACCAAGGAAGCAAAAAAATCATGAGATTACTGAGTCTGCCATAGCTGAGACTATCGAGCGGGTATTCGACTCAGTTAATTCAGGGGCAATGTCACCTGAAGGAGAGACGTCAGATCAACAAAAGTTGGATGAAAAGCCTATCGACAAGCCGAAGGAGGAACCCCGGCAAAAGAACGTGGCCCCTGATGGACATCTAACTGAGGCAATTCCACTGATCATGCAGAGGATTCAGTCAGAGGATCCCCAGTCGATCCCCATTTGTCTTCAGGAAATGGAAGATATGAGCTTCTAGTCAGCCGAATTGGATGAAAGAGGGAAATCCATACTCGATTTGTTTAGCCATTACCTGGTTGATGAGATGTGGGCAGATATTGAAATGGTCAGCCTAATCCCATGTGAGTTATGGGCCATCCGCTTCATGTTGGATATCCTAGAAGGTGATGTTTGCGTAGAAGATGTAGAATAGGAAACAATAGTCGATACCCCGGCTAGGGACACTTTGAGTACCGTATTTGGTGTACATACATAAGATATGGTTAAACACCGCAAACCCCTTTACATCAAGGCTTACTTTAATGGCAAAATTACTAGTCGGGTGTTTATCGACAATGGGGTTGTGTTGAATGTGATGTCGCTGCTTACCTTGAAGGATCTTAACAAAATGTTGGAGGATCTCATCCTAACTAACATGACAATGGCTATCTTTACGAGAGAAGCCTCTGAAGCATTGGAGATTCTAGTAGCCCTGTAGGTCCTAAGACAATCAGATCTGCCTTCTTTGTAATATATGGCAAGCTGTCCTACACCATTCTATTGGGAAGGGATTGGATTCACACCAGTCGATGCCTTCCTTCTATCATGCATCAAAAACTCATCTTTTGGGAAGGAGATAAGATATATATCGTCCCAGCGGATGATAACTCATTCCGACCAGGGGTGGGTTCAGAATGTAGAGGTTGTCTACTATTCACCCTATGTGGCTTCCATAGCTGTCATGAAGCGGTATGAAGAAGGATCTTGGGAATCCTATAATCTTACCTTGCGAGGGTTTGAAATAAAACAATTAGTCGAACCACGACTTACCTTAGAGGATTTAAATGGTGAGGAAACCTAAGTCATATGTGACCTATGGCATCGGCTGACCGCCCTAAGTTCTGAGGTAAGGATAGCCGAGGCATCGCAGATTGGGAAACCATGACAATAAACCAACGTTTGCAGTAGATAAAGTTGAGCCGCCGAGGAAACTTGAATTGCTCATAATAATGGTTATGCATACTTTTGAGTCTCAGGATCCTTTGGAAGATATCAACTTCGGAACTGAAGAAATCCCTCAGCTAACACATATTAGTGGCTTGCTGAAGGAAGAAGACAAATAAGGCATAACAACCCTTCT
This sequence comes from Przewalskia tangutica, assembly GCA_029844215.1. Lineage (NCBI taxonomy): Eukaryota > Viridiplantae > Streptophyta > Magnoliopsida > Solanales > Solanaceae > Przewalskia > Przewalskia tangutica. The sequence goes on along the minus strand of CM056725.1, from coordinate 12,387,433 downwards.
ACTGCAGTATAAAAACTACTTCGCATGAGAATATCATGAGATGTCTGGGCTGGCACGTACTTTGGTAGAACATAGATTGCCAATCAAAGAAGGTTTAAAACCCCAAAAATAACCACCCAGAAGGTATGATCCTCAACTCATGCCTTAAATCAAAGCCGAGATCAACGACTGCTAAAAGCTGAGTTTATCGGAACGAATAAGTATGTGGAATGGTTGGCAAACATCGTACCGATCAAGAAGAAGAATGACAAGGTGTGGGTATGTATTGATTACAAGAACCTAAATCTAGCCACTCCTAAAGATGAGTACGTCATGCTGATAGCCGACATGCTAGTTGACTCAGCAGCTTCTAATGGTGTATTGACCTTCACGGATGGATACTATGGCTATAATCAGATATCGGTAGCTGAGGACGGCATTCATAAAACCGCATTCAGATGTCTAGGAGTTTTATGCATTTACGAGTGGGTATTTATGCCATTTGGTCTGAATAACGCTGGTGCCACTTATCAAAGTTCAATGATCACCATCTTCCATGACTTGATTGGCAAGACTATAGAGGTTTACATCGATGATGTAGCAATGAATTCTAAGGACTTCAAGGATCATTTAGCTAATCTTGGACAAGCATTAAAAGAATGGAGATTCATAATCTCATAATGAATCCATCCAAGTGCATGTTCGGAGTATCGACTGGAAACTTCCTTGGCTTTTTGGTACACAATCAAGACATCGAGATAGATCGTAACAAAGCTAAGGAAATAATGGGATCCGAACCACCCAAGACAAATAAGGAGTTACAAAACTTATTGGGAAAGGTCAATTTCTTAAGGAGGTTCATATCTAACTCGGTCGGAGTAAATACAAGGAAGGGAGTATTGTTTTCATTATCATATATGCAGATGACATATTAATAATGGAAAATGATAAGTCCCTTATGAAATCAGTGAAGGAATGGTTGTCCAGTACATTCATGATGAATGACTTAGGTGAAACCTGCTACGTTCATGGAATTAGGATCTACAGAGATAAACCTAATAAATTGCTAGGGTTGTCACAGTCTACATACATAGATAAAGTGCTAAGACGTTTTTCAATAGAAAATTCCAAGATAGGAGGTCTTCCTATGGGTCAAGGAATCAAGTTATCTAAGAAGGATAACCCTTCTACTGTTACAAAACTTAAATGTATGAAGAGGATCCTATATGCTTCAGCTATAGGATCAATCATGTATGTCATGACATGCACTAGGCTAGATGTGGTCTTTGCACTTAGCCTGACTTGTAAATTCTAGCAAAATCCTGGGGAGGAACACTGAAAAGCAGTCAAGAATATTCTTAAGTATCTTAGACGAACTAAAAAATATTTCTTAGTCTATGGTGGGCAAGAGAAACTAGTTGCTACTAGGTACACTGATGTTAGCTTCCAAACAGATCTTGACGACTTCAAGTCAAAGTCTACATATGCCTTCATTTTCAATGGTGGAGCAGTAAGTTGGAAAAGTTTCAAGTAAGAAACCACTGCTGATTCGACAACTAAAGTTGAGTACATTGCTGGATTGGAAGTTGGTAAAGAAATTGTCTCAATATTTGGGTTCTTAAAAGAACTAGGGGTTGTTCCAAGTGTCAATCATCCAATAACGATATATTGTGACAACACTGATACGATTATGCAAGCTAAGGAACCAAGATCAACAAACAGAAATAATCATGTACAGAGGAAATACCACATACTCAGAGAGATGGTAGAATCTAAAGAAATAGTTCTATACTATATTCCCATATATGATAATCTAGCTGACGCATTTACTAAACCATTAAGCTTAGCTAAGCATATTGGTCATTTTGAAAATATGGGTATTAGATAGATTGGAGATTGGCTCTAGGCCAAGTGGAAGATTGAAAGTATGTATGTCCTAGAGACAATCTTTATTAGGGATAAAAATATACTTGAACACATTCGTATTATTAATGAGATTAATATTTATGGCATTTGCAATTATTGAATTATTGTTTGATTGTTTGCAATTATTCATATATATGTATTCTTTGAGCTTATGTTGTCATTAATAGAGTGAGATATTAATGATAGAACATAACTCTCAAAATGGCATCGACTGGTGATCATCGAGAATGAGATATCGATGATATGCTATAAGTTGACATGTGATATGCATCACATTCTTGTAGAATGTAGTATGTCTCATAGCTACGAGTAATGATTACTCATGATGGACACATAGATACTTTGGAGAAGTATTGATATACCCTACTGATAAACTATTTGTTATACATGTCTATAGTGTTATCGGCGTATGAAATATAAATGTCCTTTGACTTGAGGTCAATACACACTTTATTTACAGAATGATGTACTTTGACCAAGTTCTAAGCTTAAATTTATTCTGGATAAGATACGGCTTGAGTTGGGTACATCAGGATGTAAATCAATGTAGTAGTTGAGCCAAGAATAGAATTCATTCCTCGATGTGAAATTCGAGAGAGTACTCAACTTCTCAATGTTATTAGGTTGACTAAAAGTCACTTTTTAGTGCAAGAGATATATTTAGAATATGATCTAATCGTCAACTAATAAATGTGAGATAAAGTTTATTAAGCCATTTGGATAGATACTTGGTAAATCCTAAGCTTAATCGAGTGTATCGTGACTGAAAGGAGTTAATAGTTCCGCATAAAGTATAAGTTTGCTGGATTCATGTAAACGTACTTCACATATTGAGTTCGTCATATGACGCAGTCTAGGAGTTTCGTATAGACCTTAATTAGATTAATGTCGATATGTGAAGGCCTATAGGCACACTATATGAGATTGGCTCTTCGATCTAAGAGTGAATTGAGAAATTATTAAATATTCGATTGAGAATCATAGTATTTAATTTATAGTAATTATGGAATATTTCTATTTAATAAAAATTATTTAATTAAGTCAAATTGGATTTCGTATTTAATTAAATGTGTTGGATATATTATATGGGTACTTACACAAATACATGGAAGATATTGGGCCAGAAAATACTGGCCCAAGTTGTAGCCTTGGTCGTCCACTTGGACGTGTGAAGTGTACCAACTGGGCTGGTCCACTGGACATCAACATGGGCCCAGTTTTTTCTGTTTTATATCTATTTAGGTTTTATCTTAAACTCCTATATATACAACACATACCCTATAATTATGAGGTTACAGAAAATAACTTCTCAGTTCCTAAAAGCAAGATTTCCTAGCTTTCTTGATTAGGAGATACACTGGAGTTGGATCTTGACGTCGATGAATCAAATCGCGTGGATACCTTAGTGTTGAATCCCGAGTTTGAAAACCTGTAAGTTTTCTTTTATCATAGTTTGAACATAGTTGATTGTCATATAAGCCATGTCAGTAATGTTATTAGGTAAAAAAATAAATTTAAACTTCTACTATGCTTACAAACCCAACAAATCATCACATATACTTTCCACCATTTGATAATCACATGTTTAATATTATTTTAATATGGTTTTATCGTACATGCATCAAACATTATCCATAATTTTTAGTGTAAGAGAGATTAGAAAAAGTGAGACATTGTCTCGTATTATTGTCATACCCCAACTCAGAGGGGAATGACTAGCACCCGAAATTACTTTACCGAGCACCAATATGACATACATCAATAATCATGTTAGCATAGATAAGTGAGCTGAAAGGGGTAAAAATGAAGCTCCAATGGAATATGAAAAACACCTCGATGATAAGCAATCCAAAATGATATAGGAGCATATATATATATGATAGTACGGGCTGTTAAAACCGCCATGAAGTCTATACAAACAAAATATAGGCGGGCTAGGATGTAAAACCTATCTAAACACAAGACATCCACCTATAAGCCTATACAAGAGTACATGAACGTCATAAAGTGGGGATAGGGCCCCGCCATACCCATAATATATACAAAAATCATACCAAAATAAAACAACAACTCCAGAACTTGGGGAGTGCTCCAACACCTCCGGTAACCGTCAACCTATCTATCGGGACCTGCAGGCATGAAATGCAGCGTCCCCAAGCAAAAGAGACATCAGTAGATATAAAGTACCGAGTATGTAAGTCTAATAACAACATAAATAAATACATTAATGTAACATAGAGAGATAAGAAAATCAACCTTGGCTCTGGATTGCCATTAAGGGTCATGATATGCATGAATACAATATATATGCATATATAACACTGTCTTAGCATATATGTGCATCATGAACTTATCGAGTGTTATAAGATCGTGACACCTATGATTAACGTAATGAGACTAGTCTTATCATCATACAATTTCTAAGAGTCAAAGAATAATACAATTTGGATCATAATTATATCATGGAAGCAATGTGCATAAGCTTCTAAATTACTAAGAGTATGGTCGTTTATGAATATTGTTTGTTTATGTTTCGTTCGTTTGGAATCATGCCTAAATAAGGAACGAAAGTTCCTTAACATACTATATAAAATAATATGTCCAACAACCACGACAAGCTCAAATCGCCGCACCTTAATCAACAATATCGAAAACGACTCTATCGTCACGTTACAAGTGATACAACTATTATTTTTCAAATGATAAGTTTATCCTATAGCAAATCGGGAAGCATCTCCCATATTTTTCTTACTTACCTAATTATCCAAAAGATAACAACAACCCAAATAACAACCAGCAACCAAACGATAAGATTTTCAACCAAAATAATGATACAACGAGTGGCAAGCTCAGTTTATGACTAAGAAAGTTATACCTTTAAACCCTTTATTCTTTCAAATACATGTCAAAAATAACAAAAACATACTCATGTTATTTCATTAGTTTCCAACCATATAATACCACAAGAACAACGTCAAAACAGTTCAGCAACAAACAACATGACAACTATGATTTTTGACCTTTATTTCACGAGTTTCAACCGTACAAGTTATATACGACTTCTATAAGCTCAAATACATGAAGTAGGAGTATAATAATACCTTAGAACACTTAGAAAAACTCTCCATACGAGCTGGAACATGTCCAAAATCAGCAATCATCATCATCATTAGAAGAAACTCATTAGCACCACATAATTTTCGGCGTTTGATTTACGTTATTTACCTTTGATTTTGCTCTTGGGTGATATGGAACCATTTAGATAGAATCTAGGGATATATAGGATCTGAAATGAGTTATAAAGGATGAAAGGATAAAGTCCCACTATTTTATACACTTTTAGAAACTTCCATCATCTTAAGTGGGTCCCAAAGGGGATGTCTGTGCAATCTTGTGAAAACGCAAATAACTCTCTACTCTGACGTCGTATTGACAAATGGTTTAATGCTTAGTAACTAGACTTGTAGATATTAAATTTGGCGGGTATATCACCCAGTGACTCCAAGTATAATAATAGAAAAGCTTAGTGAGATCTGATATAAATTTCAGTATACTTACGAACGTAATTGCGATAATTTTTGCTGACTTTTTTTACAAGTTACTTAACCTCAACACAACATACGAATATTATATGATTCAAATACATCATAATAAGACCGTATTAGCCTATTATGCACTCCAAGTCTTACACCAAAATTACGACTGATTATAATTTCGACGAACTTTGTTTTTATTCGCTTAACCTCGAACTCTTACGATATTTACTTAACCCCCGTTTAAAACCATTGTTATCTTTTATAATGTCATCAAACTTTCAAGTTCACCTTAACTTACTCACGATGAATACTAACGCAAAAATACGGGGTGTAACATCCTTCCATCCTTAGGAACATTCGTCCTCGATTTTTGGAATAATGTATCGGAAAAATCCAAATCTAGGGATTCTATGGAAATTTTGGTAGATTTTCTCCTATAAATAGGACTATCCAAAATCTGTCACACGGCCAGAAAACACAACATATGCCTTACAGGTCCAGAAAACACACTATATGCGATTGATTCTTCGATCTAAGAGTGAATTGAGAAATTATTAAATATTCGATTGAGAATCATAATATTTAATTTATAGTAATTATGGAATATTTCTATTTAATAAAAAATATTTAATTAAATCAAATTGGATTTCGGATTTAATTAAATGTGTTGGATATATTATATGGGTATTTAGACAAATACATAGAAGATATTGGGCCAGAAATTACTGGCCCAAGTTGTAGCCTTGGTCGTCCACTTGGACGTGTGAAGTGTACCAACTGGGCTAGTCCACTGAACATCAACATGGGCCCAACTTTTTCTATTTTATATCTGTTTAGGTTTTGTCTTAAACTCCTATATATACAACACATACCCTATAATTATGAGGTTACAGAAAATAACTTATCAGTTCCTAAAAGCAAGATTTCCTAGCTTTCTTGATTAGGAGATACACTGGAGTTGGATCTTGAAGTCGATGAATCAAATCGCGTGGATACCTTAGTGTTGAATCCCACGTTCGAAAACATGTAAGTTTTCTTTTATCATATTTTGAACATAGTTGATTGTTGTATAAGCCATGTCAGTAATGTTATTGGGTAAAAAATAAATTTAAACTTCTACTATGCTTACAAACCCAACAAATCCTTACACATATACTTTCCACCATTTGATAATCACATGTTTAATATTATTTTAATATTGTTTTATTGTACATGCATCAAACATTATCCATAATTTTTAGAGTGTAGGAGAGATTAGAAAAAGTGAGACATTGTCTCTTATTATTGTCATACCCCAAATCATAGGGGCATGACTAGCACCCGGACTTACTTTATCGAGCACCAATATGACATACATCAATAATCATGCTAGCATAGATAATTGAGCCAAAGGGGTAAAAATGAAGCTCAAGTGGAATATGAAAAACACCTCAATGATAAGCAATCCAAAATGATATATGAGCATATATATATGAGAGTACATGATGTTAAAACCAACATGAAGTCTATACTAACAAAATATAGGCGGGCTAGGATGTACAACCTATCTAAACACAAGACATCCACCTATAAACCTATATAAGAGTACATGAATGTCATAAAGTGGGGATAGGGCCCCGCCATACCCATACTGTATACAAAAATCATACCAAAATAAAATAGCAACTCCAGAACTTGAGGAGTGCTCCAACACCTCCGGGAACCGTCAACCTGTCTATCGGGACCTGCATGCATGAAATGCAGCGTCCCCAAGCAAAAGAGACATCAGTAGATATAAAGTACCGAGTATGTAAGTCTAATAACAACATAAATAAATACATTAATGTAACATAGAGAGATAATAAAATCAACCTTGGCTCTGGATTGCCATTAAGGGTCATGATATGCATGAATACAATATATATGTATATATAACATTGTCTTAACATATATGTGCATCATGAACTTATCGAGTCCTATAAGATCGTGACACCTATGATTAACGTCATGAGACTAGTCTTATCATCATACAATTCCTAAGAGTCAAAGAACAATACAATATGGATCATAATTATATCATGGAAGCAATGCGCATAAGCTTCTAAATTACTAAGAGTAGGGTCGTTTATGAATATTGTTTGTTTATGTTTTGTTCGTTTGGAATCATGCCTAAATAATGAACGAAAGTTACTTAACATACTATATAAAATAATATGTCCAACAACCACGACAAGCTCAACTCGCCGCACCTTAATCAACAATATCGAAAATGACTTTATCGTCATGCTACAAGTGATACAACTATTATTTTTCGAATGATAAGCTTATCCTATAGCAAATCGGGAATCATCTCCCATATTTTTCTTACTTTCCTAAATATCCAAAAGATAACAACAACCCAAATACAACCAGTAACCAAACGATAAGATTTTCAACCAAAACAATGATGCAACGAGTGGCAAGCTCAGTTTATGACTAAGAAAGTTATACCTTTAAACCCTTTATTCTTTCAAATACATGTCAAAAATAACTAAAACATACTCATGTTATTTCATTAGTTTCCAACCATATAATACCACAAGAACAACGTCAAAACAGTTCAGCAACAAACAACATGACAACTATGATTTTTGACCTTTATTTCACGAGTTTCAACCATACAAGTTAGATACGACTTCTATAAGCTCAAATACATGAAGTAGGAGTATAATAATACCTTAGAACACTTATAAAAACTCTCCATACGAGCTGGAACATGTCCAAAATCAGCAATCATCATCATCAGAAGAAGAAACTCACTAGCACCACATGATTTTCGGCGTTTGATTTACGTTATTTACCTTTGATTTTGCTCTTGGGTGATATGACACCATTTAGATAGAATCTAGGGATATATAGGATCTGAAATGAGTTATAAAGGATGAAAGGATAAAGTCCCACTATTTTATACACTTTTAGAAACTTCCATCATCTTAAGTGGATCCCAAAGGGGATGTCTGTGCAATCTTGTGAAAACACAAATAACTCTCTATTCTGACGTCGTATTGACAAATGGTTTAATGCTTAGTAACTAGACTTGTAGATATTAAATTTGGCGGGTATATCACCACTTGAATCCAAGTATATTAAGAGAAAAGCTTAGTGAGATCTGATATAAATTTCAGTATACTTACGAACGTAATTGAGATAATTTTTACCGACTTTCTTTTACAACTTGCTTAGCTTCAACACAACATACGAATATTATATGATTCAAATACCTCATAATAAGACCTTATTAGCCTATTATGCACTCCAAGTCTTACACCAAAAATACGACCCATTATTATTTCGACGAACTTTGTTTTTATTCGCTTAACCTCGAACTCTTATGATATTTACTTAACCCTCGTTTAAAACCATTGTTATCTTTTATTATGTCATCAAACTTTCAAGTTCACCTTAACTTACTCACGATGGATACTAACGCAAAAATACGGGGTGTAACATCCTTCCATCCTTAGGAACATTCGTCCTCAATTTTTGGAATAATGTATCGTAGAAATCTAAATCTAGGGATTCTATGGAAATTTTGGTAGATTTTCCCCTATAAATAGGACTATCCAAAATCTGTCACACGGCCAGAAAACACAGCATATGCCTTACAGGGCCAGAAAACACATTATATAACAATACAACGGCCCTACACTATCGTTTACAACCTAATAAATTCATATTATAAACTACAACTCACCTCATATACTGAACTTGTGGTATGGGCTACTTTTGATGCATTTTTGCTACGATCGTCCCTTAAACAAGGTCATAAGATAAGACTATCATCATAGAGTATGGATAGAAGGAACATATCATATGATTATTATTATTATAAACCTTCAGTTTGGAATAGGTGAGGATATCTGAATTTCATATATTCTTCGGCCTCCCATGTCATCTCCTCAACATTGTTGTTTTTCCACAACACCTTAACGGAGGATATCTTCATGGTTCGTAACTTTCAGACTTGACAATTTAAAATGGCAACAAGAACTTTTTTGTATGCTAGGTCTTCCATAACATGTACATCAACAACCATAGTAACTCAAAAAGGTTCTCCAACGCATCTCCATAACACCGATATATGGAAAGCATGATGCACAAATTCTAACTATGATGGCGACTCTAACTCATTAGTTATTTGCCATATTCATCAGATAATCTCATATGGTCCAATGTATAGTGGTTGAGCTTTCCTTTCTTAACAAACCATAGAATTTCCTTCATCGATGAGATAATAAGGAATATCCAATAGTTCACATCAAACTTTAAGTTATGTCATCGCAAATAATATAAGATTTTTGTCGACTTGGGCTATCCTTAAGCGTTATTGTACAAAATTCACTTTCTCCAATTCATTGGTGGTCTAGAACGTGCCCAAGAAACTATGTCTTCCAATTACCTCTAAAGTCCAACACACATGCTCGTAGCATATCTTCAAGTGTCTGAATTATACGTTCGGCCTAACCATGAGGGTAAAATGTCGTACTTAGATTCACCTGAGTGCCCAAACCCTTTTGAAAGGATCTACAAAAATTAAGCACATCATGAAGGTGGACAATTTCTTTTATATAAAGCTTTGCGTACTCTTCTATCATATATGTTGTCTTAATTGGCAAGAAATAAACCGCTTGCATAAGTCTATAACTGATAACCCATATAATATCATGCTTATGATATGAATGAGAATTTTGTATTGCAATCCTTACTAATCATGTCCCACTTCCATATGGGGATCTTTATATTCTGAATCAGTCCACCAGGCTTCTAATACTCCACTTTAACCTCTTGGCAGTTCAGATATTGGGCTATAAATTCCGCTATGTTTCATTTTATGTCGTTCCACCAATACATTCATTTTATCATGGTACATATTTGTCGGACATGGATGAATGGAATACAGAGAATGGTGAACTTCAGTCATAATCTTATCTCGCAACCCCTCTAGGTATTCAACACACAATCGACCTTGGTATCTCAAGACATCATCTGAATCGAGTTCAAAGCTGTGACTCGTTATTGTTAAAGTTCCTCTCTATACTGTACTAACGTATGGTCCTTAGATTTTCATTCTTTTACTTTAGCCATGAGAGTTAATTTGTCCATATTTCAAACAAAAACACCCTCATCATTGTAGTCCAGTAGCTTGACTCTAGAATTAGACAATCGATAAAGTTTTCACATAATCCTTTTCTTTCATCTTTTGTGTGCCCTAAGCTTCCCATAAGGCGGTGGCTAAGGGCATCTGCCATAATACTTACTTTTCTAGGATGATATAGGTTATTGGTATCATAGTTCTTTAGTAATTCAAACCATCATCCTTACTGTAAATTCAACCTCTTCTATTTATAGATATAACGTAAACTCTCATGATTAGTCAAGATAATTACATGAACACCATATAAATAATGTCGTTGTATATTCAATTTATACTTAGATATGGCTAACTCTAGTTGTGAGTAGGATAATCGCTTTTTGCACTCCATCAATGGCCTTCAAGTATACCCAAAACTAGTTCCTGAAGCTCCCCCAATATACTTCATATCCTTTTGTACCTTTAGGTTATGTCAACATTGGTGTCGTCGTCAACTTATTTATTAACTTTTTGGGAAACTTCGCTGACATACATCAGACCATTTAAGCTTAATTACTTTATGTGTTGAAACAGTCGCTCTACCTACTAAGGTAAATGTAAGGTCTATGTATACTATATCCTCCCCAGACCCCACATGGTGGGATTTAAGTGGGTATGTTGTTATTGTACTTTCTGTGTAATTTTTTGTCAATGGGGTTGAAAATAGAAGGAACCCCCTTTACGAACTTCTAATAATAGTCTTCAATCCTTGTATGGAGTCGTAGGTTTAGGAATCCTAAACTCTCTACGTCATCTATCTTTTGACTGCCCGTTCTAATACTTTCATCAAGCACTACCCGACCAAGAAGAGCTTATCAACTTCAACCAGAACTTACAATATTCATAATATGCTTCGTAAGTACTTCGCGTGTTTCACCTCTAAACATAAATACACCAGAATATTGTCTATTACTACAATCACGAATACATCTAAGGGTAGCCGAAACACTCTACCTCTATAAAGATTACATGTGTCTTACATGGTCTGAACAATCGTTATTAACTGTCCATTTTGAAACTATATTATGTCTTAGAGACAATCTGTATTAGGACACAATATACTTTATATACATAAGTATTTATATTAATGATGATTAATATTATGGCATTTGCATTTGTTGAATTATTAATTGATTGTTTATAATATTCTATAAATGCATCTCTAGAGGTTACGTGTTTATTAATGATGTGAGAATTAATGTTATAATGTAACTCTTAAATTACCTCGACTAATGATCATCGAAATTGGGATATCGATGATATGCGATACGTCGACATGTGGTCTGCATCAGATCCTTAGGGGATGTAGTATGTCTCACTTGCTATGAGTTATGGCAACTCTTGATGGACACATGAATACTTGTTGAAGTATTGGTACACCCTGCTGATGTACTATTTTTTTATATGTCTATAATGTCATCGGTGTGTGGGAGATAAAAGTCCTTAGACTTGAGGTCAATATCATCTTGTTTGCGGAGTAATGTACTTTGATCATGTCCTAAGCTCAAATGCCTTATAGGTTGAGACGCGACTTGTTTTGGGTACATTACGAAGTAGATTAAAGGTGGTATGTGAACAAAGAAAGGATTCATTCCTTGAATTTACATTCGAGTGAACACTCAGATACTCATAAGATATTAGGTTGATTGAGTCGTTGGCCAACGCAATGGACATGTCTATGACATGGTCCTATTTTCAACTAATATAGATGAGTTATAATAATCAAACCATTTGGATAGACACTTGACAGATTCTAAGCTTGATTGAGTGTGTCATGAATGAAAGGATTTTACCTTCTCACATATAGGTTCAGTTCACATATTTTGTGTAGCTAAACTTTACATATTGGGTTCGTCTTCCGGCGCAGTCTAGGAGTTCCGTGAAGATTCTAATGTAATTAGTGACGATATGTAAAAGCCTGAAGGGTAACACTAAGTCAAATGTTATGTCGATTGAATGATGTAACTAGAAGGAGATTATACCTATATGTTCGGTTTATGACCGAGAAATTAAAATGGGAAAAGACTGAAAATTAGGTCAGGACCGCGGTGTCGGAAACACGTGCCAGCACCGCGGTGCCTCTTTAGTGGGACCGCGGTGCCTGTACGGATTCTGGCAGTCCTAATTTTTGCATGTCTTATTTTCTGTTGGGCCCAGCCCACGGAAATCCTAAGCCTCTGTTTTGAAACTATAAATAGAGGGCTTACCTCCCATTCAAAATACGAAAAATCTAAGAGAGTTAAATCTCTTCTAAAGCTTTGTCAGAATCTCTAGCATTCCTAACTTAGCAAATTTACATCACAGTTCTTCAGAACTTACAGATTGAGGAACGTTTGTGTGTGCACCATCGGACTACATAAAACATCCAGAATCAACTGCTTGGCTGATTATCTCAAAATGTAAGTCTTTTATCGAAGTATTACATTTACTATGTGCTTTGTAATTTTCATTACTTATCATATTGCAGTTCGACCGTCGTTGGGTTTGAAACATAAATTTTCAAATTCCGCTACGTGTACGAACCCGACGAAAACTCCTATAGTGGTATCAGAGTCTGGGTTGTTTCGTATGATTTGTAATGATATTAATGATAATATGGATTAGGATTTGTTTAGAATTTATTATAAACCGAGTATCTCGTATTTATTAGGGTTTTCATAAGCCAATGATGACAACCGAGACTTCGGCGAGCTTTCTGTGCATTACATTGAGGATGATATTATATACTTAGATCTATGTTTTATGGATTTAAACGATTTAAAACCCTAAATTTTTAGAACACATAATCTTTGTGCCCTAATCTGTTAAAACGATTATGTATTCGAATAAGTCAATCCAATAAATAACTCTTTAAAGTTGATATGTGAAACCGACTTAAAGCATGGTGCATTGAAACGAAAAACGAGAAGAAAATTGGATCTGATGGTCGATGAACATGTTGTTTTAATGGTGATGGTAATACAAGTGATATATCTGAAAGATCTGGCCCTAAACCAGTTTTAGGGGTTCAGAAATTTTGGATTTTGTGATTCTGGAGAAGAGGCACCGCAGTTCCATGATGGAGCACCGCAGTTCCATGATGGAGCACCGCGGTGCCTGCTAGGGTTTTGTGGCGGCGCCGGGATTCCAAAATTGGAACACCACGGTGCTGCCCAGATGAAGCCAGAGGCACCGCGGCCCTGTTCATGGGAGTCGCGGTGCTGTTCATCCAGAAGCTTAAAAATTAATTTCGGACAATCTGTCTTCAAGGCACCGCGGTTCCACCTGTTAGGACCGCGGTGCCTGTGGCGATAATTATGAGGCACCGCGGTGCCACTTGTCAGGACCGCAGTGCTGATTAATCTGCAGACATCGTAGCTTCGTTGCCTCGAAGGCACGCGGTGCCACGGATGGAATCAGCGGTCGGCGACAAATTTTTTTTTAAAAGAATATCAAAATCAGAAACAGAGACTTAAAAGTTTCAGATTCTGAATCTGAAGTTTTAGAAGTTTCAGTTTCTGAAAATAAAGTTTTAAAATCGAACAAATTTGGTCCTTTCGGGCAAATCTGTGATTAAAGAAAGTTTTCTGAAAGTTGATTTTAGGTTCTGAAAATTGCAAACAGGTCCCAGAAGTTTCGAAATATTTTCTGAAGTTTAGAATTACATTTTATGAATTTATAAGGGTTCAGAATTGAATTTTAAATTCTTAAGGGACTAAAATGTAAATTCTTAAAATTTACAAAATTCCCAAAAATCAGAATTTTAAAATCAGAAAATGTTTAGGGATTGTTTGCCATTTACATAGATTATAGAGTTTAGACAAATAGACTCATAGTTATCATTAATAGTATATCATTGAATAATATACAAATGTGTTAAGTGTTAAATGTGATGCATTTAAATTATTAGCATAGCGTCCGCAATTATTGTCTGGGTAGGCGGCGCCCAGTAATTGTTTAATTTCAAATGACCGCTATAACTGTCTGGGTATACGGCGCTCAGTATGTGATTAAAACCATCTTTTATCATGCCTATTGGGTTTGATGGTTTCCCATCTAATTGTGTTTAGAAATTGCATGATAGGATGTCATATGATGTATGACTTTATTGTTGATCTTGAAAGAATCCCCGAAAACTAAAAATGTTCCCCAAACATCAAATACAAGTCTAATTATAACGCGCCGTCCATTATAATTGTTAAGGTGTTAAGTCCTTTTCGGAGATAAAGGTATTTATGTCAAAGCATTTGCTCTAAGTCTAAGAGAACCGAGACTCTTTCATAGACGTGTTAAAATAAAAGTAGATAATAAAATTTTGTAGGTATTTACACCAAAGTGTTTGCTTGCAAAGACTAAGTTTACTTAGGCATTTAAACGCAATCGTGTAATGGGGTTGGCTTGTTCAGATAAATCTTGGCGCCAAAGTGTCGGACTAGTCTAAAGACGTAAGATTAAAATGAAAGATATTTAATCAAACCAAGAGTTGTAGAGTTGTTTTACAATTGGTTGAGGACCTACCAAAGTGTGCTATTGAAGTTATCAGCCAAAGCAAACGCGGATATAGCATATGTTTGGATCTTGGCCCATTATGACCTTTCTATTAATTTAGGTATGTATTCTACCTTGGGGTCGTAGAAATATGTAAAATAGTGGGAGCTAATTTAAAACAAAAGGCCATGTTAAAATTAGCAAATTATGAATGTGTATAAATTATTGGAAGAATGAATTATTGATTGTATTTTCCCTATTCTATCTATACCTTCAGATCTTCAGAAATGTTAAATTTTTCATTGAAAATGCTCATGGTGTCAAACAGACTCACCGGGCCCAACTTCATTGACTGGCTGAGAAATGTTAGAATTGTTCTTAGACAAGAAAAAATTGAATATACATTGGACAAGGTATTCCCAACCGCTCCGGCGAAGGACTCTGCAGAGTATGCAACTTTTGACTATGTTGCCTACAAGAAACACTATAAAGATGTCACCGCAGCTCAATGCTTAATGTTGTCTTCTATGTCACCTACATTGCAAAGACAGCATAAAACTATGGGGCCCAATGAAATGTTAGCCCATTTGAGGAGTCTTTATGATTCACAGAGTCAGACGATGGAGTATGACCTGCTTATAGAACTTTTCAACTGTAGGCTAAATGAAGGGGGCCAAGTTTCACCTCATGTGTTGAGGATGATTGAGCTGATTGAGACGTTAGCTTCTATAGAGATAAGGTTTCATGACAGAGTCGCCACCACCCTCATCCTTGCCTCACTTCCTAAGTTGTTTGAGAGTTTCATTGTTAATTACAACATGAATGGGACTAAAGTGACATTGTCGGAGTTACATAATATGTTAAAGACTTTTGAATCTTCGACCTCTAAGACCAAGCCTATTATGATGGTTGGCTCCTCTAGTCGCCCCAAACCGAAAGGTAAGGGACAACAGAAGGGGAAGGGCAAAGTTGTTGCTCCGGCAGCAGCAATGAAGCCCAAGGGAGGGGCGAAGAAGAAGAAGAAGAAACTGTCGGCATCGGATGTTTGCATGAATTGCAATAGGAAGGGTCATTGGAGAAAGGATTGCACTTCTCCAGGAGGAGGAATGGAACCAGGTGCTAATGTGCAAGGTATGTTTGTAATTGAAATTAATGTATCTATAAATGACTCTCATTCCTGGGTACTTGATATCGCTTGTGGCTCACACATTTGTACAAATGTGCAGGGGCTAACTGATAGCAGGAAGGTCGGGCCTCGCGAGGTGCACCTGCGCATCGGAAATGGAGCACGAGTTGCTGCTGAGCGCGTAGGAACTTATAGGATAGATTTACCTTTTGCCAAAGTTTTAATGTTGAACAATTGTTTTTATGTTCCTTCTTGACAAGGAATATTATTTCCATTCATGTGCTTGATTCAGAGGGTTTTTCCTCAAACACGTCTAATGGCAATATGGTTTTGACTTTAGATAATGTTGTGTATGGAATTGCGCCTCTAGTGAATGAATTGTATATATTAAACTGCCACAGGAAAATTTTCAATGTACAAAACAAAAGGGCTAAGTTAAATGAAATAAATTCTACCTACTTATGGCATTGCAGACTTGGTCATATCAATCAAACAAAGATAGAACGGTTGAGGAAATTAAATTACCTCGAACCATCTGACTCACAATCTTATGATAACTGTGAATCATGTTTGAAGTGTAAGATGACCATTAAACCTCTTTCTGGAAAGGGGATCCGTGCCAAGGAGGTTCTTGAGTTGGTACATACGGACGTATGTGGACCATTTTCGACTTAAGCTAGAGAGGGTTTATCTTACTTCATCACTTTCACAGACGACTTATCAAGGTTTGGATATGTGTATCTTATGAGACATAAATCCGAGGCTTTTGAGAAGTTTAAGTGTGAAGTTGAGAAACAGCTCTCAAAGAGTATCAAGACTCTCAGATTTGATCGTGGGGGTGAATACTTAAGCAAAGAATTTCTCGACTACTTAAAGCTTCATGTAGTTCGTTCCGAATGGGCCCCTCCTAGAACACCACAGATGAATGGTATTGTCGAGAGGAGAAACCGAACCTTGCTTGACATGGTTCATTCCATGATGAACTTTTCAGCTCTTCCTAGATACCTTTGGGGATACGTTATTTTAACATCAATATATGTTTAAAATAGGGTTCCATCTATATCAGTCGAAAAGACACCATATGAGGTATGGTATGGCAAGAAGCCATCACATAGACACATGAGGCCCTGGGGGTGTCCTGCATATGTCAAGAAGTTGATCACTGATAAGTTGAAATCTAAAAGTGAGAAATGTTACTTTGTTGGGTATCTGAAGGAAACTAAGGGATACTATTTCTATCTTTCTGGAGAACATAAGATATTTGTTTCTAGGAACGCAACTTTCCTTGAAGATGAATATGTCTACAAGGATGAGAGTTGCACAGAGATAGAACTTGAAGAAATTCAAGAACAAGGTAACAAAGAGGTTGAATCATTTCCCGATGATGAAGGCAATAATTCAGTGGGAGATTTAGGCGAAGATTGGGTATTTAGGATACCCTCTTCGGCCAGTGGGAGTGCTACGAGGAATAATGCAGAAATGCAGATCTTTCGGCACAGACCTTGGGAGCAAGTGCACCAGTTGCATTTCCTCCCATTCAGGAAAGACATGAAAATGATATTCCTGAAAGCTCTAATGTTGGTGGTTCGACCAGCGCACAAGAACCTACTCACAGTCAGAACATACTTGTAACTGAACTGCAAGACAATTAACTCCGTAGGTGTACTAGATCTCATCGTCCTTCGGAAAGACTAAATCTACTTGTGGAAACACAAAATGAGCTAGATATTCCAGATGATGACGAGCCCAGAACCTATAACGAAGCAATGCTAGACGTTGATTCGAAGAGATGTCAAGAAGCAATGAAATCCGAAATGGAATCTATGTATATCAATCAGGTGTGGAACTTGGTTGATTTGCCAAATGGGGTTAAACCCGTAGGATGCAAATGGGTCTTCAAGAAGAAGATTGATGCATCCGGCAAGGTTCATACTTATAAAGCTAGACTAGTGGCTAAAGGTTTTACTCAGCGTCCTGGTGTGGATTATGATGAAACTTTTTCACCTGTGGCTAAGATAAAGTCTATTCGGATTTTGCTTGCGATAGTTGCACATTATGATTATGACATTTGGCAGATGGACGTCAAAACTGTATTCCTCAATGGTAATCTAATTGAGGAAGTGTTTATGAAACAACCCGAGGGTTTTTCATGTGAGTTCAGACCAAATGATGTGTGCAAGCTACAGAAGTCCATTTATGGACTTAAGCAAGCCTCTAGGAGTTGGAATTTTTTCTTTGACAAGGCTATCAAATCTTTTGTTTTTGTCAGAAGCAAAGAGGATCCTTGTGTTTATAACAAACGCAAGGACGAGGGTATTGTCTTCATTATAATATATGTTGATGACATATTGATAATGGGAGTTAATAAGACTCTCATACAGTCAGTTAAGGATTGCTTGTCCAAGACCTTCATGATGAAGGATTTAGGTGAAGCCTGCTACATTCTGGGAATTAGGATCTATAGAGATAGACCTAATAGATTGTTGGGGAAGTCACAGTCAGTCTACATAGACAAAGTGTTTAGACGCTTTTCAATGGAAAATTCCAAGAAAGGAGGTCTTCAGATAGGTCAAGGCATCAAGTTATCAAAGAAGGGCTGCCCTTTTAATGCTATTGAACTTGAGCGCATGAAGAGGATTCCATATGCTTCGGCTATAGGATCGATCATGTATGTCATGACCTGTACTAGGCCAGATGTGACTTTTGCACTTAGTATGACTTGCAAGTTCCAGCAGAATCACCGAGAACAACGAGCAGTCAAGAGTATTCTCAAGTACCTCAGGCGTACTAAAGATTACTTCTTAGTCTATGGTGGAGTTGATGAGCTGGTTGCCACTGGGCATACCGATGCTAGTTTCCAGACAGATGTTGATGATTTCAAATATCAATCTGGTTACACTTTCATTTTTAACGGAGGAGTAGTAAGCTGGAAGAGTTCCAAACAGGATACTACTGCAGACTCGACTATTGAAGCGGAGTACATTACTGGATCGGAAGATGCTAAAGAAGCTATCGCGATTTCTGAGTTCCTGAAGGAACTAGGGGTTGTTCCGAGTGCTAGTTGTCCAATAACCATTTATTGTGACAACACTGGTGCCATTACACAGGCAAAAGAACCAAGATCAACAAACAGAAACAAGTATGTACCGAGCAAGTACCACATCTTGAGAGAGATAGTGGAAGCTGAAGATATCAAGATAGATTATATTTACACAGACAATAATCTAGCAGACCCGTTTACTAAACCATTAAGCTTGGTGAAGCATAATGGTGATTTTGAGAACATGGGTATTAAATATGTTGGTGATTGGCTCTAGGACAAGTGGGAGATTGAAAGTATATGTATGTCCTAAAGACAATCTGTATTAGGACACAATATATTTTATACACATTCATATTTATATTAATGATGATTAATATTATGACATTTGCATTTGTTGAACTATTAATTGATTGTTTATAATATTCTATAAATGCATCCCTAGAGGTTACATGTTTATTAATGATGTGAGAATTAATGTTATAACGTAACTCTTAAATTACCTCGACTAATGATCATCGAAATTGGGATATCGATGATATGCGATACGTCGACATGTGGTCTGCATCATATTCTTAGGGGATGTAGTATGTCTCACTTGCTATGAGTTATGACAACTCGTGATGGACACATGGATATTTGTTGAAGTATTGGTACACCCTGCTGATGTATTGTTTTGTTATATGTCTATAATGCCATCGGCGTGTGGGAGATAAAAGTCCTTTTACTTGAGGTCAATATCATCTTGTTTGCGGAGTAATGTACTTTGATCCTGTCCTAAGCTCAAATGTCTTATAGGTTGAGACGCGACTTGTTTTGGGTACATTACGAAGTAGATTAAAGGTGGTATGTGAACCAAGAAAGGATTCATTCCTTGAATTTATATTCGAGTGAACACTCAGATACTCATAAGATATTAGGTTGATTGAGTCGTTGGCCAACGCAATGGACATGTCTATGACATGGTCCTGTTTTCAACTAATATAGATGAGTTATAATAATCAAGCCATTTGGATAGACACTTGACAGATCCTAAGCTTGATTGAGTGTGTCATGAATGAAAGGATTTTACCTTCTCACATATAGGTTCAGTTCACATATTTTGTGTAGCTAAACTTTACATATTGGGTTCGTCTTCCGGCGCAGTCTAGGAGTTCCGTGAAGATCCTAATGTAATTAGTGACGATATGTAAAGGCCTGAAGGGTAACACTAAGTCAAATGTTCCGTCGATTGAATGATGTAATTAGAAGGAGATTATACCTATATGTTCGGTTGATGACTGGACATTAAAATGGGAAAAGACTGAAAATTAGGTCAGGACCGCGGTGCCGGAAACACGTGCCAGCACCGCAGTACCTCTTTAGTGGGATCGCGGTGCATGTACGGATTCTGGCAGTCTGAATTTTTGCAAGTCAGATTTTCTGCTGGGCCCAGCCCACGGAAACGCTAAGCCTCTGTTTTGAAACTATAAATAGAGGGCTTACCTTCCATTACAAATTACGAAAAATCTAAGAGAGGTAAATCTCTTGTAAAGCTATGTCAGAATCCCTAGCATTCCTGACTTAGCAAATTTACATCACAGTTCTTCAGAACTTACAGATTGAGGGACGTTTGTGTGTGCACCCTCGGACTACACAAAGCATCTAGAATCAACTGTTTGGCTGATTATCTCAAAATGTAAGTCTTCTATCGATGTATTACATTTACTATGTGCTTTGTAATTTTCATTACTTATCATACTGCAGTTCGACCGTCGTCGGGTTTGAAACATAAATTTTCAAATTCCGCTGCGTGTACGAACCCGACGAAAACTCCTACACATTTATCATTCTAAAGCCCATCTTTGTGATGTTTTCCTTTCAGTTCTCCCTGATGATATTTGAATTTATAAACAAATCCTTGCACATATTTTACTTCGTAGAGTGGGTTAGGTAAGCAATCAATCCTCGAAAAGAATACTTTTTTTTTTTGCGATATAACATTATTAACTCTGACAAAATCCTTCTTTGGTGACCTTGTCATATCCTTAAATCTTAGTCAAACAGAGGGGGCCATATGAATCACTAAGACAACAACAGAGGGAATACATTTAGCAGCCATTTTTCTTACCTTCGATTTATGAACATCATTTTTCCCTTGGGTGTAACTATGTTACTTTTTCCCTTATAGGGTTAACTTGCTTGAAATCTGGGGTCTAACGAGCTTTTCTTTCATGTATTTTATTTTTTATTCCATTTTGGCTATTAATCCCATGCTAAATCACACGCCACACCAGTAGGTTAAACAGAATGTACAAATGGTTCTCATCACGAAATGATTTACCCACGAGATTCGTAATCTTGAGTTAAACTGTATGTGTTTCTAATCGTTCATAGTCCATTCTTACTATGCGATTATACATCCATCCGCGATCGTCCATGGTACTCATATCTTTGTGCTCACACGATCTCATAACAACCTTATCAACATCAGACCATAGATAATAACTAAATATATTCTATCCGTATATAACTCGTTAGGCAACACATGCCATCCTTTATCTCTTTCTGGACATATTCGATCTTACTAGACTTGGAAGTGATATAACTATCTTCGTAAATACCTCACAATTTCACAACATATTACAATAGATACTGAACATAGTAATCCTTGTAACTCGCACTTTTACTTGTCTGCAAATTGTGCATTACCTTTAGCTCATAAAGCCATTCATATCTTGCTAATTGCTCCTAAAATGTGTTACTCATAATCTTGTAGACGGAACCTAACTATTGGACTGGAACGTATATATGTCCATTCCTTAATCCTATTATAAGAGAGACGTAACTTTTCAAAATAATGTCGTTACTGCATTAGGCAAGAACCACCGGTCCTACAAATTTGTTAGAGAATAAATGCGGCCTTAACTGTGGCTCAAGTCTAAGGACTTCTATCTCCCACATGTCGATGACAATAGTGCATCAGCAGGCACTATTACATTTCTGACCTAATGCGACGGCTCTAAAAAGTCTAATGCAACGCCTAATGTATTACTGTTGCATTAGATGAGGCTAATGTGACGGCTTAGTGTGTAACAAAACCAAAAGTGAGGCTAATGCAACGGTATAGAAAGACTGTTGCATTTTAGATGGTATAATGCGACAGATGTATGGTTCTAATGCAACGGAGGGGACTGGCCGTTGCATTAGCCTTTCTAATGCAACGACCCTAAGAGGCTAATGCGACGGGCTGTATATCAAATTAAATATCCCTATTTTAATTTATATTTCATTTAGCCGCGCCTCTTCATCATCAGTTCTAAAAAAAACCTGTGAAATTTTTTATCTCCCACCACTGCTATAGCCGTCGCACCCTTTCCCCCACTGCTAGCCATCGCACCCCCTTCCCCCACTGTCACCGTCGCACCCCCTTCCCCCACTGCTCAACGCCGTCGCCATCCCCTTCCCCCACTGCTCGTCGTCGCCCTTTTTCACTCGTCGTCGCCCTTTTTTGGCTGTTGATGTATGTGTTGTTTGTGTTTTCTTTTAACTAGTGTTTTATTCATATTATGTGTCTTAACAAATGACTTCGCCATTTCTATTTATCAGGTCACATATCAATATTTTCACTGGAAGAAGGGAACACCATTTGTTGATGAGTGATGACCAAGGTATCTACAATAGGTTAACTTGGTGGGAGCAAATAGATAATGGAAAGCCATTAGAAGGTTGTGTATTTGAATTCTACCCTCAATTGACTGTGTTCAGTGGATGGGAAACATTATGCATAATTTATTTGTTGATAGGAATGCCCTCTTGTGTGGTCAAGAATATAGAGGTGATGAAAACTTATGTTTGACTCTGAGGCTGGAAGAATTACCTAAACTATACATTTGAACAAGAGAGCTTGTAGTTCTTAGGTCGCAAGTTCCAACCTTTTCCATTTGTGCAGGATTACCTGCCAGGATTAAGTGGTTGAAGATCTCTTCTGTTGTCGAAGTTCTTTTATCACTAAAGACCATAGGATTGCTCACTTTAAGAAATGAAAATTGTTTGTTTATGATTTGCATTAGTTGACTTGTGATGTTCCTTGTTGAATTATTAATGTTGAAGCTAATGGAGTTGAACCTTATATTGCATCTTGCTTTCTAAATTTCTCAACAAATCATTTGTGGTAATATATTTGTCACAAGCTTAGTGGCTGAGTTCTTGGCTTGTAGAGTCCAACAATTAATCAGTATTTTCCTCAATGGTACACCTTATACTTTAACACCCAAGGGACTACAAAGTTTTGACCATATTTCTTGAGCTAGTTCACTTTGACGAAACAGGTGTTCCATTATTTCTATCCTATGATTAGTGCAGCAGCAACAAATAGAATGACCATGTACTTTGAATCTTTCCATCTTGTTTCAGTAAATAGTCTATCGTAGATCATTTTTCAAAAGTAAAAATTAATTTTAAGACTCATATTCTTGTGCCATGTTCTTCTATCATGTCAGCTTCCTTTTCTTCTTTTTCTAAGTAGGTTCTATGCTGATGTTATTGTGAACTTTCCTTCAGGATTAGGGATCCAAATAGCCCCATCTACTTTGTTTGAATTAAAGTTGATGGTTATGTGTTGAACAACTTATTTTACAGCCCAAGGGACTAAATAGACTGCTCTCTACTAGTACCAATTACCATTTTCATAGATCTAATTAAGTTTAATTTTTTTAGGTGTAACATCATCAAGTAATAGTTGATTCACAAGTTTGCAAAGGGGTGATGCAATTTAATTTTGTTTTTTCAACTGATATGAAAGTCGTGTTTGAACTGAGCTATTGATCAAAATGAAGTGAAAATTAAGATCCATCTTCTGTTTGCTTGTTATTGCCATCTTCAGTTGTTAAAAATTGCTAATGTCACATGTTGTTCTATAGACATGTTAATGGATTGTGGTTATTTATCCAGTTGCTATTTACAATGTGCATAACCATGTGTTGTTATACTTGACCTTTGTTTTATTATAAGATTATGATATCTGTCACGATAGTCTTCCACTTTCCAAGTGCGATGTTGAAAGTAACTTGTTTATTTAGTGTCTTAAGATGAGACATAAGTTCTAGGACAATTACACACTACGCTAACAAGCTCCTTCCTGTTGTATTCTTTTGTTGCCTATGCTATATCTTGCAGGGACCTGAGGTGAGAAGTGGAGATGTGCCACAACCAATTCTCCTTAAGGAGGGTCAAGAATTCAACTTTACCATTAAAAGATGAGTCAGCATAGAAGACACTGCTAGTGTAAATTATGACGATTTCATAAATGATGTGGAGGCCGGAGACATACTACTCGTCGATGGTAATTGAATTTTTTGTAATTCATTTTTTTATAAACACTATTTCTTAGCTAAAACATTGCTATAGTAAAAATAATGTTTTAAGAAGACAAATATGGGTCTTGCTTCAGTGTGAGAGACTTGAAAATGTTCCTGTGCACTACTGGAATTGTATTATCTAATTGAGTTTTTCTTGGTTTATTAACTAATGGGAGAACTCAATACTGGAACAACACTCAATAATGGACCGTAGGTGTAATAACACTCACTGTATTGATGGACGTAGAGAGGAGACATGGTACAACACTTGTTCTTCCCTTCATCAACTTTCTACTAAATAGATAAGTCCTTGCTGCATCATTTCATTTTCTTCATACTTTTAAATGTTGAAAAAGCATATAATTCTACAGGCAAGTTCAAGCCGGTGATCAAGAAGGCTATGGTTGAGCTTGAAGCAAAATTTGGAGCATTGTATCTCACTATATCTGGTTATTTTGTGATTACAGATCTCATTCAATTTGTTGGTCCAGTGGCTAATAAAGTAAACCACACTTTACTTCTGGAGTTGGGAGTAGATCTAGCAATCTAACAAATGGGCGTGTAGGTGGAGGCTTATGTGTAGATACTTTAATTTTGTGAATAATTATTTTGTAATATGTCCTAAGGGATCTAATATTGTAATATTGTACATTTGTGAATAATTAGTAATACATTCTTTTTTTATTATTATTTTTCTCTTTTAATTATTATTTTTGCAATATTGTGTACCTGGCCGTCGCATTAGGTGGTTAAAAAAGACTCAAAACAGTCGAATATGTAATGCGACGACTCTGTCTGGCCGTCACATTAGAGGGGCACATTAAGGTGGTGGGAGTCGTTGCATTAGATATGCAGCTAATGCAACGGCTAAATACAGCCGTCGCATTAGCCTCATATCTAATGCAACGGCTGGACGCTCGTTGATCGGTGTATTTTATATACACCTTTTGAGTCATTTTTAGTTATTATTTTACTCATTTTGTTTATGTTTAGTATAATAATAGGGTCGTTTTCCTTTCTTTTGTGTCACAGCGGTCAGAAATGGAGAAATGGCGAAAAGAAGAAAATGAGCTTAATTGAGATGGAATTGCACACAAAAGGGCCAAGAAATGAAGTCTAAGAAGTTCCGGGAATTATAGAGGAGATCAGACGAAGTCCGGACAAAAAAAGGACGACGAAACGGAAATCCGCCAGAAAAATGCCACCGGCGCATGGCCGCGCGGCTGATGTTCTGCAGTCCGAAAGTTGCAGTTTTTGCGCCAGTGGCGCTGGGCTGAACCCGCGCCGACGCCAGATTTCTGAGTTTTGGACTGAATTTGACACGTTTTCAGGGTCCAAAAGGGATAACTTTTCCTACCTACATCATCCTTAACCCTTTACCTAAAGGATTCCATAACTTTTCCTTAACCCTTTACCTAAAGGATTCCAGAACTTTTCCTTAACCCTTTACCTAAATGATTCTTGGGCTATAAATAGTCTCTACATCATTAGAAGAATTCATCCGACATTCCATCCCACACTTGACAGTTCCATTCTCCATCCATCATTCTACTACATTCCATCATTGTAAATATTCCACAACACAATCCTTGGATGCTAGAAGGCTTGGAGACTTGTTCTTGAGTATTTTTCTTTTCTTTCTTTTGCTTTGTTTATTTCAGTTCATGTATGGAGATTGTATTAGTTCTTAGCGTGACTATGGCTAGGAGCTAATTACTTTATTAGGGATTTCCTTGTGATTCTCTTGAAACTCTTATTCATGAATTAATACATTAGTTGATTTCTTCTTCACTTGCTTAAGATTTATTCAATAATTGTTTTAATTGCTTGATAATTAATTGATCACTAGTTATCATCACTTATATGAGTTCTAATCGAAATTCGAAAGGGGAGATTGTGAATATGCTATAGTTGAATAAACATAGGTTTAAATCGTGGACGAAAGTACCCCGATACTTGTGTAGCTTAATAGGTTATTGCTCTTAATTCTCCTTTGTAGTCAATCTTGTCATCGAAAGATAGAAAGGTTCTCCATTGGGGTTGAGTGTTTATATTACCTTAACAGGAGTATAAAACGGTTTAGTTAACCTGCTATCTTAACGTAGAAGAAGAAGTTAGTCTAATTGTATTAAGGATTGAATAGAGTGAATATTTGATGATCTTGGAAGCCCTAATTCTCCATCATAACTGATTTAAATCAAAGTATTTTCATAATTAGTTTATTTCCTGTATTATTAGTTTAAAATTCCAACTCAATTAACGTTAACCAAATAGAAACTAAAGCATAGATAATAGGTACTTGAAAACCAGTCTCTGAGGACGATATTCGATCTTACCTAGATTATATTACTTGTCACGACACGTTCACTTGCGTTTAGTGTGTGCATAAATCGCGCATCACTCGTCGCATTAGGCCCTTCTGGCCGTTGCATTAGACCTAATGCAACGGCCAGAAGGGCCTAATGCGATGAGAATGTGGCGTCGCATTAGCTGAGAAATGTAGTAATGAGGGTATACCAATACTTTAATAAGTATTCATGTGTCCACCACGAGTTGTCATAACTCGTAGCAAGTGATACATACTACATCCCCTAAGGATATGATGCAGACCACATGTCGACGTATCGCATATCATCGATATCTCAATCTCGATGATCATTAGTCGAGGTAATTTAAGAGTTACGTTATACCTTTAATTCTCACATCATTAATAAACACGTAAACTCTAGGGATGCATTCATAAAATATTATAAATAATCAACTAATAATTCAACAAATGCAAATGCCATAATATTAATCATCATTAATATAAATACAAATGTGTATAAAGTATATTTTGTCCTAATACAGACTGTCTCTAGGACATACATATACTTTCAATCTCCCACTTGGCCTAGAGTCAATCACCAACATATCTAATACCAATGTTCTCAAAATGACCATTATTCTTTACCAAGCTTAATAGTTTAGTAAACGAGTCTGCTAGATTATTGTCTGTGGGAACATAATCTATCCTAATATCTTCAGCTTCCACCATCTCTAGGAGAATGTGGAACTTTCTCGGTACATGCTTGTTTCTGTTAGTTGATCTTGGTTCCTTTGCATGTGCAATTGCACCAGTGTTGTCACAATAAATGGTTATTGGACAACTGACACTCGGAACAACACCCTAGTTCTTCAGGAACTCAGAAATCGCAACAGCTTCTTTAGCAGTTTTCGATCCAACAATGTACTCTGCTCCAGTAGTAGAATCAGCAATAGTAGCTTGTTTTGAACTCTTCCAGCTCACTGCTCCTCCATTGAAAATAAATGTGTAACCAGACTGAGATTTGAAATCATCAACATCTGTTTGGAAACTAGCATCGGTGTACTCAGTAGAAACCAATTTATCTCCTCCACGATAGCGTCTGAGATACTTAAGAATACTCTTGACTGCTTTCCAGTGTTCCTCACCAGAATTCTGCTGGAGCTTGCAAGTCATACTAAGTGCAAAGGCCACATCTGTCCTAGTACAAGTCATGACATACATGATCGATCCTATAGCCGAAGCATATGGGGACCTCTTCATGCGCTCAAGTTCTCCAACACTAGAAGGGCAACCCCTCTTAGATAACTTGATGCCTTGACCCATTGGAAGACCGCCTTTCTTGGAATTCTCCATTGAAAAGTGTCTAAGCACTTTGTCTATGTAGATTGATTGTGACAGCCCCAACAATCTATTAGGTCTATCTCTATAGATCCTAATTCCCAGAATGTAGCAGGCTTCACCTAAATTATTCATCATGAAGGTCTTGGACAACCAATCCTTAACTGACTGCATTAGAGTCTTATTGTCTCTCATTATCAATATGTCATCAACATATATAATAATAAAGACAATACCCTCGTCCTTGAGTTTGATATAAACACAAGGATCCTCTTTGCTTCTGACAAAAACAAAAGATTTGATAGCCTTGTCAAAGCAAAAATTCCAACTCCTAGAGGCTGCTTAAGTCCATAAATGGACTTCTGTAGCCTACACACAACATTCGGTCTGGACTCGGATGAAAAACTCTCGGGTTGTTTCATATACACTTCCTCAATTAGATTACCATTGAGGAATGAAGTTTTGACGTCCATCTGCCAAATGTCATAATCATAATGTGCAGCTATCGCAATCAAAATCCGAATAGACTTTATCTTAGCCACCGGTGAAAATGTTTCATCATAATCCACGCCAGGACACTTAGTAAAAGCTTTAGCCACTAGTCTAGCTTTATAAGTCTGAACCTTGTCAGATGCATCAATCTTCTTCTTGAAGACCCATTTGCATCCTATGATTTAAGCCCATTTGGAAAATCAACCAAGTTCTACACTTTATTGATATACATAGATTCCATTTCGGATTTCATGTCTTCTTGCCATTCTTCGAATCAATGTCTAGCACTGCTTCACTGTAGGTTCTAGGCTCATCATCATCTGGAATATCTAGCTCATTTTGTGTTTCCACAAGTAGATTTAGTCTTTCCGGAGGACGATGAGTTCTAGCAGACCTACGGAGTTGAGTGTCTTGCAGTTCAGTTACAGGTATGTTCTAATTTTGAGAAGGTTCTTGTGCGTTGGTTGATCCACCAACATTAGAGCTTTTCGGAATATCATTTTCAGGTCTTTCCTGAATGGTATGAGGTACAACTGGTGCACTTGCTCGCAAGGTCTGTGCAGGAGGATCTTGCATTTCTGCATCTCTCCTTGTATCACTCCCACTGGCCGAAGGGCGTACCCTGAGTACCCAATCTTCGCCAAAAGCTTCCACTGAATCCTTGCCTTTATCATCTGGCAAGGATTCAACCTCTATGTTAATTTGTTCTTGAATTTCTTTAAGTTCTATCTCTGTGCAACTCTCTTCCTTGTAGACATATTCATCTTCAAGAAAAGATGTGTTTCTAGAAACAAAATCTTATGTTCTCCAGGAAGATAGAAATAGTATCTCTTAGTTTCTTTTGGATACCCAACGAAGTAACATTTCTCACTTTTTGCCTCAAACTTATCAGTGATCAACTTCTTGACATATGCAGGACACCCCCAGGGCCTCATGTGTCTAAGTGATAGCTTCTTGCCACACCATACCTCATACGACGTCTTTTCAACTGATTTAGAAGGAACTCGGTTCAGAACATATATCGAGGTTAGAATAGCGTATTCCCAAAGGTATGTAGGAAGAGCTAGAAAGCTCATCATGGATCGAACCATGACAAGCAAGGTTCGGTTTTTCCTCTCGGCAACACCATTCATCTGTGGTGTTTCAGGAGGTGTCCATTCTAAATAAACTCCATGTAGCTTTAAATATTCAAGAAATTCTTTACTTAAGTATTCACCCCCACGATCAGATCGGAGAGTCTTGATACTTTTGAGAGTTGTTTCTCAACTTCACACTTAAACTCCTTAAACTTTTCGAAGACTTCGGATTTGTGTTTCATAAGATACACATATCCATACCTTGATAAGTCGTCTGTAAAAGTAATGAAGTAAGAGAAACCTTCTCTAGCTTGTGTCGAAAATGGTCCACATACGTCAGTATGTACCAACTTAAACACCTCTTTGGCATGGATCCCCTTTCCAGAAAGAGGTTTAATGATCATCTTATCCTTCAAACATGATTCACAGTTACCATAAGATTGTAAGTCAAATGGTTCAAGGTAATTTAATTTCCTCAATCGTTCTATCTTCGTTTGATTGATAGAATTTCTTTCATTTAACTTAGCTCTTTAATTTTGTATATTGAAAATTTCTCTGCGACAGTTTAATGTATAAAACCTATTCACAAGAGGCGCAATTCCATACACAACATTATCAAAAGCCAAAATCATAATGCTATTATTAATGCTTGAGGAAAAGCCCTCAGTGTCAAGAACATGAATGGAAATGATGTTCCTTGTCAAAGAAGAAACATAATAATAATTGTTTAACATTAAAATATTGTCGAAAGGTAAATCTAATCTATAATATCCCACGCGCTCAGCATCAACACGTGCTCCATTTCCGACGCGCAGGTCCACCTCTCGATGTCCGACCTTCCTGTTATTAGTTATCCCCTGCACATTTGTACAAACGTGTGAGCCACAAACGGTATCTAGTACCCAGGAATGAGAGTCATTTATAGATATATTAATTTCAATAACAAACATACTTTGTCCACTAGAGGATGGAGCACCTGGTGTCATCCCTCCTCCCGGAGTAGTACAATCTTTCATCCAATGCCCCTTCTTGTTGCAGTTCATGCACACATCCGATGCTGGAAGTTTCTTCTTCTTCTTCGCCTCTCCTTTGGGCTTCATTGCTGCTGCCAGAGCAATAACTTTTCCCTTCCTCTTCTGTTGTCCCTTACCTTTTGGTTTGGGATGACTAGAGGAGCCAACCATCAGGATAGGTTTGCTCTTGGAGACCGAAGATTCGAAGGTTTTCAGCATATTGTGAAATTCTAGCAACTTCGCCTTAGTTCCATTCATATTGTAGTTTTTGATAAAACTCTCGAACGAACGTGGAAGGGAATGCAGGATAAGGGTGGTAGAAACTCTGTCGTGAAACTTTATTTCAATGGATGTCAACCTTTCTATCAACTCAATCATTTTCAGCACATGTGGAGACACCTGGGCCCCTTCAATGAGTTTACACTTAAAGAGTTCTATGAGCAGCTCATACTCCATTGTCTGAGACTGAGAGTCATAAAGACTCTTCAAATGTACCAGCATTTCATTGGGCCCCATGTTCTCATGTTGTATTTGTAATGTATGTGACATAGAAAATAGCATCAAACACTGAGCTGAAATGGCATCATCATAATGTTTCTGATAAGCCATTTTATCAAAGGTTGCATATTCGGCAGAGTCCTCCGCAGGCACTGTATGGAATACCTGGTCCAATGTATATTTAATTTTCTCTTGTCTCAGAGCTATTCTTACATTCCTGAGCCAATCTATAAAATTAGGTCCAGTCAATCTGTTGGATTTCATTAGCATTTTCATTGAGAAGTTCAACATTCTGAAGATCTGAAGATATAGGTATACAGGAAAATGCAATCAAAATTCATTCTCCTAATTATACACATTCTTTATATGATAATTTAACATGACCTTTTGTTTTAATTAACTCTCACTATTTTGCATACTTCTACGACCCCAAAGTAGAATACAGACCTAAATCATTTTAAGGTCATAATGGGCCAAGATCCAAACATATGCTATATCCGCATTTGCTTTGGCTGATAACTTCAATAGCACATTTCAGTAGGTCCTCAACCAATAGTAAAACTTATTTACAACTCTTGGTTTGATTAAATATCTTTCATTTTAATTTTGCGTCTTTAGATTAGTCCGACACTTTGGCGTCAAGATTCATCTAAACAACCAACCCATTATGCGACTGCGTTTAAGTACCTAAGTAAATTAGTCTTTGCAAGCACACACTTTGGTGTAAATACCTACACAAAAGTTTATCTTCTACTTTTACTTTAACACATCTATGAAAGGGCCTGAGTCCTCGTAGACTTAGAGCAAATGCTTTGGCATAAATACTCGTATCGCCGAAAAGGATTTTGCACCCTAACAATTATAATGGACGACGCATTTTAATTAGACTTGTATTTTAATGTTTGGGGATATTTTCAGTTTTGGGTATTTCAACCAAGATCAACAATTATGTCATACATCATATTACATCCTATCATGCAATTTCTAAACACATTTAGATAGGAAGCCATCAAACCCAATAGGCATGATATAAGATGGTTTTAATCAAATATTGGACGTCGTCTACCCAGACAGTTATAGCGGTCATTGAAAGTAAACAATTACTGGACGCCGTCTATCCAGACAATAATTGCGGACGCTATGCTAATAATTTAAACGCATCACATTCAAACACTTAACACATTTGTATATTATAGAATAACATACGATTAATGATAATCATGAGTTTATTTGTCTAAACTCTAAAACCTATGTCTATGCCAAACAGTCCCTAAACATTTTTTGATTTTAAAATTCTGATTTTTAGGAATTCTGCAAACTCTTAAAATTTATAGTTTAGT
The DNA here is from genome assembly GCA_029844215.1 of Przewalskia tangutica. NCBI lineage: Eukaryota > Viridiplantae > Streptophyta > Magnoliopsida > Solanales > Solanaceae > Przewalskia > Przewalskia tangutica. Next base: position 12,354,806 of record CM056725.1, on the reverse strand, counting down.
CCCTCAAGAATTTAAATGCTCAATTTGAACCCTATTAAATTCTGAAAATACAATTTTAACTATCAGAAAATATTTCCCACGTTTGTGGACCTGTTTGCAATTTCCAAAACTTAAAATCCAATTTTTAGAAAGTTTCTTTAAATACAGATTTGCCCGAAAGGACCAAATCTGTCCAATTAAAACTTTTTTCAGATTCTGTTATTTTGAAAACTTCAGAATCAAAATCTGAATATTAAAACATCAGTTTCTGATTTTCGAATTTTTATTTTTATAATTTCCGTCGACAGCGCCGCGTCCCTGTAGGGAGACGCCGCAGCGTCGAAAGTTCAGAGACCGAAAACCTGCAGACTGTCTCATCAGCGTCGCGGCCCTAATAGGTGGCGTCGCGGCGCCTTAGAGGCAATAAGTCCAAAAATTTATATTAAGCTTCTGGATGAACAGAGCTGCGACCCTATTGAACAAAGCCACGGCGCCGCCGCAAAACCGTAGCATGTGTCGCGACGCTCCATGATGGAGCTGCGGAGTCTCGACCCCAGAAACATAATTTCTACAATTTCAAAACCCTAAAAATGGTTTAGATTCAGATTTGCAGATCCATTTTGTACCCCTTTCACTATTCAACAGCACGTTCATCGACCATCATCAAATCCCTTCTCATTCTTCATCTCAATGCACCAAGTTCGAATCGAACCGGTTACGCATATGATGTGCGATTTATACACACGCTAAACGCAAGTGCACGTATCGTTACAGGTAATATAGTCTAGGTAAGACCGAATATCGTCCTCAAGGACTAGTTTTCAAGTACCGATTATCTATGCTTTAGTTTCTATTTGGTTAACGTTAATTGAGTTGAAATTCTAAACTAATAATGCAGGAAATAAACTAATTATAAAAATACTTTGATGTAAATCAGTTATGATGGAGAATTAGGGTTTCCAAGATCATCAACTATCCACTCTATTCAATCCTTAATACAATTAGACTAACTTCTTCTTCTACGTTAAGATAGCAGGTTAACTAGACCGTTTTATACTTCTGTTAAGGTAATATAAACACTCAACCCCAATGGAGAACCCTTCTACCTTTCGGTGACAAGATTGACTACAAAGGAGGATTAAGAGCAATAACCTATTAAACTACACAAGTATCGGGGTACTTTCGTCCACGATTTAAACCTACGTTTATTTAACTATAGCATATTCACAATCTCCCATTTCGGATTTTGATTAGAACTCATTTAAGTGATGATAACTAGTGATCAATTAATTATCAAGCAATCAAAACAACTATTGCATAAATCTTAAACAAGTGAAGAAGAAATCAACTAATGTATTAATTCATGAATAAGAGTTTCAAGAGAATCACAAGGAAATCCCTAATAAAGTAATTAGCTCCTAGTCATAGTCACGCTAAGAACTAATACACTCTCCATACATGAACTGAAATAAACAAAGCAAAAGAAAGAAGAAAAATACTCAAGAACAAGTCTCTAAGCCTTCTAGCATCCAAGGATTGTGTTGTGGAATATTTACAAGATGGAATGCAATGGAATGGTGGATGGAGAATGGAATTGTCAAGTGTGGGATGGAATCAATTCTTCTAATGATGTAGAGACTATTTATAGCCCAAGAATCCTTTAGGTAAAGGGTTAGGGATTATGTAGGTAGAAAAAGTTATGAAATCTTTTAGGTAAAAGGTTAAGGAAAAGTTATGGAATCCTTTAGGTAAAGGGTTAAGGAATATGTAGGTAGGAAAAGTTATCCCTTTTGGACTCTGAAAACGTGTCAAATTCGGCCCAAAACTCAGAAATCCTGCGTCGGCGCTGTGGCCCTACAATCCGGCGCCACGGTGCTGAAGAACCTGCAGTCAAATCAACTTTCTGAACATTTAGCGCCGCGGCGCCTGAGGCATTTTTTAGGCGGTTCTTCGCTTCGTCGTCCAGTTTTCATTCGGGCTTCGTCTGATCTTGTCTATACTTCCCGGGACTTCTTAGACTTCATTTATTGGCCCCTTTTAGTGTGCAATTCCATCTCAATTAAGCTCATTTTCTCTTCTTTTCACCATTTCTCCATTTCTGACCGTTGTGACACAAAAGAAAGGAAAACGACCCTAATACTATACTAAACATAAACAAAATGAGTAAAATACTAACTAAAAATGACTCAAAAGGTGTATATAAAATACACCGATCAGCATATCAACTTAGATGAATTAGATCTGAATGACTTCTTCGATTACATCACTTTTAATAGATCTGGAGACAAAACTATGTGTTCTTGGTATTTTAAGGTTTTAAAACTTTTAAATGACATAAATCAAATTTAAACAAATCCTAACCCATATTATTATTAATATTCATTGTATAATTACACAAAACAGCCCAGGCACTGATACCACTATAGGGTTTTGTCGGGTTCGTACACGCAACGAAATTTGAAAATTTATGTTTCAAACCCGACGACGGTCAAACTGTAGGATGATTTATACAATGTAAAATAACAAAGCAATAATGTAATACTTCGAACGAAGACTTACATTATAGATAGCAATCTGAAAATCTTGAGTTTTGTATAGTCCAAGGGTGCGCATGCAAATGTTTCTCGATTTGCAAGTCAAAACTGTGATGTATTTGCTAAATCTTGGAATGCTAGAGATTCCGACAGAGCTTTAGAAGAGATTAGTCTCTTGCTTTTTTTTTTTTTTGTCAAGAAATGACAGGGGGAACCCCTTTATTTATAGCTGAAAATGACAGCTAGGGTTCCTCAATGGGCCAGCCCACTAACTTCAGCATGCTGGGCCAGCGTCGGACCCACTGGACGCGTCCCAGCGCCGCAGCCCTGCATAAGTGGCGCCGCGGTGCCGACACGCATTTTGGCGCTGCGGCCCTGTCCTATTTTCTGCCTCCTTTCCATTTCTAATGTCCTGGTCATCAACCGAACATATATATAATCTCTCTCTAATTACATCATTCAATCGATGTAATATTTGACTTAATATTACCCTTCATGCCTTTACATACCGACACTAATTACATTAGGGTCTTCACGGAACTCCTAGACTGCGCCGGAACACGAACTCAATATGTAAAGTTTAGCTACACGAAACATATGAACTGAACCTCTATGTGGAAGATAAAATCCTTTCATTCACGACACACTCAATCAAGATTAGGATTTGTCAAGTGTCTATCCAAATGACTTGATCATTATAACTCATCTATATTAGTTGACAACAGGACCATATCAAAGACATGTTCATTGCATTGGCCAATGAGTTAGTCAACCTTATACCATATGAGTATCTGAGTGTTCACTTGAATATATATTCAAGGAATGAATCCTAATCTTGACTCACATACCACCTTTAATCTACTTTGTAATGCACCCAAAACAAGTCGCGTCTCAACCTATAAGGCATTTGAGCTTAGGACAGGATCAAAGTACATTACTCTGTAAACAAGGTGATATTGACCTCAAGTCTAAGGACTTCTATCTCCCACATGCCGATGACATTATAGACATATAACAAATAGTTCATCAGCAGGGTATACCAATACTTCAACAAGTATCTATGCGTCCACCACGAGTTGCCATAACTCGTAGCAAGTGAGACATACTACATCCCCTCAGGATATGATGCAGACCACATGTCGACGTATCGCATATCATCGATATCCCAATCTCGATGATTATTAGTCGAGGTAATTTAAGAGTTACGTTATACCATTAATTCTCGCATTATTAATAAACGCGTAAACTCTAGGGATGCATTCATAGAATATTATAAACAATCAACTAACAAATGCAAATTCCATAATATTAATCATCATTAATATAAATACGAATGTGCATAAAGTACATTTTGTTCTAATACAGATTGTCTCTAGGACATACATATACTTTCACTTATCTTTAACATTCATCTCTAATGGAACGTTCTAACCCTGTAAGCAATACTATGGAATCCATGTCCTAAAAGTTAAGGATTTTCGGTAAAGCATATAACAAGTCAATATTAGGTCCATAGGTGCATAGACATTCCAACAAAACATTTAACATACTTGCATTCATCATGTAACCTCATATAACACTGAAACCTAGGGCTCTCCCTCTGCCCCTACCCTAATCTCCTCGATTGAGCCTCGGATATCTCCGAATCTTATGCCATTGATTCTCAGACCAAAAATAATCTCCATAATCCATACGACATGGCTTAGCATGTGCCCGACCATACTGACTGCAAAATGGCCTCGGTCAATCCTCTTGAGTCATGCACTACTATGGCCCTCTTGGCCTGTCTACTACCCTCATCTAGATCATGTTCCTTAAATACCGGCTACTTCTGATTTATAGATTCCCAGGATAGTATTCTCTTTATATCTTGACCAGTCGGGGCCGGTGGTGGAGCTGGGATCTTGGCGATACAAGAGCTTCCCTCAGCTCTCCTAATGTCAATAAAGTCAGAGACACCCAAGAAAATGACGCACCTTGAATATCGGATGGATCTTCCTCGATAGAGGGAATAATCTTAGACGATTACTCCTCAATGGAGTAACTCACACCCACTCCCGCTATCATCTTAGCCCTCGGGCTATCCATAGCCTTTACATTAGAAGACATCTCCTGACTATAAAATAAGACAAAGGTCAAGATAAAGAGTTCCATCAGTTCTATTGCATGATCTAGAACAAGAAGGAAAGGTAACCATCCTAAATGTCTCGTAGTCTCCTGATTATAAGTGTGGCGTGGAACACACCTATAATCAAGACTCTACTAAACACGATATGCAGATTTCTTTGGACAGACTTGCTCTGATACCAAGTTTGTCACATCCAAACTGGAGGGGCATGACTGGCACCCGACCTACTTTACCGATCACCAGTATGACATACATCAATAATCATACTAATATAGATAAGTGGGCCGAAAGGGGGATCAATGAACATCATAAGGTCGGAACAAGGCCATGCCATACCCGTAATATAGATAAAAATCATACTAAAATGAAACAACAACTCTAGAATAAGGGGAGTGATCCAACACCTTCGCTGAGCAAGATAACTTACTGACATGAACCATCAACCTGTCTATTGGGACCTGCATGCATAAAATACAACATCCCCAAGTAAAAGGAACATTAGTACAAATAAAATATCTAGTATGTAAGGCATATAACAACATAAGTAAAGACATTAATGTAACATAGAGAGATAAGAAAATCAACCTTGGCTCTGAATTGCCACTGAGGGTCATGATATGCATGAATATAATATATACACGTATATAATACCATCGTGCCATGTATATATATATATATATATATATGACCAATGGACTAGTGGTGCGTATATAATGTCGTCATACCATCTATATGCTTATATAACACCATTGAAGCCACACACGTACTCATCATATCATAATATACATATATGTATGTGTAAGATCCATAAAAGACCTCATGAACTTACCAGAGTGACGTAAAGTCGTTACACTTCTAAGTAACGTTATGAAGCTAGTCTTATCAGCATATAATTCCTACGAGTCAAAGAACAATACAATATGCATCAGAATTATATCATGGAAGCAATGAGCATAAGATTTTAAAGTACTAAGAGTATAGTCGTTTATGAATATTGTTTGTTTAGGTTTAGTTCATTTGGAATCATGCCAAAAGAAGTAATGAAAGTTCTTTAACATACCTTGTGAAATAATCTTCCCAACAGCCATGAAGCTCAACATACTGCAGCTTAATCTACAACAATAAAAATGATACTATCGTCACGCTATAAGTGATACAACTATCATTTTTTGAATGGTAAACTTATCCAATAATAAATCAGCAGAATCTACATGTTTTTCTTACTTTACTCAAGTACCCAAAGATAACAACAACTCAAATAATAACCAACAACTATAGATAAGCTTTTCAAACAAAACAATGATACAACCAGCGACAAGTTTGGTTTACGACTAATAAAGTTATACCTTTAAACCCTTTTCTTTTTCAAATTCATGTCAACAACAATAATATACTCAGGTTATTACATCAGTTTCCAGCCATAAATTACCACAAGAGAAACCTCAAAAAAATTCAACAACAAACAACATCACAACTACGATTTTCAACCTTTATTTCACGAGTTTTCAACGGTACATGTTAGCTATGACTTTTATAAGATCAAATACATGAAGGAGTAGTGAAATATTACCTTAGAAAACTTAGGAAAACTCTCCACATGATTTGGAATAAGTCCAAAATCAGCAACCACAAGAAGAACAAGAAACTCGCTAGCACCACGGGATTCTCGACGTTTGATTTGCGTTGTTTACCTTCAATTTTGCTATTGGGTGATATGTAACCCTTTAGAGAGAATTTAGGTATGTATAGGATTTGTAATGAGTGAGAAATGATGAAAATATCAAGTCCCGCCTTTTTATACACTTTTAGAAACTTTCACCGCCTTAAGTGGGTCCTAAAGGGGTTGTCTGTGCAGTTTTGCGAAAACACGGATATCTCTCTACTCTGATGTTTTATGGATGAATTGTTTAATGCTTAGTAACTAGACTCATAGATATTAAATTTGGTGGATAGATCACCCCGTAACTTCAAGTATATTGAGAGAAAAGCTCAGTGAGATCTAATCTAAATTTCAGTACACTTACGAACGTAACTTGCAATTACTTTTGTCAACTTTTGTTTTATAACTTGTTCGACTTCAACACTAACATACTACTATTGTATGATACAAATACCTCATAACAATATCTTCTTAGCATATTATGTACTCCAAGTCTTACCCAAAAAATACGGGCTATTACAATTTCGACGAACTTATTTTCTTTGATTTGCTTAGCCTCGAACTCTTACGATATTTACTTAACACTCGTTTAAAACCATCCTTATCCTTTCTAATGTAATCAACATTTAAGTTCACATTAACTTACTCACAACGGATAATAGCGTGAAAATATAGGGGTAACAATTGTGAATTCCGGCAACACCATTATAGGGATGATATTGTGTATTTTGTAACAAGTGACTTGATTGTGTATTTTGTAAACCATTAATTGAATTTTACGCACTATAAGCTAAATTTACTAAAGTTTATCCACTGTAATAATCAAGTTATAAATTACTTTTTATGGCATTAAAGTACGGAACATTGTGTTGATGGTTGCTATGACTGAATCGTGAAATTTTCACTCTCTAAGAAGTGATGGAAATATTGTATTTTGAAATCTAGCTATGATACACCGGTCGTACCAGTACTCAGATTTAGCAGATTACATCCTTTTTTGTCAAATGGTTGCCCATCAAGTTACAGTACTGGCAGCAACCCTTTGCAGGAAATTTCTCTCTATCAATTTGAAAGTGGTGACACAACACAAGCACTCAAAAAAATAAGGTGAATGATGGAGAGTCCCAAAGGGGAGATCATATGGAGATTTCTGGTGAAGTAATAGACTGGAAATCGACTTAATTATCAGGTAATTAAGTCCTAAGTGGTAATTAGAACACGTCGTCACGATCCAAAATTGGAGGATCGTGATCTTTACCTGATGAGCCTGAAACCTGTCGCTACCCTTAATACGCTTCGTAATCATAATAATTACAAAAACATACTATGGAATTGCAAGCAATACGTACCATCGCACACATATATGAAAATAAGACAACGAACCCCGTATCATTATGCAACACTTAGATGTAAACATCAAAGCAGCCTGAAAATTATAAGGACATGCATAACATAATAGAAGCAAATTAAGCATCCTTATAGGTAGTATCAACTTGGATTAAGCTTACTAGACGTTGTTTCACTTGTATTAAGTTTGATTTCATTGCAAGAAGTCTTTTTATTATCGTTAGAGAAATTTATGTCTGCTAAGTATATATTAAATGTGACATCAAGAGAACCTCTAATGTTTGGAACACTGATGTTGGCTAAAAGACAACATATTTGGTATTGGAATGAAATGAGTTTGATTTGATATAGTGGATATATAAGATTCTTAATTTTAGACAATCAATTACTTCAACTTGTTTGCTTACTTATCTGTTCATTGGACATTATCAACGCTCATGAGCCATGTGCAAAAGAAAATGTAACATCAAATGAGGCATATTATGTCTCAAAAACAATCGTTCAGAATGCTGTATCAAAAGGAGCAGGTTAGTTTCCTTCACTTATTAATTTTTTTTTAAAAATTGTAGATATATTTATACATCTATTAGTAACTTCCTTAATGTGGCAGTGTGCTTGGATGGATCACCTCCAGCATATCATTTGGAACCAGGATTTGGAGAAGGAGCGGGAAACTGGTTTATTCAACTTTCGGTAAGTCAAGTATATACCGTCAAACCTCTCTATAATTGCACCGTTTGTTCGAGAATTTCATGGCCGCTATAATGAGGTGCTATTATATATCTATACTGGCATTTGATGTTTAGATCTCATTTAACTGTTATAAACGAAAGTCCAAATTATTTTTCTGTACTTTTTATGCTATAAACGAAAATAATATACTAGTTAATTTTAAAATCTCAATTGATTTTTATATATCTCATTAATTCAAATCTACAAAGACTAATAAATTACAAATATATCAATGACTAATTGTACCATACCGATAAGAAATTGAAATCTAAGGAACATATGCATTTGAAATTAATTGAGAATTTAAATATAATTTCAAGTTTGATGTAAGAATTCTACAATTGTAAGTTTTCTAATAAATTGCAGTCTCTTAACGATAATATAACGCTTGAATTGACGAAGAATTTTGTCCAAACTTTCAGTAAAAGGGAATTCAATAGCTTTCCCTTGAAGGTTGTCTAAGAGCTTAACATGACTCTTCAATCTCACCCCAAGTAGCAATAGGTTGAGGCTCTTCATTAAAACTTTCGTTGTCACATTCTGTATCTGTAGTCTCGTTTCCTTCCATTTCAATCACTTGTGCAATAATCTCTTCATCGGTGTAAGTTTGTGTAAGTTTGAAGGATTGTAAGAGTTGAGTCAAACTCCGTACACTACTACATTTTTAGGCTAATGTGACGCCTCAAAATTGTCGCATTATGGCCTTCTGGCCGTTGCATTAGACCTAATGCAACGGCGAGGAACCGTTGCATTAGCTGCTGTTGCATTAGGTCTAATGCAACAGCCATAACGCCCTAATGTGATGGCTCTTACAGCCGTTGCATTAGATGTGCACCTAATGCGACGGCTGTATTTAGTCGTCGCATTAGCTGCATATCTAATGCAACGGCTACTACCCCCTAATGCGACGGCCAGGTACAGTCGTCGCATTAGATATGCGACTGTTTGAGAGGTAATTTAACCACCTAATGCAACGGCCATAACCCCTAATGCGACGGCCATATTTTGTAATTTTGTAATATTATTATTAGATGTGCACCTGTTTGATTGCTAGATTGTTCACAATTACAAAATGTACAATATTACAAAAAGATTAGCTCACAATATTGCAAAATGACAAAATAAATAATAAAAAGAGAAAAATAATAATAAATAGGATTGTATTACTAATTGTTCACACATGTACAATATTACAATATTAGAACCCATAGGACATATTACAAAATAATTGTTCACAAAAGTATCTTCATATAATGACTTAACAGCAGTGTCACTCAACTGTCCCATGGACTTCAATTGGTCTTTAAAATCTTCTAGATATGTGGACTATGAAGCCCACCAAAACAACTTCTTCATCTCCAAGGATCCATAATTCTTTGCCCAATAAGAAGGCGAAGGCTGGGCGAGAGACTAGCTTCAACATATTTGGCACAATACCTTCTCTTTGCTTCTGAAAACACATTTTAATGACATCAATTAATCCCTGCAGTTGATTATGTACAGAATTGACATGAACCACATACATAATAATTGAAATGAGGTACATAGTCACATATTATGATTATCAGTTAAAACAAGTTTGAGACTACTATCAGTCGACAAAATACTAATTATAGCTAAGTTTGACACATTAAACTAACCTATGAGCAATCTAATCACAAGTTTTGTAAATTCAAGGGTGTATACATAGTTAAACTACCTTAATCTAGCATGATAAAGACTTAGCTAACCACACACATAGACAATCATCACCATGACCTCCTGTTGGATATTTATCTAAGAACCTTAAACAACAATAACCTAGCTAATTATGATTAACAATGGTGATGATTCTCAAATTTTACCAAAATTTGAACTTGTTTACATTCCACTAGTTGAAGGCTGAAGCCATCATTATATTAGTTAACACTGCATATGACAGCTTTCTACAAAGCTGTTTCTGCACATTATGAATGAACTTTGGCCCCATATTTTAAAGTTGTTTCTGCACATTATGATTCTCATAACTCTTCGACCCTTTATGCTCTAGCTAGTCACCAAGTGCCAATACTAAATCTATATCCAAAGAACTTTTCAGGCTAACCGATAGGGACAAATATTACTGTGTTGGAAAAATCATAAATAATAACTTTAATGTAGTTTACTCATATAAATTCAAGTCGCAAGTAACACATACTCTGTAGCATGAAAACTATAAGATGTTTCATCTCATAAAAAAGAATTCAAAGAAATCTTTCTCTTAGTAGAGAAGAACGTCAAGTTCATCCACAACCAAAATTATTGATACGTTCTGCTCATTTCTAGTAAATAATTATTGAATATCCATGTTACATATTTCAACAGTACTAGTAGCCTAGGAAAAGAAGATTTTAATGTATCAGCATGCCAAATTTGCATCCTAGTATTCTTTTCTGTATTTCACTTGGAATTGACCCATGATTACTCTTTTATTGAAAGTAAAAGATAAGAAATGAAGCAACACAGAACCTAATACAGAGACAAAACAGACTGTCATGTGAGATGAGGACTTACTTGATTGAGTTGTAGAACCAGTTCTGCTCCACCGCAACTATGATTTGTCTACCATGGAGGAGGTTGATAATGGTACCTTCATATTGAGGAAGGAAATATTAGTTGAAGGAACCAACCCAAATTATTTAGCCGAATTTTAGATTGATAAACTTGAAACTTCATACTTTTTTTCTTGAATCTCTTTGAAAATGTTTTAAGTGCAAGGCAGCCAGATTACATGACATGTAGAGTTTATTAAGAAACTTATGGGAAATATTAATATGAAAGCTAAGACAACATTCCTAAATCCAATTGCATTTGTACTTTCTTGTTGGATTAAATACTGTGCTAAGTATGACTGTATGAAAGCTTAAGACAACATTCCTTCCTTGGCTCTTTACACTCACTATAAAGTACTTATCCTTTTGGATATACTTTCACCAACAATCTTTTTGCTGGTTTACATCAACAAAGTACTTGCATTATCTATCAAAAAAAGAACCGTCACCAATTTATTTCTATAAAATTAGTTTTAAACCACAAAGCGCTTTAGTACATCACCTATTCAACCATAAAAGAGATTGTGAATATGAAAATAAAGACAATAAAACATTTAGTAGATAGCTTCACAGAGTGATCTTACCATGCCATTATCATTAGAATCAATCAAATCTTAAATGTAGCACTTGTGGAAATTAACTATTGATCACACAAAAAGAAACTTGGTATTCAAATGTTTACCAACCAAAGGAACTCATATTATTATCTTATCATAAAATTTATGCCAACACACTACATCTTCTCAGAATCCCTACAACAAGATCAGAATTCATTAACTGAAAGTTAGCTTTCAAAATTCTTTAGATGAATTCTCAAAGCCAAACACTATAACAACCAAAGTGAAATAAGACTTAGGAAAAGCTTTGGCGAATTGACTTAATACCATAGCAATTGAAAAATATGCCCTTTTTTAAAGCAAGATAAGACAGTTTTTTAGACAATTTTTTTATTGTGAAACAATTTAAGATTAAAGTACTACTAAGATAGCAAGAATACAACCACCATGACAGTCTAATAGTAAGTGTAGGAATTATAATCGATGAAGCAACGATGGTAAAATCTGAGCAAATTTATACACATACATTAATCTAACCTTGAATTAACAATGATAAAACATGAAAGGGGAAGGTAAAACAATGGTAAAATGTAATCTAACCTTGGAGAAGAGGGAAGAGTAGTTCGACGAAGTGGATGCGACGACGAGAAGAAAAGGCGACGACGAGCAGTGGGGGAAGGGGATGGCGATGAGCAGTGGGGGAAGGGGGTGTGATAGCGACAGTGGGGAAAGGGGGTACGACGGCTAGCAGTGGGGGAAGGCAAAATTTTTGGAGGGTTTAGAAGTGGAGGGTACTGAGCGCGGCTAAATGAAAATATAAAACAATGATTTAAGATTTTAAATCGCTGCCCGTCGCATTAGCCTCTTAAGGCCGTTGCATTAGCCTTCTATGAACTGTTGTATTAGCCTTGGACAAATAAGCTGTCGCATTAGCCTTGGACAGCCGTTGCATTAGATAGGCTAATGCGACGGTCGTGTTGGGACATTGCATTAGACCATATGAGCCGTTGCATTAGCCTATATAATGCAACGACCACGAATTATAACGTGTACCCGTCGCATTAGCCACATCTAATGCGACGAAACTACAATGCCCGTCGCATTAGACCTACCTGGGGCGTCGCATTAGGTCAGAAATGTAGTAGTGGTATAAATGGTAGCATCAATTGCTTGATTGGTGTTATGAGATGAAATTTGGACTATAAGTGATGACACACTACCAACATCCCCAACAAGTTCTAAATTTTCACTATTAATATTGGAGTTTTCATTCGTAGGTAGAATTTCGGTGTTTCTCATAGTAATCTGATTTGGTTTTGCATAATTTCAAATTAAAAATAGACTGATTACATCCAAGTAAATAAGTATCAAATTAATACAAAATCGGTAGATAGAAAATATATGATTTTAATTTTTTTTAAGTCTAAATCACATCACCATGAGAAATATTTTTTTTCTTTTTAGATATTCATACTTAAAATTTATTATGTGCATGACATTAGTGATGATTATCATGAATATCTTACTATTTTATTTTTTATACATAATATACTTCTTACAAATATTATTACGAGTATGACTGTTATAGTGAGATAATTTTATAAAGAGTGTACCACTATAATGAATGACATTGCTTTTATAGGTAGAATGTTGTTACAGAGATGCAAAATATAACATGAAAAATCGGTTTCAGAGAAAATCATATCGTTATAGTGAAATGTTGTTATAGCGAATGATAATTATAAAGAGGTTTCACTGTATATGAAAATGGTACATTTTTCCCTAAGATATAGTGCTGTTTCAATTTTATTTTTTAAAATATTTGGAAATTCTCACATTGTTTCGTATTAGGGAGGAGCATGGTGCTCAAGTGTCAAAGAATGTCGGAAACGTTCCAAATCTGACTTTGGTTCTTCAAGACTTATGGGTCCATGGTGGTTTACAGGAATTTTCAGCAAGAATCAGAGTTCAAATCCAGGTTCTCTTGGAATTAACTATATATTACCAATAAGATCTCCTTCTGCGGTGCATTATTATTCTGTTATAGTTCAACATGTCATATATATATATATAATGGCTAATTAATGTAACATATGCAGATTTCTACAATTGGAACAAAGTATTTGTTAGATACTGTGATGGTGGAGCATTCACTGGAGATGCCGATGGCGTTGATTCCGTACGTTCTTTAATTTTAATTAAGCTATAATTTTAAATTCCTGTATAAATATAATATAGTTTGATTGGGCAGGAAATTTTAAGAAATAAAAGAAGACTTTTGAATCTTGTGATTTAAAATAAAATAAAAATATTTCTGTGATTATAAATTATCTCGTTAAGTGTAAAAGTAAAATTTAAAGTTAAATTGTTGTTAAGAAAACATGTCATTTTTTTTTGGACTGATTAAAAAGAAAAGTGTGTCATATAAATTGGAACAGAAGAAATATGTGTTTTTCGATCATCTTTTTTCAATGTATTTTACTAAAAGAACATGAAAGTGTAATTCCAAATTTATGTGAGACTACGATATAGTTATTATTGTAACATGAAAGTCTAATCATATTCACTTTTTTTTCTCAGACTACCGGTCTTCACTTCAGAGGTGCAAGAATTTTTGAGGCAGTAATGGAGGATTTGCTAGCAAAAGGATTAAAGAACGCAAGGAATGTAAGTAAATTTTAATTGCACATGATTCTTCACTATTTATCTCATACATGTTAATTACATCATTATTGCAGGCCATTCTTAGCGGAAGTTCAGCGGGAGGATATCCAGCAATGTTATACTGCGATCGTTTTCGTGAATTATTGCCAAACACTCCTAGAGTAAAATGCATGGCGGATTCTGGTTATTTTATCCATGTGTAAGGATTTTAAGACTCTTTATATATGGATCGATGAATGTACTTTAAAAAAAAAATGATATATTTCTATATTGTGATCTAACTTTGGAGCTCCGTCTTTATAATTACAGGAAGGATCCTCATCAATCAAATTTTTTACAGAACTTTATACATCACTTGTTTCTTTACATGTAAAATTCTATCACCTACTTAATTATCTTTATTTGACTCAAGTTGCATGCTATTCATCTGCAGGGATCTGCCAAAACGTTACCTAAATCATGCACTTCAAAAATGAGACTAGCTAAGAGTACTATTCAAGATTTAATATATCCTTATAAAGTATATATAACCAGTATGCACAGTATAATTTTTATATGAAAAATGTTATAATTTTGGTGACATATGTAAGGGTTGTAGTTTGATAACGGATTTGCTTTAGTTTCTTTTGGTATATACTAGGAGCATACTTTAAATATCTATTTTCTACATGAATTGTTGCAGATAAACGCTACTATAGCCAATCATGTAAATGGTTGCATTGAAAGTCGAAGTTGCACTGCAAGTGAGAATAAGACCTTCAGAGGTTAGTAAAGATGAGCTAAAAGGGATAACTTTAGTAAATTAAGGGGAGTTTTCATTGACGCATTCAATCATCATAGCCAGATCCTATTGTGGTGGTCTCCTATAAATGTCACCACGATTAACAACTTGGTACGTAGTATGAGATTATTTATTTGTGGTTCAAACTGTATTTGTTAACCTCTTGCAACCATACTATTATGTCGAACATGATCTCTTAAAATCACAAGAACTCAATAGTTATTGCTCATGCTATTAAATGAAGTGTTTATATGTATATGCAGACTCTATCAAAAGCATTTGGTGATTGGTACTTTGATCGAAATTACACCTATGTGATAGATCAGCATGACTTGCCAATTTCTGCTCTAGTTACGCTTAAAGAAAAAGAGGAGAGAGCATCGTCTAACAAACAACCATTTATGTGAGAGTTTAGTAAAATACAATGCAAGTATCTGTTGACAACGAATTTCTGATTTACATGTCTGAATTGTTGTAATATACATCAACAAAGTTCGATTGTGGTATAATTCAACAATAACATGTCAGATATTCCCCTCTTTCTCCATGGCCACCCTAGATAATTATTAGCCATGTACCCATATATTTTGATTTTAACAAAAAGCAAATCCAGCATATTTCACAGAAAAATAGTTTTTTCTATCCAAATTTCCGTCCTCATGAGGTCAGAAAATGAAAAAATCCTACCTCAAAACCGTCCTCAAATCCAGGTCGAAAACGTGTGGGTATGAAATTTAACGGACCTCATGAGGTCGGTATTATATTTGCATCGCAAAATAACAAATTCAATTACTGATCTCATGAGGTCGGTAAATTAATTTGGTAATTTTATATTATATTTAAAAATTAAATATT
Source organism: Przewalskia tangutica (assembly GCA_029844215.1). Lineage (NCBI taxonomy): Eukaryota > Viridiplantae > Streptophyta > Magnoliopsida > Solanales > Solanaceae > Przewalskia > Przewalskia tangutica. Next base: position 12,338,999 of record CM056725.1, on the reverse strand, counting down.
ATTTTAAATAGAATTTGTTTTTTTTAACTTTCTAACGGCATGAGGTCAAAATTTTAAAAAATATTATTACTATAACATAAATATTTCGACCGGTTGAAGCTTTATATAAAATTAATTGTGTTTTCTTAATTACCGACCTCATTTATTCAATATCAGCTAAAACCAGCTCAAATAGCTGCCAACGATCCAACTAAGTATAATCGACACTTCATTGAACATTCTACAATCCACAATACATCAAATTAAACTCAAAACTATTTTAATTTGAATCAAAACTTCATTCAAACACTTACGAAACACATAATTTAGTCTAAAACGTTAAATTACTTCAATATTCACAAACATCCGCAAAACACTTATAAAATTCTTACAAATTATGTTAGTTTACTAACATTAAGAATCAACGATGTCGTTGTGTGTTTGACACGTGATCCGTATCATCATCATCCTCATTACTGACTCATCAACAAGTGATCAGGATTATATATTTGAGGTCGTGATCAAGGTCGAGGATGAATGTTATGAGTATCACCGGAACACGGGTGAATCAAAAACCTCCCTCCCGCTGAAGCAAGTAAGCAGTCTAATTGGGTCTTCATACCCGCAAACTGCTCGTCCCTCCCCCTCTCCCTGGCCTCCACGACATGTAACGAGCTTGATAGCTCAAAAATATTCTGCTCTATGGACTTGAAAGTTGCACAATCCACCGACTTGGCATCACGAAAAATACCTATGCCTTGCGGGGCCGACCGAAATCGACAAAATGCTCGACTAGCCATGCCATAAGCTGTCTCAAACCTAGCTGGCCACCAGCAGTGTCTAGTCACTTTTGCTCCATTTGCTCTTGGGTAAGCGGCGTGTTGGCTGCCTGTGTACGACGCAACTCCTCTACATATTGTTAATATTGATTCTGAATTTAAAATATAAAATGTTACTACATAATTTTAGAAAACGAAAGTAATTATTATTCTTAATTAGAGGTTTACGTAGGTTTGCTCAGCCTGTACCTCAACCCATTTGTTTGGATCTTGGAGTTTTTTCTGAAAGTATATGTATGTTCTAGAGACAATCTGTATTAGGACATAATGTACTATATACACATTCATATTTATATTAATGATGATTAATATTATGGCAATTTGTATTTGTTGAATTATTAATTGATTATTTATAATATTCTATAAATGTATCCCTAGAGGTTACGCGTTTATTAATGATGTGAGAATTAATGTTATAATGTAACTCTTAAATTACCTCGACTAATGATCATCGAAATTGGGATATCGATGATATGCGATACGTCGACATGTGGTCTGCATCATATCTTCAGGGGATGTAGTATGTCTCACTTGCTACGAGTTATGGCAACTCGTGATGGACACATGGATACTTGTTGAAGTATTGGTATGCCCTGCTGATGTACTGTTTTGTTATATGTCTATAATGTCATCGGCATGTGGGAGATAAAAGTCCTTATACTTGAAGTCAATATCATCTTGTTTACGGAGTAATGTACTTTGATCCCGTCCTAAGCTCAAATGTCTTATAGGTTGAGACGCGACTTGTTTTGGGTGCATTACGAAGTAGATTAAAGGTGGTATGTGAGCCAAGATTAGAATTCATTCCTTGAATACATATTCGAGTGAACATTCAGATACTCATATGGTATTAGGTTGACTAAGTCATTGGCCAATGCAATGGACATGTATGTGACATGGTCTTGTTGTCAACTAATATAGATGAGTCATAATAACCAAGCTATTTGGATAGACACTTGACAAATCCTAAGCTTGGTTGAGTGTGTAGAGAATGAAGGGATTTTATCTTCTCACATATGTTCAGTTCACATATTTTGTGTAGCTAAACTTTATATATTGGGTTCGTCTTCCGGCGCAGTCTAGGAGTTCCGTGAAGATCCTAATGTAATTAGTGACGATATGTAAAGGCCTGAAGGGTAACCTAAGTCAAATGTTCCATCGATTGAAGGATGTAATTAGAAGAAGATTATACTTATATGTTCGGTTGATGACCGGGACATTAAAATGAGAAAAGACTGAAAATTGAGACAGGACCGCGGTGCCATGTTTTGGGACCGCGGTGCCAAGAACACTAGGTAGCACCGCAGTGCCTTCTTAATGGAACCGCGGTGCCTGTACGGGTTCTGGCAGTCCGAATTTTGTCAGTCTGATTTTCTGCAGGGCCCAGCCCACAGAAACCCTAAGCCTCTGTTTACAACTATAAATAGAGGGCTTACCTACCATTCCAAATACACAAAACCTAAGAGAGGTCAATCTCTTCTAAAGCTCTGTCAGAATTCATAACATTCCTGACTTAGCAATTACATCAAAGTACTATAACTTGAAAATCGAGGGACGTTTGCTTGTGCACCCTCGGACTACACAAAGTTCCAGAAAATTCAACTGCTTGGCTGATTACTTCGAGAATGTAAGTCTTCTGTCGAAGTTTTACATTTACTCCGTGCTTTGTATTTTACATTACTTATCACACTGCAGTTCGACCGTTCGTCGGGTTTGAAATATAAATTTTCAAATTCCGCTGCGTGTACGAACCCGACGTAAACACCTACAGTGGTATCAAAGCCTAGGCTGTTTCGTGTGATTTGTAATGATATTAATGATAATATGGGTTATGATTTGTCTAGATCTATATTTTATGCATTTAAAAGCTTTAAAACCCTAAATCTTTAGAACACATAATCCTTGTGCCCAGATCTGTTAATATAACAATGTATTCGAATAAGTTAATCCAATAAATAACTCTTCTAAGTTGATATGCGTTACCGCCTTAAAGCATGGTGCATTGAAACGAAGAACGAGAAGAAAATTGGATTTGATGGTCGATGAACATGTTGTTTTAATGATGATGGTAATACAAGTGATATATCTGAAAGATCTGGCCCTAAACCAGTTTTAGGGGTTCGAAAATTTCGGATTTTGTGTTTCTGGAGGTAAGGCACTGCGGTTCCACGATGAAGCACCGCGGTGCCTGCTAGGGTTTTGGCGGCGGCACCGCGGTGGTGCCCAGATGAAACCAGAGGCACCGCGGTCCTGTTCATGGGAGTCGTGGTGCTGTTCATTCAGAAGCTTAAAATTAATTTTTCGGACTCACTGTCTTCGAGGCATCGCGGTTCCACCTGTTAGGACCGCGGTGAAAATTAGATTCTACGAATCCAGTGACTTACTGCCTCGATGGCAGCGGTGCCACGGATGGGCAGCGGTCGACGGCCAATTTAAAAAAATCGAAAATCAGAAACAGAAACTTAAAAGTTTCAGATTCTAAATCTGAAGTTTTAAAAGTTTCAGTTTCTGAAAATAAGTTTTTTGAACCGAACTGATTTGGTCCTTTCGGGTAAATCTGTAATTAAAGAAAGTTTTTTGAAAGTTGATTTTAGGTTCTGGAAATTGCAAACAGGTCCCAGAAGTTTCAAAATATTTTCTGAAGTTTAGAATTACATTTTATGAATTTATTAAGTTTCAGAATTGAATTTTAAATTCTTAAGGGACTAAAGTGTAAATTCTGAAAATTTATTGAATTCCCAAAAATCAGAATTTTAGAATCAGAAAATGTTTAAGGACTGTTTGGCATGTAAATAGATTATAAAGTTTAGACAAATAGACTCATAGTTATCATTAATAGTATATTATTGAATAATATACAAATGTGCTAAGTGATTGAATGTGATGCATTTAAATTATTAGCATAACGTCCGCATTTATTGTCTGGGTAGGCGGCGCCCAATAATTGTTTAATTTCAAATGACCGCTATAACTGTCTGGGTAGACGGCGCTCAATATGTGATTAAAACCATCTTTTATCATGTCTATTGGGTTTGATGGTTTCCCATCTAATTGTGTTTAGATATTGCATGATAGGATGTCATATGATGTATGACTTGGTTGTTGATCTTGAATGAACCCCAAAAAACTAAAATGTTCCCCAAACATTAAATATAAGTCTAATTATAACGTGTCGTCCATTATAATTGTTAGGGTGCTAAGTCCTTTTCGGCGATACAAGTATTTATGCCAAATCATTTGCTCTAAGTCTAAGAGGATCAAGGCCCTTTCATAGATGTATTAAAATGAAAGTAGATAATAAACTTTTGTAGGTATTTACATCAAAGTGTTTGCTTGCAAATGCTAAATTTACTTAAGCATTTAAACGCAGTCGTGTAATGGGGTTGACTTGTTTAGATGAATCTTGGCGCCAAAGAGTCGGACTAGTCTAAAGATGTAAGATTAAAATGAAAGATATTTAATCAAACCAAGAGTTGTAGAGCTGTTTTACAATTGGTTGAGAATCTACCAAAGTGTGCTATTGAAGTTATCAGTCAAAGCAAATGCGGATATAACATATGTTTGGATCTTGGTCCATTATGACTTTTATATTGATTTAGGTCTGTATTCTACCTTGGGGTCGTAGAAGTATGCAAAATTGTGGGAGCTAATTAAACAAAAGGCCATATTAAATTCGAATATAATGAATGAGTAAATTAGGAGAATGAATTGTTGATTGCATTTTCCTGTCTATCTAAATCTTCAAAACTTCAAAATGTCGAACCTATCGTTGAAATGAAAAAAACTCACCAAACCGAACTATCTAGACTGGCTAAGGAAATCTAAGAATTGTCCTAAAAGCAAGAAAAGATAGAATACTTATTGGACAAAGTATTCCCCACAGTGCATGTTGATGATTCTGCAAAATATGTCACATTTAATAAGGTAGTCTACCATAAGAACCTAGATGACGCCACTTCAGCACGATGCATCATGTTGTCTTCCATGTCAGTGGAACTACAGAGACATCATGAGAACATGGTCCCTAACGAAATGCTCGAACACTTGAAGAGAATCTATGACTCTCAGTCCCAAACCATGGAATATGAGTTTTTAATAGAAACTTTTCAAGTGTAAGCTAAGTGAAGGGAGCCAAGTGTCTCAGCATGTGTTGAAGATGATAGGGCTGATAGAAAGGTTGGCCTCGATTGGTATAAGGTTGCAGAATAACGTCGCTTCCACCCTTATCCGGAACTCTCTCCCTCGTTCGTTCGAGAATTATATTGTATACTACAATATGAATGGAACAAAAAGGAGTCTGCCAGAACTGCATGACATGCTAAAGACCTTTGAATCTTCAACTTCCAAGAGCAAAGCTGTGCTCATGATGAGCTCCTCTAGCCGGCCCAAGCCGAAAGGTAAGGAATGGCAGAGAAGAAGGCAAGCGATCCAACTGCGCCTCGGTATGAAGCCTAAGGGAAGTGTGAATTTTCGGAGAGGTGATTCCGGCTAAGGATGTATGCCTCCACTATAATAGGAAGGGGCATTGGAAGAAATTACTGCACTGCACTAGGAGGAAGAGCACCAAATGCTTCTACCTCTAGTGGATAAGGTATGTACATCATTGAAATAAAAGAAATTTTCAATGTACAAAATAAAATAGCAAAGTTAAGCGAAAGAAATTTTATCTACTTGTGGTATTGTAGACTTGGTCATATCAATCAAACAAGGATAGAACGGTTGAGGAAGTTAAATTACCTCGAACCATTTGACTCACAATCTTATGGTAACTGTGAATCCTGTTTGAAGGGTAAGATGACAATTAAACCTCTTTCTGGAAAGGGGATCCGTGCCAAGGAGGTGCTTGAGTTAGTACATACGGATGTATGTGGACCATTTCTGACTCAAGCTAGAGAAGGTTTCTCTTACTTCATCACTTTCACAGACGACTTATCAAGGTTTGGATATGTGTATCTTATGAGACACAAATCCGAGGCTTTTGAGAAGTTTAAGGAGTTTAAGTGTGAATTTGAGAAACAACTCTCAAAGAGTATCAAGACTCTCCGATCTGATCGTGGGAGTGAATACTTAAGTAATGAATTTCTTGACGACTTAAAGCTTCATGGAGTTCATTCCGAATGGACACCTCCTGGAATACCACAGATGAATGGTGTTGCCGAGAGGAGAAACTGAACCTTGCTTTACATGGTTTGTTCCATGATGAGCTTTTCAACTCTTCCTACATACCTTTGGGGATACGCTATTTTGACCTCAATATATGTTCTAAACAGAGTTCCATCTAAATTAGTTGAAAAGACACCATATGAGGTATGGTGTGGCAAGAAGTCATCACTTAGACACATGAGACCCTGGGGGTGTGTTACACCCCGTAATTCCAGGACATGTATACGAGAATAGACGTGAGAGCACAAGACTTATAAATTTGAATGAAGGAAAGATTTGTTATTCTTAAGGAAAAGTTTTCCGAACCTCGGGAAGGAAAATGGTTGTTAATGATAATTGGGTTCTCAAATTCGTTATTTGAGACTTATGGAATTTATCGAAATTATGAAATTTTATTTTCAGAGTTGGATACGTGGGGCCCACCCGAGAAATTTTACGTTTTTGTGGGGCCCACGAGGTTTCCGATATTTTGACCAATTATGGAAATTCCGGAAAACGAAATATTTTAGACCAATGGGAGGGCGACACATGTCACCCTCCACATGGGCTTGTTGGATGAAGAAAGATTGACTAAGTCAAATAGTCAAGTTGAGCTTGATATAATTTACCACATCTTGACCACACATTTGTGTTGATCCTAGCCCTTGATTTTGTTATATATTACACACTAGTGCAAGACTAGTCTTCAAGACTTAGAAAAAAATCAAGAAACTTTCTTGCTCTTAAGGGGGCTCTCGGCAATAGCCCTTAACCCACACAAAAATTTTGCAATTGTGGATCATAAATCACAATACTTAAACCAAGGGTTCCTAAAGGTATTCTAAGGGTATCTCAATACAAAAATCCTGGAAAAAACTACGTTTTTACGTTAGTCGCAACATGAAAACCTAAGGGGTTTTTCATAGTTGGAGTTGGAACTTGAAGAGGAGTTCTTCATAAGCTTCTAAGGGTTGCTTGGAGTGGATTGGAACGTCGAAAAGAGGAGCTAAAGTTGCTAAGGATCGACTTGAAGTCTTGGATTAGATTTGGGCTTATTGAGGTAATAATCTTCGTCTTACTATTGTAATTGAAGATTCCATGTTATGAAAGTGATAAATGATCATGAGATATATATTATGAAGATTGATAAGTGTTATGGAATATTGAAGCCTAAAATCCGAAAAAGTTCATGTTAGCCTTTAAGATTGTAATTCAATTTAATTGTTAGTTACAATCGTCGCATGTTATAGAAGAAAAGAATTATAGTTGTTAGAATTGTTGTTATGTATATAACGTGTTGTAATGACGACTAGGACTAAAAAGGAAATTGAAAGAGAATTGATGTTGTTGTAGCCGAGAATGGCCATTGAATTATTGGATTGTTTTATACGATTGTGGGGCAGAATTTTACACCTCCTGTTAGGCGTGTAATCCCCTTTGATTGGTTGATTGGTTGAGCCTTAAATGTGGAATGTTGGTTATTGATTTTCGGGCCTTGAAAAAGGTGGAAAAGTATGTAGAAACAAAGGAAGTGCTGCCCAATTTTCCGTAGAATAGGAAGCTTTACACTTAGAATATTCTACGTTGGAAAGCTAGAAGTTGATAGACGTATTATGGTCATTATAGGTTGACATTCTACGTGCGGCATATTCAACTTGGCAAGTGGATTAAGTCGGAGAGGTATGTGAACTCTTCCCTATCTCTTGAGCATGATTATTTACAAAGGTATAGTACGGTAGACGTACGTATTTTAAGTGAACTTGGTTTCAGTTTGGTATCCTTGCATTGACTTCGAAAAGTGAAGTAACTCGGCTTTTAAAAGTATTTGTTACTTGATGTTACATGTAAAGATTACTTGATTTGAAAGTTATGAAACTTGATTTGAAAGTATATGATATTTGGTTTCAAAAGTATAAGTATCTTGGTTTCAAAGAGGAACGTAATTGTCTTGGTTTAGAAAGACATAAAGTGTTATAATGGCTTTATGGAAAGTTAATTATAACGACTTTATGGTAAGTTAAATGAGTGGTTTACTTAAATGGTTTAAACAAGTATAAACGACTTGGTTTTAAGAAAGACAACTTGATTTAAAGGCATAAGTTGCCTAAGTTTTGAAAGTAGAAGTCACTTGGTTTAAAAGCCTAAAAATGTATTTCTAAAGGTGTAGTGACTTGTTTTGAAAAGTAGACAAGCCTTGATACTATGGGTGTTAGTATCTTGGGGTTTTATTTAAAAATGAGTCTTTTGAAAAGAATAGAAGTACGTAGTACTTTGGGTTAAATTCCCGGATTTTTCATGACATGTTAGTGCCTTAAGTTAAATAAAATGAGAGTGCATGCTAATTAAGTCTAATAAGAGTTAAGGAATTTCTTAACTTACTTATGATATTCATGGTAGCTGGTTGTGCTTATGTTATGAGATTATGATAGTCGATTGTACTTATGTTACGTGATTATGTTAGCCGGTTGTGCTTGTGATATATTATTCATTACGGGGTCATTCCCCGGGCATGTTGCAATTGCATATTCCGTGGATTTTCTCCTCACGATGCGAGGAAGTTACCTCATGCGAGTCCGTAGGGCTCATGCGGGTGAAACAGTCCCATGCGGGGCGGACCAGTCCTATGCGAGGAAATTACCTCATGCGGGTCCATATGACCTATGCGGGTGAAATAGTCATAGGAGTAGGATTGCATAATGATACTACGGGCGGATGGCCCTAGGTTAATCATAAGCTTCATGTTTTAACACCGGCAAGGTATATTCTTGTTCACTCTCTTTGTTAATAAGGCACATTGTACTGTTATTTTGGTTATCATACATGTCTCCAGCTTTATTTTAGACTATATGATTTCATTTCAGTACTTTCAGTTTCACATACTTGGTACATATTTTGTACTGACCCCCTTTCCTCGGGGGGGCTGCTGATCGGTGTATTTTATACACACTTTTTGAGTCATTTTTAGTTAGTATTTTACTCATTTTGTTTATGTTTAGTATAGTATTAGGGTCGTTTTCCTTTCTTTTGTGTCACAGCGGTCAGAAATGAATAAATGACAAAAAGGAGATGAAATGAGTATAAATGAGATGGAAATGCACACAAAGGGGCCAATAACTGAAGTCTAAGAAATCCCGGGAAGTATAGAGGAGATCAGACGAAGTCCGGACGAAAAAAAGTACGACGAAACGAAAATCCGCCAGAAAAACGCCTCAGGCGCCGCGGCGCTGAATGTTCCGAAAGTTGATTACGCTGCAGGTTTTTCAGCGCCGTGGCGCCAGTCTGCACGGCCACGGCGCCGACACGGGATTTCTGAGTTTTGGGCCGAGACTTCTCCCAATAAGATCAGACCTTAAGACAAGCCTTGACACGTTTTCAGAGTCCAAAAGAGATAACTTTTCCTACCTACATAATCCCTAACCTTTGACCTAAAGTATTCTTGGGCTATAAATAGTCTCTACATCATTAGGGGAATTGATTCATCATTGTACATACAACACAACTTAGGAGGCTAAGATTGAAGGCTTTTCAAGTATTTTCTTTCCTTTCTTTTTGCTTTGTTTATTTCAGTTCATGTATGGAGATTGTATTAGTTCTTAGCGTGACTATGGCTATGAGCTAATTACTTATTTAGGGTTTCCTTGTGATTCTCTTGAAACTCTTATTCATGAAGTAATACATTAGTTGATTTCTTCTTCACATGTTTAAGATTTATTCAATAGTTGTTTTGATTGCTTGATAATTAATTGATCACTAGTTATCATCACTTATATGAGGTCTAATCGAAATCCGAAAGGGGAGATTATGAATATGCTATAGTTGAATAAACATAGGTTTAAATCGTGGACGAAAGTACCCCGATACTTGTGTAGCTTAATAGGTTATTGCTCTTAATCCTCCTTTGTAGTCAATCTTGTCATCGAAAGATAGAAGGGTTCTCCATTGGGGTTGAGTGTTTATATTACCTTAACAGGAGTATAAAACGGTCTAGTTAACCTGATATCTTAATGTAGAAGAAGAAGTTGATCTAATTGTATTAAGGATTGAATAGAGTGGATAGTTGATGATCTTGGAAGCCCTAATTCTCCGTCATAACTGATTTAAATCAAAGAATTTTCATAATTAGTTTATTTCCTGCATTATTAGTCTAGAATTCTAAACCAATTAACGTTAGCCAGACTATATTACTTGTATGATACGTGCACTTGCGTTTAGCGTGTGTATAAATCGCACATCAAGTTTTTGGCGCCGTTATCGGGGACTGGCGTACTTTCAGTATCGATTTATCTATTCTTATTTCTAATTTGGTTTCTCCAAGCGAGCATCTTTTTATCACTTTTTGTTGTTTTTTTTATTTTGCAGGTTAAATTAAAAAAATAAAAATAAATAAATATACAGGTCCATGGACTACTACTTCTATCAGGGACAACAAATTCATCAACAACAGCTTAACCCACAGGTTCTGGAAGAAGATCTAGATGAGTTGCAGGCAGGCATACTCAGACTCACCAAGTGCCAGTCTCAGTTCATGGATGAGACAAGAGTGTCCCTCAGAAATTTGGAGACACAAATAGGGCAACTAATGGATAGAATGGGCAATACACTTCAAGAAATTCTGCCTAGCGACACCGTTGTGGGAACTGATAAGCAAATTGAGGAACCTGAATGTTATACCCCGTATTTCCAGAGTATGTACGTAAGGACGTACATACAAAAGTTTTAGCCTTAAAGTTAGGCATAGGACGAAATTGGTGCACAACCCACTAAAAGAACCGTTTTCCGACAAAACGTGTTCCAAACTTTGCGTAGGGAAAATTACGGCTATATCATTTATAATTTTTGCGGATTTTTCCGAGAGATGAAATATTTTGGACCAACGAGAGGGTGACACTTGTCACCCTCATATGGACGACAAAGAGGGCTTGGATGGCACGATTTTGGGGCTTGTTTTGTGGCCTAAAACTTGGGTCAATGTTTGTGAGGGATTTGTGGAGTAGGATAGGGTGCACTTGTGCAAATCTCCACATTACACTTGCCTACCACTTGGCTTCATCTTGGCCATTGGTTGGCCTATAAATACCCCTTTAGTTGATGAGTTATTTCATCCACACTTAGACATTTTCCAAGTCTTGAAACCCTCTCCCCTTTGAGAGTTCTCGTCCACAACACCCCTCCCTCGAGAAGGCCTTGGCCGAAAGCACCCTCCCTTTGTAGTGTTCTAGCCGAGACTACCCCTACCTAAAGTTGTTCTCGTAAAATACCCCTCTTGGTAGAAAATACTCTCCAAGTATTGTTACTATACCAAAATACCTTAGCCTTATACCTTGTAGTATTCCAAAGATACCTCTATACGTAGAGCAGGAAATACTACCTTATGTCCTTTTGTCTCAAAACGAAACCCTAAGGAAAACCTTCATAGTCGGTTGAAGTGTTAAGTAGAAGTTGCGTAGAACTTCTAAGGGTTGTTTGGAGCGGGTTGAGCGCCGGAGTAGGAGCTAAACGTTGCTCGGGATCGACATTTAATCTTGGATAATTTTGGGCTTATCGAGGTAAATATCTTGTCCCTTTTGTAATTAGAGTTTACACACTTTGTTGAAGTATAAGAATTAAGTATAAGTTATATACAAGGAAGGTATATAAGAAGAGAATTGAATCACTTACATAGGATTTGTATTCTGATGAACTTGTGAAGTTTGTGGTAGGGAAGTCTTTGCCCAATTTTTAGTAGAATCTTGTATCTAGATTTATTCTACCGAGTAGTCTAGACATTGATAGACTTGTATAACCGTTATAGGTTGAAATCTGCGAGTAGCGTAGTCTACTCAAAGGGTGGAAAAGGCTAGCAGGATTACGATCTTTGGAGCTATTTGCTAATAGTCGATAAATCGTCGCGGTATGTGATTCTTCCTATCCTCTTGAGCATGATATTTTAAAAGAATATATATATAGTACGGTGAGCGTCGTGTGTTAATCGAACGTAGTTTCTGGCAATGTCTTTTGACTTAAGCTGAATAATAAGAATCTTGAAGTATTTCAAAAGAGTTAAGAAACCTTTTTGAAAGAAGAGTAACACTTGGTTTTAAAAGTTTTAAAAGCTTAAGAGTTATACTAGCTTTATGGGAAGTTAGGTATAACGACTTAAGAGAGATAAAAGAAATGGTTTATTGATTTTAGAAGTTAAGAGACTTGATCTTAAAGATAAGTGACTTGACTTATTTTGAATTAACATGAATTTTGTTAAAAGTGTGAAACCTCATTCGTGAGTAATGAGTGCTTGGTTTTTAAAAGGAATCATGTTTCTTGATTTAAATCGAATAAGTATCGAGCGAACCACTGCAGCGTTAATAAAGGAAATGTATTGACTAATTAAGTATTATTAAAACCAGTAGAAACCTCCATCTGCAAGCTAAGATGAGACAAAATGATATTACATTTCCTAGATCACGTTTGCTTTAATAAGATTGATTATGAACAAGAATAACCTACTCACATATAAGGCATATGTTTCTCAAATTGTTTAAAAGAGAATTATATTCTTAAGTGATTAAGACTAAGAACTACGAAACCTTTCTAAAATAAGAGACTTAAGTACTTGAAATTAGGCAAACTTGAACTTATGGAAAAGAATGTTGTTACTTGATGTTGAAAAGGAAAGTGTTTTGGTTTACCTAAAAATGTGAGTCATTCTATTTTAATACTACAGGTATCGGGTGACCTTTATAAAAGAAATGGATCTTTTAAAAAGAATTTAACGTACGTAATACTTTGGGGTCAGAACCTGGACTTTGGCATAAAATAACCTTGAGTTGTGTGTAACTTGCCTATGTTTGCGTTTGATAGCCTTGTTGTGCAAGTACTGTATTTTTATACCACCGCGTCTCTCGATGGAGGGTCGGGACACGTATTCCATCTGATTCTTCACCGAGTCCCATGAGATGGGCCGGGACACGTATTTCATCTGATTCTTTACCGAGTCCCATGAGATGGGCCGGGACACGTATTTCATCCGATTCTTTACCGAGTCCCATGGGATGGGTCGGGACACGTATTCCATCTGATTCTTCACCGAGTCCCATGAGATGGGCCGGGACACGTATTTCATCTGATTCTTTACCGAGTCCCATGAGATGGGCCGGAACACTTATTTCATCCGATTCTTTACCGAGTCCCATGGGATGGGCCGGGACATGTATTCCATACTTCACCGAGTCCCGGGATGGCGGGACATGTACACCACGATTCCACCTCTATCCCTAGGATGGCGAGACATGTTATGCGTATAATACGATTTATATCCGCATGCCGGTGAGGAAGGAGTTCCACGGGCATGAGGATGACTTGAGGCGTGAGTCACGACTTGGCGTGACTACTTTTATGTTATGAGCGTAGTTTGGTTATCATACATGTCTCTGTTTTATATAAGCGTTATGATTTCATTTCTGATATTTTCGATTTCACATACTTGGTACTGTTATGCGACCTCGCCCGGCTGCGTTCATCCGCATGAGTAAGTACATCGGTTGTGGATCCTCGCTCATAGGATCACGGATTCGTGTGTTGAAAGCCCGTTTCTCGGAGGCTTATCTTTTGGTATGTTACCACGAGTGCAGAGTTCTTATGCATTGTGGTATGGCGGGGCCTGTCCGTCATAGTTGTTGTTGTAAAACTCTTAGAAGTCTGTAATCTTGTTGTGGGCGAGTTGTAAAAGGATAAGCATTGGGTTTTTATGTATATATCTGAAGGCAACTGTTTTGGTTGCTGTTTATTTATCATATCTCTTGTTTCATGTTTATGTTTTATTTTCTTGATTTTCTACGATGTTGTATCACTAAGGTGCAGGGTAAGGCACGATCAGGCAGGTTGGTCGTGACAAAAGTGGTATCAGAACAGTTAATCCTCGGAAAGTGTCTACAGACCGTATCTAGTAGAGTCTTGATTATCGGTGTGTTGTGCACCACACCAATAATCAGGAGGCTATAAGATATTTAGGAGTGGTTTTCATTCTTCTCATTCTGAGATCGTACCTTAGAGCTGTGTGATAAGTTGGACCCCTCTGACGTATTCCTTTCCTTTACCAGTTATGCCTCCGCGTAAGGCAACTCGGGCCCAGAAGGCAAAGCGTAGGAGGCTGCGAGTAGAGCACGGAGGTTACGAGCGAAGGCCCGATCGTTACACGAGATAGTGCTTGAGCAGCGAGTTTTGCGACGCCAAAGACCAGCAGAGTTTAGAGCGCAGCGATGGCTGCTGAGACTCTGATACTGAGCCTTCAATCCCACAGCCTGGAGCAGATGAGATGGGTTACAAGAGATGGCGATTCTTGGCCAGGTCGTGGCAGATATGAGATAGGTGGATCACGATAGTTCGATCCCGAGCACCGTAGTTCACCCCGAGCGGTTTGAGACTACGGGACTTTACGAGTTGTAGCCCGATGTTACATGGATCGAGGCGAGGATAACCTCGGGAGTTTATCAAGCGACTACGGATCATGAGTGATCGAGCCTCGAGGCGAGTCGGTGGTATTAGGTTCGCATCAGTGCGTGATCTGATGATCGGGTTTGATTCGTAGGAGCTGTCGGGAGAGCATGCACTTCCAGCCGTATGGGACGAGTTCTCAAGGCATTTCTTGCACATTTCTTGCCCGCAGATGAGAGAGGCTCGGGCGACAAATTTTTGACGTTGAGCGGGGCAGGCGGGCGGTTAGAGAGTACAATGTGGAGTTCGACTCATTAGCTCGCTATGTCCCCGCTGTAATGGCGATATGGAGGGCCAGTACACCGCTACGTCACCGGGCTAGATGATTACTTAGCGAGGCTTGTTCGGTGTAGCTCTTGATCGGGCATGAACATTGCCCGCATGCAGCTCATGCACTAGGATGTGAGGCACGGAGAGGTCGGCGGAATGGCGGGATCAGCGAAGAGGCGAGCAGCAGGTCCTTTGGTAACTTTTGAGGTAGGCCGTCTCAGCAGCAGACTAGTTATGTACCTCCGCCAGTGCAGAGTGGTCCTCCACAGTCTTCAGGACATTCGGGGTATTCGGGAGCTGGTCAGGGCTCCAGGGCTTCTGGTTCACAGGTATACATGGGTTCTAGCCAGCCGGATTCATGTTTCCCTCAGTGTGCACGATGTGGCAGACGTCATCCCGGGGAATGTCGTCTTTTCGGTGCTTGTTTTTCTGCGGCCGTCGAGGGCCGTATGAAAGCTGTCTAATAGGAAGGATCTGAGCAGAATGACTCACCCTGGGTCGATGGCGAGTTCATTGCCTTCTATAGCTATACGCAGGCGTGATTATGGTTAGAGCGACGGAGGGAAAATGAAGCAGTTGATACAGGTATATTCTTACCCCTCTAGAGACTAGTATGCGTTGATGATATGATGATGTGCTAAGTATTATGTTCAGATAGCATTATGTTAAATTGTGATTTAAAGGCCTGGTTAGTAAAGGGTAAGGTTGGGTACCTAGAAATTGTGGGCCTTAGAATATTATACGTGGAGACCTTAGATGCAAGGCCGTCCTGAGTAAAAGATTTTGTTTACAATTGACCTTTGTCGGAGTGCATAGTATACGTGGGGTATACTTGTGTGATAAGTCCCTGAGCGGTGTGAAATGAAAGAGGGTAGTTGAGCTAAGAAGACCACTAGGTTTTCGTAACTTGATTAGTGAGATTGTTCCGGATAGGGGAACAAGAGTTTTTGCGTGATAGCGGGTCGGGTTGCGGACCGATCGCGGGTCAACCCGCGGCCTGTATTGTGGTGGGGTCAGTTCGAGGTGGTCCCGCCAGGTGGTAGGGTCACGAGGGTGTTAGGCCCAAGTTTAGTTAACCATCGTACGAGTTCGTGGATGCGTTCGACCGATGGTCGGGCGATGAGGTCACCCTCTTGTCTTCGATCGGGGCCGTGTACTCGGCGAGGTTATGCGAGATGTTATATCAGGAAGGTTGTAAGGCTGCACGAGGTTCCTACTTTCACCTTATGACAGGCAGTGGAGCCCAGGTTACGGCTATTTCTTTTACGGAAGTTTTACGGCGGGGTTAGGAACTCGGTGAGTCTCGATGCTCGCATTCGCCCTCGGGCCAGTGTTTGGATTTCAGGGGTAGCTGTGAGGATTGTTGTCTCCTATTGAGGAAATGTTTTATAGCTACCATTTCAGTATTCAGATGTCGCCTTATGAATGCCTTGTAGGGGCGGTAGTGTAGGTTGCCGGTCGATTGGTTCGATGTTGGCAAGGTTGGATAGTTGGTCCGCATTGATCCGGCAGGATGTGGATAAGGTGAAGCTTATCCGTAAGAGGTTATTTGCGGCTCGAAGCAGCGAAGTCGTGCGGATAATCGGCGTCGACACTTGGAGTTCGAGTTGTGGTGGGTCTTCTTGAAGGTATCACCCCGGGAGGGCGTGATGAGATTTTGGAAACTGAAGCAATAACATAAATGTGGTAAGTTTATTAGGAAGAGTTCGAGTATACGAGGAGGGTATGACGAGCAAGGGAAGGAACAAACATGTGTTAAAAGAGAATAGAAGTGATCATTTCTTTTGTGAAGTAAAAGTGCGAAGGGAGTATCTTTTAGACCTTGGGTGGAAGCTTGTGTGATGTTGAGGTGATTCTCGTGGATTTGGATTTAAGTTTTGCGCGTATGTTTTTTTGTGGCCATGTGTGGCATTGGCAACTTGTTTAAATTAAAGAGAGCTTTATCGTTATCCGTCTTAAGAAGGAACATTCGTGACGAATGTTTCTAAGGAGGGGAGAATGTTATACCGTATTTCAGTATGTGCGTGGGGCGTGCGTGCAAAAGTTTTAGCCTCAAAGTTAGGCATAGGACGAAATTGGTGCACAACCCACTAAAAGAACCGTTTCAGACAAAGCGTCTTCCAAACTTTGCGTAGGAAAATTACGGCTATATCATTTATAATTTTTGCGGATTTTTCAGAGATGAAATATTTTGGACCAACGAGAGGTGACACTTGTCACCCTCGTATGGGCAACAAAGAGGGCTTGGATGGCACGATTTTGGGGCTTGTTTGTGGCCTAAAACTTGGGTCAATGTTTGTGAGGATTTGTGGAGTAGGATAGGGTGCACTTGTGTAAATCTCCACCTTACACTTGCCTACCACTTGGCTTCATCTTGGCAATTGGTTGGCTATAAATACCCTTTAGTTGATGAGTTATTTCATCCACACTTAGACATTTTCCAAGTCTTGAAACCCTCTCCCCTTTGAGAGTTCTCGTCCACAACACCCTCCCCCAGAAGGCCTTGGCCGAAAGCACCCTCCCCTTTGTAGTGTTCTAGCCGAGACTACCCCCTACCTAAAGTTGTTCTCGTAAAATACCCCCTCTTGGTAGAAAATACTCTCCAAGTATTGTTACTATACCAAAATACCTTAGCCTTATACCTTGTAGTATTCCAAAGATACCTCTATCGTAGAGCAGAAATACTACCTTATGTCCTTTTGTCTCAAAACGAAACCCTAAGGAAAACCTTCATAGTTGGTTGAAGTGTTAAGTAGAAGTTGCGTAGAACTTCTAAGGGTTGTTTGGAGGCGGGTTGGAGCGCCCGAGTAGGAGCTAACGTTGCTCGGGATCGACATTTAATCTTGGATAATTTTGGGCTTATCGAGGTAAATATCTTGTCCCCTTTTGTAATTAGAGTTTACACCTGTTGAAGTATAAGAATTAAGTATAAGTTATATACAAGGAAGGTATATAAGAAGAGAATTGAACTGTACTTACATAGATTTGTATTCTGATGAGACTTGTGAAGTTTGTGGGTAGGAAAGTCTTTGTGATTTTTCCGTAGAATCTTGTATCTAGATTTATTCTACCGAGTAGTCTAGACATTGATAGACTTGTATAACTGTTATAGGTTGAAGTACTGCGAGTAGCGTAGTCTACTCAAAGGGTGGAAAAGGCTAGCAGGATTACAGTACTTTGGAGCTATTTGCTAATAGTCGATAAATCGTCGTGAGGTATGTGATTCTTCCTATCCTCTTGAGCATGATATTTTAAAAGAATATATATATAGTACGGTAGAGGTACGTGTGTTAACTGAACGTAGTTTTACGGCAATGTCTTTTGACTTAAACCTGAATAATAAGAATCTTGAAGTATTTCAAAAGAGTTAAGAAACCTTTTTGAAAGAAGAGTAACACTTGGTTTTAAAAGCTTAAGAGTTATACTAGCTTTATGGGAAGTTAGGTAGAACGACTTAAGAGAGATAAAAAGAATGGTTTATTGATTTTAGAAGTTAAGAGACTTGATCTTAAAAGATAAGAGACTTGACTTATTTTGAATTAACATGAATTTTGTTAAAAAGTGTGAAACCTCATTCGTGAGTAATGAGTGCTTGGTTTTTAAAAGGAATCATGTTTCTTGATTTGGAAATCGAATAAGTATCGAACAAACCACTGCAGCGTTAATAAAGGGAAATGTATTGACTAATTAAGTATTATTAAAACCAGTAGAAACCTCCATCTGCATAGAAGCTAAGATGAGACAAAATGATATTACATTTCCTAGATCATGACTGCTTTAATAAGATTGATTATGAAAAAGAATAACCTACTCACATATAAGGCATATGTTTCTCAAATTGTTTAAAAGAGAATTATATTCTTAAGTGATTAAGACTAAGAACTACGAAACCTTTCTAAAATAAGAGACTTAAGTACTTGAAATTAGGCAAACTTGAACTTATGGAAAAGAATGTTGTTACTTGATGTTGAAAAGGAAAGTGTTTTGGTTTACCTAAAAATGTGAGTCACTCTATTTTAATACTACGGGTATCGGGTGACCTTTATAAAAGAAATGGATCTTTTAAAAAGAATTTAACGTACGTAATACTTTGGGGTCAGAACCTGGACTTTGGCATAAAATAACCTTGAGTTGTGTGTAACTTGCCTATGTTTGCGTTTGATAGCCTTGTTGTGCAAGTACTGTATTTCTATACCACCGCGTCTCTCGATGGAGGGCCGGGACACGTATTCCATTAGATTCTTCACCGAGTCCCATGATATGGGCCGGGACACGTATTTCATCTGATTCTTTACCGAGTCTCATGAGATGGGACGGGACACGTATTTCATCCGATTCTTTACCGAGTCCCATGGGATGGGCCGGGACACGTATTCCATCTGATTCTTCACCGAGTCCCATGAGATGGGCCGGGACACGTATTTCATCTGATTCTTTACCGAGTCCCATGAGATGGGCCGGGACACGTATTTCATCCGATTCTTTACCGAGTCCCATGGGATGGGCCGAGACATGTATTCCATACTTCACTGAGTCCCAGGATGGTAGGGACATGTACACCACGATTCCACCTCTATCCCCAGGATGGCCGAGACATGTTATGCGTATAATATGGTTTATATCGGCATCGGCGGTGAGGAAGGAGTTCCAGGCATGAGGATGACTTGAGGCGTGAGTCACGACTTGGCGTGATCGCTTTATGTTATGAATCGTAGTTTGGTTATCATACATGTCTCTGTTTTATATGTATTATGATTTCATTCTGATATTTTGATTCACATACTTGGTACTGTTATCGACCTCCTTGGGGCTGCGTTCATGCCGCGAGTAGAGTACATCGGTTGTGGAATCCTCGCTCATAGGATCATGATTCAGCGTGTTAGGAAGCCCGTTTCTCGGAGGCTTATCTTTTGGTATGTTACCACAGTGCATGGGTTCTTATGCATTGAGGGTATGGCGGGGCCTGTCCGTCATAGTTGTTGTTGTAAAACTCTTAGAGGTGCAGTAATCTTTTGTGGCGAGTTGTAAAAAGGATAACTGCTCGGGTTTTATGTATATATCTGTAAGGCATTTTGGTTGGCCTGGGTAGTTATCATATATCGTGGTTCATGTTTATGTTTTATTTCCGCTGATTTTCTCTGATGTTGTATCACTAAGGTGCCCGGGGTAAGGCACCAGTCACGGGCCCGGGTTCGGGTCGTGACACTGAACCACACCCAGCTGTTGAGGAATCTGGCGAGATAGTTGGTGTAGAGAAGGAAGAGATTACTGAGATCCAATTATTCACCTTTTTGGATTCTTTGGAAATTCTTTTTCCTGTACCTATTGCAAAAGAAATACCACCAGCGGTCACTGTTGATCCCCAAATAGGAAGTCCATACCATCAAGGGCACCCCCTAGAGTTAAGAGATGTAGGGAATTTCACTGACCCCTACATTATAGAGAGCCTCAAAGACAAGCCTGTCTTGTGTACTTGGGGGATAATCTTATATCTGAAGCCCTTGTTTGAAAAAGGTGTTGTAGGAAAAGTGAGACCTGCAACAATAACTATGCGAATTGCAAGTAGTTCGCAGAAGGATCCAATGGGCACTCGTAAAGGTTAACTGCGTCCGGCTAAAAGACGTTAAAGACAGCGCTTGTTGGGAGGCAACCCAATATTTTTAATTATGTTAGTTTGATTTTTGTCTTTAGTTTGTTTTATTTTGTCTTGAACAGTCTCACGGTCTTGGGTTCTTGTTTTGTGTTGTTGGATGACAGGTGGACTGAAAACTAACTCTGAGGAAAAAGGAGCAAAAACGCTGAAAAAAAGGAAAAGCCGTCGTCAGCGCCACGACGCCCAGAATCAGCGTCGGAACTTTAGAGAGCCGCAGTACTTGGGGCGCCACGGCGCCGAATCTTAGGGCCATGGCGCCGAAGGTTCAGAAACCCAGATTCCGTGCAAATTCCAGAATTTTTCCTCCCATACCTCCGTTATGACCGTTGTGTTTTGTCAGTAAGTTGTCCCTATTTTTAGTCTTCACACATTGGGGACAATGTGTCGATTAATTTTGGAGGGGTGTCTTATTGTTTTTGAGTCTTTTTGATTTGTTTTGTGTGTTTTTGAGTATTTTTGAGTCATTATATATATTTTTTAATTATTATTATTATTGATCATGCATTCTGTAGTCACTTGAAACGCCTAATGAAGTAAAGTGGGATAATGTAATGGAATTAGAAGCAGAAAATCTGAACACTTAGGATAGATATGCCAAATATTCATGAAATCGAACTATTTGGGGTATTTTGCTTGATTTATGCATTGTTATTGATTAAACCTATCTGTCTACTTGCTTGCTATTTGAGGCGAAATAGTTAGAATATGCATGTTAGGGAGATGATTCAGGCATTTCTTTGTCAGCCCTTTCTTACCATTATTTGTCTATCCCTGACATTACAATTGAATCCCTAGTCAGCCCCTTTGAGCCAAAAATAAGATCTTTTCTTTGACACCCTATAATTTCATATTTGTTCCATAAGTGGAAAAATTGATATGTTTGGAATATAAAGTGTTGAAAAAGAGACAAAAAGAGAGTGAACAATTTTGATGCACCCCAATGAAAAGAAAAGAGAAGAATTTAAAGCAAAAGAGCTTATGGTACGTAAATTGAGCCTAAATGCCTATTTTTACCTACCCCTGCCTAAGCCTACATTACAACCCTGAAAAGACCTGAGGATCTCTAATATGTGTATTTATGATTAGTGGAGAATAGCAAGTGAACATATCATAGAATTTTGAAATTGACATGCATAGGTTAGGTACTCTTACTTCCATGGAGCATGATTGTAATGAATTTGCGAAATATCTGACTTGAGTGCTTAGAATGCTAAAAATTCATACTATATGTTCCTGCATATTATCCTACTAACCTTCATGCTTTTCTAAGTGACAATTGTGCAGCAAATTGATCAGTGTCTTTGAGTCATTTTATTTTCTTTTCTTTCGTATCTTTATTTCTATCATTTTTATCTTTACTCGAGGGCGAGCAAAGGTTAAGTTTGAGGGTGTTTGATCGGTGTATTTTATACACACTTTTTGAGTCATTTTTAATTAGTATTTTACTCATTTTGTTTATGTTTAGTATAGTATTAGGGTCGTTTTCCTTTCTTTTGTGTCACATCGGTCAGAAATGGAGAAATGACAAAAAGGAGATGAGATGAGCATAAATGAGATGGAATTGCACACAAAGGGGCCAATAAATGAAGTCTAAGAAATCCCGGGAAGTATAGAGGAGATCAGACGAAGTCCGGACGAAAAAAAGGATGACGAAATGAAAATCCGCCAGAAAAACGCCTCAGGCGCCGCGGCGCTGAATGTTCTGAAAGTTGATTTCGCTGTAGGTTTTTCAGCGTCGTGGCGCCAGTCTGCAGGGCCACGGCGCCGACGCGGGATTTTTGAGTTTTGGGCCGAGACTTCTCCCAATAAGATAAGACCTTAAGACAAGCCTTGACACGTTTTCAGAGTCCAAAAGGGATAACTTTTCCTACCTACATAATCCCTAACCTTTGACCTAAAGGATTCTTGGGCTATAAATAGTCTCTACATCATTAGGGGAATTGATTCATCATTGTACATACAACACAACTTAGGAGGCTAAGATTGGAGGCTTTTCAAGTATTTTCTTTTCTTTCTTTTTGCTTTGTTTATTTCAGTTCATGTATGGAGATTGTGTTAGTTCTTAGCGTGACTATGGCTAGGAGATAATTACTTATTTAGGGATTTCCTTGTGATTCTCTTGAAACTCTTATTCATGAAGTAATACATTAGTTGATTTGTTCACTTGTTTAAGATTTATTCAATAGTTGTTTTGATTGCTTGATAATTAATTGATCACTAGTTATCATCACTTATATGAGTTCTAATCGAAATCCGAAAGGGGAGATTGTGAATATGTTATAGTTGAATAAACATAGGTTTAAATCGTGGACGAAAGTACCCCAATACTTGTGTAGCTTAATAGGTTATTGCTCTTAATCCTCCTTTGTAGTCAATCTTGTTATCGAAAGATAGAAGGGTTCTCCATTGGGGTTTAGTGTTTATATTACCTTAACAGGAGTATAAAACGGTCTAGTTAAGCTGCTATCTTAACGTAGAAGAAGAAGTTGGTCTAATTGTATTAAGGATTGAATAGAGTGGATAGTTGATGATCTTGGAAGCCCTAATTCTCCGTCATAACTGATTTAAATCAAAGTATTTTCATAATTAGTTTATTTCCTGCATTATTAGTCTAGAATTCTAAACCAATTAACGTTAACCAAATAGAAACTAAATCATAGATAATCGGTACTTGAAAACCAGTCCCTGAGGACGATATTTGGTCTTACCCAGACTATATTACTTGTACAATACGTG
Source organism: Przewalskia tangutica (assembly GCA_029844215.1). Classification (NCBI taxonomy): domain Eukaryota; kingdom Viridiplantae; phylum Streptophyta; class Magnoliopsida; order Solanales; family Solanaceae; genus Przewalskia; species Przewalskia tangutica. The sequence goes on along the minus strand of CM056725.1, from coordinate 12,315,911 downwards.
CACTTGCGTTTAGAGTGTGTATAAATCGCGCATCAGTTGCGTTCATGTCGCAGGTAGAGTTAAAAAGGTTGCTGATCCTCACTCTTAGGATCACTGTTCAGCTGTTGAGAAGCTCCATTACTCCGGAGGCTTATCTTTGGTTCAGATCCCTGGTATTTTCAGTTGTTGTACATTCAGGAGTATGACGGGGCCCTGTCCCGTCACAGTTGTTATGTCAATACTCTTAGAGGTCTGTAGTCATATCTTGTGGTTCTGTTTGTAAAAGAAGGGATACAACTGCTTTTGGATATGTAATTATATATATGTCCAGGGAGGTAGCCTTATCAGCTAGCCTGTGGTTTACTTACTATTGATGTATGTTATGAGTTTCATGTATGTTCCACTGATTTTCTCTGATGTATACCTGTAAGGGTGCCCAGGTAGGGCACCAGTCGTGGGCCCGGGGTCGGGTCGTGACAGGGTGTCCTGCATATGTCAAGAAGTTGATCACTGATAAATTGGAATCTAAAAGTGAGAAATGTTACTTTGTTGGGTATCCGAAGGAAACTAAGTGATACTATTTCTATTTTCCTGGAGAACATAAGATATTTGTTTCTAGGAACGCAACTTTCTTTGAAGATGAATATGTCTACTAGGATGAGAGTTGAACAGAGATAGAACTTGAAGAAATTCAAGAACAAGGTAACAAAGAGGTTGAATCCTTGCCCGATGATGAAGGCAAGAATTCAGTGGGAGCTTTAGGCGAAGATTGGGTATTTAGGGTACCCCCTTCGGCCAGTAAGAGTTCTACGAGGAGTAAAGCAGAAATGCAAGATCTTCCGGCACAGACTTTGGGAGCAAGTGCACCAGTTGCATTTCCACCCATTCAGAAAAGGCATGAAAATGATATTTTTGAAAGCTCTAATGTTGGTGGTTCGACCAGCGCACAAGAACCTACTCACAGTCAGAACATACCTGTAACTGAACTACAAGACAATCAACTCCATAGGTCTACTAGATCTCATCGTCCTCCGAAAAGACTAAATCTGCTTGTGGAAACACAAAATGAGCTAGATATTCTAGATGATGACGAGCCTAGAACCTATAACGAAGCAATGCTAGACATTAATTCGAAGAGATGGCAAGAAGCCATGAAATCCTAAATGGAATCTATGTATATCAATCAAGTGTGGAACTTGGTTGATTTGTCAAATGGGGTTAAACTCATATGATGCAAATGGGTCTTCAAAAAGAAGATTGATGCATCTGGCAAGGTTCGGACTTATAAAGCTAGACTAGTGGCTAAAGGTTTCACTGCGTCCTGGTGTGGATTATGATGAAACTTTTTCTCATGTAGCTAAGATAAAGTCTATTAGGATTTTGCTTGTGATAGCTGCACATTATGATTATGACATTTGGCAGATGGACGTAAAAATTGCATTCCTCAATGGTAATCTAATTGAGGAAGTGTATATGAAGCAACTGATGCGCGATTTAATGCACACACTTTAACGCAAGTGCACGTTGTCGAATCAAGTAATATAGTCTAGGTAAGACCGAGTTATCGTCCTCAAGGGTTGGTTTTCAAGTACCGATTATCTATCCTATGGTATCTATTTGGTTAACATAAATTGAATTGGAATTCTAACTAATAATGCAGGAAATAAACTAATTATAAAAATACTTTGATTTAAATCAGTTATGATGGATAATTAGGGCTTCCAAGATCATCAACTATCCACTCTATTCAATTCTTAATACAATTAGACTGACTTCTTCTTCTACGTTAAGATAGCAGATTTACTAATCCGTTTTATACTCCCGTTAAGGCTATATAAACACTCAACCCCAGTAGCGCTCATTTCTACCTTTCGGTGATAAGGATGACTCTATAGGAGGATTAAGAACAAAAACCCTTATTAATGCTACACAAGTAATTGAAGTATTTTCATCCCCAATTCGACCTATGTCTACCCAACTACAGCATAGTCACAACCTCCTCCTTTCGGAGTTTGATTAGAAATCATATAAATAATGATAATTAATGATCAGGTAATTACCAAGCAATCAAATCATCTATTGGATAAATCTTAAATAAGTGAAGAAGAAATCAACTAATATATTAATTCATGAATAGAGTTTCAAGTGAATCACAAGGAAATCCCTAATAAAGTAATTAGCTCCTAGCCATAGTCACACTAAGAACTAATACAATCTTCATACATGAACTGAAATAAATAAAGCAAAAAGAAAGAAAAGAAAATACTCAAGAACGAGTCTCCAAGCCTTCTAGCATCCAAGGGTTGTGTTGTGGAATATTTACAAGATGGATTGGTGGATGGATGGATGTAGAATGGTGAATGGTAGAATGGAGGAATTGGTGAATTCTTCTAATGATGTAGAGACTATTTATAGACCAAGAATCCTTTAGGTGAAGGGTTAAGGATTATGTAGGTAGGAAAAGTTATTAGAATCCTTTTAGGTATGGGTTTTAAGGTAGGAAAAGTTATCCCTTTAGGTAGAAAAAGTTATCCCTTTAGGACTCTGAAAACATGTCAAATTCAGGCCAGAACTTCATAAATCCCGCTGGCGCGCTGCGCAAACCGAGCCAAGCGCGCAAAACCTACAACTTTCTGAACTTCCAAGACATCAGCGCGCGCGGTGACGTTCAGCGGATTCTGTTTCGTTGTCCTTTTTCCGTCCGGACTTCGTCGGATCTCCTCTATAATTCCCGGAACTTCTTAGACTTTATTTCTTGGCCCTTTTGGTGTGCAATTCCATCTCATTTATGCTCATTTAATCTCTTTTTCGCCATTTCTCTATTTCTGACCGCTGTGACACAAAAGAAAGGAAAACAACCCTAATACTATACTAAACATAAATGAAATGAGTAAAATATTAACTAAAAATGACTCAAAAAGTGTATATAAAATACACCGATCAAATACCCCAAACTTAACCTTTGCTCGCCCTCGAGCAAAGATAAAAAATATAAACAAAGACGTGAAAGAAAAGAAAATAAAATAACTCAAAGACATTGATCAAATTGCTGTATAATTGTCACTTAGAAAAGCATGAAGGTTAGTAGGATAATATGTAGTAACATATAGCATGGATTTTTAGCATTCTAAACACTCAAGTCAGATATTTCGCAAATTCAATTTAATCATACTCAATGGAAGTAAGAATACCTAACTATGCTTGTTAATTTTAAAATCATATGGCCTGTTTACTTGCTATTCTCCAATAATCATAGATACACATATTAGAGATCTTCAGGGCTTTTCAGGGTTGTAATGTAGGCTTAGGCAGGGGTAGGTAAAAATAGGCATTTAGGCTCAATTTACGTACCATATGCGCTTTTTTTTTCGATCTTGTACCGCAGAGCTCTTTTTCTTTCAACTCTTCCCTTTTCTTTTGATTCTCTTTTTCACTTCATACCTATCTTTCCCCTCTTTTGTTTTGAGAGAATGAGGTGTATGATGAATAGCAGGCACCCCCAAACTTAGGTTTTTGCCTATTTATTATTACTTTTTCATTGGGGTGGATAAAAATTGTTTACTCTCTTTTTCAACACTTTATATTCCAAACATCTCAATTTTTCACTTATGGCATAAGTATGGAATTATAGGGTGTCAAAGAAAGGTTTTATTTTTAGGCTCAAAGGGGCTGACTAGGGATATAATTTGACTGTCAGGGATAGGCAAAGAATGGTAAGAAAGGGCTAACAAAGAAATGCCTGAGTCATCTCCCTAACATGCATATCCTAACTATTTCGCCTCGAATAAAGAAGCGTTGACGCATAGGTTTAATCATTAACAATGCTTAAATCAAGCACGATACCCCAAATAGTCTGATTTCATGAATTTTTGGCATATCTAACCTAAGTGTTCAGATGGTTACTTCTAATTCCATTACATTATGCTACTTTACTTCACTAGGCGTTTCAAGTAACTACAGCATGCATGATCTTAAAAAAAAATTATGACTCAAACAAAATACTCAAAAAAATACCAAAACAAAAAGACTCAAAAACAATAAAACATCCCCCCAACCTTAAATCACACATTGTCCCCAATGCGTGCAAGACTAAAAAAAAAATAGGGACAACTTACTGACACAACACAGCGGTCCATAACGGAGGTCTTGGAGGAAAAATTCTGGAATTTGCACGGAGTATGGCTTTCTGAAGTTCCGGCGCCGCGGCCCTGAGATTCGACGCCGCGACGCTGCTAGTACTGTGGCTCTGGTTCCGGCGCCATGGCCAGCGCTGGCTGCCACGACGATTTACATTTCCTTTTTTTCAGCGTTTTTGCTCCTTTTTCCTCGGTTTTAGCTTTCAGTCCACCTGTCATCCAACAACACAAAACAAGAACCCAAGACCGTGAGACTGTTCAAGACAAAATAAAATAAACTAAAGACAGAAATTAAAATAACATAATTAAAAACATTGGGTTGCCTCCCAACAAGCGCTGTCTTTAACGTCTTTTAGCCGGACGCAATTAACCTTTACGAGTGCCCATGGATACTTCGCGAATCGCTGCAATCCGCAGAGTTATTGTTGCAGGTCTCACTTCAACTACAACAATTGCTTCAAACAAGGGCCTCAAATATACGATTATCCCCCAAGTACACAAGACATGCTTGTCTTTTAGGCTCTCTCTAATGTAGGGATCAGTGAGATTCCCAACATCTCTCAACTCTAGGGGGTGCCCTTGATGGTATGGACTTTCTGTTTGGGGGTCAACATTGACAGCTGGTGGTGTTTCTTCTGCAATAGGTACAAGAAAAAGATTTTCCAAGGAATCCAAAAAGATGAATGATTGGATCTCAGTACCCTTTTCCTTCTCTACACCAATTATCCCGCCAGATTCCTCAACAGCTGGGTGTGGTTCAGGCTCTTCTATTTGCTTACCACCTCCCATAATGATGTCGCTAGGCAGATTTGCTTGAGTTGTATTGCTCATCTCATCCATCAATTGCCCTATTTGTGTCTCCAACTTTCTGAGGGACACTCTTGTCTCAGCCATAAACTGAGCCTGACACTTGGTGAGCATAAGTATGCCTGCCTGCAACTCATTTCGATCTTCCTCTGAAATCTGTGGGTTAAGCTGCTGTTGATGACTCCACTGTCTCTGAAAGTAGTAGTCCATGTGTCCTGATTTTATTATTATTTATTTTTTTCGAATTTAACCTGCAAAATACAAAAAACAACAAAAGGTGATAAAAAGATGCTCGCAGAACAAGTTAGAAACTTACAAGTTAGAAACTTGTTCTTGGAGCAACCAAATTAGAAATAAGAATAGATAAATCGATATTGAAAGTAAGCCAATCCCCGGCAACGGCGCCAAAAACTTGATGCGCGATTTAATGCACACACTTTAACGCAAGTGCACGTTGTCGAATCAAGTAATATAGTCTAGGTAAGACCGAGTTATCGTCCTCAAGGATTGGTTTTCAAGTACCGATTATCTATCCTATGGTATCTATTTGGTTAACGTAAATTGAATTGGAATTCTAACTAATAATGCAGGAAATAAACTAATTATAAAAATACTTTAATTTAAATCAGTTATGATGGATAATTAGGGCTTCCAAGATCATCAACTATCCACTCTATTCAATTCTTAATACAATTAGACTGACTTCTTCTTCTACGTTAAGATCGCAGGTTTACTAATCCGTTTTATACTCCCGTTAAGGCTATATAAACACTCAACCCCAGTAGCGTTCATTTCTACCTTTCGGTGATAATGATGACTCTATAGGAGGATTAAGAACAAAAACCCTTATTAATGCTACACAAGTAATTGAGGTATTTTCATCCCCAATTCGACCTATGTCTACCCAACTACAGCATAGTCACAACCTCTTCCTTTCGGAGTTTGATTAGAAATCATATAAATAATGATAATAAATGATCAGGTAATTACCAAGCAATCAAATCATCTATTGGATAAATCTTAAATAAGTGAAGAAGAAACCAACTAATATATTAATTCATGAATAGAGTTTCAAGTGAATCACAAGGAAATCCCTAATAAAGTAATTAGCTCTTAGCCATAGTCACACTAAGAACTAATACAATCTCCATACATGAACTGAAATAAATAAAGAAAAAAGAAAGAAAAGAAAATACTCAAGAACGAGTCTCCAAGCCTTCTAGCATCCAAGGGTTGTGTTGTGGAATATTTACAAGATGGATTGGTGGATGGATGGATGTAGAATGGTGAATGGTAGAATGGAGGAATTGGTGAATTCATCTAATGATGTAGAGACTATTTATAGACCAAGAATCCTTTAGGTGAAGGGTTAAGGATTATGTAGGTAGGAAAATTTATTAGAATCCTTTTAGGTAGGGGTTTTAAGGTAGGAAAAGTTATCCCTTTAGGTAGGAAAAGTTATCCCTTTAGGACTCTGAAAACATGTCAAATTCGGGCCAGAACTTTATAAATCCCACGTCGGCGCGCCATGGCGCCCAGCATGGCCGCAAAAACCCGCAACTTCGAACTTCCAAAGACATCGGCACATTGGCGCCATGGCCTGCGCCTTGGCCGGTGGCGTTCAGGCGGATTCTGTTTCGTCGTCCTTTTTCCGTCCGGACTTCGTCGGATCTCCTCTATAATTCCCGGAACTTCTTAGACTTTATTTCTTGGCCCTTTTGGTGTGCAATTCCATCTCATTTATGTTCATTTCATATCTTTTTCGCCATTTCTCCATTTCTGACCGTTGTGACACAAAAGAAAGGAAAACAACCCTAATACTATACTAAACATAAATGAAATGAGTAAAATACTAACTAAAAATGACTCAAAAAGTGTATATAAAATATACCGATCAGCTACCCGAAGGTTTTTCATGTGAGTCCAAACCAAATGTTGTGTGCAGGCTACAGAAGTCCATTTATGGACTTAAGCAAGTCTCTAGGAGTTGGAACATTTGCTTTGACAATGCTATCAAATCTTTTGATATTATAAGAAGCAAAGAGGATCCGTGTGTTTATTTCAAATGCAAGGATGAGGGTATTGTCTTCATTATTATATATGTTGATGACATATTGATAATGGGAGATAATAAGACCCTCATCAGTCATTTAAGGATTGGTTGTCTAAGACCTTCATGATGAAGAATTTAGGTGAAGCCTGCTACATTCTGGGAATTAGGATCTATAGAGATAGACCTAATGGATTGTTGGGCATGTCACAGTCAGTCTACATAGACAAAGTTCTTAGACGCTTTTCAATGGAGAATTCCAAGAAAGGCGGTCTTCCGATGGGTCAAGGCATCAAGTTATCAAAGAAGGGCTTCCCTTCTAATACTATTGAACTTGAGCGCATGAAGAGGATCATATATGCTTCGGCTATAGGATCGATCATGTATGCCATGACCTGTACTAGGCCAGTATGACTTGCAAGTTCTAGCAGAATCCTGGCGAGGAACACTGGAAAGCAGTCAAGAGTATTCTCAAGTACCTCAGGCGTACTAAATATTACTTCTTAGTTTATGGTGGAGTTGATGAGCTGGTTGCCACTGGGTATACCGATGCTAGTTTTCAGACAGATGTTGATGATTTCAAATCTCAGTCTGGTTACACGTTCATTTTCAACGGAGGAGCAGTGAGCTGGAAGAGTTTCAAACGGGCTACTACTGTAGACTCGACTACTGAAGCGGAGTACATTACTGGATCTGAAGCTGCTAAGGAAGTTGTCGCTATTTCTGAGTTCCTGAAGGAACTAGGGGTTGTTTCGAGTGCTAGTTGTCCAATAACTATTTATTGTGACAACAATGGTGTAATTGCACAGGCAAAGGAACCAAGATCAACAAACAGAAACAAACATGTACCAAGGAAGTACCACATCCTGAGAGAGATGGTGAAAGCTGAAGATATCAAGATAGACTATATTCCCACAGACAATAATCTAGCAGACCCGTTTACTAAACCATTTAGCTTAGTGAAGTATTGGTATGCCCTACTGATGTAGGGTTTTGTTATATGTCTATAATGTCATCGGCATGTGGGAGATAAAAGTCCTTAGACTTGAGGTCAATATCATCTTGTTTACGTAGTAATGTACTTTGATCCTGTCCTAAGCTCAAATGTCTTATAGGTTGAGACACGGCTTGTTTTGGGTGCATTACGAAGTAGATTAAAGTTGGTATATAAGCCAAGATTAGGATTCATTCCTTGAATACATATTTGAGTGAACACTCAGATACTCATATGGTATTAGGTTGACTAAGTCATTGACCAATGCAATGGACATGTCTGTGACATGGTCCTGTTGTCAACTAATATAGATGAGTCATAATAACCAAGCCATTTGGATAGACACTTGACAAATCCTAAGCTTGGTTGAGTGTGTAGAGAATAAAGGGATTTTATCTTCTCACATATAAGTTCAGTTCACATATTTTGTGTAGCTAAACTTTACATATTGGGTTCGTATTCCGGCGCAGTCTAGGAGTTCCGTGAAGATCCTAATGTAATTAGTGATGATATGTACAGGCCTGAAGAGTAACACTAAGTCAAATGTTTCGTCGATTTAAAGATGTAATTAGAAGGAGATTATACATATATGTTCGGTTGATGACCGAGACATTAAAATGGGAAAAGACTGAAAATTGGGACAGGACCGCGGTGCCATGTTTTGGGACCGCGGTGCCAAGAACACTAGGCAGCACCGCGGTGCCTCCTTAATGGAACCGCGGTGCCTGTACGGGTTCTGTTAGTCCAAATATTGTCAGTCTGATTTTCTGCTGGGCCCAGCCCACGGAAACCCTAAGCCTCTGTTTATAACTATAAATAGAGGGCTTACCTCCCATTCCAAATACACAAAACCTAAGAGAGGTCAATCTCTTCTAAAGCTCTGTCAGAATCTCTAGCATTCCTGACTTAGAAATTACATCAAAGTTCTATAACTTGCAAATCGAGAGACGTTTGCGTGTGCACCCTCGGACTACACAAAGTTCCAGAAGATTCAACTGCTTGGTTGATTGCTTCGAGAATGTAAGTCTTCTGTCGAAGTTTTACATTTACTTTGTGCTTTGTATTTTACATTACTTATCACACTGCAGTTCGACCATTCATCGGGTTTGAAGCATAAATTTTCAAATTCCGCTGCGTGTACGAATCCGACGTAAACACCTACATTTTCTTCTTCTTCGCTGAGCAACCTTGAATGCCTCATCGTGAATTAATATCCTCCCCAAATTGAGTTCATGCAAATGAATTAATTGAGTAAATAATCAAATAAACTTAGTAAATTGAGTACCCTTAGAATAGGACTTAAGAAGAAATACCAGCTTCATCCTCACAGTCACTTGGCTCTTAGCCCCACTAGTGTGTAGTGATCCACCAGTCATAAAGGCTTTGACTTTTATTCCTATCTGACTTAGTTTCTTAAACCTTGCATTAGTCACCCAGTAACCTAATAGCTTCTCCCAGTTATATTGAAGGTTTTACCTACGCCTTGGGATGTTAATGGGGCGGGACGGGGAAGGGTACCCCATATTCGTATGCGCCACCTATATCTCACCCCCACCCCCGCCCCACCACCCATCACGGATAGTGTTAAACAGTGTCCAAAAATTAGCATTAGCGCCGCGGCTCAAGGGACACGACGCCGCGACTCAAGCCCACGTCCAGTGGACCCCGGTCAGGCCATATCTAGGTCCCACAATGTGTCCAGCAGTGGACACACATTATTATTATATTATTGTATATTTGGTAGACTTAGTCTTGTACCATAATTAGAATTATTCTATTACCATAATTTTATAGAATATGGATTTAGATGTAAAGTAGGAATAAGATTCTCCTATTGTAACTTGTATATATATGTCTTCAATCAATAAGAATAATCAAGGGATTATTTCTTTAATGGTATCAGAGCGTCTAGGTTCTCTTTATCTTGCTTCCGCTCCTAAAATTTCTCTCTTTTTTTCTCAGAATTTTTAGCTCTACCGCGGCGCCTCCCTCTCGGTTTGCCCAGAAGCCGCGGCCCTTCTCTATTAAAAAAAATCCAAATTCCCTTCTTCAAATCTTGTTGTTCTATTCCCTATGGCTGATAAGAATAATTTTCATCATGCCCTCACAGTTTCTAACATCAAGAGCGTCCCTATCGTTCTTGACCTAGAAAACGTCCAATATGGAACGTGGGTGGAATTGTTTAAGATTCATGCTTTGGCACATAAAGTCATCCACCACATCATTCCTCCAACTCCTCCAAAGGAGGGTGATAAGGCGGCTACGTCTACGACGGTTGTACCCACTAAAGAAGCAGATCCAGAATTACGGGTCATGCTTGATGCCAAGGTTCTTCAATGGATTTATTCTACTATCTCCTTGGATCTTTTACAGACGATTATGGAACCCAACTCTACAGTTATGGAAGCATGGGATCGATTGCGAGACATATTCCAAGATAACAGTCATTCTCGAATTGTTATCCTTGAGCAAGATTTTTCTCAGGTTTCTATGGCGAATTTTCCAAACGTTTCTTCGTATTGCAAACGCCTCAAGAACTTGGCAGACCAACTCAGCAACGTGGGTTCTCCTATTTCTAATAGTCGTCTAGTTCTTCAGATTGTTGCAGGCCTGTCAGAGGCCTATTGCGGTGTTGCTTAGGCTATTCGACAAAGTAACCTCCTGCCAGGATTTTATCAAGTCCGTTCTATGCTTACTTTGGAAGAAGCCGGATTGGCTAAGAAAGTGGTGATTGGGGACAACCCTGTCGTCATGATGACTGCTTCCAATTTTACTCCTTCAAATCCAGCCAACGTGCCCGAAAATCACAACAACGGGGGTGGTAAGAAGGGCCAAAATCGGAAAAATAATGGCAAAAATTGTGGCAGCAACAACGGGGGCAACCGTCAGCAGCAACAACAGTTCTGGAGCCCACAGGGGCCCCCTGGACAGTGGCAGTGGGTCCTCGCGCCTCACAACGCCGTGGCCCAGCCTTACAGTGTCGCGGCACAGCCTTACAGCGTCGTGGCGCCTCAGTATCAGTCGGCGCAATCTCCGCGACCCAACGTCTTTCCAGGTCAGAATCCAGGTTTCAGACCAGCATATGGGCAGCACCAGCAGTCCAGTATACTTGGGCCTCGCTCCATCAGGCCCACCATACCGCAGGCCTCACTCAGACCAGTGATGCACACGCTTGGGATGACTCAACCAGACCCTAATTGGTACATGGGCACCGGTGCCACTACCCACATGTCATCCGACCAAGGTACTCTCTCGTCTTATTCCAATTTGAGCACTAATCGTGGTATAACTGTTGGTAATGGCAATTATGTTCCAATTAAGGGTTATGGTCATAAAACTTTGTCCCCTCCTCATCCACCACTTGTCATGAAACATACCCTTCATGTCCCAAAATTGATTAAAAATTTGGTGTTTGTCCGTAAATTCACCACTGATAATTGGGTTTCAATTAATTTTGATCCGTTTGGGTTTTCTGTGAAGGATTTCAAGACGGGAAGTCATCTCATGAGGTGTGACAGCAGGGGGGATCAGTATCCAATCACACCGAGTCTCAGCATCTCGCGTCAAACTATGCCATCCACTTTTGTAGTTCTTACTCCTTCCTTGTGGCATGCTCGTCTAGTTCATTCGGGGTCGTCTATTTTATCTTCTTTAAATAGACATAAGTTTATTTCTTGTAAGGGTACGCGTAGTACTCCACTTTGTCAATCCTGTGCTTTGGGAAAAATTATTAAATTACCATTTGTAGCTTCAAATTCTAAAACTTCAATGCCATTTGAAATTATTCATAGTGATTTATGAACATCTCCGGTTCTCAGTTCTATGGGTCATCGTTATTATGTTTTATTCTTAGATGACTATTCTAAATATTTATGGACGTTTTCAATTGCGAAAAAATCTCAAGTTTTTTCCATTTTCATAAAATTTAGAGCTTTCATAAGAACACAATTCGAACGGGAAATCAAAAACATCCAGTGTGATAATGGCAAAGATTATGATAATGGAGAATTTAGGGAGTTTTGTGCTCAAAATGGGATAAATTTTCATTTTTCTTGTCCTCGTACGTCTTCACAAAATGGGAAAGTTGAGCGAAAAATTTGTACCATTAATAATATTGTCCGTACTTTATTGGTTCATTCTTCCGTTCCTCCATTATTTTGGCATCATGCACTACCAATGGCTACCGATCTCCTAAATATTCTTCCCTCTAAAGGTTTGACATATTCATCCCCTCTCAAAGTGTTATACAATAAGACTCTGTCATATTCTCATCTTAGGGTTTTTGGATGCTTATGTTATCCACTGTTTCCATCCACTACGATCAATAAATTTCAGGCACGTTCTACTCCTTGTGTGTTTTTGGGTTTTCCATCAAATCACCGTGGTTATAAATGCTTTGATTTGTCCTCTAAATGAATCATCATTAGTCGTCATGTTCACTTTGATGAATCTAAAATTCCCTTTTCTAAAGTAAAAACACCCGTGTCTAGTACTTATGATTTTTTGGATGAGGATGTCTCCTCATATGTTCTCCGTCATTTTTCAGATTTGTCCGAAAACGCGTCGTCGTGTGTGACCACAGAGGCGCTGCGCCAAAACCTCTGCGAGTCAGCGCGACCTGTGAGCACCAGCGTGCAAAACTTCCAGAGCTCTGCCTCTTCTAGTGGCCTGCCTCTAGCGTCGCGGCGCCTTCGACGGTAATTACCGAAATTCCTCAAAATTCCCAAAATTTCCCCAATCCAGCCCAGAGTCATGGTCCAGTCACTCGCAGTCAATGAGGTATTTTTAAGCCTAAAATACATTTAAATTTGAATTCTAATATTCTTAAATCTCTCTTACCACGTAATCATGTGTCTGCCTTAAATGACCCTAATTAGAAAATTGTCATGACCGAAGAATATAATGATCTTATTAATAATAAGACGTGGGAGTTAGTACCCCGTCCATTTGGTGTTAATATTATTCGGTCTATGTGGATTTTTGTTCATAAGGAAAATTCTGATGGTTCATTTGCAAGGAATAAGGCTAGACTTGTAGGTGATGGTAAGACTCAGCAGGTTGGTGTGGATTGTGCTGAGACATTTATCCCGGTAGTCAAGCTGGCTATCATTCACATTGTGCTCAGCTTGGCTCTTTCGAAATCCTGGCCCATTCATCAGCTAGATATGAAGAATGTTTTTCTACATGGTGATCTTCAGGAGACAGTGTATATGAATCAGCCCTTGGAGTTCAGGGATACTAGATATCCTAATCATATCTGTCTATTGAAGAAGTCTTTGTATGGGCTTAAGCAGTCTCCACGGGCTTGGTATAAGAGGTTTGCTGACTTTGTTTCAACTATGGGTTTTTCGCACAGTAGATCTGACAATTCATTATTCATCTATCGTCGAGGGTCTTCCATGGCTTATATATTGTTATATGTTGATGATTTTATCTTGACTGCCTATCTGATGCTTTACGAAAGTCTATTATGACTATGCTCAGTTCTGAGTTTGCCATGAAGGATTTGGGCCCATTGAGTTATTTTTTGGAGATTGCAGTCACTCGTCATCCGGGCGGATTGTTCTTATCACAGAGAAAGTATGCAGCAGAGATCATTGAGAGGGCTGAGATGTCATCCTGTAAGTCCACTTCCACTCTAGTTGATACTAAACCCAAGTTGGGTGCTGCAGCTAGCTCTCCATAGAAGGATCTGACCCACTATCATAGTCTTGCAGACGCCATTCCGTATCTGATGTTCACGCGACCTGATATTACATATGCCGTACAGCAGGTGTGTTTTCTTATGCGTGATCCTAGAGTTGAACATATGAATGCGCTAAAACTCATTCTGAGGTACATTTAGCGAACACTTGAGTATGGTTTACATTTGTATCCCTCGTCGACGTCTACATTTGTCTCTTACACAAATGATGATTGGGGTGGTTGTCCTGACACCAGACGGTCTACGTCTGGATATTGCATGTTTTTAGGTAATAACTTGGTCTCATGGTCTGCCAAGCGTCAATCAACGCTTTCACGTTCAAGTGCAGAGGCCGAGTATAAAGGGGTGGCCAATGTGGTTTCTGAGTCATGTTGGTTACGAAATCTACTGTTAGAGCTTCATTGTCCTATTGAGAAGGCTATATTAGTGTATTGTGATAATATAAGTGTCATCTACCTTTCTGGTAATCTAGTTCAGCACCAGCGCACTAAACATATAGAGATGGATATTCACTTTGTTCGAGAGAAGGTAGCAAAAGGACAAGTACGTGTCTGTCATGTTCCTTCAAGATATCAAATTGCAGACATCTTTACAAAGGGTCTTCCCTCGGTCCTTTTTGAAGATTTTAGAGACAGTCTCAGCGTACGAAGACCTCCCGCTGTGACTGCGGGGGTGTGTTAAACAGTGTCCAAAAGTTGGCATTAGCGTCGCGGCTCAAGGGACACGGCGCCGCGGCTCAGGCCCACGTCCAGTGGGCCCCGATCAGGTCATATCCAGGGCCCACAATGTGTCCAGCAGTAGACACACATTATTATTATATTATTGTATATTTGGTAGACTTAGTCTTATATACCATAATTAAAATTATTCTATTACCTTAATTGTATAGAATAGGGATTTAGATGTAAAGTAGGAATAGTATTCTCCTATTGTAACTTGTATATATATGTCTTCAATCAATAAGAATAATCAAGGGATTATTTCTTTCAGATAGTAATTCCTTCACCTGCCCCCGCCCCACTTACCCCGACGGATACCCATCACGGGTAGTAAAACAAATATATATAAGAAAAAAATGAGGTCCAAGAAAATGAAAAAAAGAAACTTTTTCACAATGGTGTATCGAAATTCAAAGTCTGAAACTTTACTAAAATATTAGAACTATTAAAAAGTCAAAATAAAGCGTGAAATTTATATAGAAGAAGACAAGAAATTTTCTAGTCCTTTCAAATGATCACAATTGTAAAAAAAAAAGGAAAAAAGAAGCTCTAATGTCATTACCAAAGTTGTCACATACACACATGTAGTGTTGTTGCATTGTACCCTACATTTTCACACAAAAATATTAAAAAAATTGAAGGGTACCGTACACTTTATTTTAAATGATAATAATAATAATAATAATAATAATAATAATAGGTTGATGACTTGACAAGAATCAGGGAGTCTTGACAAGAATAAGAGATTTCAAATCCTTGTCTAGTTAAGAATACCAGAAAATCAGCATAATTAAAGAATCCAACACATGTATGGGGTGGGGAGCGGGGCGGGTACGGTGCGGGTCTTATATGAATTCACCTCTGTCCCACTACTTGTAGCGGATAGCAATTTTGATACACATACCCACCCCACCACCCACCAAACCATCCCCATACCCGCCCTAATTGGAGCGGATGCGGGGCGGTACTCGTATTTGCCCCACCAATATCTACACCTCTATTTATAGTTATGGCATCAAAGTAACATGTCAGATAATAGGTGCGCGCCTTTCTTCTAGATGTTTTGGGATACATTATCCTCATATTGCGGTAGCCAAGCACACTTTTATGCAATGAAATTTAAATGAGTTTATTAATAATAAATTAATCAAGATAATTATATTATTTGACTAAATATAATAAATTCTTATGTACCCTAAACTCAAAAACATTTGTCTCTTGAGTTCTGCTGCATTTGGACCAAGTCGGTGGGGTTTCCCAAAGTTTTTGTATCAGCTTAGAAATGATATTTGTTGTTTTATCCGAATAGAAGTTGTAACAAAATAATTAAACAATTAGAGGTTAAATAAAAACATAAACAAAGAAAATCATGCAAAGGATAAATCCTACCTGAATTCCACAGGCTCGGTGATGAGTCAATCATATTCGTCATAAGACTTAATCTGTGGAGTAGATGATCTTGGTCTAGCTGATCTACCTGCGGTAGATGTGTCAGACTCAGAGCTACTATCTCTAAGCCAAAGACCCGATATCCCAAATTATGGAGTCTATAATGACGAATGATGTGATATAGTTAGGTTAGGAGTAGTTGTAGGAGTACCACTCAATGACACCAGCTGAGATCCCGGATGCAACTGAGAGATGCCATTAGGATAGTAAAACCATGTGTGAACATCATAGTAGTGGACTAGGAAGGCGACTCAGTGTCCCTAGAGTGGATCAATGTAGGACCGAGGATAGCACCGCAAAGCCGACTGACTATAGCCTTGGCCATTTTGGCCAGAATAATGTGACAATGGAACGCCACGTGGTGGGAGATGTTATAGCGAAATCAATTAAACAGAAGAAAGAATAATAATGAAGGTAAAGGACACAAACGATTTAACGTGGTTTACTAACAATGTGTTAGCTACGTCCACGGGCAGAAGAGAGAAAAACTTTATTGATCTTGAGGAATATAATTTTTGGGATTTCGCTGGATTGTATTTCAGATTGCTTATTAGGTTATGACCTATAGGGTTTATATAGAGTACCCCTTACACAGACTAAGGAAAGGTTTTCCAAACAGAAAAGAAAAAATGTTTTCCAAACAGAAAAGGAAAAGGATTCCTAAACATGGTATAAACCTAATATGCGCGGATTCAAGACATATTTCAACAAATCCCCACCTTGACTTGAATCCTATCACAAATAACAGATTCACCATTATAGTGTCATATGTACTAGACTCCTTCTGCCCCAGATTTTGCCCTCAAGGGGCAATCAGCAACTCCTAACATTTAGCAAGTCCAAACAGTGTTGGAACTTGTTGTGTGGAACCGGCTTTGTGAACATATCAGCTGGGTTATCGTCAGTACCCACTTTTTTCACCTTGATTCTCTTCTCACTTCTCAGAAAATGATACCTCACATCAATGTGCTTATTCCTCTCATGATGGACTTGATCCTTTGCTAAGCGAGAATGCCCGAGGCATTACGATGCTGTGGCACGATCCTCGATGTAGACCGGATCATCGATCAATCCTTTCAACGATTCCTCCGGTTGCTTCGATAATGTTATGTACTGCTGTACGTAGTCGACCAAAGTCACTTTGTAGTCGCAAAGTAGCTTTCCAGCCCGACAACTAAACCACCAAGTGAAAACATATCCAATCATAGATCTTCATCACAACATCTCGGCGATAGCGAGTGCGAAAACTCTGTAACCAAACACTCTGTATCACCTCCATAAATTAGACCAACATCAGACGTACCTTTGAGGTACTGAAAAATCCTCTTCACAGCTTGCCAATGCTCTTTGCCAGTCTCACTCATAAACCTGCTAACAACACTAACAGACTGTGCAAGATCAGGTCTAGTGCAGACCATTGCATACATCAAGCTTCCTACCGCACTAGCATAGGGAACTCGAGACATGTACTCCTTCTCCTCAGCTAATTTAGGTGCAAAAGCAACAGACAGATGTGCATTTGCAGAACTGGGAGTATCTATAGGCTTTGTTGTAGACATGCCAAACCTTGAAAAAATCTTCTGAATATAGCCCTTTTGTGACAAGAAGAGCTTCAATCTGCTTAGATCCCTATAGATCTCCATTCCTGGAATTTTTCGGGCTGCACCCAAATCCTTCATATCAAACTCGGCACTGAGAAGATCCTTCAACTTCTGGATATCAGATTTGTCCTTCGCAGCTATCAACATATCATCTACATACAGGACCAAGTAAATCAAAGAATTGTTTGCTGACTTGTTGTAGTAAACACAACAATCATATGTACTTCTGTTGTAGTCAATCTCTATCATATAGATGTCGAACCTTTTGTACCACTGCCTCGGAGACTGCTTTAGCCCATACAAGGACTTCTTCAACTTGCAAACATAGTCCTCCTTACCACGAACCTGAAACCCATCTGGCTGAGTCATGTATATTTCCTCTTCTAACTCTCCATGTAGAAAAGTTGTCTTCACATCTAGTTGTTCAAGTTCCATATTCTGATGTGCAACTATTACTAGTAGCACCCTGATGGAAGTGTGTCTGACCACTGGCGAGAAAATCTCATTGTAGTCTACCCCCTCTCTCTGAGTGAACCCCCTAGACCACTCGAGTTTTATACTTGATACCCTCAACAGGTGTTCCTCCTTCCTTCTTCTTGTGGACCCACTTTCAAGTGATAACTTTTCTGTCTCGCGGTCGCTTGGCTAACTCCCAAGTCTGATTCTTATGGAGTGACTCCATATCCTCTCCCATAGTAGCAAGCCATTGGAAAGATTCAGTACATGTAACTGTTTCTTTGTAAGTGGATAGCTCATGTGAGTCAGGATCCACTTCTTCAGCAACCTGCAATGCATAAGCTACCATGTATTCAAAACCATACCTTCTGGGAGGTATTCCATTATTTGCTCTCTTTAATCGATCAAGAGCCAAATTGTGCTGATTTGCTGTTGGTAATGAAGATCCTGATGATTCTGCTTCTGACTGTGGTGTTGGACTTCATATGATGGTTCAGCCTCATCTGGAATGACTTGCTGCGCCACCTATTTCCCAATATTGCCACCAAAAATAGACTTCACAGTAGGGTTAAACATAGAATTTTCATCAAAAACTACATTCATGCTCAGTATAACCCTCTTCTCAGACGGGGACCATATTCTGTAACCTTTAACACCATCCCTATTGTTACACCCCGTAATCCCAGAACATGTATATAAAAACGTATTTAAGAACTCAAAAACGTTATGATTTGAGACTAGTAAATATTTATCGGAATTTTGAAAATGTCGGGAAACGAAATATTGCGATGAATGGGAGGGTGACACGTGTCACCCCCTTGGTTGGTCTTGGTCGAAATTGACCATGGGTATAATGGCCATTTGACCAAAGTAAAGATGACTAAGTCAAAGAGCCACTTGGCTTGATATTTTAATCTCATTCATCCAAACCCAACATGTGTTGTAATCTTGACCCTCCATATTGTTATATAATCACACTACTAGCAAGACAAGCTTCCCACACTTAGAAATTTTTTCAAGAAAACTTGTTCATGTACAAAAGGCTCTCGGGTTTGCCCCTCTTTTCAAGACTAAAATTTTCGTTTGGTGTTCATAATTCACAAGACTTCAACCCAAGGTTTCTAAGGGTATTGTACGTATCTCAATAGAAAGATCCCGGAAAAGAGTCATTTTTGCATTAGTCGCAAGGTGAAAACCTAAGTCGTTTTCATAGGTTTGGATTGGATATTGAAGGAAAGTTGTGTGTGAACTTCTAAGGGCTTCAAGTGGCGGATTGGAGTGTCAAGCAGAGGCGCTAAGTTGCTAGGGAGCGACTTCGGATCTTGAAGTTGGATTAAGGCTTGTCAAGGTAACAATCTTGTTCTCCTAAGTGTTATAAGATTACATATTGTTGTAGCTTTACATTTTAACAATCATGAGGTATATGTATTGGAGATTAATAAGTGTTATGGATATTAGAAGCCTAAATCCGAAATGACCTTGTAGCCATTTGAAATTGAAATACAATTTGGTCGATAGTTAGAATCGTCGCATTTTATCTAATTGAAGATTGTAGTTGTTATAATCGGTTGCGGCTATATAACATGTTAGACTAAACAACTTGGATTGAAAAGGAATTGGATAAGACTTTGTAGTATGATACATTATAGTTGAGAATGGCATGGAATTATTGAATTGTTTTGTATTATTGCGGGGAAGAATTTTACACGTCTTGTTAGGCATGTAATCCCCTTTGGTTAGCTACATTGTTGAGCCTTAAATGTGGCATGTTTGGTTATTGAATTCAGGCCTTGAAAAAGGTGGAAAAGTACGTAGAAACAAAGGAAGTGTTGTCCGATTTTCCGTAGAATTTGGTGACTTTACACTTAGAATATTCTACGTTTGAAGCTAGAGGTTAATAGACGTATTATGACCATTATAGGTTGAAGTACTACGTATAGCGTATTCTACTTAAAGGATGGAATAGCTATCAAGGTTGAAGTACTTTGGAGCATTTTGCTACTTGTCGATAATCGTCACGAGGTATGTGAACCGCTTCCTCCTTTTGGCATGATTCTATGTATGAAATATACATGTGGTGTTATTTCATGATTCCTTCTACTCTTAGAAGTTAAGAGGTATGTATGTTGATTTACTCTATGTAAAAGTTATGTCTAAGTTATCCTAAGTTCTTACCAAGTCTTATGGGGGATGTTGGTAAGAGTCGAGTTGACTTTGCTAATTTACTGCACGAATGAGAATAAGTATCGAACAATCCATTGCAGCGTTAATAAAAGAAAATGTATCGACAATCAATTAAATTAAAATGAGTAGAATTCTCTATCTGTATAGACGCTAAGATAAGACAAAATTTTATTACATTTTCTAGATCATGGCTGCTTTAATAAGATCGTTATAAACAAGTATAACCTATTCACAACGCACAAAAGTATATGTTACTTAATTTAAAGAGTTTACGTTATGAAGTTTTAAGACTATGAACCTTAAATTCTTAAAAGATTAAGAGACTTTATTTTTCAAGTTATGGGACTTGATTATTAAAGGAAGGAATGACTTGATTTAAAAGTATAGAATAGTTGATTTGGAAAGTATTGATTTCTTGATATTCTAAAGATAAGAGACTTGATTTCTAAAGTAAGAAACTTGATTTCTAAAGATAAGAGACTTGAAGTAATTTGAAAGTTATGCAACTTGATTTGAAAGTATAAGTCTTTTGGTTATAAAAAGAATGAATTTGTCTAAACCATAAAGAGTTATAACGGCTTTATGGGAAGTTAGTTATAATGGTTTTTATGGAAGGTTAAGAGAGTTGTCTATTTTGATTGATAGGCATGCGTTGCCTAGGTTGTGAAATTTGAAAGTTACTTGGTTTCAAAGTCTTGAAATGAATTTTTAAAGGTTTAGTAACTTAATTTGAAAAATAGACATACTTTGATACTACGGGTGTTAGTATCTTGGGGTTTTATATGAAAATGATTCTTTTGAAAAGAATGGAAGTACGTAGTACTTTGGGTTAAATTCCCGGATTTTTATGTGAAACGAAAAGTGCCTTGAGTTTATAAAATGAAATTCATTCTTGTATGATAATGAAAGTCTAAAGATTTTATGAACTTGCCTATGCTTGCTTGTGATAGCCTTGAGTGCAAGTATTATATGTTTACGTTGCCGTGACTCTCAGTTGGAGGGCCGGTTGTCTTGTTGTGAATCTATTTGGACGTACCGATAGTGACGGAGGCTTCCACGGGTATGATTCCATTGTGATTGATACTTGGACATGCTTATACGATGTGGGATTCCAGGGCATGCGACCAGGATGCGGGTTAGATTCCCAGATTATTTTTATTACTCCTTGGACATGCTTATACGATGTGAGATTCCGGGGCATGCGACCAGGAGGCGGGCTAGATTCCCGTATTTGTTTTATTACCCCATGACCATGCTTATACGATGAGGGATTCCGGTACATGCGACCATGTTATGTACTACTAGCTCCCCATGAAGACATGTACCCGAGATGAGGAATTCCACGGGCATGTTATATACGATTATTACCCCATAGATTAGCTCTCAATGAAGTCATGTACCCGAGATGAGGGATTCCACGGGCATGAGATATATATATATATATTGCATATGTGTACGCCGACAGTGAGGTAGGATGCCACAGACGCGTCACATGGTTATATTTTACACTTACGGCTGTCGGCAGTGATGGGGGATTCCACGGGCAGGAGATATATATATGTGTTGCATATGTGTACGCCGACAGTGAGGTAGGATGCCACGGGCGCGTCACATGGTTATATTTTACACTTACGACTGTCGGCAGTGATGGGGGATTCCACGGGCACGCTTTGATATTTGTGGGCTTGAGACCCCTAATGGACCGTGTGATGATATTTGAGGGCTTGTGTCCATAGCCCTGGTATGACTATTATTCATGTGTTGAAATAGTCTTTAAAAGGTAAAACTGACTTTCATTACTTTCACTTCGGCAAGGCACGATGTACTGTTATTTTGGTTATCATACATGTCTCCAGCTTTATTTTAGACTATTATGATTTCATTACTGATGCTGATTTTCATACTTGGTACATATTTAATCGACCCGCCCGAGGCTACGTTCATGCCGCAGGTTGAGGTACATAGCTTGCTGATCCGCACTCTTAGGATCACTGTTCAGTTCTTGGAAAGCTCCATTTCTCCGGAGGCTTTGTCTTTTGGTACGGTTCCCTGAGATTGTAGATTTACGTACATTCAGGGGTATGGCGGGGCCCTGTCCCGTCACAGTTGTTATGTCAAAACTCTTAGAGCTCTGTAGTCATATCTTGTGGGTCGCTTTGAAAAAAAAGAAGAGGTAACTGCTTTTGGATTTATATATATCCCGGGAGGTAGCCTTATCGGCTAACCTGTTATTTATTTCTTGTTAAGTTCATGTATGTTCCGTTGATTATCTCTGATGTATACCTGTAAGGGTGCCCAGGTAGGGCACCAATCGCGGGCCCGGGGTCGGGTCGTGACACCCATAACCTACAAGCACTCCCCTTTTAGCTCGTGGTTCTAATTTACCCTCATTCACATGATAATAAACATTGCAACCAAAAGCTCTCAAGCCAGAGTAATCAGCAGGCTTACCAGACCACATCTCAAAAGGAGTTTTGAGATGTATACCTGTGTGAGGTCCACGATTTATCAGATAGCAAGTTGTACTAACCGTCTCTGCCCAGAATGTCCTAGTTAGTCCAGCATTAGAGAGCATGCATCTAGCTCTCTCCAGAAGTGTCTGATTCATGCGTTCTGCTACACCGTTTTGTTGTGGCGTCTCCCTGACTGTATGATGCCTAGCAATCCCTTCTTTTCTGCAAAACTCATTGAACTCAGAACAACAAAATTCCAGACCATTATCAGTTCGCAGTCTTTTGATCTTCTTCCCTGTTTGATTTTCCATTAATGTCTTCCACTGCTTGAAGTTCTTGAAAGCTTCACTTTTATGCTTCATAAAGAACACCCAAGTCATCCTTGAGAAATCATCAATAATTGTCATAAAATATATGTGACCTCCTAGAGACTCCATCCGGGAAGGACCCCAACAATCAGAATGGATGTAATCAAGTGTGCCTTTTGTTCTGTGTATTGCTTTGGGAAACTTGCTGCGATGTAATTTCCCGAATACACAGTGTTCACAAAACTTAAGGTCCTCGACCTTGTGACCACAAAGAAGATCTCCTTTTGACAGAATTTGCATCCCTCTCTCGCTCATATGACCAAGCCTCATATGTCATAACTTGGTCAAGTTTACTTTATCAACCTATGAGGATGCAACAACAACAAAACCTGATAACGTAGAACCTTGAAGGAAATACAAGGTACCACATTTAATGCCCTTCAGAACCACATTCGGATCCTTACAAAGATATAGAACTCCACCTCCACCTCGAAATCTGAACCCCTTGCTATCTAACATACTCAATGATATCAGATTCTTTGTCATGTATGGAACATGCCTGACGTCATTCAATGTGCAGAATTTACCATCATGTGTCTGAATTTTAATAGAGCCTATCCCAACCATTTTGCAAACAGAATTGTCAGCCATAGAAACGCTGCCACCATCCACTTACGCATTGTGATGAATCGTGGATCCACACATCATTGTGATGCTTGTACTCATTAGCAACTAGAGCAATATCATCTTCATAGTTGGTATACGCTTTCTGGCGATGCACTGTCAGATTATTCTCGCCTCTTCTTCTTGGGACAATCCAGTTTCGGTGTCCCTTCTCCTTCTGATAATTCTGAGACATCATTTGGTTTTGGACCTTTAGAAACTGATTTCTTGAACTTCTTCTCCCCCGGATTTCTATGTCCATGACTTCCACTGGCTACTAACCCTGCAGCCTGATTATCTGCACATGTACCAGCCGTCTTATGGCGCAGCTCCCTAGTATGGAGAGATGATCTCACCTCCTCTAGAGACACAATATCTTTTCCAACAATGAACGACTGTACGAAATTTTCGTATGATAATGGTAAAGATACTAACAGAATCAATGCAACATCCTCATCCTCAACTTTCACATCAGTATTACGCAACTCTAACAAGATTGTATGTAGTTGATCTAAGTGATCTCGAAGAGGCATACCTTCCTGCATTCGTCGACTGAACAGACGTTGCTTCAGAAGCAACTTGTTGGTTAAGGACTTCATCACATAAAGACTCTCGAGCTTGACCCATAGACTCTGCGCGGTTTCCTCCTCCGCAGCCTCAGTGATAATATCATCAGCAAGGCTCAACATAATTGTTGAATGAGCCTTCTCTTTCAGAACGGCCATATCAGCGTTAATGGGTTCTACCGACTTCCTAGCAAGCGGCGCCCAAAGTCCTTGTTGTTTTAACAAGGCTCACATCTTGATCTGCCACAGACTAAAACTGTTTCTCCCCGTAAATTTATCGATTTTCACATTCATTCCAGACATCTTTCAAACAAACAAATTTGGCTCTGATACCAACTTGTTATAGCGGAAGCAATTAAACAGAAGAAAGAATAATAATGAATGTAAAGGACACAAACGATTTAACGTGGTTCACTAACAATGTGTTAGCTACGTCCACAGGCAGAAGAGAGAAAAACTTTATTGATCTTGAGGAATACAATTTTTGGGATTTCTCTGGATTGTATTTCAGATTGCTTATTAGGTTATGACCTATGGGGTTTATATAGAGTACCCCTTACACAGACTAAGGAAAGGTTTTCCAAACAGAAAAGGAAAAGATTTTCCAAACAGAAAAAGAAAAGTATTTCTAAACATGGTATAAACCTAATATGTCCGGATTCAAGGCATATTTCAACAGGAGATATGCGAAGGACTTCTATCTCTAATCCTTATTCCACATGGCTCTCTAATCACTATGCTATCTAGCGGTCTAAACGGACTCCTACCATTTTTTATATTTTTTGGGCATTATAACACCCTTACCCTTCTTATCACCCATATTCTGCATAATAAATATATCTGAGCATTGCAATAAATAATACACATCAGGATAGATTTTTCAAATATTTATAAGTCTTACAATCAAATAAATTGTTGAAACCCAATTTTGTCCCTCTCTTCCGATCATTTGTCGGTAAATTAAAGTATTTAGACACCGCAAAACAATATGTATATATATATATATATATATACACACACACACATATACATATATAAATAAGGGCTTTAATATCATCATCTGTTCTCAAATATCATTATTTATTATTATTATTATTCGCATTGTTTCTATCGTGCATTTTTATTATAATCATAGTTTTACCCTAATGCTCTATGTTATTCACAAATGGCATTGCATTTTTTATATTAAGCATCAAAATATTTTCTTAAATATTATGTTTATTATTATCACATTGACATTTTTTTATCATTATAATTCATATTTTTGCAAAGCATCTTTTAATAAAACCCCTTTTTATACTACAATCAATTTCTCTCCTTCTACTAAAATAAAACACCCTAAAACTACCCAAACCCCATAAACAAAAACCCAACCGGCCAGGCCCAAGACCCAGACCCAGTCGCTCCCTTACTCTGGCCCAAAATCAAAACCTTCTCATTACCCACCCCTTTAACCTAAAACAAAAACTAAAACTAATGAACCCTAATTCTATTCCCTTATCCCATCGTCGCCCCTTTCATCACACACCCACATTCCCATCGCAATACCCGCCGGATTTTTCGGCCACCAAATCGGCAGGAAAATATGGTCCCTCTGTTATCTTCCCCTTTCCATCGTACCGAAACCCAAACCATTTCGAATCTCTCCCAAATCATCTCAAACTTACCAAAAATCCAAATTGAATCTCCTAGATTTCTGGTTACCTTTTCAAATCCTATAAAATAGGTTATAAATATAGAGTTATTGTAACAAGAGGGTTGCTCTTGCTACTAGGGTTAGTAGACAAAGAAGAAAGAGAGAGAAATAGATAGAGAAAGAGAAAAGCTTTGATACTATTCTCGATAATTCTTTACAGATAATAACTAGGAACTTATATCCAAGTACCGGATTACAATAAAAAGACTTCCAAGGACTACATTACAATTACTAAAGACTAGAAAAGTATTACATAACTCTTAATGGCTTAAAATGAGTAACTTAAAACTTGGATATTGATTTGTCATTTTCTAAAATATGGTCACAATACATTATTGTGACAATCCATCTTCTTTGAAAACATGGCTGGTCCTTCAGAATTCTGTAAAGGCTGGGAATTGAGACTTCATGAAATTGTAATCTTCCCAAGTTGCTTCTTCAGGTAGTAAATTTGTCGATTGGACTAGAACTTGAGTAGTGGCCTTGTTTCCCTTCTTGATCAATCTATTGTCTAACACTGTAACTGTCTCCCAGTGGTTGACCATCATTTGAACAGATTGGAGGATCAACAGAGGTTGTAACATGATCACTGATCGGTGTATTTTTTATACACCTTTTGAGTAATTTTTAGTTAGTCTTTTGCCCATTTTTGCACAAATATATGTCGTGTTAGGATAGATTTTCTTTCTTTTGAGTCACAATGGTTTAAAGTGGCACATTGATGAGAAGGAGCGAAAAGAGGGCAGAAACAGAGGTTCCAGAGCTCAAAAAGCTAAAAAGTTGGCAACCCGAGCGAGAAAAAGGGCGGCACCGCGGCGCCAGACCATCAGCAGTAGCAGAGCCATGCCGCCCAAGAAGCAGACCAGTCGCAGAAGTTCCGACGTCGTGGCGCCGACGCGGGAAAATTGACAAATCCGAATAGGATTGGGCCAAAGCGAAAGAGAAAAAGGTTTTGCACGTTTTTGAGGATATAAATAGGGCCTTTTAGGTCGGTTTTGAGGAGTTCCACACCCTACCATTCATCACAACATTAGTTCAAGATTGGAGACTTATTTTTGAGTAATTTCTTGTTCTTTACTTTATTTCTTTCTAGTATATGTTGGATACTATTTTAGTTCTTGGCATGTCTATGGCTAGGAACTAACTTAATTTAGGGTTTTCCATGTCAAATCTCTTAAACCTCGTTTTATGAATTAATGGAAGATTTTGGTTTCTTCTTATTATTGTTGAGATTTATTCAATAATTGTTTTGATTTCTTGGTAATTAATTGATCACTAATTATCATCACTTTTATGATTTCTAATCGAAATCCGAAAGGGGAGATTATGAATATGCTATAGTTGAATAAACATAGGTTTAAATCGTGGACGAAAGTACCCCGATACTTGTGTAGTTTAATAGGTTATTGCTCTTAATCCTCATTTGATCTTGTCATCGAAAGATAGAAGGGTTCTACATTGGGGTTGAGTGTTTATATTACCTTAACAGGAGTATAAAACGGCTTAGTTAACCTGCTATGTCAACATAGAAGAAGAACCTTAATTATTTGCATTAACGAATAAAGCGAGTGGATAGTCGATGGGATTTGGAAGCCCTATTTCCACCATATCTGAAGTAAAGTAAAGTAATTTAGTTAGCATCTATAATCATAGCTATAAATAAATCATCAAATTATCGGTTACCAAATAGATACTACAGAATAGAGGTTGATAATTTGACACTAATCTCTGAGGACGATAACTCGGTCTTCTAGACTATATTACTTGTCACAATACGTGCACTTGTGTTTAGCGTGTGTGTAAGTCGCGCATCAAGTTTTTGGCGCCGTTGCCGGGGATTGGCGTAGTTCAATATCATTCTATCTATACTTAATTTCTAATTTGTTTTTTTTTGTATTGGTGAAACCGTGCGCCGTGATCCGTTTGTTGATTTTGATCTGTTGCAGGCATCTAGTTTATGCGAAGGAGAAGAGGAGCAGATACACTTGTTCCCTTCAGCCCGGAGATTGAAAAGACTTGCAAGCGGAACCGGAGAAACAAACAAATCTTGGCCTTAATAGCAATGAGAGACTTGCAGAATAACAATGAGATGAACGAAGGGTTAGGTGATCATCAACCTAACCAGAGGATGCCCCGGAGGTTACCAATGGATGTAGAAGAAAGGGTCCAGGTCCAAGCTGAGAGAAGCTTGGGAGATTATGTGCTACCAAGGGTGAATGGAGCACAGACTTACATCAGGCTCCCAGTAATAGGAGCAAATAATTTCGAAATCAAGTCTGCGATCTTGTGTACGGTGCAGAATACAGTTCAATTTGGAGGGTTGCCATCTGAAGACCCTCATATGCACATAACAAATTTCTTAGAGTTGTGTGCAACTTTCAAGTATAATGGCGTTACTGACGACACCATCCGATTGAGGCTCTTTCCCTTCTCACTCAGGGAAAGAGCAAAGGTTTGGTTGAATTCCCTGCCTACAGATTCTATATTTACATGGTAGGAGTTGGCACAGAAGTTCTTGGCAAAGTTCTTTCCACCGTCCAAAGCAGCTAAGCTGAGAGGAGAACTGAACAATTTTTACCAGGCTGATGGAGAGTCACTCTATGAGGCTTGGGAGAGATTTAAAGATCTACAGAGAAAGTGTCCACATCATAGCATTGAGTTGTGGAATTTGGTCCATATTTTCTACAATGGGCTAAGTGGGACCACAAGAACCATCATTGACGCAGCTGCAGGTGGAACCTTCATGAAGAAGACAGCACATGAGGCCCATGATTTGCTAGAAGACATGGCCACCAATAACCATGTGACAGATGATAGAGGGGTAAGTGGAAGGAGAGTGATAGGAGTTCATGAGATCGATGTCATCACAACGTTAAATGCACAGGTTGCTCTCTTGACCAAGCAACTGCAGCAGAACACAGTGTCAGTGAATGCAATTCAGATGCCAATGAATTGTGAGATGTGTGGGGGTCCTCATACTTTTGATAAGTGCCCATCAGCAGACCCCAACAACATCCCTATTGAGCAAGCAGAATGCCCGGCAGTGGGGAATTACCCAAGGCCCCAGAATAACCTCTATTCAAATACTTACAATCCAGGGTGGAGAAATCACCCTAACTTTTCATGGAGGGGTGATCAAGGGCAGCGGAACCAGTTCCGAGGACAATACCAGAATCACCAACCATTTAACCATGCATCATCCTCCCAACAGTTCAGTACACCTTCTCCACAAGAGAAGTCAGACGAATTGCGAGCAACCTTGTTGACACTCACGAATTCACAAACCCAGTTCATGGCAGAGACAATGTCCTCTATCAGGAACTTGGAAACGTAGGTGGGACAACTAGCAAAAATGGCAAATAACAGGCCATAGGGCACTCTTCCTAGTAATACAGAGATGAATCCCAGAGAGCAGTCCCAGGCGGTGCAGCTGAGAAGTGGGAAGCAGCTACAACAGCCTACACCTCAACATGTGGTAGAACAGAGAGTTGAGCAGAGAGTAGAGGCAGAGAAGGAGGGGGTTACTGAGGACCGCCCTATTTTAGAGAAGGCTCCAACAATTCCAGTGAGGGAATACACAGAGAAGATTCCTTACCCTCAGAAGTTGCAAAGAAAAGCAGTTGATAAGAAATTCTCCAAGTTTTTGGAGGTATTTAGAAAGCTGCACATTAACATCCCTTTCATTGAGGCATTGGAGCAAATGCCTACTTATTTCAAATTTATGAAGGAAATTCTTGGGAAGAAGAAAAAGCTAGCTGAGTATGAGACAGTGGCATTGACAGAGGAATGCAGTGCCATCTTGCAGAAGAAACTGCCCCCCCCCCCCCAAGCTTAAGGATCCAGGGAGCTTCACATTGCCTTGCACAATTGGTAGGGTGACATGTAACAGGGTCCTGTGTGATTTGGGGGCCAGCATAAATCTCATGCCCTTGTTCGTTTTCAAGAGATTGGGTTTGGGTGAAGCCAAACCAACCACTGTGAACTTGCAGTTGGCGGATAGGACAGTGGTGCATCCCAGGGGAATAATTGAAGACGTATTGGTTAAGGTGGGAAAATTCTTCTTTCCTGCAGACTTCCTCATACTTGATATGGAGAAAGATGATGAAATCCCTATCATCTTGGGAAGACCATTCTTGGCAACTGGGAGAGCCTTGATTGATGTGGAAAAGGGCGAGCTGACACTCAGAGTTGAGGATGAAGAGATGGTTTTCAAGGTGTTTAAACACATCGTTGAACCCCCAGTCATAAGTAAGTGTTTTGCAGTCAGCACTGTTAGCACATTAGTTGAGCCAGCATAGGACAAAGCAAAGGAAATCAGTCCGCCAGTACAGGTGAGCAACACTAAACCTTCTCTTGAGAAAAAGGAGAAAAAGAAAAACAGAAGGCGAAAGAGAAAAATGATTATGAAATGGGTAGGCTGTGGGGTTAAGTTACCCCATGCCTCTTGATAAGGAACATGCATTTAGTCAACATTGTCAAGCTTCTAAGACTTAGCAAGACTTACTCATTTAATTAATGGTCAAATGACCCTTTTACCCATGTCCAAATCGTCCAAGACCAAATAAGGGGTGACACGTGTCGCCCTCCCATTCGTCGCAATATTTCATTTTCCGACAATTCCATAATTCCGATAAATTTTTACTAGTCTCAAATATTAACATTTTTGGATTCTTACGTACGTTCTTATAAATATGTCCTGGAATTACGGGGTGTAACATTCTTCCCCCCTTAGAAACATTCGTCCCCGAATGTTCTTTCGGAGTTAAACTTATAGATAGCGACATATCCTCCTTTTACAACCCCGACATACCAATAATGCCACACGCGGCCACACAATAGCACTTAAGCAAAAATACTTCAATTAAAACTTGACAAGTAAGGGAAAATGAATTACCTGAAGGTGTAGGGAATAAGTGAGGATACTTTCTCAACATGTCTTCCTCCGCTTCCCAAGTCATCTCCTCCCTATTATCATTCCGCCACAAGACTTTGACGGAAGCCACATCCTTGGTCCGCAGTCGCCTGACCTGAAGATCGAGTATCGCTATGGGACTCTCCTCATACGATAACCCCTCTGTCACCAGGACCTCGCTAGCTAGGAAAACTCTCGATGGGTCTCCGATACACTTCCGTAACATAGAAACATGGAAGACCGGATGTACCGCCTCTAAATCTGATGGCAGATCCAACTCATAGGCAATCTTGCCTACTCTACGGGTGATCTGGTAGGGCCCAATGTACCTTGGGCTAAGTTTCCCCTTCTTTCTGAACCTCATCACACCCTTCATGGGTGATACCTTCAAGAAGACCCAATCGTCTACCTGAAACTCCAAATGTCGACGCCGATTATCTGCATAAGACTTCTGCGAGTGCAGCGCTATGATCTCCTGGATAAGCTTCACCTTATCCACAGCCTGCTGAACCAAGTCTGGGCCAACTAACTGAACCTCGCCCACGTCGAACCAACCAATCGGCGACCTACACTTTCACCCATACAAAGTGTTACACCCCGTAATTTTGGTCATGCTTATGAGAACGTATGAAAGGAATTAAGACTTAAATTTTTGGAAAGATAGGTTGTCAGAATGTTTTGGACAGGTTTAGTCAACTTTGGGGTGGTTTATGTCCCGTTACATTAGGAGTTCTTAGGTGTTTCAAAAGCCTAGTATGTAGTTCGTTGAGTCTAGTTCCCAACGCAACAAACCGCTCGTCGATAGGACATCAGAGTAGAAAGTTATGGAAATTACAAGTTCGGTCGTGATCGGCGAGAAAAGTATTTTCGGTCAGGTGCCACAGTGCCGCGACGCCGGATGCAGGGCCGCAGCGCCGGATATACTGAAAGTTATCTGAAGTTGCAGCGTCGTGGCACCGGAATGCAGGGCCGCAGCGCCGGATGTACTGAAGCTTTCGGAGGTTTCAGCGCCGCGGCGCCGAGGCGGGATTTTTGTGAAAACTGGTGGAAAAATCATAAGATATTTTTTTGAAAAGGCCCTGGGAGGGTGACAAGTGTCCCTCCCATCTGTTTTTTGAGAAAGTCCTATTTATTGACCAAGTCTTGAAGACTTGGTCATTCTTCAAGAACTTCCTTCTCTCTAAAAATCCCTCCTCCTCCTCTCTAAAAAAATCCCTCTTCATTCTCTCTAAAAATTCAAGGAAAAACCAAGGCCTAGAGAAATTTCGGAAAGGCGGCAAGAAGGAAATATGTGGACAAGCTTGTAGGAGGTTTGTGAAGGTGATTGTGGGAAGAGGGCAAGTGAGATTTGTTGGACTGTTTTTGGGAGAACTCTAAGGTAACAATCCATTCTCCTTTTTAAGTAAAATTGTGTTGCATGTGAGGAAGAAAGGACTTGTAGTTGTCAATATTGCTTTTAGGTATATTGCATGTAGGAATAACGATTTGGATTTGAAAGGATTGGATAAGGATGATATGTGAGCATGTTATAGCCAAGATACTACCTTAAACTTATTGGATTATTTAATTTGTATTGTGGGGCAGAATTTTACACGTCCAAGTTAGGCGTGTAATTCCCTTGTATTGCTGAATTATTGGGCCTTAAATGTGGCGTTTAGTAGTTGATATTGGACCTTGAAAAGGGTGGAAAAGTATGTAGAAACAAAGGAAGTGTTGTCCAATTTTTCGTAGAATAAGGAACTTCATGCTTAGAATATTCGACGAAGAAGTCTAGACGTTAATAGAAGTATTTGATTATTATAGGTTGATACTCTACGCGCGGCATATTCGACTTGCCAAGTGGATTTAGCCGAGGAGGTATGTGATCCTTCCTATCCTCTTGAGCATGATGGTTGTAAAATATATAGTACGGTAGACGTACGTGTGTCAAATGAATTTTAGTTCTATTTTGATGTCTTTGACTTGTGTTCTAAATGTTAAGAATCTTGAAATGTTTCAAAAAGAGTTATGAATCATTATTCGGAAGGCAATTAATACTTGGTTTTAAAAGAATAAGTTCTTTTGGTTTTCCAAACAAATGTGAATGTTTTGATTTATTACAAAGTTTAAGTGTTATACTAGCTTTATGAGAAGTTAGTTATAACGACTTAAGGAAGATAAAAAGAATGGTTTACTTACTTGTTTGTAGAAGCCTTGTAACGATTTCTGAATGTGTGGAAAGTTGGTTTGAGAAGTAAACATGTTGTGTTATTATGGGTGTTAGTGCCTTGATATTTTTTGTGGTAGGGGGGTCTCTCGTTGTGCTTATGTCATTTACGATAAGTCGGTTGTGCTTGTGTATATCACCTACCCCCCTGACTTGTTTATGTTGCCGCGGGTTAACTATCCCCGATGCGAGGAGTACCTCATGCTGGTCCACATGAACTATGCGGGCTACGGTAGTCCAGGAATCACTCCGGGTGTGTTACGCCGATTCGAGGAATACCTCATGCGGTCCAAGTGGCCATGCGGACTACGGTAGTCCAGGAAATACCGTGGGTTAGCTACCCCCGATGCGAGGAGTACCTCATGCGGGTCCACGAGACCTATGCGGACTACGGGAGTCCAGGATTAGACTCGCACAATGATACTAGGGGCGAATGACCCTACTTCGATCATTGGAGGTCTAGAAAAGACCGGTTGGGTTACACCTATTTGCTCTTATATATTCTGTGGCACTATGTGATGTTAATGGGTTTGTTTCGTACATGTTGTGAATTGGTTTTAAAATGTTATGATTTCAGTTTAGTACTTTCAGTTTCACATACTTGGTACCTGTTGTACTGACCTCCTTCGGGGGGCTGCGTTCATGCCGCAGGTCGAGGTACATCGGTTGTTGATCCTCGCTCTTAGGATCACCGTTCTGCTTTTGGGAAGCCCCGTTTCTCCGGAGGCTTATCTTTTGGTATGATTCCCTGTCATTGTGTATTCTTGTACATTCAGGGGTATGACGGGGCCCTGTCCCGTCATAGTTATTACAAACTCTTAGAGGTCTGTAGTCCTGTTGTAAATTGGGTTTTGTAAAGGATGTAACTGTTCAGTTTTTGTTATATTTATATTTACAGAAAGGTAACCATTTTTTGTTAGCGTGTTTCTTATTTTATATTGTTTCATGTTTATGAGTTTACTTCCGCCGGTTTTTCTCTGATGTTGTATCACTAGGGTGCCCGGGGTAAGGCACCAGTCACGGGCCCGAGGTCGGGTCGTGACAAAAGTGGTATCAGAGCAGTTAATCCTCGGAAAGTATCTACAGGCCGTATCTAGTAGAGTCTTGATTATCGGTGTGTTGTGCACCACACCTATAATTAGGAGACTACAGGATATTTAGGATTGATTTCCATTCTTTCACTCTAAGATCGTGCAATAGAGCTGTGTTATAGGTTGAACTCCCTCTGACATATTTTTATGTATCAGTTATGCCTCCACGCAAGGCAACCGCGGCCCAGAAGGGCAAGGCAGCTGAGGGAGCTGCTAGTAGGACGCAGAGGGTTACGAGGGCACAAGCCTAGTCTTTACCTGAGGTGATGCTTCGGACAACGAATTCCACGACGTCGCCAGCTCTAGCAGAGTTCAGAGCAGCAGCAGTGGCTACTAAGACTGGGGTACCTGAGCCTCCAGTTGCACAGCCTGGAGCAGAGGATATGGGTTACAAGGAAATGGCCCAGTTATTAGCCAGGATTGTGGCGAGGCAGGAGGACAGACGGGAGACAGCGGTTTTGGTTGAACCCGTAGTTCCCCCCAGATCTGATAGCTTGACACTTCGGGACTTTTTGAGTTGCAGCCCACCAGAGTTCTATAGGTCGAGGACGGAGGATGATCCTCAGGAGTTTATCCGACAGTTGCAGCGGATCATGAGAGTGATCAAGGCCTCGGAGACAGAGTCGGTAGTATTGGGTTCACATCGGCTGCGTGATACTGCAGTTGACTGGTTTGATTCGTGGGAACTATCCCGGGGGGAGAATGCACTTCCAGCTATTTGGGACGAGTTCTCAGAGGCATTTCTTAGCCATTTCTTGCCTCCGCAGATGAGGAGAGCTCGGGCCGATAGATTTCTGATATTGAGACAGAGCGGGAGGAAGGTCTGGGAGTACAACGTAGAGTTTGACCCGTTGGCCCGATACGTCCCCGCTTTAGTGACAGACATGGAGGACAGGGTGCACCGCTATGTCACAGGGCTCGATGATTACTTAGCAGAGGGTTGCTCGGGAGTAGCTCTTCAGCCGGGCATGGACATTGCCCGCATGCAGGCTTATGCACTTGGGTGTGAGGAACGTAGGGGCCGACGGATTGACAGATATCAGCAGAAGAGGGCCAGGACAGCAGGGTCCTTTGGTAGCTTTCGAGGCGGACGACCTCAGCAGCAGACTGGAGTTGCACCTCAGCCGGTTCAGAGCGCTCCTCCACCGTCTTCCGGACGTCCAGGGTATTCGGGAGCAGGTCAGGGCCCCAGGGCTTCGGGCTTCCAGGGAAGCAGGGATGCTACCCGATCGAGACCACCCCCCTCTCGGTGTGGCCGATGTGGTAGATCCCATTTCGGGAGTTGTGGTAATACTGTGGGGCCTTGTTACACTTGTGGCCAGCAGGGTCATATTTCGAGGGACTGTCCGACCAGAGGCAGCGCAGATGGTAGGGTTCAGCCTACAGGGTCATTCGCCGGGTCTTCATCTCCTACGGTTACTCGCCCCGGAGGGCAGGGTGCCCATGGGCCAGCAGGTCGCGGCAGAGGTCGTGGCAAGGGTCCTAGTTCCAGCGTTCCTCAGAACCACATTTATGTCATGTCCAGCCGTCAGGACCAGGAGGCGTCACCGGATGTCGTCACAAGTACATTATTGGTTTCATGTTGTGATGTATATGCTTTGATAGATCCAGGCTCTACTTTGTCCTATATATCTCCTCATATTGCTGGTAGAATAGGGATAGAGCCTGAGTCCATAAAACCTTTTGAGGTGGCTACGCCAGTAGGTGATTCGGTGGTAGCTGAGCGGGTATATAAGGCTTGCCCAGTAACTATATACAGTCGTCAGACCCTAGCCGACTTGATAGAGTTGGATATGACGTACTTTGATGTGATTATGGGTATGGATTGGCTAGCGTCTTTCTATGCCAATGTGGAATGTAGAGAGAGATTGGTACGGTTCCAGTTTCATGGGGAGCCGGTTATCGAGTGGGAGGAATCTTTGCGTCGTAGGGTAGGTTTATTTCTTACCTCAAGGCTAGGAAGATGGTGCAGAAGGGGTATATCTACCATATTGTTCGGGTATTCGATATTGAGGCTGAGATACCAGACCTTCCGTCAGTTCCGGTTGTTAGAGAGTTTCCAGACGTATTCCCAGACGATCTCCCGGGTATCCCTCCTGAGAGGGAGATTGAGTTTTGCATTGATATGTCGCCAGACACTCGACCTATATCTATTCCACCATACAGGATGGCACCTACTGAGTTGAGGGAGTTGAAGGACCAGCTGAAGGATTTGCTGAAAAAAGGCTTTATCAGGCCTAGTGTTTCTCCCTGGGGAGCGCCGGTTTTATTTGTAAAGAAGAAGGATGGGACGCTGCGTATGTGTGTTGATTACGAGCGGTGAATAAGGTAACTATCAAGCAGATACCCTCCCGTGATTGATGATTTGTTTGACGATTGCGAAGTGCGAGTGTTTCTCAAGATAGACTGCGATGCAGTTATCATCAGGTGCGGGTTAGAGAGACAGATATCCAAAGACTGCATTCAGGACCCGGTATGGGCACTATGAGTTCCGGGTGATGTCTTTCAGGTTGACCAACGCTCCAGCAGTATTCATGGATTTGATGAACCGGGTGTTCAAGCCATTCTTGGATATGTTCGTTATAGTATTCATTGATGATATCCTGGTTTACTCGCGCACAGAGCAGGACCATGCAGATTATTTGAGGACGGTACTGGGAGTCCTCCGGGACCGGCAGTTGTATGCCAAGTTCTCGAAATGCGAGTTTTGGTTGGCTTCAGTGGCTTTCTTAGGGAATGTTATCGGGGCCGATGGTATTCGGGTTGATACAACAAAGATTGAGGCAGTCAAGACTTGGCCTAGACCCACTACACCGACGGAGGTGCGCAGCTTTTTGGGCCTTGCGGGTTATTATCGGAGGTTTGTGGAGAAGTTTGCTTCCATTTCAGCACCTTTGACTAGGCTGACCCAGAAAACAGCTATGTTTCAGTGGACGGATGCTTGTGAGGAGGGCTTCTGGTTACTAAAGGAGAAATTGACGACCGCCCCAGTTCTTACTCTTCCCGAGGGTTTAGACGGATATGTGGTTTATTGTGATGTGTCGGGTTTGGGTGTGTGCTGATGCAGCACGGTAAGGTTATAGCTTACGCATCTCGACAGCTCAAGAAGCATGAGAAGAACTACCCCACACATGACTTAGAGTTGGCAGCAGTGATTCATGCCTTGAAGATCTGGAGACATTATTTATATGGAGTTCATGTGGATATTTACACAGACCACAAGAGCCTCCAGTATATCTTCAGCCAGAGGGAGCTGAACTTGCGGCAGAGACGGTGGTTAGAGCTACTTAAGGATTATGATGTCGATATCCTATACCACCCAGGGAAGGCCAATGTAGTTGCAGATGCCCTTAGTCGCAGATCGATGGGTAGTCTGTCAGATGTGCATCCAGAGAAAAAGGGCATGGTCCGCGAGTTACATCAGCTAGTGAGCCTTGGGGTTTGTTTGGTTGGTTCTGATAGTAGTGGGGTTCGGGTTCAAGAGGTTGCCGAGTCTTCCCTCATCGAGGAGGTGAAGAGGCGACAGTATGAGGATCCGATTATGGTACGGTTTCAAGATACGGCTCTTCGGGAGGAGAAGAGTCTATTTGAGGTAGCACCTGATGGGGTGCTAAGATTTGAGGGCAGGTTATGTGTTCCGGATATGGCAGGACTTCGTCAGCAGATTCTGGGGGAGGCACACAGTGCTCGTTACTCTATTCATCCGGGGTCGACTAAGATGTACCACGACCTCAGATGTATGTATTGGTGGGATGGCCTGAAAAGGGACGTTGCAGAGTTTGTTGCTCAGTGTCCGAATTGTCAGCAGGTCAAGGTGGAGCACCAGAAGCCTGGTGGGTTGTTCCAGATGATAGAGATTCCGACATAGAAGTGGGAGGTGATCAATATGGACTTTATTACGGGGTTACCTCACACTCAGAGGAAGCATGATTCCATCTGGGTTATTGTCGACAGGCTGACGAAATCAGCCCACTTTCTTCCAGTCAGGACGACTTTTTCGGCCGAGGATTATGCTAGATTGTATATCAGGGAGATTGTGAGACTGCACAGAGTTCCTATATCGATTATTTCAGACAGAGGAGCCCAGTTCATGGCTAACTTCTGGAGGTTTTTCCAAAAGGGATTAGGGACACATGTGAGTCTCAGTATTGTGTTTCATCCTCAGACCGACGGACAGGCCGAGCGTACTATCCAGACACTTGAGGATATGCTGCGGGCTTGTGTTATTGATTTCAGGGGTATCTGGGAGGATCATTTACCTCTTGTGGAGTTTGCATATAACAACAGTTGCCATTCTAGTATCCAGATGGCGCCTTATGAGGCCATA
Organism: Przewalskia tangutica; assembly: GCA_029844215.1. Lineage (NCBI taxonomy): Eukaryota > Viridiplantae > Streptophyta > Magnoliopsida > Solanales > Solanaceae > Przewalskia > Przewalskia tangutica. Next base: position 12,277,610 of record CM056725.1, on the reverse strand, counting down.
TACGGGAGGAAGTGCAGGTCACCGATAGGCTGGTTTGATGTGGGCGAAGTTCAGTTAGTCGGGCCAGACTTGATTCAGCAGGTGGTGGATAAGGTGAAGCTTATCCAGGAGCGGTTATTGTCAGCTCATAGTCGACAGAAGTCGTATGCAGATAATCGACGTCGACACTTGGAGTTTGAGATGGATAATTGGGTTATCCTGAAGGTATCACCCATGAAGGGTGTGATGAGGTTTGGGAAGAAGGGGAAACTTAGCCCAAGGTACATTGGGCCTTATCAGATTGTCCGTAGGGTAGGCAAGGTTGCCTATGAGTTGGATCTGCCGTCCGATCTGGAGGCAGTACATCCAGTTTTTCATGTGTCTATGTTGCGAAGGTGTATCGGAGATCCATCTAGAGTGCACCCGATTTGTGATGTCCATGTGACAGAGGGGTTATCGTATGAGGAGAGTCCCATAGCGATACTCGATCGTCAAAGTTAGCGATCATGACAAAGGATGTGGCTTCCGTCAAGGTCTTATGGCGGAACAAGAACATAGAAGAAATGACATGGGAAGCAGAGGAGGACATGATGAAGAAGTATCCTCACTTGTTCCCTACACCTCCAGGTAACCCACTTTCCTTCTTGTTAGTTTTTAATTGGCATATATGTTTAAGTATTGTTGTGGTCATGTAGAGCGTTCTTATTTGTAAGAGGAATAGTTAAAAGGATCTTTGTCGATATTTTGATTTGAGTAAGCGTAGAAGGAACATTCGGGACGAATGTTTCTAAGGGGGAGAGAATGTTACACCCCGTAATTCAGGTCATGCTTATGAGAACGTATGAAAGGAATTAAGACTTAAATTTTTGGAAAGATAGGTTGTCAGAATGTTTTGGACAGGTTTAGTCAACTTTGGGGCGGTTTATGTCCCGTTACATTAGGAGTTCTTAGGTGTTTCAAAAGCCTAGTATGTAGTTCGTTGAGTCTAGTTCCCAACGCAACAAAACGCTCGTCGATAGGACATCAGAGTAGAAAGTTATGGAAGTTACAAGTTTAGTGCGCAGTCGAGCAGAAAAGTATTTTCGGTCAGGTGCCACAGTGCCGCGACGCCGGATGCAGGGCCGCAGCGCCGGATATACTGAAAGTTATCTGAAGTTGCAGCGTCGCGCGCGGAATGCAGGCTGCGCGCCGGATGTCTTGAAGCTTCCGGAGGTTTCATTGGCCATGGCCGAGGCGGGATTTTTGCGAAAACTGGGGGAAAAATCAGAAGATATTTTTTTGAAAAGGCCCTGGGAGGGTGACAAGTGTCCCTCCCATCTGTTTTTTGAGAAAGTCCTATTTATTGACCAAGTCTTGAAGACTTGGTCATTCTTCAAGAACTTCCTTCTCTCTAAAAATCCCTCTTCCTTCTCTCTAAAAATTCAAGGAAAAACCAAGGCCTAAAGAAATTTCGGAAAGGCGGCAAGAAGGAAATATGTGGACAAGCTTGTAGGAGGTTTGTGAAGGTGATTGTGGGAAGAGGGCAAGTGAGATTTGTTGGACTGTTTTTGGGAGAACTCTAAGGTAACAATTCATTCTCTTTTTTAAGTAAAATTGTGTTGCATGTGAGGAAGAAAGGACTTGTAGTTGTCAATATTGATTTTAGGTATATTGCATGTAGGAATAACGATTTGGATTTGAAAGGATTGTATAAGGATGATATGTGAGCATGTTATAGACAAGATACTACCTTAAACTTATTGGATTATTTAATTTGTATTGTGGGGCAGAATTTTACACGTTCAAGTTAAGCGTGTAATCCCCTTGTATTGCTGAATTATTGGGCCTTAAATGTGGCGTTTAGTAGTTGATATTGGACCTTGAAAAGGGTGGAAAAGTATGTAGAAACAAAGGAAGTGATGTCCAATTTTTCGTAGAATAAGGAACTTCATGCTTAGAATATTCGACGAAGAAGTCTAGACGTTAATAGACGTATTTGATTATTATAGGTTGATACTCTACGCGCGGCATATTCGACTTGCCAAGTGGATTTAGCCGAGGAGGTATGTGATCCTTCCTATCCTCTTGAGCATGATGGTTGTAAAATATATAGTACGGTAGACGTACGTGTGTCAAATGAATTTTAGTTCTATTTTGATGTCTTTGACTTGAGTTCTAAATGTTAAGAATCTTGAAATGTTTCAAAAAGAGTTATGAATCATTATTCGGAAGGCAATTAATATTTGGTTTTAAAAGAATAAGTTCTTTTGGTTTTCCAAACAAATGTGAATGTTTTGATTTATTATAAAGTTTAAGTGTTATACTAGCTTTATGGGAAGTTAGTTATAATGACTTAAGGAAGATAAAAAGAATGGTTTACTTACTTGTTTGTAGAAGCCTTGTAACAATTTCTGAATGTGTGGAAAGTTGGTTTGAGAAGTAAACGTGTTGTGTTATTATGGGTGTTAGTGCCTTGAGATTTGTTGTGGTAGGGGGTTCTCTCGTTGTGCTTATGTCGTTTACGATAAGTTTGGCCAGGCTTGTGTATATCACCTACCCCCCTGACTTGTTTATGTTGTCGCGGGTTAGCTACCCCCGATGCGAGGAGTACCTCATGCGGGTCTACATGACCTATGCGGGCTACGGTAGCCCAGGAATCACTCCGGGTGTGTTACGCCGATGCGAGGAATACCTCATGCGGTCCAAGTGGCCATGCGGACTACGGTAGTCCAGGAAATACCGCGGGTTAGCTACCCCCGATGCGAGGAGTACCTCATGCGGGTCCACGGGACCTATGCGGACTACGGGAGTCCAGGATTAGACTCGCACAATGATACTAGGGGCGAATGGCCCTACTTCGATCATTGGCGGTCTAGAAAAGACCGGTTGGGTTACACCTATTTGCTCTTATATATTCTGTGGCACTATGTGATGTTAATGGGTTTGTTTCGTACATGTTGTGATTGGTTTTAAAATGTTATGATTTCAGTTTAGTACTTTCAGTTTCACATACTTGGTACATGTTGTACTGACCTCCTTCGGGGGGCTGCGTTCATGCCGCAGGTCGAGGTACATCGGTTGTTGATCCTCGCTCTTAGGATCACCGTTCTGCTTTTGGGAAGCCCCGTTTCTCCGGAGGCTTATCTTTTGGTATGATTCCCTGTCATTGTGGATTCTTGTACATTCAGGGGTATGACGGAGCCCAGTCCCGTCATAGTTCTTACAAACTCTTAGAGGTCTGTAATCCTGTTGTAAATTGGGTTTTGTAAAGGATGTAACTGTTCAGTTTTTGTTATATTTATATTTACAGAAAGGTAACCATTTTTTGTTAGCATGTTTCTTATTTTATATTGTTTCATGTTTATGAGTTTACTTCCGCTGGTTTTTATCTGATGTTGTATCACTAGGGTGCCCGGGGTAAGGCACCAGTCACGGGCCCGAGGTCGGGTCGTGACACAAAGCCTCATATGACGCCATCTGAATGCTAGAATGGTAGTTGTTGTTATAAGCAAACTCTACAAGAGGCAAATGATCCTCCCAGATACCCCTGAAATCAATAACACTGGCTCGCAGCATATCCTCAAGTGTCTGGATAGTACGCACTGCCTGCCCGTCAGTCTGAGGATGAAACGCAGTACTGAGACTCACTTATGTCCCTAATCCCTTCTAGAAAGACCTCCAGAAGTTAGCCGTAAACTGGGCTCCTATGTCTGATATAATCGATATAGGGACTCCGTGCAGTCTCACAATCTCCCTGATATACAATCTGGCATAATCCTCAGCCGAATACGTAGTCCCGACTGGAAGAAAGTAGGCTGATTTCGTCAGCCTGTCTACAATAACCCAGATGGAATCATACTTCCTCTGAGTACGAGGTAACCCTGTAACAAAGTCCATGTTGATCACCTTCCACTTCCATGTCGGAATATCAATAGCCTGCAATAGCCCACTGGGCTTCTGGTGCTCAACCTTGACCTGCTGACAATTAGGACACTGAGCAACAAAACCTGTCACGTCCCTCTTCAGGCCATCCCACCAATACATACATCTGAGGTCATGGTACATCTTAGTCGACCCCGGATGAATAGAATAACGAACATTGTGTGCCTCCCCCAGAATCTGCTGACGAAGTCCTGCAACATCGGGAACACACAACCGGCCCTCAAATCTTAGCACCCCATCAGGCGCTACCTCGAATAGACTCTTCTCCTCTCGAAGAGTCGTATCTCGATATCGTATCATCACTGGGTCCTCATAATGCCGCCTTTTTACCTCATCAATGATGGAAGACTCGGCAATCTCACGAACCCGTACCCCACTATCATCGGTATCGACCAATCGAACCCCAAGGCTCGCTAGCTGATGGATCTGACGGAACATGTCTTGTCTCTCCGGCCGCACTGATGCACTCCCCATCGATCTACGACTCAAAGCATCTGCAACCACGTTGGCTTTTCCCGGATGGTATAGGATGTCAACATCATAATCCTTCAACAACTCTAACCACCGTCTCTGCCGCAAGTTCAGCTCCCTCTGCCTGAAGATGTACTGGAGGCTCTTGTGGTCTGTATAAATATCCACATGAACCCCACATAAATAATGTCTCCAAATCTTCAAGGCATGAATAACTGCGGCCAACTCTAAGTCGTAGGTAAGGTAATTCTTCTCATACTTCCGTAACTGCCGGGAAGCATAGGCTATAACCTTGCCGTGCTGCATCAATACGCACCCTAGCCCGATACCCGAGGCATCACAATAAATCACGTATCCCTCTAACCCCTCAGGAAGAGTAAGAACTGGAGTCGTCGTCAACTTTTCCTTGATGGCGGAAGCCCTTCTCACAAGCTTCGTCCACTAGAACTTAGCCGCTTCGAGTCACCTAGTCAGCGGTCGATATCGAAGCAAACTGCTCCACAAACCTACGATAATAACCTGCCAGCCCTAAGAAACTGCGCACCTCTATCGGAGTAGTAGGTCTCGGCCAAGACTTGACCGCCTCAATCTTTGTCGTATCCACCTGAACACCGTCAGTCCCAATAATGTGCCCCAATAATGCCACTGAGGCCAACCAAAACTCGCACTTGGAGAACTTAGCGAAAATCACGGCTCGGAGGACCAAGTACCATCCTCGTGGTGCGCATGCTCCGCTGCGTGTGCGAATAAACGAATGTCATCAATGAATACTATAACAAGCGTATCCAAAATGGCTTGAACACGGTTCATCAAATCCATAAATACCAGAAGCGTTGGTCAAACCGAAGACATCACCGAACTCATAGTGCCCATACCGGTCCCGAATGCGATCTTTGGAATATCTCGCCTCTAACTCGCACATGATGATAACTGCACCGCAGTCTATCTTGGAGAAACACCTCGCACTTCGCAATCGTCAAACAAATCATCAATCCTGGGAAGGGGGTATCTGTTCTTGATGGTTACCTTATTCAGCTGCCTGTAATCAACACACATACGCAGCGTCCCATCCTTCTTCTTTACAAACAAAATTGGCGCTCCCCAGGGAGAAACACTAGGCCTGATAAAGCCTTTTTCCAGCAAATCTTTCAGCTGGTCCTTCAACTCCCTCAACTCAGCAGGTGCCATCCTGTACGGCGGAATAGATATAGGCCGAGTGTCTGGCAACATATCAATACAAAACTCAATCTCCCTTTCAGGAGGGATACCCGGGAGATCGTCTGGGAATACATCTGGAAACTCTCTAACCACCGGAACTGACTGAATAGCTGGCACCTCAGTCTCTGTATCGAATACCCGAACCAGATGATAGATGTACCCTTTCTGCACCATCTTCCTAGCCTTGAGGTAAGAAATAAACCTACCCCTCGGCGACGCTGTGTTGCCCTTCCACTCGATAACTGGCTCACCAGGAAACTGGAATCGGACCAACCTGTCTCTACAGTCAACGTTGGCGTAACAAGAAGCCAACCAGTCCATACCCATAATGACGTCAAAATCTGTCATCTCCAACTCTATCAAGTCTGCTAGGGTCTGACGACTGTAAATAAACACCGCCAGTCTTTGTACACCCGCTCAACTAACACCGAATCACCCACTGGAGTAGCTACCTCAAAAGGCTCTATTGACACCGGCTTTATCCCGATTCTACCAGCAATAAGAGGGGACACATAGGACAAGGTAGAACCTGGATCTATCAAAGCATAAACGTCACAACATGAAATCAATAATGTACCTGTGACGACGTCCGGGGAAGCCTCCTGATCCTGGCGGCTGGCTAAGGAATATATGCGGTTCTGTGGACCGCTAGAACTGGGACCTCCACCACGACCCCTGCCGCGGCCTGCCGGTCCGTGAACACCCTGCCCTCCGGGGCGCATAACTACAGAAGAAGAAGATCCAGCAACTGACCCTGTCGGCTGAACCATAACACTCCCGCCGCCTCTGGTCGGACAATCCCTCTTCATATGGCCCTGCTGGCCACAAGAGAAACAAGCTTCTGAAGCCATACGACACTCGCCCGGGTGAGACCTACCACATCGAACACACCGAGATACGGGTGGTCTCGATCGGTGACGGTCTCTGCCTCCCTGAAACCCCGAAGCCCTAGAGCCACGACTGCCTCGAATGACGGTGATCAACCCTCCTGCCAGAAAACCGAGAAGGGGCACTCTGTGCCGGCTGAAATGTGGACCTATTCTGCTGCTGAGGCTGTCCGCCTCGAAAATTGCCATGGAACCCTGTTGTCCTGGCCCTCTTGGGCTGGCCTGAGTCTAGCTGATCCTCTCTCTCTCTGTCCTCTATCCCCTGCGCATAAGCCTGCATCCTGGCAATATCCATACCGGGATGAAGGGCCACCCCCAAGCATGCAGTAATCATATGACGGTCTAGCCCCATCACATAGCGATGAACTCTGTCTGCCATGTCAGCCACGATGGTGAGCGCATACCTGGCCAATGAGTCAAACTCCAGGCTGTACTCTCTGATAGTCCTCCCATTCTGTCTCAATGTCAAGAATCTATCCACGCGGGCTCTCCTCATCTCAGGAGGAAAAAAGTGATCCAGGTAGGCCTCTGTGAACTCATCCCAAACAGCTGGAAGAGCACCCTCACCTCTAGACAGCTCCCATGACTCAAACCAGTTCAACGCAATATCACGTAACCGGTAAGAGGCTAGCACAACTGACTCTGTCTCCGAGGCCCTAAGCACCTGCATAGTCCGCTGTAACTGCCGAATAAAATCTTGAGGATCCTCCTCAGATCTCGAACCATAGAACTTGGGTGAATGGCAACCCAGAAAATCCTGAATCCGCAAACTGTCGGCTCTAGGGTTAGCTACCGCTGTCGTGCCACGCCGCCACTATGGTCAATAACCGGATCTTCTCTCCGTAATCTCTATACTCAGCCCCTGGCTGCGGAACTGGAGGCTCAGGTACCGGAACCTCTGGAGCTACTACCGCTCTCGGCTCCTCTAATACTACCGGCGTGGCTGAACTAGCCGACCGGCCTATAACCTCAGGCATAGTCTGTTCCTGAGTCCTAGTAACCCTCTGCGTACCGCTAGTAGCTCATACTGTTGCCTTGACCTTCTGGGCCCTGGTCGCCTTCCGTGGAGGCATAACTGATACATAAGAATAGGTCAGAGAGGATTCAACCTATTAAGACAGCTCTACTGCACGATCTCAGAGAGAGAAGAATGGAAACCAATCCTAAATGTCTTGCAGCCTCCTGATTATAGATGTGGTTCACAACACATCGATAATCAAGACTCTACTAGACACGGTCTGTAGACACTTTCCGAGGACTAACTGCTTTGATACCACTTTTGTCATGACCCGACCCCGGGCCCGCGACTGGTGCCCTACCCGGCCTCTACGGTATACATCGAGATAATCGTGAACATACATGAAACTTATACAATAAATCAACGAAATAAAATCAATAGGTTAGCCAATGAGGCTACCTCACGAATATAAAAACATAACCGCAAGCGGCTTCCTTTCCTTTTCAAAATGACTCACAACATGTGACTACAGACCTCTAAGAGTTTTAACATAACAACTGTGGCGGGACAGGGCCCGCGACTGGTGCCCTACCTGGGCACCCTTTTTAGGTATACATCAGAGAATAGCAGCGGAACATACACAACACATATACATACTTAGACAAAAACATCACAGGCTAGCCGATAAGGCCACCTTTCATACAATATACAAAAACCAAAAGTAAAACAGTACATCTCTGTTTTTAAAACTCAATCCACAAATGTGACTACAGACCTCTAGGAATAACAACTATGGCGGGACAGGGCCCCGCCATACCCCTGAATGTACATAAATCTACAACATCAGGGAAAATCGTACCAAAAGACAAGCCTCCGGAGAAATGGAGCTTCTGTCACCTGATCAGTGATCCTAAGAATGAGGATCCACCACCTGCTTACCCCTACCTACGGCATGAACGCAGCCCCCGAGGAAAGGGGGTCAGTACACAATATGTACCAAGTATGTAAAACTGAAAAAAAATACTGCAATTTACATCATAAGTCTAAAATAAAGCTGGAGACATGTATGATAATCAAATTACAGTACATTGTGCCTTACTAACAATGAGAATAGCCAAGTATATACTTTACTGCATAAAAATAGGAGGCTCATGATCAAAGTAGGGTCACCCGCCCGTAGTATCATTAAGCAATCCTACTCCTGGGACTATTTCACCCGCAAGGGCCGTATGGACCCGCATGAGGTAACTTCCTCGCATAGACTGTATCCGCCCGCATAGGTCGTATGGACCCGCATGAGGTATTCCTCGCATAGGACTGGTCCGCCCCGCATAGGATTATTTCACCCGCAAAAGCCCTTACGGACTCGCATGAGGTATTCCTCGCATCATGGGTAGCAAATCCACGGAATATGCAAATGTCATAACCCCGGGGAATGACCCCGTAATGAATAATATATCACTAGCACAACCAGATATCATACATAACATAAGCAAGTTAAGAAATCCCCCTAACTTTGTATTAGTCTTATTCATATACACTCTCATTTTAGTTTACTTAAGGCACTAACATGTCATTATAAAAATCCGGGAATTTAACCCAAAGTACTACGTACTTCTATTTTTTTTAAATGACTCTTTTTCATATAAAACTCTCAAGATACTAATAACCGTAGTATCAAGTCATATCTACTTTTCAAGACCTGTCACAATACCTTTTAGGAATATATTTATAGGCTTCTAAATCAAGTGACTTCTTTCTTTTAAAACCTTAAGCAATTGATGCCTTAAAATCAATTTGTCTTTCACTATTTCAAGGCATTTATCATACTTACGTTACTTAGAGTAAAACACTCTTTTTAACTTTCTATAAAGCTATTATAACCAACTTCCCATAAAGCCGTTATACTAGCTTTATACCTTAGGTACTTACATTTTTTTTTATAACCAAGAGACTTAAACTTTCCAACAAAACAAGTATCTTTCAAAACATTTTAAGTCTCTTAACTTTTAGAAACTAAGACATCCTTATTTCTTTTAAACAAGTGAGTTAATCCCCTAACTCAATCAACTTGGACATTCGTAAAATAAGCCAAGGATATCAAATGGAATAGCTTGTCAAAAAATCTCGTACGTCTACCGTACTATACATATACAACTATTCATGCTCAAGAGATAAGAAAGTTCTACATACCTCTTCGGTTCAAACCACTTGCTAAGTCCAATATTGTCACGCCCCGAACCCCGGGCCCGTGACTGGTGCCCTACCTGGGCACCCTTCTACCTTAAAAACACAAGTAAACTGCGGAAATTAAATAACACCCTTTTTTAAAAAAAAAAACCAACATACGTGCAAGGGCAAAACCGACAAGGCTGCCATAATATACATACTCAAAAGACATTATACTGTACATGAGTCCAATCCCATATATGAATACAGACCTCTAAGAGTTTTATCGAATCGTGACGACAAGGCCCCGCACTCCATAATCGCATAAAAGCTCAGATTGAAAGAAATTATACCAAAAGATAAACTCACGAATGATGGAGCTATCCAAAATCCCTGAGCAGGTCCTACACTGCCGATCACCAAACAAAGATACCTAAACTGCGGATGAACACACTCGAAGGAGGTCAGTACGAAGAATGTACCAAGTATGTGAAACAGTAAGTACTGTAATGCAATCAAACAGTCTAAACAAAACAGGAGACATGTATGATAGCCAACCTACAGTACACAATACATAAGCAGTCATAACAAGTCAGAGACGCATGCCCTCAAGTCATTTCTAAAATATAACCATGGGTCTCACGCCCATAATATCAATCATGCCCGTGGAATCCTTCCTCACTGCCGGAAGTCCATGATATAATATAACACCAATAGGCATACATGAACACCAAGTCCCACCTGTCCTAAAACTGTACGGGCCAAGTAGGAAAACGAGCAGGTGGTATAACGTCTTGGGGTTTACCCCTCATTTATACTCTTACCCTGGAGAAGGTGGTAAAGCAGGGGGTATAACGTCATGGGGGTTTACCCCTCATTTATACTCTTACCCTGGAGAAGGTGGTAAAGCAAGGGGTATAACGTCTTGGGGGTTTACCCCTCATTTATACTCTTACCCTGGAGAAGGTGGTAAAGCAGGGGGTATAATGTCTTGGGGGTTTACCCCTCACTTATATTCTTACCCTGGAGAAGGTGGTATAGCGTCTTGGGGGTTTACCCCTCACTTATACTTTTACCCTATCTCAACCGGCCGTCAAACAACACATAAGCACTACCATGTCTTTTATAAAAATCCGGGAATTTAACCCAAGTACTACAAATAACGGAAGCATACCCGTGGAATCCCACATCACCGCTTGCAGACGCCCAAGTAACTTACCACAAGACAGCCGGCCCTCCAACCGAGAGTCGCGGCAACGTAATAAAACATAATACTTGCACTCAAAGGCTATCACCAGCACACATAGGCAAGTTCATAAAATCTATAGACTTTCATTTTATAAACTCAAGGCACATATAGAATAATTCTCAATTAAACAAGCCAAAGTACTTATCAAGGCACACTTAGAATAATTCTCAATTAATCAAGCCAAAGTACTTATCAAGGCACACTTAGACTAATTCTCAATTAATCAAGCCAAAGTACTTATCAAGGCACACTTAGAATAATTCTCAATTAATCAAGCCAAAGTACTTATCAAGGCACACTTAGACTAATTCTCAATTAATCAAGCCAAAGTACTTATCAAGGCACACTTAGAATAATTCTCAATTAATCAAGCCAAAGTACTTATCAAGGCACACTTAGACTAATTCTCAATTAATCAAGCCAAAGTACTTATCAAGGCACACTTAGAATAATTCTCAATTAATCAAGCCAAAGTACTACGTACGTACATTCTTTTCAAAATACTCTTTTCTATGTAAAACCCCAAGATACTAACACCCGTAGTATCAAGGTGTGTCTATTTTTTCAAAGTAAGTTACTACACTTTTAGAAAACTCATTACAAAGCTTGAAATCAAGTAACTTCAAATTTTCACAATCTAGGCAACTTATGACCATTAATCAAAATAGACAACTTTCTTAACCTTCCATAAAGCCGTTATAACCAACTTCCCATAAAGTCGTTATAACCATTTATGGTTTTAGACATATTCATTCCTTTTATAACCAAGAGACTTATACTAATTAAAACCAAGTATCACATACTTACAAACCAAGTTCTTAACTTTCAAAATACTTCAAGTCTCTTAATATTTAGAAAACAAGTTTCTTCTACTTTTAAACCTCAAGTAAATCACTCCTTTAAAACAAGTTACTTCTCTTAAATCATGTCATTTCTCCTCTTTTAAACCAATTAAGTAAATCACTCCTTTAACTCCCCTAAAGTCATTACAACAACCCTTAGGTTTTGGAACTAAGGCACTAGCCAAAAGGTTTGGAAACCACTTCCTTTTCAAGACTCTATGTACTTTAAGTAAAATACTTTCACTTTTAAGAATCCAAACTTCACTAAGGAAATGGATTATACAACTTACAATTTAAACATCAAAGTAAAATCAAGGAAGTACATAGAACAATTTCTATTTTAGGCAATCCAAATACAACCAAGGAATGGATCATTTAAGGAGTAGGACATACTTTCTTTATCTTAAGGAATCATGCTAGAAGAGGAGATAGTTCACATACCTTTTCGGCTAAATCCACAAGCTAAGCCGAATACGCCGTACGTAGAAGTGTCAACCTATAATGGTCACAACAAGACTATCAACTTCTAGTCTCTAACGTAGAATAATACTAAGTATACGGTCTCTAATTCTACGGAAAATCGGGCAGCACTTCCTTTGTTTCTACTTACTTTGCCACCTTTTTCAAGGCCGAATACAATAACCAACACGCCACATTTAAGGCTCAAAACAACAACCAAACAAAGGGGATTACACGCCTTACAATACGTGTAAAATTCCGCCCCACAATTCATACGAAGTGGTTTAATGCTCACTAGCCATTCTCGGCCAACTTATATATCCAACAATTCAAAATCTTTTCCAATCCTTTTCCAATTCCAAGTTCTAAGGTCTAACATGTTATATAGTCACAAACAACTTCAACAACTACAATTTCCTTCTTTCCACAACATGCGACGACTTAAACTAATAATCGACTTGAATTGTAATCTTAAGGCTAACATGCTAGTTTTCGGATTAGGGTTCCAATAGCCAATATACTTATCAAACTTCATACTATATAACTCATGCTTGCTAATATCCATAGCTACAACAATAAGTAAGTCTTAACTACTAAAACGACAAAATTTATACCTTTATAAGCCCTTAAAGTTTCCAAGATTCAAAGTCACGCCTTAGCAATTCTTAGCTCCTTTCCTTAAGTTCCAATCCGCTCCAAGCACTCCTTATAAGCCTATGAAGAACCCATCTTCAAGTTCCAACTTCAAAGTTGAAGAACTCCTCAAGTTTCCGCCTTGCGACTAATACGAAACGCTGCTTTTTCAAATCTTTCTATTGAGATATCCTTACAATACCCTTAGGGACATTGGGTTTAAGTCTTGTGAATAAAGGATCACAAACTAAAATTTTTGTGTGGGCAAAGCTAGTGAACCCGAGAGCTTTCTTGGCTAAGCTCAATGTTCTCTCAAATTTTCTAAGTGTAAAATGCCAAGTCTTGCTACTAGTTGGGTATATAAAACACAATGGAGGGTTTAAATTTCAACACTTGAGTGGCTAGGATGAGTTTCACTAGGATTAAGCACAAGTGGCAAGTTGACTTGGTCAACAATATCAAGCTTAGCAAGACTTATCTTCCACCATGGTAAATGACCATTCTACCCTTACTAAATTTCGTCCAAGACCATATGTGGGGTGCCACGTGTCGCCCTCTCATTCGTCCATAAAATTCTGTAACCCTCGTGGGCCCCACAAAACGTAAAATTCCTCGGGTGGGCCCCACATGACCAAATCCGTAAAAATAAATTTCCATAATGTTAATAAGTTCCATAATCCTCAAATAATACATTTTGAGAATCCAATTCTCATCAACGAACATTTTTCCTTTCCGACGTTCGGAAGATTTTCCGTCGGAAAAACAATTCTCCCTTTCGTACTAATTTCCAAGTCTTGATTCCTTACATACATTCTCTTATACATGTCCTGGACTTACGGGATGTAACAAATATGCCGCGCGTAGTATGTCAACCTATAATGACCATAATACGTCTATTAACTTCTAACTTCAAACGTAGAATATTCTAAGTGCAAAGTCACTAAATTCTACGGAAAATCGGACAGCACTTCCTTTGTTTCTACATACTTTTCCACCTTTTTCAAGGCCCGAATTCAATAACCAAACACGCCACATTTAAGGCTCAACAATGTAGTTAACAATAGGGGATTACACGCCTACAAGACGTGTAAAATTTCGCCCCACAATTGATATCAAACTAGTCCAAAATACAATGTCAATTCGGCAATTTGAGGGACAACAATACAAATTCTTATCCAATTCCTTTTCAATCCAAGTTGTTTAGTATAACATGATATCAAGCCGCAATCAATTATAACTACTACAATCTTCAAGTAGGTAACATGAGACGATTCTAATTAACGACCAAATTGCATTTCAAGTTCAAATGGATAGAATGTCATTTCAGATATTAGGCTTCCATAATACATATCACTTATCAAACTTCAATCTATATACTTCATGCTAGTTAAAATGTAAGGCTACAACAATATGTAATCTTATAACACTTTAAGAGAACAAGATTGTTACCTCAACGAGCCTTAATCCAACTTCAAGATCCGAAGTCGCTCCCTAGAAACTTAGAGCCTCTCCTTGACACTTCAATCCTCCACTTGAGACCCTTAGAAGATCACAAACAACTTTCCTTTAATCTTCCAATCCAAACCTATGAAAGCAACTAGGTTTTCACCTTGCGACTAATACGAAAACGATATTTTTCCGGGATCTTTCTATTGAGATACCCTTACAATACCCTTATGAACCTTGGTTTAAAGTATGGATGTTATTGAACAACAAACAAAAAATTTTTTCTTTGAAACCCTCATGAACCCGAGAGCACTCTATGTGTTCATCCAATTTTCTTGAAAATTTAGCTAAGTATGGAAGTTTGTCTTACTACTAGTGTACATATATAACACTAGGAAGGGTCAATATTAGCACAATTGTGTGGCTTGGATGAGTTTCACATGGATCTAGCCCAAGTGGCCCTTGGACTTAGTCAACATTGTCAAGCTTCTAAGACTTAGCAAGACTTGCTCATTTAATTAATGGTCAAATGACCCTTTTACCCATGTCCAAATCGTCCAAGACCAAATAAGGGGTGACACGTGTCGCCCTCCCATTCGTCGCAATATTTCATTTTCCGACAATTTCATAATTCCGACAAATTTTTACTAGTCTCAAATCTTAACATTTTTGGATTCTTACGTACGTTCTTATAAATATGTCACGAATTACTGGTGTACAAAGAATCTCATCAAACAGAGGAAACGTCACGAGAATTTTCCAAAATGTCTGCCAGAAAAAAAGAGCTTCCAGATCCGCCTCCGTACCACAATATGACACTACTAGATTTGTTAGTCAAAAAGCAGAAGATAGATATTACAAACTTAGTACTAGACCCTTGATACCTGAGCGAGGAATGAAGTACCAAAGGGAGCCATTTGAGAATGGAGATGTCTATGGGCCTATTCGGGCAATGATAGAGGCCGTTGGGTGGAAGAGATTTGTTAATCCGAAGAGAATAGTACCATAAAACACTATAATGGTAAAAGAATTATATGCTAACTTTTCGGAAAGGGTAAATGGTAGATGTTTTGTGAGAGAACAGTATATACCTGTGACGGCTGAGGTGGTGAATGAGCTATTAAGAACAGCTGATGTTGAAGAAAGAGGCGATGATCGAAGCTATTTCAGAACTTGGTCTAGAGATGCCAACAACATCGATTGGGATATCGTCGCAAGCACATTATGCTACCCTGGGGCTGAGTATGATATTGCACGAAATGGATCAAGAGGACTGAGCAGATGTCAGTTCAACAAAACAGCCAAATGTTGGTTATATTTCGTCAGTGCCCGCCTGATTCCATCGACGCACTTCACCAGAGTGCCAGCGAATAGAATAAAGATGATATATGGAATTATGGAAGGGAAGACGATTGATGTTGGGAAGGAGATATTGCAGAACATTGGAGAAACCAGTAGGTTGGTCACTACAGGTGGGTTGGGACACGGATCACTTATTTACAGTTTATGTTCTAGACATGGAGTCCCAACCCTAGCTACTGATACATATGAGAAGGGTCAACCTCCTGTGACATATGGGATAGTGCATGCCTTCCCAGAACCAGTTCCTCCAGCAGCAGCAAGAAGGAGACCAAAGACTACCACGCACCACCGCAGCAGAGGTCGCCATGGATGAGATGAGCACGAGACAGAGGCTCAAGATACTGCAGTAGCAAATACCAAAGAACCCTCGAATTGGAACCTCCGGTGCCTATGATGGAGCAGTTGCTCATGAACCAGCGGAGGATGATGCAGAGTTTTGACACAATGATACAAGGTCAACAGGACATGAGGCAAGGACAACAAGAAATAAGGCAGGAGCAACAACAGTTGAACCAGAGATTTGATGAGATGAGTTCTTTGTTCAACCAGTGGTCCATGCATTATCCGCCGCCACCGCCACCATTTTAAACCAAGTTTGTAAGTTGTCCCATTTTTCTTTTATTTTTTAGTCTTATACACATTAGGGACAATGTGTGATTTAAGTTTGGGGGGAGTTCTTAGTTATTTTTTATGTGTTTTTGAGTCTTTTTATGTTATTTTCTATGTTTATTTGAGTCTAATTTTTTTTATGATCATGCACGTTGTAGTTACTTGAAACGCCTAGTGGAGTAAAGTTGAATAATGTAATGGAATTACAAGCAACCATCTGAACGCTTAGGTTAGATATGCCAAAAATTCATGAAGTCAAAATATTTGGGGTATCTTGCCTGATTTATGCATTGTTAGTGATTAAAACTATGTGTATGCTTACTTGTTATTTGAGGCGAAATAGTTAGGATATGCATGTTAGGGAGATGACTCAGGCATTTCTTTGTTAAGCCCTTTCTTACCATTCATTTCATATCCCTGACAATAAATTGTATCCCTAGTCAGCCCCTTTGACCCTAAAAAAGATCTTTTCTTTGATACCCTGTAATTCCATACTTGTGCCATAAGTGAAAACGAAAATTTTGAGATGTGTTTGAAATATAAAGTTTTGAAAAGAGACAAAAAGAGAGTGAATAATTTTGATGCACCCCAATGAAAAGTAATCATAAATAGGCAAAAGCCTAAGTTGGGGGGGGGGCTTACTATTCATCAGACACCCCATTATCTCAAAATAAAAGAGGGGAAAGATAGATATGAGGTTAAAAAGAAAATCAAAAGAAAAGGGAAGAATCGAAAGCAAAAGAGCTTATGGTACGTAAGATTGAGCCTAAAAGCCTATTTTTACCTACCCCTGCCTAAGCCTACATTACAACCCTAAAAAGCTCTGAAGATCTCTAATGTGTGTATTCATGATTAGTGGGGAATAGCAAGTAAACAGGCCATATGATTTGGAAATTAACATGCATAGTTAGGTATTCT
This sequence comes from Przewalskia tangutica, assembly GCA_029844215.1. NCBI lineage: Eukaryota > Viridiplantae > Streptophyta > Magnoliopsida > Solanales > Solanaceae > Przewalskia > Przewalskia tangutica. Next base: position 12,260,489 of record CM056725.1, on the reverse strand, counting down.
TACTTCCATTGAGTATGATTAAATTGAATTTGCGAAATATCTGACTTGATGTGTTTAGAATGCTAAAAATCCATGTTATATGTTCCTGCAGATTATTCTACTAACCTTCATGCTTTTCTAAGTAACAATGATGCATCAAATTGATCAATGTCTTTGAGTCATTTTATTTTCTTTTTTTTCGTGTCTTTGTTTCTATTTTTTATCTTTATTCGAGGGCGAGCAAATGTTAAGTTTGGGGGTGTTTGATCGGTGTATTTTATATACACCTTTTGAGTCATTTTTAGTTAGTCTTTTGCCCATTTTTGCACAAATATGTGTCGTGTTAGGATATATTTTCTTTCTTTTGAGTCACAATGGTTTAAAGTGGCACATTGGTGAGAAGGAGCAAAAGGAGGGCAGAAACAGAGGTTTCAGAGCTCAAAAAGCTAAAAAGTTGACAACTCGGGCGAGAAACAGGGCGGCGCCGCGGCGCCATACCATCAACAGTAGCAGAGCCACGCCGCCCAAGAAGCAGACCAGTCGCAGAAGTTTCGGCGTCGTGGCGCCGGTTGCAGGGCCGCGGCGCCGACGCGGGAAAATTGACAAATCCGAATAGGATTGGGCCAAAGCGAAAGAGAAAAAGGTTTGCACGTTTTTGAGGATATAAATAGGGCCTTTTAGGTCAGTTTTGAGGAGTTCCACACTCTACCATTCATCACAACATTAGATCAAGATTGGAGACTTATTTTTGAGTAATTTCTTGTTCTTTACTTTATTTCTTTCTAGTATATGTTGGATACTATTTTAGTTCTTGACATGTCTATGGCTAGGAACTAACTTAATTTAGGGCTTTCCATGTCAAATCGCTTGAACCTCGTTTTATGAATTAATGCAAGATTTTGGTTTCTTCTTATTATTGTTGAGATTTATTCAATAATTGTTTTGATTGCTTGGTAATTAATTGATCACTAATTATCATAACTTATATGATTTCTAATCGAAAACCAAAAGGGGAGATTATGAATATGTTATAGTTGAATAAACATAGGTTTAAATCGTGGACGAAAGTACCTCGATACTTGTGCAGTTTAATAGGTTATTGCTCTTAATCCTCATTTGTGGTAAATCTTGTTATCGAAGGATAGAAGGGTTTTAAGTGTAAGTTTAAGTGTCATGAACGGATAATATTGATACTATGTATGTATGCTAGAGTAACTTGGAAGTACGGAAAGATAATCCTTTTTGGGATTATGATGGATGGATATGTGTGTGCAAGATATTAGGGCCATATGTGGCATAATTAGGTTTCATTAAGTGTAGTTTTATGAGACTATGCCGAGAAACGATAGATTCAGCTCCGAAAGAACATTTGAGGACGAATGTTTCTAAGGGGGGAAGAATGTTATACCCCATAATTCCAGGACATGAATAAGAGATTAGACGGGAGAACACAAGACTTGAAAAGGGTACGAAAGGAAGAATTGTTCTTCCGACGGAAAATCTTCCGAACGTCGGAAAGGAAAAATGTTCGTTGGTGAGAATTAGATTCTCAAAATGCATTAATTGAAGAGTATGGAACTTATTATCATTATGGAAATTTATTTTTACGGATTTGGTCACATGGGGCCCACCCGAGGAATTTTACGTTTTGTGGGGCCCACGAGGGTTACGAAATTTTATGGACGAATGGGAGGGCGACACATGTCACCCCCCACATGGTCTTGGACGAAAATTAGCAAGGGTAGAATGGTCATTGACCATTGTGGATGAATAAGTCTTGCTAGCTTGAGAAAATTGACTTGGTCAACTTGTCCACTTGGCTAAATAATTAATGTCCTTCATCCTAGCCACACATGTGTTGATATCTTGACCCTCCATTATGTTATATATACATACTAGTAGCAAGAAAAGGGTTCTACACTTAGTAAAATTTTCAAGAAATTGTGTTCTTCACAACATAGCTCTCGGGTTTGCCCCTCTTCACAAGATAAATTTTTTTGTTTGTTGTCCAATAATCTCCCCACTTTAAACCAAGGTTCCTAAGGGTATTGTAAGGGTATCTCAATAGAAAGATCCCGGAAAAGTGGCGTTTTCGTATTAGTCGCAAGGTGAAAACCTAGTCACTTTCCTAGGTTTGGATTGGAAACTTAAGGGAAGTTGTTTGTGATCTTCCAAGGGCTTCAAGTGGCAGATTGGAGTGTCAAGGAGAGGCTCTAAGTTTCTAGGGAGTGACTTCGGATCTTGAAGTTGGATTAAGGCTCGTTAAGGTAACAATCTTGTTCTCTTATTGTTATAAGATTACATATTGTCGTAGCCTTACATTTTAACTAGCATGAGGTATATGTATTAAGGTTTGATAAGTGATATGGATTGTGTTTCATAGCCGAATTGGCATTGTGAGCCCTTTGAAATTGAAATACAATTTGGTCGTTAATTAGAATCGTCGCATGTAATCTACTTGAAGGTTATATTTGTTTTAATCGATTGAGGCTTTGTAACATGTTATACTAAACAACTTGGATTGAAAAGGATTTGGAAAAGATGATATGTTGTTGCACCTTAGCCGAGAATGACATTGTATTATTGGATTGTTTTGTATCATTTGTGGGGCGAAATTTTACACGTCTTGTAGGCGTGTAATCCCCTATTGTTAACTTCATTGTTGAGCCTTAAATGTGGCGTGTTTGGTTATTGAATTCGGGCCTTGAAAAAGGTGGAAACGTATGTAGAAACGAAGGAAGTGCTTTCCGATTTTCCATAGAATTTAGAGATTTTACACTTAAGAATATTCTACGTTTGAAGTAAGAAGTTAATGGACGTATTATGACCATTATAGGTTGAAGTACTAAGTATAGCATATTCTACGTGAAGGATGGAATAGCTATCAAGGTTGAAGTACTTTGGAGCATTTTGCTACTTGTCGATAATCGTCGCGAGGTATGTGAACCTCTTCCTTCCTTTGGCGTGATTCTATGTATGGAATATACATGTAGTATTATTTCATGTTCCTTTCTACTCTTAGAAGTTAAGAGGTATGTATGTTGATTTACTCTATGTAAAGGTTATGTCTAAGTTATCCTAAGTTCTTACCAAGTCTTATGGGGGATGTTGGTAAGAGTCGTTAGGAGGTATTTAGGGCCAAGTTGACTTGGCTAATTTACGGCACGAATGAGAATAAGAATCGAACAAGCCATTGCAGCGTTAATAAAGGAAAATGTAATGACAATTGATTATATTAAAATGAGTAGAATTCTCCATCTGCATAGAAGCTAAAATAAGACAAAATTGTATTACATTTTCTAGATCATGGCTGCTTTAATAAGATTGTTATAAATAAGTATAACCTACTCACACACATAAGGCATATGTTGTTTAACTTAAAGAATTTACGTTATGAAGTGTTAAGACTATGAACTATGAATTCTTAAAAGGTTAAGAGACTTTATATTTCAAGTTATGGGACTTGATTCTTAAAGGAAGAAATGAATTGATTTAAAAGTATAGAATACTTGATTTGAAAAGTATTGATTGCTTGACATTCTAAAATATAAGAGACTTGAAGTATTTTGTAAGTATGCGATACTTGGTTTTTCGAAAGTATAAGTCTCTTGGTTATAAAAAGAATGTAGTTGCCTAATGTATAAAGTTAGTATAACGACTTTATGTGAAGTTGGTTATAATAGCTTTATGGAAAGTTATAAGAGTGGTTTACTCTAAGTAATGTAAGTATGATAAATGACTTGAAATAATGAAAGACAAATTGATTTTAAGGCATCAATTGCTTAAGGTTTTAAAAGAAAGAAGTCACTTGATTTAGAAGCCTATAACTGTATTTCTAAAAGGTATTGTGACTTGTCTTGAAAAGTAGATATGACTTGATACTACGGTTATTAGTATCTTGGAAATTTTATATGAAAAAGAGTCATTTTAAAATAATAGAAGTACGTAGTACTTTGGGTTAATTCCCAGATTTTTATGTGAAACGAAAAGTGCCTTGAGTATATAAAAATGAATGTCTAAAGATTTAATGAACTTGCCTATGCTTGCTTGTGATAGCCTTGAGTGCAACTATTATATGTTTACGTTGTCGTGACTCTCAGTTGGAGGGTCGGCTGTCTTGTTGTGAACCTACTTGGACGTACCGACAGTGACGGAGGCTTCCACGGGTATTCTTCCAGTGTGATTGATCCTTGAACATGCTTATACGATGTGGGATTCCGGGGCATGCGACCAGGATGCAGGTTAGATTCCCGGATTATCTTTATTACTCCTTAGACATGCTTATACGATGATGGATTCCGGGGCATGCGACTAGGAGGCGGGTTAGATTTCCGGATGTGTTTTATTACCCATGGCCATGCTTATACGATGAGGGATTCCGGGGCATGCGACCATGTTATATACGACTATTACTCCATGGACTAGCTCCCCATGAAGATATGTACCCGAGATGAGGGATTCTACGGGCATGTTATATACGATTATTACCCCATGGATTAGCTCTCCATGAAGTCATGTACCCGAGATGAGGGATTCCACGGGCATGAGATATATATATATATATATATATATATATATATTGTATATGTCCGACAATGAGGTAGGATGCCACGGCGTCACATGGTTATATGTTACACTTACGACTATCGGCAGTGATGGGGAATTCCACGGGCAAGGGGTATAGATACATATATGTATTGTAGGTGTGTACGCCGACAGTGAGGTAGGATGCCACGGGCGCGTCACATAGTTATATTCTTCACTTAGAGCTACCGACAGTGATGGGGGATTCCACGGGCACGCTTTGATATTGTGGGTTTGAGACCCGTACTGGACTATGTGATGATATTTGAGGGCTTGTGTCGGTAGCCCTGTGTGACTATTGTTCATGTGTTGAAATAGTCTTTAAAAGGTAAAACTGACTTTCATTACTTTCACTTTGGTAAGGCACAGTGTACTGTTATTTTGGTTATCATACATGTCTCCAGCTTTTTATAAACTGTTATGATTTCATTCTGATTTTCGGCCACATACTTAGTACATATTTCAGATCGACCTCCTGGGCTGCGTTCATGCCGCAGGTTGAGGTACATAGCTTGATGATCCACACTCTTTGGATCACTGTTCAGTTCTTGGAAAGCTCCATTTACTCCGGAGGCTTATCTTTTGGTACGGTTTCCCCTGATGTTGTAGATTCATGTATATTCAGGGGTATGGCGGGGCCCTGTCCCGCCACAGTTGTTATGTTAAAACTCTTAGAGGTCTGTAGTCACATGTTGTGGGTCATTTTGAAAAGGAAAGGAGACAACTGCTTCGGTTATGTTTTTTTTTATATTCAGGGAGGTAGCCTCATCGGCTAACCTGTTGATTTTATTTCTGTTGATTTATTGTATAAGTTTCATGTATATTCCGCTGATTATCTCTGATGTATACCTGTAAGGGTGCCTGTAGGCACGACCGAGCCCGGTCGGGTTGTGACAAAAGTGGCATCAGAGCAGTTAGTCCTCGAAAAGTGTCTACAGACCGTGTCTAGTAGAGTCTTGATTATCGGTGTGTTGTGCACCACATCTATAATCAGGAGGCTGCATGACATTTAGGATTGGTTTCCACTCTTCTCTCTCTGAGATCGTGCAGTAGAGCTGTCATAGTAGGTTGAATCCTCTCTGACCTATTCTTATGTATCAGTTATGCCTCCACGGAAGGCGACCAGGGCCCAGAAGGGCAAGGCAGCAGTAGGAGCTGCTAGTGGTCCACAGAGGGTTACGGTACGTGCCCAGTTATGCACGAGGTCAGGCTCGACGGCGAGTTCTGGGCCACGCGACAATATTAGAGCCGAGAACACCGCAGCCTCAGAGGTTCCAATACCCGAGCCTCGAGCCCGCGGCCAGGTGGAGTTTAGAGATTATGGAGAGCAGATCAGGTTATTGACTAGCATAGTCGTAGGGCAGCGCCGACAGGAGCAGGTAGCTAACCCTAGAGCCGACAGTTTGAGGATTCGGGATTTTCTGGGTTGTAATCCACCCGAGTTCTATGGTTCGAGATCTGAGGATGACCCTCAGGAGTTCGTTCGGCAGATACAGCGGACTATGCAGGTGCTTAGGGCCTCGGAGACAGAGTCAGTTGTGTTAGCTTCTTACCGGTTACGCGATATTGCGTTGAACTGGTTTGAGTCTTGGGAGTTGTCTAGAGGGGTGGGTGCTCTTCCAGCAGTTTAGGATGAGTTCACAGAGACCTTTCTTGATCACTTTTTGCCTCCTGAGATGAGGAGAGCCCGTGTTGATAGGTTCTTGTAACTGAGGCAGAATGGGAGGACTATCAGAGAGTACAACCTGGAGTTTGACTCGTTGGCCAGGTATGCGCACACTATTGTGGCTGATATGGCGTACAGAGTTCACCGCTATGTGATGGGGCTAGACCGTTATATGACATCGCATGCACGGAGTGGCCCTTCAACGGTATGGATATTGCCAGGATGCAGGCTTATGCACAAGGGATCGAGGACAGAGAGAGAGACGACGGCCAGACGCAGCCCAATTAATAGGGCAGGCAGCAGGTTTGTGGTAACTTTCGAGATAAATTTCCAACAAAGAGCTAGGTCTACATTTCGGCCGACACAGAGTGCTCCTTCCGCCTCTCGGCCGAGGGTTGATCGCCGGATATTCGGAGCAGTCGTGGCTCGAGTGCGCAGTTCGCGATGTCCGAGGGTAGTAGCTGAGGAAGCCACCTTTGCCCCGGTGTGGTCGCTGTGGTAGATTCCATTTTGGGGGAGTGTTGTACTACTTCGACAGCTTGTTATGCTTGCGGCAGGCTATTTGGTGAGAGATCGTCCGACAGAGGTGGCGGTGGATAGCATACCATCTTGGATCGATTCGGATTCTTCGCTCAATAGCTAGGCAGGATGTTTATGCCGCAGCCGTGATGCAGGTCGTGGAAGCTCCCAGTTTTAGCGGTCCTTTGAACCGCCTATATGATTTCAGGTATGTCTTTGACCCTTTAGAGACTTGTATGCATGTTAAGGCTATTGTAAGTTTAAGTGTCATGAACGGATAATATTGATACGATGTATGTATGCTAGAGTAACTTGGAAGTACGAAAAGATAATCCTTTTTGGGCTTATGATGAATGGTTATGTGTGTGCAAGATATTAGGGCCATATGTGGCATAATTAGGTTTCATTAAATGTAGTTTTATGAGACTATGCCGAGAAACGATAGATTCAGCTCCGAAAGAACATTCGAGGACGAATGTTTCTAAGGGGGGAAGAATGTTACACCCCGTAATTCCAGGACATGAATAAGAGATTAGACGCGAGAACACAAGACTTGAAAAGGGTACGAAAGGAAGAATTGTTCTTCCGACGGAAAATCTTCCGAACGTCGGAAAGGAAAAATGTTCGTTAGTGAGAATTAGATTCTCAAAATGCATTAATTGAAGAGTATGGAACTTATTATCATTATGGAAATTTATTTTTACGGATTTGGTCACGTGGGGCCCACCCGAGGAATTTTACGTTTTGTGGGGCCCACGAGGGTTACGAAATTTTATGGACGAATGGGAGGGCGAAACATGTCACCCCCCACATGGTCTTGGACGAAAATTATCAAGGGTAGAATGGTCATTGACCATTGTGGATGAATATGTCTTGCTAGCTTGAGAAAATTGACTTGGTCAACTTGTCCACTTGGCTAAATAATTAATGTCCTTCATCCTAGCCACACATTTGTTGATATCTTGACCCTCCATTATGTTATATATACATACTAGTAGCAAGAAAAGGGTTCTACACTTAGTAAAATTTTCAAGAAATTGTGTTCTTCACAACATAGCTCTCGGGTTTGCCCCTCTTCACAAGATAAAATTTTTTGTTTGTTGTCCAATAATCTCCCCACTTTAAACCAAGGTTCCTAAGGGTATTGTAAGGGTATCTCAATAGAAAGATTCCGGAAAAGTGGCGTTTTCGTATTAGTCGCAAGGTGAAAATCTAGTCACTTTCCTAGGTTTGGATTGGAAACTTAAGGGAAGTTGTTTGTGATCTTCCAAGGGCTTCAAGTGGCGGATTGGAGTGTCAAGGAGAGGCTCTAAGTTTCTAGGGAGTGACTTCGGATCTTGAAGTTGGATTAAGGCTCGTTAAGGTAACAATCTTGTTCTCTTATTGTTATAAGATTACATATTGTCGTAGCCTTACATTTTAACTAGCATGAGGTATATGTATTAAGGTTTGATAAGTGATATGGATTGTGGAAGCCTATAGCCGAATTGGCATTGTGAGCCCTTTGAAATTGAAATACAATTTGGTCGTTAATTAGAATCGTCGCATGTAATCTACTTGAAGGTTATATTTGTTTTAATCGATTGAGGCTTTGTAACATGTTATACTAAACAACTTGGATTGAAAAGGATTTGGAAAAGATGATATGTTGTTGCACCTTAGCCGAGAATGACATTGTATTATTGGATTGTTTTGTATCATTTGTGGGGCGGAATTTTACACGTCTTGTAGGCGTGTAATCCCCTATTGTTAACTTCATTGTTGAGCCTTAAATGTGGCGTGTTTGGTTATTGAATTCGGGCCTTGAAAAAGGTGGAAAAGTATGTAGAAACGAAGGAAGTGATGTCCGATTTTCCGCAGAATTTGGAGATTTTACACTTAGAATATTCTACGTTTGAAGTAAGAAGTTAATGGACGTATTATGATCGTTATAGGTTGAAGTACTAAGTATAGCATATTCTACGTGAAGGATGGAATAGCTATCAAGGTTGAAGTACTTTGGAGCCTTTTGCTACTTGTCGATAATCGTCGCGAGGTATGTGAACCTCTTCCTTCCTTTGGTGTGATTCTATGTATGGAATATACATGTAGTATTATTTCATGTTCCTTTCTACTCTTAGAAGTTAAGAGGTATGTATGTTGATTTACTCTATGTAAAGGTTATGTCTAAGTTATCCTAAGTTCTTACCAAGTCTTATGGGGGATGTTGGTAAGAGTCGTTAGGAGGTATTTAGGGCCAAGTTGACTTGGATAATTTACGGCACGAATGAGAATAAGAATCGAACAAGCCATTGCAGCGTTAATAAAGGAAAATGTAATGACAATTGATTATATTAAAATGAGTAGAATTCTCCATCTGCATAGAAGCTAAAATAAGACAAAATTGTATTACATTTTCTAGATCATGGCTGCTTTAATAAGATTGTTATAAATAAGTATAACCTACTCACACACATAAGGCATATGTTGCTTAACTTAAAGAATTTACTTTATGAAGTGTTAAGACTATGAACTATGAATTCTTAAAAGGTTAAGAAACTTTATTTTTCAAGTTATGGGATTTGATTCTTAAAGGAAGAAATGAATTGATTTAAAAGTATAGAATACTTGATTTGGAAAGTATTGATTGCTTGAAATTCTAAAAGATAAGAGACTTGAAGTATTTTGTAAGTATGCGATACTTGGTTTTTCGAAAGTATAAGTCTCTTGGTTATAAAAAGAATGTAGTTTCCTAATGTATAAAGTTAGTATAATGACTTTATGGGAAGTTGGTTATAATAGTTTTATGGAAAGTTATAAGAGTGGTTTACTCTAAGTAATGTAAGTATGATAAATGACTTGAAATAATGAAAGGCAAATTGATTTTAATGCATCAATTGCTTAAGGTTTTAAAGGAAAGAAGTCACTTGATTTAGAAGCCTATAAATGTATTTCTAAAAGGTATTGTGACTTGTCTTGAAAAGTAGATATGACTTGATACTACGGTTATTAGTATCTTGGAAGTTTTATATGAAAAAGAGTCATTTTAAAAGAATAGAAGTACGTAGTACTTTGGGTTAATTCCCGAATTTTTATGTGAAACGAAAAGTGCCTTGAGTATATAAAAATGAAAGTCTAAAGATTTAATGAACTTGCCTATGCTTGCTTGTGATAGCCTTGAGTGCAAGTATTATATGTTTACGTTGTCGTGACTCTCAGTTGGAGGGCCGGTTGTCTTGTTGTGAACCTACTTGGACGTACCGACAGTGACGGAGGCTTCCACGGGTATGCTTCCAGTGTGATTGATCCTTGTACATGCTTATACGATGTGGGATTCCGGGGCATGCGACCAGGATGCGGGTTAGATTCCCGGATTATCTTTATTACTCCTTGGACATGCTTATACGATGAGGGATTCCGGGGCATGCGACCAGGAGGCGGGTTAGATTCACGGATGTGTTTTATTACCCATGGACATGCTTATATGATGAGGGATTCCGGGGCATCTGACCATGTTATGTACGACTATTACTCCATGGACTAGCTCCCCATGAAGAATGTACCCGAGATGAGGGATTCCACGGGCATGTTATATACGATTATTACCCAATGGATTAGCTCTCCATGAAGTCATGTACCCGAGATGAGGGATTACATGGGCATGAGATATATATATATATATATATATATTGTATATGTGTCTGTACGATGAGTTAGGATGCCACGCGGCCACACGTGGTTATATGTTACACTTACGATCGCCGGCGGTGATGGGAATTCCACGGCGGGTATAGATACATATATGTATTGTAGGTGTGTACGCCGACAGTGAGGTAGGATGCCACGGGCGCGTCACATGGTTATATTCTTCACTTATAGTTACCGACAGTGATAGGGGATTCCACGGGCACACTTTGATATTGTGGGCTTGAGATCCGTACTGGACTATGTGATGATATTTGAGGGCTTGTGTCGGTAGCCCTGTGTGACTATTGTTCATGTGTTGAAATAGTCTTTAAAAGGTAAAACTGACTTTCATTACTTTCACTTTGGTAAGGCACAGTGTACTGTTATTTTGGTTATCATACATGTCTCCAGCTTTTTATGATCGTTATGATTTCATTCTGATATTTCGGTTTCACATACTTGGTACATATTTCGTACTGACCTCCTTCGGGGGGCTGCGTTCATGCCGCATGTTGAGGTACAAATCTTTTTGATCCACACTCTTTGGATCACTGTTCAGTTCTTGGAAAGCTCCATTTACTCCGGAGGCTTATCTTTTGGTACGGTTTCCCCTGAGGTTGTAGATTCATGTATATTCAGGGGTATGGTGGGGCCCTGTCCCGCCACAGTTGTTATGTTAAAACTCTTAGAGGTCTGTAGTCACATATTGTGGGTCATTTTGAAAAGGAAATGAGGCAACTGCTTCGGTTATGTTTTTTTATATTCAGGGAGGTAGCCTCATCGGCTAACCTATTGATTTTATTTCTGTTGATTTATTGTATAAGTTTCATGGATGTTCCGCTGATTATCTCTGATGTATACCTGTAAGGGTGCCCAGGTAGGGCACCAGTCGCGGGCCCGGGGTCGGGTCGTGACATGTATGAGGTGGTCTTCCATACTCTTACTGTAAATTAATATGTCGTCAAAGAATACTAAGATAAATTTTCTTAGTTGCTCCTTAAACACATAATTCAAGAGAGATTGGAAGGCTGCAGGGGCATTTGTTAAACCAAAAGGCATCACTCTAAACTCTCATAGGCCATGATGTGTTCTAAATGTTGTTTTGTGTTCATCACCTTCTTTCATCCTCACTTGGTGATACCCAACCCTCAAATCTATCTTAGAGAAAATTTTGGCCCCAAATAGTTCATCTAATAGATCATCAACCATGGGTATTGGGTATTTGTTCTTAACAGTGAGACTATTGAGTCTCCTGTAATCAACACATAGTCTTCAAGAAGAGTCTTTTTTCTTAACTAACAAGGCAGGTGATGCATAAGTGGACTGGCTAGGTGAAACAGTGTTAGCCCTTAATATTTCAGCAATAATGGATTCTATAGTATTTTTTTATCATAAGAATATCTATAGGTTTTAAGGCTGAAGGACTGGGATCCAGGTACGAGGTTGATACTGTGGTCATAATTTCTTTTGGGATGTAATTTAGTAGGTTCCTGGAAGATGATAGAATATTTTTGGAGTAATTTTTTAATCTCATGGCGTGTCTTTTGGGTGTCAAGTTTCCTATTCTCATTTTGAATCAAAGTAACTCAGCTACAATTTCACAAATGCCACACTGTAACATCCTCTCAAGTTTCTTAGATTTCAAGGTTGCTAATTCAGAACTATTTCTTTCACCACAGAGGGTAAACATTCTCCCATCATATATAAAACTAAGACTAGGGGGTCTGGTGTGTAAAATTACAGAAGCTACTTGGTCTATCCAGTCCATTCCCAAGATCATGTCACAACCCCCTACCTTAAGGAGTCTCATATTGAAACTGAATGGCTCATTCTGCATCCTCCACCCAAACACAGGACTCACCCATTGACAATGCATTTTCTGGCCATTTGCTACTCTCACTTTCATTGGTTTTGTCAATGGAAAGATAGGTCTCTTTAACCTTTTTACCAAAAAGGGGTCAATGAAGGAATGGGTGGACCCACTATCAATAAGTATAGTCATAGGAATCCTGTTGGCATAACCTAGGATTTTAATAGTGGAGGTTTGCCCATTGGATGAGCTCAACCCTAGTAGAGCATTAAGTGAGACCTCAGCATGGTCATCTTCCACTTCCTCTAATGTTTCAACTACATCTACAAATTCTTCCTGATTTTCACCTTCTCCCCCTTCCACCCCTTCTAGGGAATTCAGTGTCCTTGTCTTGCATTGGTTTCCTAGTACATATTTCTCCTTACATTTGTAGCAAAATTCCTTCTTTTTCAAGGCTTCCAAGTTAAGGGTAGTGGGTAAGGTTTATTTACTGGTTTTTTTGGTGTTCTTGGGTTAGGATAGGTAATGCCAAGGTGTTGTGGGTTACTGGTATTAGGTAGATATCTGGGGTTGGAAGAGTTTCTGGTATAAGGTGGTGTTGGTGGTTTAGTTCTGGTATTTTGGTAGCTTCTATGAGGGATTAGGGGCATGAGAGCCTTGAAGGACTCTTCATATAATTTAGTAGCTCCATAAGCATCCAAAATTGTACTGGGGTTGGTCATTTCTACCAATGGCTTCAATTCCAGTTTTAATCCACTAATGAAGCTTGCTACGTAATGACTTTCATTTAGTTGTGGATTGATGATTGTCATGTAACCACTGAGTTCCTCAAATCTGTCCTGAAATTGGTATATCGTACCCCACTGTCTAATTTTATTAAACTCATCCACAATGTCTTGTGGAAGCAAATTTCCAAACCTCCGGCAGATTTCTACAATTGTTTTGCCAAGTTAAAACCCCTTTATGACTCATAGTGATACTATCCAGCCACACATCAGCCTTGTCGCTGACATGCACTGAAGCATAGTTTAGTTTTTCATGTTCAGGTACATTGTAAATTTCAAAGAATTTCTCGCATTTCCGTAGCCAACCCCTAGGGTTACTTCCATCAAATTCGGGAAAATTGATTTTAGGCTTTAGGGTTTTTTGGTGGTTGGGTGATGTTGGGGTATGAACTGTGAAATTTGGATTTAATTCGGGGGTCGATAAATCGGAGGGCTTGAGATGATGGGGGCCGGAGGAAAAGTGAAACCCCTACCCGTAGGATAAGTAGTTGAGGTATACATAGCTTGTGTAGCAGTTAGAGGAGATCTATTACCTGAAGAAGTTCTGACTTCATTTGAACTACCATGTACGGTAGTTCCTTCTGGACTGCTTCCGAAGGTTGTCGTCGGACCCAGAGTTGGTAGGGAACTATGATTTGGGGTTTGTGGTGTTGCTAAAGTCGACATGAAGGCTTCAATTCTTCTTGTCATCTCCCTCGATTCGACATCTGATTGTTCAACGCACGAACAGATTTCTTCAACTCAGCGATTTCCGATGGATCTGTCGGTCTCGGTTCATGCTCTGATACCATTGTAACAAGAGGGATACTCTTGCTACTAGGGTTAGTAGACAAAGAAGAAAGAGAGAGAAAAAGATAGAGAAAGAGAAAAGCTTTGATAATATTCTCGATAATTCTTTACAGATAATAACTAGGTACTTATATCCAAGTACCGAATTATAATAAAAAGACTTCCAAGGACTACATTGCAATTACTAAAGACTAGAAAAGTATTACATAACTCTTAATGACTTAAAATGAGTAACTTAAAACTTGGATACTGATCTGTCATTTTCTAAAATATGGTCACAATACATTATTGTGACAGTTATTTCTTTAGGAAAGGCATCGGCAGACACCCCTTTCGATTTTACAAAACCCTTGCATAATCTTGTATCGATTCTAGGAGAGCAAAACCCCGAGAGAAATCGATAATATCTCAATCAGTAGTCACTGAAAAACCAAAAGAAAGAACCCAAAAAGCTTCCTGCGATTTCCATTTTTCAAAACCCCGAATAATCATAATTGTATTCTTCTCAAATATCATAAAAGTAAATTCTCTGAGTCGTTGGCGGTTCGAAACGTTGTCTTAGTTCGCTGCCCGTAGTAGGTAAAATCAATTTCCTCTTGAATTTCGGTCTCTTTTATGTAAATTTGTGTGCTTCCTGTTATATATACATTGATTGTATTGGTTAGAACTATTATGTATTTTAACGTGTTTATCTAAGTAGATTTTGGTTATTAAGTTACTAGTCAGGTTTATATTTAATATAATAAGTCAAGTATGTTGTTCAATATACGTTTAGAAGGGACATACTATTGATTATATAAGCATTTCATAATGTTGTCTATTGTAGTAATTCGTCAGTCTGTCTAATCTTGATTATCAATATCCGAATATATTAGGTATTATATTCAGAATCATATGGTATATGTGTCACTCTCAACATTGGTTTAACCAAGAAAGTATTACAGGGGACTACGTTGCGTCTGTCGTCTGAGAATATGTTTCGTTGTGTTCGTTTACTTGCCTTTCTGATGAATGACAGGGTAGTTCCAGCATTGGAACCTCAGCAAGTATGCTTATGATCCATGTACATTAGAATTTCAGATAGTAAAAAATACGATAGAAAACTTTGTATATGTAAATGATAATTCTTAACCTAATATAATATATTGAACCATATTGACTATTTGTTTTACCCTTTGTAACTGTATGCCTGCTTTTGTCTATAAAAAATGCTCCTTTGATTATTAGTTCAGATCTAGTTTTTTATGTCAAGTATGCATTGGGGGTTTGCTGATTTGCACCACTAGGGAATGTAATGCAACAGGGAAGGAGATTTTGTTTATTCAAATTCTGGTTTAAAGGCATATACATATCTATAGATTTGTGATAATACAAATTTTGTCATTTTTTAATCTATCCCTTCTTCCCTGATTTTTTTATTACGCCAAAGGATATACACTAATGTACTTCAAGATATACATGGTAAGAGGGCCTGGATATATGTAATAAATGTATATCAGGGATGTATATCCTTATCTATCCCTAAGTATATCATATATCCTTTAGATGTAGAGTGTATACCAGTCCATATGCTTCTAAATGAGTATTCAAAATGGGCCTGCATGGTTCATTATTCAGATATAAAAAAAAATGAGCCCATTCCAAAGGATGTGAAATGTTGGGCCTGTCTTTCACCTTATTTGTGCCTGCCATATATATTAAGGCCTATATCCTATATCATGTATACTTGACATATACAAGGTATGCAGACATGATATACATGCAAATGCATGTCATTTAAAAAAAATATTTGGGCCTGGCTCATCTCCTCTATTGCTCTCCTAGTGTTGACACCAAATATTAGGCTGGTCTATCTTTTGAAGTTTGATTATTACGTTTTTGGCCTACTCTATATTCATTTTTGCATCCTACCTACATCTTGCGGCCTATTACTTAATTAAAAAGTTATTTGGCTATTATTTTGGGTTCGTCTTTTTTTTTTTTACTGTCGAGATGAAGTGCTTCATGCATATTTTAAATTTTGAGTCAGTGTTTATTTATTGTTGGTAAGGTTTGGGGTATGTACTAGTCCTTTACTTTTTTCTGTTATTTACATGAAATGCATTGGGAGCAACAAATTGTCTCGTTACGAGACTCATCATGAGATCTGCATCCGCGTCCACATTCCCATCTCGTAACTTCCCAAAAAAATAGGACGAGATGACATCGTCATCCATCCTAAACTCTACTTCAGCTCCTTAATCCCATCAATTTTTTTTATTTTTTGTAATTTAATTACTCAATCTTGTAATTATTAGGATATTTAGAACGATTAGGCTTCGAACAGATAAATTGAGAGGGTAGTTTAAAAACAGAAAAGTCACTACTAGTTTATTCATCTTCTAGGCTTGTTATGCCTTTCTAAAATTTTCAAAACAAGATAATAAGGTTTCGATTTTTGTCAAAAAATCATAACAAAAAGTGATCTTCTCATAGTTCAAAATAATCTATTTTTCATAATAAAAGTATTTTCCTTATTACCAATTGCAAAACTAATATTTTATAAAAGCATGCTATACAAATGCATATTTTCATCAAAAACTAATTTTTCATACAATACATATTTTTTGATACATCAATTCCTTATATGCATTTTACAGGCAATATCATACATCTTTCAAACAATCGTTTGCAACATCCTTTTATTTAATTTTCTACTTGCAAAACATGCATCTCTTAAATATAATTAACCTAGAATTGACCGAATAACCGCAAGTTAGTGTATCTTAGAGGATGTCAAACCCCTTAGCATTTTAATTCATTCCAGGGAATCACCAAGCAATATGTTGCAGTTCGGTTCATACCCCTATTGGTAAAAAACCTGCGCGACAGTATGACGACTCCACTGGGGATATCAGGTTCTCAACCATAGCAGGCCTAGGTTTATTATTTGGCTTTACTTGCTTTCTTTGATTATTGATCTTGTGCTGTAATGTTTTTTCTCTAACTGTTATTTGCTTTTACTTCTTTCTTTAAATTGACATTTCGCTCATATTTACTCCACTTCGGAAAATTGACACTATCACACACTACACACGAGGTGTGTTTTGCGCACCCACAAATTTTTCTTTCAAATATCAAAATTTTAGGAGAGTTGACGTATGCACGGAGCGTCCGGATTATTCGGTGGCCTCATAGCCTTCTAACTCGAGTAGTTCGCTCGGAAACCTTGTGTCTAGTAAGCCAAATCTTAGCAAATTTAAGATAGAGCTATACCACCATTTATCTTAAGTCATGCATCTATTTACCCTAGGTGGGTCGATCCTTGGTATCTGTCACGACCCGACCCCGGGCCCGCGATTGGTGCCCACCTGGGCACCCTTACAGGTATACATCAGAGATATATAGCGGAACATACATAAACTTAAACAATGAAATAAATTATAGGTCAGCCGATAAGGCTACCTCCCTGGATATAAACAAATCCAACAGCAGTTACCTCTAAATTTTTTTATAAAGTGACCCACAAGATATGACTACTGCACCTAAGAGTTTACATAACAACTGTGACGGGACAGGGCCCCGCCATACCCCTGAATGTACAAAAGTCAACGACTTCAGGGAACCATACCAAAAACAAAGCCTCCGGAGAAATGGAGCTTTCCAGAACCGAACAGTGATCCTACTAGTGCGGATCAGCAAGTTATGTACCTCAACCTGCGGCATGAACGCAGCCCCCCGAAGGAGGTCAGTACAAAATATGTACCAAGTATGCAAAACTGAAAGTACTGTAATTTAAATCATAATTGTCAACAGTACACTGTGCCTCACTAAAGTGGAAGTAATGAAAGTCAGTTTTACCTTATACAGCCTGTCTCAACATATGAATCATAGTCACACCAGGGCTATGAACCCAGCACTCAAATATCCAAGCGCGCCCGTGGGATTCCCCATCATCGCCACCGCCAGTGTAAAATCTAACTCGTGACGCGCCTGGCATCCTTCCTCACCGCTTGTCGTACACAAATCTAATCATGTATATACCTATATCCTCTGCCCGTGGAATCCCCCGTCACTGCCGACAACCATAAAAGTAAATACAACCATGTGACGCGCCCGTGGCATCCTACCTCACTGTCGGCGTACACATACACAATACATAAATATATACATATATCATGCCCGTGGAATCCCTCATCTCGGGTACATGACTTCATGAGGTGTTCCTCGCATCGTGGGTAGCAAATCCACGGAACCAGGTGGTATAACGATCTTGGGGGTTTACCCCTCATTTATACTCTTACCCCTCAAACTACATGCCTCGGAATCCCTCATCGTAAGCATGTCCCCGATGCATACCCGTGGAATCCCACATCACTGACGGTATGTCCCGGTAAACTCATACTAAGACCATGGAAACATACCCGTGGAATCCCACATCACTGTCGGTACATCCAAGTAAACTCATACTATGACCAGGGGAGCATACCCGTGGAATCCCACATCACTGTCGGTACGTCCCGGTAGACTCATAAGGAGGCAATGGAGGCATACCCGTGGAATCCTCCATCACTGACGGTACGTCCAAGTAAGCTCCTAACTTCTTTAGACTTTCATTAACATACAAAATGGATCTCATTTTACGACCTTAGGCACTTTCCATATCACTTAACAAGTCCTGGGAAAATTCAACCCAAAGTACTATGTATTTCTATTCTTTCCAAGATCCCTTTTCCACATAAGACCCCAAGATACTAACACCCGTAGTATCAAGGCTTACCTACATTTCAAACAAGTCGCTATACTATTAGAAATATGCTTCGGCTTCTAACTCAAGTGACCCTCACTTTAAACTTTAAGCAATTGATGCCTTTAAATCGAATTGCCTTTCTTAGTATCCATTCTTTTATCTAGGCTTACCTTATTCGAGAAAAACCATTTCTTTAAGCTTCCATAAAGTTATTATAACCAACTTCCCATAAAGTCGTTATACTAACTTTATGCTTTAGAACCAAGACATCCTTATCCTCCCATAAAGCCGTCATAACTAACTTCCCATAAAGCCGTTATAACTTTTTTTGTCTTAGACCACTTTGCTCTCTCTATAACCAAGACGCTTGTACTTCAATTCAAGTTACACTACTCAAAATACCTCAAAAATCTTAACTTAGAAAACAAGTTTCTTAACTTAGGAATCAGGTCCCTTATCTTTAGAATAGTTCAAGAATCAATACCTCCCGAATCTAGTATTCTATACTTGATCATGTCAAGAAATCCTTGTCTACCTTATTAGGATAAACCATTCTTATAACTCTTCCTTAAGGACACGTGAGTTAATTCTCTAACTCCACCAACTAGACATCCTTAAAACAAGTCAAATATGTCAAATGACTTCACTTCATTTAAAATCACGACGTCACCGTACTACTGATTATAACTACTCATGCTCAAGAGATAGGAAGAGTTCTACATACCTCTTTTGCTTAATCCACCTGCCAAGTCCAATATGTCGTCCGTAGATGTCAACCTATAATGACCATAATACGTCTATTAGCTTCTAGCTCCAACGTAATATATTCTAATGAAAAGTCCGCGTTCTACGGAAATTTGGACATCACTTCCTTTGTTTCTACTTACTATGCCACCTTTTCAAGGCCGAAATTCAATAACCAACGCCACATTTAAGGCTCAATTCATTCAGCAATTACAAGGGATTACACGCCTACTAATACGTGTAAAATTCCGCCCACAACTCCACAAAATAAACCAATAATTTCCATGCCATTCTTGCCAACAATATAACCAATACTAAACCCTTTCAACTCTTTCCAATCCAAGTTCTTAAGTCTAACATGATATCTAGCCCTAGACATCTTCAACAATTACAATCTCCTTTACAAATACGCGACGACCCACATCTATTCCAATAAAACAGCCTCAGGCTCAATTCTATACTACTACAATAAAACAGCCTTAGGCTCAATTCTAAATCACTAAAATATAACAGCCTCAGGCTCATAACCAAGAGAAAGGGGAAACTTTTACCTTAAGGAATAGCCCACAAAAGCCCCTTTTTCTTCCACCTCTTCCACAAAATCGCCCACCGCTTCCCACAAGTTTACCCACACTTTTCCTTCTTGCCGCTCAACAATTTCCTCTTAGGCTAGGTTTTCTTCAAAAATCAAGAGAAGGAGAGGATCTTTCTTGGGAGGGTTTGAAATGAAATGGCCAAGTCTTCCAAGACTTGGACCTAAAATAGGACCATTTTCAGATAAAGGATGGGAGGACACTTGTCACCCTCCCATAGGTTTAAAACAAAATATCCCTGTTTTTCGCTCATCGCAAGAAAATCCCACTCGGCCGCCCGCCACGGGCCGCCACTTCCGAAAAGTTCTCAGATTCGCGCGGCCCTGCATTCCGGCGTCGCGGCGCTGCAACCCCTGCGAACCCCCAGAACAACCGCGCGCCTCAGATTCGGCCGCGCGCTGCACTCAACCAAAATCGCCGCTTTGCTCGATCGCACCAAACTTGAAACTTCCATAACTTTTGACTCCGATGTCCTATCGACGTACGGTTTGTTGCGTTGGAAACTAGATTCAACGAACTTCATATAAATCTTTTAAAACTCTTCAAAACTCCTAAAGAACTAGGAGATATACCACTCCAAAGTTGACTGAAAGTCTGCCCACAACCTTTTGCCAACCCCACTTTCCAAATTCAAATCTTATTTCCTTTCGTATGTTCTTAACTTAACCTCTTGAATTTACGGGGTGTAACATTCTTCCCCCCTTAGAAACATTCATCCCCAAATGTTCTTTTGGATTCAATCTAATACTCCTCGTACTTACAATTAATGGAACTTTATTTTGTCGCTCATGATCCTAAGATATCGCACTCGCATACCCATCCATCATTATCAACCAAGAAAACAGATCCCAAGGGTGCACCAACGCTATTTACTCCCACTCAAGGCCTAAAATGCTTCTCTCATCGCACTTCCCACCTACTTCTAGCATACATACATAGTCTCAATGTAATCCGTTCATGACACTTAAACATACAACAACTTTATCATGCATACAAAGCTCTAAAGGATCAAAATATACCTGAAATCGCATAGGCGGGTAAAAGGACCGCTAAAATCGAGAAGCGCTACACGACCGCCGCGCGGCCGGTGCATGAACATCCTGCCTAGCCGTTGAAGGCGAGGAACCCGCAACTGACCCAATAGACTGTGCTATCCCACCAGTACCACCTTTGGTCGGACAGTCTCTCGCCAAATGGCCCTGTTGGCCGCAAGCATAACAAGCTGTCGACCTAGTCCGACATTCCCCAAAATGAGCTCTACCACAGGAACCACACCGAGGCAAAGGTGGCCTCTCCTGGCTAATATCCCCAGACATCTGTGAACCCGCAGCCCCGGAGCCCTGACCCGCTCCCGAATATCCCTGACGGTCAAACCACCCGCCAGAAGGCCGAGAAGGAGCACTGCTGGCAGGTGAAATGTAGTCCTAGATCGTTGTTGAGGCCGCCCGCCAAAACTATCTGAAACTCGCCCCGCCTCTTGGGCCGGATCAACTGGCTGGCTCTCTCTCTCCCTATCCTCAATCCCCTGTGCATAAGCCTGCATCCTGGCAATATCCATCCCTGGCTGAAGAGCCACTCCTGCATACGCGGTAACCATATATCGGTCTAGTCCCATCACATAGCGGTGAACTCGTCCCGCCATATCCACCACAATGGGTGCATACCGCCAATGAGTCAAATTCCGTGTTGTACTCTCGATGGTTCTCCCATTCTGTCTTAACGCTAAGAACCTATCAGCGGGCTCTCTCGTCTCGTGAGGCAAGAAGTGATCGAGGAAGGATCCGTGAACTCACCCCAAACACCGGAGGACCACCCTACCTCTAGACAATACCCACGACTCAAACCGTTCAACGCAATATCGCATAACCGTAAGAGGCTAACACAACGGACTCGCCTCCGAGGCCCTAAGCACTGCATAGTCCGTGACTGCCGAATGAATTCACGAGGTCCTCTCGACTTCAACCATAGAACTCGGGGATTACAACTCGTAAAGTCCGAATCCTCAAACTATCGGCTCTGGGTTAGCTACGGTTCTCGGCTTGCCACGCTCGCCACAATGCTAGTCAATAATCGGACCGCTCTCCGTAATCTCGATATTCATTCGGCCGGAACCTGAGGCTCAGTACCGGAACTTCGTGTTCTTGCCGCTCTTGCCTCTATCGCCGCGTGGTCGTTTCGCCGATCCCCCCATAACCTCAGGCATAGTCTGGGCCTGATTCCTAGAAATCCTCTGTGTACCACTAACAAATCTTATTGCTGCCTTGCCCTTCTGGGCCCTGGTCGCCTTCCGTGGAGGCATAACTGATACATAAGAATAGGTCAGAGAGGATTCAGCCTAGTAGGACATCTCTACTGCACGATCTCAGAGAGAGAAGAATGGAAACAAATCATAAATGTCTCGGCCTCACGATTATAGATGTGGTGCACAACACATCAATAATCAAGACTCTACTAGACACGGTGCAGACACTTTCCGAGGACTAATCGCTCGATACCACTTTTGTCACGACCGACCCAAGCTCATGATGGTGCCCACTGGCACTTTACAGGTATACATCAGAGATATATAGCGGAACATACATAAACTTAAACAATGAAATAAATTATAGGTCAGCCGATAAGGCTACCTCCCTGGATATAAACAAATCCAACAGCAGTTACCTCTAAATTTTTTTATGAAGTGAGCCACAAGATATGACTACAGACCTCTAAGAGTTTACATAACAACTGTGACGGGACAGGGCCCCGCCATACCCCTGAATGTACAAAATTCAACGACTTCAGGGAACCATACCAAAAACAAAGCCTCCGGAGAAATGGAGCTTTCCAGAACCGAACAGTGATCCTACTAGTGCGGATCAGCAAGCTATGTACCTCAACCTGCAGCATGAACGCAGCCCCCCGAAGGAGGTCAATACAAAATATGTACCAAGTATGCAAAACTGAAAGTACTGTAATTTAAATCATAATTGTCAAATGTACAGGTGAAGACATATATGATAACCAAATTAACAGTACACTGTGCCTCACTAAAGTGGAAGTAATGAAAGTCAGTTTTACCTTATACAGCATGTCTCAACATATGAACCATAGTCACACCAGGGCTATGAACCCCAACACTCAAATATCCAAGCGCGCCCGTGGGATTCCCCATCACTGTCGACCGCTAGGTGTAAAATCTAACTCTGTGACGCGCCCGTGGCATCCTTCCTCACTGTCGGCGTACACACAAATCTAATCATGTATATACCTATATCCTCTGCCCGTGGAATCCCCCGTCACTGCCGACAGCCATAAAAGTAAATACAACCATGTGACGCGCCCGTGGCATCCTACCTCACTGTCGGCGTACACATACACAATACATACATATATACATATATCATGCCCGTGGAATCCTCATCTCGTACATGACTTCATGAGGTGTTCCTCGCATCGTGGGTAGCAAATCCACGGAACTGTGGTATAACGATCTTGGGGTTTACCCTCATTTATACTCTTACCCTCAAACTACATGCCCTAATCCTCATCGTAAGCGTGTCCTCGATGCACCCGTGGAATCCCACATCACCGACGTATGTCCCAGAACTCATACTAAGACCATGGAAACATACCCGTGGAATCCCACATCACCGCTTGTACATCCAAGTAAACTCATACTATGACCAGGAGCATACCGTGGAATCCCACATCACCGCTTGCAGACATCCCAGAGACTCATAGGAGGCACAGAGGCATACCCGTGGAATCCTCCATCACCGACAGACGCCCAAGTAAGCTCCTAACTTCTTTAGACTTTCATTAACATACAAAATGGATCTCATTTCTACTTTAGGCACTTTCCATATCACTTAACAAGTCCTGGGAAAATTCAACCCAAAGTACTATGTATTTCTATTCTTTCCAAGATCCCTTTTCCACATAAGACCCCAAGATACTAACACCCGTAGTATCAAGGCTTACCTACATTTCAAACAAGTCGCTATACTATTAGAAATATGCTTCGGCTTCTAACTCAAGTGACCCTCACTTTAAACTTTAAGCAATGGATGCCTTTAAATCGAATTGCCTTTCTTAGTATCCATTCTTTTATCTAGGCTTACCTTATTCGAGAAAAACCATTTCTTTAAGCTTCCATAAAGTTATTATAACCAACTTCCCATAAAGTCGTTATACTAACTTTATGCTTTAGAACCAAGACATCCTTATCCTCCCATAAAGCCGTCATAACTAACTTCCCATAAAGCCGTTATAACTCTTTATGTCTTAGACCACTTTGCTCTCTCTATAACCAAGAGGCTTGTACTTCAATTCAAGTTACACTACTCAAAATACCTCAAAAATCTTAACTTAGAAAACAAGTTTCTTAACTTAGGAATCAGGTCCCTTATCTTTAGAATAGTTCAAGAATAAATACCTCCCGAATCTAGTATTCTATACTTGATCATGTCAAGAAATCCTTGTCTACCTTATTAGGATAAACCATTCTTATAACTCTTCCTTAAGGACACGTGAGTTAATTCTCTAACTCCACCAACTAGACATCCTTAAAACAAGTCAAATATGTCAAATGACTTCACTTCATTTAAAATCACGTACGTCTACCGTACCATACAGTTATAACTACTCATGCTCAAGAGATAGGAAGAGTTCTACATACCTCTTTTGCTTAATCCACCTGCCAAGTCCAATATGCCGTCCGTAGATGTCAACCTATAATGACCATAATACGTATATTAGCTTCTAGCTCCAACGTAATATATTCTAATGAAAAGTCCCTTGTTCTACGGGAAATTTGGACAGCACTTCCTTTGTTTCTACTTACTATGCCACCTTTTTCAAGGCCGAAATTCAATAACCAACGCCACATTTAAGGCTCAATTCATTCAGCAATTACAAGGGGATTACACGCCTACTAATACGTGTAAAATTCCGCTCCACAACTACACAAAATAAACCAATAATTTCCATGCCATTCTTGGCCAACAATATAACCAATACTAAACCCCTTTCAACTCTTTCCAATCCAAGTTCTTAAGTCTAACATGATATCTAGCCCTAGACATCTTCAACAATTACAATCTCCCTTTACAACATGCGACGACCCACATCTATTCCAATAAAACAGCCTCAGGCTCAACTCTATACTACTACAATAAAACAGCCTTAGGCTCAATTCTAAATCACTAAAATATAACAGCCTCAGGCTCATAACCAAGAGAAAGGGGAAACTTTTACCTTAAGGAATAGCCCACAAAAGCCCCTTTTTCTTCCACCTCTTTCCGTCAAAATCGCCCACCAGCGCTTCCCACAAGTTTACCCACACTTTTCCTTCTTGCCGCCGCTCCAACAATTTCCTCTTAGGCTAGGTTTTCTTCAAAAATCAAGAGAGAAGGGAGAGGATCTTTCTTGGGAGGGTTTGAAATGAAATGGCCAAGTCTTCCAAGACATGGCCCTAAAATATGACCATTTTCAGATAAAAAGGATGGGAGGGACACTTGTCACCCTCCCATAGGTTTAAAACAAAAATATCCCCTCGCTTTGTCATCGCAAGAAAATCCCGCGCCACGGCGGCGCCCGCCACCGGGCCGGCGCGCACTACTCCGAGAAAAGTTCTGCATTCGCATCGCGCCTGCATTCGGCGCGCGGCGCCAACCTCGCGAACCCCAGAACAACCGCGCCGCGGCCTCAGATTCGTCCGCGCGCACTGCATCAACCGAAAAAGCCGCTTTGGCTCGATCGCGCACCAAACTTGAAACTTCCATAACTTTTGACTCCGATGTCCTATCGACGCACGGTTTGTTGCGTTGGAAACTAGATTCAACGAACTTCATACTAATCTTTTAAAACTCTTCAAAACTCCTAAAGAACTAGGAGATATACCACTCCAAAGTTGACTGAAAGTCTGCCCACAACCTTTTGCCAACCCCACTTTCCAAATTCAAATCTTATTTCCTTTCGTATGTTCTTAACTTAACCTCTTGAATTTACGGGGTGTAACAGTATCGTCTTCACAACTAGGAATTTCGCCAAATTGTCAACGGGTCTCACAACCCAACGACTAAATCAGCATATTATGTGTTGCATGATTATGATAAATGGATCGAAGCCAAACGTGACATGCCAAAGTTGAAAAATGTAAATTCACGTTTTCTTTTATTTTTTCACATTTGTATTATAGGATGGGTCACATGCCACAAATTCATGAAATAAGAATGGTGAGCGAAATTCTAAGCAAGCTGAGAGTGTGGTGGGAAGATTTTGATACCGGCAGTCAGATGACGATTAGGAGGAGATTGGGTTGCCTCGTCTCATTATTTGATATCTCTTCGGATCAGCATTTGGTCAGATCTTTAATCTAGTTTTGGGGCCCAGTCTGAGGTGTCTTCATATTTAGAGACTTTGAAATAATTCCACATTGGAAGAAATCAACTACTTCACCTATCTAGTTTACCAAGGCAGAGGTCAGATCATTCCCCACAGTCAGTCCAGGAAGAAATTTCTTCGCTATATAGGGTTAAAAAAATACCAAGGAACTGGATGTTTTGAGAACAACTGGGTATCTCTGGATTATCTTTTCAAAATGTATGGACGTCGAGATGCCTACAAGACATGCAAAAAATAATTCTCTTACACTTCTGATAATTGGCGAAATAAGCGCCCTATTGCATTTGTTGTCGCATTACTAGGTACCCTGATATTCCCTTGAGCATGGGAAAATAAGTACTTGCATATGTTTCGTGTCTAGAGCACTTTTCGAGGGAGTTGACGGCATGCAGCTCACTTTGGTCCCTATGATCCTAGCAGAGATATTTCGAGCTCTTGGAAAATGTAGAAAAGGGCAAATGAATTTCTCTGAGGGTTGCAACCTTATCCTACAGATGCGGGCTACGAAATATTTTTATCAGTGTTTGAACATGACATACATTTGCTTCAGTAAATCAAATTGCTAGCTTCTACGACAGAATGAAGTTGTTCGTGCCGCTAGTCGGCACCAAAGATTGGTACGAGTTTTTAGCATCTCGTAGTAGTGATCAGATCCAGTGGACGTATCTATTGCTCTCGAGCACCAAGGCAGTCTATGTACGATGAAAAAAGTTGTATTGTATTGAGCTTATTAGTTTAAGGAGGCTCCAACTATATGCTCCACTACGCGTACTTCGATAATGCGATCAAAAGCAGTTAGTTCCTCTCAGAGCAGACGTGAGAACGTCAAAAATCGCATTTGGGCCAAACTTGGTTGTCCCTAGAGTCAAGCAGATTCTTAGTGAATAGAATAATGTTTTCTAAATAGACATTGGAAATGGACAGGAAAATAATACTCTTGAATATTATGCATGGCTTCAAGAGGATCGAGACAACACTGACCCCAGTCCAGAAGGAGAACAAGGCTTCGAGGATATTGGCACAACAACCTGGATAAGGACATGTCAGCTCAAAAACACAACCATTACTCCTGAGATGTGGTCCCAAATGCAAAAAATATTGCAGTACTTAGGGGATGCAGGAGCAGTGCCTAGCAGGGTTGGAGATTCATTTTCACTTCCTCTGGTGATGTGACTGAGAGCAAGATTTAGGCACAAATTTTAGAATTATCTTTATCTTATTGTCATTTTAATAACCTTTAGTGTTGTTCCCAACAAAAGCATTTCAATTTAATGGCTTGGATCAATCTATCATAATTGTGCATATTTGGCATTTAGGCTTACCTCTAGAATAAGGGAGGTACCGTGCATGTTGGGACGCACATTTAATTCGTTGTTTTATGTGCAATAACGTTTGCTATATGTTGCTTACCCTTGCAATAATTACATGTCTTATACTAACATGGTTTGCTGTAATTTTTGAAGGATTTTTCTTTTCCCCCACAAGGTCGATATGTATTTGATTAAGAGATGGTAGAGAACCAACACTCACAATATCAAAGGCACGATCCGATGACATGACTAATTCAGGGGCGTCTGAGCAAAATGGCTTGGGACTCATCTCTGTTTCTATAGACGAAACAGAGGTCTCGGAAAGGAGAAACACCACTGATCAAGATGAATACCTCGCATAGTTGTTACAGCAAATAGCGAACATACAGGCCGAAATGGAAAGGCTCTGAAATCTGACCTATCCGTCAGTTTAAATAATCCGCTACCAGAACATAGAACAAATGCAACTGCCCCGCAAGACTTTTCCGACCTACCTCTACATCAACACATTTCCAAAAACTCTCCACAAAAGGCACAACACACTAGCTCACACCAAACTGACCCTCACCCAATCAATCTACAAGACAACCCACCACCAAACTCCCTTCAAAACCACTCAACTCCTTATATGTCTCAACCTCTACCTACCTAATTTACCCCGCTCACTCTGAATCGCCAAACTACCCAGCATCTATAGATGGCATACATCACCAGTCCTATCATGCAGTATGGGCCATCAACAAATACGATAGAAACTCAACTGTTTATGGTTTTTGTACTGAATATACCTCCTCAGGAAACCGACCAATAAGAGAAAATGGAGAGACAGGCTCGAGCTAGAGCTGATGAAAGTATGGAAAAAGAAATCCATAGTTTGAAGAAGGCTTTCCGAAGTATTCAATTGGATAATTGGCATAAATATTTGTAATATGAAGATTTGTGTATGCACCCGGACGTTGAATTGCATGTGGGGTACAAAGTGCCTAAATTTGACATGTTTGACGGAAATGGGAATCTCCGCGCCCACTTATGGTCATACTATGATAAATTGGTTGGAGTGGGAAAAAAACCAGGCAATCATTATAAAATTGTTTATCAGGAGTCTAACTGGCGAGGTACTGGATTGGTACACAAGCCAGGACCCACGAAAGTGGTACAGTTGGAGCGCAATAGCGCAGGATTTTATGGATAGGTTCAAATTCAACACTGACACTGTCCTGGATATATTTTACCTAATGAAGCTGGAAAAGAAGTCAATCGAAACTTTCAGGGAGTGTATGAAATGGCGATCAGAAGCGGCGAAGGTCCAATCTCCGATGGCAGAGATAGAAATCACCGCCTTATTCGTGCAATCCTTAAAATATGCAATGTATTATGAGAGAATGATAAGTGTTATCAGGCGAAGCTTTTCAGAAGTCGTGAGAATGGGAGACTTTGTAGAATAAGGCATCAATACATGCAGGATTACTAACTTGGAAGCCTTACAAGCAACCAACAAAGTAATCCAATCAGGTTCGATCGGAGGTACCTCCCAGAGAAAGAAAGATGCAGCGTCTCCTATCATGGTCTTTCAGGAGTGCTGGCCAGACCAGTTCTCAATGTAACAAAGCACACCACCTCAGCCTCCATACTATAACCCAAACAGCCAAAATCCTCTACACTACTACCAACACCCACCTAGTCTTTATCCTGTTTACCACACTCAACCAATATATAACGCACCCCGAGCACCCGTCTATTCCCCATCATATAGACCTACATACTCGTCCCAATCACAAAACCAAATGACAGCTACATCCAGACCCAACACAAATTATGAGAAAAAACCAGTCAAAACCTACACCCCACTAGCCGAGCCTTTACCACAAGTGTACGAGAGGTGAAGAGTTGTATAGATACCATAACCGATTCCAGGGAAAATTCTCAGCCCTATCCCAAAATGGTATGACGACACCAAGCACTGCGCATACCACTCTAGGGTCATTGGGCATGACACGGGGAACTGATATGCCCTCAAGGATAAAATTGAAGTATTGATCAAGGATATGGTTATTCAACTGAAAGAAGGCTCCCCTAATGTGCACAATAACCCCCTACCGAATCATGACAATGCTTTCACATGATAGCAATTGACGAAGAATATAATTTGGAAGGGACCATCATGTCGGTTTGCATGGAAGGAAGAGTCGAGTCTTCAGCTTTTATCACCCCTTCCATTACCACCCAAAGAAAAGCACCATTTGAGGTAAAATAGAACCCTCAAAGCCAAAAGTCTCGATCTTAGTGGCTCAAATACCTGGTTGGAAGTCGCCAGCTAGAGAAAAATGCAGTGAGGATAGAAAACAAGTTGTAGAGGTTGTTGCTGCCATTATGACAAGATCTGAAAGAAGCTATACACCTGTGGAAGTAGCCCGATAAGCACCACAAAAGAAAATTGTGACAGAAGCAGAGGTAGAGGAGTTCTGGAGGAAGAAGACAACCAAAGAATACTTCGTCGTAGAACAATTAAAGAAGACACCATCTCAAATCTCCTTGCTATCATTACTGATGCATTCTGCCGCCCACAGGGTCGCTCTACTAGAGGTACTGAAAGAAGCCTATGTCCCAGCGGGAACCACTAACGAGAACCTAACAGCCTTGGTCGGACAGGTTCTAGAATCCCACAAAATTTCTTTCATTGACAGCGAGCTACCAGTTGAAGGCGTAGGACATAACAAAGCACTTAATATAACTGTCAAAAGCTTGAGCAAGATAATTTCCAGAGTGTTAATCGATGGAGGTTCAACCGTCAATATTTGTCCATTGACGACTTTGCGAGCGTTGGGAATCAACAGTGGAAAGCTCCGCGAAAGTCATGTGAGAGTTAAAGGCTTTGATGGAGCCCAGAGGGGCATCGAAGGAGAGATCGATCTTATATTGGTAATAGGATCCGCATAATTTGTGGTAGAGTATCATGTATTGGACATAGTTACTTGCTACAATTTATTGATCGGAAGGCCTTGGATTCATATGGCCGGCGCAGTCCTTTCTACCCTGCATCAATGCTTGAAATTCATTTGGGATCATTATGAGGTCGTAGTTGACAGAGATAAAAGCAACCCCATCAACGCAGTGTATTCAGTCCCCCTCGTTGAGAGCATGGGATGACTGGATGGATCCATTTTTCATGTGAATAAGATAAAAAGTGCCACCAGGGCCAGACCGATACTACTGTAGCGTGCTCTTACAATGGTAGCCCAAGAGATGCTGAAGAATGGTTTCGAGCCTGGCCAAGGTCTTGGATCCGACTTAAAAGGAATCACAGAACCAATCTAGTGTATTAGCCCACTCCTGAAGAATTGATGTCTGCGGGTCTCATAAGGAAAAGGGACATTCATTTTCCAAAGCCCATTCAACCCCTGAATCAGTCATTCGTTAAGGCCAACACTATTCAGGCGCTGAAAGAAGATGACACGAATGATCTTGCAACTGGGTTCCAGAATCTCTTCATAGATGAGAGTGAAGCGAAATGCAACATAATTCTGGACGATCACATTGAAGAGCCAACTATCTGGGATGCAGAGCATGGAGATGGCTTTAAAAACTAGACTTGTACCCCTGTTCTGGTCCTCCGAGGAACTTGGTAGAACTTTGTAGTAATTTGATAAAATAATGTGGCTCAAGGTCTGAGTCGCCTTTATGCTTTTAATATGTTTGTGTATTCTTATTTTTTATGAATCCAAGACACTTTTGCAATTTTAAATCTATTTTTAAACCAATTTTTGTTTATTTTCTCTTTCAACAATCAAATTAATAAACCTATCGATAATGCGAATATGACATGTAATGAAATCAGCGAACAAAGTTCAAATGCCAAATATGATTTTGAAGAATATGAAGAAAATTTGCAATCAGAAGAACTCGCTCGGGAATTAGAGAAATTTGAGAATAAGTCTAAGCCGAATTTAGAAAAAACATAGGCAATAAATTTAGGAGACGTAGAATCCGTGAAGAAGACAAGGATTAGCGTCCATTTAAGTGCAACACAAAAGGAAGAGTTTGTGGATCTCCTGAAACAATATACCGATGTATTTACTTGGTCTTACGATGACATGCCAGGTCTAAGCACATATATTGTTCCACATAGATTACCTATTGAGCCATTTTGCCCTCCAGTGAAACAAAAGCCGAGAAAGATCAAACTGGACTTGAGTTTGAAAGTCAAGGAGAAAGTTTCTAAATAGTTCAACGCAAAGGCTATTCGGGTCGCAAGATACCCCACGTGGTTGGCCAACATCGTACCAATGTCAAAGAAAGACGGGAAAATCCTAGTATGTGTGATATAGGGATCTCAAAAAAGCCAGCCCGAAGGATGATTTCCCTCTCTCAAACATTCACACACTCATTGATAATTGTGTGAAGCATGAATTGCAATCATTTGTTGATTGCTTTGCTGGTTACCATCAAATCTTGATGGATGAAGAAGACGTAGAAAAGACAGTATTCACTACCCCTTGGGGAGTATATTATTACCGAGTGATACCATTCGGTCTCAAAAATGCAGGTGCCACGTATATGAGAGCCATGACCACTATTTTTCATGACATGATCCACAAGAAAATTGAAGTCTATGTGGATGATGTCATTATCAAGTCATGAAAAGCTGCAGATCATCTGACGGACTTAAAAATGTTCTTCCATTGGCTGAGACGCAATAATTTGAAATTGAAAACTGCAAAATGTGCATTCGGTGTCCCTGCTGGGAAATTTTTGGGCTTCATCTTAAGTAGAAGGGGCATCGAATTTGACCTCTCGAAGATAAATGCTATTCAGGACTTGCCTACTCCGAAAAGTCGAAAGGAAGTGATGAGTTTTCTCGCTCATCTCAATTATATCAGCAGGTTCATAACTCAATCCACAGTGATATACGAACCAATATTCAAACTATTGAAGAAGGATGCCGCAAATTGCCAATAAGCGTTCGATAGAATCAAGGAGTATTTGTCTAATCCACCGGTTCTAGTACCACTAGAACCCGGAAGGGCTTTGCTGCTATACTTTTCCGTGTTAGAAAATGCATTTGGATGCGTGTTGGGACAATACGACGAAATAGGAAAGAAGGAGCAAACCATATATTATTTGAGTAAAAAGTTCACATCTTATAAAGCTCGGTATACTTTGTTGGAATGTACTTGTTGTGCATTAACTTGGGTTGCACAAAAGTTTAGACATTATCTGTATGCATATACTACCTGCCTTATTTCAAGGATGGACCCTCTCAAATACATCTTCCAGAATCCCATGCCTACGGGAAAGCTAACAAAATGGCAAATTCTGTTAAGTGAGTTCGACACTGTATATGTTACACAGAAAGCCGTCAAAGGGCAAGCATTAGCGGATCATCTTGCCGAGAACCCTGTAGATGAGGAATACATGCCCCTTCAGACTTATTTTCTAGATGAGGAAATATTATTCATTGGAGCAGACATCTCGGAGGAATACCCAGGAAGGAGAATGTTCTTTGACGGAGCTGCAAATTTCAAAAGAGTTGGTATTGGAACAGTTTTGGTTTCAGAATCGGGTCAACGTTACCCAATCTCAGTGAAGCTCAGATTTTCATGCACCAACAATATGGCAGAATACGAAGATTGTATACTTGGGCTCAGAATGGCAGTAGATATGAACATACAGGAATTATTGGTTATAATGATCCAGACCTATTGATTCATCAGGTACAGGGTGAATGAGCAAACAAGAATGTGAAGATACTTCCTTACCTGCATTACGTGAAGAAATTATGCAAAAAGTTCAGCAATATAGAATTCAAGCATGTTTCAAGGACCCAAAATAAATTCGCTGATGCTCTTGAAACTTTGTCCTCTATGATTCAACATACGGACAAGAATTACACCGATCCTATCAAGGTGAATGTGCTAGATCAACCAG
Organism: Przewalskia tangutica; assembly: GCA_029844215.1. Classification (NCBI taxonomy): domain Eukaryota; kingdom Viridiplantae; phylum Streptophyta; class Magnoliopsida; order Solanales; family Solanaceae; genus Przewalskia; species Przewalskia tangutica. Next base: position 12,227,003 of record CM056725.1, on the reverse strand, counting down.
CGTATTTCTCTTATATAGGCGAAAAATTAGATGGAGAATCTTGGAATCATGACATCAAGAGGTATCTCAATGCAAGCGAATACCCAAAAATAATAACCAGCATTCAAAAGAAGACACTTCGGAGGTTAGCAAACCATTTCTTTCTAAACGGAGAAATCCTCTGTCGGAGAAATCTATATTTATGTTTGTTAAGGTGTGTTGATGCCCGAGAGGTAAACAAGTTAGTCGAAGAGATACATAGGGGAATGTCTGGACCTCATATGAACGACTTCACTCTCACAAAGAAGATTCTGCGAGCAGGTTAATTTTGGATGACCATGGAAATAGATTGCATCCGCTTTGTGCAGAAATGCCACCAGTGTCAGATTCATGGCGATTTGATCCGAGTGCCTCCAAATGAACTTAATGTGATGAGTTCTTCTTGTCCATTCGCATCTTGGGGCATGGATATCATTGGCCCTATCGAACCCGCATCATCAAATGAGTACAAATTCATTCTAGAAGCAATTGACTACTTCACAAAGTGGGTAGAGGAGTCATCGTACAAGTCAGTAACAAAAAAAGTGATAGTTTATTTTGTTCGCAATAACATCACTTTCCAATTCAGAATCCCTGAGTCGATTATAACAGACGATGGAGCCAACCTCAACAGTTGTTTGATGCATGAGATATGTGAGAAGTTCAAGATCATTCACCGCAATTCCACTCTGTACCGCCCTAAAATGAATGGAGCAGTCGAAACAGCCAACAAAAATATCAAGAGAATATTATGAAAGATGATCGACAATTACAAGCATTTGACATGAAGATTTACCCTTTGCACTTCTAGGCTACCGCACTACAATCAAAACCTCTACTGGGGTAATGCCGTATCTTTTTGTCTATGGAAGAGAAGCGGTATTACCAGTAGAAGTAATTATCCAGGAAGTCGATTTGAGCGAGGCCAAATAGGTACAGAATCGATACGAGCAGTTGATGTTAATTGATGAAAAGCGGATGAATGCAGTTTGTCATGGACAGCTTTGCCAGAACAGGATGGCTAGAGCTTTCAACAAGAAGGTAAGGTCAAGGATGTTCAAACCAGTGCAATTGGTGTTGAAGCGCATATTCCCTCACCAAATAAAGCCAAAGAAAAATTCACAAGAACCTTATATGGTTCATCGAGTGCTAACTGGAGGGGCATTGATCTTAGCTGAAATGGATGGCGAAGTATGGCCAAAAGCTATCAACGGAGATGCAATAAAGAGATACAGTATCTAGGAATTTTATTTTCTATGTAATGCATTTCTATGTTGTAAAAATTGTGCTCCCTAGGCGGGACACACATAGAACCCATATAGGGTTTCATCCTTCTAAGAAAGAAATTCCTCATTTGCTTGTACTGAACTACGTTATGACTTGATTCCCTAGACAGGATACGTAGGTGGCCCACATCGACCTCAATCCCATTCTTAGAAAACCTTACAATTCTCTTTCACTTGTAACGAACTACGTCATGACCTGATTCCTTTGTTGGGATACGTAGGTGGCCTATATCGGCTTCAGTCACACCATTAGATATTTTTCTCCCTTACTTTTGCATATGGCAAACTACACGCCTCTGATCGACTGAGTAGAATAGTAACCCACATAATATTCGGTCTCATCCATCTAAAGTTCAACACCCTCACATACCAGAAACTGGGGCAATTTTTTTAGGGTTCTCGGCGAGAAAATGCCAATGGACATTGGAAGTGTCAGTCAACAAAGTATTCAGTCAGAATAAGGATTTTGGATAAGATGTTCTCTTGGTTTCACTGCATGTCACTATTCAAAATTCGATAAAAGTAATACGCATATTTTTCCATAAGCAAATTATTTTCAATAAATATTTTTTTAATAAATATTTTTTCATTAACAACTAGACAGGATAGGATATCAGACAGGGTTTACAGGTCCAAACAAACCAAAAGCACGAGCATCAAGAATTAAAACTACAAAGTCAATACGAATTGACCGCCCCCTCCAAACTCACAAGTTTTCTTTGAATACATGTGCTTCATATCAGCAGAAATCGAGAGGACATCAACAATGAAGGCTCAAATTATGCAATAAAGCTCAGCATATTATCTCGATCATAGAGTAACATAACTCAGGCGAGTCATAAATACATAACGTCTAGGCAACGACGTCACGTCAACTCAGGCGGGTCATAAATTTATAACGTTTAGGCAATGACGTCACATCAACCAAGGTGAGTCATAAATGCATAACGTCCAGGAAATGATGTCACATCAACCCATGCGGGTAATAAATGCATAACGTTCAGGCAACAACGTCACATCAACCTAGGCGGGTCATGAATGTATAACGTTCAAGCAACGACGTCACATCAATCCAGGCGGGTCACATTGCATAACGTCTAGGCAATTATGTCACATCAACCCAGGCGGGTCATGAATGTATAACGTACCGACAACGATATCACATTAACCCAAGCGGGTCATGAATGCATAACGTCCAGGAAACGATGTCACATCAACCTAGGCAGGTCATAAATGCATAACTAGGGATGGAAATTAGGCGGTGTGGGTACCACCTCCCCCGCACCCGCACTCGTCAGAAAATTTTATACCCGCCACCCGTGGCGGGTACAATTTCAACATTCATACCCTCCTAGGCGGGTATATTCCTAAATCGACACCGCTCCACCAGCCAAATGGATATCCCCCACCCGTCAATACCCGCTTGTACCCTCCTGACCATCTAATATTTAATATTAGACTCAAATGCACTCAGCCAAATATAAGACAATTTAAAAAATCATAAGCATCAAACAACCATTCACACATGGAAGGAAATATTAGCAAACCAGTTGCTTAATGGTGGCTTCCACAACCTCAACTGCTTTCAAAACCTGATACAACCCATCATTATTATTTGAATCATTCAAATTCCACCCCGCAAGTTTAGGCACCAAACTATTTCCTCCATTTCCATATCTCCTTCAACACTTATCTTTTTTACTACAAGCAAAATTCAAAAGAGGCATAAAACCCCAATCTCTATGAGAAAATGGTATAATAAACACAATAATAATACATGATAGATACTAAAAATACAAATATACAATTTTTAAACCTATAATTTCAAGAAAAGAAAATGAAACAAAAACCCAATACCCAATAACACAACATTTTTTTGATGCAGTTATTATTTTGAACAGGCTGAGCTAAAAGTTGGATGCAACTATTGTTACGCAAAGAGGATGAGATGCTCCATAGAGTTCACATAGCTAATATAGTTGTTAACGAGTGATCCACACTTCAGCCTTACCAGATAAAAGCTTCTCCATTGTTAGACTATAGAGAAAAGTTCTTCAATATATACAAGTTACATTACTACCAAAGAATCTAAACAACCAGACATGAAAAAGTAAAGAAAGTTAAACATGGTCATCTCTCAAGTCATACACAGACTCCATCCAGATCTGTTCACAAAATAATTCAGGAAAAGTATCTCATTTTCTGTCGTATTCTTTGTTTCTTTTGTCTTGTTGCATGAAACCAAGTTAACTCAGAATTTCAAGAGTGAATGACCGAAGAGAATAGTGAACGAGAGAGGGAGGCGCAAATAGAATAGTGAACGAGAGGAGAGGGAAGCATGAAGAAGGGTGAAGTGTGGATTAACTTTAAGCGTAAGTGAGTAGGGTTTTGCCTACTCACTTATTATTGGCATTGGGCTTATGGCTTATGACTGCTATAACTATTGTTGGGCTTATGGGGCGGGTTGGCGGACGGTTGGATGCGGGACGGGGGAGGCGGGTATGACTGCAAATCCACTACCTACCTGCCACCCTTGGCGGGTGCATTTTTAATACCCATACCCGCCTACTATCCGCCAAAGTTATACTCATACCCACCCCAACTGGGGCGGGTGCGGAATCCGTAAAATTATAGCTACCTGCCATCCCCATGCATAACGTTCAGGAAACGACATCACATCAATCCTAGGTGGGTCATAAAAGCATAACGTCCAAACAACAACGTCATTTCAAGCCATACGACCGCAACAACAACTTGCTTATAAAATGGCGTCATCACAGAATCACAACAGTAGCACATCAATGCAAGTATATCATCCCAGCACCGCAAATTGCATCCCGTCCTCACAAGGATGTCATTTTCTACATGGAAATTATATCACGTCATGCATTGCAGTTTCATCACATCCCCGCAAGGATGTCATCTGATGCATCACAGTTATGACACGTCTATACAACAATGTCATAAATTATGTCCGGACAAGGTAATCACTTCGACTCACAGGGTCACACTTCTCATATTCATTCTCTATCATTCGCTTCAACAGTTATGCACTAACCTTTCATCTTAGTTTTATCCTGCAGGAGCCTTAATTTACAGGAGCTGGACCACAACGTGGAACTATCTCTTACAGCGAACTGAGGTAATTTGTTGGGGAGCCGGACTTCTCAATAAAGGGCAAAGGCTGCACCGAACGTTGAGCCACTCTTTCTCAACACACTGTCGCACCGTAATCCAGTGTGATCATAATTCGACACTAGGATAAATTTTTGAATTGGCGTCAATCCTGCCTTTTAATTTTCTAGCATCACAGTAACTCAATGTCATCGTAATTCGACACTGGGATAAAATTTAATCTGCGTCAGCCTTGCGTTAATTTTCTAGCATCACAGTAAACCCAGTGTCATCATAATTCGATAGTAGGACAAATTTTGAATCTGCGTCAGCCTTGACTTTAATTTTGTAAGCATTGCAGTAACCAATATCATCATAATCTTATAGTGGGATGATCAGTGTATTTTATATACACTTTTTGAGTTGTTTTTAGTGAGACTTTTGTCCATTTTTGTACAAATACGTGTCGTCTTAGGATATATTTTCTTTCTTTTGAGTCAAATTGGTTAAAGTGGCTCATTGGCGGAAAAGGAGCAAAAAGAGGGCAAAAACGGAGGTTCCAGAGATCGAAATGCGAGAAAGTGGCGAACCAGACACATACACGGGCCAGCGCCGCGGCACCTCCAGCCAGCAGGGCCAGGCGCCACGACGCCTAATATTCATAAGCTTGCAGAAGTTCCAGCGCCGCGGCGCCTCTAGACAGCAGAGTTGCAGCTCCGCGACGCCTAATCATCAGGGTGCGATTTCGGCCATGGCTGAAGGAAGCCGCTGGCGCCGACGCGGGAAAAATTAGATTTCTGAACGAATTATGGGCCAGGCCTGAAGGAAAACCTTAATGACGGTGTGGAGGCTATAAAAAGAGAATCCTAGGTCAGAATTAAGGGTTCCCTTTCTTGCCAATTCACAACACATCTCGGAGTTCAAGATTGGAGATCATTCTTTAGTAATTTCTTGTTCTTTCTTTACTTTACTTTCAGTTTTATGTTGGATATTGAATTAGTTTTTGTCGTGTCTATGGCTAGGAACTAATTCTAATATAGGGCTTTTCATGTCAATTCACTTGAACCTTATATTTATGAATTAATGCATGTTGTGGCTGTTTTTCTAATTGTTGAGATTTATCCAATATATGTTTTGATTGCATGGTAATTACTTGATCATTAATTATCATTACTTATATGATTTCTAACCGAAATCCGAAAGGGGAGGTTGTGACTATGCTGTAGTTGGGTAGACATAGGTTGAATCGTGGATGAAAATACCCCGATTACTTGTGTAGCATTAATAAGGGTTTTTGTTCTTAATCCTCCTCTAGAGTCAACCTTATCACCGAAAGGTAGAAAGGTGTTGTACTGGGGTTGAGTGTTTATATAACCTTAACAGGAGTATAAAACGGATTAGTAAACCTGCAATCTCCAATAGAAGAAGAACCATAATTAATTGCATTAATAAGTAAGTTAAGCGGATAGTTGAGGAGATTTGGAAGCCATATTTCCATCATTACTGAAGTAAACAACATAGTTAATTAGTTTTTATAATTATTAGTCATAAACAACAAATCAATATTCGGTCACCAAATAGATAACAAAGAATAGAAATTGGTAATTGAGCACTAATCCCTGAGGACGATAACTCGGTCTTCCAAGACTATATTACTTGACTCGACACGTGCATTTGCTTTAAAGTGTGTGCATAAATCGCGCATCAAGTTTTTGGCGCCGTTGCCGGGGATTGGCGTAGTTCAATATCAATTTTATCTATTCTTAATTTCTAATTTGGTTTTTATTTTTGTTTTTAGTAATAATTTTTTATTATTATTTATTATTGTGAAAATCGGTGTGCCGTGATTTGTTTGTTTGTTTTGATCTGTTTCAGGCTCTCAGTTTATGCGAAGGAGAAGAGGAGCAGACACTATTGTTCCATTCAATCCAGAAATTAAGAAAACTTGTAAATAGAACAGAAGGAACCAACAAATTTCAGCCTTAATTGAGATGGAAGGCGCACAAAACAATAACGAGATGAATGAGGGGTAAGGTGATCATCAGCCTAATCAAAGAATTCCTCGGAGAGTGCCAATGGATGTAGAGGAGAGAATTCAGGTCCAAGCGGAGAGAAACTTGGGAGATTACGTGCTGCCGAGGGTGAACGGAGCACAAACTTGTATTAGGCTCCCAGCAATAGGAGCAAATAATTTTGAGATCAAACCTGCAATTCTAAGTATGGTGCGAATCACTCGATTTGGAGGATTGCCGTCGGAGGATCCTCACGCATATAACTAATTTCTTGAGTGTGTGCAACATTCGATATAATGGCGCATCGATGACTTGCCGATTGAAGCTCTTTCCCTTCTCACTCAAGGATAGAGCGAAAGTGTGGTTGAATTATTTGCCAGCAGATTCGATATTTACATGGCAAGAGCTGGCACAGAATTTTTTGGCAAAATTCTTCCCACCATGCAAAGCAGCGAAGTTGAGAGGGGAGTTGAATAATTTCTATCAAGCCGATGGAGAATCATTATATGAAGCTTGGGAGAGATTCAAGGACTTGCAGAGGAAGTGTCCACACCACAGTATTGAGTTGTGGAATTTGGTCCACATCTTCTATAATGGGTCGAGCGAACGACGAACAATTATTGACGCGTGAGCGGAACCTTTATGAGAAAAACAGCTCATGAAGCTCATGACTTATTGGAAGACATGGCCACCAATAACCATGTCACAGAGGATAGACAAGTGAGTGGTAGAAGAATAGTGGGAGTTCATGAGATTGACGCCATCACTGCTCTGAATGCCCAAGTTGCCCTTTTGACCAAGCAGCTGCAACAACATACATTATCTGTAAATGCAGTGCAAATGCCAATGAGCTGTGAAATGTGTGGTGGTCCACATACCTTCGATAGATGTCCATCAGCTGATCCTAACAATATGTCGATCGAGCAAGCAGAGTGCCAAGTTGTAGGGAACTATTAGAGGCCCCAGAACAACCCATACTCAAACACCTACAATCCAGGGTGGAGGAATCACCCAAATTTTGCATGGAGAGCGAAAGGGGCAGCAGACCGCTTTAGAGGCGATGATCAAAACCAGCAGCCATTCACTCAGGCCTCATCGTCTCAACAATTCAGTGGCCCTGCCCAACCAGAAAAGTCAGACGAGCTGAGAGCAGCTTTGTTGACACTCACCAACTCCCAGACCCAGTTCATGGCAGAGACTAGATCCTCTCTTAGGAACTTGGAAACACAGGTGGGGCAACTAGCAAAGCTATCGAACAACAGGCCACAGGGTACACTGCCAAGCAACACAGAGATGAACCCTAGAGAACAATGCCAGGCAGTACAGCTGAGGAGCGGAAAGCAGTTGGAACAGTGTGCACCTCAGCCTGTGGTTGAACAGATGGTAGAAACAGAGAGAGAAAAGGTTGTTGAAGATCGCCCAATAGTAGAGAAAGCTCCAGAAAAGGAGTACACCGAGAATATTCCTTTCCCACAACGATTGCAAAGGAAAGTAGTTGATAAGCAATTCTCCAAGTTTTTGGAGACGTTCAGAAAGTTACAAATCAACATACCCATCATCGAGGCGTTGGAGCAAATGCCTTCTTATTTCAAATTCATGAAGGAAATTTTGGGGAAGAAGAAGAAATTGGGAGAGTATGAGATGGTGGCACTGACTGAGCAGTGCAGTGCTATCCTGCAGAAGAAGTTGCCCCCTAAACTCAAAGACCCAGGGAGCTTTACATTGCATTGCACAGTTGGCAGGGTAACATGCAATAGGGCCCTTTGTGATCTGGGGGCATGTATAAATTTGATGCCTTTGTCGGTGTTTAAGAGGTTGGAATTAGGTGAAGCAAAACCAACCACGGTGAGCTTGCAACTAGCTGATAGAACGGTGGTGCACCTAAGGGGGAAGATTGAGGATGTGCTTGTTAAAGTTGGAAAATTCTTTTTTCCTGCGGATTTCCTCATTATTGACATGGAGGAGGATGTGGAGATTCCCATCATATTGGGGAGACCGTTCTTGGCAACTGGGAGAGCCATGATTGATGTAGAAAAGGGTGAGCTAACGCTGAGGGTAGAGAGCGAAGAAATGGTGTTCAAAGTGTTCAAACACGTTATTGAACCCCCGGTCATGAGCAGGTGCTTTGCAATAAGCACCATCAGAACTTTATGTGAGCCAGTGCAAGCCATAACAAGGGAGATAAGCCCGCCACAACAAGTACGTGATACTGAATCTCCGCAAAAACAGGTATGTAATACTGAACATTCGCTTGAAACTAAATATAAAAAGAAAAACAGAAGGAGAAGGAGAAAAATGTTAATGAAATGGATTGGGTGTGGGGTTAATCTACCCCACACCTCTTGAATTGAGGAACTTGCGTCCGGCTAAAAGACGTTAAAGACAGCGCTACTTGGGAGGCAACCCAAGGTATTTTGATTTATTTTACTTTAATATAGTTAGTTTTTACTAAGAACAGTCTCACAGAGGTATTGTTTGTGTTGTGTTGACATATGCAGGCTAAGAATGTGGAGGGCGAAAACTGAAGATAAGCAAAAATGATAAGCAAAGGGATTTCCAGAAAATCGGGTTAGCACCGCGACGCCCAGGAGCAGGGCCGCGACGCCAAAAGAGCAGAAAGGAGCTGAAGTTTAAGTGTCGCGGCGCCCATTTGCAGGGCCGCGGCGCAGAAGTCGGATAGCGCAGAATTGGGCGCCGCCGCCGCCATGGCCGCGCGCAGGCGAAACCAGAAATTAAAGACACCCCAAATCCGATTTTTCTCCAATTCCAAATCAAAAACCTAAACCTTCCTCTCCACAAAACCCACGAAAATCCACACTTTACCTAAAAATCTTCCATAAACCAAACCCAAACACAACCAAAATTCTTAAATTCCCTAAACCCTTAACAATTTTAACCAACAAACCTCATCCCATTGCCTCAAATCACCATTAGAAGCAAGAAAACCTTGAAGAAAACCGTCAAAAGGTAATCTTTATCTTTTCTTGAAAGCTTTCTCAGAGGAGGAGGTAGTAGATTGGAGGAGTGTTGTATCTGTGAAGTTGTTGGGGTGTTGAAATTGGTTGTGAGATTTCGAGGAAGAGTATACAAGGTGCGTGTGGGTGTTGTGCATGAGCTTCTTAAGTGAAGTTTGGGGGTGATAGGTGTTGTAGCTACTAGTTGTTGGGTGATAGTGTTGGGTAACATTGTTGATACTAAGGAAACGCAGCAAAAAAAAAGTGATCTAAACATGTCTGCCAGAAAGAAAAGAGCCTCCACATCCACCTCAGCCCCTCAATATGATGATACTAGGTTTGTCAGCCAAAGAGCTCATGATAGATACCAAAAACATAGTACTAGGCCCTTAATCCCTGAAAGAGAAATGGATTATCAAAGGGATTCGCTTGGGGAGGGGGATGTCTATGAGCTCATTCGGGCGATGATTGAGATGATGGGGTGGAAAAGATTTGTAAACTCGGAAAAGATAGCACCAATGAACACAGTGATGGTGCGTGAATTTTATGCTAACTTTCCGGAGAAGGTGGACAATAGATGCTTTGTGAGGGGAAGATATGTGCCTGTGACGGCAGAAGTGGTAAATGTGTTATTGTAAACATTTGATGTTGAAGGAGGAGATGGTAATTGACTCTATTTTAGAACATGGTCTAGAAGCACCACCAACATCGACTGGAATGCCGTCGCAGACACAGTAAGCTACCCTGGGGCTGCATATGAATTTTCCAGAAATGGGTCAAGAGGATCGAGCGTACCGGTTCAACAAAGCAAGGGCGGTTGGTTGTATTTCGTCGATGCCACCGATTCCATCAACGCACTTTACCAGAGTGCCAGAAGACAGAATCAAATTGATATATGGAATTATGTCGGGGAAGACGATTGATGTTGGGAAGGAGATAGTGCAAAATATTGAAGAGACCAGCAGGTTGGTAACAACAGGTGGGTTGGGACATGGCTCACTTATTACATGTTTATGCGCCATAAATGGAGTCCCAACCCTACCCACTGATACTTATGAGAAAAACCAACTTCCTGTGTCATACGGGATAGTGCACTCCTTCCCAGACCCAATCCCTCCAGCAGCAGCAAGAAGAAGACCACCAGCAGCACCAGCAGCAGCAGCAGAGGCTGCCATGGATGAAGATGAGCCTGAGACAGAGGCTCACTATGAGGCAGGAAGCAGCCATCAGCCACCCACAGAATCAGAACCTCCAGTGCCTATGATGGAGCAGTTGCTCCAGAACCAGAGAAGGATGATGCAAAATTTTGACACGGTGATACAAGGACAACAATAATTGAGGCAGAGAATTGACGAGATGAGTTCCTTGTTCAACCAGTGGTCAATGCACTATCCACCGCCACCGCCACCATTTTAAACCAAGTCTGTAAGTGTCCTATTTCTTTTATTGTCTTTGAGTCTTTCACACATTGGGGACAATGTGTGATTTAAGTTTGGGGGGTGTCTTATTTGTGTCTTATTGTTGTAGTATGTTTGAGTCTTTTGAATTGTTTTGTGTATTTTCGAGTCATAATTTTTTTTCTTTTTGAGTCATAATTTTCTGTCAAAGATCATGCATGCTGTAGTTACTAGAAACACCTAGTGAAGTAAGGTGGAATAATGTAATGGAATTAGAAGCAACTATCTAAACACTTAGGTTAGATATGCCAAAAATTCATGAAATCTGTCTATTTGGAGTTTCTGCTTGAATTGTGCGTCGTTAAATGCTAAAACCTATGTGTTATGATTGCTTGCTATTTGAGGCGAAATAGTTAGGATATGCATGTTAGGGAGATGACTCGGGCATTTCTTTGTTAGCCAATTCTTACCACTCTTTTCTATCCCGGACATTAAAAATATCCCTAGTCAGCCCCGTTGAGCCTAAATATTAAACTTTTTCTTTGACACCCTATATTCTCATACTTGTGCCATAAGTAAAAATATATGAAATAGTTGGAATAGAATGTGTTAAAAAGAGACAAAAAGAGTGAACAAGTTTGATGCACCCCAATAAAAAAAGTAATAAGAAATAGGCAAAAGCCTAAGTTTGGGGGTGCCTGTGATTTATAATACACTTCACTCTCTCAAAACAAAAGAGGGGAAAGATAGATATGAAGTGAAGGAAAGAAATCAAAAGAAAAGGGAAAAATTGAAAAGCTAAAGAGCTTATGGTACACAAAATGAGCCTAAATGCCTATTTTTACCTACTCATGCCTAAGCCTACATTACAACCCTGAAAAGTCCTGAAGATCTCTTATATGCATATCCATGATTAGTGGAGAATAGCAAGTAAAAATGCCATAGGATTTTGAAATTGACATGCATAATTCAGTAGTCTTACTTCCATGAAGCATGATTAAAATGAGTTTGCGAAATATCTAGCTTAATGTGTTTAGAATGCTAAAATTTCATGTTATATGTTCCTGCATATTATTCTGCTAATCTTCATGTTTTTCTAAGTAACACCAATGCAACAAAGTGATCAATGTCGTTGAGTCTTCTATTCTTCTTTTTCTTTGAGTCTTTATTTCTTTCTTTTTGATCTTTGCTCGAGGGCGAGCAAAGGTTATGTTTGGGGGTATTTGATCGGTGTATTTTATATACACTTTTTGAGTTGTTTTTAGTGAGTCTTTTGTCCATTTTTGTACAAATACGTGTCGTCTTAGGATAGATTTTCTTTCTTTTGAGTCAAATTGGTTAAAGTGGCTCATTGGCGGAAAAGGAGCAAAAAGAGGGCAAAAACGGAGGTTCCAGAGCTCGAAATGCGAGAAAGTGGCGAACCAGGCACAGACACAGGCCAGCGCCGCGGCGCCTCCAGCCAGCAGGGCCAGGCGCCACGGCGCCTAATATTCAGAAGCTTGCAGAAGTTCCAGCGCCGCGGCGCCTCTAGACAGCAGAGTTGCAGCGCCGCGGCGCCTAATCTTCAGAGGGGTGCGATTTTGGCCGCGCGCCTGATGGCCGCGGCGCCGACGCGGGAAAAATTAGATTTCTGAACGAATTATGGGCCAGGACTGAAGGAAAACCTTAATGACGGTTTGGAGGCTATAAAAAGAGAACCCTAGGTCAGAATTAAGGGTTCCCTTTCTTGTCAATTCACAACACATCTTGGAGTTCAAGATTGGAGACCATTCTTTAGTAATTTCTTGTTCTTTCTTAACTTTACTTTCAGTTTTATGTTGGATATTGAATTAGTTCTTGTCGTGTCTATGGCTAGAAACTAATTCTAATATAGGGCTTTCCATGTCAATTCACTTGAACCTTATATTTATGAATTAATGCATGTTGTGGTTGTTCTTCTAATTGTTGAGATTTATCCAATATATCTTTTGATTGCTTGATAATTACTTGATCATTAATTATCATTACTTTTATGATTTATAACCGAAATTCGAAAGGGGAGGTTGTGACTATGTTGTAGTTGGGTAGACATAGGTTGAATCGTGGATGAAAATACCCCGATTACTTGTGTAGCATTAATAAGGGTTTTTGTACTTAATCCTCCTCTAGAGTCAACCTTATCACCGAAAGGTAGAAAGGTGTTGTACTGGAGTTGAATGTTTATATAACCTTAACAGGAATATAAAACGGATTAGTAAACCTGCTATCTCCAATAGAAGAAGAACCATAATTAATTGCATTAATAAGTAAGTTAAACGGATAGTTGAGGAGATTTGGAAGCCCTATTTCCATCATTACTGAAGTAAACAACATAGTTAATTAGTTTTTATAATTATTAGTCTTAAACAACAAATCAATATTCGGTCACCAAATAGATAACAAAGAATAGAAATTGGTAATTGAGCACTAATCCCTGAGGACGATAACTCGGTCTTCCAAGACTATATTCCTTGACTCGACACGTGCACTTGTGTTAAAGTGTGTGCATAAATCGCGCATCAAGTTTTTGGCGTCGTTGTCGGGGATTGGCGTAGTTCAATATCAATTTTATCTATTCTTAATTTCTAATTTGGTTTTTATTTTTGTTTTTAGTATTAATTTTTTTTATTATTTATTATTGTGAAAATCAGTGTGCCGTGATTTGTTTGTTTGTTTTGATCTGTTTCAGGCTCTCAGTTTATGCGAAGGAGAAGAGGAGCAGACACTCTTGTTCCCTTCAATCCAGAAATTGAGAAAACTTGTAAACAGAACAGAAGGAACCAACAAATTTCAACCTTAATTGAGATGAAAGACGCACAAAACAATAACGAGATGAATGAGGGGTTAGGTGATCATCAGCCTAATCAAAGAATGCCTCGGAGAGTGCCAATGGATGTAGAGGAGAGAGTTCAGGTCCAAGCGAAGAGAAGCTTGGGAGATTACGTGCTGCCGAGGGTGAACGGAGCACAAACTTGTATTAGGCTCCCAGCAATAGGAGCAAATAATTTTGAGATCAAACCTGCAATTCTAAGTATGGTGCAGAATACGGTTCAGTTTGGAGGATTGTCGTCGGATGATCCTCACATGCATATAGCTAATTTCTTGGAGCTGTGTGCAACATTCAGATATAATGGCGTTACTGATGACGCTGTCAGATTGAGGCTCTTTCCCTTCTCACTCAGGGATAGAGCGAAAGTGTGGTTGAATTCTTTGCCAGCAGATTCGATATTTACATGGCAAGAGCTGGCACAGAAATTTTTGGCAAAATTCTTCCCACCATGCAAAGCAGCGAAGTTGAGAGGGGAGTTGAATAATTTCTATCAAGCCGATGGAGAATCATTATATGAAGCTTGGGAGAGATTCAAGGACTTGCAGAGGAAGTGTCCACACCACAGTATTGAGTTGTGGAATTTGGTCCACATCTTCTATAATGGGCTGAGCGGAACGACCAAAACAATTATTGATGCAGCAGCAGGTGGAACCTTTATGAGAAAAACAGCCCATGAAGCTCATGACTTATTGGAAGACATGGCCACTAATAACCATGTCACAGAGGATAGACAAGTGAGTGGTAGAAGAACAGTGGGAGTTCATGAGATTGACGCCATCACTGCCCTGAATGCCCAAGTTTCCCTTTTGACCAAGCAGCTGAAACAACATACAATATCTGTAAATGCAGTGCAAATGCCAATGAGCTGTGAAATGTGTGGTGGTCCACATACCTTCGATAGATGCCCATCAGCTGATCCTAACAATATGTCGATCGAGCAAGCAGAGTGCCGTCAGTAGGAACTATCAGAGGCCCCAGAACAACCCATACTCAAACACCTACAATCCAGGGTGGAGGAATCACCCAAATTTTTCATGGAGAGGTGAGCAGGGGCAGCAGAATCAGTTTAGAGGCCAGTATCAAAACCAGCAGCCATTCACTCAGGCCTCATCGTCTCAACAATTCAGTGGCCCTGCCCAACCAGAAAATCCAGACGAGCTGAGAGCAGCTTTGTTGACACTCACCAACTCCCAGACCCAGTTCATGGTAGAGACTAGATCCTCTCTTAGGAACTGGGAAACACAGGTGGGGCAACTAGCAAAGCTATCGCACAACAGGCCACAGGGTACACTGCCAAGCAACACAGAGATGAACCCTAGAGAACAATGTCAGGCAGTACAGCTGAGGAGCGGAAAGCAGTTGGAACAGTGTGCACCTCAGCCTGTGGTTGAACAGAGGGTAGAAACAGAGAGAGAAAGGGTTGTTGAAGATCGCCCAATAGTAGAGAAAGCTCCAGAAAAGGAGTACACCGAGAAGATTCCTTTCCCACAACGATTGCAAAGGAAAGTAGTTGATAAGCAATTCTCCAAGTTTTTGGAGACGTTCAGAAAGTTACATATCAACATACCCTTCATCGAGGCGTTGGAGCAAATGTCTTCTTATTTCAAATTCATGAAGGAAATTTTGGGGAAGAAGAAGAAATTGGGAGAGTATGAGATGGTGGCACTGACTGAGGAGTGCAGTGCTATCCTGCAGAAGAATTTGCCCCCTAAACTCAAAGACCCAGGGAGCTTTACATTACCTTTCACATTTGGCAGGGTAACATGCAATAGGGCCCTTTGTGATCTGGGGGCAAGTATAAATTTGATGCCTTTGTCGGTGTTTAAGAGGTTGGAATTAGGTGAAGCAAAACCAACCACGGTGAGCTTGCAACTAGCTGATATAACGGTGGTGCACCCAAGGGGGAAGATTGAGGATGTGCTTGTTAAAGTTGGAAAATTCTTTTTTCCTGCGGATTTCCTCATTCTTGACATGGAGGAGGATGCGGAGATTCTCATCATATTGGGGAGACCGTTCTTGGCAACAGGGAGAGCCCTGATTGATGTAGAAAAGGGTGAGCTAACGCTGAGGGTAGAGAGCGAAGAAATGGTGTTCAAAGTGTTCAAACACGTTATTGAACCCCCGGTCATGAGCAGGTGCTTTGCAATAAGCACCATCAGAACTTCATGTGAGCCAGTGCAAGCCATAACAAGGGAGATAAGCCCGCCACAGCAAGTACGTGATACTGAATCTCCGCAAAAACAGGTATGTGATACTGAACCTTCGCTTGAAACTAAATATAAAAAGAAAAACAGAAGGAGAAGGAGAAAAATGTTAATGAAGTGGATTGGGTGTGGGGTTAATCTACCCCACACCTCTTGAATTGAGGAACTTGCGTCCGGCTAAAAGACGTTAAAGACAACGCTACTTGGGAGGCAACCCAAGGTATTTTAATTTATTTTACTTAAATATAGTTAGTTTTTACTGAGAACAGTCTCACGGAGGTATTGTTTGTGTTGTGTTGACAGGTGCAGGCTAAGAATGTGGAGGGCGAAAACTGAAGATAAGCAAAAATGATAAGCAAAGGGATTTCCAGAAAATCGAGTTAGCGCCGCGGCGGCAAAAGAGCAAAAATTAGATTTCTGATCGAATTATGGGCCAGGCCTGAAGGAAAACCTTAATGACGGTTTGGAGGCTATAAAAAGAGAACCCTAGGTCAGAATTAAGGGTTCCATTTCTTGCCAATTCACAACACATCTTGGAGTTCAAGATTGGAGACCATTCTTTAGTAATTTCTTGTTCTTTCTTTACTTTACCTTCAGTTTTATGTTGGATATTGAATTAGTTCTTGTCGTGTCTATGGCTAGAACTAATTCTAATATAGGGCTTTCCATGTCAATTCACTTGAACCTTATATTTATGAATTAATGCATGTTGTGGTTGTTCTTCTAATTGTTGAGATTTATCCAATATATGTTTTGATTGCTTGGTAATTACTTGATCATTAATTATCATTACTTATATGATTTCTAACCGAAATCTGAAAGGGGAGGTTATGACTATGCTGTAGTTGGGTAGACATAGGTTGAATCGTGGATGAAAATACCCCGATTACTTGTGTAGCATTAATAAGGGTTTTTGTTCTTAATCCTCCTCTAGAGTCAACCTTATCACCGAAAGGTAGAAAGGTGTTGTACTGGGGTTGAGTGTTTATATAACCTTAACAGGAGTATAAAACGGATTAGTAAACCTGCTATCTCCAATAGAAGAAGAACCATAATTAATTGCATTAATAAGTAAGTTAAGCGGATAGTTGAGGAGATTTGCAAGCCTTATTTCCATCATTACTGAAGTAAACAACATAGTTAATTAGTTTTTATAATTATTAGTCATAAACAACAAATCAATATTCGGTCACCAAATAGATAACAAAGAATAGAAATTGGTAATTGAGCACTAATCCTTGAGGACGATAACTCGGTCTGCCAAGACTATATTACTTGACTCGACACGTGCACTTGCGTTAAAGTGTGTGCATAAATCGCGCATCAAGTTTTTGGCGCCGTTGCCGGGGATTGGCGTAGTTCAATATCAATTTTATCTATTCTTAATTTCTAATTTGGTTTTTATTTTTGTTTTTAGTATTAATTTTTTTATTATTATTTATTATTGTGAAAACCAGTGTGTCGTGATTTGTTTGTTTGTTTTGATCTGTTTCAGGCTCTCAGTTTATGCGAAGGAGAAGAGGAGCAGACACTCTTGTTCCCTTCAATCCAGAAATTGAGAAAACTTGTAAACATAACAGAAGGAACTAACGAATTTCAGCCTTAATTGAGATGGAATACGCACAAAACAATAACGAGATGAATGAGGGGTTAGGTGATCATCAGTGTAATCAAAGAATGCCTCGGAGAGTGCCAATGTATGTAGAGGAGAGAGTTCAGGTCCAAGCGGAGAGAAGCTTGGTAGATTACGTGCTGCCGAGGGTGAACGGAGCACTAACTTGTATTAGGCTCCCAGCAATAGGAGCAAATAATTTTGAGATCAAACCTGCAATTCTAAGTATGGTGCAGAATACGGTTCAGATTGGAGGATTATCGTCGTCGGATCCTCACATGCATATAGCTAATTTATTGGAGCTGTGTGCAACATTCAGATATAATGGCGTTACTGATGACGCTATCAGATTGAGGCTCTTTCCCTTCTCACTCAGGGAAAGAGCGAAAGTGTGGTTGAATTTTTTGCCAGCAGATTCGATATTTACATGGCAAGAGCAGGCACAGAAATTTTTGGCAAAATTCTTCCCACCATGCAAAGCAGCGAAGTTGAGAGGGGAGTTGAATAATTTCTTTCAAGCCGATGGAGAATCATTATATGAAGCTTGGGAGAGATTCAAGGACTTGCAGAGGAAGTGTCCACACCACAGTATTGAGTTGTGAAATTTAGTCCACATCTTCTATAATGGGCTGAACGGAACGACCAGAACAATTATTGATGCAGCAACAGGTGGAACCTTTATGAGAAAAACAGCCCATGAAGCTCATGACTTATTGGAAGACATGGCCACCAATAACCATGTCACAGAGGATAGACAAGTGAGTGGCAGAAGAACAGTTGGAGTTCATGAGATTGACGCCATCACTGCCCTGAATGCCCAAGTTGCCCTTTTGACCAAGCAGCTGCAACAACATACAGTATCTGTAAATGCAGTGCAAATGTCAATGAGCTGTGAAATGTGTGGTGGTCCACATACCTTCGATAGATGCCCATCAGCTGAAAATAACAATATGTCGATCGAGCAAGCAGAGTGCCAAGCTGTAGGGAACTATCAGAGGCCCCAGAACAACCCATACTCAAACACCTACAATCCAGGGTGGAGGATTCACCCAAATTTTTCATGGAGAGGTGAGCAGGGGCAGCGAAATCAGTTTAGAGGCCAGTATCAAAACAAGCAGACATTCACTCAGGCCTCATCGTCTCAACAATTCAGTAGCCCTGCCCAACCAGAAAAGCCAGACGAGCTGAGAGCAGCTTTGTTGACACTCACCAACTCCCAGACCCAGTTCATGGCAGAGACTAGATCCTCTCTCAGGAACTTGGAAACACAGGTGGGGCAACTAGCAAAGCTATCGAACAACAGGCCACAGGGTACACTGCCAAGCAACACAGAGATGAACCCTAGAGAACAATGCCAGGCAGTACAGCTGAGGAGCGGAAAACAGTTGGAACAGTATGCGCCTCAGCCTGTGGTTGAACAGAGGGTAGAAACAGAGAGAGAAAGGGTTGTTGAAGATCGCCCAATAGTAGAGAAAGCTCCAGAAAAGGAGTACACCGAGAAGATTCCTTTCCCACAACGATTGCAAAGGAAAGTAGTTGATAAGCAATTCTCCAAGTTTTTGGAGACGTTCAGAAAGTTACATATCAACATACCCTTCATCGAGGCGTTGGAGCAAATGCCTTCTTATTTCAAATTCATAAAGGAAATTTTGGGGAAGAAGAAGAAATTGGGAGAGTATGAGATGGTGATCGACCGAGAGTGCAGTGCTATCCTGCAGAAGAAGTTTCCCCCTAAACTCAAAGACCCAGGGAGCTTTACATTGCCTTGCACAGTTGGCAGGGTAACATGCAATAGGGCCCTTTGTTATCTGGGGGCAAGTATAAATTTGATGCATTTGTCGGTGTTTAAGAGGTTGGAATTAGGTGAAGCAAAACCAACCACGGTGAGCTTGCAACTAGCTGATAGAACGGTGGTGCACCCAAGGGGGAAGATTGAGGATGTGCTTGTTAAAGTAGGAAAATTCTTTTTTCCTGCGGATTTCCTCATTCTTGACATGGAGGAGGATGCGGAGATTCTCATCATATTGGGGAGACCGTTCTTGGCAACTGGGAGAGCCCTGATTGATGTAGAAAAGGGTGAGCTAACGCTGAGGGTAGAGAGCGAAGAAATGGTGTTCAAAGTGTTCAAACACGTTATTGAACCCTCGGTCATGAGCAGTTGCTTTGCAATAAGCACCATCAGAATTTCATGTGAGCCAGTGCAAGCCATAACAAAGGAGATAAGCCCGCCACAGCAAGTACGTGATACTGAATCTCCGCAAAAACAGGTATGTGATACTGAACCTTCGCTTGAAACTAAATATAAAAAGAAAAACAGAAGGAGAAGGAGAAAAATGTTAATGAAGTGGATTGGGTGTGGGGTTTAAACTACTCCACACCTCTTGAATTGAGGAACTTGCGTCCGGCTAAAAGACGTTAAAGACAGCGCTACTTGGGAGGCAACCCAAGGTATTTTGATTTATTTTACTTTAATATAGTTAGTTTTTACTAAGAACAGTCTCACGGATGTATTGTTTGTGTTGTGTTGACAGGTGCATGCTAAGAATGTGGAGGGCGAAAACTGAAGATAAGCAAAAATGATAAGCAAAGGGATTTCCAGAAAATAGGGTTAGCGTCGCGGCGCCCATGAGCAGGGCCGCGACGCCAAAAGAGCAGAAAGGCGCTGAAGTTTAAGCGTCGCGGCGCAGGAAGTCCAGAGGAGCGCAGTAAATTGGGCGCCGCGGCGCCAGTTACAGGGCCGCGGCGGAAACCCAGAAATTAAAGACACCCCAAATCCGATTTTTCCCCAATTCCAAATCAAAAACCTAAACCTTCCTCTCCACAAAACCTACAAAAATCCACACTTTACCTAAAAATCTTCCATAAACCAAACCCAAACACAACCAAAATTCTTAAATTCCCTAAACCCTTAACCATTTTAACCAACAAACCTCATCCCATTGCCTCAAATCACCATTAGAAGCAAGAAAACCTTGAAGAAAACCATCTAAAGGTAATCTTTATCTTTTCTTGAAAGATTTATTGTAGACAGAGGAGGTAGTAGATTGGAGGAGTGTTATATCTGTGAAGTTGTTGGGGTGTTGAAATTGGTTGTGAAATTTCGAGGAAGAGTATACAAGGTGAGTGTGGGTGTTGTGCAGGAGCTTCTTAAGTGAAGTTTGGGGTGATAGGTGTTGTAGCTGCTAGTTGTTGGGTGATAGTGTTGGGTAACATTGTTGATACTAAGGAAACACTGCAAAAAAAAAGTGATCTAAACATGTCTGCCAGAAAGAAAAGAGCCTCCACATCCACCTCAGCCCCTCAATATGATGATACTAGGTTTGTCAGCCAAAGAGCTCATGATAGATACCAAAAACTTAGTACTAGGCCCTTAATCCCTGAAAGAGGAATGGATTATCAAAGGGATTCGCTTGGGGAGGGGGATGTCTATGAGCCCATACTGGCGATGATTGAGATGATGGGGTGGAAAAGATTTGTAAACCCGGAAAAGATAGCACCAATGAACACAGTGATGGTGCGTGAATTTTATGCTAACTTTCCGGAGAAGGTGGACAATAGATGCATTGTGAGGGGAAGATATGTGTCTGTGACGGCAGAAGTGGTAAATGTGTTATTGAAAACAGTTGATGTTGAAGGAACAGATGGTGATTGGAGCTATTTTAGAACATGGTCTAGAAGCACCACCAACATCGACTGGAATGCCATCGCAGACACAGTAAGCTACCCTGGGGCTGCATATGAATTTGCCATAAATGGGTCAAGAGGACTGAGCAGGTGTCAGTTCAACAAAGCAGTCAAGGGTTGGTTGTATTTCGTCAGTGCCCGCCTGATTCCATCAACGCACTTTACCAGAGTGCCAGAAGACAGAATCAAATTTTTATATGGAATTATGTCGGGGAAGACGATTGATGTTGGGAAGGAGATAGTGCAAAATATTGAAGAGACCAGCAGGTTGGTAACAACAGGTGGGTTGGGACATGGCTCACTTATTACATGTTTATGCGCCATAAATGGAGTCCCAACCCTACCCACTGATACTTATGAGAAAAACCAACTTCCTGTGTCATACGGGATAGTGCACTCCTTCCCAGACCCAATCCCTCTAGCAGCAGCAAGAAGAAGACCACCAAAGAAGACGCGGCAGCAGAGGCTGCCATGGATGAAGATGAGTCTGAGACAGAGGCTCACTATGAGGCAGAAGCACCATCGCCCACCCACGTAATCGTAACCTCCATTACATGATGGAGCAGTTGCTCCAGAACCAGAGAAGGATGATGCAAAATTTTGACACGGTGATACAAGGACAATAAGAATTGAGAGAGAGAATTGACGAGATGAGTTCCTTGTTCAACCAGTGGTCAATGCACTATCCACCTCCACCGCCACCATTTTAAACCAAGTCTGTAAGTGTCCTGTTTCTTTTATTGTCTTCGAGTCTTGCACACATTGGGGACAATGTGTGATTTAAGTTTGGGGGTGTCTTATTTGTGTCTTATTGTTGTAGTATGTTTGAGTCTTTTGAATTGTTTTGTGTATTTTTGAGTCATAATTTTCTGTCAAAGATCATGCATGTTGTAGTTACTAGAAACACCTAGTGAAGTAAGGTGGAATAATGTAATGGAATTAGAAGCAACTATCTAAACACTTAGGTTAGATATGTCAAAAATTCATGAAATCTGTCTATTTGGAGTTTCTGCTTGAATTGTGCATTGTTAAATGTTAAAACCTATGTGTTATGATTGCTTGCTATTTGAGGCGAAATAGTTAGGATATGCATGTTAGGGATATGACTCAGGCATTTCTTTGTTAGCCAATTCTTACCACTCTTTTCTATCCCGGACATTAAAAATATCCCTAGTCAGCCCCGTTGAGCCTAAATATTAAACTTTTTCTTTGACACCCTATATTCTCATACTTGTGTCATAAGTGAAAAAATGTGAAATAGTTGGAATAGAATGTTTTAAAAAAGAGACAAAAAGAGTGAACAAGTTTGATGCACCCCAATAAAAAAAGGAATAAGAAATAGGCAAAAGCCTAAGTTTGGGGGTGCCTGTGATTTATAATACACTTCACTCTCTCAAAACAAAAGAGGGGAAAGATAGATATGAAGTGAAGGAAAGAAATCAAAAGAAAAGGGAAAAATTGAAAAGCTAAAGAGTTTATGGTACACAAAATGAGCCTAAATGCCTATTTTTACCTACTCATGCCTAAGCCTACATTACAACCCTGAAAAGTCCTGAAGATCTCTTATATGCATATCCATGATTAGTGGAGAATAGCAAGTAAAAATGTCATAGGATTTTGAAATTGACATGCATAATTCAGTAGTCTTACTTCCATGAAGCATGATTAAAATGAGTTTGCGAAATATCTAGCTTAATGTGTTTAGAATGCTAAAATTTCATGTTATATGTTACTGCATATTATTCTGCTAATCTTCATGTTTTTCTAAGTAACACCAATGCAGCAAAGTGATCAATGTCGTTGAGTCTTCTATTCTTCTTTTTCTTTGAGTCTTTATTTCTTTCTTTTTGATCTTTGCTCGAGGGCGAGCAAAGGTTAAGTTTGGAGGTATTTGATCGGTGTATTTTATATACACTTTTTGAGTTGTTTTTAGTGAGTCTTTTGTCCATTTTTGTACAAATACGTGTCGTCTTAGGATAGATTTTCTTTCTTTTGAGTCAAATTGGTTAAAGTGGCTCATTGGCGGAAAAGGAGCAAAAAGAAGGCAAAACGGAGGTTCCAGAGCTCGAAATGCGAGTAAGTGGCGAACCAGGCACATACACGGGCCAGCCGCGCGCCCAGCCGCGAGGGCGCCACGGCGCCTAATATTCAGAAGCTTGCAGAAGTTCCAGTGGCCGCGCGCCTAGACATCGAGTTGCAGTACCGGCCGCTTCTGACATCGAGTTGCAGTGGCCGCGCGCTAATCTTCGCAGGGTGCAGATTCGGGCCGCGCGCCAAGAGCGTGGCCGCGCGCCGACGCGGGAAAAATTAGATTTCTGAACGAATTATGGGCCAGGCCTGAAGGAAAACCTTAATGACGGTTTGGAGGCTATAAAAAGAGAACCTTATGTCAGAATTAAGGGTTCACTTTCTTGCCAATTCACAACACATCTTGGAGTTCAAGATTGGAGACCATTCTTTAGTAATTTCTTGTTCTTTATTTACTTTACTTTCAGTTTTATGTTGGATATTGAATTAGTTCTTGTCGTGTCTATGGCTAGGAACTAATTCTAATATAGGGCTTTCCATGTCAATTCACTTGAACCTTATATTTATGAATTAATGCATGTTGTGGTTGTTCTTCTAATTGTTGAGATTTATCTAATATATGTTTTTATTGCTTGGTAATTACTTGATCATTAATTATCATTGCCATAGGGTACACTGCCAAGCAACACAGAGATGAACCCTAGAGAACAATGCCAGGCAGTACAGCTGAGGAGCGGAAAGCAGTTGGAACAGTGTGCACCTCAGCCTGTGGTTGAACAAATGGTAGAAACAGACAGAGAAAGGGTTGTTGAAGATCGCCCAATAGTAGAGAAAGCTCCAGAAAAGGAGTACACCGAGAAGATTCCTTTCCCACAACGATTGCAAAGGAAAGTAGTTGATAAGCAATTCTCCAAGTTTTTGGAGACGTTCAGAAAGTTGCATATCAACATACCCTTCATCGAGGCGTTGGAGCAAATGCCTTCTTATTTCAAATTCATGAAGGAAATTTTGGGGAAGAAGAAGAAATTGGGAGAGTATGAGATGGTGGCACTGACTGAGGAGTGCAGTGCTATCCTGCAGAAGAAGTTGCCCCCTAAATTCAAAGACCCAGGGAGTTTTACATTGCCTTGCACAGTTGGCAGGGTAAAATGCAATAGGGCCCTTTGTGATCTGGGGGCAAGTATAAATTTGATGCATTTGTCGGTGTTTAAGAGGTTGGAAGTATGTGAAGCAAAACCAACCACGGTGAGCTTGCAACTAGCTGATAAAACGGTGGTGCACCCAAGGGGGAAGATTGAGTATGTGCTTGTAAAAGTAGGAAAATTCTTTTTTCCTGTGGATTTCCTCATTCTTGACATGGAGGAGGATGCGGAGATTCCCATCATATTGGGGAGACCGTTCTTGGCAACAGGGAGAGCCATGATTGATGTAGAAAAGGGTGAGCTAACGCTGAGGGTAGAGAGGGAAGAAATGGTGTTCAAAGTGTTCAAACACGTTATTGAACCCCCGGTCATGAGCAGGTGTTTTGCAATAAGTACCATCAGAACTTCATGTGAGCCAGTGCAAGCCATAACAAGGGAGATAAGCCCGCCACAGCAAGTACGTGATAGTGAATCTCCGCAAAAACAGGTATGTGATACTGAACCTTCGCTTGAAACTAAATATAAAAAGAAAAACAGAAGGAGAAGGAGAAAAATGTTAATGAAGTGGATCGGGTGTGGGGTTAATCTACCCTACACCTCTTGAATTGAGGAACTTGCGTCCGGCTAAAAAACGTTAAAGACAGCGCTACTTGGGAGGCAACCCAAGGTATTTTGATTTATTTTACTTTAATATAGTTAGTTTTTACTAAGAACGGTCTCCCGGAGGTATTGTTTGTGTTGTGTTGACAGGTGCAGGCTAAGAATGTGGATGGCGAAAACTGAAGATAAGCAAAAATGATAAGCAAAGGGATTTCCAGAAAATCGGGTTAAGCGTGGCATACATAAAAAGAGCGTAAAGGCGCTGAAGTTTAAGCGCAGAAGTCCGTATGAGCGCAAGATAAATCAGCCATGGCCACAAGAATGCGCCATGAAACCCGTAAATTAAAGACACCCAAATCCGATTTTTCCCCAATTCCAAATCAAAAACCTAAACCTTCCTCTCCACAAAACCCACAAAAATCCACACTTTACCTAAAAATCTTCCATAAACCAAACCCAAACCCAACCAAAATTCTTAAATTCCCTAAACCCTTAACCATTTTAACCAACAAACCTCATCCCATTGCCTCAAATCACCATTAGAAGCAAGAAAACCTTGAAGAAAACCGTCAAAAGGTAATCTTTATCTTTTCTTGAAAGCTTTACTATAGACAGAGGAGGTAGTAGATTGGAGGAGTGTTGTATATGTGAAGTTGTTGGGGTGTTGAAATTGGTTGTGAGATTTCGAGGAAGAGTATACAAGGTGAGTGTGGGTGTTGTGCAGGAGCTTCTTAAGTGAAGTTTGGGGGTGATAGGTGTTGTAGCTGCTAGTTGTTGGGTCATAGTGTTGGGTAACATTGTTGATACTAAGGAAACGCTGCAAAAAAAAAGTGATCTAAACATGTCTGCCAGAAAGAAAAGAGCCTCCACATCCACCTCAGCCCCTCAATATGATGATACTAGGTTTGTCAGCCAAAAATCTCATGATAGATACCAAAAACTTAGTACTAGGCCCTTAATCCCTAAAAGAGGAATGGATTATCAAAGGGATTCGCTTGGGGAGGGGGATGTCTATGAGGCCATTCGGGCGATGATTGAGATGATGGGGTGGAAAAGATTTGTAAACCCGGAAAAGATAGCACCAATGAACACAGTGATGGTGCGTGAATTTTATGCTAACTTTCCGGAGAAGGTGGACAATAGATGATTTGTGAGGGGAAGATATGTGCCTGTGACGGCAGAAGTGGTAAATGTGTTGTTGAAAACAGTTGATGTTGAAGGAGGAGATGGTGATTGAAGCTATTTTAGAACATGGTCTAGAAGCACCACCAACATCGACTGGAATGCTATCGCAGACACAATAAGCTACCCTGGGGCTGCATATGAATTTGCCAGAAATGGATCAAGAGGACTGAGCAGGTGTCAGTTCAACAAAGCAGCCAAGGGTTGGTTGTATTTAAATCGATGCACTTTGATTCCATCAACGCACTTTACGAGTGCCGTAAGACGTAATCAAATTGATATATGGATTTATGTCGGGGAAGACGATTGATGCTGGGAAGGAGATAGTGCAAAATATTGAAGAGACCAGCAGGTTGGTAACAACAGGTGGGTTGGGACATGGCTCACTTATTACATGTTTATGCTCCATAAATGGAGTCCCAACCCTACCCACTGATACTTATGAGAAAAACCAACTTCCTGTGTCATACGGGATAGTGCACTCCTTCCTGCACTCCAATCCCTCCAAAGATCGCAAGAAGACCACCAACGGCACAAAGGACCAACAGAGGTCGCCGTGGATGAAGATGAGCCTGAGACAGAGGCTCACAATGAGGCAGGAAGCAGCCATCAGCCACCCACAGAATCAGAACCTCTAGTGCCTATGATGGAGCAGTTGCTCCAGAACCAGAGAATGATGATGCAAAATTTTGACACGGTGATACAAGGACAACAATAATTGAGGCAGAGAATTGACGAGATGAGTTCCTTGTTCAACCAGTGGTCAATGCACTATCCACCGCCACCGCCACCATTTTAAACAAGTCTGTAAGTGTCCTGTTTCTTTTATTATCTTTGAGTCTTGCACACATTGGGGACAATGTGTGATTTAAGTTTGGGGGGTGTCTTATTTCTGTCTTATTGTTGTAGTATGTTTGAGTCTTTTGAATTGTTTTGTGTATTTTTTAGTCATAATTTTTTTTCTTTTTGAGTCATAATTTTCTGTCAAAGATCATGCATGCTGTAGTTACTAGAAACACCTAGTGAAGTAAGGTGGAATAATGTAATAGAATTAGAAGCAACTATCTAAACACTTAGGTTAGATATGCCAAAAATTCATGAAATCTGCCTATTTGGAGTTTCTGCTTGAATTGTGCATTGTTAAATGTTAAAACCTATGTGTTATGATTGCTTGCTATTTGAGGCGAAATAGTTAGGATATGCATGCTAGGGAGATGACTCAGACATTTCTTTGTTAGCCAATTCTTACCACTCTTTTCTATCTCGGACATTAAAAATATCCCTAGTCAGCCCCGTTGAGCCTAAATATTAAACTTTTTCTTTGACACCCTATATTCCCATACTTGTGCCATAAGTAAAAAAATGTGAAATAGTTGGAATAGAATGTGTTAAAAAAGAGACAAAAAGAGTGAACAAGTTTGATGCACCCCAATAAAAAAAGTAATAAGAAATAGGCAAAAGCCTAAGTTTGGGGGTGCCTGTGATTTATAATACACTTCACTCTCTCAAAACAAAAGAGGGGAAATTTTGATATGAAGTGAAGAAAAGAAATCAAAATAAAATGGAAAAATTGAAAAGCTAAAGAGCTTATGGTACACAAAATGAGCCTAAATGCCTATTGTTACCTACCCGTGCCTAAGCCTACATTACAATCCTGAAAAGTCCTGAAGATCTCTTATATGCATATCCATGATTAGTGGAGAATAGCAAGTAAAAATGTCATAGGATTTTGAAATTGACATGCATAATTCAGTAGTCTTACTTTCATGAAGCTTGATTAAAATGAGATTGCGAAATATCTAGCTTAATGTGTTTAGAATGCTAAAATTTCATGCTATATGTTCCTGCATATTATTCTGCTAATCTTCATGTTTTTCTAAGTAACACCAATGCAGCAGAGTGATCAATGTCGTTGAGTCTTCTATTCGTCTTTTTCTTTGAGTCTTTATTTCTTTCTTTTTTATCTTTGCTCGAGGACGAGCAAAGGTTAAGTTTGGGGGTATTTGATCGGTGTATTTTATATACACTTTTTGAGTTATTTTTAGTGAGTCTTTTGTCCATTTTTGTACAAATACGTGTCGTCTTAGGATAGATTTTCTTTCTTTTGAGTCAAATTGGTTAAAGTGGCTCATTGGCGGAAAAGGAGCAAAAAGAGGGCAAAAACGGAGGTTCCAGAGCTCGAAATGCGAGAAAGTAGCGAACCAGGCACATACAAGGGCCAGCGTCGCGGCGCCTCCAGCCAGCAGGGCCAGGCGCCACGGTGCCTAATATTCAGAAGCTTGCAGAAGTTCCAGCGCGCGCCTAGACAATGAGTTCCAGGCCGCGACGCCTAATCTTGAGAGGGTGCGATTCTTGGCCGGGCGCCAAGAGCACTGGCCGCGCCGACGCGGGAAAAATTAGATTTCTGAACGAATTATGGGCCAGGCCTGAAGGAAAATCTTAATGACGGTTTGGAGGCTATAAAAATAGAACCCTATGTCAGAATTAAGGGTTCCCTTTCTTGCCAATTCATAACACAACTTGGAGTTCAAGATTGGAGACCATTCTTTAGTAATTTCTTGTTTTTTCTTTACTTTACGTTCAGTTTTATATTGGATATTGAATTAGTTCTTGTCGTGTCTATGGCTAGAACTAATTCTAATATAAGGCTTTCCATGTCAATTCACTTGAACCTTATATTTATGAATTAATGCATGTTGTGGTTGTTCTTCTAATTGTTGAGATTTATCCAATATATGTTTTGATTGCTTGGTAATTACTTGATCATTAATTATCATTACTTATATGATTTCTAACCGAAATCCGAAAGGGGAGGTTGTGACTATGTTGTAGTTGGGTAGACATAGGTTGAATCGTGGATGAAAATACCCCGATTACTTGTGTAGCATTAATAAGGGTTTTTGTTCTTAATCCTCATCTAGAGTCAACCTTATCACCGAAAGGTAGAAAGGTGTTGTACTGGGGTTGAGTGTTTATATAACCTTAACAGGAGTATAAAACGGATTAGTAAACCTGCTATCTCCAATAGAAGAAGAACCATAATTAATTGCATTAATAAGTAAGTTAAGCGGATAGTTGAGGAGATTTGGAAGCCCTATTTCCATCATTACTGAAGTAAACAACATAGTTAATTAGTTTTTATAATTATTAGTCATAAACAACAAATCAATATTCGGTCACCAAATAGATAACAAAGAATAGAAATTGGTAATTGAGCACTAATCCCTGAGGACGATAACTCGGTCTTCCAAGACTATATTACTTGACTCGACACGTGCACTTGCGTTAAAGTGTGTGCATAAATCGCGCATCAAGTTTTTGGCGCCGTTGCCGGGGATTGACGTAGTTCAATATCAATTTTATCTATTCTTAATTTCTAATTTGGTTTTTATTTTTGTTTTTAGTATTAATTTTTTTATTATTATTTATTATTGTGAAAACCAGTGTGCCGTGATTTTTTTGTTTGTTTTGATATGTTTCAGGCTCTCAGTTTATGCGAAGGAGAAGAAGAGCAGACACTCTTGTTCCCATCAATCTAGAAATTGAGAAAACTTGTAAACAGAACAGAAGGAACCAACGAATTTCAGCCTTAATTGAGATGGAAGGCGCACAAAACAATAACGAGATGAATGAGGGGTTAGGTGATCATCAGCCTAATCAAAGAATGCCTCCGAGAGTGCCAATGGATGTAGAGGAGAGAGTTCAGGTCCAAGCGGAGAGAAGCTTGGGAGATTACGTGCTGCCGAGGGTGAACGGAGCACAAACTTGTATTAGGCTCCCAGCAATATGAGCAAATAATTTTGAGATCAAACCTGCAATTCTAAGTATGGTGCATAATACGGTTCAGTTTGGAGGATTGCCGTCGGAGGATCCTCACATGCATATAGCTAATTTCTTGGAGCTGTGTGCAACATTCAGATATAATGGCGTTGCTGATGACGCTGTCAGATTGAGGCTCTTTCCCTTCTCACTCAGGGATAGATCGAAAGTATGGCTGAATTCTTTGTCAGCAGATTCGATATTTACATGGCAAGAGCTGGCACAGAAATTTTTGGCAAAATTCTTCCCACCATGCAAAGCAGCGAAGTTGAGAGGGGAGTTGAATAATTTCTATCAAGCCGATGGAGAATCATTATATGAAGTTTGGGAGAGATCAAGGACTTGCAGAGGAAGTGTCCACACCACAGTATTGAGTTGTGAAATTTGGTCCACATCTTCTATAATGGGCTGAGCGGAACGACCAGAACAATTATTGATGCAGCAGCAGGTGGAACCTTTATGAGAAAAACAGCCCATGAAGCTCATGACTTATTGGAAGACATGGCCACCAATAACCATGTCACAGAGGATAGACAAGTGAGTGGTAGAAGAACAGTGGGAGTTCATGAGATTGACGCCATCACTGCCCTGAATGCCCAAGTTGCCCTTTTGACCAAGCAGCTGCAACAACATACATTATCTGTAAATGCAGTGCAAATGCCAATGAGCTGTGAAATGTGTGGTGGTCCACATACCTTCGATAGATGCCCATCAGCTGATCCTAACAATATGTCGATCGAGCAAGCAGAGTGCAGTGTCAGAGGAACTATCGAGGCCCTAACAACCCATACTCAAACACCTACAATCCAGGGTGGAGGAATCACCCAAATATTTCATGGAGAGGTGAGAAGGGGCAGCAGAATCAGTTTAGAGGCCAGTATCAAAACCAGCAGCCATTCACTCAGGCCTCATCGTCTCAATAATTCAGTGGCCCTGCCCAACCAGAAAAGCCAGACGAGCTGAGAGCAGCTTTGTTGACACTCACCAACTCCCAGACCCAATTCATGGCAGAGACTAGATCCTCTCTTAGGAACTTGGAAACACAGGTGGGGCAACTAACAAAGCTATCGAACAACAGGCCACAGGGTACACTGCCAAGCAACACAGAGATGAACCCTAGAGAACAATGTCAGGCAGTACAGCTGAGGAGCGGAAAGCAGTTGGAACAGTGTGCACCTCAGCCTGTGGTTGAACAGAGGGTAGAAACAGAGAGAGAAAGGGTTGTTGAAGATCGCCCAATAGTAGAGAAAGCTCCAGAAAATGAGTACACCGAGAAGATTCCTTTCCCACAACGATTACAAAGGAAAGTAGTTGATAAGCAATTCTCCAAGTTTTTGGAGACGTTCAGAAAGTTGCATATCAACATACCCTTCATCGAGGCGTTGGAGCAAATGCCTTCTTATTTCAAATTATGAAGGAAATTTTGGGGAAAAGAAGAAATTGGGAGAGTATGAGATGGTGGCACTGACTGAGGAGTGCAGTGATATACTGCAGAAGAAGTTTCCCCCTAAACTCAAAGACCCAGGGAGATTTACATTGCCTTGCACAGTTGGCAGGGTAACATACAAAAGGGCCATTTGTGATCTGGGGGCAAGTATAAATTTGATGCCTTTGTCGATGTTTAAGAGGTTGGAATTAGGTGAAGCAAAACCAACCACGGTGAGGTTGCAACTAGCTGATAGAACGGTGGTGCACCCAAGGGGGAAGATTGAGGATGTGCTTGTTAAAGTAGGAAAATTCTTTTTTCCTGCGTATTTCCTCATTCTTGACATGGAGGAGGATGCGGAGATTCCCATCATATTGGGGAGACCGTTCTTGGCAACAGGGAGAGCCCTGATTGATGTAGAAAAGGGTGAGCTAACGCTGAGGGTAGAGAGCGAAGAAATGGTGTTCAAAGTGTTCAAACACGTTATTGAACCCCCGGTCATGAGCAGGTGTTTTGCAATAAGCACCATCAGAACTTCATGTGAGTCAGTGCAAGCCATAACAAGGGAGATAAGCCCGCCACAGCAAGTACGTGATACTGAATCTCCGCAAAAACAGGTATGTGATACTGAACCTTCGCTTGAAACTAAATATAAAAAGAAAAACAGAAGGAGAAAAATGTTAATGAAGTGGATTGGGTGTGGGGTTAATCTACCCTACACCTCTTGAATTGAGGAACTTGAGTCCGGCTAAAAGACGTTAAAGACAGCGCTACTTGGGAGGCAACCCAAGGTATTTTGATTTATTTTACTTTAATATAGTTAGTTTTTACTAAGAACAGTCTCACTGAGGTATTGTTTGTGTTGTGTTGACAGGTGCAGGCTAAGAATGTGCAGGGCGAAAACTGAAGATAAGCAAAAATGATAAGTAAAGGGATTTCCAGAAAATCGGGTTAGCCATACGCCTAGAGCAGTGGTCGCGCGCCAAAAGAGCGGCGCTAAAGTTTAGCGTCGCGTACAGAAGTCCAGTGAGCGCAAGAATTGGGCGCCACATGATTCTGGCCGCGGCGGAAACCCAGAAATTAAAGACACCCCAAATCCGATTTTTCCCCAATTCCAAATCAAAAACCTAAACCTTCCTCTCCACAAAACCCACGAAAATCCACACTTTACCTAAAAATCTTCCATAAACCAAGACCAAACACAACCAAAATTCTTAAATTCCCTAAACCCTTAACCATTTTAACCAACAAACCTCATCCCATTGCCTCAAATCACCATTAGAAGCAAGAAAACCTTGAAGAAAACCGTCAAAAGGTAATCTTTATCTTTTCTTGAAAGCTTTACTGTAGACAGATGAGGTAGTAGATTGGAGGAGTGTTGTATCTGTGAAGTTGTTGGGGTGTTGAAATTGGTTGTGAGATTTCGAGGAAGAGTATACAAGGTGAGTGTGGGTGTTGTGCAGGAGTTTCTTAAGTGAAGTTTGGGGGTGATAGGTGTTGTAGCTGCTAGTTGTTGGGTCATATTGTTGGGTAACATTGTTGATACTAAGGAAACGCTACAAAAAAAAGTGATCTAAACATGTCTGCCAGAAAGAAAAGAGCCTCCACATCCACCGCAGCCCCTCAATATGATAATACTAGGTTTGTCAGCCAAAGAGCTCATGATAGATACCAAAAACTTAGTACTAGGCCTTTAATCCCTGAAAGAGGAATGGATTATCAAAGGGATTCGCTTGGGGAGGGGGATGTCTATGAGCCCATTCGGGCGATGATTGAGATGATGGGGTGGAAAAGATTTGTAAACCCGGAAAAGATAGCACCAATGAACACAGTGATGGTGCGTGAATTTTATGCTAACTTTCCGGAGAAGGTGGACAATAGATGCTTTGTGAGGGGAAGATATGTGTCTGTGACGGCAGAAGTGGTAAATGTGTTATTGAAAACAGTTGATGTTGAAGGAGGAGATGGTGATTGGAGATATTTTAGAACATGGTATAGAAGCACCACCAACATCGACTGGAATGCCATCGCAGACCTGCAGCTACCCCGGGCTGCATATGAATTTGCGAGAATGGGTCAAGAGGATCGGCGGTGTCGATTCAACAAGCGCCAAGGTTGGTTGTATTTCGTCGATGCACTTTGATTCCATCAACGCACTTTACCAGAGTGCCAGAAGATAGAATGAAATTGATATATGAAATTATGTCGGGTAAGACGATTGATGTTGGGAAAGAGATAGTGCAAAATATTGAAGAGACCAGCAGGTTGGTAACAACAGGTGGGTTGGGACATGGCTCACTTATTACATGTTTATGTGCCATAAATGGAGTCTCAACCCTACCCACTGATACTTATGAGAAAAACCAACTTCATGTGTCATACGGGATAGTGCACTCCTTCCTGCACTCCAATCCCTCCAAAGAAGAAGAAGAAGAAGACCACCAAGAAGACCAGAAGAACAGCAGAGGCTGCCATGGATGAAGATGATCCTGAGACAGAGGCTCACTATGAGGCAGGAAGCAGCCATCAGCCACCCACAGAATCAGAACCTCCAGTGCCTATGATGGAGCAGTTGTGTTACACCCCGTAATTTCAGGACATGTTTTAAGAACATAAGTATGAACTCACAAGTGTTAGGATTTGAGACTTGTAAATTTATCGGAATTATGAAATTGTCGGAAAACGTAAGTGTTGTGACGAATGGGAGGGCGACACGTGTCACCCCCCCTTAAGTGATTCCTTGGTCGAAATGTGCAAGGGCAAGAGGGTCATTGGACCTTAGTCTTGCAACATGTGTAGCATGAGAAATTTGACTAAGTCAAAAGGTCAATAAGTCTTGATCTTTTGTAAGACCACATCCAAGCCTCACATTTGTGTTTATCTTGACCATCCAATTCTCTATATAATACTAGTAGAGGAGCTTAACACTTAGAAAATATTTCACAAAATTGAAGACCACACTTTGAGGCTCTCGGGTTTCACTACAAGGAAGAAGAAAAATTTGTTTCTTGTTCATTCAACTCCCACTTTAAACCAAGGTTCTTAGGTGTATTGTAAACATCTCAATAGAAAAATCTTGGAAAAGATTGTTTTCGGGTTAGTCGCAAACGAAAACCTAATGGTCTTTCTAGGTTTTGTTTGGAGTTTTGAAGGATAATTGTTGGTGTTGTTCTAAGGGTCTCAACAAGCGGATTGAAGTGTCTTGGAGAGGCTCTAAACTACTAAGGAGCGACTTGGATTGAGTTGGATTAAGAATCGTTAAGGTATAATCTTGTCTTTTAAAGGTGTTACAAGATTACATATTTATATTGTTGTTGTTAGCTCTACTTGTTGCTAGCATGAAGTTGATAGGTTGAAGTTATAAGTATTATGGATTTCTTGTTGTTAAATCCAAATGTTATACTAGCCACTTGGAAATTGGATTACTAATTGGTCGTTTTTAGAAATCGTCGCATGTTACTTACTTAATGATTATGGTTATTATAATCAAATGCGACTTGATATCATGTTATGCTACCAATATGGATTGAAATGGAAATTGGATAAGAATTGGTTTGTTGAACTCAAGGTGGCGATTTGGTGTAGTTTGTATTAGTTGGTTATTCAATGTATTGAACTACCTTCATATTGTTGTGAGCCAATTGGGCTGTTTGGTTATTCAATTGTATTGAACTACCTTCTATATTGTTGTGAGCCAATTGGGGCTGTTTGGTTATTCAATTGTATTGAACTCCCTTCTATATTATTGTGAGCCAATTGGGGCTGTTTGGTTATTCAATTGTATTGAACTACCTTCTATATTTTTGTGATCCAATATGGGTTGTTTGGTTATTGTATTTCGGCCTTGAAAAAGGTGGCAAAGTGAGTAAAAACAAAGGAGGTGCTGTCCGATTTTCCGTAGAAAATGGAGACTTTACACTTATAATATTCTACATTTGAAGTAAGGCGTTAATAGGCGTATTGTGAATATTATAGGTTGATATACTACGCGGACTTTGTACTTGGAAAGTGGTTTGACCCGACAAGGTATGTAGAACTTTTCCTATCTTTGAGCATGACTAGTTTCACGTATATAGTACGGTAGACGTACAAGACTTTGACATTCTTTACTTGTTTTATGAAATGCCAAGTCGGGTGAGTTAGGAGATTAACTCACTTCTTTGAGAATATTAAAGATGTCTTAAGTCTTGTTAAAGATAAGGGACTTGAAGAATTTTAAAGTATGTGATACTTGTGTCGTTTTAATCGTATAAGTCCCTTGGATAGGAAATTGTACTTGACTAAGGTATAAAGTGAATATAACGACTTTATGGGGAGTTGGTTATATTGACTTTATGGAAAGATAAATGACTTGTTTTAATGGAAGGCAATTCGATTTTAAGGCACCAATCGCCTAAGGTTTTATAAGACATGAGTCACTTGATTAGAAGCCTAATTTTTATTTCTAAAAGTATTGTGACTTGTCTTGAAAAGAAATTGTAACTAGATACTACGGTTATTAGTATCTTGGAAGTTTTATAATGAAATGAGTCATTTTAAAAGAATAAGACGTAGTACTTTGGGTTAAATTCGATTTTTATAAAAGACATGTTAGTGCCTTAAGTAAACTAAAATGAGAGTGTATATGAACAAGAATAGTAAGAAGTTAGGGTATTTTTTAACTTGCTTATATATTGTATGATAAGCCGATAGAGCTTATGTTATGTGTGATAGCCGGATTTGGGCTAGTGATATATTATTCGTCATGGGTCATTCCCGGGATTGTGACATTGTATATTTCCGTGGATTTGCTAACCACGATGCGAGGAATACCTCATGCGAGTCTGTAAGGGCTTATGCGGGTGAAATAGTCCCATGCGGGCGGGTCCAGCCTATGCGAGGAATACCTCATGCGAGTCTGTAAGGGGCTTATGCGGGTGAAATAGTCCCATGCGAGGAATACCTCACGCAGGTCCACTGGACCTATGCGGGTGAAATAGTCCCAGGAGTAGGATTCCAATCCTATTTTTCGTTGTAAGTATACACCTATTATTACTCTCATTGTTAGTAAGGCCTTTGTGGTAATCGTAATTTTGTTATCATACATGTCTCCTTCATTATATGTTGTAATTACAGTACTTTCTAGTTTTACATACTTAGTACATATTGTGTACTGACCCCCTTCCTCGGGGGCTGCGTTCATGCCGCAGGAAAGGGTAAGCAGGTTGCGGATCCACACTCTTAGGATCACTTATCGGACGTCGGAAGCTCCATTCTCCGGAGGCTTGTCTTTCTTTTGGTACGATCTTCCCGATGTTGTAGATTATGTACATTCGTGGTATGGCGAGCCCCGTCCCCGCCACAGTTGTTATTCCTAGAGGTCTATATTCACATATGTGGTTGGGCTGTAAGAACTGAGTTGTAAAGTTGTACTTTTGACTTTGTTTATATTATGGAAGTCGACCTTATCGGCTAGCCTGTGTTGTTATATTGTTTACACCTGTGTTTATGTTGTGTATGTTCCGCTGCTATTCTCTGATGTATACAACAGGTGCCCGTGTAGGCACCGCCGCGGCCGGTCGGGTCGTGACAAAAGTGGTGTCAGAGCAGTTAGTCCTCGGAAAGTGTCTACAGACCGTGTCTAGTAGAGTCTTGATTATCGGTGTGTTGTGCACCACATCTATAATCAGAAGGCTGCAGGACATTTAGGATTGGTTTCCATTCTTCTCTCTCTGAGATCGTGCAGTAGAGCTGTCTTATTAGGTTGAATCCTCTCTGACCTCTTCTTATGAAACAGCTATTCCTCCACTAAAGGCGACCAGAGCCCAGAAGGGCAAGGCAGGCGAGCCGCTAGCGGTACTCAGAGGGTTACACGGGCTCAGGCATAGACTATGCCTGAGGTAGTAGGCGGGTCGGCAAGTTCAGCCACACCTGCAGTTTTAGAGGAGCCGAGAGCAGCAGTAGCTCCAGAGGTTCCGATACTGCACTCTCCAGCCTCACCACCAGTGCTGAGTATAGAGACTACGGGGCGGTCGGTTATTGACCAAGATAGTAGTCGGGCAAACGACAGAGCAGAAGCCCACCCTGTGAGCCGGTTTGCGGATTAGGGATTTTCCGGGATGTCATCCACCGAGTTTTATGGTTCGAGGTCGATGAGGATCCGCAGGAGTTCATTCAGCGACTACAATGACCATGCAGGTCCTTAGGGCTTCAGAGACAGAGTCTGTTACGCTAGCCTCTTACCGGTTGCGCGATATTGCGCTGAACTGGTTTGAGTCGTGGTTGCTTTCGAGAGGTGATGATGCTCTTCCAGCTGTTTGGGAAGAGTTTACAGAGGCTTTCATGGATCACTTTTTGCCTCCCGAGATGAGGAGAGCCCGGGTAGACAGATTCTTGACCTTGAGACAGAACGGGAGGACTGTCAGGGAGTATAGCTTGGAGTTTGACTCATTGGCCAGACATGCGCATACTATTGTAGCTAGCATGGCGGATAGAGTTCATCGTTATGTGATGGGGCTAGACTCTCATATGATTACAAACATGCTTAGGTGGCTCTTCAGCCCGGTATGGACAACGCCCGGATGCAGGCCTATGCACCGGGGATAGAGGATAGAGAGAGGGAGGACCAGATTGACGCAGCCACCCAAGAGGCTGTGACATCGTGGTCTCGTGGCGATGAGGCGGGCAGCCTCAGCAGCAGACTGGGTCCTCTTTCCAGCCAGCACAGAGTGCTCCATCACGGTTTTCTGGTAGGAGATCTGATCAGCAAGGTCATTCAGGAGCAGGTCAGGGCTCCAGGACTTCGGGGTTTCAGGGAGGCAGAGATCCTCGCCGATCGAGACCACCCACACCTCGGTGTGCTCGATGCGGTAGGTCTCACCCAGGCGAGTGTCGTGTTCCTGCAGGAGGTTGTTACTCTTGTGGCCAGCTGGGCCACTTGAAGAGGGATTGTCCGCCCAGAGGCGATGGGTGGTGCAAAGACACCGACGGATCGATTCGGGTCTTCTTCTCCTTCTGTGGTTATGCGCCCCGGAGGGCAGGGTACTCACGGACAGGCAGGCCGCGGTAGAGGTCGTGGTGGTGGTTCCAGTTCTAGCGGTCCCCAGAACCGCATATATTCTCTAGCCAGCCGCCAGGATCAGGAGGCTTCCCCTGACGTCGTCACAGGTACATTACTGATTTCAGGCTGTGATGTTTATGCTTTGATAGATCCAGGTTCTACCTTGTCCTATGTGTCCCCTCTTTTTGCGGGTAGAATCGGGATAGAGCCGGTGTCGATAGATCCTTTTGAGGTAGCTACGCCAGTGGGTGATTCGGTGTTAGCTGAGCGGGTGTATAGAGGTTGTCCGGTATTCATTTACAGTCGTCAGACCCTTGCAGACTTGATAGAGTTAGAGATGACAGATTTTGATGTCATTATGGGTATGGACTGGTTGGCTTCTTGTTATGCCAACGTTGACTGTAGGGACAGGTTGGTTCGGTTCCAGTTTCCTGGCGAGCCAGTTATCGAGTGGAGGGGCAACACAGCATCGCCGAGGGGTAGGTTTATTTCTTACCTCAAGGCTAGGAAGATGGTGCAGAAGGGGTACATCTATCATCTGGTTCGGGTATTCGATACAGAGGCTGAGATGCCAGTTCTTCAGTCAGTGCCAGTGGTTAGGGAGTTTCCAGATGTGTTCCCCGATGATCTTCCGGGTATCCCTCCTGAGAGGGAGATCGAGTTTTGTATTGACACGTTGCCAGACACTCGACCTATTTCCATTCCGCCATACAGGATGGCACTCGCCGAGTGAGGAGTGAAAGACCGGTGAAAGATTTCTTTGGAGAAAGGCTTTATCGAGCCTAGTGTATCTCCCCGGGAGCGCCGGTGTTGTTTGTGAAGAAGAAGGATGGGGCGTTGCATGTGTGTTGACTACGGCGGTGAATAAGGTAACCATTAAGAATAGGTACCCTCCCGTGATTGATGATTTGTTTGACGATTGCAGTGCGAGGTGTTTCTCAAAGATAGACTTGTGGTCCGTTATCATCGTTCGAGTTCGAGAGGCGAGACATCCCAAAGCGCATTCGGACCGGTATGGGCACTATGAGTTCGAGGTTATGTCTTTCGGCGACCAACGCTCCAATGGTATTTATGGATTTGATGAACCGCCGTTCAAGCCATTTTTGAATACGTTTGTGATTGTATTCATTGATGACATCTGGTGTATTCACGACAGAGCGGGAGCATGCAGATCACTCGGCGAGATTGCCAGGATTCTCGGAGCCGCAGCTATTCGCCAAGTTTTCCAAGTGTGAGTTTTAGTTGGCTTCAGTGGCATTCCTGGGGCATATTATTGGGGCTGACGGTGTTCGCGTGGATACGGCAAAGATTGGCGATCAAGTCTTGGCGAGGCCTACTACTCCGGCCAAGTACGCAGTTTCTTAGGACTAGCGGGTTATTATCGTAGGTTTGTGGAGCGGTTGCCGATTTCAAAGATCGCTGACTAGGTGACTCGGAAGCGGCCAAGTTCCGTGGGCGAGGTCATGGCGGGGTTTTGATTCTTTGAAGGAGAGATTGACTACAGCCCTAGTTCTTACTCTTCTGAGGGTTAGGCGGCACGTGATCTATTGTGATGCCTCGGTATCGGGCTAGGTGTGTTTTGATGCAAAGACGGCAAGGTTATAGCCTATGCTTCCAGGCAGTTACGGAAGCATGAGAGGAATTACCCTACCCATGACTTAGAGTTGGCCGCGGTTATTCATGACTTGAAGATTTGGAGACACTATTTGTACGGGGTTCATGTGGATATTTATACAGACCACAAGAGCCTCCAGTATATCTTCAGGCGAGGAGTGAATTTGAGACAGGCGGTGGTTAGAGTTCTTTGAAAGACTATGATGTTGATATTCTATACCATCCGGGAAGGCCAACGTAGTTCTTGATGCCTTGAGTCGTAGATCGATGGGAGCCTATCGAGGTACAGCCAGAGAGGCGAGACATGGTCCGCCGATCCACCGATTAGCGAGCCTTGGGGTTCGATTGATCGATACCGACGATAGTGAGTGCGGGTTCGTGAGGTTGCCGAGTCTTCCATCGTTGATGAGGTGAAGGCGGCGTTTGAGGACCCGGTGTTGATGCGATCGTGATGCAGCTCTTCGTGAGGAGAAGAGTCTTTTCGAGGTAGCGCCTGATGGGGTGCTGAGATTTGAGGGCCGGTTGTGTGTTTCCGATGTATCAGGACTTCGTCAGCAGATTCTGGGGGAGGCACACAGCGCTCGATATTCTATTCATCCGGGGTCGACCAAGATGTACCATGACCTCAGATGTTTGTATTGGTGGGATGGCACGAAGAGGACGTGGCGAGTTTTGTTGCCTGATGTCCTAATTGCCGCGAGTTAAGGTCGAGCACCAGAGGCCCAGTGGTTTATTGCAGTCTATTGAGATTCCGACTTGGAAGTGGGAGATGATCAACATGGACTTTATTACAGGGTTACCTCGTACTCAGAGGAAGCACGATTCCATTTGGGTTATTGTTGACAGGCTGACGAAATCAGCCCATTTCCTTCGATCGACGACGCTTCACCGAGGACTATGCGGATTGTACATCAGAGAGATTGTGAGTCTGCACGGTGTCCAGGTGTCTATTATATCCGATAGGGGAGACCAGTTTATGGCTAACTTCTGGATGTCTTTCCAGAAGGGTTTAGTGGACACGTGAGTCTCGGACAACATTTCACCTCGGTCGACGGGCGTGTCACGACCTGCCCGGCCCGTGGATCGTGCCTTACCCGCACCCAAGTAGTCATACATCGAGAGAAATCGGAATATAAAACAACCAAGATATGAAAT
This sequence comes from Przewalskia tangutica, assembly GCA_029844215.1. Classification (NCBI taxonomy): domain Eukaryota; kingdom Viridiplantae; phylum Streptophyta; class Magnoliopsida; order Solanales; family Solanaceae; genus Przewalskia; species Przewalskia tangutica. The sequence continues at coordinate 12,185,869 of CM056725.1, read as the reverse complement.
GTATAAATAAGACACGATTTACGGGAAAAGTTGCCTTCGGCATATATGTATATAAATACCCCAAAATGAGCGACATCCCAACCTTACAACAGTCTCATGCACTCTAAGAGTTTAAAACAACAATGGCGGGACAGGGCCCCGCCATACCCCTGAATGCAAATATCTACAACGACAGGGGACCATACCAAAATGCTAAGCCTCCGGAGAAACGGAGCTTTCCCAACGCTGAAACGGTAATCCTAAGAACGGGGATCAACAGTAGGAGTACCTTTACCTGCGTCATGAACGCACTCCGGGAGAGGTCAAGACGACAGTACCAAGTATGTGAAATCAAAAATCGTAAATGAAATCATAGTAGTCTAGATAAAGCAGGAGACATGTATGATAACCAAAACTACAGTTCACAATAATTAAGCAGTCACGTCAAGTCAGGGACTCACGCCCTCAAATTCATCACTCAAATGTAACAATGGGTCTCACGCCCACAACATCAATCATGCCCGTGGAATACCTTCCTCATCGCTGGCGATCTATGATATAAAAGCACCAAGGAATATACATGAACACGAGTCCTACCTATGTCATCACAAACCGCACGGTAAGTACGAAGGCATAGCCGACTACTAAAACCCACGGTACAAACAAGGTCGAATCAGCGTATCATGAGATCTGTCTAGACCGTCACATGATCAAAGCCGCCACTCGCGCAAGATCTAATGTGCGCGTCTAGCCCCGAACTTCCGTAGCTCGCATGGGCCACCCGATGGCCCGCATGAGGTATTCCGCATCGAGGGTAGCTACTCCCGACAGCCCCGACTCGCCGTCCGCGTAGCGCAAAGACCGCATGACCACAAGGGCCGCATACTAACTGAACTCCGCGATTCGCATAGGCCATCTGCACTGCATAAGGTATTCTCGAATCATATGTCACGGCACTTTGAGTCTACCGCGACGGAGGGCTTAACCCCTAATCATGAGTGATATAATATTAACATAACGAATTATCGTTAAACAACCTAAGCACAACAAGGAAAAACCCCTTTACACAAACATCACAAGATACTAACTCACGTAGCATCCTAACATGTTTACTTATCAAGTCAACAAGAAAGTATTACAAGACTATCACAAATCAATACAATCAAGTTATTCACACAAGGTACTTTCTACATTATGTTAACAAGTTCGGGTTTTTAGCCCCAAAGTACTTCATGTATTACTCTTTTAAAAGATCCGTTTCTTTCACAAAAGTCACACAATACCCGTAGTATAAAAATAGAGTGATTATCTTTTGAAGTAAATCAAAACACTTCTCTTTGTAAAATCAAGTAACAACATTCTTTTCCCAACGCTCAAGTTTGCCTAATTTCAATTACTCAAGTTTCTCATTTTCGAAAGGTTTCGTAGTTCATAGTTTTAATCCTTTAAAACAATTTGAGAAACATATACCTTATGTGTGAGTATGTTATTATTGTTCATAACAATCTTATTACAGCAGCCATGATCTAGGAAATGTAATATCATTTTGTCTCATCTTAGCTCCTATGCAGATGGAAGTTTCTACTGGTTTTAATAATACTTTATTAGTCAAAACATTTCCCTTTATTAGCGCTGCTGTGGTTTGTTCGACATTCATTCTGATCGGTAAAACATCATTCCTTTTGGAAACCAAAAATACTATTTACACACGAATGAGGTTTCACACTTTTTAACAAAATTCATATTAGTATAAATAAGTCAAGTCTCTTATTTTCTTAAATCAATAAATCATTCTTTTTATCACTCTTAAGCCGTTATACCTAACTTCCCATAAAGCTAGTATAACTCTTAAGCTTTTAAAACCAAGTGTTACTCTTAAAAAGGTTTCTTAATTCTTTTGAACTACTTCAGATTCCTTTTATTCAGGCTTAAGTCAAAAGACATTGCCGTACTTATTATTCAGGCTTAAGTCCGAAGACATTGCCGTAATTATTATTCAGTTAACACACGTACGTCTACCGTACTATATACATATTCTTTAAAATATCATGCTCAAGAGGATAGGAAGAATCACATACCTCCTCGGCGAAATCCACCTGCCAAGTTGAATATGTCGCGCGCAGAGAATCGACCTATAATGATCAACACGTCTATCAACGTCTAGATCAGATCGCATAAAGCTCTGCAGAGGGTTCGCTATTCTATGGACATTTGGGCAGCACTTCCCTACCCGTGAGCTACTCAAGTTCATCGTGAAAACAGTCTATGTAAGTCTGATTCTATTATTCTTGTTTTAAACCCTTCTTTGTGATATCGTTCAATTCTATTCTTTAATATCCTTCTAAGTATTTATACTTATTCCTATACTTCTACAAGATGTATTTTCTAATTACAAAAGGAGGATAAGGTTATTTACCTCGTAAGCCCAATAATATCCTAGATAAAAGTCGCTCCGAGCAAGGTTTAGCTCCTACTCAAGACGCTCCAATGCGCTCCAAGAACCCTTAGAAGTTCTTCACAACTTCAACTAAGTACTAAGGGGTTTGGGCTAGGTAATTTGGGCATTATAACAATACTAGAAGGCAACATTTCTACCAAGGAGGGGGTAGTGTTTGCCAGGGCTTGCTTTAGAGAGGGGGCCTCGCCAACTTTACGCAGGGGTGAGTAGGCTTTGGACGAAAACAAGCTCAAGGGGGAGGGAAGGATTTTTCAAGACTTGGAAAGATTTTTGTGGATGAAGAACTCTTCATCTTAAGAGGGGTATTTATAGGTCAAGACATGGTCAACCAATGGCCAAGATGATGCCAAGTGCAAGGCAAGTGTAGGGTGAGGATTTAGGCAAGTGTCCATTCTATCTACTACACAAAAATATCCTACCAACTCCATGACAAAATAGCCAACCCAATCGGCCCTATAGACGCCTCAAGTCCATCAATTGGAGGGTGACAAGTGTCGCCCTCCCGTTGGTCCAAAATGTTTCGCCTCTCGGAAAAATCCGCAAAAATTAGAAATGACATAGCCGGAATTTATCCTACGCGAGTTGCGTAAAACGTTTCGTCGAAAAACGACTCTAATCGGGTGTTGTGCACAAATAATATTCGACCAAGCCACCTAGGGGGGGTGACACGTGTCGCCCTCCTACTCGTCCAAAATATTTCATCTTCCGAAAATATCCACAATGGCCAAAATCTCGAAAACAAAGTGGGCCACACAAAACCGTAAATTTCTCCCGTGGGCCCCACGTGACCATTTCCGAAAATAAAATTCCATAATTCTCTAATATTCCAAGAAGTCCGAATACCAAATCTGGGAATCCAATTCCCATTAACGAACCTTTTTCCTTCACAAAAACCGGAAACTTTTCTGTGGAAAAATCACCTCTTTCTTCCTTTCCAATTTCAATGTCGTATTCTCGTACGTACGTCCTCGCATACATACCCTGGAACTACGGGGTATAACATTCTCCCCTCCTTAGAAACATTCGTCCCGAATGTTCCTTCTAAGTCTCAAAATAAACAGGCGCCAGTATAGTCCTCACTGCTATACTTACGGAAACAACCATGCCACACCTGGCCACAACACAACAAGTGCACATACTTATCTCCAAGTCCACGAGGAATCACCTCTATCACAAAAGCTCCTACTCGAGGTCTAAAAAGATACTCCCTTCGCACCTACTCTTTACAAACGAAATGATCACACCTATGCCTGTAATACATGCTCGCTTCTTCCCTTACTCGTCGTACCCTTCTCGTATCCTCGAACTCTTTATCAAAACTTACCATGTTTCTGGTACTGCTTCCACTGACTCTGAGCTGCCAATAACCTCTTCTGGATAAGCTCCACCCTATCCACGCCCTTCTGAACAAGTACGAACCAACTATCTGCACCTTGCTTACATCGAATCAGTCGATCGGCAATCTTACACTAGCGTTTATAAAAAGGCTTCAAACGGCGACACCCGAATACTGAAACGGTAGCTATATAATACATACTCAACAAGAGGCGAAGAGTCCTTACAGCTACTCCCGAAATCCAACCACTTGCCCGAGGGTGAATGCGACACTGAGATTCACCTGAGTTCCTAACCTTGCCTGGTAACTCTTCCGGAAAAGAAACAGTAGTAACTTGACTCCTGTCACCATAAGGTGAAGGTAGGCACCGTGCAGCCTTACAACCTTCTTGAAATAATCATCTCGCAACTTACTACCGAGTACGGTTTGACTAAAAGATAAGGCGGGTTGACCCCATCGGCCCGACTCATCGGTCGAACACATCTGAACTCGCATAATGGTTAACTAAACTGGCCTAACACCCTCGTGATCCTAACACAAAGCGGGACCACCACAAACTGACCCCATCACCAAACAGGGCGTGGGTCGACCCGCAACACGGCCTCAACCCGTCCCGGTAACGCGCAAAACACTAGCTCCCGATCCGGAACAATCTCACCAATCACGTTACGAAAACCTAGCGGTCTTCTAAGCTCAACTACCCTCTTTCATTTCACATCACTCAGGGATTCATCCCACAAAAATATCTCACGTATACTATGCACCTCGATAAGGGTCAAACACGAAATAATACCAAAGATGGCCTCGCCTCTAAGGTCTCTACGTATAATATTCTAAGGCTCCCACTCTCTCTATCCCCCAATCTTACCCGGTTAACTAAAAAAATTCTAATCACACTAACACCATGCTAACCGAAAACAATACTTAAGATATTCGCATCTTACTACACATATAAATCTCTAAAGGGTTAAGGATATACCTGTATCTACGCGGCACTTCCCCTAGGTCGTTCTAATCAAACCCGCTCTGTGCATACCGGGAAGGTGATGAACTATCCACGATCCCGGCTGAGTCCCTACATCCCCGCCAACTCTGGTCGGACAATTTCTCGCAAAATGGCCCTGCTGGCCGCAAACATAACAAGATGCCGCAGAAGTACGACACTCCCCAAAATGACATCGACCACAACGGCCACACCGAGGTGGGGGTGGCCTCCTCTGGCTAACACCCCTTCCTCTCCGCACCACCAATCATGAATCGATCCGTAGGTGAGTCTTCCTACTTGCATCCTTCTTCATGGAACACTCCCTCGCCATATGGCCCTGACGGCCGCAAGTAAAACAAGCACCAGTAAAAAGACGGCATTTCCCGGGATGACGCCTGCCACATTGTGAACACTGAGGAAAAACTGAACCCTGTAGAGGGACACTCTGCACTGGCGGAGGCGCATGTCTAATCTGGCCGAGGCGGTTCGCCGAGAGTTAACAAATGATCCCGCCAATCGGGCCTCTTCGCTGATCTTGGTTAACTGCCGATCTACATCTCTCACCACGCACATAATCTGAACGCAAGCTCGCTCATTCACGATCAAGAGCTACTTCCTCACAACCCTTCTTTAGATAATCATCAATATCCTTGGTATACCGGTACATAAAATACTCCCTGGCTGCCAAGTCCCTTGCTAGTAACAGGGCCGTCTCCTTCCAATCCATATTTTCAGCTCCAAGCCGTGGAACTGAAGGTCCAGATGTCATGGCCGCAGTAGGAACTGCTGCCGCTGTGCCAAACTCTGTTGCTGCTGGCGACGTCTCAGAACTCCCCGCATGAAGCATCACCCTAGGTGATGATTAGGCCTGTGCCCTTCTAACTCTCTGAACTCCACTCGCAGCTCCCTCGGCTGCCTTGCCCTTCTGGGCCCGAGTTGCCTGGCGCGGAGGCATCACTGGTAAAGGAAAGGAATACGTTAGAGGGGTCCAACTTATAACATGCCTCTAAAGCACGATCTCGAGTGAGAAGAATGGAAACCAATCCTAAATATCCTATAGCCTCACGATTATTGGTGTGGTGCACAACACACCGATAATCAAGACTCTACTAGATGCATGCTCAGACACTTTCCGAGGATTAATCGCTCGATACCATCGTGTCACGACTGCCTCGGGGCGTGGATCGTGCCTTACCCGCACCCAAGTAGTCATACATCGAGAAATCCGGAATATAAAACAACCAAGATATGAAACGGTATAAATAAGACACGGTTTGGGAAAAGTTGCCTTTCGCATATATGTATATAAATACCCCAAAATGAGCGATTCATCCCAACCTTACAACAGTCTACAGACTCTAAGAGTTTAAAACAACAATGGCGGACAGGCCCGCCATACCTGAATGCAAATATCTACAACGACAGGGACCATACCAAAATGCTAAGCCTCGGAGAAACGGAGCTTTCCCAACGTTAAACGGTAATCCTAAGAACGGGATCAACGGTAGGAGTACCTTTACTGCGCATGAACGCACCCCGGCGAGGTCAAGACGACAGTACCAAGTATGTGAAACTAAAAATCGTAAATGAAATCATAGTAGTCTAGATAAAGCGGAGACATGTATGATAACCAAAACTACGATCAATAATTAAGCGAATACGTCAAGTCGTGGACTCACGCCTCAAAGTCATCACTCAAATGTAACAATGGGTCTCACGCCACAACATCAATCATGCGTGGAATACCTTCCTCACCGCGATCTATGATATAAAAGCACCAAGGAATATACATGAACACCGTGTCCTACCTATGTCATCATAAAACCGCACGGTAAGTACGAAGGCATAGCCGACTACTAAAACCCACAAGACAAACAAGGTAAATCAGATCATGAGATCTGTCTGCACGTCACATGATCAAAGCCGCCACTCGCCGCGAGATCTAATGCGCGCGTCAGCCACGAACTTCCCGTAGCTCGCATGGGCCACTCCAATGGCCCGCATGAGGTATTCCCGATCGAGGGTAGCTACTCCCGCAGCGTCTGGACTCGCCGTCCGTACGGCCACAAAGACCGCGTGACCACAAGGGCCGATACTAACACGAACTCCGCAGCCCGCATAGGCCATCTGCACTGCATAAGGTATTCTCGAATCATAGGTCACGGACACTTTGAGTTTACCCCGACGGAGAGCAGCTTAACCCCCGGAATCATGAGTGATATAATATTAACATAACAGCTTATCGTTAAACAACCTAAGCACAACAAGGGAAAACCCCTTTACACAAACATCACAAGATACTAACTCACGTAGCATCCTAACATGTTTACTTATCAAGTCAACAAGAAAGTATTACAAGACTATCACAAATCAATACAATCAAGTTATTCACACAAGGTACTTTCTACATTATGTTAACAAGTTCGGTTTTTAGCCCCAAAATACTTCATGTATTACTCATTTAAAAGATCCGTTTCTTTCACAAAAGTCACACAATACCCGTAGTATAAAAATAGAGTGATTATCTTTTGAAGTAAATCAAAACACTTCTCTTTGTAAAATCAAGTAACAACATTCTTTTCCCAACGCTCAAGTTTGCCTAATTTCAATTACTCAAGTTTCTCATTTTCGAAAGGTTTCGTAGTTCATAGTTTTAATCCTTTAAAACAATTTGAGAAACATATACCTTATGTGAGTATGTTATTATTGTTCATAACAATCTTATTACAATGACCATGATCTAGGAAATGTAATATCATTTTGTCTCATCTTAGCTCCTATGCAGATGGAAGTTTCTACTGGTTTTAATAATACTTTATTAGTCAAAACATTTCCTTTATTAAGCATTATGTGGTTTGTTCGACATTCATTCTGATCGGTAAAACATCATTCCTTTTGGAAACCAAAAATATTATTTACACACGAATGAGGTTTCACACTTTTTAACAAAATTCATATTAGTATAAATAAGTCAAGTCTCTTATTTTCTTAAATCAATAAATCATTCTTTTTATCACTCTTAAGCCGTTATACCTAACTTCCCATAAAGCTAGTATAACTCTTAAGCTTTTAAAACCAAGTGTTACTCTTAAAAAGGTTTCTTAATTCTTTTGAACTACTTCAGATTCCTTTTATTCAGGCTTAAGTCAAAAGACATTGCAGATTTATTATTCAGCTTAAGTCCAAGACATTGCCGTAATTATTATTCGATTAACACACGACGTCTACCGTACTATATACATATTCTTTAAAATATCATGCTCAAGAGGATAGGAAGAATCACATACCTCGCCGTGAAATCCACCGCCAAGTTGAATATGTCGCGCAGAGAATCGACCTATAATACCAACACGTCTATCAACGCGTCAGGCATCGCTATACAAAGCTCTAAGCAGAGGGTTCGCTATTCTATGGATATTTGGGCAGCACTTCCCTACCCGGTGAGCTACTCAAGTCATCGTGGAAAACAGTCTATGTAAATCTGATTCTATTATTCTTGTTTTAAACCCTTCTACTGTGATATCAGTTCAATTCTATTCTTTAATATCCTTCTAAGTATTTATACTTATTCCTATACTTCTACAGTATGTATTTTCTAATTACAAAAGGAGGATAAGGTTATTTACCCTAAGCCCAATAATATCCTAGATAAAAGTCGCTCCTGAGCAAGGTTTAGCTCCTACTCCGCACGCTCCAATGCGCTCCAAGAACCCTTAGAAGTTCTTCACAACTTCAACTAAGTACTAAGGGGTTTGGGCTAGGGTAATTGGGCATTATAACAATACTAAGGCAACATTTCTACCAAGAGGGGGTAGTGTTTGGCTAGGGCTTGCTTTAGAGGGGGCCTCGGCCAACTTTACCTGGGGGTGAGTAGGCTTTGACGAAAACAAGCTCGAGGGAGGGAAGGATTTTTCAAGACTTGGAAAGATTTTTGTGGATGAAGAACTCTTCATCTTAAGAGGGGTATTTATAGGTCAAGACATGGCCAACCAATGGCCAAGATGATGCCAAGTGCAAGGCAAGTGTAGGGTGAGGATTTAGGCAAGTGTCCATTCTATCTACTACACAAAAATATCCTACCAACTCCATGACAAAATAGCCAACCCAATCGGCCCTATAGACGCCTCAAGTCCATCAATTGGAGGTGACAAGTGTCGCCTCCCGTTGATCCAAAATGTTTCGTCTCTCGGAAAAATCCGCAAAAATTAGAAATGACATAGCCGAATTTATTCTACGCGAGTTGCGTAAAGCGTTTAAAAAAACGACACTAATCGGGTGTTGGGCACAAATAATATTCGGCCAAGCCACCTAGGGGGGGGGTGACACGTGTCGCCCTCCTACTCGTCCAAAATATTTCATCTTCCGAAAATATCCACAATGGCCAAAATCTCGAAAACAAAGTGGGCCCCACAAAACCGTAAATTTCTCCTGTGGGCCCCACGTTACCATTTCCGAAAATAAAATTCCATAATTCTCTAATATTCCAAGAAGTCCGAATACCAAATCTGGGAATCCAATTCCCATTAACGAACCTTTTTCCTTCACAAAAACCGGAAACTTTTCCGTGGAAAAATCACCTCTTTCTTCATTTCCAATTTCAATGTCGTATTCTCGCACGCACGCCCTCGCATACATACCACGGAACTACGGTATAACAGGCGTGCAGAGCGCATCTATCCGGACAACTTGAGGATATCCGCGAGCTGCGTGATTGATTTCGATGGTACCGGAGGATCATTTGCCTCTCGCGAGTTTGCTTATAATAACGGCTACCATTCCAAAGATACGACGGGCGCCATACGAGGCTTTATATGGGCGGAAATGCAGTCGCCGATCGGTTGGTTCGGCGTGGGCGAGGTACGATTAGTTGGCGGACTTGGTACAGCAGTGGATAAGGTGAAGCTTATCCAGAGAGTTAGCGGCTTCGAGTCGGCAGGTCATACGCGAATAATCGGCGTCGGCATTTGGAGTTTCGTGTAGACGATTGGGTCTTCTTGAAGGTGTCACCCATGGCGGTGTGATGAGATTCGATGAAGGAAAACTCAGCCCAAGGTACATTGGGCCCTACCGATCGTTCGTAGAGTGGGCAAGGTTGCCTACGAGTTGATCTGCCATCGAGTTGAGGCGGTACATCGGGTATTCCATATTTCTATGTTGAAAATGTGTTTCGGTGATCCAGCGAGAGTTTTCCCTACTAGTGCGGTCCAGGTGACAGAGGGTTTATCTTTTGAGCAGAGTCCATAGCGATACTCGATCGCCAGTCGGCGATCGCGGACGAGGATGTAGCTTCCACAAAGTCTGTGGAGAAATGATAACCGGGAGGAGATGACTTGGGAAGCGGAGAGGACATGTTGAGAGGTATCCTCACTTATTTCCTATACCTTCGTATTTCATTTTCCTTACTTGTCGTTTTAATTGAAGTGTTTCTTTTGCTTAAATGCTTTTATGTGGCCATGAGTGGCATTTTTGGTATGTCGGCCGTGGAAAGGAAACTATGTCGCTAATTGTAAGTGTGACTCCGAAAGAACATTCGGGGACGAATGTTTCTAAGGGGGGAAGAATGTTACACCCCGTAATTTCAGGACATGTTTTAAAAACATAAGTATGAACTCACAAGTGTTAGGATTTGAGACTTGTAAATTTATCGGAATTATGAAATTGTCGGAAAACGTAAGTGTTGTGACGAATGGGAGGGCGACACGTGTCACCCCCCCTTATGTGATGCCTTGGTCGAAATGTGCAAGGGCAAGAGGGTCATTGGACCTTAGTCTTGCAACATGTGTAGCATGAGAAATTTGACTAAGTCAAAAGGTCAATAAGTCTTGATCTTTTGTAAGACCACATCCAAGCCTCACATTTGTGTTTATCTTGACCATCCAATTCTCTATATAATACTAGTAGAGAGGGAGCTTAACACTTAGAAAATATTTCACAAAAATTGAAGACCACACTTTGAGGGCTCTCGGGTTTCACTACAAGGAAGAAGAAAAAATTTGTTTCTTGTTCATTCAACTCCCCACTTTAAACCATGGTTCTTAGGTGTATTGTAAACACATCTCAATAGAAAAATCTTGGAAAAAGATTGTTTTCGGGTTAGTCGCAAACGAAAACCTAATGGTCTTTCTAGGTTTTGTTTGGAGTTTTGAAGGATAATTGTTGGTGTTGTTCTAAGGGTCTCAACAAGCGGATTGAAGTGTCTTGGAGAGGCTCTAAACTACTAAGGAGCGACTTCGGATTGAAGTTGGATTAAGAATCGTTAAGGTATAATCTTGTCTTTTAAAGGTGTTACAAGATTACATATTTATATTGTTGTTGTTAGCTCTACTTGTTGCTAGCATGAAGTTGATAGGTTGAAGTTATAAGTATTATGGATTTCTTGTAGTTAAATCCGAAATGTTATACAAGCCACTTGGAAATTGGATTACTAATTGGTCGTTTTTAGAAATCGTCGCATGTTACTTACTTAAAGATTATGGTTATTATAATCAAATGCGACTTGATATCATGTTATGCTACCAATATGGATTGAAATGGAAATTGGATAAGAATTGGTTTTGTTGAACTCAAGGTGGCGATTTGGGTGTAGTTTGTATTAGTTGGTTATTCAATTGTATTGAACTACCTTCTATATTGTTGTGAGCCAATTGGGGCTGTTTGGTTATTCAATTGTATTGAACTACCTTCATATTCCGTGAGCCAATTGGCTGTTTGGTTATTCAATTGTATTGAACTACCTTCTATATTGTTGTGAGCCAATTGGGGCGCTTTGGTTATTCAATTGTATTGAACTACCTTCTATATTGTTGTGAGCCAATTGGGGTTGTTTGGTTATTGTATTTCGCCTTGAAAAGGTGGCAAAATGAGTAAAAACAAAGGAGGTCTTTGTCAGATTTTCCGTAGAAAATGGAGACTTTACACTTATAATATTCTACATTTGAAGTAAGGCGTTAATAGGCGTATTGTGAATATTATAGGTTGATATACTACGGCGGACTTTGTACTTGGCAAGTGGTTTGACCGACAAGGTATGTAGAACTTTTCCTATCTTTGAGCATGACTAGTTTCACGTATATAGTATTGAGACGTCAAGACTTTGACATTCTTTACTTGTTTTATGAAATGCCAAGTCGGGTGAGTTAGAGATTAACTCACTTCTTTGAGAATATTAAAGATGTCTTAAGTCTTGTTAAAGATAAGGGACTTGAAGAATTTTAAAGTATGTGATACTTGTGTCGCTTTAATCGTATAAGTCCTTGGATAGGAAATTGTACTTGACTAAGGTATAAAGTGAATATAACGACTTTATGGGAGTTGGTTATATTGACTTTATGGAAAGATAAATGACTTGTTTTAATGGAAGGCAATTCGATTTTAAGGCACCAATCGCCTAAGGTTTTATAAGACATGAGTCACTTGATTAGAAGCCTAATTTTTATTTCTAAAAGTATTGTGACTTGTCTTGAAAAGAAATTGTAACTAGATACTACGGTTATTAGTATCTTGGAAGTTTTATAATGAAATGAGTCATTTTAAAAGAATAGAAGTACGTAGTACTTTGGGTTAAATTCCCGGATTTTTATAAAAGACATGTTAGTGCCTTAAGTAAACTAAAATGAGAGTGTATATGAACAAGAATAGTAAGAAGTTAGGGATTTTTAACTTGCTTATATATTGTATGATAAGTCGATAGAGCTTATGTTATGTGATAGCGGATTTGGGCTAGTGATATATTATTCGCCATGGGTCATTCCCGGATTGTGACATTGTATATTTAGTGGATTTGCTAACCACGATGCGAGGAATACCTCACGCGAGTCTGTAAGGGGCTTATGCGGTGAAATAGTCCCACGCGGTCCAAATTTATGCGAGGAATACCTCATGCGAGTCTGTAAGGTCTTATGCGGGTGAAATAGTCCCATGCGAGGAATACCTCACGCAGGTCCACTGGACCTATGCGGGTGAAATAGTCCCAGGAGTAGGATTCCAATCCTATTTTTCGTTGTAAGTATACACCTATTATTACTCTCATTGTTAGTAAGGCACGCAGATCGTAATTTTGTTATCATACATGTCTCGGCTTCATGTTAAACTTATGTTGTAATTACAAGATTTTCCGCTTTTACATACTTAGTACATATTGTGTACCGACTTCCTGGGGCTGCGTTCATGCCGCAGGAAAAGGTAAGCAGGTTGCGGATCCACACTCTTAGGATCAGTTATCGGACGTCGGAAGCTCCATTCTCCGGAGGCTTGTCTTTCTTTTGGTAAAGTCTTCCCCTGATGTTGTAGATTATGTACATTCAGGGGTATGGCGGGGCCCTGTCCCGCCACAGTTGTTATTCCTAGAGGTCTGTATTCACATATGTGGTTGGGCTGTAAGAACTGAGTTGTAAAGTTGTACTTTTGACTTTGTTTATATTATGGAAGGCGGTCTTATCGGCTAGCCTGTGTTGTTATATTGTTTACACCTGTGTTTATGTTGTGTATGTTCCGCTGCTATTCTCTGATGTATATCTGAACAGGGTTCCCAGGTAGGGCACCAGTCGCGGCCCGGGGTCGGGTCGTGACAAGTTGCTCCAGAACCAGAGAAGGATGATGCAAAATTTTGACACGGTGATACAAGGACAACAAGAATTGAGGCAGAGAATTGACGATATGAGTTCCTTGTTCAACCAGTGGTCAATGCACTATCCACCGCCATCGCCACCATTTTAAACCAAGTCTGTAAGTGTCCTGTTTATTTTATTGTCTTTGAGTCTTGCACACATTGGGGACAATGTGTGATTTAAGTTTGGGGGCTGTCTTATTTGTGTCTTATTGTTGTAGTATGTTTGAGTCTTTTGAATTGTTTTGTGTATTTTTTAGTCATAAATTTTTTTCTTTTTGAGTCATAATTTTCTGTCAAAGATCATGCATGCTGTAGTTACTAGAAACACCTAGTGAAGTAAGGTGGAATAATGTAATAGAATTAGAAGCAACTATCTAAACACTTAGGTTAGATATGCCAAAAATTCATGAAATCTGTCTATTTGGAGTTTCTGCTTGAATTGTGCATTGTTAAATGTTAAAACCTGTGTGTTATGATTGTTTGCTATTTGAGGAGAAATAGTTAGGATATGCATGTTAGGGAGATGACTCAGACATTTCTTTGTTAGTCAATTCTTACCACTCTTTTCTATCCCGGACATTAAAAATATCCCTAGTCAGCCCCGTTGAGCCTAAATATTAAACTTTTTCTTTGACACCCTATATTCCCATACTTGTGCCATAAGTAAAAATGTGAAATAGTTGGAATAGAATGTGTTAAAAAAGAGACAAAAAGAGTGAACAAGTTTGATGCACCCCAATAAAAAAGTAATAAGAAATAGGCAAAAGCCTAAGTTTGGGGGTGCCTGTGATTTATAATACACTTCACTCTCTCAAAACAAAAGAGGGGAAAGATAGATATGAAGTGAAGGAAAGAAATCAAAAGAAAAGGGAAAAATTGAAAAGCTAAAGAGCTTATGGTACACAAAATGAGCCTAAATGCCTATTTTTACCTACTCATGCCTAAGCCTACATTACAACCCTGAAAAGTCCTGAAGATCTCTTATATGCATATCCATGATTAGTGGAGAATAACAAGTAAAAATGCCATAGGATTTGGAAATTGACATGCATAATTCAGTAGTCTTACTTCCATGAAGCATGATTAAAATGAGTTTGCGAAATATCTAGCTTAATGTGTATAGAATGCTAAAGTTTCATGCTATATGTTCCTGCATATTATTCTGCTAATCTTCATGTTTTTCTAAGTAACACCAATGCAGCAAAGTGATCAATGTCGTTGAGTCTTCTATTCTTCTTTTTCTTTGAGTCTTTATTTCTTTCTTTTTGATCTTTGCTCGAGGGCGAGCAAAGGTTAAGTTTGGGGGTATTTGATCGGTGTATTTTATATACACTTTTTGAGTTGTTTTTAGTGAGTCTTTTGTCCATTTTTGTACAAATACGTGTCGTCTTAGGATAGATTTTCTTTCTTTTGAGTCAAATTGGTTAAAGTGGCTCATTGGCGGAAAAGGAGCAAAAAGAGGGCAAAAACGGAGGTTTCAGAGCTCGAAATGCGAGAATGTGGCGAACCAGGCACATACACGGGCCAGCGTCGCGGCACCTCCAGCCAGCAGGGCCAGGCGCCACGGCGCCTAATATTCAGAAGCTTGCAGAAGTTTCAGCATGGGCGCTCAAACAAGCAGCGAGTTGCGCGCGGCTAATCTTGAGAGTGCGATTGACGTCGCGGCGCCCGATGGCGGTCGCGGCGACGCGGGAAAAATTAGATTTCTGAACGAATTATGGGTCAGGCCTGAAGGAAAACCTTAATGACGGTTTGTAGGCTATAAAAAAAGAACCTTAGGTCAGAATTAAGGGTTCCCTTTCTTGCCAATTCACAACACATCTTGGAGTTCAAGATTGGAGACCATTCTTTAGTAATTTCTTGTTCTTTCTTTACTTTACTTTCAGTTTTATGTTGGATATTGAATTAGTTCTTGTCGTGTCTATGGATAGGAACTAATTCTAATATACGGTTTTCCATGTCAATTCACTTGAACCTTATATTTATGAATTAATGCATGTTGTGGTTGTTCTTCTAATTGTTGAGATTTATCCAATATATGTTTTAATTGCTTGGTAATTACTTGATCATTAATTATCATTACTTATATGATTTCTAACCGAAATCTGAAAGGGGAGGTTGTGACTATGCTGTAGTTGGGTAGACATAGGTTGAATCATGGATGAAAATACCCCGATTACTTGTGTAGCATTAATAAGGGTTTTTGTTCTTAATCCTCCTCTAGAGTCAACCTTATCACCGAAAGGTAGAAAGGTGTTGTACTGGGGTTGAGTGTTTATATTACCTTAACAGGAGTATAAAACGGATTAGTAAACCTGCTATCTCCAATAGAAGAAGAACCATAATTAATTGCATTAATAAGTAAGTTAAGCGGATAGTTGAGGAGATTTGGAAGCCCTATTTCCATCATTACTGAAGTAAACAACATAGTTAATTAGTTTTTATAATTATTAGTCATAAACAACAAATCAATATTCGGTCACCAAATAGATAACAAAGAATAGAAATTGGTAATTGAGCACTAATCCCTGAGGACTATAACTCAGTCTTCCAAGACTATATTACTTGACTCGACACGAGCACTTGCGTTAAAGTGTGTGCATAAATCGCTCATGGGACAAAATTTGAATATGCATCAGCCCTGATTTAGTATGTTGGATATCACAAATAGGGTTGTTAGTGGTTCGGATATACTCGAGAACCGGACCGAAACCGACGAAGAAACCCGACCAAACCTTAGCGGTCGGACACGAGTACCAAAAATACTCGGACCGATAAGAGCGGACGGTAACCCAGAAAATACCCAGAACATCCACCCCACCCACCCCCCCCCTCCACCAAATTTCCCACCAAGAAGCCCCCAGTCCCTCCCGCCACTCTAATTAGTTGTAAATTGATCAAACTTTATATGGTCATAACTTTGCCCTCGGACGTCCGTTTTACCTAAAAAAAAAATTGATTTCGCGTATTTTTACGATACGGGGGTGGCCAAACTGGTGAAGCTATTTGATTTCGCCGATTTCTCCAAAAACGTCTATCTTGCCCCTCAATTTCATTTTCCTCCCAAATCGTTACGTTTTTCCCTTTTTCAAATCTAAATATCTCGCGATGTACAAGTGATTTCAACATAAAAATTGCGTGACACCGCGTCCGAGAATGTCAATTTCAGTATTGGAAATTCAATTTTTGAAAAAAATGGCCCGACCGGAAAATTCTTATCGTCGGACCGAGAACCGACCGATAAGGTTTCGTCCGACCGATCTCGTTCAGGATCAAACCTTATCGGTCCGGATCGTCCGACCGATAAGCTTATCGCATGCCGGTAGGTGAGGATACTCGGACCTGTCCGGACCGATAACAACACTAATCACAAATCCTCCTATTTTGAAACTATACCGATCCATTTCCTCTCAACATCCCACCACATGTGTGACCCAGTGTCATCATAATTCAACATTGGGGCAATATTTTTGAATCCGTATCAACCTGGTTTTTGATTTTTTGACATCATAATAACTCAGTGTCATCATAATTCGATACTGGGGCAAATTTTGAATTTGCATCTGCTTTACTTTCAATTTTCTGGTATCAGAAATTCCTATTTCTTTTTACAAATCCGCTCCCCATGCATTTTCTAATCTTTATACTAATGATCAAGACAAAATTGGTTATAAGACAACGTCTTATGCATTTCCCAATTTTGAAACTCCGCTCGTCCATGTATTTCCCAATTTTGTCCATCTCTTTCGATCATTTGTCGACAAATTAAAGTATTTTGACACCGAAAAATAATTTGAATATATATATATATAGACACACATATACATATATAAATAAGGGCTTTAATATGATCATTTGTTATCAAATATCATTATTTATTACTATTATTATTCGCATTATTTCAATCGTGTGTTTTTATCACAATCATAGTTTTACCCTATTGTTATATGTTATTCACAAATGGCATCACATTTTTTATATTAAGCATAAAAATATTTTCTTAAATATTATGTTTATTATTATCACATGAATATTTTTTTATCTTTATAATTCATACTTTTCAAAACATCTTTTAATAAAAACCCTTTTTATACTACAATCCATTTCTCTCCTTCTACTAAAATAAAACACCCTAAAACTACCCAAACCCCATAAACAAAAACCCAATCGGCCAGGCCCAAGACCCAGGCCCAGTCGGCTCTCTTACTCTGGCCCAAAATCGAACACCTTCTTATTATCCACCCCTTTAACCTAAAACAAAAATCAAAACTATTCCATTATCCCATCGCCCTTTCATCATACACCTCCATTCCCACTGCAATCCCCGCCAGATTTTTCGGCCACCAAATCGGTCGAAATTTTTTGTCTCCATGTCATCTTCCCTTTTCCATCTTAACCGAAACCCAAACCATTTCGAATCTCTCCCAAATTGTCTCAAACTTACTAAAAACCACAATCCAAATCGAATCTCCCAGATTTCTGGTTTCCTTTTCAAATCCTAGAAAATGAGTTATAAATATAGAGTTATTTCGTTAGGAAGTGCATCAGTTGACACCCCTTTTGGTTTTTTGAAACCCTTGCATAATCTTCTATTGATTCTAGGAGAGCAAAACCCCGAGAGAAATTGATAATATCTCAATCAGTAGTCACTGAAAAACAAAGAGAAAGAACCCAAAAAGCTTCCTGCGATTTCTATTTTTCAAAGCCACGAATAATCAGAACTTTATTCTTCTCAAATCACATAAAAGTAAATCCTCTGAGTGGCGTTGACGGTTTGAAACATTGCCTCAGTTCGCTGCCCGATGAAGGAAAAATCAATTTCCTCTCAAATTTCAGTCTTTTTATGTAAATTTGTGTGCTTCCTTTTTTTCAATTATCCCTCTTGAGAACCAGTTGAGCTGTCCATGTTATATATACACATTGATTGTATTGGTTAGAACTATTATGTATTTTAACGTGTTTATCTAAGTAGATTTTGGTTATTAAGTTACTAGTCAGGTTTATAATTAATATAATAAGTCAAGTATATATGTTGTTCAATATACGTTTAGAAGGGACATACTATTGATTATATAAGCATTTCATAATGTTGTCTACTGTAGTAATTCGTTAGTCTGTCTAAGCTTGATTATCAATATCTGAACATGTTATGGTATATGTGTCACTCACAACATTGGTTTAGCTAAGAAAATGTTACAGGGGACTACATTGCGTCTGTCGTCTGGGAATATGTTTCGTTGTCTTCGTTTACTTGCCTTTCTACGGATGATGAATGAGTGTGGGAGATAGAAGTCCTTAGACTAGAGGTCGATACGCACCTTGTTTACAAAGTAATATAATTTGATCATTTTCTAAGCTCAAATGCTTTATAGGTTGAGATACGACTTGTATTAGGTACATTACGATGTGGATTAAAGGTGGTAGTTGAGCCAAGATTAGGATTCATTCTTCGAATATATATTCGAGAGAGCACTCAGTTTCTCAGTGATGTTAGATTGACTAAGTCGTTGGCCAACGCAATAGGCATATCTAGGATATGGTCTTGTTGTCAACCAATATAGATGAGATATAATGATCAAGCCATTTGGATAGACACTTGAAAAATTCTAAGCTTGATCGAGTGCGTCATGAATGAAAGAATTTTATCTTCCCACATAGAGGTTCAGTTTACTAGATTCGTGTAACTATACTTCACATATTGAGTTCATTTTTCAGCGTCGTCTAGGAGTTCGGTGTAGACCCTAATATAATTAGTGTCGATATGTGAAGGCTTGTAGGGTAACACTATGTCAATTGTTCCTTCGATTTAAGGATGTAATGAGAGAACATAAATGATTGATTTATGATCGAGATATTTGAATGAATAATGATTATTTAATTATGTCGAAATTGGATTTCGGATTTAATTAAAATGAAAACGAGACGACGTCGCACACCAGACGTCGAGGGTCGCGGCGCCTCTTGTTTGAGAAGCGGCGCCACCAAGACAGTGGGCCAGTCTGACGGCCCCACTGCGCCGAATTTTCTAGGCCTGGCCCACGGGAAACCATAGCTGTTTTTTAGCCCTAAAACGCAGCTATAAATAGAGGGCTTATTCATTATTCATCACACACTAATTTTATATTATTCTAAGTCTTAGAGACCTAGAATTAAAATTCTCTCTCGAACATTTGTCGAATTTTCTAGTTGTTCGAAGGAGGTATACATCAGAGTTCTTGGAATTTGCTGTCGAGGATCAATTGCGTGCGCACTCTCGGAATTACTAAAAGACTCCAGATTTATCAAACCGTAAGTGTTCTATCGAAGCATTATGGTTCTCTACATGTTATGCATTTATATGTTTTACTATTACTACATAATTATCCTTCAGTTCGTCGCTCGCTGGGTTTGAAACACAAATTTTCAAATTCCGCTGTGTACACGAACCCAACAAAACTCCTACACAATCATACTAAAACCTTTTTATCCAAAGAATCTATAACCAACAAAGCCATGAAATTTCATCATACTTCTCCTTGTACAAGCAACAGTTGTTTGAAAAAGCAAGTAACTGTCAAATGGACTCCACCACCTCAAGTTCACTACAAATTGAATATGAATGGAGCTCATGCACAGGAAAATCTCTATGCAGGTGTAGGAGGTGTGATCCGAGATGCAAATGGAAAGTGGATCATTGGCTTTTCAAAAAATAGCATTGCTCACAATCATCTATTTGCATAATTATATATTTTACAGGAGGGACTCCAATTGGTCCTACAAAATCAACTAATGCCTGTTATAGTGGAAACTGACTCCACAGAATTGATAGATATTATACGAAACAATCACCCAAGTTAATTATGTTACATCCAGTATTTTCGTACGATAAGGTGCAACGTAAGTTAGTCGACGTAGTTTCGGAGCATCAATGTCATTTTAAGGTTACGTTGGGTTGAGGTAGTCTTGTGAGTGTATAATAATCATACGATAATTTTTTAAACCAAGCAAGTTGTAAATTGAAAATCGGCAAAGGCCGTCACAAGTTACTTCTTAAGTTATTCAATAATGGGTCATATTCCGCTGAGCTTTTCTCTCAACCTATTTAGAGTTACAGGGTGTTTCAACCACCAAAGCGAAGGTCTACGAGTCTAGTTTCTAAAATATTAAATCGTATATTATTTTGACTTTCTTATAGGGAGATATGATTATTTTACTAGAGGGTAGCTAAAAAGGTAATTGGTGAGTTCGGGGACAGTCGATAAGGAAACTAGAATTTGATAAAATATACTTTCTAGTTATCATAATTTGAATGAGATATTAGTATATTTGTTTTGATACCATGTGTAATAATCATCCACTAATAGATAAGTTTGTAGATAATAATTAGCCACATATTTAATTAGATAAGTTTTAACTTTATGGAATAAAGTATCTTATCATTTCAGTAAATAAATTTATATGTTTAAGAGACTTCATAGTACTACGTGGTATGAGATAGTCTTCTATACAATTACAAAGTTAGTGGAGTTAAGGTAATATACAAATCCTTGTTTTATATTATAAATAGTAATAATTCTTATCAACTAAAAGATAGTAACTGATTTGGTTTTGTTGATTGGATATATTTTATTGATGTTGGATGAGTGTTGTGATAATACCAGTTATCGTTCAGGAAAACATCATTTATGAATATAAGGATGTTGTCTGCATTGTTGTGACGACATCACAGACAACATCTTTGTAAATGATTTTGCCTATTCTTTTGGCCAAAACATTGATTGTTACTGTGAGTTAAAAATGACCTAGACAGGCTAACAATGAAGCTATTTTTAAAACGTGGGAAAAGAAGAAGTCAAGCTTGAAAGAAAAGCAACGTGAAGACCAAGTCAATATTATTGAGGTTTTCATGGAGGAAGAATCGGTCCAAGCTGCATCCTACTTTCTCTCAACTCCCAAAATCAACCATTGAGGATTTCAAGAAAATTTCACACTATAAATAGAGGGAGAACTTCAGAGTATCGATATACATAACACAAAGAAAAGAATCACCAAGATAGCTCTCGGAAATTCACTTCAGAAACGGGATCAATACCCTAGCCTAAAGTAGTATAACAACAGCTAGTCCAACATTAGTATTGCTGCTCAGATTCTAGATTAAGCTTATTGGTGAAGCAATTGTAATGAAGATGTTGTATGTTTCTTTATAGATGTTTTATCTTTAGGCTGAAGTCATTTGCGACTTCATTTTGTTTGTAATTTCTTTTTATTTTATTTCTACAAATTGTAAAAAGAAACTCAATTGTAATTGTATATAATATATACATTACTTCGGTCATTGACCATCAAGGGCTATATTAATATATACCCTTGAAAATATAAATCTTGTGTCTTTTACTTTTCTGCTGCATTTATTTTTTAAGGTTTATTAATGTTTTATCAAAGTGTTGCCTCAAGTATTGACACAACATGGAAGACAACATTCAGAAATTGTTTAGTTGTTCAAGTTTGTTTTAATTCTTACTCCTACTTGCTTATTCGTAGTCTCGGACCCCAACAAGTGGTATCAGAGCTAACGCTTAATACAATAAGTGTTTGGTCCTGAATCTAACGGCTATGGACTCAGCTACTCAAAATGTTGGAAGACTTCCAATTCTTGATGGAATCAACTATGCCTAATGGAAGATCCGGCTAAGTTCATACATCAAATCAATTAATGTTCGAGCATGGAGATTTGTCTCCGAAGGTTATGTTGTTCCCAAGTATCCGACGGATGAGGATGGTGATTTTATTACCAAACTTGAATCTGAGTGGACCGCGGAAGAAATCAATAGTGCTAGCTTTAACGAAAATGCCTTAAATGCTATATTCGGATGGGTAGATCTATACATGTTCAAACTCATTTAGAAATGTACAACGGCTAAGGACGCCTGAGAGACCTTACAAACTCGTTGTGAAGGTACCTTAAGTGTGCGACGAACAAAGCTACACATGATTTTGAACCAATATGAGCGCTTGAAGATGGAATAATCTGAGGATATAAAGTCCTACTTTGAAAAGAAAATTGACATTGATAATCAGTGTCAAGTGTTTGGCTCTCCTTTGACCAACACACAACTTATGGACAAAGTCCTCAGATCCCTGAAAGGTTTAACACAACGATTTGTGTTATTGAATAGGCTCATAATCTTGCCACAATGGATCTACATGTCTTGATGAGCATTTTTCAAACTTATGAGATGAACATCAAGAGTCAAAGCGATTTGTATAAGGACATAACACTGACACTCCAAGGACGAACCTCGGAAACAGATATTGAAAATGAGGATGAATGTCACTACCCGAACCCGGGCCCGTGACTGGTGCCTTACCCCGGGCACCCAAGTAGACATACATCAGAGTAATCAGCGGAATATAAAACAAGACATGAAACAAAAACAGTTTATCAGATAAAAGTTGTCTTTCGGCATATATATATATAAACTTGATCCGAACAGTTACATCCCATTACAACTCTGCCCACAACAGTACTACAGACCTCTACGAATGATATGACAACAACGACGGGACAGGGCCCCGCCATACCCCTGAATATAAGCACCTACAACAACAGGGGACTATACCAAAGATAAGCCTCCGGAGAAACGGAGCTTCCCAAACGCCAATCGTGACCCTATGGCGAGGATCAACATCGTGTACTCTACTGCGGCATGAACGCGGCCCAAGGAGGTCGATAACAGTACCAAGTATGTGAAATCGAAAATATCAGAAATGAAATCATAGTAGTCTATATATAAAGCAAGAGACATGTATGATAACCAAACTACAGTTCACAATAAATAAGCAGTCATGTCAAGTCAGGGACTCACGCCCTCAAAGTCATCACTCAAATATAACTATGGGTCTCACGCCCACAACATCAATCATGCCCGTGGAATACCTTCCTCACTGCCGGCAGTCCATGATATAAACACACTTAAGGAATACACATGAACACCAGGTCCCACCTGTGTCATAATAAAACCGTACGGGGTAAGTACGAAGGCATAGCCGACTACTAAAACCTACGCATCAACAAGGTCATAAATCGTATCATGAAATCTGTCTAGACCGCCACATGATCGGCCGCCACTCGCGCATGATCTAATGCGCGCGTCTAGTCCCGAACTTCCCGACTCCGCATAGGCCACTCACATAGGCCCGCATGAGGTATTCCTCGCATCGAGGGTAGCTACTCCCAAGATCGCCCCGACTCGCACCGCATGGCCACATAGACCGCATGAGGTATAACCCCGCACACTAACACGAACTCTCGTAGCTCGCATAGATCCCCGGACCCGCATGAGGTATTCTCGAATCATGGTCCTGCATCGCTCGAAGTCTACCGCGTCGGAGGCGCCTTAACCCCAGATCATGTCAAGAGGTGAGTGATATAATACTAACATAACAGCTTATCGTTAAACAACATAAGCACAACAAGGAAAACCCCTTTACACAAACATCACAAGATACTAACACACGTAGCATCCTAACATGTTTACTTATCAAATCAACAAGAAAGTATTACAAGGCTATCACAAACCAACACAATCAAGTTATTCACACAAGGTACTTTCTACTTTATGTTAACAAGTTCGGGTTTTTATCCCCAAAGTACTTCATACATTAACTCTTTAAAAGATCTGTTTCTTTTACAAAAGTCACACAATACTCGTAGTATAAAAATAGAGTGACTATCTTTTTAAGTAGATCAAACACTTCCCTTTGTAAAATCAAGTAACAACATTATTTTCCAAACGTTCAAGTTTGCCTAATTTCAAATGCTCAAGTTTCTCATTTTCGAAAGGTTTCGTAGTTCATAGTTAATCACTTAATGATATAATTCTCCTTTAAAACAATTTGAGAAACATATGTCTTATATGTGAGTAGGTTATTCTTGTTCATAACAATCTTTTTAAAGCAGCCATGATCTAGGAAATGTAATATCATTTTGTCTCATCTTAGCTTCTATGCAGATGGAGGTTTCTACTGGTTTTAATAATACTTTATTAGTCAATACATTTCCCTTTATTAGCGCCGTGGTCCTGCTCGATACTTATTCGATTTCAAATCAAGAAAAACATTATTCCTTTTAAAACCAAGTACTCATTACTCACGAATGAGGTTTCACACTTTTTAACAAAATTCAGATTAATTCAATTAAGTCAAGTCTCTTATCTTTTAAGATCAAGTCTCTTAACTTCTAAAATCAATAAACCATTCTTTTTATCTCTCTTAAGCCGTTATACCTAACTTCCCATAAAGCTAGTATAACTCTTAAGCTTTTAAAACCCAAGATACTCTTCTTTCAAAAACGGTTCTTAATTCTTTTGAAATACTTCAAGATTCTTATTATTCAGGCTTAAGTCAAAAGACATTGTCGTAAAACTACGTTCAGTTAACACACGTACGTCTACCGTACTATATATATATATTCTTTTAAAATATCATGCTCAAGAGGATAGGAAGAATCACATACCTCGCGACGATTATCGACTATTAGCAAATAACTCCAAAGTACTGTAGTCCGGCTAGCCTTTTTCACCCTTCGAGTAGAATACGCTACTCGCAGTACTTCAACCTATAACGGTTATACAAGTCTATCAATGTCTAGACTACTCTGTAGAATAAATCTAGATACAAGATTCTACGGAAATCAAAGACTTCCCTACCCACAAACTTCACAAGTTCATCAGAATACAAATCCTATGTACGTACAGTTCAATTCCCTTCTTATATACCTTCCTGGTATATAACTTATACTTAATTCTTATACTTTAATAGTATGTAAACTCAATTACAATAGGGAGACAAGATATTTACCTCGATAAGCCCAGAATTATCCAAGTTTAAATGTCGATCCTGAGCAACGTTTAGCTCCTACTCTGGGTGCTCCAACCCGCTCAAAACAACCCTTAGAAGTTCTACGCAACTTCTACTTAACACTTCACCCGACTATGAAGATTTTCCTTGGTTTCGCTTTTGAGACAAAAGGACATAAGGTAGTATTTCCTGCTCTACGTATAGAGGTAACTTTGGAATACTACAAGGTATAAGGCTAAGGTATTTTGGTATAAGAACAATGCTTGAGAGTATTTTCTACCAAGAGGGGGTATTTTACGAGAACCACTAGGCAAAGGGGTGTGTCTCGCCACACCACTAGGAGGAGAGAGATCTCTACCAATGGGCCTCACGAAAGGGGAGGAGGCTTGGACGAGAAATCTACACTAAGGGGGAGAGGGCTTTCAAGACTAAGAAACATTTGTGGATGAAGAAGTCTTCACAAAGGGGGGGTATTTATAGGACAACCAAGGGCCAAGATCAAGCCAAGTGGGGGGCAAGTGGAGGGTCAAGATTTGCCCAAGTGCCCCCTATCCCTACTCCACAATTCCCTCACAAACATTGACCCATGGTTTAGGCCTCAAAACATGGCCAAAAAACGTGACCCAAATCGTCCACTAGAACGCCCACTTGAGGGTGACAAGTGTTTCCCTCTCGTTGGTCCAAAATATTTCATCTCTCGGAAAAATCCACAAAAATAATAAATGACATAGCCGTAATTTTTCCTACGCAAGCTTTGGAAAACGTTTCGTCGGAAAACGATTCTTTTCGGGGGTTGTGCACTAAATTTTCGATCCTATGCCTAACTTAAGGCTCAAACTTTCGTACGTACGTCCTTACGTACATACTCTGAAAATACGGAGTATAACAATGAAAGCCTGGAGGAACTGGGTAATGGTGTAACTATTGTCTTACTCACTCAACGATTTAATTCAATGGTGAGAAAGATCAACAATGATCGTAATAAAGCTAAATATAAGCAGCACCAAAATCCACTCTTCAATAAACAGCTAATAAGATCACCTCCAGAGCAAAGAATAATAATCCACTAAGACAAAACAACTCGGATAATACCAATTTTAATCCCAAACAACTCAGGGGAGTGCAATGTCATGCATGCTCAGATTGGGGACATTATGCTAATGAGTGTGCAAACACTCTTACAAAAGTTGGTAAGAGTGTGTGGGTATCTCTCAGTGATGATGAAAACAAAGAAGATGAAGGAGATCGAGAAGAAGAATCACAGGCAATGGTGACAGTAATGTTTGAATACTCACTGTCCGACAATGAAGATGTTGTTGACAATGTTGTGACAACACCTGTAACAATATTGGGCACAACATCTAAAATTCCAGCAATATCGGAAAGGTATATATATTTTGACTATTCTGATGTTAATTGTTTTAGTGGCTTTATTTCTTCATGTGAAGTTGTAGACCTAGATATAGTTGACCCTAAAGATGAAGTGATAAAGGAATTATAAGACCTTTGTAAAGCTTTGATCACATAATCTGAGCAACTAGACTCAAAAGAAAAATCTTTGGCTCTTGAAAACAACAAACTGAAGGCATTGTTAATCGATTAGAGGTGGCACTTACCAAGAAGGATCTAGAACTTGGTAAGATTCATGCAAGATTGAATTTAACCGAGACCACCTTCCAAAGGCTCAACACGGGGACCTCCAAATTGGATGAAATCTTAAACTTTAGAAAACCTACACAGGCAGGGCTTGGGTATCAATCATCTAGTAAAACAAAGACTTCTAAGATCTATAGTAAAAATGAGAGGATAAAATTTGTTAAAGAAAATGCTAAGAATAACTCTCATAACACTAAGGATAGATTGAAGTTTGGATGTAGCTACTATAAAAGTTAGGACATCTAATATCTTACTGCTACAAACTTCAAAGCTATGCACTCAGATCGTTGCTTCGAATGTCTTCATCAATGTTGTCCAACATTGCTGACAACACTCGAAGAAACCAGTCTGAGAACAGAAAGAAGAAAATGTTTGAAAGAGTGTGGATACCTAAACTAAACCTGAGGTGTAATGTATGCATAACTGCTTTACGTACTAACATTACAGGTTCTTGGTGTTTCGATAATGGTTGTTTATAACACATGACAGGTACTCCAACATTGCTGACGACATTCTCAGCATCCAGTCTGAGAACAGAAATAAGAAAAGGTTTGAAAGAATGTGGATACCTAAACTAAACCTGAGGTGTAATGTATGCATAACTGCTTTACGTACTAACATTACAGGTTCTTGGTATTTCGATAATGGTTGTTCATGACACATGACAGGTACCAAAAGCTTATTAAAGTATTATGATGCATTAAACGGAGGATATGTGACCTTTGGTGGGGGGAGTAAGAGTAAGATAATTGGCATAGGGACTCTCAATGTTCTTGATGTACCAACCTTGAAGAATGTCCTTCATGTAAAAGGTTTAGTGGCTAACCTTCTTAGCATAAGCCAACTATGTGATGACGATCTCGAGGTAAAATTCAACAAGCATGGATGCAAAGTTACAGATTCTGTCAATAGGTGTGTTATGTCTGGTACCCGAACTAGAGACAATTGTTATCTCATCGGTGGACCAGAATTCTGCAATTTTGCAAGGGTAAGCGACACCATACTGTGGCATCAAAAGTTGGGACACATCAACTATCGCAACTTGGAGAAGTTAATATCTTTAAAAGTTGTTAGAGGCATTCCCAAGCTGAACCCGAAAGATGATACAATGTGCAAATATTGTTTAAAAGGTAAGCAGACTCGTGTCTCTCCAACACAACGGACAACATTTCAGGTACGTCTCATTATTTTCAACTATTACATATGGATCTTATGGGTCCTATTGAAATAGACAGCCTACGAGGTATGAGATATTCCTATGTGATTGTAGATGATTTTTTCAGATATACATGGATCTATTTTCTAAAATACAAATCACAAACTTTGATATATTTAAAATACTACACTCTAGGATTAAGAACCTATTTTGTTCTTCCATTTTTAAATCTGATCTGATCATGGAAAGGAATTTTAAACCAATCTTTTGCAAATAGTTGCGAAAAGAAAGACATCTTCTATGAATTCTCAGCACCTAAGACTCCTTAACAAAATAGAGTAACTGAGAGAAATAACAGAACATTGCAAGAAATGGCAAGAGTCATGTTAAGTTCTAAGTAAATGTCGAAAAGATTTTGGGCAGAAGCCTTAAACACTGCATGTCACATCACTAATAGAGTTTATATAAGGCCATGTACTAGATGATCCCCTATGAACTTTTAAATGGAAAGAAACAAACTTTACGTTACTTTCATGTTTTTGGGTGTGTGCGCAATATTTTAAATGACAAGGACCAATTGGCAAAATTTGACTCAAAAAGTGACAAAGGAATATTTGTTGGCTACTCACAGAATAGCCATGCTTACCGGATATACAAACTGAGGACTAAGACCATACATGAGTCCGTTAATGTTATATTTGATGATCTTCTGAATATCTCTGGAAAGTCATCAGAAAATAACATTGTGGTTACAATAGAAAAAGAGCAATAAACTGAAGAAGCAGATGTTGTCCCAAATGTTGTCACAATATCAGAGGAAACATCTAAACCATAAGAAGAGACCACATGGGTTGAAATGGAGGAGGAGTATAGAACTGAATTGCATGATCAAGTAAGGCGAGACCCTCCATCAAAGATTAGAAGGAATTATCCACCTGACCAAGTGATAGGGATGTTTTTTAGAAGATGCGTACAAGAGAGAAAGAACCAATCAATTATCGTGAAATGGTAAGGTATGTGTGTATGTCCACCGTATACCAATAAGTCAGTCTTTCTTGTCTAATATATACTCTTGAACAAAAGAACATTGAAGAAACTTTAAAAGATAATTTTTGGATTCAAGCAATGCAAGAAGAGTTTGAACAGTTTTCCCGAAATGAAGTCTGGGACTTGGTTCCACGTTCTAACAACACAAATGTTATTGAAACCAAGTGGATATTCAAGAATAAATCAGAGGAATCAGGGGTAGTTGTTCGAAACAAAATATGTCTTATTGCTCAAGGCTACACACAGGTTGAAGGAATTGACTATGACGAAACATTCGCACTTGTGGCTAGGATTGAGTCGATAAGACTACTACTTGTTATTGCTTGCTATCTAAAAATTACCTTGCATCAAATGTATGTTAAAAGAGCATTTCTCAATGCCTATTTGTACAAGGAGGTTTACGTTAAACAACCAAAAAGATTTGAGGATTCGCACCATCCACATTATGTATACAAGGTTAAAAAGGCCTTGTATGGGTTAAAACAAGCTCCTCGTGCATTGTATGGTAGTCTAACAAACTACCTTATAGAATTTGGTTTTATCCGTGGAGAAGCAGATAGAATATTGTTCATCAAAAGACACAGTGTAGATATTATGATTGCCCAAATCTATGTTGATGACATTGTCTTTGGTTCGACCTCTAGAACCTATCTAGAGTCATTCATTGAAGCAATGTCTACAACATTTGAGATGAACATGATTAGGAAACTAACTTTTTTCTTAGGCTTGCAGATAAAACAGACTAAAGATGGGATCTTTGTATCTCAAAGCAAGTATGCCAAGAATTTGGTTAGAAAATTTGGACTTAAAAATGTTAAACATATGAAGACACCAATGGGCTCTACACAACAGGTATGTAAAGACGATGTTGGACAGGATGTTGACCCAATATTGTACCGATAAATGATAGGTAATCTTTTATACCTTACTGCCAGTCACCCTGACATTATGTTTAGTGTGTGTGTTTGTGCTAGGTTCCAAGCCAGTCCCAAGTTATCCCACCTAAATTTCATTAAACGTATCATTAGATATGTCGCCGGCACAAGTGAGTTAGGTATTTGGTACACCAAGGACACCAATTCTAACCTAATATGATATAGTGACTCAGATTGGGCTGGTGATGTAGATGATAGAAAAGTACTAGTGGTGGTTGTTTCTATTTAGGCAATAATTTAATCTCATTGTATAGTCGTAAACAGAATTGTGTATCACTTTCGACTGCCGAATTTGAATATATGGCAGTCGAAAGTTATTGTGCTCAGTTGATTTGGTTACGACATATGCTAGATGACTATGGCTTCTCAAACAACTCTATGATTTTGTATGTGATAATCTGAGTGCAATTAATATTTCTAAAAATTTTGTTCAGCATTCACGTACAAAGCACATAGACATACGACATCATTTTTTAAGAGACTTAGTTGAAAAATAGCTAGTTCAAATCGAACATGTTGAAACACTTCGTCAACTAGCTGACATTTTTACCAAAGCTCTAGATCATGAGAGATTTTCTAGTTTGAAGAAATCTCTTGGTCTTTGTTTTCTCTGAGAATAAGATAGGCTAGGTAGATGTTGTCCTAAATGTTGTCTCAATATTCTGGGTAATATTTATTGTTTTGTCAATATACATGGTAAATGTTGTGGCGATGTTGCATAGTTTTTTATTACTCAAGTATGACTCTATAAGGACAAGTTCTAAATACGATATCGTTCTCTACGATGATATATGTAGAACAATTATATATATAATAAAAAAGGAGTATTATAAGGATACAAAGTCTCTACATAAGATTTGGATATATACAAAAAGAGCAAAGCTCTAAGATTGGTATCGTTCCTATTTTATAGGAGTACCATGTGCTTCAAAGAAGATTGAAAATACCTCAAAAATTATTTTCAAAAAGAATTTTATATGTGTTCAACTAAGTTGATTAAAAACAATGGAAAAATGTTACATTGATCCAGAGATCAAACTCATAGGGTGTACAGAATATGTCTGCCAAATCTGAAAGTCCTTGGAGTTTCTCACTAGTGTTGATACAAAATATTGCCAATATCGCTAACAACATCACCCTACAGTATATTGACATTTTTTTTATGTATTATTTTTATTTTTTCCCGTCTCTGTTTTAAACTTCAAACCTAATGAATCTGGATTGTGATAACTGTTTTACTATTTCAAAATTAAATGATGTTGTTTGCTATGTTATCCCTTTGTTTTAGGTGTAAAGAGTTTTAATTCTTCTACACTATCTAAATGTAAGGGAAAAGAAGTTGAAGTGTATAAAGTTTGCCATAATGATGAAACACCCCATTTGTCTTGGTATTGTCACATCAAAGTCGTCACCGGGTACATCAATTCGATGGAAGCCCAAACACCACAAACACTTTTTCAAAATCAAAGCTTCTCCAACACACCAAACTCTCCAAACCCTCTCATATGTCCATTTCTCATAAATATTCACATTCAAAAGAATATACACCAATGTCAACCAACCCGTCGCACAATAAGATGGTATATAAACATTATGTATCAATTAATGACCTAAAACTAGTCCAGAAAAATGTCTTACAAGCAATGATTCTTATAGGTACGGATGAACCATGCTATCCAGGTGATACTGAAAACCCCATTGACGTTGATGCAATATCAGATTTTTCGAATCTAGGTGCCCGACACTCAACATCGACATTTCCTTCAAGAAGGCCCAAAAGGGTATTCGAAAGCATGTTTGGAGATAATCAGTCTGCTAAGAAATCAAGGATGGAGTCAACTTTTTGTGTTGACTCCAGCAGCAGTAGCAGCAGAACTGACATTGATTTCAACATGTACATCATTCCTGAAATACCATCAACACCCACTCCATAAGCTAAAATTGAAAGGGAAGAAGCTGAGGTGTATGACAACATACCTCTGAGAAGATTTATACCAAAAAAGGTCCGAAGGACTTATAAAAATGTTTCTTTGAATATTGCCTCAACATCGAAGACTACAGACACATCAGTGAACCCATAATATGTTGCCCCAACATCTCAAGCAACACCTGCACCAACCCATCAGACGACAGTAACTCAGATTCTGAGGTAATAGTTTACTCACCATTATTTCAAACAAAATCATCCACTGATAATTGGAAATGGTTCAAAATATAATGATTAGGGGAAATAAAGTCATTGACCAAAACTTATTCTCCGATAATGGCCTTGTTGAGTTTCTAAGCAGCTGAAATGTCTTAAATTCAGTAATAGAAAAAAGTCTGTATTGTGAAAAGGTGATTAAGATGTTCTATGCAAACTTGGCACCTGTTGTGAAAGACACTAGCTCAAAGAAATTTGGGAAAGTATACTTATACAACAGAGTATATAATTTTACACTCAAAATCATCAACACCACTCTAGGGATAACCATAAATAAATGACCCCCTCAATCCAATTCCATTACATATGAGCTTAATTTCATGATCAAATATCGTACGAGGAATTTGATCACAATTTGGGCATCTCGTAGTCCTGTATCCAAACTAACTGCCTTGTTTACAACCTTGCACAAGTTTGTCATTTTCAACTGGCTACCTTTTCTTAATGAGACAGTAGTAACTATAGAGCAAGTGATATTGCTTTATAAGATTGGAAGGAATGAAAGAGTTGATTTAGGAACTATAATATGGCCGAAAGAAAGAATAGCTCTGTCCTTCCATACCCCTTTTTAATCTATCAAACCATGCTCAATCAAGGGTTCAAAATTCCAAAAGGGGAGAAACTGAGTCCTGCCTTAAAAGTGCACTCAGTACATAGAGTAGTATTGAACAGCAGGGGCAGAATCATTGATCTGCCCTGGAGGAAGGAAAACTGGGACACAAAAACAACATCAGATGTTACCAACACTTCACGTAACACAGAATAGAGTAAGTTCCCAGTGTCCATAGAATGGCTTCAAATGCACGTTTTTGAGATAAACAGATAGATTGAAGATCTAGTTTGAGCTAGAGACTATTATGTGAACATCCTTTCTTCACAAAAGGATGGAGAAGATAAATGCAAGGCCAAGCAAAAATACAGGGGGAGAGACAAGCAAGGAGAGAGATGAGAGGAGATGAGTTGTTGCCGTCCAAATGAAGAAGGAGAAGAAACTTGTTACACTCCGTAATTCCAGGACATGTATACGAGAATAGACGCGAGAACACAAGACTTAAAAATTTGAACGAAAGAAAGAATTGTTTTCCAAAGGAAAAATCTTCCGAACCTCGGGAAGGAAAATTGTTCGTTAAGGAGAATTGGATTCTCAAATTTGTTATTTAAGACTTTTAGAATTTATCGGAATTATGGAATTTTATTTTCAGAGTTGGATATGTGGGGCCCACCCGGGAAATTTTACGTTTTGTGGGGCCCGCGAGGTTTCTGATATTTTGCCCAATTATGAAAATTTCGAAAAACGAAATATTTTGGACCAATGGGAGGGCGACATGTGTCACCCTCCACATGGGCTTGTTGGATGAAGAATAATGGACCAAGTCAAAGGGTCAAGTTAGATTGAGATAATTGACCACATCCTAGTCTTCTATTTGTTTTAATCTTGGCCCTTGGTTGTAGTATATATCTTATACTAGTGCAAGACAATTCTACACTTAGAAAAAATTCAAGAAACTTGAGCTAGTGCTAATGTTGCTCTCGGCAATAGCCCTTTTGCACACAAATTTTTTTGCAATCTTGTTTCATAAATCCCAATATTCAAACTCAATGTCCCTAAAGGTATTCTAAGGATATCCCAATACAAAATTCCGGGAAAACTATATTTTTACGTTAGTCGCAAGATGAAAACCTAAGGTGTTCTTCAACTTTGAAGTTGGAATTTGAAGAGAAGTTGTTTATGAACTTTTAAGGGTTGCTTGGAGTGGATTGAAACGTCAAGAAGATGAGCTAAAGTTGCTACGGATCGACTTTAGGTTTTGGATTGTATTTGGGCTTAAAAGAGGTAATAATCTCCGTCTTGCTATTTTAATTCAAGATTTCATGTTGTAGTAGTTGATAGATCAGCATGTGATATTTAGAATGAAGATTGATAAATGTTATGGAATTTGAAAGCTTAAATCCGAGATTGGCATATTAGCCATTAAAATTGGAAATCAATTTGGTCGATAGTTATAATCATCGCATATTGTATAAGAAAGGGATTATAGTTGTTAAAATTGATTGCGACTATATAACATGTTAGAATAACAACTTGGATTGAAAAGGAAATAGGAAATGACTACTTGTTGTTATATTTTGAAATTGCTGAAATGGCCTAGAATTTTGGACAGTTTTGTCGCCTTAAGTTTTCGTTGATTAATGTCGTTATTACCTTCGTTAATTACATGGTATATGTTGAGGGATTCATGTCATTAAATGTTGGTATGAATTATGTATAAGTGTGGAAGTATGACTTGAAGTATAATGGATTTAATGAAGGTTTATGTTGTGGTTGTTAGAAGCCGGGAATGGGCTAGAATTTGGAATATTTTGACGCAGTTTTGTTGCAGTTTTGCGGACTGTTTTAGACTTGTATATATGCAGGAATTGGGTGGTTATATATATGATTAATTTGGTAGAATTGGCTAGCGAAAGTCCAAAGGAATAAAGGTGAAAAAGGGTGTAAAAGGCTTCATATATTGATGTAATTATGGACTGTTTTGTATACATTGTGGGGCAGAATTTTACACGTCATGTTAAGGCGTGTAATACCCTTTGAATTGTTGGGTTGTTGCGCCTTAAATGTGGCATGTTGGTTATTGATTTCGGGCCTTGAAAAAGGTGAAAAAGTACGTAGAAACAAAGGAAGTGCTGCCCAAATTTCTGTAGAATAAGAGACTTTACACTTAGTATTATTCTACCTTAAAAAGGCTAGGAATTGATAGATGTATTATGGTCATGATAGGTTGAAGTACTACGTATAGTATATTCTACTTGAAGGGTGGAATAGCTAACAAGGTTGAAGTACTTTGGAGCATTTTGCTACTTGTCGATAGTCGTCGCGAGGTATGTGAACCTCTTCCTTCTTTTGGCATGTTCTATCTATGAAATATATATGTGGTGTTATTTCATGATTCCTTCTACTCTTAGAAGTTAAGAGGTACATATGTTGATTTACTCTATGCAAAAGGTATGTCTAAGTAATCCTAAGTTCTTACCAAATCTTATGGGGGATGTTGGTAAGAGTCGTTAGGAAGTATTTGGAGTCGAGTTGACTTTGCTAATTTACTGCACTAATGAGAATAGGTATTGAACAAGCCATTGTAGCGTTAATAAAAAAAAAGTATCGATAATCAATTATATTAAAATGAGTAGAATTCTCCATCTGCATAGAAACTAAGATAAGAAAAAATTGTATTACATTTTCTAGATCATGGCTGCTTTAATAAGATTGTTATAAACAAGTATAACCTATTCACAGCTCATAAAAGTATATGTTACTTAATTTAAAAGAGTTTATGTTATGAAGTTTTAAGACTATGAATCTTGATTTCTTAAAAGGTTATGAGGCTTTATTTTTCAAGCTATGGGACTTGATTCTTAAAGAAAGGAATGACTTGATTTAAAAAGTATGGTTTCCATGAATTATTTCAAAAGTTAAGAGGCTTGATTTCAAAAGAGAATGTAACTTGAGTTTTCAGAAGGAGAAGGTTATTGATTTAAAAGAGAATGAGTTTTATGATTCTCTTTAAATATGTATGTACGTAGTATTTTTGGGTTTAGTTTTCCCTAATGTAATAAGAAATAAAAGTGTCTTAAGTTCTCTAAAGTGAAAGGTTGTTATAATAGCTTTATGGGAAGTTGTTATAACGACTTAAGAAGAAGTGAAAAGATGGTTTAAAATGTTATGTAAGGGAAATCACACCGCATCCCAGAATGGGTCGGGCAGTATACCTTTATGGGCAGACTATATGACTTTACCGCGTCCCAAAATGGGTCGGGCAATATACCTTTATGGGCAGACTATATGACTTTACCGCGTCCCAGAATGGGCCAGGCAGTATACTTTTATGGGCAGACTATATGACTTTACCGCGTCCCAGAATGGGTCGGGCAGTATACCTTTATGGGCAGACTATATGTCTTTACCGCGTCCCAGAATGGGTCGGGCAGTATACCTTTATGGGCAGACTATGTGACTTTACCGCGTCCCAGAATGGGCCGGCAAAGATACTCGCGGCAGACTATGTGACTTTACCGCGTCCCAGAATGGGTCGGGCAGTATACTTTTGGGGGGAAACTTTTTATGAATTCACCGTGTCCCGCAAATGGGTCGGGTTACGTTATCACGTATGGATAATCAAAGTGAACTTCAAAATGAGACGTCCCTCCATAAAGGGCCGAATTATGTTATGCAAAATACGTAAGTTATGTGTTTATGAACTTGATGGTGTTTCCTAAGTATATATGTAAGAATTTGATTATAACTCTTATTTGAAAATGGGAAAAGATAATAATGTGCGATTAAGTTCATGAGGTGAAATGGCACAGTAGGATCTGGTATTTACTTTTTATACTTGTCCTCGCTATTCTTTTGTCTGATTATGATTTGTTTATCAGACCTTATTTATGTTCCATACTGCACTGTTATCGACTTCTTCGATGAAGCGCGTCATGACCGCAGGTGTTAGGTACACAGGTTGGTGATCCTTGCTCTTAGGATCTCTGTTCAGTTTTTGGAAAAAATCTTCATTTACTCCGGAGGCTTATCTTTTGGTACGGATCCCTGTTGTTGTAGATTATGTACATTCAGGGGTATGATGGGGCCCTGTCCCGTCACAGTTGTTATGTCAAATTCTTAGAGGTCTGTAGTCATATCTTGTGGGTCGGTTTGTAAAGAAAAAGGATGTAACTGCTTTTGGCTTTGTATATATATATATATATGTCCAGGGAGGTAGCCTTATCGGCTAGCCTGTTGTTTATTTCCTATAAATGTACGTTATGAGTTTCATGTATGTTCCGCTGATTTTCTCTGATGTATACCTGTAAGGGTGCCCAGGTAGGGCACCAGTCGCGGGCCCGGGGTCGGGTCGTGACAAAACTGTTGGGTGCTAAGAACATATTGGTTTGTCACAGAAAGTGGCTGGAAGCTACTGTGATGCAATCAATCTAGCTGATGGTGTTAGGTCTATGAATGAGAATGGTGATTGTGTTGATTTGCAGATTGATACATTGGTTTATTTATTTCTTTTTATTTGCTGATTTGTAATATTTTTACTAGGAATATGACCTGATCGTGTAGATATTTTTTTTTCTTACTATGGAAATATTATGGCTACTAGTTGTTGATTGTCTACGAATGAGTTGTATGCAAGTCACGACTAATGGACATACGTTCTTTCTAACCTAATTATCGATACAAAAATTACTTGAAATTTGTAACTGCAGGTTGAGGAATCCTACTGATCGTTAGATTGTTAAGGACAACATCTAGAATCAGTATCCTAGGCATTTTTTTATTTGTATGACGTTTTGTGAAGAAATGAAAAAAGGGGGAGATTGTTGATTTTGGATGAGTGTTGTGACAACACCAGTTATTGTTCAGGACAACATCACTTATGAACATAAGGAGTCTGCAGTGTTGTGATAACATCACAGACAACATCTTTGTAGACGATTTTGTCTATTCTTCCGGCCAAAACAATGATTGTTATTGTGAGTTAAAAATGACCTAGGCAAGCTAACAATGAAGATGTGTTTAAAACATGGGAAAAGAAGAATTCAAGCTTGGAAGAAAAGCAACATGAAGACCAAGTCAATATTATTGAGGTTTTCATGGAGGAAGAATCAGTCCAAGCTGCAATCTACTTCATCTCAACTCTCGCAACCAACTAGTGAGGATTTCAAGGAAGTTTCACACTATAAATAGAGGGGGAACTTCAGAGTATCGATATCCATATCACAACAAAAAGAATCACCAAGAGAGCTTTCGGAAATTCACTTCAGAAACTGGATCAACACTCTAGCCTGGAGTAGTATAACAACATCTAGTCCAACATTACTTTTGTTGCCCAGATTCTAGATTAAGCTTATTTTTGAAGCAATTATAATAAAGATGTTGTATGTTTCTTTATAAATATTTTATTTTTAGGCTGAAGTCATCTGCGACTTCGTATTGTTTGTAATTTTTTTTGTTTTATTTCTACAAATTGTAAAAAGAAATTCAATTGTAATTGTATATAATATATACATTACTTCGGTCATTGACCATCAAGGGCTATATTAATATATATACCCTTGAAAATATAAATCTTGTGTCTTTTACTTTTCCGCTACATTTACTCTTTAAGGTTTATTACTGTTTTATCAAAGTGTTGTCTCAAGTATTGACACAACACAGAAGGCAACATTCAGAAATTGTTTAGTTGTTCAAGTTTATTTTAATTCTTACTCCTACTTACTTATCCGTAGCCTCGGACGCGAACATATTTCAACTGACCCAATCCTCTCTCTATATATATATATATATTCGAATAGAGGATATGAATTAAGATGCTCTAATTCACGAGAATCATATTTGAGTTGTGTAAACTTTATCAATATTTTTTGTTAATGTAAAAAGTTAGGATACATCTTTGTTTATGTATTCACCCGTCATAGCAAGTATTGGGAACCGAGGTGTAAGTCCGTGAAAGAGAAGAATTAAAAAAATCATCTTCATCTGTGTGTCTTGAGATTTTAGATTAGTTTACTACTAATGCCTAGATAGCAAAGCAAAGTGACAGGAAGTCTTCAACCATGGTCACATGTCTATCAGAAGGATCGATTCGAGGTATGTAGGGATAATTTTATTCTTTGGCATAATTTGGTGTAAATGATTTTTAAAATGATTCTCCTCTCATTAAGTTGAATAATCCCATATTTCTCTTGGTGAAATTAATCATATCTCTTGTATGTAGCAACTTCTATATCCCACATATCTCAGAATGGTTAGCTTAAGGTCGGAGAATGTAGCGACAATAATAATAATCGGAGGATAACGATCATTGATCACTTCGACTCTGTTAATCGTAGCCCTTGAAGTCTGCCGTATTTATTTTATCACATTGTGTTGCACTATAGTCAGCAGGGCAAGCACTTATATGTGCACACTACTGATCAGTTGGGCAGATACACCGCGTCCTATATGGCCGGGCAGTTTATTATGAGCTCACCCCACAGAGGGATATGAAATGATACTATATGATATGGCCCCATAGAGTGGCCCAATTTTACTTACTTGCATACATTATGATTATATCAGTTGTGTGCCCCCGAGGCCTCTGTCTAAGTTCCAGGTTGACTTATGTATTTTGTCTCTTATATTACATTCCTTGTTTATAACTTATGTTACATGTCTTACATATTCAGTACATTTTTCGTACTGACATCCCCTTTTCTGAGGCGTTGTGTTCATGACCGCATGTATAGATAGGCAGACAGATGTACCTCTCCCGTAGGGTATTTGCCTTCAGTTGTTGATAGTTGCATTCCTTTTCTCTAAAGTTGATGGTTGGAGTCGCTAGGTACTCATATACATATATTTTGTCATTTCGGGTACGACGGGGCTTTGTATTGATCAAGTATTGTATTATAGCACTATTAGGGGCTTGCAGACTAGTGTCAGTATGAATTTGTTTTGTTTGGCCTCGTTGGCCTCCTTGTCAGTGGTCGATACTTCTTATATGACCTTGTCGGCCTCAAATGTATATATTCTGTTGTTGGCCATTTTCTGCATGCAGGTTGTACATTCTTATCGTGTTATGGTAATTTAGAGGCCTTGTCGGCCTCGATTGCATGTTAGAGATTTTAGGTACTACAGTGGTATGTTCGGGCCTTCGGGTGCTAGGTGTCAGCCACACCCTCCAAGGTGGGGGTGTGACAAACTTGATATCAGAGCAGATCTGTACTATGGAGTCTGCAAGGTGTCTAGTAAAGTCTTGTATATTGATATATTGTGCACCACATTTATAAACAAGAGGGTATAGTGCATTTAGGAAATGTTACCCTTCTTTCGTATTCTAGATAATGCGGTAAATCTATGTTTTAATAGATGCTTCGTATGCTTAAGACTAGAAGCGATAAGTAATCACAATATCTTTATCAGATCCTCAATGTGCCTTGGATGTGCAAATCGTACGTTAGCACCTAGAGTTACAGTGCACATTTGAGGAGGAATGTTTCCAAGGGGATAAGAATATAACACATTGTATCTTAGCGTAATGATGTTCAATATGACCATAGTCTAGTTT
The DNA here is from genome assembly GCA_029844215.1 of Przewalskia tangutica. Classification (NCBI taxonomy): domain Eukaryota; kingdom Viridiplantae; phylum Streptophyta; class Magnoliopsida; order Solanales; family Solanaceae; genus Przewalskia; species Przewalskia tangutica. Next base: position 12,145,566 of record CM056725.1, on the reverse strand, counting down.
GAATACACAGGTGTTTTTTATCGCACATAATAATAAATTAAGTGTGAGAAATGAAGCCAAATTACAATATACATATATATATATATATATATATATATATATATATATATATATATATATATATATATATATATATATATAACATTACTCATCGATGATGATATTGATAAGAATGTAACATTGAACGTTTACTTGAAATGCACTTCGTTGCAAATGGTTTTTGACTAGTTTCATGAGGAAAACAAGAACATTTCAAATACGTTATATGTGTGAATAGAAACCTGTATTGTCATTTTAATTGTTGCTATTTAAAGGACAAAAGTTCCCTATCTATGTGTGCGCTTCAGAATTTAGTTTGATTAAATAAAAGAAGATACAACTTCTCCTATTGAAACAAATAGCTTGGAAATCAATGCTCTTTAATACATTGTTTCTTAAGGCATGATCCAAAAGTTTGGAGTTAAATTGATCATTGATTTGTTTCGTTTCACAATTTAGCAGATCTAACCTTTAAAAAAAATAGAGCTTGAGGGGATTAAGGTCATTCGTGAGGTTATAGAAGGTTTATAGCAGTGTTAAAGAGATTACGTGGAGATTAGAGATGTTAAACTTCATCGAAGTTTAAAATATTGAACAAGTTATCCAGACCGAATGTGTGTAAGACCTCGTAAGTTCGAAATATTATAAATGATGTATAAGAGTATTTTTGACGTGGTATATATTCTCTTTTAAATGAGATTTTATTTATGGTAAGAGTATAAATTATTTTCTCATAAAAATATATATTTTTCCGTTTTTAGAATGAATAGTACAAAAATATTTACTCTCGATATAAGATTGAAAAAAATTATGTGACCAAATATATTTTCTGGATATTTCCATATTTATGAAATGTTAGTATATGTATTATGAGATATTTTTTATTGATAGTTTGTAATTGGTTAAATATTAGAGTTAGTGTAGATAAAATAATTAATTATCATAGAAATGATAAATTTTGGCAAGACATAACCTCTTACATGTAATGGGGGGGGGGGGGAAAATTTACCTAGTGTAAGATGATATTAATCTCCCTTGAGGAGTCTTCTCATTAATATCAAAAATATATAATGCACAAGATGTGTCTCTAATACAATAGGAATTCTAGTCCTATTTACAATAGGAATCCTAGTTTACCATAATTACATATCACTAATATTTACATAATATATGGGATATATTCTAATTATGGTGGAGACATTAATCATACACGTTTACACACCCCCTCAGTCAAAGCGGGAGGAGGTCGGACGCTGAGACTGTATCTGAAGTCAAGAAATAACTGTTTGGGAAGTCCTTTGATAAATATATCTGCATACTGATAGGATGAGGAAACATGTAACACTCTGACATGGCCTAGCGCAACTTTCTCACGAACGAAGTGCAAGTCTATCTCAATGTGCTTGGTTCTCTAATGTTGAATCGAATTATGAGAAAGATAGATGGCAGAGATGTTATCACAGTACACAATAGATGTATGACGCAAAGGACACTAAAGTTCTAACAGTAAATTTCTGAGCCAACAAATCTCAGCTACTACATTTGCAATGCCTCTGTACTCAGCCTCGACACTAGATCGAGATAGGGTAGCATGTCGCTTGGCAGACCAAGAAATCAGATTATCCCCTAAGAAAACACAAAAGACGGAGGTGGAGCGTCGCGTGTCCGGACACCCTGCCTAATCTGCATCCGTATATGAGAGCAACTTGTTTGGTGCAGAGGGGTATAGGTGCAAACCATAATCAAGAGTGTCCTTAATGTATCGAATGATGCACTTAAGAGCAGTGAAGTGAGACTCCTTGGGGAAATGCATGAATAAGTATACCTGCTGAACAACATAAGCAATGTCTGGCCTGGTAAATGTAAGATACTGAAGTGCACCTGCAAGGCTCCTATACAGAGTAGGATCGTGAGAGCACCATCCATGATCTTGAGCTTAGATTTTGAATCGACTGGACTAGGAATAACTTTGCAATTCGTCATCTTAGCCTTGTACACTATCTCCTCTGCATACTTATGCTGACACAAGAACATGTGGTTGGTAGACCTGGTCACTGATCTCCCCAAGAAATAACTCAGCTTCCCCAAATCAGTCATTGTAAATTCGGACTTAAGCAAGACAATAATCTCATTTTTCAATCCATTGGAGGAGGCAGTGAGAACAATATCATCCACGTAAAGTAATAAGTAAGCAGTGCTACTACCTCGATGAAAAATAAAGAGTGATGTATCACTCTTGCTGCATACAAACCCAATCTGCAAGATATATCTGACAAAGAGATCATACCACGCACGGGGGCCTGTTTCAGGCCATATAGTGACTTACGGAGATGACACACATAGTGAGAAACTGCTGGATGGGTGAACCCAGGCGGCTGATGCATGTAAACTGTTTCTCTCAGATCCCCATGTAAGAATGCATTCTTCACATCAAGCTGATGAATCGGCCAATGTTTACCCATAGCAATGCTCAGAACTGTGTGAATGGTAGCCGACTTGACAACCGGACTGAATGTCTCCCCACAATCAATACCTTCCTGTTGATTCATGCCATTAGCCACAAGACGAGCCTTATACCTCTCAAGATCCCCATTGTCTCTGAATTTGTGACGAAATAGCCACATACAATGAATTACATTCACCCCCTCATGTCTAGGTACTAGATCACATGTGTGTTGTTTAGTCAAAGTATTAAATTCCTCAAACATAGCTGCATTCCAATTAGGTCTTGTTTGGCCAATTTTGGATTCTCGGGAAGTGGAGAGATGGTTTGGGAAGACAAGTTGAAATGGACTTTGGGTTTGAAGATTTCATGCTTTGAACGAGTTTTCATTGGATAAGTAGAGATAGTGGGTGGCTGAGTGGGGTCCGAGACTGATGGTAGGGTCGGATAAGGAGATGATGGGGGTGAAGCCGTCGAAGGAGCGGCTTTGTCGGTGTGAACCTCTCTGGAAACCTCATCACCGGAGTGGCCATTGTCGACGGGTTGGGTAGCAGACCTCTGAAAAGCGGCGCGGCTTTCGAGCCAGGCTGCGACGCTATCGACGGGACAGAGGTGATCTGTTCAAGTATAAGGGGAGAGATGACAGGCTCGTCAAGAAAGGAGTAGTCCGGTTTTTAGAATTTTTGAAAATCCGAAAAGGGGAATGTGGTCTCGTCGAATGTGACGTGACGAGATGTGGATTTGACGAGTGGACAGGTCATAGCATATATAGCCCCTATGATTCGGCAGGAATCCTATGAAGACACATGGAGTGGACCTAGGAGCGAGCTTGTGATCGGCGGTAGAGCTAAGGTTAGGATAGCATAGACAACCGAAAATCCGTAGATTATTATAGGAGGGGACTCTATGGTAGAGGATTTCGATAGGGGTCATATTGTGAAGAGTGCAAGTAGGGAGAATATTTAGAATGTATTCTGACATTTTAGCAACATATACTCAGAAGGGTGGAAGAGAGGATCAATCAATAGGGTGTGAATCATATTGTTAGTGGTGTGTATGATTCTTTCAGCTTTACCATTTTGTGGTGAGGTGTGAGGGCAGGAGAAGCGAAAAACCATGCAATTATTGGTACAAAAACGGTGAAACATAGTTATTGAATTCACGGCCATTATCGCACTGAAATGATTTTATACCCTTTCCGAATTGTGTTTGAATGAACTTGCGAAACTCAAGAAATTTGACAAACACTTCCGATTTAAATTTAAGAGGGTATAACCAAACATAGTGTGAAAAATCATCAAGCAACACAAGATAGCATTTATGACCGAGAGAACTAGAGATAGAAGATGTCCATAAATCGGCATGTATAATATCAAAAGGATCAAAGGTAACACTAGTAGATGATTTAAATGGAAGACGAATATGTTTGCCTAAAGAACAAAAAACACAATTTTGGGAAAGCTTCCCATTACAAGTAATGAAATTGTTGTCTCTAAGAAAATTAAAACTGGAGCTCCTAGATGACTAAGCTTATTATGTCATATTGAAGAAGAAATAGCCGCTAGAGTGACGGGAGAGCAAGATCTGGCAGCGGAGGTGGAAGTGAATGTATAGAGATCCCCCGTGCTATTACATCTCGTAAAAGGTGTCCCCGTATGAAGATCATTCACAGTGAAACCAAAAGGGTCAAAGTCAACAGAGACAAGATTATTACGAGTAAATTGGCGGACAGATATTAGGTTCTTAATCATGTGTGGGGCATACAGGGTGTTTTTAAGGGAGAAGGGTGGATGAGGAGGTTGTGTGTATGATGTACTATAACCCTTAATTGTAATGCGTTATCCACTACCAACTGTAACATATTGAGAATGCTTTAAACTAAACAGTTTGGAAATAGTACCTGCGGACTGAATGACGTGAGATGTGGAGCCTTAGTCCATGTACCAATTGTTGTCAAGCTTTTGCATAGAGAGGGTGCTGAATATTTGACCCAACTCAGTGGGTGTCATGCCGGAGGAGGGCTGCTTAAACTGGTCGTGCATTAAGTGGGTCTGCTGCGAAGTTGGAACTGGGACCAATAACCCGTGGTGAGAATACGGGTTGTAGGGCTTGTTACACCTCGTAAGTTTAAGGGCGATAATTTGAGAACGTAATTAAGAAAGTAAGATTCGAGTGTTGGAAGAAAAGTATATTTGCATATGCTAATACGGAATAATTTTGGATATAACATATGTGACGACGGGAATTAATACTAGTGGTTGAATTTTTCCAATGGGGTTATGGATTAGTGTTGTATTATAAAAATATTGACATTGAGAATAGGATGGTCATCGAAATTTCAAGATTTTTAAACTAAGTATGGGAGATTGATTAATTAATTGTGGGATTAATATTAGTGGAGGGGATGATAAAAAGTGGACAAATTATAGAGACTTGTGCCTCAAAAACCGTGGGCATGCACACACTCATTAAAAATTCAGCCCATGCTCACTTATACTCATGTCCACTTATTCTCTACACTTTAATTAAAATTACATCTTCACATATCCCTTCCCTCCTCCCTCCCACAGAATTTTCTATTCTCCACCATCTCTCATAAGCCAAGAGAAGACTAAAATAACTACCTTTCCTAGATTAAGTTCTCTACTAAGTTTCAAGCCTTGTTAAACACCCCAACCAGTGTTGTTTCGGTAATGCTGGACCGAATTCTACCCCAGAAATTGTAAGTCTTGGAGATAAGATATTTGGAAGAAAAACATGCAAGTAAGATGGATTTAAGCTCATAAGGAAGGCATGCATGTCATTGGAAGTTGAAGAAATGGTGACAAATAGTAGCAGTGGTGCCGAGAAGTAAGGATTGTTTTTAGCTAATTGAAGGTAAGATTTCTTCTTCTTATTTGAGTATTTGGAGTTAAATTATGTTGTAGTTAAGAGATGAACTCATATTAAGAGAAATTGGAAGCAAGAAATGCATGTGATTGTATTGGTGCTATAGTTGAGCCGATTGGAAGTGTTGTTACCGATTTTGGGGCTGTTTTGTATACATTGGATTTGATTATTGTTGTTGTTATCATTGTCACTAATTGCATGTTAAAATTGAAGGAAACCTTGATATTTAAAGTTGTAGTTGTTCATATGAAATTGTTGAAATATGAATTAGATTTTAAGACTTCAATTGGATTTTAAGGAATTATGAGAAGAGCTATGATGTTGTAATTTTGGACTGTGACACCCCATGAAATTGTTGGACATGTTGTGTTGTATTTAGGGGTTGTTTTGTTGAGTTAGAATTCTGGAAATTTAGTTACAAATATGCATATACATTGTTGTAATTATGGATATATGTCCTAAAGGAATTAAGGTGTTATGTTGCAAACTATAAGACTTGAACTCTTGTTGTTGTTGGAGCATGGACCGATCTTAGTGACTGTTTTAATATGATTAAAGGGCTAGATTAACATGAGAAATAGGTGTATTAATCACCTTGGTTGCTATTTTGGTTGTATTCCATGAATGTAAGGAGAAAGAATGTATAATGGTAGTGTATATCGGATATATGAGACTGTTTTGGTATATCCTTGAGTTGTGTCTTATTATTGGTGTTGTTGACCTTGTTTGTGAGTTGCGGATATGTATATAAGTAGGGGAAGTGCTGCCCAAATTTATACATAAAAAGAGAGTCATCATTCGATAATTATAACGTATGCTAGTAATCATAGAGTTGATAGACATGTTACTATTGTTATAGGTCGAAGTGTTAATCGAGACGAGTTTTAATTATTGAGTTGGTTAATTCGACAATAAGGTATGTGAAACTATCCTTTTGTCACGACCCGACCCCGGGCCCGCGACTGATGCCCTACCTGGACACCCCTTACAGGTATACATCAGAGAATAGTAGCGGAACATAAATACAACTCAAAGAGAAATAAATAACATGTTAGCCGATAAGGCCACCTTACAAAAGTATACACATAACCCAAAAAACAGTTACCTCTTTTTTCTTTACAACCCAATCTACAAGATATGACTACAGACCTCTAAGAATTTTTGACATAACAACTGTGACGGGACAGGGCCCCGCCATACCCCTGAATGTACATAAATCTACAACCTCAGGGGACTGTACCAAACGACAAAGCCTCCGGAGAAAGGGAGCTTTCCAAGCGACAGTGATCTAAGAGCGAGGATCGCAAGCTATGTACCTCGACTGCGGCATGAGCGGCCCGAGAAGGAAGTCGATTACAAAATATGTACCAAGTATGTAAAAGCTGAAATCTTGTAATTTAAATCATAAAGTCTAGATATAAAAAGTTGGAGACAAGTATGATAATCAAATTAACAGTACAATCGTGCCTTGCCGAAATGAAAGTAATGAAAGTCAGTTTTACCTTTTAAAAGACTATTTCAACACATGAACAATAGTCACACCATGGATAGGGACACAAGCCCTCAAAACCATCACACAGTCCAGTAAGGGTCTCAAGCCCGCAAACATCACAGTGTGCCCGTGGAATCCTCCATCACTGCCGACAGCCATAAGTGTAAAATATATCCATGTAACGCGCCTGTGGCATCCCACATCACTGTCGGCGTGCATATATGCAATATATATATATATATATATATATATCATGCCCGTGGAATCCCTCATCTCGGATACATGACTTCATGGGGAGCTAATCCATAGGGTAATAATCGTATATAACATGCCCGTGGAATCTCTCATCTCGGGTACATATCTTCATGTGGAGCTAGTCCATGGAGTAATAGTAAATAACATGGTCGCATGCCCCGGAATCCTTCATCGTATAAGCATGGTCATGGAGTAATAATAGCATCCGGAATTTAACCCGCATCATGGTAGCATGCCCCGGAATCCCTCATCGTATAAGCATGTCCATGGATCAATCACAATGGAAGCATACCCGTGGAATCCTCCATCAGCTTGTCGATGCGTCAAATAAATTCACAAGACAAATGGCCTCCAACTGAGAGTCACGACAGCGTAAAAATATAATACTTGCACTCAAAGGCTATCACAAGCAGGCATATGCAAGTTCATAAAATCTTTAGACTTTCATTATCATACAAAAATGAATTTCATTTTATAAACTCAAGGCACTTTCGTATTACATAAAAAATCCGGGAATTTAACCCAAAGTACTACGTACTTTCATTCTTTTCAAAAGACTCCTTTTCATATAAAACCCCAAGATACTAATACCCGTAGTATCAAGGCATGTCTATTTTTCAAATTAAGTTACTACACCTTTAGAAATTCATTTCAAGGCTTTGAAACCAAGTAACTTTTAATTTCATAACCTAGGCAACCCATGCCTATCAATCAAATAGACCACTCTCTTAACCTTTCATAAAGCCATTATAACTAACTTTCCATAAAGTCGTTATAACCCTTTATGTCTTAGACAAATTCATTCATTTTTTTATAACCAAGAGACTTATATTTTCAAAACCAAGTATCATATACTTTCAAATCAAGTTACATAACTTTCAAAATACTTCAAGTCTCTTAACTTTAGAAACCCAGTTTCTTAACTTTAGAATATCAAGTTTCTTAACTTTAGAAATCAAGTTTCTTAACCTTAGAAATCAAGTCTCTTATCTTTAGAATAGTTCAAGAATCAATACTTTTCAAATCAAGTATTCTATACTTTTTCAAGTCAAGAAATCTTTGTTTACCTTATTAGAATAAACCATTCTTTTAACATTCCATAAAGTTGTTATAACCAACTTTCCATAAAGCTGTTATACTAACTTTATGCTTTAGAAACTAAGACATCTTTAATCTTTCTTTAAAAACAAGTGAGTTAATTCTCTAACTCAACCAACTTAGACATTCTTAAAACAAGTCAAGGATATCAAATGAACTGAATTCATTTAAATCTCGTACGTCTACCGTACTATACATTTATAACTACTCATGCTCAAGAGATAAGAAAAGTTCCACATACCTCTTCGGCTTAATCCACTTGCTAACTTGAATATGACGCACGTAGAATGTCAACCTATAATAACCACAATACGCCTATCAACTTCTAGCTTTCAATGTAGAATATTTCTAAGTATAAGGACTCTTATTCTACGGAAAATCGGGCAGCACTTCCTTTGTTTCTACGTACTTTTCCACCTTTTTCAAGGCCCGAAAATCAATAACCAAATGTCATATTTAAGGCTCAACAATTCAGAAATTCCAATTGGACTACACGCCTAGCCGGACGTGTAAAATTCTGCCCCACAATCAATATAAAACTGTCCATATCCTTAAGGCACATTCTCGGCAACTATCAATATCAACAACAATGTCAATTTCCGTTCAATTCCTTTTTAATCCAAGTTGTTAATCCAACATGTTGTATACATAATAACAATTACAACAACTATAAATACTTTCTTCCTTAACATGCGACGATTGTAACTATCGACCAAATTGATTACAACATTAATGGCTAACTTGCCCATTTTCGGTTTTCAACATGTCGACATGATCCAAATCTTTTCAAACTTCAATCTATATACCACATGCTCACTTATCAACTACTATAACATGTAATCTTTAATCACATTAAGAAGATGAAGATTTTACCTCAATAAGCCCTAATAATATCCAAGCGTCAAAGTCGATCCTAGCAACTTTTAGCTCCTCTTCTTACGTTCCAATCCGCTCCAAGCACTCCTTAGAAGCTCATGAAGAACTCTTCTTCAAGTTCCAACTTCAAAGTTGAAGAACACCTTAGGTTTTCATCTTGCTACTAACGTAAAAACGTAGCTTTTCCGGGATCTTTCTATTGAGATATCCTTACAATACCCCTAGGAACCTTGGGTTGAAGTATTGTGAATTATGGAGAAAGATTGCAAAATTTTCTCTCCTTCAAGGGGCCATTGCCGAGAGCTTCTAATGGAGCACAACAAGTTTTCTCAAATTTTTTCTAAGTGTTGAATGATCTAGTCTTGCACTAGTAGTAATATTATATAAGGAAACCAATGGCTAGGATTAAAACATATGGATGGCTAAGATGTGGTCAATAATATCAAGCTCACTAGACTATTTGACTTGGTCCATTATTTTCTTCATCCAACAATCCCATGTAGAGGGTGACACGTGTCGCCCTCCCATTGGTCTAAAATATTTCGTTTCTCGAAATTTCCATAATTAGTCAAAATATCGGAAACCTCGTGGGCCCCACAAAAACGTAAAATTTCTCGGGTGGGCCCCACGTATCCAACTCTGAAAATAAAATTCCCTAATTCCGATAAATTCTAAAAGTCTTAAATAACAAATTCAGGAACCCAATTCTCATTAACGAACATTTTTCTTCCCGAGGTTCGGAAAACTTTTCCTTAAGAATAACAAATCTTTCCTTCGTTCAAATTTATAAGTCTTGTGCTCTCACGTCTATTCTCGTATACATGTCCTGAAATTTCGGGGTGTAACATTCTTCCCCCCTTAGAAACATTCGTCCCCGAATGTTCTTTCGGAGTCAAACTAATTAGATAGCGACATAGTCTCCTTTAACCATACTCAACATAATCTCGTACCCACGCGTACATAATGTGTCATCCGAATACTGGAATGGTAGCTGTTATAATACGTAAACTCAACGAGAGGCAAAAATAATCCTCTCAGCTACCCCTGAAATCAATAACACAGGCCCGCAACCAATCCTCGAGTGCGGATAACATACTGCTGTCGTCCGCTTGAGGTGAAATGCAACACTGAGACTCACTTGTGTCCCCAGTCCCTTCTGAGGAAAAAAAACCTCCAGAAGCTAGCCGTAAACTGGGCTCATTTGTCTGTCAAAAATAAATGTAGGAACCCCGTGCAGTCTCATAATCTTCCTAATATATAATCCCGCAAACTCCTCAATGGCCTCAACACAATACTTTTCCCACGGTTATCTAAAACTGTAACCCATGGCATGACGACACTGAAGATCTTACCAGTCTCACATCCATCGCCTAACAACATGGGTACACATAACCCCCATAATACATAAAACCATCATTTTACGTGGGGGAGAGAGCTTATCTCCCTTTCCTAATCTTGATCATCAAGTGCCACTTTATAATCGTACATATTTTCAAAACCTACCAACGATGTCTTCTGTTTTCCCGCAGGCAGCACTCGTACTTATCTTATTCTTGCTTGCGCATTCTCTAGAGATTATTCGGAAAGTTGTGGCCCTGACTGCCACACTAAACCAATTCCAAGTACATCCAAGGGCACTTAACATAAAATCCTTCAATAATCATATGTTCTTATCTCCGTCTCTTAATGTTCAAATTCAAATCAATCATTTCACTAAAACAAGTCACATAGACTCCACAACTTATCATGTCAAATAAGGAAGGAATAACTTACATATTACCAACACTTCCATTCCTTCCCCATCGATAACCGGCTCACCGGGAAATTGGAATCGAACCAACTTCTCTCTACAGTCAACCTTGGCATACAAGAAGCCAACTAGTCCATACCCATAATGACCTCAAAGTTTGTAGTATCCAGCTTTACTAGATCTGCTAGGGCCTGACGACTGCATCATCATTGGGCAAATCTCATATACCCGCTCAGCTACCACTCAATCACCCACTGGTGTAGCCACCTCGAAAGGTTCTTATGGATTCAAGCTATATTCCTCTACAATTGGTTACTCTCATTCTTACTGGTCGTACTCTTTCCATACTTCCAAACTTATACTAGCATACGTACATAACCTCCATACTGATTCTGGCCTCCAATCTTTGGAGTTACTAAATCGAACAATATAAGGCCATTTTCGGCTCTCACGACCTGGTTCCGGTGGAACGCGTCCACGAACCCGTAAAACAATTAACTAAACTTGGGTCTTGCACCCTCGTGACCCTGTCACGTAGCGAGACTACTACCAACTGATCCCACTCTATTTCTGGCTATGGGGCAACCCGTAATAGGTCCTCAACTGACCCACCGTCGCACTTAACTCTTACCCTTAGTCTGAATTAAATCTTATTGCCCGAGAAGGCCTTATATACCTAAGGTCTCGGCGGTTATCAATATTCTTAGGCTCGCAATTTCCATGCTCCAAGCCTACCTTATCAGTCCCCCCGTAAACGGGTACAATAACTTCTCATAATACCATTGTCACGACCCGACCCCGGGACCGCGACTGGTGCCCTACCTGGGCACCCTTACAGGTAAACATCAGAGAAAATCAACGGAACATACACGAAACTTAAAAATAAAACATCGTAAGTAAAACAACAGGTTAGCCGATAGGGCTACCTTCCTGAACATATATAAAAACAACCGAAGCAGTTGCCTCCTTTCTTTTTACAAAGCGACCTGATATGTGACTACGGACCTCAAGAGTTTTAACAACCATTTGTGGCGGGACGGGGCCCGCCATACCTGAATGAACATAACAGTGACAACTCCGAACACTGGAGCCATTCAACTTCTTTGAGCAGGGATCCTAAGCTCGCGGATCCACAATTGTGTACCTAAACTGCGGGCGTGACGCGGCCCAAGAAGTCGATAACAACAGTGCAGAATATGGAGCGAACATAACGTCTGATAAACAAATCATAAGCGTACAAAAGAATGACAAGGACAAGTATAAAAATACATACGGATCCTGCCGTGTCATTACCACTTATGAACTTAATCGTACCTTATTATCCTTTCCATTCCCAATAAAAGTTATAGTCACGTTCTTACGTGCATTATTAGAAAAGAATCATTAAGTTCATTACCATATAACTTACTTATCTTTCATAACATAGTCCGCCCACTACGGAGGGACACATATACTACCGACCCGATCACGGGGCGCGATCAAATCACACTAATATCAAAGCATGCGTGGAATCCCCATCATCGCTTACGGCTATTAGTGTAAAATATAACCACGTGACGCGCGCGTGGCATCCTCCATCGGCGTACCATACACAATACATATATATATCACGCGTGGAATCCGCATCACTGTAAGCGATCCGGTATAATAATACACCAATAGGCATACATGAACACCAAGTCCCAGCGGTGGTATAGCGTCTTGGGGTCTACCTCACTTATACTCTTACCCCGAGAAGGTGGTAAAGCGGTGGTATAGCGTCTTGAGGGTCTACCCTCACTTATACTCTTACTGGAGAAGGTGGTATAACGTCTTGGGGCTTGCCGCCGTTTTATCTCTTACCTATCTCGTAGGTGGTCAAACAACACATAAAGCGGGTGGTACAGCGTCTTGGGGTTTACCCTCACTTATACTCTTACTCGGAGAAGGTGGTATAACGTCTTGGGGCTTGCCCGCCATTTATCTCTTACCCTATCTCGAGCGACCATCAACAAGACATAAGCACTACCATGTCTTTTATAAAATCCGAATTTAACCCAGTGCTACAAATAGCGAAGCATACGTGGAATCCCGCATCAGCTGTCAGTGCGTCGAGTAACTTATAACAAGGCGGTAGGCCTCCAACCGAGTCGCGGCATCGTAATAAAACATAATACTTGCACTCAAAGGCTATCACCAAAGACACATAGGCTAATTCTCAATTAACAAGCCAAAGTACTTATCGGGGCACAAATAGAATAATTCTCATTTAACAAGCCAAAGTACTTATCGGGGCACAAATAGAATAATTCTCATTTAACAAGCCAAAGTACTTATCGGGGCACAAATAGAATAATTCTCATTTAACAAGCCAAAGTACTTATCGGGCACAAATAGAATAATTCTCATTTAACAAGCCAAAGTACTTATCGGGGCACAAATAGAATAATTCTCATTTAACAAGCCAAAGTACTTATCAAGGCATCACATAGAATTATTCTCAATTAAACAGGCCAAAGTACTACGTACGTACATTCTTTTCAAAAGACCCCTTTCCAAATAAAACTTCCCGATACTAACAAGTAGTATCAAGTCCTATTCACCTTTCAAGACAAGTCACAATACCTTTTTAGAAAATACAATTAGAACTTCTAAATCAAGTGACTTCTTATTTAAAACCTTAAGCAATTGGTACCTTTAAAACAATTTGCCCTTCCTTAACACAAGTTATTTCTTTGCTTACTCTATTAGATAAAACCATTCTCTTAACCTTCCATAAAGCGTTATAACCGACTTCCCATAAAGCCGTTATAACCCTTTATGGTTTAGACAACACGTTCATTTTATAACCAAGAGACTTACTTTTTGAAACCAAGTATTAAATACTTTCAAATAAATTCTCATAACTTTCAAAAATACAAATAGTCTCTTAACCCTTAGAAAACAAGTGACTCCTTTTATTATAAAACCTTAGGCAATTAATGCCTTAAAACAAGTGGCCTTTTCACTAAAATCAAATCACTTCTTTCCATAAAGCAAATATAACTAACTTCCCATAAAGCCGTTATATTCACTTTATACCTTAGCCCAAAACAATTTCCTATCGAGGACTTATATGTTTAAAGCGGAACAAGTATCACATACTTTAAAACTCTTGAGTCCCTTAACTTTAATAACACTTAAGACATCCTTTATACTTTCAAAGAAGTGAGTTAATCTCCCAACTCACCCGACTTGGCTATTCACAAACTAGTAAAGGATATCAAGGTGTTGTACGTCTACCGTACTACATACGTGCAACTAGTCATGCTCAAAGATAGGAAAAGTTCTACATAGAGTAGATCACACAACTACCTCTTAACTTCTAAGAGTAACAGGAAACATGAAATGATACCACCGGTATATTCCATACATAGAATCATGCCAAAGGAAGGAAGAGGTTCACATACCTCGCGACGATTGTCGACAAATAGCAAAATGCTCCAAAGTACTCCAACCTTGATAGCTATTCCACTCTCCAAGTAGGATACGCTATACTTAGTACTTCAACCTATAATGGTCACAATATGTCCATTAACCTTTCACTTCTAACGTAGAATATTTTAGGTGCTAAGTCACTAAATTCTACGGAAAATCAGACAGCACCTCCTTTGTTTCTACTCACTTTGCCACCTTTTTCAAGGCCGAATACAATAACCAAACAACCCCAATTGGCTCACAATTTCTATAAGGTACTCCAATACAAATAAAAACTAAACAGCCCCAATTGGCTCACAATTTAGAAAGTAGTCCAAAACAAATGAAAAACAAACTAAAAGTCCAAATTCGACCACGCGAGTTCAACCTTACCAATTCTTATCCAATTTCCATTTCAATCCAAATTGGTAGCATAACATGATATCAAGTCGTATTTGATTATAACAACCATAATCCTTAAGTAAGTGACATGCGACGATTCAAACGAATAATCAACTTGAATTGTAGTCTTAAGGCTAACATGCTAGTTTTCGGATTAGGGTTCCAATTGTCAATAAACATATCAAACTTCATACTATATAACACATGCTTGCTAAAATCCATAGCTACAATGATAAGTAAGTCTTAACTACTAAAGCGACAAAATTTATACCTTTCCAAGCCCTTAAAATTTCCAAGATTTCAAAGTCGCGCCTTAGCAATTCTTAGCTCCTTTCCTAGGTTCCAATCCGCTCGAAGCACTCCTAGAGGCCTATGAAGAACCCATCTTCAAGTTCCAACTTCAAAGTTGAAGAACTCCTTAGTTTCGCCTTGCGACTAACGTAAAAATGCGTTTTTCCAAATCTTTCTATTGAGATAACCTTACAATACCCTTGGGGACATTGGGTTAAAGTCTTGTGAACAATGGATCAAAACTACAAAAATTTTGTGTGGATAATGACTAAAGCGAGAGCCTCTTCATGCTAGCTTAAGGTTCTCAAATTTTTCTAAGTGTTGGAGACTTAGTCTTGCACTAGGTTAGTATATATAACCTGATGGATGGCTTAGACTTAACAAATGTGAGGCTAGGATTAAAATCACATGGATCAAGCTTATGTGGCAAGTTGACTTGTCAACAAAATCAAGCTTGCAAGACTTATCTTCCAAGATGGTCAATGACCATTATACCCTTGCATAAATTTCGACCAAGGCATGTGGGGGTGCCACGTGTCGCCCTCTCATTTATCCATAAAATTCCGTAACCCTCGTGGGCCCCACAAAACGTAAAATTCCTCGGGTGGGCCCCACGTGACCAAATCCGTAAAAATAAATTTCCATAATATTACTAAGTCCCATACTCTTCAAATAATGTATTTTGAGAATCCAATTCTGAACAACGAACATTTTTCCTTTCCGACATTCGGAAGATTTTCCGTCGGAAAAACAATTCTTCCTTTCCTACTAATTTCCAAGTCTTGTTTCCTTACGTACATTCTCTTATACATGTCCTGGACTTACGGGGTGTAACAACCATAATAGTGTTGTCTTGATCACAACAACCATTACTTACTCCATACGGATCTCATTCATACAATTCTCTTAAGCATACCACGTAGCTTAATCTATCAACATAGTATTCCATTAAGTCCCGTAACATGACTTATTAAGGGTTCATTACTTTCTCAGATAGCTCATCATCTCTTAATTATTTCAAATTAGCACGTAAAACCTTGATGAGAATTCATTAAATTGTTTCATACCTTCCCGGTATCTAATTAGTCCTTACCAACTCTTAGTAATATAAAATCATTCTAGACAACACGCGTCTGACCCTCATACACAAATCTGTATAGTTGTATGTCATAATACCAACAATACAACAATTACTACCAACCTGGATACGCAATCTACATAATCCTTCCTGGGTCACTGTTGCCTTTCCCGTAGCTGCAATCAACATAACTCGTTAGGGAGAGATGACCCTAACAACACAGCTCTATCGCACGATCTCAGAGTGAGAAGAATGGAAATCAATTCTAAATGTCCTGCAGCCTCCAGGTTATAGATATGGTGCACAACACACCGATAACCAAGACTCTACTAGACACGGTATGTAGACACTTTCCGAGGACTAACTGCTCTGATACCACTTTTGTCATGAACAGGCCGGGCATGGCGGTGCCTACTGGGCATCCGCATAGGTATACATCGAGAGAATAGTAGCGGAACATACATCTGACTCAAAGAGAAATAAATAACGAGTTAGTCGATAAGTCACGTTCCAAAGTATACATAACCCAGCGATTACCTCTTTTTTCTTTACAACTCAATCCACAAGATATGACTACAGGCCTCTAAGAATTTTTGACATAACAACTGTGACGGGACAGGGCCCCGCCATACCCCTGAATGTACATAAATCTACAACCTCAGGCAACTGTACCAAACGACAAAGCCTCCGGAGAAAGGGAGCTTTCCAAGAACTGAACAGTGATCCTAAGAATAAGGATCAGCAAGCTATGTACCTCAACATGCGGCATGAATGCAGCCCCCCGAAGGAGGTCAGTACAAAATATGTACAAAGTATGTAAAACTGAAAGTACTGTAATTTAAATCATAAAGTTTAAATATAAAAAGCTGAAGACAAGTATGATAATCAAATTAACAGTACAACCGTGCCTTGCCGAAATGAAAGTCAGTTTTACCTTTTAAAAGACTATTTCAACACATGAACAATAGTCACACCATGGCTAGGGACACAAGCCATCAAAACCATCACATATTCCAGTAAGGGTCTCAAGCCCACAAACATCACAGCGTGCCCGTGGAATTCTCCATCACTGCCGACAGCCGTAAGTGTAAAATATATCCATGTAACGCGCCCGTGGCATCCCACATCGTTGTCGGCGTGCACATATGCAATATATATATATATATATCTCATGCCCGTGGAATCCCTCATCTCGGGTACATGACTTCATTGAGAGCTAATCCATGGGGTAATAATCATATATAACATGCCTGTGGAATCCCTCATCTCGGGTACATGTCTAAATGGGGAGCTAGTCCATGGAGTAATAGTATATAACATGGTCGCATGCCCCGAAATCCTTCATCGTATAAGCATGGCCATGGAGTAATAATAGCATCTGGGAATTTAACCCGCATCATGATAGCATGCCCCGGAATCCCTCATCGTTTAAGCATGTCCATGGATCAATCATAATGAAAGCATACCCGTGGAATCCTCCATCACTGTCGGTACGTCCAAATAAATTCACAACAAGACAGTCGGCCCTCCAACTGAGAGTCACGGCAGCGTAAAAATATAATACTTGCACTCAAAAGCTATCACAAGCAGGCATAGGCAAGTTCATAAAATCTTTAGACTTTCATTATCATACAAAAATGAATTTCATTTTATAAACTCAAGGCACTTTCGTATTACATAAAAAATCTGGTAATTTAACCCAAAGTACTACGTACTTCTATTCTGTTCAAAAGACTCCTTTTCATATAAAACCCCAGATACTAACACCCGTAGTATCAAGGCATGTCTATTTTTCAAATTAAGTTACTACACCTTTAAAAATTCATTTCAAGGCTTTGAAACCAAGTAACTTTTAATTTCATAACCTAGGCAACTCATGCCTATCAATCAAATAGACCACTCTCTTAACCTTTCATAAATCCGTTATAACTAACTTCCCATAAAGTCGTTATAACCCTTTATGTCTTAGACAAATTCATTCCTTTTTTTATAACCATGAGACTTATACTTTCAAAACCAAGTATCATATACTTTCAAATCAAGTTACATAACTTTCAAAATACTTCAAGTCTCTTAACTTTAGAAACACAGTTTCTTAACTTTAGAATATCAAGTTTCTTAACTTTAGAAATCAAGTTTCTTAACCTTAGAAATCAAGTCTCTTATCTTTAGAATAGTTCAAGAATCAATACTTTCCAAATCAAGTATTCTATACTTTTTCAAGTCAAGAAATCTTTGTTTACCTTATTAGAATAAACCATTCTTTTAACCTTCCATAAAGTTGTTATAACCAACTTCCCATAAAACTGTTATACTAACTTTATGCTTTAGAAACTAAGACATCTTTAACCTTTCTTTAAAAATAAGTGAGTTAATTCTCTAACTCAACCAACTTAGACATTCTTAAAACAAGTCAGGGATATCAAATGAACTGAATTCATTTAAATCTCGTACGTCTACCGTACTATAAATTTATAACTACTCATGCTCAAGAGATAAGAAAAGTTCCACATACCTCTTCAGCTTAATCCACTTGCTAACTTGAATATGCCGCACGTAGAATGTCAACCTATAATAACCACAATACGTCTATCAACTTCTAGCTTTCAACGTAGAATATTTCTAAGTATAAGGACTCTTATTCTACGGAAAATCGGGCAGCACTTCTTTTTGTTTCTACGTACTTTTCCACCTTTTTCAAGGCCCGAAAATCAATAACCAAATGCCACATTTAAGGCTCAACAATTCAGAAATTCCAAGGGGATTACACGCCTAGCCGGACGTATAAAATTCTGCCCCACAATCAATATAAAACTGTCCATATCCTTAAGGCATATTCTCGACAACTATCAATATCAACAACAATGTCAATTTCCGTTCAATTTCTTTTTAATCCAAGTTGTTATTCCAACATGTTATATACATAATAACAATTACAACAACTATAAATCATTTCTTCCTTAACATGCGACGATTGTAACTATCGACCAAATTGATTACAACATTAATGGCTAACTTGCCCATTTTCGGTTTTCAACATGTCGACATGATCCAAATCTTTTCAAACTTCAATTTATATACCGCATGCTCACTTATCAACTACTATAACATGTAATCTTTAATCACATTAAGAAGATGACGATTTTACCTCAATAAGCCCTAATAATATCCAAGCGTCAAAGTCGATCCTAGCAACTTTTAGCTCCTCTTCTTACGTTCCAATCCGCTCCAAGCACTCCTTAGAAGCTCATGAAGAACTCTTCTTCAAGTTCCAACTTCAAAGTTGGAGAACACCTTAGGTTTTCATCTTGCGACTAACGTAAAAACGTAGCTTTTCCGGAATCTTTCTATTGAGATATCCTCACAATACCCCTAGGAACCTTGGGTTGAAGTATTTTGAATTATGGAGCAAGATTGCAAAATTTTCTCTCCTTCAAGGAGCCATTGCCGAGAGCTTCTAATGGAGCACAACAAGTTTTCTCAAATTTTTTCTAAGTGTTGAATGATCTAGTCTTGCACTAGTAGTAATATTATATAAGGAAACCAATGGCTAGGATTAAAACATATGGATGGCTAAGATCTGATCAATAATATCAAGCTCACTTGACTATTTGACTTGGTCCATTATTTTCTTCATCCAACAAGCCCATGTGAAGGGTGACACGTGTCGCCCTCCCATTGGTCTAAAATATTTCGTTTCTCGAAATTTCCATAATTAGTCAAATATCGGAAACCTCGTGGGCCCCACAAAAACGTAAAATTTCTCGGGTGGGCCCTACGTATCCAACTCTGAAAATAAAATTTTATAATTCCGATAAATTCTAAAAGTCTTAAATAACAAATTCGGGAACCCAATTCTCATTAACGAACATTTTCCTTCCCGAGGTTCGGAAAACTTTTCCTTAAGAATAACAAATCTTTCCTTCGTTCAAATTTATAAGTCTTGTGCTCTCACGTCTATTCTCGTATATATGTCCTGAAATTTCGGGGTGTAACACCTTTCTTCTTTTTGGCATGACTTATATAAAATGAGTGTACGGCGGACGTACATAATTCCATTGAATCCTAATTCCTAGTGATACTTGATATGATAGTTGCATTTGATTTTACAAGTGATAGTTCATTTTATTTATTTCTTTGAGAGTCAAATGATGATTTAATTTGCATATGGTTACTCATGATATTCTATTCGTGTTTGATGTGATTATATCATTTCACCGAGTTCCTCGCTAGAGGGCCGAGTACGGTATGTATATATATGATGATCTTACCGAGTCCCAGAATGGGCCGGGTACGATATATGTGGACAGTCATCTGTTGACACCCAATTTTGACCCATCTTTTAGTCATTTCTTGCAATTTTAAGCATTTTAGGACACATCATTTTAATCACAATTTTTGGCATTTTTATATATTTTTTACCTAACATTTTATGTTGCTTTATTTTTTGTAAATTGGCATATGTTTTTACTTTAATTAGGTATTAAACATTTTTCAAATATTAAGTTATTATTGTTGTGCGATCATTTTATTTTACTAATTTTGCATCTCTTTAAATAATTAACTGACATCTCGTCTTTACTTTTAATCAGGCATTAAATATTTGGTAAATATTTTATTTTATTATTATTGCATCGGCATTTGCATTTTAATAATTTTGCATCTTTTTAAATAATTTTTCTTTAATTAACTCATTTTGCATTTCATCAAACCAGTCCAATCCGCCAAAAATCGAAGCCCAAACTGAGGCCCAACACACTTTTCATCTTTTCCCCCAAATACCCAATACCCAAAACCAAAACCCTAATCCCACACTATAAATAAAACCTTACCCCCCCCCCCCCATTTTAAAACCCTGGGCAGCCCACCATTCTTTACCCCTCCAAGCCATCTAACCTCACCATCATCTCCATTCCCTAACCCTAAAATCCCTTCCAGCCGCACATTTAACCTACCCTACCCCTCTCTCCCTTTCACTCATCTTCTACCCCATCCATCTACCCCTCTCTCTTTAAACCTAAGCAGCAACCTACTACCCCCCCAGCCGCACAACACCATCACAGCCCATGTCAATCCCGTCGCTCTCTCCCTTTTACTGCAAATGTTCTCGCGATGCGCTGACCTCGGCGGCGCATCCAACTCATCAGCACACACACACACACATACTATTTCAATCTCTTCTCCAGTAATCTTCTACGACCACCACCACGCCATTCCCGTCGCCAACAACCCTCTGTCCCCCTTTTCACCATCCACCATAACTTCGGCGAAGTCACGCCGCCGGAGTTCGAACCAGTGCATCACCACCACTATCCCGTCTCTCACGAACCATTGTATCCCATCGACCACTACTGTTCCACCACCTCACTGCTCACTGTCGAACCTCACCACTGCGGTGGCGTTGCTCCGGCGACCTCGTCGTGGAAGTGACGCCGCTGCTCGCTGCCCGCTGTTTGTTTCTATTTTCATTATTATTATATAACTCGTCGTAGTGTTGAAAACTTCGGCGACTGCGCTTGGTTTCTTATTGAGAGTTTTGTTGCCTGTCGCTGGTGGATGGTTTGATTTTTTTTTATTTCTTGGTCTGTTGTTGGTGTTGGTTGGACTGATTTTGCATTTTGTATATCACCGGAGTTCTAAAAAACTCCGGCGATCTGTGTTGGTCTTATTTTTGTGGTTATCTGAAGTCGTGATCTTTTTTGGACTGATTTCGCTGATTTTACATTCGCCCGGAGTTCTTGAAAGACTCGTGGCGTTGAAGTTCCGTGAATCTTTGCCATGTTTCTACTATTTTCGGCGAACTTGTCGTTGTTTCTGCTGGTTTCTGGACCATCTTTTATTGAATTATCACGCTGCTGCTATTTGTTGCGTTGCGACTGTTTCGTTGTTCCATATTGATTTTGGACGATTTTGCCCCTTTTTGTTATTTTATTAAACTGATTTGGAACAGATACTACACTTGGTATTTTACTGATTTTTGAACAAGATACTACACTTGGTATTTTACTGATCTTTGAACATGATACTACATTTGGTATTTTACTGATTTTTGAACATGATACTACACTTTGGCCAATGAAAAAGTTATCCGTCGATTTTTGAGGCCTCATGATTCTGAAAGCGGAAAATAAAATAAAATGAAGCTTTCAGGGCAATGAAGATTTCTTCCACTTACACCGGATAACCATCATGCGCTAGCAGGGCGAATTCTCGCAGTCGCACTTGTTTAGGCTGTCGCACTTTATTTTTATATATCTGAGCCCTCTGTGTTTAAAACTATTACTGTTTTGGCACGGATCCGAAAGTTTTGTTTATTTTATTGTTTCTAGCAATATTGGCCGATGAAGGAATCTCCGTCTGATTTTCAAGGTCTTCCCTGTACAAAGACGGATTTATTTTTGGCTTTACTTATTAATTCTTGTTATTGCTTTTAAAATTGTTTATTCTATTACTAACACGTTTACTAAGTGTTTATGCAGGTACCCGGAGATCATCTTGTGCAGAAGGCCTAAAAAGGGCTAAAAGATGTCCCGGAGTTTTATCTTATGTCGCATTCAATTTTAGTTTTATTATTCTGTATTGCATTTTATTTTAATTGTAAATTATGTAAAAATGCTTAGAATAGGTAGAATAAAAGACAATATATAATTAACCTAGGTTTGAACGGATAACCGCAAGTTAGCGGATCTTAAAGGATGTCTAACCCCTTCCCTTTAGGATAATAAAGAACCATGATCCAGAATCTCATTAATTTCGCAGACCATAAAATGGATATTAATTGCAGTATTTTTATTGCAATAAATCAAGTGTCCTAATTCACTTAAATAATTAGGTGGCGACTCCTTAAAATCAGCATTACTGCTCCATCCAGGGAACCGCGCCAAAGAGCAATGTTGCGGATACCGTTCAGACCCCGAGGTCAAAAACGGGTGTTACAGCATCCATGGATATGACTATTTCACCGAGTCCCACGATGGGTCGGGTACGGTATGTGCGCAGTGGACATGTATCCATGGATATATATGTGGACAGGCATCCACGGATATGACTTCATTCACCGAGTCTCTGAATGGGTCGGGTACGATATATGTGGACAGGTATCCACGGATATGGTATATTATATTTACATGTATGACTCTTATTTCATAAGGCACATGTGCATTGGTATCTTTGATTATTATACTTGTCTCATGACATCTTTTGGCCAGTTATGATCTTCTTTGCAGTATTTCATGTTTTATATACTCGGTATATTTTTCGTACTGACCTCCCTTTCTCCGGGGGGTTGCGTTTCATGCCCGCAGGTACAGGTACTCAGTTTGGTGATCCTCCAGTTTAGGATTTCCACTCAGCTGCTTGGAGAGCTCCATTGTTCCGGAGCTTAGTCATTTTGGTACAGATTTGTTCTATAGACTTATGCATATTCAGGGGTACGGCGGGGCCTGTCCCATCATATTTCACTGTTATACTCTTAGAGGTATGTAGTCATGTGTGGGTTGGACATGTGTGGGTTGTAGACGTGATTTGGTCAGTTGTACAACTCTATGATTACTAGCATACGTTATAATTATCACTGGAGCATTCTGCTTCTGCGGCGCCGCAACCCTTTGTCCAGGCGTCGCGGCTCTTGGCACGATGAATATTTTTCTTGCTCTCTGGAATTTTCACGTCGCGGCCCTAATTCCTTTAGTCGTGGCTCATCTGCGCTGCAGCCCTTGACCTGTTTTCGTCCGGATTTCACCTGATTTCTTCTATTCTTCTTGGGACATTTTAGGCTTCATTCTTTGGGTTGTCTTGTGCAAATTTCATCTTCATTGAGCTCATTTCATCCTCAATTCTGTATTTCCTCCTTTGGAACCGTTGTGACTCAAAAGAAAGAAAAACAATTCTAATACTATACTAAACACAAACGAAAGTAAAATACTAACTAAAAATGACTCAAAAGAGTGTACCAAAATACACTCAACAAACACCTCCAAACTTACACTTTACTCGCCCTCGAGTAAAACACTAAACAAAAATAAAAACAAAACAAAAATAATGACTCTATGAACTGGATCAAGTAGTTGTAGCACTGCTTCTTCAACATCATGAATGAAAGATGAGATAATATGTTAGAACATATAGCATGAATATATAGCAATCTAGAATTTTAAGTTAGATATTTCGCAGATTCACTTAGATCACAATTAATGAAAACATAAACACATAACCTATGCATGTCAATTTCATTCCATCTTTTTCAAAATGCTATAGATCTTGTTACACCCCGTACTTACAGGACATGTGTTAAGAACGTACGTAAGAACTCACATTGTTAAGATTTGAGACTTGTAAAAATTTATCGGAATTATGGATTTTTCGGAAGACGTATTATTGTGACGAATGGGAGGGCGACACGTGTCACCCCCCCTTAGAGTTGCCTTGGACGATTTTAGGCATGGCCAAGATGGTCATTGACCATAGTATTAGATGACAAGTCTTGCAAGTAGTAGCTTGACAATATTGACTAAGTCAATGGGTCCACTTTAGCTTGATATTTAATTAGAGCTCATCCAAATCACCCATTTGTTTATATCATGACCCTCCATTACACTATATAAGACTACTAGTAGCAAGAGGGAGTTCAACACTTAGAAATTTCACAAATTTGAAGACTTGCAGAGCAAGCTCTCGCTTCACTTACTACAAAGGAAAAAAATTTGTTTCTTGTTCTTTGAGCTCCACATTTTAAACCAAGGTTCATGAGTGTTATGTAAGTGTATCTCAATAGAAAAATCTTGGAAAAAGATAGTTTTCGTGTTAGTCGCAAAGTGAAAACCTAGTGGCTTTTCTAGGTTTTGTTTGGAGAGTTGAAGGATAATTGTTGGTGTGGTTCTAAGGGTCTCAGTAGCGGATTGAAGTGTCTTGGAGAGGTTCTAAACTACTAAGGAAGCGACTTCGGATTTGGAATTGGATTAAGAATCGTTAAGGTATAATCTTGTCTTTTAAAGTGTTACAAGGTTATATATTTATTTTGTGTTGTTAGCTTTACGTGTTGCTAGCATGAAGTTGTTATGTAGAAGTTTATAAGGATTGTGGATTGATTGTAGCCTTGGAAATCCGGAATGTAATGTAAGTCATGTTAAGTTGGATTTCAATTTAGTCGTTATTAGAATCGTCGCATGTTATTGATTTGAAGATTGTGGTAGTTTTAATCAAATGCGACTTGATATCATGTTATGTTAACAATTTGGATTGAAATGGAAATTTGATAAGAATTGGTATGGTTGAACTCAAGGTGGCCGAATTTGGACTTTTAGTTTGTTATTCATTTGTATTGGACTACTTTCTAAATTGTGAGCCAATTGAGGCTGTTTAGTTATGCATTTGTATTGGACTACCTTCCATATTGATTGTGAGCCAATTGGGGCTGTTTGGTTATTGTATTTCGGCCTTGAAAAAGGTGGCAAAGTAAGTAGAAACAAAGGAGGTCTTTGTCAGATTTTCCGTAGAATTTAGTGACTTGGCACTTAGGATATTCTACGTTTAAAGTAAGAGGTTAATGGGCGTATTGTGACCATTATAGGTTGAAGTACTAAGTATAGCGTATCCTACTTGGAGAGTGGAATAGCTATCAAGGTTAGTACTTTGGAGCATTTTGCTCTTGTCGATAAGCGTCGAGAGGTATGTGAACCTCTTCCTTCTTTAGACATGGTTCTATGTATGGAATATACATGTGGTATTATTTCATGATTCCTTCTATTCTTAGAAGTTAAGAAGTATGCATGTTGATTTACTCTACGTAAGGGTTATGTCTAAGTTATCCTAAGTTATAAGTATGTTAAATTGTCCTAAGTCCTTACGAGTCTTATGGGAGATGTTGGTAAGAATGGTTAGGAAAATATGAGATTTGATTTAAAACTATGTGTCTTGATTTATTTAAAGTAAGTAAGTGGATTTTACGTTCAAAAATGACTTGAATTTATATGTGAAAAGGGATTGATTTTAAAAGTGAAAGTTATATGGTTTTAAGAGAATAAGTTACTTGGTTTTGGAAGTGTATGGAACCTTATATTTGTTTTGTATAAGTATAAGTAAGTGGATTTTACAGAATGTATGATATAAGGTTTTAAGACTATGAACTTTGGTTGTCTTCTAAGGATTATGAAACTTTATTTTTCAAGTTGTGGACTTGATTTCTAAAAGTATTGATGACATGATTATAAGAGTATGTGACTTGAGTTTTAAAAGAAAGAAGTTTATGATTCTTTTAAATGCGTATGTACGTGGTATTTTAGTCTAGTTTCCTAATGTTGTAAGAATAAAAGTGCCTTGAGTTCTCTAAAATGAAAGGTTGTTATAATAGCTTTATGGGAAGTTGTTATAACGACTTAAGAAGAGGTAACAATACGTTTTAAAAGGTTACGTAAGGAAAATCACACAGAGCCTACCGCGTAGGCGGATTACGTTATGAAATACAGGAGCCTACAAATAGGCGGATGCGTTATGAAATACACCGAGCCTACAAATAGGCGGATTACGTTATGAAATACAGAGCCTACAAATAGGCGGATTACGTTATGAAATACAGGAGCTACAAATAGCGGATTACGTTATGAAATACACAGCCTACAAATAGGCGGATTACGTTATGAAATACAGGAGCCTACAAATAGGCGGATTACGTTATGAGATACAGAGCCTACAAATAGGCGGATTACGTTATGAGATACACCGAGCCTACATGGCGGATTATGCCATATTACCCCGAGCCTGGCATAGGGTTACGTCATCTTCACCGAGCCGCGGGTGGGCGGATTATGTTATATGATTCCACGATGCAGGCGGGTGGGCGGATTATGCTACATGATTCCACAAGATGCCGAGCCGCGGTGGGCGGATTATGTTATATGATTCCACAAGATGCCGAGCCGCGGGTGGGCGGATTATGCTACATGATTCCACAAGATCTGCGAGCGCGGGTGGGCGGATTATGTTATATGATTCCACGATGCAAGGCCCAGCGGGCGGATTATGTCACATGATTCATGATGCAGTGTCCATAAATGGGCGGATTATGTTATGTAAGATATGTAAGTTATGTGAAAAATTTGGATTAAGCTCTTAAGTAAGTATGTAAGAATATGTTGTTAAATCTTATCGAAAGAAGGAAAGAGCGGTTAATATATGATTGATTTCGAGGAGTTAAAGGGCGTTCTTTTATGCGATTATGATTTGATTCTTGCATGTTATTTACATTTCCATATTAATTTTTGTTATGCGGCCCCGCCGAGCTGCGTTAAATGTCCGCGAGTTTAGGTACAGGTGTGGATCCATGAGCTTAGGATCACGGTTCACATTTTAGATGGCTCAGGGTTCGGAGTTGTCATAGCTATGTATATTGAGGGTATGGCGGGGCCTGTCCCGCCACAGCGATTATGTTAAAACTCTTGAAGTGCGTAGTCACATATTGTGGGTGCATTTGTAAAGAAAAGAAGCGCCGTTTATGTATGTCACGTCGGAAGGTAGCCACTATCGGCTAACTTGTTGTTTTACTTCGTTGTTTTATTTATAAGTTTCATGTATGTTCATTGCTATTTCTCGATGTATACGAGCAGGTGCGGGTAGGGCACCGATCGCGAGCCGGTGGGTCGTGACAAAAGTGGTATCGAGCGATTAGTCCTCGGAAAGTGTCTACTGCGTGTACAGTAAGTCTTGATTATCGGTGTGTTGTGCGCACCATCTATAATCGGGAGGCTGCAGGACATTTAGGATTAGTTTCCATTCTTCTCACTCTGAGATCGTGCGATAGAGCCGTGTTGTTAGGTCGTCTCTCCTAACGAGTTATGTTGATTGCATACGAGAAAGCGTGATGACCGGGAAGGACCATGTGGATTGCGTATCGGGTTGGTAATGATTATAGTATAGTTGGTATTGTAACATACATCTATACGGAGTTATGTATGAGTCGTTTATGGGTTGCCTAGAATGGTTTTAGATTTACCAAGAGTGGTAAAGATTAACTAGATCTGGGAAGGTATGGATTAGTTAATGAATTTCGCAAGGGTTGTGTTTTATTTTGAGATAATTGGGAAGGATGAGCTGTCCGATAGGGTAGTGAACCCTTAGAAGCCATGTTAAGGAACTTACGGAATGTCATGTAAATAGATTAAGGCTGCATAGTAGGCTTAAGAGAATTGTGCGGATGAGGTCCGGTATAGAGTAAGTAATGGTTGTTGTGATCGAGACAACATGGTTTTGGTTTTATGAGAAGTTTTGTACCCGTTTACGAGGGGACAGATAAGGTAGGCTTGGAGCATGGAAAGTGCGAGCTAAGAATGTTAAGACATTAGGACCTTAGTTGTATAAGGTCTTCTCGGGTAGAAAAATTTAGCATAGACGAGGATAAAGAGTTAAGTGCGATTGAGTCGGGTTGAGGACTGTTATTCACGGGTCTCCCGCTGGAATGGAGTGGGATCAGTTGGTAGTAGTTTCGCTACGTGGCGGGTCACGAGGCATGAGCCAATCTAGTTAATTGTTTTACGGGTTCGTGGACACGTTCCACCGAACCATGTCGTGAAAGCCGGAAATGGTCGTATATTGTCTTATAGAGTGACTCCAAAGATTTGAGGCCAGAATCGGTATGGAAGTTATGTATGTATGTTAGAAGGAGTTGGAAGTACGAAAGGTAATCTCTTTTGGGCTTATGATGGGCGAGATATGCGTGTCACGGTATTAGGGCCATGTGTGGCATTGTTGGTATGTCGGGGTTGTGAAAGGAAACTATGTCGCTAATTATAAGTTTGACTCAGAAAGAACATTCGAGGGCGAATGTTTCTAAGGGGAAGAATGTTACACCGTACTTACGGGGCGTGTGTTAGAAGCGTCGTAAGAACTCACATTGTTAAGATTTGAGACTTGTAAAAATTTATCGGAATTATGGATTTTTGGAAGGCGTATTATTGTGCGAATGGGAGGCGACACGTGTCACCCCCTTAGAGTTGCCTTGGGCGATTTTAGGCATGGCCAAGATGGTCATTGACCATAGTATTAGATGACAAGTCTTGCAAGTAGTAGCTGACAATATTGACTAAGTCAATGTGTCCACTTTAGCAAGATATTTAATTAGAGCACATCCAAATCACCCATTACTTTATATAATCACCCTCCATTACACTATATAAGACTACTAGTAGCAAGAGGGAGTTCAACACTTAGAGAAATTTCACAAATTTGAAGACTTGCAAGAGCAAGCTCTGGCTTCACTTACTCTCTAAAGGAAAAAATTTGTTTCTTGTTCTTTGAGCTCCACATTTTAAAGCAAGTTTCATGAGTGTTATGTAAGTGTATCTCAATAGAAAAATCTTGGAAAAAGATAGTTTTCGTGTTAGTCGCAAAGTGAAAACCTAGTGGCTTTTCTAGGTTTTGTTTGGAGAGTTGAAGGATAATTGTTGGTGTGGTTCTAAGGGTCTCAAGTAGCGGATTGAAGTGTCTTGGAGAGGTTCTAAACTACTAAGGGCGACTTGGTTGGAATTGGATTAAGAATCGTTAAGGTATAATCTTGTCTTTTAAAGTGTTACAAGGTTATATATTTATTTTGTGTTGTTAGCTTTACGTGTTGCTAGCATGAAGTTGTTATGTAGAAGTTTATAAGGATTGTGGATTGATTGTAGCCTTGGAAATCCGGAATGTAATGTAAGTCATGTTAAGTTGGATTTCAATTTAGTCGTTATTAGAATCGTCGCATGTTATTGATTTGAAGATTGTGGTAGTTTTAATCAAATGCGACTTGATATCATGTTATGTTAACAATTTGGATTGAAATGGAAATTTGATAAGAATTGGTATGGTTGAACTCAGGTGGCGAATTTGGACTTTTAGTTTGTTATTCATTTGTATTGGACTACTTTCTAAATTGTGAGCCAATTGAAATTTTAGTTATGCATTTGTATTGGACTACCTTCCATATTGATTGTGAGCCAATTGGGGCTGTTTGGTTATTGTATTTCGCCTTGAAAAGGTGGCAAAGTAAGTAGAAACAAAGGAGGTCTTTGTCAGATTTTAGTAGAATTTAGTGACTTGGCACTTAGGATATTCTACGTTTAAAGTAAGAGGTTAATGGACGATTGTGACCATTATAGGTTGAAGTACTAAGTATAGCGTATCCTACTTGGAGAGTGGAATAGCTATCAAGGTTGGAGTCTTTGGAGCATTTTGCTACTTGTCGATAAGCGTCGCGGTATGTGAACCTCTTCCTTCTTTAGACATGGTTCTATGTATGGAATATACATGTGGTATTATTTCATGATTCCTTCTATTCTTAGAAGTTAAGAAGTATACATGTTGATTTACTCTACGTAAGGGTTATGTCTAAGTTATCCTAAGTTATAAGTATGTTAAATTGTCATAAGTCCTTACGAGTCTTATGGGAGATGTTGGTAAGAATGGTTAGGAAAATATGAGATTTGATTTAAAACTATGTGTCTTGATTTATTTAAAGTAAGTAAGTGGATTTTACGTTCAAAAATGACTTGAATTTATATGTGAAAAGGGATTGATTTTAAAAGTGAAAGTTATATGGTTTTAAGAGAATAAGTTACTTGGTTTTGGAAGTGTATGGAACCTTATATTTGTTTTGTATAAGTATAAGTAAGTGGATTTTAAAGAATGTATGATATAAGGTTTTAAGACTATGAACTTTGGTTGTCTTCTAAGGATTATGAAACTTTATTTTTCAAGTTGTGGACTTGATTTCTAAAAGTATTGATGACATGATTATAAGAGTATGTGACTTGAGTTTTAAAAGAAAGAAGTTTATGATTCTTTTAAATGCGTATGTACGTGGTATTTTAGTCTAGTTTCCTAATGTTGTAAGAATAAAAGTGCCTTGAGTTCTCTAAAATGAAAGGTTGTTATAATAGCTTTATGGGAAGTTGTTATAACGACTTAAGAAGAGGTAACAATACGTTTTAAAAGGTTACGTAAGGAAAATCACCGAGCCTACACGTAGGCGGATTACGTTATGAAATACAGGAGCCTACAAATAGGCGGATTACGTTATGAAATACCGAGCCTACAAATAGGATTCGTTATGAAATACAGGAGCCTACAAATAGGCGGATTCGTTATGAAATACAGGAGCCTACAAATAGGCGGATTCGTTATGAAATACGACGAGCCTACAAATAGGCGGATTACGTTATGAAATACACCGAGCCTACAAATAGGCGGATTGCGTTATGAGATACAGAGCCTACAAATGGCGGATTACGTTATGAGATACACCGAGCCTACATAGGCGGATTATGCCATATTACCCGAGCCTACAGTAGGCGGTTACGTCATCTTACACCGAGCGCGGTGGGCGGATTATGTTATATGATTCCACGATGCAAGGCGCGGTGGGCGGATTATGCTACGTGATTCCACGATGCAGAGCCCGCGGTGGGCGGATTATGTTATATGATTCCACAAGACACCGAGCGCGGGTGGGCGGATTATGCTACATGATTCCACGATGCAGGCCGCGGGTGGGCGGATTATGTTATATGATTCCACAAGATACCGAGAGCGGGCGGATTATGTCACATGATTCATCAAGACACCGTGTCCGCTAAATGGCGGATTATGTTATGTAAGATATGTAAGTTATGTGAAAAAGTTGGATTAAGCTCTTAAGTAAGTATGTAAGAATATGTTGTTAAATCTTATCGAAAGAAGGAAAGAGCAGTTAATATATGATTGATTTCGGGAGTTAAAGGGCGTTCTTTTATGCGATTATGATTTGATTCTTGCATGTTATTTACATTCCATATTAAATTTTGTTATGCGGCCGCCCGAGGCTGCGTTAAATGTCATGAGTTTAGGTACCTGCAGTGTGGATCCGCGAGCTTAGGATCTGGTTCAAGATTTTAGATGGCTCAGGGTCCGGAGTTGTCATGGCTATGTATATTCAGGGGTATGGCGGGGCCCTGTCCCGCCACAGCAGTTATGTTAAAACTCTTAGAGGTCTGTAGTCACATATTGTGGGTCTGTTTGTAAAGAAAAGAGGCAACTGCTTCGTTTATGTATGTACGTCCAGGAAGGTAGCCCTATCGGCTAACCTGTTGTTTTACTTTCGTTGTTTTATTTATAAGTTTCATGTATGTTCATTGCTATTTCTCGATGTATACGAGCAGGGTGCCTGGTAGGGCACCGATCGTGGCCTGGTCGTCGTGAGATCTGTTTACTTGTTATTCTCCGCTAATCATAGATATACATATTAAGGATTTTCAGGACTTTCAAGGGTTGTAATGTAGGCTTAGGCAGGGGTAGGTAAAAGTGGGCATTTAGGCTCAAATTACGTACCATAAGCATTTTTCATTCAACTCTTTGTCCTTCTTTTTTACTTTCTTTTCAATTTCATACTTATTTTCTCCCCTCTTTTCTTTTGAGAGAATGAGATAAATTAGAAATAACAAGCACCCCCAAACTTACTTTTTTGCATATTTATCATTGGGGTGCATCAAATTTTTCAATTCTCTTTTTGTTCCTTCTTCAATATTTTTCATCCCACTACTTTTCAATAATTACTTATGGCATAAAAAGGGAATCATAGGGTGTCAAAGAAAGATATAATTTAGGCTCAAATGGGCTGACTAGTGATACATTTTATGTCATGATATGTAATGAATAGTCATAGGGCTATCAAAGAAATGCTTGAATCATTTCCCTAAACATGTACATCCTAACTATTTCGCCTCAAATAACAAGCAAACAGATTTTCTAGACATTTTTCAATCTTTCTTTCCATAACTGACACACATAAGCTAAGCAGAATTATCCCAACGAATAAGGTGTCATGAATTTTTGGCATATCTAACTTAAGCACACAGATTGTTGCTTTCAATTACATTACATTATCCCACTTTATCCACTCAATATCTTTAGCAACTACAACATGCATGATCCATTAAAAATTCATGACTCACGAACACATAAAATAAACAAAAAGAAAATAAATAGACTCAAAACAAAACACAAAACAAAACAAAGTAGGATCCCTCCAAACTTGATTGACACATTGTCCCCAATATGTAAAGACAAAAAAATGGACATTTACAGACACAACACAGCGGTCACAACGGAGGTCTGGGTTGGTGGAAAAATCACTGTGCATAAAGCTGAAGGAGGAGCCGCGGCACTTGGAATGTGCGTCGCGGCCCTAATTGCCTGGCAGAATTCACTGAGGCTACTGCCTCTCTTGCGTCGCGGCCCTTAATCCCTGAAATTTCAATTTTTTCAGTTTTCAGCATTTTTCGCCCTTTTCTCCTCAGAGTTAGTCCCTGCTCTTTAGCTGTCATCCACAAACACTAAACATACCAGATCGTGACACTGTTCAAGACAAAATTAAAATAAACTAAAATGAAAATTAAAATAACATAATTAAAACATTGGGTTGTCCGCCAAGTAGAGCTGTTTTTAACGTTTTTTAGCCGGACGCAAATACTTGTTCACTCAAGGGGGTAGATTATCCCCTCTACATATCCATTTCAGCACCATTCGCTTTCTCCTCCTCTTCTTTTTCACAGGGTTGAGTTCAGTGGACTTTATTCCTTTTTCATCATTCACAACATCATTCACAAGTCCAAACTTCTTACAATCAAGGGCATCAGTACCCTTGGAAATTTCATGAGGAGTCTTTTTATCAATTACACCAACAGCAAGGCATTTATCATTGAATTGTGAATCAGTTAAAGGTTTGAAAACAGTGAAAGTCATTTCCTCATCTTGGACTCGGAGCTTCAATTCTCTCTTTTCAACATCAATAAGAGCTCTCTCTGTCGCTAGGAATGGTCTCCCAAGAACAATAGGCATATTTTAATCTTTCTCCATATCAAGAATGAGAAAATCAGCATGGAAGATGAATTTACCCACTTTCACTAACACATCTTCAATTATACCTTTGGGATGCACGATTGAGCGATCAGCTAACTGCAAGTTGACTGTGGTTGGCTTCGCTTCTCCCAACCCAAGTCTTTTGAACACAGAGAGAGGCATCAAGTTGATACTACCCCCTAAGTCACACAAAGCCCTTTTACATGGCACATTCCCTATAATGCAAGGTAAGGTGAAACTCCTAGGATCTCTCAACTTTTGTGGGAACTTCTTCTGCAAAATAACACTGCATTCTTCAGTGAGCACCACTGTCTCATAGTCTGCCAGCTTTCTCTTCTTAAACAGTATGTCTTTCATAAACATTACATATGCTGGCATTTTCTCCAATGCTTCAATGAAGGGAAGGTTAATGTGTAGTTTTTTAAATACCTTCAAAAATTTGAATCGCTATCTAAGGACTTCTGCGACCTTTGAAGGTAAGGGATTTTGTCTGTGTATTCCCTCATAACTGCGGGCGGAGACTTCTCTAAAATAGGGCGGTCATCAGTAACCCTCTCATTTTCTCCCTCAGTTGTCTTCTCTACCTCATTCTTCTTCTTTTTCACTGGTTGAGATCCCACATGTTCTAACTTCTTCCCACTTCTCAAGCTAATTGTCTGGCATTGCTCCCTTGGGTTCATTACTGTATTACTGGGAAAATTACATTGCTCTCTCTTATTCATTGTGTTTGTTAGCTGTCCTATTTGAACTTCCAGCTTTTTAATCGATGACCTTGTTTCCATCATGAACTGAGTTTGGGAGTTGTTCAGGGTCGAACGTGAGGATTGAGTCTATGCCATGAATTGGTTCTGGGTTTTAGCCATGGCTAACAGTGTTGCTTCCAAGTTATCTAGTTTCTCTTGTGGTGTTGGTTGGCTGAACTGCTGTGAAGATGAGGCTTGAAACTGTGGTAGCTGCCCCTGGTCATTCTTCCATAAAAAATTTAGGTGATTTCTCCACCCCGGATTATATGTGTTGGAGAATGCATTGTTGTAGGGCCTCTGAAAATGCTCCACTGCCTGAACCTGCTCCATAGGCACATTATTTGGCTCAACAGCTGTACACCTATAAAAAGTATGGGGACCCCCACAAATTTCACAACTCACAGGTGTCTGGACAGCTTTGACGGATATGGTATTCTGCTGCATCTACTTTGTCAAAGTGGCCACCTGCGCAGTCAATGCAGTGATAGCATCTAGCTCATGATTCCCAGCTATTTTTCTACCATTCACTGCTCTCTCATCGGTCCCCTGATGGTTGTTTATGGCCATGTCCTCTAGCAAATCATGTACCTCATTGACACTCTTTTTCATGAACGTTCCTCCTGCTGCAGCATCAATAATGGTATGAGTTGTACCATACAGCCCAGTGTAGAATATGTGGACTAACATCCACTTCTCAATCCCATGATGAGGACACTTTCTCTGCAGATCTTTGAAATGCTCCCATGCATCGTAGAGTGACTCTTCATCCATCTGAAAGTAATTATTAAGCTCTCCTCTGATCTTTGCTGCTTTGGATGGAGGGAAGAACTTGGCAAGGAACTTCTGGGCTAAGTCTTGCTATGTAGTGATGGAGTTCCCCTGTAATGAATTCAACCAACACTTTTCTCTCTCCCTGAGTGAGAATGGGAAGAGCCTCAACTGAATGACATCATCAGTAACACCATTGTATTTAAACGTTGCACACAGCTCCAGGAAATTTGCAAAATGCAAGTGGGGATCTTCTGTCGGTAATCCCCCAAATTGGATTGAACCTTGGACCATGTGCAAGATCGCTGGTTTGATTTCAAAATTATTGGCTTCAACAGCTGAAAGCCTGATGCAAGTCTGCACCCCTGTAATAGTAGACAACACATAGTCCCCTAAGCTACTTTCTGCAGGATGCGGGAATTGTCTCATCAAAGCCGGTAACTCATCATTCCCCTCATTGTTGTTTCGCTGATCTCCCATTGCTAAGGAAGCAGCAGCTCTTTTCTCTTTTCTGTTCTGTCTGCACAATCTTTCAATCTCGGTATTCAGAGAGATATGAGTGTCTGCTCCTCTCCTACTTCGCATAAACTAAGTTCCTGAGACTAATCAAAAACAGCAAACAGATCACGGCAAACAGCACTAAAACAAAATTTTAAAAAAATAAATAAAACTGAAAATAAAAACCAAATTAGAAATAAGAATAGATAAATCGATATTGAAAGTACGTCAGTCCCCGGCAACGGCGCCAAAACCTTGTTAGGATATTTCCAAGTGCTTACGCAAGTGTACGTATCGCTTTAAGTAATATAGGCTGTAAGACCGAATATCGTCCACAGAGACCGGTTATCAAGTACCGATTATCTATTCTATGGTATCTATTTGGTTAACGTTATTTTGTTTGACAATTATAACTACGAATTAAAATAAAGTGCAGAAATTAAACTAATGTTGAAAATACTTTGGGATATAAAACAGTTATGATGGAGATAGAGCTTTCAATCTCCTCAACTATCCACTATTTCACGCGTTAATGCAATGTAATGATTCTTCTTCGTATTAAGATAGCAGGTTAACTAATCTGTCATTATATTCCGGTTAAGACATACAAGAGCTCAATCCTGTGCAGAAACCTTCTATATTTCTATGATAGATTTTACCACACAGGAGGATTAAGAACAATAACCCTAAACACTACACAAGTATCGGGGTACTTTCGTCCACGATTTTAACCTATGTCTATTCAATTACAGCATATTCAAATCTCACCTTTCAGAATTTTGATTCGAAATCATATATGTGAGAACAATTAGTGATCAGTTAATTATCAAGAAATCAAAACAATTATTGAATAGATCTTAATATGACTGAAGAAGAAATCACTAATAATGCATTAACTCTATGAAAGAGTTTCAAGTGATTCGACGGAAAACCCTAATAAAGTAATTAGCTCCTAAATATTGTCATGCTAAGAGCTAAATTACAATCCAACATAAACTAAATTAAAGTAAAGAAAAGAGAAAGAACTTGAACAAAAGTCTTCAATTGTGTAACGTGTAGCCGCTGTTCTCCTCTCCAAAGTATGATATAAAGTATGAAAGGGTTTAGGGTATTTATATCTGAGAAAAACCTTGCTCCGGACCCTTTTACCCCTGTCAAATTTCGGCCTAAAAATCTGGAACTCCCGCGTCGGAGCCGCTCGAATTGGCCAAACCAAAAAGTCAAGTGGGTCAGAACTCATATTGTTAAGGAGAGGCGTGAAAGCCACTTGCTTGACTATAAGCAAGGAAAAGAGCGAAGCAACTTGACCGCAGGGAAGGCTCCAAAATCTTCTCTTTGATCACTGATTCACCGGCCACTAGATCCAGGAATCCCACCTTATTCTCAAACCTGGTGGCTCGGTTGATTGGCGACGGATTCAATAAATATATCAATTCATCTCTCCATTTTCTGTGAAAGGGGGACAGGGAGCATAATTAAATCAGTCGAGGCAGTCGGGTGGGTTTTGCACTCTTTTCAGGTTTCTGGGGTGGGGCGATGGCGGGATTTATCCTCTCTCTTTGAGTCTCGTAGCCCTTGTTTGTTAATCGATCACCCGCAGGAGGAAAGCGGTTGCGGCAAAGAAAGCGGTGCGGCGAAAGCGGATGCGTGTTACTAACACTGCAGCGTAGCGGCTTTCGCTAGTGCGCTCATCGGCGCTTGTTGCTTAGCGGCTTCGCTAGTGCGCTCATCCATTCTTGTTGCCTGATGGCTTCGCTAGTGCGCTCATCCATTCTTGTTGTGCAGCGGCTTTCGCTAGTGCGCTCGTCATCCTTGTTGCGCGGCGGCTTTGTAGTGCGCTCATCCTCTGCTTGTTGGAGGAGTAGGAGCTAGCTTTAGGGGTGGAATCGAATGCCACTCTTGCCCCTTCTTCCACTAGTCTTAGAGCTAGGAACTGGGAAAGAGTTCCTAGAGATGGAGAGCCCTTTTCCAACGAGTCAAGTGGCGTTCACGCCCCTCTCCTGTAAGTCGAGTCGTTTTTCTCCCCTAGCCTCGCCTTTTTGCACCTATCCCGCGGCCCTTAAT
The DNA here is from genome assembly GCA_029844215.1 of Przewalskia tangutica. Taxonomy (NCBI): domain Eukaryota; kingdom Viridiplantae; phylum Streptophyta; class Magnoliopsida; order Solanales; family Solanaceae; genus Przewalskia; species Przewalskia tangutica. Next base: position 12,107,586 of record CM056725.1, on the reverse strand, counting down.
CGGCAAAAAACACTGGAGCATTCTGCTTTTGCAGTGCCACGGCCCTTCGTCCAGGCGTCGCGGCTCTTGGCACGGTGAATATTTTTCTTGCTCTCTGGAATTTTCACGTCGCGACCCTAATTCCTTCAGTCGCGGCCCTTCCTTGCCTTGTGTCGCGGCCCTTGACCTGTTTTCGTCCGGATTTCACCTGATTTCTTCTATTCTTCTTGGAAATTTTAGGCTTCATTCCTTGGGTTGTGCTTGTGCAAATTTCATCTTCATTGAGCTCATTTCATCCTCAATTCTGTATTTCATCATTTGGAACCGCTGTGACTCAAAAGAAAGAAAAACAAACCTAATACTATACCAAACACAAACGAAAAGAGTAAAATACTAACTAAAATGACTCAAAAGAGTGTACCAAAATACACTCAACAAGAGCTCTATTGTTCCGGAGCTTAGTCATTTTGGTACAGATCCTTTCTATAGACTTATGCATATTCAGGGGTACGGCGGGGCCCTGTCCCGTCATATTTCACTGTTATACTCTTAGAGGTCTGTAGTCATGTGTGGGTTGGACATGTGTGGGTTGTAGACGTGATTTGGGTAGTTGTACAGTTGTGATTTGTTTTGGATATTTCTGTATATAGTGGCAGCCTTGTCGGATTGCCTATTTGGTTATGACTGATTAGCTGCGACTCCTCCGGAGACATGTTCAGTTCAGATTTCTATATTGTTCTTGGTATTAGTCGGATTATGTATGACAGGTCAGTATAAGAGTGTCCAATTATGTCACGACCCGACCCCGGATCCGTGACCGGTGCCTTGACCCGGGCACCCTTGTGACACAACATCAGAGAAAACCAGCGGAATATAAACTCAAAATAAACAACCATAATGGTATAAATAGTCTAGCCCAAAATGGCTACCCCAAAAGTACATAAAAACCAAACAGTTACATCCTTAAACAACCCAAGTTATGACAAGACTACAGGCCTCTAAGAATGAGTAACACTATGACGGGACAGGGCCCCGTCATGCCCCTGAATGTACAAAATATCAACCACGCGGGAGAACCATCGAAATCAAGTCAAACCTCGAGTAATGGAGCTTCGACACGAGCAAAGATCCTAAGAATGAGGATCCACGCTGCTTACCGCCTGCGGCATGAGCGGCCAGGAAGAAGTGCTGTAGTAATATCATAAGTCAAAAATAATTTGAGTCATAGATAGAAATCAATTTCCTTGCATTGTGCCTTACTAACAATGAGTAACAAGTATAAATCTTATAGCATAAAAATAGGAGGCTCGCGATCAAAGCAGGGTACCTCGCTGTAGTATCATTAAGCAATCCTACTCGCGGGACTATTTCACCGCGTGGGTCTGTGGACCCGCGTGAGTCATCCGCGCCGTCGTGGGACTATTTCACCGCGTGAGACTATTTCACTCGCATGGATCTGTGGACTGCATGAGTACCATCGCCGTACTCGCGTGGAACTATTTCACGGCGCATGGATCACGTGGTGGGATCCGCGTGAGTGCTGGCGCTTTTCGCATCATGGGTAGCAAATCCATGGCATAGATAATAACTCGGGGTTTCTGTAGTAATAATACAAATATATAACATAGGTTATCAGGCTATCATACATAACATAAGCACTCTTACTATCATATCATACATAAGCCTTCTGGCTATCATATCACAACATAAGCCTTAGGCCTATCATATCACAACATAAGCACTCTGAACATCATAACATAAGCAAGTTAAGAAATCCCTAACTAACATTAACATTATTAATATATCCTCTCATTTTAGTATCCTAAGGCACTAACATGACTTTTAATAGAAAATACGGGAATTCAACCCAAGTACCATGTACTTCTAACTTTTTAAGAAAAACTCTTTTTATACAAAGATTCCAAGATACTAATCACCATAGTATCAAGTTACGATTTCTTTTCAAGACAAGTCACATTTCCTTTTTAGAAATATAATAGGCTTCTAATTCCAGTGACTTCATTTACTTTAAAACCTTAGGCAACCAATGTCTAAAAATCAATTCACCTTTCTTAGTTTCAAATCCTTTACCCGTACTTGTTTTAATTAGAGTAAACCTTTCTTTGTGAACCTTTCAAGAAAACTAATATAACCAACTTCCCATAAAGCCATTATATTAGCGTTATCCCTTTGTCAAATACATTCTCCCTCAATCCAAGAGACTTATACTTTTGAAATGCAACAAGTATTAGATTATCAAATCTTGTACGTATACCGTACTACATAGATACAACTATTCATGCTCAAGAGATAGGAAAGCTCTACATACCTCTTCGGTCAATCCACTTGCTAAGTCCAACTACCGCAAGTAATATGTCAACCTATAATAACCATAGTGCGTTTATTAACCTCTAATTTCAATGTAGAAATTCCAAATTCAAGTTACCAATTCCTAAGGAAAATTGGGCAGCATTTCCTTTGTTTCTACTCACTTTGCCACCTTTTTCAAAGGCCGATTTTCAACACTCAAATGCCACATTAAGGCCCAACATCCAAACCAACACAAAGGAGATTACACACCTAATCTTGGGTGTGTAAAATTTTGCCCCATAAGTTATAATAATACACTTAACAATTCTAAAGTAGTTTGTAGGCTACAACATGCTCATAATATCTCTTTAGACAAATCCTTCATACCCAAACCACATTTCTTGCATGCAATGACTCTAATAGCATTATTTACTCCCACAAGTACTTTCTTCTTAACATGCAACACTAACAACTAATAATAGAGGAAGAATCATTACCTTAGAGCTTTAGCCAAATTTATCCAACAATTTGCTAGCTTCTATTCCAAGAACACCACCACAACAACCTTCACAAGCTAGCCCCAAACTTCCTTCTTGCCTTTTACTTTTTCAGATTTTTCCTAAGGCTAGAATATCTCTTGGAGTTTTAGAGAGAAGGAGGAGCTTGAAATAATTAAGAGAGAAGGAGGAGCTTTTTCTAAGAGAGAGATGGAAGATGACCAAGTCTTTAAGACTTGGTCAATATAACGTGCAAAAATCAGATGGGGGGACACTTATCCCCACCCATGCCTTTTAAAAGAAAAGATCAGATTTTCCTAAGTTTTTCGCGATTTCCGCCTCGGCGCGCGGCCTTCCGGTGCGCGGCGCCGCGCTCTGCGGACCTCGAATCTTCGTGCGCGACCTGCTTCCGGCGCGCTGAAACTCAGCGACCTCGGAATCTCGGCGTCGCGGCCACGACCGGCGCGCGGCCTGATCGCGCGCCTTGGCGCGCGCCTGCAGCGCGCGCTGAGACCTCGACCGCGGTCCGGCGAACCACGGGGTATAACATTCTCCTCCGAAACATTCGTCCCGAATGTTCGCTAAACTTACTTGAATCACAAGTTGACGTAGACGCTCTTAACTACTCTTTTGCAAATAAAGACGCTCCACACGGCCACAACAATACTTAAGCACAATTGCTAAATCAAAACTAACAAGCAGGAAAGTGGGTTACCTGGAGGTGTAGGGAATAAGTGAGGATATTTCTTCATCATGTCCTCCTCCGCTTCCCACGTCATCTCTTCCCTGTTCTCGTTCCGCCACAAGACCTTGACGGAAGCCACATCCTTTGTCCGAAGTCATCTAACGTGACAATCAAGTATCGCTATGGGACTCTCCTCATACGATAACTCCTCTGTCACTTGGACATCATGAACCGGGTGCACTCTAGATGGATCTCCAATACATTTCCGCAACATGGACACATGGAAATCGGATGTCTCGCCTCCAATCGGACGGCAGATCTAACTCATAGGCAACCCCGCCTACCTACGGACAATCGTCACCCGATGTACCTTGGGCTAAGTTTTCCTTCTTTCCAAATCTCATCACGCCGCTACGGGCGATACCTAGAAAAACCCAATCATCTACCTCAAATTCCAAGTGTCGACGCCGATGATCTGCATACGACCTGACTACGAGCCGCTAACAACCGCTCTTGGATAAGCTTCACCTTATCCATCACTTTTGAACTAAGTCATGCGACTAATCGAACTTCTCCCACTCGAACCAGCCTATCGGTGACTGCACTTCCTCATATAAGGCCTCATACGGCGCCATCGAATCTTTGGAATGGTAGCTTGTTGTTGTAAGCAAACTCCAAGAGGCAAATGATCCTCCCGGTACCACGAAATCAATAACACAAGCCCGCAGCATATCCTCGAGTGTCGGATAGTGCGCTCGGCTTTCCGTCGATGCGAGGTGAAGCGCCGTCGAGACTCACTGTGTCCCTAATCCGCCGAAAAGACCTCGAAGTTAGCGAAGCGGGCTCCTCTATCTGATATAATCGACACCGGGACTCCGTGCAGTCTCACAATCTCTCTAATATATAATCTGGCATAGTCCTCAGCTGAGAATGTCGTCCTGACTGGAAGAAAATGGGTTGATTTTGTCAGCCTGTCGACAATCACCCAAATGGAATCATGCTTCCTCTGAGTGGTAGGTAGCCCTGTAATAAAATCCATATTTATCACCTCCCACTTCCAAGTCGGAATATCAATATCCTGCATAGCCACCGGGCTTTTGGTGCTCAACCTCGACTGGCGACAATTAGGACACTGTGCAACAAAACCTGCCACGTCCCTCTTCAGGCCATCCCACCAATACACACACCTGAGGTCACGGTACATCTTAGTCGACCCCGGGTGAATAGAATAACGAGCACTGTGTGCCTCCCCCAAAATCTGCTGACGAAGTCCTGTCACATCGGGAACACACAATCGGCCCTCAAACCTTAACACCCCATCAGGCGCTACCTCAAATAGACTCTTCTCTGCGAAGGCGGCGTCTCGATGCATCATGCCGGATCCTCATACTGACGCCTCTTCACCTCCTCGACGATGGAAGACTCGGCAACCTCTCGAACCCGAACTCCATCACTATCGAAATCAACCAAACGAACCCCAAGGCTTGCTAGCTGACGAATCTCTCGGACCATATCCTTTTTCCCCGGCTGTACATCGGATAGACTACCCATCGATCTGCGGTAAGGGCATCCGCAACTACATTAGCCTTTCTGGGTGGTATAGAATATCAACATCATAATCCTTAGCGGCTCGACCGCCTCTGCCGCAAGTTCGGCTCCTCCGGTGAAGATATCTTGAGGCTCTTGTGGTGCGTATAAATATCCACATGAACTCCATACAAATAGTGTCTCGGATCTTCAAGGCATGAATCATCGCTTCGACTCTAAGTCATGTGTGGGATAGTTTTCTCGTGCTTCCAGCCGTCGAGATCGTAGCTATAACTCTGCCGTCTTTGCGTCAGACACACCCAAGTCCGACACCGACGCATCGCAATAAACCACATATCCATCTAAGCCCTGCGGAAGTAAGGATCAGGCGGTCGTCAATTTCTCCTTTAGTAACTGGAAACTCTCCTCAAGCATCCGCCCATGAAATGTGCATGTCTTACGAGTCAACCTAGTCAAAGCGGCACATGGAAGCAAACTTCTCCACAAACCTCCGATAATAACTGCGAGGCCCAGCTGCGCGCACTGCCGGTGTAGTGGGTGCAGGCCAAGTCTTGATCGCCTCAATCTTATTGTATCAACCCGAATACCATCGGCCGATAACATATCCTAAGAAAGCCAAGCCGCCAAAACTCGCGTTTCGAGAACTTGGCATACAAATGCCGGTCCCGAGGACTCGATACCGTCCTCAAATGATATGTATGCTCCTGCTCTGTGCGCGAATACACCAAGATATCATCAATGAACACTATAACGAACATATCCAAGAATGGCCTGAACACCCTATTCATCAAATCCATGAATACCGCAGGAGCGTTGGTCAATCCGAAAGACATCACCCTGAACTTATAATGCCCATACCGGGTCCTGAATGCAGTCTTCAGGATATCCGCCTCTCTAACTCGTACCTGATGGTAACCAGATCGCAGGTCTATCTTGGAAAAACATCTCGCACCCTGCAACTGGTCAAACAAATCATCAATCCTGGGGAGGGGATATTTATTCTTGATAGTTACCTTGTTCAGCTGCCTGTAATCAATACACATACGCAGCGTCCCATCCTTCTTCTTTACAAATAACACTGGCGCTCCCCAGGGAGAAACACTTGGCCTGATAAAGCCTTTCTCCACCAAATCTTTCAGCTGGTCCTTCAATTCCTTCAACTCGGAAGGTGCCATCCTGTATGGCGGAATAGATATCGGTCGAGTGTCTGGCGCCAAATCGATGCAAAACTCAATCTCCCTCTCAGGAGGATACGGACGCTCGTCGGGAATACGTGCGAAACTCTCTAACAACCGGACCGATCAAGGTCGGTATCTCATTCTCGATGTAATACGAACCAATGGTAAATATACCCTTCCGTACCATCTTCCCAGCCTTGAGGTAAGAAATAAACCTACCCATGGCGATGCGATATTCCTTCCACTCGATGACCGGCCACCAGAAACGGAACCGAACTAACCTCTGCGGTCCACATTGGCATAGCAAGACGCTAGCCAATCCATACCCATAATCACATGAAGTTCATATCCAACTCTATCAAGTCGGTGAAGTCGGCGACCATCTATGGTCACCGGGCAAGCCTTATATACCCGCTCGGCTACCGGCAAGCACTCAGGCGTAGCCTCAAAAGATTCTATGGACTCGGGCTCTATCCCTATTCTACCAGCAATATGAGGAGATATATAGGACAAGGTAGAACCTGGATCTATCAAAGCATATACATCACAGCAAGAAACCAATAATGTACCTGTGACGACATCGGGTGACGCCTCCTGGTCCTGACGACTGGACATAGCATAGATGCGGTTCTGAGGACCGCTGGAACTAGAACCCCGCCCACGACTCTGCGCGGCGCTGGCCGTGAACACCACGCCTCGGCGCATAACTGCGAAGATGAAGACCCGGCAATCGAATCGGTGGTACCGAGCCATAGCATTTCCGCCGCCTCTGGTCGGACAATCTCTCTTCAAATGACCCTGCTGGCCACAAGAGTAACAAGCTCCTGGAGGAACACGACACCCCCCATAATGACAATCACCACATCGACCACACCGAGGCATAGGTAGCCTCATCGCCGGAACTCGGTCCTGCGAAAAGCCACGGAACCTGTCCGCTCCTGAATACTCAGACGCCCGAAGATGGTGGAGGGCGCCTGGGCCGTGGTGCAAATCTGAGTGCATTCTTTGGGGTTGTCTACCCTAAAACTACGGAGGACCTGCTATCTCGGCCTCCTCGCTGATACTGCCGATCCGTCGGCCCCTGCGTTCCTCACACCCAAGTGCATAGGCCTGCATGCGGGCAATGTCCATGCCCGGCTGAAGAGCTACTCCCGTACAACTCTCTGTCAAATAGTCATCGAGCCCTGTGACGTAGCGGTGCACTCTGTCCTCCATATCTGCTACTAAAGTGGGTACATATCGAGCCAATGAGTCAAACTCGACGTTGTACTCCCGGACTGTCCGCCCACTCTGTCTCAGTGTCAATCTGCCGGCGTGCCCTCATCTGCGGAGGCAAGAAATGACCAAGCAATGCGCGAGAACTCGTCCGACATGGTGAGCGCATGCTCCCCGGGACAGCTCGCGAATCAAACTACCATCATGCGGTATCACTGCGGCCGTCGCGAACTCAATACAATCGACTCGGTATCCGAGGCCTTGATCACCCTCATGATCCAGAATCGCTTCGGATGAATTCCTGAGGATCATCCTCAGGCCTCGACCCATAAAACTCTGGCGGGCTGCAGCTCAAGAAGTCCCGAAGTTTTACGCTATCAGATCTGGGAGGAACTACGGGTATAGCCGGAACCGCTGCCTCCTGTCTGTCCTCATGCCTAGCCACTATCCTGGCCAATAACTGGGCCATCTCCTTGTAGCCCATATCCTCTGCTCCAGGCTGCACCACTGGAGGCTCAGGTACCGTAGTCTCAGTAGCCGCTGCTGCTGCTCCGGACTCTGCTGGGGTTGACGACTTTGTGGAACTCGCCGTCCCAAACATTATCTCTGGTAAAGGCTGGGCCTGTGCCCTGGTAACCCTCGGTGTCTCACTAGTAGTTCCCTCCGCTGCCTTGCCCTTCTGGGCCGCGGTTGCCTTGCGTGGAGGCATAACTGATACATACAAAGTTTACGTCAGAGGAAATTCAACCTATAACACAGCTCTATTGCACGATCGTAGAGTGAAAGAAATGGAAACCAACCATAAATATCTTGTAGCCTCCTGATTATAGATGTGGTGCACAACACACCGATAATCAAGACTCTACTAGATACGGCCTGTAGACCCTTTCCGAGGATTAACTGCTCTGATACCACTTTTGTCACGATCCAACCCCGGATCCGTGACCGGTGCCTGACGGGCACCTCGTGACACAACATCAGAGAAAACCAGCGGAATATAAACTCAAAATAAACAACCATAATGGTATAAATAGTCTAGCCCAAAATGGCTACCCCAAAAGTACATAAAAACCGAACAGTTACATCCTTAAACAACCCAAGTTATGACAAGACTACAGGCCTCTAAGAATGAGTAACACTATGACGGACAGGGCCGTCATGCCCCGAATGTACAAAATATCAACCACACGGGGAGAACCATACGAAATCAAGTCAAACCTCGGAGTAATGGAGCTTCGACACACGAGCAAAGATCGTAGAATGAGGATCCACCACCGCTCTTACCACCTGCGTCATGAGCGCGGCCCAGGAAGGTCGATACAACATACCAAGTATGTAAATCGGAAAATCAGTAGTAATATCATAAGTCAAAAATAAGCCGAGTCATAGATAGAAATCAATTTCCTTGCATTGTGCCTTACTAACAATGAGAAGCAACAAGTATAAATCTTATAGCATAAAAATAGGAGGCTCACGATCAAACAGTACCTGCTTTGTAGTATCATTAAGCAATCCTACACTGGGACTATTTCACCGCGTGGGTCTGTGGACCGCGTGAGTCATCCGCCTCGTGGGACTATTTCACCCGCATGGATCTGTGGACCGCATGAGTACCATCGCCGTACTCGCGTGGAACTATTTCACCGCGTGGATCCCGTGGTCCGATCCGCATGAGTGCAAGCGCGCTCGCGTCATGAGTAGCAAATCCATGGCATAGATAATAACCGGGGTTTACCAGTAATAATATAAATATATTACATAGCTCATCCGGCTATCATACATAACATAAGCACTCTGCCTATCATATCATACATAAGCACTACCGCCTATCATATCACAACATAAGCACTACTGGCTATCATATCACAACATAAGCACTACCGCTTATCATAACATAAGCAAGTTAAGAAATCCCTAACTTCTTATTAACATTATTAATATATCCTCTCATTTTAGTATCCTAAGGCACTAACATGTCTTTTAATAGAAAATCAGAATTCAACCCAAGTACCGTATACTTAACTTTTAAGAAAAACTTTTTATACAAAGATTCCAAGATACTAATCACCATAGTATCAAGTTACGATTTCTTTTCAAGACAAGTCACATTTCCTTTTAGAAATATAATAGGCTTAATTCGGTGACTTCATTTACTTTAAAACCTTAGGCAACCAATGCCTAAAAATCAATTCACCTTTCTTAGTTTCAAATCCTTTACCCGTACTTGTTTTAATTAGAGTAAACCTTTCTTTGTGAACCTTTCAAGAAAACTAATATAACCAACTTCCCATAAAGCCATTATATTAGCGTTATCCCTTTGTCAAATACATTCTCCCTCAATCGAGGACTTATACTTTTGAAATGAAACAAGTATCATATACCTTAAAACAAGTGTAGATTATCAAATCTTGTGCGTATCTGCGTCTTACATAGATACAACTATTCATGCTCAAGAGATAGGAAAGCTCTACATACCTCTTCGGTCAATCCACTTGCTAAGTCCAACTACCGCAAGTAATATGTCAACCTATAATAACCATAGTGCGTTTATTAACCTCTAATTTCAATGTAGAAATTCCAAATTCAAGTTACCAATTCCTAAGGAAAATTGGGCAGCATTTCCTTTGTTTCTACTCACTTTGCCACCTTTTTCAAAGGCCGATTTTCAACACTCAAACGCCACAATAAGGCCCAACATCCAAACCAACACAAAGGGGATTACACACCTAATCTTGGGTGTGTAAAATTCTGCCCCATAAGTTATAATAATACACTTAACAATTCTAAAGTAGTTTGTAGGCTACAACATGCTCATAATATCTCTTTAGCCAAATCCTTCATACCCAAACCACATTTCTTGCATGCAATGACTCTAATAGCATTATTTACTCCCACAAGTACTTTCTTCTTAACATGGAACACTAACAACTAATAATAGAGGAAGAATCATTACCTTAGAGCTTTAGCCAAATTTATCCAACAATTTGCTAGCTTCTATTCCAAGAACACCACCACAACAACCTTCACAAGCTAGCCCCAAGCTTCCTTCTTGCCTTTTACTTTTTCATATTTTTCCTAAGGCTAGAATATCTCTTGGAGTTTTAGAGAGAAGGAGGAGCTTGAAATAATTAAGAGAGAAGGAGGAGCTTTTTCTAAGAGAGAGATGGAAGATGACCAAGTCTTTAAGACTTGGTCAATATAATGCATGCAAAAATCGGATGGGGACACGTCCCCACCCATGCCCTTTAAAAGAAAAGATCAGATTTTCCTAAGTTTTTCCGCGATTTCGCCTCGGCGCAGCGCTTCCCGTGGCGGCCGCAGACTCTGCGGACCTCCGGATCTTCGGCGCGGCCCTGCTTCCCGGCGCCGCGGCGCTGAAACTTCAGCGACCCCTCAGATCTTTCGGCGCCGCGGCCCTACAATCACCCGCCTTGGCGCCGCGGCGCTGAGACCCCTGACCGCGGTCCCGACCCGAACCACGGGGTATAACAAATTAGGGCACCAGTCGCGGCCTGTTGGGCCAGGTCGTGACAAAAGTGGTATCAGAGCAGTTCGTCCTCGGAATGTCTACAGACCGTGTCTAATAGAGTATTGTGTATGGATATGTTGTGCACCATACTTATACACAGAAGGCTACCGAGTATTTAGTATTGGTTTCTATTTATTTCATCTCGTAGATCGTGCAATAGAGCTATGTTATTAGGATAATTCCTCTCTGACAAATTATTGTGTTTCCAGCTATGCCTCCGAAGAAAGTGACAGCTTCCCAGAAGGGAAAATCAGTAGCAGGAGCTACTAGTCAGATCCGGAGAGTTACTAGGGCCATGCCCAGTCTATGCCTGAGAGTGTACTCCAGTCAGCGAGTTCTGCTACACCGCCACCTCCAGAGGAGTGTAGAAGCGGCCAGCTCGGTCGAGCGGCATCACGCGATTCGAGGCCCCAGCATCTGAGCCTCCAGCTCCTTAGCAAGGGGCGAAGGATAGAGCCATGAGAGATGTAGTTCAACTTCTGACCAGATTAGTGGCAGGACAGACCCGCAGACATGGACTAGGAGTTGACCATAGAGCTGATAGTTTGAGGATTCGTGACTTCCTAAGTTGTAATCCTCCAGAGTTTTTCGGGTCAAAGCCCGAGGATGATCCGCATGAGTTTATTCGACAGATGCAGCGTGCATTGAGGATCATCAAGGCTTTCAAGATGGAGTGTGTTGAGTTGGCTTTATATCGATTGCGGGATATAGTTACTAATTAGTATGAGTCTTGGGAGTTATCTAGGGGCGAGAGTGCTCCTCCAGCAATACGGGATGAGTTTGCAGAGGCCTTCTTTGGCCACTTATTGCCTCCAGAGATGAGGAGAGCTAGAGTGGATAGATTCTTACATTTGAGGCAGAGTGGCAGGAGCATTCACGAGTATAGTCTTGAGTTTGATTCGTTGGCTAGATATGCGCCCACTATTGTAGTTGATATGGTGGATAGAGTGCATCGTTATGTGATGGGACTGGATCGCTATTTGATTGATGGTTGTATGGTAGTGGCTCTTCAGCCAGGTATGGGTATCGCCCGGGTGCAGGCCTATGCACAGGGGGTAGAGGATCGACACAGAGGACGTCAGGCAGATAGGATCACGGCGAGGCGGCGTAAGAGGCTAGGTCGGTGGATATTCGTGAGTTTAGGCGGGCGGCCTCAAAGATCATGTTAGATATTCTTCCTGCCCGGCCAGAGTGCACCCCGCGATCCGCGACGGGAGATTTGACCGCGAGGTATTCGGGAGTGAGTCGAGCTCGGGGCTTCAAGTTCACAGATAAATAGGGGTTCTAGTCAGTCGAGGATACCTTTGCCTCGGTGTTCTCGGTGTGGTAGGTCCCATTTTGGGGAATGTCGTTTTACTACAGGTGCTTGTTTTTCTTGCGGCCATCAAGGCCATATGATGTGAGAATGTCCTTATGGAAGTGGTACATGTGGTATGGCTCGGCCTACTGGATCGGTTGCTGGTTCATCTTCTTCTATAGCTATGCGCCTCACAGGGCAGGGTGTTCATATGCCAGCAGGCCGTGGTAGAGGTCGTGGTGGAGTTTCCAGTTCTAGCGGTCCCTCGAACCGCATATATGCTTTGGCTAGTAGGCATGATCAGAAGGCGTCACCTAATGTGGTTACATATATATTATTGATCTTTTTCTGAGATGTATATGCATTGATAGATCCAGGTTCCACCTTATCATATATATCTCCATTTGTTTCTAGTAGAATCAGAATAGAATCTGAGTTGATAGAACCATTTGAGGTAGCTACACCGGTAGGAGATTCTGTCATAGCTAAGCGAGTATATAGAAATTATTCGGTGGTTATATATAGTCATCGTACCATAGCAGGTTTGATAGAGTTAGACATGACTGAATTTGATGTTATTATGGGTATGGATTGATTGGCTTCTTGTTATGCTAACGTCGATTGTAGAGAAAAGATAGTTCGATTTCAGTTTCCAGGCGAACCAATTATAGAGTGGAAAATGAATACATCATCGCCGAAGGGTAAGTTTATTTCATACCTCAAGGCAAAGAAGATGGTTAGGAAAGTGTATATTTATCATTTGGTTCGAGTGCATGATGTGGAAGCAGAGGTACTGGATCTTCGGTCAGTTCTGGTAGTTAATGAATTCCCAGGTGTATTCCCAGATGATATTTCAGGTCTTCCTCCAGAACGGGAGATAGAGTTCAGTATAGATGTACTACCAGATACCCGACTCATATTTATTCCTCCTTATAGAATGACACCTGCAGAGCTGAAGGAGTTAAAGGAGAAATTGAGAGACTTGTTGGAAAAATGCTTCATCAGGCCTAGTACATCACCTTGGGGAGCACCGGTATTATTTATGAGGAAGAAAGATGGATCGTTGCGGAGATGTGTATTGATTATAGGCAGCTGAATAAGGTAACGATAAATAACAGGTATCCCATTCCCATGATTGATGATTTATTTGACCAGTTGCAGGGTGCTAAGTGTTTTTCGAAGATAGACTTGTGGCCTGGTTATCATCAGGTACGGGTAAAGGAGGCAGATATTCTGAAGACAACATTCAGGACCCGATACATACATTATGAGTTTAGAGTGATGTCGTTTGGGCTGACCAATGCTCCAGCAGTGTTTATGGATTGATGAACCGAGTGTTCAATCCATTTCTAGATATGTTTGTTATTGTATTCATTGATGATATTCTGGTTTATTCACGTTCAAAAGAGGAGAATGCAGACCATTTGAGGACGATGCGAGGTGCTCGGCGTAAGTTGTATACCAAATTTTCTAAGTGCAGTGCAGTTGTTGCGAGAGCATTCTTGGGGCATATTATCGGAGCTGATGATATTCGGGTGGATACGCAAAATATTGAGCCAGTAAAGACTTGGCCCAGACCTACGACGCCTACTGAGGTACGTAGTTTTCTGGGGCTAGCAGGATATTACAGGAGATTTGTAGAGAAGTTTGTCTCGATTTCAGCGCCTTTAACAAGGCTAACTCAGAAGGCATCTAAGTTCCAATGGACGGATGCTTGTGAGAAAAGCTTTCAGTTGTTGAAAGAAAAGTTGACTACGGCTCCAGTTCTAACTCTTCCTGAGGGACCAGATGGTTATGTTATTTATTGTGATGCTTCAAGTATTGGACTAGGTTGTGTATTGATGCAGCATGGCAGGGTTATAGTTTATGCCTCCCGACAGCTCAGGAAGCACGAGAAGAATTATCCTACTCATGACCTGGAGTTAGCGGCAGTGATTCGCGCTTTGAAGATATGGAGACATTATTTATATGGTGTTCATGTTGATATTTATACGGATCACAAGAGTCTCCAATATATCTTTAAGCAGAAAGAGCTGAATTTATGACAGAGACGATGGCTAGAGTTACTAAAAGATTATGATGTTGATATCTTGTATCATCCAGGGAAAGCAAATGTTGTAATATATACTTTTAGTCATAAATCTAAAGGTAGCTTGACGGATGTGCAACCGGAAATAAAGGAGATGGTTCGTGAGATATACCAGCTAGCTAGTCTTGGAGTCCGTTTGACTGATTCTGGAGATAGTGGAGTTTTTATTCGAGGAGTTGCTGAGTCCTCTATCATAGAAGAGGTAAAGCGACGTCAGTATGAGGACCATGTTCTGGCACAATATAGAGATACAGCTCTCCTAAAGGAGAAGACCCTATTCGAGGTTGCACTTGACGGGGTGCTACGGTATGGCAGCAGATTGTGTGTACCTGATGTTGTAGGGCTATGATGGAAGGTTATGGGAGAGGCACACAATACTTGTTATTCCATTCATCCAGGGTCAACAAAGATGTATCATGATCTCAGATGCTTATATTGGTGGGATGACATGAAAAGGGACATAGCGGAGTTTGTTGCTCAGCGCCCGAATTGTCAACAGGTTAATGTTGAGCACCAGAAGCCAGGTGGATTACTGCAGGAGATAGAGATCCCAACTTGGAAGTGGGAAGTGATTAATATGGACTTCGTAACAGGCTTACCTCGTACTCAGCGGAAGTATGACTCTATATGGGTTATTGTGGATAGGCTGACAAAATCAACCCATTTTCTTCCAGTCATGACTACTTATTCAGCTGAAGACTATGCGAGATTATACATCAGAGATATAGTGAGACTTCATGGAGTTCCCACATCTATCATATCGGACAGAGGAGCTCAGTTTACAGCTAACTTTTGGAGGTTGTTCCAAAAGGGATTGGGGACACATGTGAGTCTTAGCACGACATTTCATCCTCAGACTGATGGGCAGGCTGAGCGTACTATTCAGATGTTGAAAGATATGTTGTGTGCCTGTATTATTGACTTCAGAGGTAGCTGGGATGATCATTTACCACTTATTGAGTTTGCTTATAATAATAGCTACCATTCTAGTATCTAGATGGCATCGTACGAGACTTTATTTGGGAGGAAGAGTAGGTCACCTATTAGTTGGTTAGATGTAGGAGAGACTAAGTTAATCGGCCCAGACATGATTCAGCAAGATGTTGATAAGGTGAAGCTTATTCAGAAGAGATTTTTGGCAGCCCAGAGTCGGCAGAAGTCATATGCGAATAATCGACGTCGACACTTAGAGTTTCAGATTGGTGATTGGGTGTTCTTGAAGGTATCACCCATGAAGGGTGTGATGAGATTTGGTAAGAAAGGGAATCTTATCCCGAGATATATTGGGTCTTATCAGATTATTCGCAAGGTAGGCGAGGTTGCCTATGAGTTGGATCTACCATCTGATTTGGAAGCGGTACATCCAGTCTTTTATGTATCGATGCTGCGTAAGTGTATTGGTGATCCTTCTAGAGTATGTCATGTAGATGGTGTTCAGGTGACAGAGGAGTTGTCTTATGAGGAGAGCCCCATAGCTATACTTGATCGTCAGGTTAGAAAGTTACGTACTAAGGATGTTCTTCCGTCAAAGTATTATGGCGGAACAATAATAGGGAAGAGATGACTTGGGAAGCAGAAGACGAAATGAAGAAGAAGTATCCTCACTTGTTCCATATGCCTGCAGGTATATTCAATTCCTTACTTGACTATTTTGATTGACAAATAATATATGTGATATATTGTGGCCCTATGAGGCATTTTTGGATTTGCTGAATATTGGTTAGTAGGTGTGGTTATAGAAGAGACTATGTCGAAATTTTTATAGCATAAGACATATTATGAACATTTGAGGACGAATGTTTCTAAGGGGGGAAAGATGTTACACATCGTAAGTTTAAGGGCGATAATTTGAGAACGAATTAAGAAAGTAAGATTCGAGTGTTGGAAGAAAAGTATATTTGCATATGCTAATACGGAATAATTTTGGATATAACATTTGTGACGACGGGAATTAATACTAGTGGTTGAATTTTTCCAATGGGGTTATGGATTAGTGTTATATTATAAAAATGTTGACATTGAGAATAAGAGGGCCATTGAAATTTCAGGATTTTTAAACTAAGTATGGGAGATTGATTAATTAATTGTGGGATTAATATTAGTGGAGGGGATGATAAAAAGTGGATAAATTATAGAGACTTGTGCCTCAAAAATTGTGGGCATGCACACACTCATTAAAAATGTCACGACCAGACCCCGGGCCCGCGACTGGTGCCCTACCTGGGCACCCTTATAGGTATACATCAGAGATAACCAACGGAAGCTAAATAAAACCCATAGACATGCATCAACGTGAAATAAGAAACAGGTCAGCCGATAAGGTCACCTTTCTGTATATATACATAACCAAAAGAGCTACATCTTTTACAAGTCCAACCCAGATACATGACTACAGACCTCTAAGAGTTTGGACCCTATCTATGGCGGGACAGGGCCCTGCCATACCCCTGAATGTACAAAAACTTACAATACTAGGGATCCGTACCAAAAGATAAGCCTCCGGAGAAATGGAGCTTTACCACAACTGAACAGAGATCCTAAAAGCGAGGATCACCAACCTGTGTATCTACACATGTGGCATGAACACAACCCCCCGAGGAAAGGTCGATCTGAAAGATGTACCAAGTATGTGGCTGAAATCAGCTTGAAATCATAACAGTCTAAATATAAAGCAGGAAACA
Organism: Przewalskia tangutica; assembly: GCA_029844215.1. Lineage (NCBI taxonomy): Eukaryota > Viridiplantae > Streptophyta > Magnoliopsida > Solanales > Solanaceae > Przewalskia > Przewalskia tangutica. Next base: position 12,090,578 of record CM056725.1, on the reverse strand, counting down.
TGTATGATAACCAAAATAATAGTACAGCGGTGCCTTATCAACAATGAGAGTAATGAGAGTAAACTGTACCGTTTTAAAATAGGAAGGTCGTGATTAATTCAGGGCGACCTACCCGTAATATCATTATGTAATCCTATTCATGGGACTATTTCACCCGCATAGGTCTTATGGACCCGCATAGGACAATTTGCCCCGCATAGGACTATTTCACCCGCATGAGACTATTTCACTCGCATAGGCCCTACGGACCCGCAATGAGCATATACGTAATACTCGCATCGTGGAGAGCAAATCCACGGGAATGTATAATGTCCCGGGGATTGACCCCGCAATAAATAGTATAACACTTGCACGTATGGCTATCATGAACAAACATATTCCAGTTAAACAATCTTAACTCTCATTAAACAAAATGAATGAACTATCACTTTGTAAACTCAAGGCACTTTCCAAATCAAGTTACCACACCTTTAGAATTTCAATTCAAGGCTTTAAAATCAAGTAACTTCTTCTTTCAAAACCCAAGTAGCTTATACCTTTCTTTAAATCAAGTCATGTAAACCACTCTTTTAACTTCCCATAAAGCGGTTATAACTAACTTCTCATAAAGCCATTATAATAACTTTATGTTTAGACAACTAAGATATTTATATCCTTTAAAATCAAGTGAGCTTAACTCTCCAACTCAACTAAACTTGTACATTTTAACTCAAGTCAATGGTATCAAAACGGAACCGAATTCATTTAAAACATGTACATCCACCGTACTATACATTTATAAGATTCATGCTCAAGAAGATAGGAAAAGTTCCACATACCTCTTTCTTAATTGTTATACCCCGTATTTACAGGACATGCTTTAAGAACGTGCGTAAGAACTCACAAGTGTTAAGATTTGAGACTTGTAAAAATTTATCGGAATTGTGAAATTGTCGGAAAATGTAATATTGTGACGAATGGGAGGGCGACACGTGTCACCCCCCCTTATGGTGTCTTGGACGAATTGTAGCATGGGCACAAGGGTCATTTTACCCTTGTTAGGAAGACAAGTCTTGCTAATAGAGAGCTTGACAAAATTGACTAAGTCAAAGGGTCCAAAGTCTTGATATTTATTAAGAGATCATCCAAACCACCCAATTGTTTGCATCTTGACCCTCCATGTCCCTATATTATACTACTAGTAGCAAGAGAGATGCCAACACTTAGAAAATTTTCAAGAGAAATTGGAAGACACACCACATTGCTCTCGGGTTCATGTCATTTGAAAAGGAAAAAAAATTGTTTCTTGTCCATTAAGCTCCACACTTTAAACCAAGGTTCTTGAGGGTAGTGTAAGCTTATCTCAATAGAAAAATCTTGGAAAAAGATAGTTTACGGGTTAGTCGCAAAACGAAAACCTAGTTGTCTTTCTAGGTTTTGGATTGGAATTTGAAGGAAAGTTGTTGGTATGGTTCTAAGGGTCTCAAGTAGCGAATTGAAGCTTCTTGAAGAGGCTCTAAGTTGCTAAGGAGCGACTTCGGATTCGGAAATTGGATTAAGATTCGTTGAGGTATAATCTTGTCTCTTAGAAGTGTTACAAGATTATTTATATTGTTGTTATCTTTACATGTTGCTAGCATGAAGTATATGTGTTGAAGTTTATAAGGATTGTGGATTGATTGTAGCCTTGGAAATCCGAAATGTAATGTAAGTCATGTTAAGTTGGATTACAATTTAGTCATTATTAGAATCGTCGCATGTTGTTGACTTAAAGATTATAGTAGTTATAGTCGTTTGCGACTTGATATCATGTTGGGCTAATAACTTGGATTGAAATGGAAATTGGATAAGAATTGATGTTGTAGTATTTCAAGTTAGCCGAATTGGACATATAGTTGGTATTAGTTTGATATCTATTGTGGGGCGGAATTTTACACGGGTAGTAGGCGTGTAATCCCCTATTGATAATTGCATTTGATTGGGCCTTAAATGTGGCGTGTTTGGTTATTGTATTCGGCCTTGAAAAAGGTGGCAAAGTAAGTATAAACAAAGGAGGTCTTTGTCCGATTTTCCGTAGAATTTAGCGACTTAGCACCTAGAATATTCTACGTTTGAAGTAAGAGGTTAATGGACGTATTGTGACCATTATAGGTTGAAGTACTAAGTATAGCGTATCCTACTTGAAGGATGGATTAGCTATCAAGATTGAAGTACTTTGGAGCATTTTGCTACTTGTCGATAATCGTCGCGGTATGTGAACCTCTTCCTTCCTTTGGCATGATTCTATGTATGGAATATACGTGGTATCATTTCATGTTTCATACTCTTAGAAGTTAAGAGGTAGTTGTGTGATTTGCTCTATGTAGAACTTTTCCTATTTTTGAGCATGACTAGTTGCGTGTATGTAGTACGGTGAGCGTCTGACACCTTGATATCCTTTACTAGTTTTATAAATAGCCAAGTCAGGTGAGTTAGGAGATTAACTCATTTCTTTGAAAGAATAAAGGATGTCTTAAGTTTTATTAAAGTTAAGGGACTTGAAGAATTTTAAAGTATGTGATACTTGTTTCGTTTTAAACGTATAAGTCCCTTGGATAGGAAATTATATTTTTGGCTAAGGCATAAAGTGAATATAACGACTTTATGGGGAGTTGGTTATATTTGCTTTATGGAAAGATAAATGACTTGATTTTAGTAAAAAGGCAACTTGATTTTAAGGCATCAATTGTCTAAGGTTTTATAACAAAAGGAGTCACTTGAGTTCTAAAGGTTAAGAGACTAATTGTATTTTTTTTTAAAGTTAAGAGAATTGATTTGAAAGTATACAATACTTGGTTTTTAAAAGTAGAAGTCTCTTGGTTATAAAAGAAAAGAGTTTTGTCTAAAACCATAAAGGGTTATAACGGCTTTATGGGAAGTTGGTTATAACGGCTTTATGGAAAGTTAAGAGAATGGTTTTCTAATAAAGTAATCACGAAATTAACTTGTATTAAGGAAGGGCAATGTGATTTAAAGGTATCACTTGCTTAAAGCTTTTAAGTAAGGGTCACTTGATTTTAGAAAGCAGAAATGTATTTCTAAAAGTATCGTGACTTATGTGAAATGTACCTGACTTTGGATACTACGGGTGTTAGTATCATGGGGTTTTACACAAAAAGGAGCCTCTTAAAAAGAATGTACGTACGTAGTACTTTGGCCTGTTTAATTGAGAATAATTCTATGTGATGCCTTGATTAGTACTTTGGCTTGATAAATTGAGAATTTGTCTAAGTGTGCCTTGATTAGTACTTTGGCTTGTTAAATGAGAATTATTCTATTTGTGCCTTGATAAGTACTTTGGCTTGATAAATTGAGAATTTGTCTAAGTGTGCCTTGATTAGTACTTTGGCTTGTTAAATGAGAATTATTCTATTTGTGCCTTGATAAGTACTTTGGCTTGATTAATTGAGAATTTGTCTAAGTATGCCTTGATAAGTACTTTGGCTTGTTAAATGAGAATTATTCTATTTGTGCCTTGATAAGTACTTTGGCTTGATTAATTGAGAATTAGTCTAAGTGTGCCTTGATAAGTATTTTGGCTTGTTAGTTGAGAATTAGCCTATGTGTGCTGGTGATAGCCTTTGAGTGCAAGTATTATGTTTTATTACGTTCGCGACTCTCGGTTGGAGAAGTTTGTCTTGTTGTAAAGTACTTGGGCGTCACAAGCGATGATGTGGGATTCCACGGGTATCTTAGTTATTAGTAGTACTTGGGTTAAATTCTGGATTTTTATAGAAGACATTGTGGTGCTTACATTTGTTTGTGGCAGTCGAGATAGGGTAAGAGTATAAGTGAGGGTAAACCCCAAGATGCTATACCACCTTCTCGGGTAAGAGTATAAGTGAGGTAAACCTCAAGACATTACACCCCCGCTTGTTTTGTTTGTGGCCAGTCGAGATAGGGTAAGAGTATAAGTGAGGGTAAACCCCAAGATGCTATACCACCTTCTCGGGGTAAGAGTATAAGTGGGGTAAACCCCAGACATTACACCACTGCTTGTTTTGTTTGATGGTCGGTCGAGATAGGGTAAGAGTATAAGTGAGGGTTAAATCCCCAAGATGCTATACCACCTTCTCGGGGTAAGAGTATAAGTGAGGGTAGACCCAGATCTATACCACCGCTTTATCACCTTCTCGGGTAAGAGTATAAGTGAGGGTAGACCAGACGTTATACCACCGGTGGGACTTGGTGTTCATGTATGCTATTGGTGTATTATTATACCTGGGTCGGCGGTGATGTGGGATTCCACGGGCGGGAGATATATATATATGTGTTGTGTATGTATGCGGCAGAAGCGGTGAGGTGGGATGCCACGGACGCATCACGTGATTATATTTTACACTTATAGTATCGGCGGTGATGGGGATTCCACGGACACGCTTGATATTTGTGTGACTTGATCGCGTCCCAGTTAGGCGGGTAGTAAATGTGCCCTCCTTAAAGGGCGGATTATACTTATGAAAGATAAGTAAGTTATATAGAAATGAACTTAATGATTTTTCCTAATCGTATGCGTAAGAATGTGACTATAACCTTTATTGAAAATGGGAAAAGATATTGATGTGAAATTAAGTTCATAAGTGGTAATGACACGGCGAGGATCTGTATGTACTTTTATACTTGTCCTGTCATTCTTTTGTCTGATTATAGTCTGCATTTCTTATGCGTTATTTACATTCCATATTAAATTTTTGTTATCGACCCGCCGAGTGCGTTAAATGCCGCGAGTTTTAGGTACCAGGTTGGTGATCCTTGCTCATAGGATCTCGATTCGATTTTGAAAAGCTCCATTTGCTCGGAGGCTTATCTCTTGTGCAGTTTCCACGAGGTAGTAGATTCATGTATATTCGGGGTATGGCGGGGTCTGTCCCGCCACGATTGTTCGATTGTTATTCCTAAGTGCGTATTCACGTATGTGGTTGTAGAATCGAGTTGTACTTTTGATTATGTTTATATTATGGAAGCGGCTGATCGGCTAGCTGTGACGTTTTACACATGTGTTTGTGTTGTGTATGTTCATTGCTATTCTCGATGTATACAGATGGGGTGCCCGGGTAGGGCACCGATCGCGCCCGGGTCGGGTCGTGACATTAATCCACCTACAAGTCGAATACGCGCGCGTAGAATGTCAACATCTGATGACCATATCGCCTATCAACTTCTAGCTTTCTAAGGTAGAATAATATTAAGTATAAGGTCTCTTATTCTACGGAAAATGGGGCAGCGCTTCCCCTGTTTTTACATACTTTTCCACATTTTCTAATGCCCGGATTTCAACAACCAACAAGCCACATTTAAGGCACAACCAACAGCTAACCAAAGGGGATTACACGCCTAACTGGACGTGTAAAATTCTGCCCCATAATTCATATAAAAACAGTCCAATATTTTAAGGCCAACCTCAGTTATAACAATGACAACATGTAGCCCTCTTTCAATTCTTTATAATCCAAGTCGTTATCCCAACATGTTATATAAGGCATAACAATTATAACTACTTTAACCCCTTTCTTATATAACATGTAACAAGTAATAATACCAATACGAATGATCAACAACTTCAATGGCTAAAATGTCATGTCTCAGCTTCAACCCTTCATATTCCTTAACACTTATTAATCTTCTTTTTTATATCACAAGCTCATTTATATACTACTACAACATGTAATCTTCAATTACATTTAAGAAGACAATGATCCTTACCTCAATATGCCCAAAATAATCCAAGTTTAAAAGTCGATCCTTAGCGTTTCCTTAGCTCATATTCTTTACGTTCTAATCCACAATATGCAACCCTTAGAAGCTCATAACCAACTTTTCTTCAAGTTTCAACACCAAAGTTGAAGAACACCTTAGGTTCCAATGGTGCGACTCACGGATCAACGTAGTATTTCCGGGGTTTAAGGGGTTGTTTATGATTAGTATACCACTAGGGATCTTAGGCTTAAGTTTGGGGATTTAACAACAAGGATTGAAAAAAATTTGTTCTTGGTTAGGGCCCTTGGCCGAGAGCTATTTTAGGAGAGGAGTATATTTTGCTTTGTGAAATAATCCTAAGTGTTGATGAAGTCTTGCACCTCTATGTGTATATATAATGTGGACAAGGAAGGAGATCATGACAAGTGTATGGACAAGATTGTGGACAAGTGTGTGTGGGACCGTCCACTTGTCCCACAAATATCTTGAACACACACTTGTCCACTTGTCCTATAATTCTCGCCCAACATGGGCCATGTGAGGGTAACACGTGTCACCCTCCTATTCGTCCAAATTATTTCATCTCCCAAAATATCCATTTTTGGTCAAAATATTTCAAAAACTTGTGGGCCCCACAAAATAGTAAAATTTCCCGGGTGGGCCCCACATGACCAAATCCGAAAATTAAAATCCATATTTCCAATATATTCTATAAGTCCCAAAATTAAAGTCTAAATTCTTACGTACGTTCTCTTAAACATGACCTGGAACTACGAGGTGTAACAAAAAATTCAGCCCATGCTCACTTATACCCATGTCCACTTAATATCTACACTTTAATTAAAATTACATCTTCATCTATCCCTTCCATCCTCCCTCCCACAGAATTTTCGATTCTTCGCTATCTCTCATAAGCCAAGAGAAGACTAAAATAACTCCCTTTCCTAGATTAAGTTCTCTACTAAGTTTCAAGCTCATTAAACTCTGACCGGTGTTGTTTGGTAATCTTTGGACCAAATTTTGCCTCAGAAATTGTAAGTCTTGGAGATAAGATATTTGGAAGAAAAACATGCAAGTAAGATGGATTTAAGCTCATAAGGAAGGCATGCATGTCATTGGAAGTTGAAGAAATGGTGACAAATAGTAGCAGTGGTGCCGAGAAGTAAGGATTGTTTTTAGCTAATTGAAGGTAAGATTTCTTCTTCTTATTTGAGTATTTGGAGTTAAATTATGTTGTAGTTAAGAGATGAACTCATATTAAGAGAAATTGGAAGCAAGAAATGCATGTGATTGTATTGGTGCTATAGTTGAGCCGATTGGAAGTGTTGTTACCGATTTTGGGGCTGTTTTGTATATATTGGATTTGATTGTTGTTGTTGTTATCATTGTCACTAATTGCATGTTAAAATTGAAGGAAACCTTGATATTTAAAGTTGTAGTTGTTCATATGAAATTGTTGAAATATGAATTGAATTTTAAGACTTCAATTGGATTTTAAGGAATTATGAGAAGAGCTATGGTATTGTAATTTTGGACTGTGACACCCCATGAAATTCTTGGACATGTTGTGTTGTATTTAGGGGTTGTTTTGTTGAGTTAGAATGCTGGAAATTTAGTTACAAATATGCATATACATTGTTGTAATTATGGATATATGTCCTAAAGAAATTAAGGAGTTATGTTGCAAACTATAAGACTTGAACTCTCGTTGTTGTTGGAGCATGGACCGATCTTAGTGACTATTTTAATATGATTAAAGGGCTAGATTAACATGAGAAATAGGTATATTAATCACCTTGGTTGTTGTTTTGGTTGTATTCCATGAATGTATGGAGAAAGAATGTATAATGGTAGTGTATATCGGATATATGGGACTGTTTTGGTATATCCTTGAGTTGTGTCTTATTATTGGTGTTGTTGCCTTTTTTGTGAGTTGCGGATATGTATATAAGTAGGGGAAGTGCTGACCAAATTTATACATAAAAAGAGAGTCATCATTCGATAATTATAACGTATGCTAGTAATCATAGAGTTGATAGACATGTTACTATTGTTATAGGTCGAAGTGCTAATCGAGACGAGTTTTAATTATTTAGTTGGTTAATTAGATAATAAGGTATGTGAAACTATCCTTTCTTCTTTTTGACATGACTTATATAAAATGAGTGTACGGCGGACGTACATAATTCCATTGAATCCTAATTACTAGTGATACTTGATATGATACTTGCCTTTTGATTTTACAAGTGATAGTTCATTTTATTTAGTTCTTTGAGAGTCAAATGATGATTTAATTTGCATATGGTTACTCATGATATTATATTTGTGCTTGATGTGATTATATCATTTCATCGAGTCCCTCGCTAGAGGGCCGGGTACGGTATGTATATATATGATGATCTTACCGAGTCCCAGAATGGTCCGGGTACGATATATGTGGACAGACATCCACGGATATGATTATTTCATCGAGTCTCACGATGGGTCGGGTACGGTATGTGCGCAGTGGACAGGTATCCACGGATATATATGTGGACAGGCATCCACGGATATGACTTCATTCACCGAGTCCCAGAATGGGCGGGGTACAATATATGTGAAAAGGTATCCACAGATATGGTATATTATATGGACATGTATGACTCTCATTTCATAAGGCAAAAGTGCATTGGTATCTTTAATTATTATACTTGTCTCATGACATCTTTTGGTCAGTTATGATCTTCTTTACAGTACTTCATGTTTTATATACTCGGTATATTTTTCGTACTGACCCTCTTTCTCAGAAATTGCGTTTCGTACTGCCAGTGCAGTGTCGGTTTGGTGATCCTCCAGTCTAGGTTTTTCACTCAGCTGTTTAGAGAGCTTCATTGTTCCGGAGTTTAGTCATTTTAGTACAGATCCTTGCTATATATTTATGCATATTCAGAGGTAGGCGGGACCCTGTCCCGTCATATTTCACTGTTATACTCTTAGAGGTCTGTAGTCATGTGTGGGTTGTAGACGTTATTTGGTCAGCTGTACAGTTGTGATTTATTTTGGATATTTCTGTATTTAGTGACAGCCTTGTCGGCTTGCCTATTTGGTTATGATTGATTAGTTGCGACTTCTCGGGAGACAGGTTCAGTTCAGATTTCTATATTGTTCTTGGTAAGGGTGTCCAATTAGAGCACCAGTCGTGGTCTATCGGGTCGGGTCGTGACAGGGCTGTTGGTACATGAATGGGGTCAGCGTCGCAACTATGAACTGAGGTGTCGCGACGTTGTATGGGTACTGCTGTGGCACCACGGCCTAGTTGTTCTTCGGTCTCTGCTGTTGTTGTTGCTGCTGGTTTTGTTGACCGCGACCGCCACGGCACGACGCGACCTCCTGCGCGGCGACGCACTTTGCCACGCCCGCGTCGCGGCCCGCGCGGTTGAGAGTTGTCTGGTGGCGTCTGAACTTGGTGTTGCGTGTCTACAGCTAACACCTGTTGAGCGTGCTCATCCTGCTTAGCACGGCGGGTTTCTTCGAGCAACAATTATGAGCGAGCTTTGTTAAAACTGGGTAGCGGATCTGCCTGTTGAATCATGGTGACCAAAGTATCATATTCGCTCTTATTAAGGCCTGCAATCATTTGTAGCACCATTTTAGCGTCAGTGACAGGCGTGCCGATGTTGGAGAGTTGATCCGCTAGAAGTATAAGTTGCTTGCAGTATTCAGAGACATTGGAGAAGTTTTCAAGACGTGTTTTATTGAATTGTTCTTCCAAATACACGACACGAGTGTGCTTGTTATCCTGAAAGATTTCCTCCAAACGATTCCACAAGTCACGGGCTGTGGAGTCAGACTTCATGATAGTAAGAAGGAGATCCTGAGAAATACTACCACATTTCCATTGTTTGACGCCGGCGTCTAGACGACGCCAAGTAGAATCATCAACCTCCGAAGGGCGCGGAATGGTGTCATCAATATGACCAAGCATGTTATAGAGACATGCATGATTGCGAAACAGTTCAACCCAAGAAGAATACTGACTGTTTTCTTGATCAAGAAGAATGAGGATATGGGTCTTGATAATGGAAACAGTTAGAGCGGGATGAAAAAAGGGTGACGACTTGGTGGTGGGATTTGTGGAGGTAGAAGCGTCAACAACAGTGGGATAATCCTGAGTATCCATTTAGAGAAGAGAGGAAGAAAAGAAAAATCAAGAAAATTCTTGAAGAGAAGAAGGGAGTCGCGGCGCCGAGGAGGGGGGGTGGTGCCGACGGCTGTGGACGAAATTTTCTAGGGTTTTGAAGTTTAGGCTACCATGTAAGATGATATTAATCTCCATTGGGGAGTCTTCCCATTAATATCGAATATATATAGTGTACAAGATGTGTCCCTAATATAATAGGAATCCTAATTTACCATAATTACATATCACTAATATTTACACAATATATGAGATATATTTTAATTATGATGGGGACATTAATCATACACGTTTACACCTAGTGATTAAACAATTCTACATATAGGCGGCATGTTAGTGAAAGATAGTTATCAAAATGAGAGTTAATTAAGTGGCTAGTGCTAAAGTGATAAATGATAATTACATTTTGAATTTTATAAGAGCTTGAATTATATTTTTGTGTTTTGAAAAAGTGGGCCAAGCTCACCTATATAATTATATTCCACGTTCTACGGTATGTAAAAAGGCAATGATTTGGTCTTTCGAATAAAGTGGGGTGGGGGGGGGGGGACTTTGGGGTCTTCTGGAAGTACATTTCAATAGTTTTTTTTTTCAATAGTTTAATCCATTTTGTTTGTAGTTAAAAAAAAAAAAAAAAAAAAAAAAGGAGGCTGAGGTGGCCCAGAGTTGGTGCTTGATGGCGCGGGGCCATGGTCGCGAGTTCGATCCTGCATAAACCTTGGTTGAGTCATCGCATATGGCTTGCCAGTGTAGTTTCATGGTGGCGTGGTTTGCGATTGCTGCGTCGATCGGGGTTTCTGCTGTCTTGTATTTCGAAAGAAGTAGCGGTGCCTTCACAACAAAAAAGGTTCAAAAAAAGGAAATTCAAAGAACATTATCAGGTGCAAATATGAGTTATTAGGCAGTAATCATCGTACATTCAATGTTTTTTATATTTCCTCCTAGAATTATTAAATTTATTATGAGTTCAATATTAAGTTGGTCTATCAGATAAGTAAAAAAGATATATTAAACATTATTTAATAATTGATTATTTATTTTATTAGCATTAGATTTCACCTGATCTTTATCAAGGTAATTAAATTATTACCTTCTCAAAATGTCACTTTGTCATGGTTATTTTGGTAAGCTTTATATCAAATTTATTTGACTGATTGAGAAATTTAATTTTTTTTTTTTTTTATAACCACATAAATATTATAGACTTACTTAAGATCATTCTTAATACAATTTGTTGGGCCTGTGCTGGCACGTGTCTTTGCATCTAGTTTACATAACATACTACTATGTCTTTTTTTTTTTTAATTTGACATAAAAATATATTATTTAAGAAATAATTTAATTTTAAATTTTTTATTGTACGATTTATTTAGATCATACATTTTTTTATTTATTAAATTTCCCAAATTATATAGTGCCACATAAAAAACAAAACAATATGATTTTAAATATGTCTTTTTGTGAGAATATCATTTAAAATAAAACTTAAATTAAAAATTAAATCATTTTTAAATCTAAAAGTACATATTTTTTCGAAAGGCAAATAAAAAACCATAAGGAGTATTTTCTGAAAATGCTTAAAATTCTGAAATTATCGTCTTGGACGTGAGAAGCATGTTGTAAGTTGTAACACGTTACAAAAGTTAAGATGTCCTAGTCAAAATACTACATCCAGAACGGCAGAACCTTCCCAATAATAGCAGTAACATAACTCCATAACAGCTGTCTATGTATTTGCGTAGTCGGGGTCGAAATTTGGCGGGATTGGGGGTAGGGCGGGGTCTGCCGCCGCCCCGATCCAGAGGGGGTCGGGGTGGTATCGGGTGGGGTCATTTTTTTATCTGTCTTTAAATTAAATAAATAAATAACACACACACAACAAAATAATTTAATAAAAACATCTCAAAGTTGTTTTTGTGCCTCTTATATTATTCGACTAGAACTAGAAGTATGATTTTTTTTTGGTAATACAATTTCAAAATTACAACTTCGTGATATTGAAAGTTGCAAATAAATAACATAGTAAGATTTCATTGTAGTTGTAGTATTCTTCTTCGCTGATCTCCGGTTGGTCGCACCTCGTATGCTCCGCACGAATTCAATCTCTGCCAATGAATGTTTGTGCTCCTGCTTGAAATCTTCCCGCAGAAAATGCGCTTTCAGACGCAGTTGATGCACTTCCCACCTAGCTTTGTCTTTGTTTTGTACATGTCTCAATAAACTTTTCGTCCCACCCAGACCTTTTCCATTTTAAAATTATAAATATTTTTACAAATTTGACATCTAACTACTTCATTTTCTACGTCCCTATCAAAAAAAGCTCATACATCTGATTTTACTTTTAGTTGAGAAGGGCATCGTCTCATACTAGGGGAATAGGAGGCGGTGCAGTTTGAAGTGCACTAGTGGGTGTGTCATCTAAATCTAATGATATTTCAGGAAATGATTCAATATCAATGAAATCACCCTGTCTATGAGGATATAGAGAAATAAGATGACTAGAAGAAGTACCCTTGCCCTTGTTACCTCTACTAGTAGAAGTACCCTTGCATTTGTTATCATCTATTATAATTATGCAAATAAATAATTAAAGACAATGAAATTTAATTAAGATAGAGAGAATGAGATATACATTGAGAGATTATTAGAGAGATTGTAATTGTAGGAATATTTATGAGAAAGAATGAAGAGAAAATGAAATATTTATAGTTGAAAAAATTGGATTAAAGTGTAAATATATATTAATTAAGAATTACAAATAAATATAGGGGTAGATGGGTTGGGGGAAGAGGGAGGGGTATTTGACCGTTGCACAACGACAAAGGTCGGGGTAGTGGGAAGGGGTCGGGGGTCGGGGTGGGGTCGGGGTGAGGCGGATGGAGTCGGTGTCGGGGTCGGTTTTTTTTTATAGGCTCCGTACCGATACCGATACCGATATAGAGCAGGGGGTCGGAGCGGGTCAGTATACCCCCGCCCTAGCGTACCCTACTCCTCGTCAACCATTTTGCCGCCTTTTACGGTTAACTCATCTACCGTCCAATATCTTATCCTAAACTAATCTGAGCCGTCCGATCCTTCCAAATTCTCAATAATTTACGATCTTTGTCTTCATTTATTCCACCTTTTCCTTTCAACACCCCAACCTCTGTTTTCTACAGATCTCTTCTACATAGTTCTTCTTCTTCAAATGTCATATTCAGATCTGTGTAAATCGTTCTTCGATCTACCTTTTGCATATGGATTTGATGTGTTTTCGTTACGTCTTGTATATTGATCAATTGAACGGTGTAACGGTTAGATCTGATGCTTTTCACGCTCTTCTACGTAGAGGAGCATCAGATCTGTTTGATCTTCAGAGAATTATGGAAGTTGGAGCATAGTTTTGATTAATTGAGGTGTTGAAGAGATTTATCGGTGAGCTAATTATGTTTTTTTGCTTGAAAAAACTTGAATTAAGCATGTTATATTTGTTGAAATCATGCTAATCCTTATCACATGTTGCAGATCTGAACAGAGATGGAAAGGACTATTCGATTAGTGACCGGTCGTTACAAATCAAACGGTTTGGACCTGTAATTAGCATGCGTGATGGTGCTTCTAAGGTTATTTATTGTTTATAATACTTTAATGTCTCATATGCATTAGTTTTTTTAATTTATGCATGCATATGTACGAGAAGATGAAAGATTGAGATATGTGTGAGATATGAGAGGAAAAGAGTGAGGTGTTTATTGTTGATGTTACCCGGCCTTTGCCATGTTGGGTGCGCTCGCATGGCAGGTCAAAAGCACCTAATAAAAGTATTTATTTTTGGTGTTGGAGAGGAGAGGCACGGGGATTTTGCCCGGATCTCCTCTCCTTGCGTGGTGTCTGTGTCCTTTTTATTTTTTCTGCACTTTGCATGTTCCCGGTTCCAACAATTCCGCAGCGATCTAGTGGTTACTTGTCATTGAATTGGTCTTGTGATTTTGAGGCGAGACCTATTCAAGGACAAGTAACACGACTCGTGTTGATTGGATTAACACCAATCAACACGGCGATGGACAAAGCAACGTTTCTCTACTGCAGCACTCCATTAGAGGTACACCCATCAATTCTCTTTGCAAAATTTACTTTCAAAGTTTTCATAATGTCATATCAATTCCAAACCACTAACCTTAATATTCGTTCAGATGCTTTTTGATATTTATAAAAAAATTAAGCACTAGTGAATTGCTCAAAAGTAATCTTTAATGTCAATCACCTACACTATTATATATTTGTAACTAATTTAAAAATATTTTTGCAAGATTTAATCTCAACAAGTTGTCTTCTAATAAGAAGTTGCGGTAAAGAGCAATGGTTAAATAGGCATTGCAAAAGCTTCCTAGCAGTAATTCTTCGTTTTCCGTTAATCAAGGTCATGCAGTATAATTCCTGCCTCTTTTTTCTGCTCTTTTTATCTTTTTGCAATAAGTAGCATCTCTCATTTGATGAGTAGTTAATATTTTTTGAAGTAATGCCTAATGGGATTCTTAGTGGGAGAACGACTGTGTTTTCCTAATTAATGATGTAATTGTTTCAATCTATTGGAGATTGTTGTTATGTCAGCCTTATTGTGTAGCCCTTTGGGGAGGGGTATCCCTTAGGCAGGTTTTGGATTATGATCTCAAAATGTGTTCCGGTGAGATTTGGCATGTATGAAATGATATGGTAGTTTTTGCTTTATAATAAGCTGGAGGAGCATTGATGCGGGCTGAAGTTGTTCACCAATACTTGATAAGTGGTGTTGCTCTTGATGTTGTTTGGTGAGCAGTGAAGCCTTTACTCTGAGCTGATCAAGAAATGTAAGAGCTGCTGTTGCTGTTGAAGAATGTTCGAGTTGTTGCTGTTGAAGAATTGTTCTCATGGTCCCTTTTCAGAGAAACTTTAATATTTCACCATTTCATCGTGGTCGGGATTTTGTGAGACTTAAGTGGCTTTAGTTATATTTTGAAGCTGTGGTTTGTGTAATAACAACTTATCATCCGGGGTTGGTTATACTTTATGTTTCATCCTGCTGAAGTGTTGTCTTGTTAAAGTTGCTGAAGATTTTCCAGAATCGTCTTTTCACACCAGCTATTTTTAAAAGCTGTTTTGGTATGATCCTTTGGAAGTGTTCTATCTAAAACCTTGTTTCGAGGAACTGATATCTGGACTCATGCTTTCTGATAAGTCTGAGGTAATCCAGTTTGTGTTTTAGATTTGGTCGAATTATAGTTCCAACATCTGTTCTCTGCACATTAATTATAATTTTATGTATCTATATCCCTCTTTGATTTCAATTATTAATATTTTTTTGTCAAAATTTATTTTGACTTATTATGGTGATTATGTACTGAAATTGTTATTTTTCCGTGTGTTGCAGGGCGTGGATTTAGCTGTCTGCAGCCTTGGTTCAGTAGTGAATTTATGCTATCTGCGGACTGGTATATTACGTCTGTAAGAATGTGGACCGTTAAGAGTTTTTATGGAGGCAGATGGTGTGTTTAATTTTTCTGCTGTTGTGAGTTGCGTTCAGCAGTGTCTAATGTCCAAAAGTTTTTTACTTTCTGGTTAGACCGTTAATATCCCCTCCCTTCTCCACGATAATTTTGTTTCAGGCTGGCAGTGGATATATAATCATTAGATCTGGCGTGCTGGAATTATTGTTGCAATGGGAGAGTTTTGGTCAGAGTAGTTTTGAGTCTGGTAGTCTCTCTTGATAGTTTTTTAAAAAGTTAGAATTCCTGAATATGTTAGATTATTATACTACGGTCATTGATCTGGTGTGTAACCAGCCATAGTATTATCTGCATTAGTTTCCTGTCTATTCAATCACTTCTTTTAACATCGCTGCTTGGAATTACAGTGGTTATTGTGCAAATTTGGGTAGAAATGGATATTTATTTTATTCTCAAGAGATTTAAAAAAATATATATAGGAGAACCGAACAAGGTATTTTTCCTTCATTTTAATTGTATGATTGAATTGTAGGAGGGCAAGAGAGATTTTATTTCCTGGGAAAAACATATTGGTACTAATTGATGATTGCTTTTCATTGACCACTAATAAATAATTGATAAACATTACTTAATAGAGTTCTAATTAGTGATTGACATTAATTTCTATTTCACCTCTAGTAAAAACAAGTCCCAAGTTTGTGGAGTATTCAGTTTATTTATATTATAAAAAGTTTTTTTGTGAAATATTTCGACTTGGTTGTATTTAACTTTTATTTATTAAATGTGGGACTTGCTGTTTTGGATGGGTCCAAGAGCTCGGTTTATGGTGGAGCGCTCGATGCGTATTGCATTCGAGAGGTCGGTGGTTCGAATCTTACCTGGGTCCCAAATGAGTGTATTAGTAATTCAAAGAGTTTTACTATTATTTTCGTGTTGAATTAACATGTTTAAAACTCACTCATATAAGAATTTGTCTTTACACTGATTTTCTTGATTGAGATATTATGATTTTTATTAGTTTATTTATTTTTAGTCGGTATCGGCATGGGAAAATCTATCCGATGGAATTGTTAATATGGTACCGTTTAATTATTTAATGTTTCATCGAGTATTTTTTTCTCGCATTGCTGGTAATTCCAGTGGTAGTGTAGTACTAACATTTCAGTCTTTAATCTTTCCCGTAAGATATCATGTTAGAATAGGCGGTAGAACCGACCAATATTATTTCAGTCTTTAATCTTTCCTGTAGGATTTCTGTTAAAAGTTTCGTGATCAAAGCAATATTTTTAGTGGTGTTTAGTATGTGGGATAAGATTGAATATTCTAAGATTAACTTTGGATTTAAAATTTATCCCAAATTTAATTTTTTAGATATCCCAAGTTCCATTAATTTTGATATTATATTATTCCATCCCTCTAGGTGAGCAAATGGCCAAAGTAGTACTTTCTGAAAAAAAATATTCTGAATATTACTCTTGTAAAATTGATTATCATTTTATTATTCATTTTGACACATGGATTGTCATGCCACATATGCAATCTTATTTGTCTTTCTTTAATTTTTTAAGTCAAACACCAACAACTCTTTTTACTTTTAATCAAAATTACTTTTTTTAAAAGTACTTTTTAAAAAAACATTTTTTCAAAATAAATTAATTTTAGTAACTTAATCAAACAGTTATTAATAATTTTACTTTTTTTTTATCAATTTTAACTTTTTATATTTAGCAAATTAATAATTCAAATATTTTTAAAAAAAATCCTTTCTCATCTCGTATTTATCTTTCTATTTCCCATTGAATTTAACCTTCTAACATAGGGAGTGTTAATATAATATATATACTCAACATAATATATTATATATTATATATCTCCATCTAACCCTACCTAATAGTTAACATGATATAAACTAGTAATATAAAAAAAGATTCTCCTTGTATTTATAAATAAATAAATAAGGAGAATTTTTTTTTATAAGTTATCGGGCAAATCCATTAATATTAGAATGAATAGATCGGAATGAAAATATCACCCTTCACCGCCTCGAACAATTTATTTTCAAGGTCGGATATTGTGGTTGTACCTAACGGAAGAGAAGATGAACGGTAGATCCGTTTTCAGTTTTCTTGAAAGTATAAAGGATTAATGGTGTTGCAAGTACATTATACAATTCTTATTTTCTAGCGAGGAAATAGGATAAAATGACCACTTACAATTGAAAATGGGGTAAATGAAGTTTTTAAGAATTTCTTACTTTTTAAATTTTTCTATAAATTTTCCTATATGGCAAAAAGGAGCCTATCTTTGCAAAACTAAACTTAAAATGGATGTCTTTGCAAAAATTGAGAAGTGTATTTATAAACCATAGAAAACTGAAATCTTCTCCTCTTGGTAGAATTAAGAAGTTGTTGAATCACTGCATGAGTAGCAAAGTGTGATTATGTGATGGCGCGGGGCCATGGTCGCGAGTTCGATCCTGCATAAACCTTTGGTTGGCGCATCGTAGGCACATCGAGTGTAGTTAATCGCTGGCGTGGTTTGCGGTATTGCGTCGGCCGGGTTTTCTGCAAGATTTCGAAAAGAAGCGGTGCGGGTTCGCCGTCGAAAAAAAAAAAAAAAGTTGTTGAATCTCCATTATTTTTCTTCTTTTATTGGCGTTCCCTTAGCTTCTGCTTTTGTCATAGAATTTGATAACAAAAGCTACTTTCTCTAAATCTTCTTATGGGTTGACGTTAGCAAACGATTCTACTAGAGGTACAATCATCAATTTTCTTCACATTTTTTTTATGTTGTATTACAAGTTTAGAACTGGTATTAAAATTGCATCTGGCAGCATATCACTTACTATCTTCTATGAACCAGTCTCATTCTCAAGTAATTAGTATTTGTTAGCACATGGTTTTGTCCCACATCAACTTTTGACTTTTATATTTATCTTATATAAAGGATGTAGTTATTTTTTTACTTACCAATTCACTATCAATAATAGTCTTATTATTATTTTTTTACTCTTGTAATTGTCGTACAAGGATTCATAAATAATATGAATTCTAACATGGTATCAGAGAGAATAAAATAATATTAATTTTAAATTATTGGTTGGTTCTACCGCTTATTATATAAATTCTCGCATTATGATATTGGTCGGTCCTATCGCCTATTACATAAATTATTGCATTATAATATTGACCAGTTCTACCGTCTATCTTGTTAGTTCTTGTTAGATTTCGCTATTTGTGTTCGTTCTTGTTAAATATGAGTTCTTGTTCTGATCGATTCCACCACTTCCGCATTTTGATTGGTTAGATTGAAATTATTGCTTGTTATTTGAGTTTTTTTTTCTGTTTAAAATTCATAATGGCTGGAGGTGATGATTCTTTGCAATCTATTGGTGTTCGATTAAATGAAAAAAATATTCCTATTGAAGCTATGTCATGGTAATTTTTTTGAAGGGAAAGGGGTTTTGAGATTATATGTCGGAAAAATCCAAATGCCCTAAAATTGGAGATGAAAAATTTGATGACATATTCTGGGGGTCAATTCCAGAACTCGTATCCACCGACTCAGGCTGCCTTTGTGCCCTCTCTTGATCACTCAACTTCAGGAGCCTCTGTGAGTCACAATACTGATTCTGTAGCTGACCAATTTCAGAAGTTCTCGCCTTCCAACAGTTTCAAAAGAATTCTCCGTCTTATGCTCTTTATACTCCTTCCGACTCATCATCATCTATTGGTTCAGGTATCATTTCGTCTTCTTGGACTCTGGAGCTGAAAATCATATGTCTCCTGATTCTTCTATCTTTGTATCTATATCTTCTGACCCCTCTTCCACTTCTGTTGTCACTGCTGATGTCACATTGATGCCATTAACAGACATTGACACCATTCATACATCTACTATATCATTACTTGATGTTTATTGCATTCCAAAATTACATATGAATCTTGTTTCTGCTGGTCAAATATGTGACTCTGGATGTTTTATTGGACTTTTCCCCAATTCTTATTATGTGCAGGATCTAAAATCCAAGAGAGTGATTGAGACAGGGCGTAGAAAGGGGAGAGGTCTCTATGTTTTGGATGAGCTGCATCTTCCTACTCATACAACATCTATGCATGTTAATTTATCTTCTTTTTATTTAACACCTTCCTCTTCGAAGTTTTATTTGTGGCACTCTAGACTTGGTCATGTATCAGGCTCTCGTCTGCATTTTATGTGTAGTACTGGTGTTCTTGGTGATTTACAATCCGATGATATTTCTGATTGTAGTGGATGTAAACTTGGAAAATTTTCTGCTTTGCCTTTTAATCTTTGTACTTTTACTTCTTCTGCACCATTTGATCTAGTTCATTCAGATGTTTAGGGGCCAACACCTATCCCTACTAAGGGAGACTTCAGATATTATGTTTCCTTTATTGATGATTATACTCATTATTGTTAGGTTTATTTGTTGAAAAAACATTATGATTTTGTTCATACTTATGTTAAGTTTCAAGCCTATGTAAAAACTCAACATTCTGCCATTATTAAATGTTTTCGGGCTGATTTAGGAGGTGAATATATTAGTGGGGATCTTTCTGGTATTTTCAAAGCTGATGGTACAATACATCAGTCTTCTTGTACTGATACACCACAACAAAATGGGGTAGCCGGGAGAAAGCATAGGCATAATGTTGAGACCTCTCGATCTATGCTTTTGTCCGCTAGTGTTCCTAGCAAATTTTGGGGAGAAGCTGTCCTAACATCTGTTTATCTTATTGATAGGATTCCTACCTCTCATAATTCTGGGATTTCTCCGTATGCTAGACTATTTGGTCACACCCCACTGTATTCCCATTTGAGAGTTTTTGGCTCAACATGTTTTGTTCTGCGTCCACATGCAGAGCGTACTAAGTTATCATCTCGTGTCGCTATTTGTGTTTTTCTTGGATATGAAATTGGGCAAAAATGTTATCGTTGTCATGATCCAATTTCTGGAAAATTGTATGTTTCTCATAATGTTTCTTTTATTGAACATGTTCCTTTCTTCTCCATCACATCTACTTCACATGACATATCAAAATCTGACCTTATTGATATTGATCCTTTTCCTACTGATTGTCCATCTGATTCTACATCTATATCGTCTATTTCTTCTCAGTCTTCTGGCAGATCCCATGATATTGATACTCACCCCGCTCTTACGACTGTTCCAGAACCTCTTGTGATTGCAGATCCAGATCCACCCGCTATCCTAAACGCACTACTTGATCTATCCAGGTATCCGATTATGATTACTCATGCTATTCTCCATCATTCGCCTCTTTTTTAGTTTCTATTAATTCTCTTTGTGATCCTACCTCTTACTCTGAGGCAGCTCGTAATCCTATTTGGCAAAAGGTTATGAGTGAGGAATTATCTGCTTTGGATCAATTGGGTGGTTTTTGGAAACGAAAAAAGAAAGAAAGTATAATAATATTACTACAATGTCGTGCCGATGTCTCCCTTACGAAATTGAGGGTGAGCCTTCGCTTTTTGAATCGTCTTCTGCCCAATGCGGTATCCCCCGTTTTTAGTTCCCATTGGGTTTACCTTGTTCACATATCATAAAAGTCCTTCTCGTTCCATATATACTGAGTTAGCTCGGGAGATATGGAAAAAAACCAAAGGCCAAAAGGTCAATTTCGATAAGAGCGATGCTTATACCGAGCGAGCTCCGCAGAAATTCGGATCATTGTGCCATCGGTGACTAACCATACAAATAAATTCTATCATTTGTTTAATAACTAATAACGACGCGATCTTAAATTATTCTGACACGATGCTCTCTTGTGAAGAGCCAAAAGCTCTTGACGTAGGGAGGTTCAGTCCAGTCTGTTCACCTCAATTTGCGCCCTATCCAAAGTCAGTCGTCTGCAGTTCACACTTGGACAAAGACGACTCTCCAGTGGTTCCGCGTGGGCGTGACGTACTGGAAGCGGACATGTAAAGCATAGACCATGACCCCTCATCTTTTCATTTCTTTATCTATATGAAACCAAATGAGCGAGTCTTTATTATTATTTTGGGCAAGTTGATCGCCCCCTTACGTAGTGATTCTATCAATCATGTACGTAGGATTACGGTTATGGAATAGATGAAATAAATAGGGACGTCTGGCATAATAATTTCAAAAAGGCGGAATTGGATAACTTCTTTGGCTTTATTGAGGCTTTTGTAGTGTGTCTTTGGTTTGGAGCTATTCCCATTAGGCGCCTAAAGTTCCTTACACAGTGGTTCTTTGAACGGGATAAAACAATAAGGAATTCCCTCGGCAATATGGAACCTCTCAACAACTCCTTTCCACGCCTTTCTTTCCTTAAAGTTAATACATTTCTTATTCTGAATCGTATTATAAATCACTTGCCTTTATTTGTCTTTCATCCCCCCTGAATAAGTAAGACCCCGCTCTTTCGAATTCAAAAAAAAGAGGGGCGAAACGCCCATTTGAAGTGGTTCCGCCCTTCCTATTGGGATATAAGCCTTCGGGCTTTGCCTGTCCTTTCTAATCCAAAATTCCCTTTCCTTCCTTACAATCAAGCAAATGGCTTAGAGCTCCTGCGGATGACTTTTTGTCTTACGACACGAAGAACGGGTACTTGACATTTGGTTTCTCTACCATCAAGTAAGAAAAGTATTGGTTCTCGATGGGTGTACACGATTAAAACCAAGTCTGATGGTTCTATTGAGCGATATAAAGCTCGTTTCGTTGCAAAGGGCTTTGCTCAAGAGTATGGTATGGATTATGAGGAGACTTTTGCACCTGTTGCAAAGATGACATCTGTCCGGGTTCTTATTGCAGTAGCCTATGTTCGTCATTGGCATATTTCACAAATGGATGTTAAAATGCCTTTTTGAATGGAGATCTTCAAGAGGAAGTCTACATGGTCCCTCCACCCGGCGTGTCACATAATCCAGGACAGGTATGCAGGCTTAAGAAGACTTTGTATGGTATCAAACAAGCCCCAAGAGCTTGGTTCGATAAGTTTTCCACTGTAATATCTTCTCTTGGGTTTATTTCCAGCTTTCATGATTCAGTGTTATTTGTTAGATCGTCCCCGGCAGGCCATATTTTTCTTTTGTTGTATGTTGATGATATGATCATTACAGGTAATGATATTGATGGTATCACAAACCTAAAATCCACTTTGTCTCGACGCTTTGAGATAAAGATTTAGGTCATCTACGTTACTTTTTAGGCATTGAGGTAACTTATTTTCAGAAGGGGTATCTTCTCTCTCAGTCTAAGTATGTTGCAGATATTCTTAAGCGGGCTCGTCTCACAGATACTCGTATTATTGATTTGA
The DNA here is from genome assembly GCA_029844215.1 of Przewalskia tangutica. NCBI lineage: Eukaryota > Viridiplantae > Streptophyta > Magnoliopsida > Solanales > Solanaceae > Przewalskia > Przewalskia tangutica. The sequence goes on along the minus strand of CM056725.1, from coordinate 12,067,899 downwards.
ATTCAATTAATCAATTGACGAGACGATATTTCCTGCTCTTGAACGAAGGTTGTTGACTCTCATCTTGAGGTTAATGTTCGTTATACCCCTACTGACGGGGATCCTCTTCCTGATCCAACTTTATATCGTTCAGTTGTGGGTAGCCTGGTGTACCTTACTATTACTCACCCTAACATTGCATATGCTGTTCACATCGTCAGTCAGTTTGTTTGTTCTCCTACATCTGTACATTGGACTGCGGTTATACGTATTCTTCGCTATCTCAGAAGAACGATTTATCAAAGCCTCTTATTTCTATCAACCTCATCACTAGAGCTTCGTGCATTTTCTTATGCAGATTGGGCTAGTAACCCGACTGATAGGAAATCCACTACTGGTTATTGTATATTTTTAGGAGATTCACTCATATCATGGAAAAGTAAGAAACAAGATGTTGTTTCTCGCTCTTCAACCGAGGCAGAGTATCGTGCCATGACTTCTACTATGTGTGAAATTATATGGTTACGTTGGTTATTGGTTGATATGGGTGTCTCTCTTTCCTCACCGACACCGATGTACTGCGATAATAAGAGTTCTATTCAGATTGCACACAATACAGTCTTTCATGAACGTACCAAGCATATTGAGATTGATTGTCATATTATTCGATATCATCTTCAACAAGACACTCTTTCCTTGCCATTTGTCTCATCTTCGATGCAACTTGCAGATTTCTTCACAAAGGTACATACCTTACAGCGTCACCGGTTCTTTCTTGGCAAACTCTCGATGTTTCTCTCTACACCATCGCGAGCTTGAGAGGGGATGTTAGCACATCGTTTTGTCCCACATCATTTAGGATAACTTTTGACTTCTGTATTTCCCCTATATAAAGGGATGTAATTGCTTTTCTTTTACTTACCAATTCACTATCAATAATAGTCTTATTCTCTTTTTTTTACTCTTGTTATTGCCGTACAAGGATTCATAAATAATATGAATTCTAATAGTATTATGGTGAAACTTCTTCTAACAAGAATTTCCGGGAAAGAGAAATTGTTAAGTAGGCTTGCGAGCCGTAATTCTTCATTTCCATTAATTTTGGTCATGCAGTATTAATACCTGTTGCTCTTCATCAATTAGTGCCATCTCTTCATTGATGCTGAGTTAATTGTCTTAAGTAATGCCTTTTGGGAGAACATCCATGATGTAATTGTTTTAATCTATTGGAGATTATTGTTATGTCACCCTTATTTTAGCCCTTGTTGCTGTTGAAGATTTGATAGCTCATGGTGGCTGTTCAGAGAAACATTAATATGCTTGCTGTATATTTTACTATAGTGAGGCACAAGCTTCAAGCTTGTTGCTGGTTTTGAAGCTGTGGTCTGGTGTAATCAACAAGTTATCATCCTCATGCTCAAGTGTTGTGTTATCCAAGTTTTGCCAGAGTACATGATTCACACCAGCTATTTTATTTTGACTTGTTATGGTGATTGTATTTGGCATAAAATTCTTATTTTTCGTTTGTTGCAGGCTGTGAATTTTGCTACATGCAGGCCTGGGGTAAATATTTGCTCATCTACACTGGAATATTACACACGTGTACTGTAAGAATGCAGATCACTTACAATTTTTATAGAGGCCAGAATGGACCTTCATGCCCTGATGAGCATCTTTCAAACCTATGAGATAAACATTAAGAGTCAAAGGGACTTGTACAAAGACAAGACTTTGGCTCTCCAAGGTCAAACCTCTGAAAAAAATACTGAAGACGAGGATGAGAACTTAGAGGAAATAGGTGATGGTGCCAATGTTTCCTTACTCACTAGAAAGTTCAATTCTATGCTGAGGAAGATCAACAACGATAGAAACAAGACTAAATATGTCACGACCCGAACCCCGGGCCCGTGACTGGTGCCCTACCTGGGCACCCTTCTACCTAAATGACACAAGTAAACCGCGGAACTAAATAACACATCATCTTTTTTTTTCCTTTAAAACCAACGAGCATGCAAAGGAAAAGCCGACAAGGATGCCATATATATATATATATATATAATCAAAAAGTACTACACTGTACACGAGTCCAATCTCACATATGAATACAAACCTCTAAAAGTTTTTGTTATACCCCGTATTTCCAGAGTATGTACATGTGGACGTACGTACGAATTTTGAGCCTTAAGTTAGGCATGTTTCGAAATTTTGTGCACAACCCCCGTATAGAGTCGTTTTTCGACGAAACGTTTCCACAGCTTTCGTAGGGAAAATTCCGGCTATGTCATTTAGTATTTTTGCGGATTTTTCCGGCGTGAACATTTTTGGACCAACGGGAGGGTGACACTTGTCACCTCGTTGACGGCAAAGAGGAGGCTTGGCCTTGGCCGATTGGTCCTCCTTTTGTGCCTTGTTTTGTGGCTTGTTTTGTGGAGTGTTTTGTGGAGTGTTTTGTGGGTGCACTTGGCTTGATCTTGGCCTTACACTTGCCTAACACATGGATGGATCTTGGCCATTGGTTGGCCTTTGGTTTTGCTATAAATACCCCCTCTCTTTGAAGACTTCTTCATCCACTCTTCACTTGCCTAAGTCTTGAGAACCCTCCTCCTCCTCTTGTTGACTCGCCCAAGAGCCTCTCCCCTTGTGAAGGCCTTTTGGCGAAACCTTCCCCTTTGTGAGCCTAAAGCGAGAACACCCCTCCCTGGGTGTTGTTCTCGTGTGGGACCCCCCTTTGGGGGTATTGACATACTCCTCCAAGTCTTGTTATAATGCCCAGAATACCTTCGCCTTATACCTTGTAGTCTTCCAAAGTTACCTCTATCGTAGAGTCAGGAAATACTACCTTTTGTCCTTTTAGTCTCAAACCGAAACCCTAAGGAAACCTTCACTGTTGGTTGAAGTTTTGGAGTAGAAGTTGGTTAGAACTTCTAAGGGTTGTTTGGAGCGGATTGGAGCACTCGGAGTAGGAGCTAAACCTTGCTCAGGCGCGACATTATACTCGGATAATTTTGGGCTTATCGAGGTAAATATCTTGTCCCCCTATTGTAATTGGAAATTACATAAGTGTTGAATATATAGTGTTGTATACTATATATAGAACTATACTTAGTACTGTGGCAATGTCTTTTGACTTAAGCCTGAAGAATTAAGAACTGAACTGTAATTGCATAGGACTGTATTACAGTAGACTTGTGTAGTATTACTGTGTAGTAGAATTGTACACGTCCGGTTAGGCGTGTAAAACCCCAGTTGGCTTGGTGGCGAGCGATAGAGAAGGAGAGTTACGCTATGGCGGGAGAGTCTTGCGAATTTTACGTAGAATGTTCTACGTTAAGATCTAGATTTTAATAAGCGCGCTGGCCTTATAGGTTGAAGTGCTACGTGTGACGTAATCTTACGGACTAAGGAGTAGCCAAGCGGTTTGAGGTACTCGGGCGTTTTGCTATTAGTCGATAATCGTCGCGAGGTATGTGAACCTCTTCCTATCTCTTCTAGCATGATATGTGTGAACTATGTAGTGCGGTAGACGTCGTGTGTTAGCGTGTTTGATTGTCTTAAAACATAAAGTGTTATAACGGCTTTATGGGAAGTTGGTTATAACGGCTTTATGTAGGTAAGAAAATACTTTGTGGTTTTAAAAGGTAACTGATGTGAATTATAACTGTCTTGTTATAATAAAGAACTTGATGTATTTCAAAAGATTTATAATCGTTTTGAAGGAAGAGTAACACTTGGTTTTAAAGGTTTTAAAAAGAGTTATACTAGCTTTATGGGGAGTTAGGTATAATGTCTTAAGAGAGGTAAAGAAAATGGTTTACTAATGTTAGAAGTTAAGAGACTTGATCTTATAAGATAAGAGACTTAACTTATTTGTTTTAATGTGAATGTTTGTGTGAAACCTCATTCGTGAGTAATGAGTACTTGGTTTTATTTAAAGGATAATGTTTTACTGATTTCGGAAATCAGAATGTGTATCGACAGACCACTGCAGCGTTAATAAAGGAAAATGTATTGCATAATGATGAATTGTATTAAAACCAGTAGAAACCTCCATCTGCATAGAAACTAAGATGAGACAAAATGATATTACATTTTCTAGATCATGGCTGCTGTAATAAGAATGTTGTAAACAAGAATAACCTACTCTCACGTGAGTCATATATTACTCAATTGTTCTAAAAAGAAATCAAGTGATTAAGTTTATGAACTATGAAACCATTTGAAAATGAGAAGCTTGAGTAATTGAAACTAGGCAACCGGAACTTAGGAAAAGAATGTTGTTACTTGATTTTGATAAGGAATGTGGGTTGGTCATTCTAATACTACGGTTATCGGGTGACTTTGATAAGTAATGGATCTCTTTTAAAGAATTTAACGTCGTAGTACTTTAGGAGTTAAAACCGGACTTTGGCATAAAATGAAGGTACTTTGAGTGATGTGAAACTTGCCATGCTTGTTGTGGTGAAACTTGCCTATCTTGTTGTGGTGAAACTTGCCTATGCTTGTTGTGGTGAAACTTGCCTATCTTGTGATGATAGCCTTTGTTGTGCAAGTGTGGTGTTTCGTGATACCGCGTCTCGATAGAGGCGGTTGGTAGTTGAGGTTTCTTCTTGTTCGGCCTTGGTACGGTGGTCGGCTCGTACTTGCCGTCTCGTGGTGATTCGGCCTTGGTATCGGTAGTCACCCTCGCACTTGCCGTTCGTGTAGTGACGAAGTCTCGTGATCTGACCTTGGTCCCCGGTGGTCACCCTCGTACTTGCCCGGTCGACTCGTGGCCGGCCTTGGTATCCATTGTCGGCTCTTGCCCCGTATCGGCCGTGGTTGTGGTTGCATTGTATTATTAGCGCGGTCGGATCCGGTAGTTGTACTTGTCTGTCACGGTTTTTATGACAGTGGGACACGGTGTTCATGTATACTCCTTGGTATTGTTATATCATAAGCTGCCGTGATGAGGAAGAAATTCCACGCACAGTGATAATTTGGAGGCGTGAGTCACGACTTGAGTAGCGGTTATATGTTATGTCTTGTAGTTGGTCATCATACATGTCTCCCTTATATAGACTATTATGATTTCATTTACGATATTCTGATTTCACATACTTAGTACTGTTATCGACCTCCTTCGGGTGCGTTAAATCTGCGCGAGTAAAAGGTACATCATCGCCGATCGATCCTTATAGGATCACATTCGGCGTGTTGGGAAGCTCCGTTTCTCGGAGGCTTATCTTTTAGTATGTATTCCCGAGTTGTAGGTTCTTGTACATTCAGGGTATGGCGGGCCTGTCCCGTCATAGTTGTTGTAAATCTTAAGTGCATAGAATTGTGGCGGGGTTGTAAAAGATTAAACTGTTCGGGTTTTATGTATATCTTGAAGGCAAGCTGTTTTGGTTGCTTTGTTTATTTATCATGTCTCTCATTTCATGTTTAAAGTTTTTATTTCCGTTGGTTTTCTCGATGTTGTATCGCTAGGTGCGGGGTAAGGCACGATCCACGGGCCGATTTTGGGGTGTGACAAAGTGGTATCGAGCGATTAATCCTCGGAAAGTGTCTACGCACCGTGTC